>OZ010666.1:72980108-75470108 GCA_963932185.1 Troglohyphantes excavatus
TTTAATTAATAATTTAAAATTAGTAAATTTAATTTATGTTTTTTTTTAATTTAAGCAGTAGTTTTAAATTTTAATTTTAATTAATCATAATAATTTTTAGGTAGTAATTTTAAATTTTAATTTAATTTGATATTTTTTTAATTTAAGCAGTAGTTTTAAACTAAAATTCAAATTTATCATTTTAATTAATTAAAAATATAATATATATATATATATAAATTATAAATAAGATGTAAATTAAAAGCTTAATTTTCGCAGTTTAATCTTCAGTCATTTCCTAATTTAAATTACTAACAAACCTGGCTGACATTTCACTGGGATTTAAGTCTCTAGCTAGATATTGATGGTGAGTCCGGATTGAAACAATTTTAAATTAGTAGTTTTAATTAATAATAATAATTTTTAAGTTGTAATTTTAAATTTGTAAATAACTCTTTATTATATAATTAAAAATAACGGAATAATAACGATTATTTTTCCGGTTAATTTTTGCATGCATGACTGTGGCGTGACATGGGGGAGGAGGTTTCATTGGTTGCGTGACGTAGCAAAACGGCGCATTGCGGCAAAATCATAACTGAAAATGGCGTTGCTCTTAAAAAAATCAAATAACTGAATAAAAATAATATTTTTTATAAAAAAAACATTGATTTGTATAATCTGTGAAGCTAGATAATGGAAAATTGCTTGCCTAATCATCAGCACGAGATGCAGCGCAGCAGAAAAAAATCCAGAAAAAGGTTATGAACACAAATTTAAACGAGAATCTGTTGACCCCACCCTTCTTAAATAGAGCCAACTTTTTTATTACGTGCCCTTCATATTTATATTGAATATAACTTTTTAATCCCCCCATAAAACATTTCAAACGAATGTGCATCAATCTTGGGAATGATCAAAACCCAAATTAAAAAAAAAAGTGGAAAACAGCGTTTCCGCGTGCAAGTTACATTTACAAATTAGTGTCTGAGTGACAGAAAACTAATCTGTAAATGTAATTAAATAAAAATTAGTTAGTTTTTGGTATTTTCAACGATAATCTCAATAAACAAAAAATATTTGAATAAGAAATGGAATGCATACTTTAAACATATCAGCTAATTTTTTGCACGATGCTCCTTTCTTTTATCTTGAATCTTCCAATAGTTTATGTTTTGATGACGGCATGCCGTGGAAATGGTAATTCAGACAACCTCTCAGAAAACTGATGTTTGATAAGGGGAAAAAATTCCACCGGTATTGTGAGGGAGCAAAGAGGATCACAATTAAGGGATTATATTTTTTGACAGGAGTCATTTACAATCCTTTCTCAAAGCGCGTAGGGGATGAATGGGTCTTTGCAGGGAACATACCCAAAAAATAAGCAATTTCTGGATTGATGTATTGTGAGTTCTAGCTCAACTGCCGCCTCATTTCAAGTATTAAGAAAAGTAACCCTTTACATCATGTACAATCAACCTACAATTATCTTTTGTGTCGACAACTTTTGTGTCGACAACCAATAGACTTCTTTACTCCCGTGTTAAGCAAATGTCACGTAGGTTGAGGTAACATTGAGACACCCAAGACAATCATACAGACCTACTACCCCATCGCCCCCCCCCCCCCCCCCAGAGAGGCGCTCCTTCAAATAATCCCTTCAGGGGACAGAAGGGAAGGGAGCAGGAGAAACATGCGAGTTAGACCAGGAAATGCGACGTGTGTTTTTCTCTATAGAAATCAGAAAAAAAAAATCTTCGGTAGTTTTTTTTGCACTTGTTATTTTAAAAAATAATTTTGATTTTAAACTGGCTATGGGGGGGGGGGGGGTTCTGACCCAAAGTAACCCAATGCTGGCTACGCCACTGTAACCCGCCATGCTCTTCAAAAACTTCTAGTACGTACTCCCTTCCGTGCAGTCGGTTTTGTCACCTCAATTCATTTCACATCATTCGCAAGTACGGGTGAATAGAAGCAGTTTCCTGTTTATTATTCTATTTTGATTCCGAAATCTCGCTGACGATTTTTCGAAGGTGATTATTTACTTTTTAAACAACCTTTTAAAGATTTACAAAAAAAGTAGGTACCTACAAAATATTGTAAAGTTGGTAATAATAAATTATGTAACGACAAGTCATAATTGCACAATTTCTCCTGTGAAAGAACAAGTTAATTGACGGTTCATTCACTTACTGATATATTGTCTTCTTAAGAAATATTTAACCTGACGAAAACAACGTATGAACAAGAGCATGACAGATTGATAATTTTTTTTTAAACATTTACAATTTTTAGCACCGAGCCTGTTCATTAATGAACCGTTTAATGCTAAAACGAGTCAGTCCAAAAATGTAAAAATAGTTTTAGCATTGGTATTGGTTCCCTGGAGTCTATTTCGCATATTTACTCCGAAACGGAATCGTTCTAATCATTTCCATGAACTATATTAGCATGTCCACTCCGTTATCATAACACGTACATTAAAGTTCCCAATCAGGAGTAGACTAACAGTACAACTGCCTTCAGAAAGAGATTATAATGCACATAAAGTGCCTCTGAAAGTAACAAAAAAAACCTTACTTCTTGCATTCCAGTTCAATTTCAGGAGTTTTACAATGACATTTTTACCACTGAAAACGAGACTGAGGATGAATGAGTAATAAATTGATTTGGAACCAATGTGTCCAAATCACCAATGTTACACTTAACACCAGTGTCACACTTAAATGTTGATTAATGCACACAATTTTATGTTCCAGACAATTTTTTTGTAACTTTTAATGTTTAAAAATTCATGATTTTATATGAAGATACTTTAGATATTTTTATTTCCTCATTGTATGCTGAAAAGAGATCAATCCGGACACTTCAAACGAATTTTAAATGTCGAAATTAAAAAAAAATGGATAGTATGGAAATGTTGACTTTAACAAGACAGTTTAAAAATATCAAAATGATTATTTTTATATATAAAGGCATAGGATAGTTTTTTAAGTTTCTCAAAACAAGCTTAGGTGGACTAAGCACCTTTTAGCATTAATCGATTCTAATTTCAATGTCACACCTTTCTTTATGTTTTTAACCTTTTGACCTTCCCCCCCCCCCCCTCCAGTCACACGCAGGGTGCTTCCTAGCTTATGAAAAATCAGGTTTTGCTGATGATACCAAACTTTTGAAACTTCTGTACTAAGACATTGACATACATAATTTTATAACGTGTACCTGATGGTACTTCCAGGGAAAGAACTCGCAACTCTCTGATTGGGAGTTTGCCAGTCAACCAACTAGATGAATGCGACCCTCCACTTTTTATGATATTGTATATAAAAAGACGATTCCCAGAGTACTGGGCAACCATCGAGAGAAAGATCGCAGATGGGATTGTTATCGCAGAATCTTCCAACTGGGGAGATGTGTTAAAAAATAGCTTTCGACTTTCAGCCAACTGGACTGGTAATCATATCTGTTATTCTATACTTTACCTTCAAAACTGAGTTAAACCGTCTGTTTCTATGACACCCACCACTTAGTCCAAGGGTGATGGAACAATAAAATGAGGCTCTCTCACCTGCTCGCTGTTGTCTGCCACTGCGTCAATGGCACAGAGGCGGAGAATGGCGAGCGCTCGTGCCACCTCCCACGTGGACTTGTCGCGGAAGACGGCAGAAGGATTGCTGAAGTCCACTTCCTCCAACATGCCAGAGTTATTTTTCTCTCTTTTAGTTGGCAGCAATTGGAAGAGATCACGACGCCCTCTTTCGGACCACTCGGTGAATTGCAATCTATCAAGTAGCCATTCCAACGTATTGCCTGAAACAAAAATGAATAAAATTTAGGAATTAACCCTTTCCACTCTGTTGTCTCCTCTCAGGCGAAATCATAGCGCCCAGTTTTTGGGTTCCCTGTTCTTTAAAATAAACGAGGGTAACATGAACTCATGAACTTTGTCTTTAAAAAAAACATCGAACTTCAATTAGTTCTCTAGCAGATCCAAAACAGATTATGATTTTTTTCGCTATCTCTACGAGTTAAACTAGTAGTTCTGGAAACAGTGGACCTCGCGACAAAAAATATCGGATACGTCGTTTTTAATGACTTCAGGAACATTCATTCCAAATCTAAAGAAAATCGAATAAAGCGTTTGATAGTGACTGCATAATAAACAAATTTACAGACAAATAGACGATACATGCTGGAAGATCTAGCTCGCTAACGCTCAGTCAAAACATTCTGTAAAAAAGAACAGACAAGGGATTAATTGCTCCGCAGAAAGAACTCAAATATCAAGGATGTTTTTGGAGTGCAAAGAGTAATTTTGTCTTTACGATACAGGACGATTACTGAACAGCAGTGGCGGATTTAATAGGTGGCAAATGGACAGTTGCCGCCTGGGCCCCCTTGTCTTGAACCCATTTAGGGCCCCCTCGACTCCCAAAATTAAAAAAGGGCCGGGAGGGAAATAATTGTTTCTGTTATATTTTAGCATATTTTAATAAACATTTCACTGAATGATTTTCTGTCTGGATTCCGCTTACTCTTTCTCATATGAGCAGAAATGTGCCCCTTGTTCAACGTGTCCCGGGTCCACTTCTCTTTACAGGACCCGATTACCCCAAAACTACGTGCAGACAAAACATACACTTCAGATTTCTGATAATTCTCCAAATCCTTCTACGAAGCGGGGCCCTGATTCTTTTAAGGTGCCCCGTACTTGGCCCCTTAGCAGAACAAGTGGGGAATTGCTCAAAGTTAAAAGTACAAATTGACATCAATTAACGCAAATCGTTGAAAATATTTTATTTAAAGCTCATATTGTATTTGTGTTGAACAGGGCCTAATTTACCATTAGGCACGTAAGGACTGGGTCTAGGGTCTCCCGACATAGAGGTCTCACAACTTTCATTTAAGTACACATACATTGTAGAAAAGTTGCCTAGGTTTTGAAATCATTCGTTATTTACTGCAATTGCATAACTTTTTAGCAATTTTTTAACAAAAGTTGTAATTATAATTTTTTAAAAGAATAATTGACTACATTTGCGGGATTTTTCATTCTTTGAAACTATTTTTTGCGACAGGGGCGTGTTGAAATGAAATAAATCCACGTGCAAAAATAGATAAAAAAGTTCGACTTAGAGTAATTTATTTTCAAATATTTCATTGAAGATTTTAGTTTAATTAGAGTAAATTTGACCGTCTTAACGTTTTTGTGGTTCTATTAATGGACTTTGTGCGACTGTAAAGAAATTGATTGTTTAAAAAAGAAACTATTATAAGTATTTTTGGGTGGTCAGTATTATATCTAATATGCTGTGTAAATTAATTTTTCGTGAATAAACGAGACACTGTTGTAAATGTTGAGGCTGAATGTATTTTTTTTTTCAGAAAAGAAAGATTTCGTTGGTTTAAATTAAAAATTCGTCGAACAATTGTAATGAAAAATATTTCTATAGGTTATTCAATGCAATATAAACTGAATACAGTATCAAAAGAGTATATCAGATTGTATAACTTGGCTAGTTAAGTTCATAAAATTTTCAAATTGACATATTTTAATTTTATAATACAGTCAAACGCGAAATCGCTTATCAGTTGTTGCTGTTAAAACCAAAAAAGTATTTTTTTACAATAAGTTATCCTTCCCCCTTACCACGCATTAAAGATCCCATGCTAAATATGTAACACGTAATATATAAACGGTCCCGCCCAGGGGTGCACATAAGAGGGGATCATGGTGCAAGTTGTGTCATCAGAATTTTTGGGGGAGATTTTTTTTATGGAGGTCTAGATCTTCATCCTGATGCCGGCGGACAGCCGTCGCAGGACCCCGTCTAAAAATGTGCAGGTTATCGCCAACGAAATCCCTGCCGCATACGATGATGTTTCCTCCGCGGAATGCGTGATGTTCGCTGATGTTCTGGGGCCGATTGCGTGTGTCTTGTTCTCTCTAGACCCTTACACGCTTGGCATCTGGTTGCAGGGCAAATCTCAACTCATCCATGAACATAACGTTGCCCATATCAGACACAGTCCAATTGACATGTTGCCGACACCACTTTAATTATACTCCTTTGGTTTGGACGGATAGAAGAACACAAACTCGGGGTACCCGGGCGTAGAGTCTATTCATGTGTAGCCTTCGGCCCGCAGTAGTGGCAGATATCGTCTTACCAATGGACGCTGCAACCTTAGTTGTCACACGTGAGGAGGGCGCTCTTCGATTCTGCTTGTCTACAACAGCAATATATCGATCTTCCGCGGGGCTCGTAACACTTGGAAAACCGACCACGGGTATTTGGTCAACTGTTTGGCTGGTTAGGAACTGTTTCAGTAATCGTGAAATTACGGAATGATGAACGCCTAAGAAAATAGCAACATTTGGGATTGATTGTCCTGCTTCAATATGTTCCACAACACGCCAGCACTCAGAATCTTCCATTCATCTTATGGAAGCTATAGAAGCACATCTGTTGAAAAAGCACGTGGACAAAACTCCCACGCATGAGACACGTCCAATCAGATGGCCGGAGAATAACTACGCAGAAAAGTCTGATGACGCTGAAGAGTCGCCATCTTTGTTAGAGAGACTAGAGAACTATACCACGAGAGCCACGAATAGGAAGTGCCAATCCCGTAGGCGCACTTGCCTTTAATTGTAAATAATATAACATGTAACCTCTCTTTAAGTTAATTAAACTTAGATTAGATACACCTGAAGAGTTGGTTTCTTTGCGTATGCTTGAATTTGATTAAGCGAGCCTTATTAGAGTCCGTGTTGTGTAAGAATAGCAGCAACTAAAATACCCGAGGATAAACCCTTATTGGATTATCTTCAACATCTGTCTTGAAAACAAATCATACGAAAGTCCTAAACACTTTTTATCAACATTTACATTCAACTCCTGTAACCCTTCACAACATTGGCTTCTTTTTTGCATATTTCTCGACACGAAATCGTGATTGGCTATTACTCACTATTACATAACATATTTGCATACTTCCATCTAACTCCGCAGCGAATTGCAGCCGCTACAATTCTGATTGGCTTCCAGAAATTAACATTTTCCTCTGCCTGCTTAACTTTTGGTAGTTAGTGTATATGTAGTATAGTATGTGTATTTACTATAGAATACTAATATTATAAAATTTAATAATAATTATTAATATTAAATCTATAGTCAATTCAATTTTAACTTAAAATATACAACACTTTTTTTCTGTAAAAATCTTTATATTAATAAGCTAAAATTGTTAAAATTTAAAATTGTGAGGTGGTGTTCATTACAGTTTTGTCATTATATTACTATCAACATCAGTTTTGGGATGATCAAAATAATATACTGTTCAGGTTTAATAAATTTTATAATTTTTTGTAAAGATATTTTAATTATTATCACTGATAAAAAGAAGCTACATATTTCTGAAATACATTAAAAAAATAGTACATTTCACAAAATATTATTTTAATTTAGCTAGATGTGTTTTACTAATTACAAGCAAACAATTTTTCAAATCTGATATCTCCCCCCCCCCCCTTCCACCCCCCTCGAATCCTGTTTTTGCACACTGTTTCTATGACAACGATTCGGCTGATGATTGACCGAATATCAGAAGTATTTGATATATGAGCCAAAACTTCTGATATTCGTCCCATCCCTAACATATTTGTAAAGGTCACTAAAAGCAGTTAATTGTGACAAACGTTAAAATATTTACAACAAAGGAATTATAATAAATACATGTAATATTACAAATTTATATTATTTTTATTTTTTCTCAGTCTGACAGTTTATAGACAACTCTAAATCTTATACTCAATTTTTCAGATAGATTGCATAAATTAAAAAAAAAATTATTCACAGGATGAACAAAATCAATTTTCAAACCTTACAACAATAGTAACTCCTTTGTAAAAATGCATTTCTGCAATCTGCTTTAAAAAATAAGTAACATATAAAAAATTTAACTCCAAGAGTAAATGCCTAGTTTTAATCAAATGTAATAGAATATGACTAAATACATTGATTACAAAAATACAACATTTATAAAAATCAATCATATTGTGTCCTATTTCTTTGTTAAGCTTGGTATTAATAAATATAAGTTAATAACAAATAGCTTGTCAAACCAAAAATAGTTTAATAAAAATCGGAAAAAACAAGAAAACGTGGACAAATTACAATAAAAAAATCACCTCCCTAATTAGTCTTTTTTACCACATTTAGTAGTAATGATAAGTTGTTTAAATCCCAAAACTTGCTAATTGCAGCTAAAAGCATTCATATTAAAAATGGAAGTAAAATTCTCAACAACAAAATAAAACCAAATGTTTTGGCTAGGTAATCACGAAGTTAAAAATTAAATAATTTATTAGGTATTTTAAAGATATTGAATTAATTGTACTAAAGTTTATAAAAGAGATTAAGTTAATAGCCACTCTAAAATCCCCGAAAAATCTTAAAGGCAAAGAAATTGCAACTTTAAAATGCCTATTACTTGCCCAGCTTGTATAGGATATTAAATTCTGTTAATCAGAGAGATAAACCTTCAAATCACTTAATAGGTAGACTAGCTAACTTATGCAAAATCCCTGGACATTTCAATTTTTTTTTTTTTTAAATCAAAGAAAATGCGACCGTAAATGCAGATTTTCAGCCCAGTTAAAAATTGATTTACTATGAAAAGGATTCTAATAACGTTGTTCATAGCAAATCAATTTTTAATTGGGCTGAAAGTCTACATTTACCGCCGCATTTTCTAAATATTATTAACAAGGTTATTAGAACCTTGTTCATCGCCTAATCGACTGTCGCTGATTTTGTCGCCTTTGGCTGCTCTGCAATTACTTATTCGCCAGGGCCCCCAAAAATGCTTATAAAGCTAAAAAAAAAGAATGACATTTAAAAAAAAAAAAAAATTACTAATAAATAATTTTTTTTTTAAATCAAGTTTTGCAAATTTTTTTTCCTCCAAATGTTATACTATTTTATCCAATTAAATCACTTTAATGTTTCCTGCACGTTCATGGTGCATATCATCTTTCGAATCGCTTTCGTCAAAGGAATGCCCTTTGGATCACTTGCAATATTCAATTCGTGACCAAGACCATAAACAAACTATTTATTATCGGACACATTCAGGACTCTCAGTAAGAGAGGCTTTCTCCCCTCCAAGCAAAATCACAAACATATGGCGCCATTAACGTTAATGCGCATTCTTAGACAAAATATTTAGTAATTTTAAATATATAGTATTTACACTTGTATTAAAGATGATTGATTTTGTTATTTTGCATTGTGTGCTTATACATAAATTTAGAAGTTTCATATTAAGGTTCGTCGTGGGCCCCTAAATGTTCCTTTGCCCTCAGCCCCTAAACTTGAAAGTGGGTCTGGTTGCAGTGTCAGAATATTACCCCAAAAGTGTAACATAGCGTTTATATTCTGTTACCTCATGTCTTTTGATAAACACTTCATAGAACTTAAAATATATATACTGAATTCTTTACCTTAATATGGAATTCCCTTCTGACAAGCCACGGACATCATCGCAGAACAAACGCGGAGCAATCCCTCAACTCGAGCGAAGGCATTACTCCGTAAACTCAATGACCACTTTAACGTCGGAGATGTTTTTATCTTCATTTTGAACTAAGGATGGAATCAGTCGTCAGTTACGTCACCCTGTCCCCACTCTCCAGGCATGAGAATGCAACTTCCGCAATTATGTGATATCTTTTTTCTTCTCTAGTTGCATTTTTTCTGCTTTCCAGTGGCGTATCGAATAACAGCTGGGCAAAAGGTTCTTGGAGAGGCGCCCAGTACAAAACCCTCCTCGCTTTAATTTTTCACCCCCGAACTGGAAAAAAAAACCTCATCACATAACTTTATATTACACGCTTTCAAACTCAACATATCACGTGTCTTAATTAACTCCGCCCCCCCCCCCCCAACCTTTTAACCAGTAGCGGCGATTGGGTGCTAAAAGTGTGGGGGCAAGATCAAGAGGAAACAAGAAGTATGTGGTTGGGGAGGGGGATTAAAAATTTTACCACCCTTCCTAATGTGAGAATAAAAATGATAAATTAAAATTATATCAAATTCGAACAATTTTAGATCGAAAAAACATCGAGTAAAAGACGACCGCACTGTAAAAGTTTAATTTGCAAATAATTTTGAGCCCGACGCGGTAAAAAAAAGGGAATGGATAAATGGCCAACCTGGTTGACGCGGCTAACATTCCTCTACACGATGGTAGGTTATTTATTCTCATAGCCTGATCCGCCATTAACCCCGTGGAGTAATGAGGGCGACATTTCCTCTACGCGGTTTAAGAGTCAGAATAATATTACTGGTCGACGCGGTACACCTTTCTCTACATGATGATATACTATTTATCTCCATAGAAAGCTTCCACAGGGATGGGTGCGGAATCGTACCTTCACGTGGTACAAATTTCAGATGAGGGGAATGGGTTATGTTTCATTTTTAAAAAGTGCAATATTTAAAAAATGAAGGGGCAACATCCAACTCCCCCCCCCCCCCTTTTCCACAACCATACATGAACGGATATTCTTTAAAATTTATTACTCAAACTCAAATCAAAGTTTCCTTTCAACCTTTATGAAAGATAACATGTAAAAATAATAGAAAACACTTATACTTACTTTTTTGAAAATTAAATCAATCCTTCCATCGAACTTGCGAATCGGTCAATTTTAATATTAATTTAAATAAAGAAACAACAACACACGTGCCAACTTATCGAAAACTATTTCCGTTTGGAGAGATTCTTCGAAATTATCGTTTTCCTCCACCCCGCCTCGCCGATTCAGCAATGAACCAATCATTTAATGGAAATCCCTAGTACAGCTAATTTTAAAAAATCCTTTTGCGCTACTTTTGTGTCGTCACATTCTCCATTTTAGCGTGTTGGGGAAGTCATACTACGTAAGGTTGCCACGGCAATGATGCAGCCGATTTCGAACTTCGCTTTTTGGTTGCAATTTTGATTGAATGGAGTTTTTTCTTCTCCTGAATTTGTGCATTACGGAAACACGTATGCTATTTATCGGAGATTTTTTTTACTTAGAGTTGAAAATTTCATCTTCATTTCCAATTATAATCTTCATTTAAGAAAATTATAAAATATATCCCCCCCCCCCCCCCCCCCCCAATCATTTAAATTGTAGGTTCAAAATATAAAAAAATTTATTTTATCAATTTAATGTGGCAAGTCAAATAAATGAAGTTGTGTATTTTATTTCGCCATAAAATCATTGCCATTTTAATGTTAATTTTTGTCTCAACAACTTCAATTTTCTAACTGTATATTTGAACACGAAAGGTATAACCTTCGAAAACACAAGTGGAAGGATTCAACTTTTTTTTTTACGTAAAAACCGACATTTGTAAAATCTTTATAGTCCACGTGTGAATAAATAACATACCATCGTGTACAAGCTAGCGAGACGTGTCAACCAAGTCGATTGTTAACCCAATACCCCCTGTGACATTTGTTCCACGTGGAGAGGAGGGTCACCCTTGCCTGCAGTATGCGCTTCCGCCCTATAACTCCACGGTTTGGTTAATTAACGTCACACTAGAGCTGCACAGTGGGCTATTGGCGACGGTTCGGGGTCTATCTCGAAGGAAAGGCCCGGGAACGATGTCTCGTATTTTTGAACCATGGTCAGATGACGAAGACAACACCTGAGCTGGCACCCAACGCCTTCAATAGGTGTCGGGACTTTGGACCCCGATCAGATGTATCGCGCAGCAGTCCCGTATACACGCCATTAATTTTTTGTGGATGTTCTGGACAACATTCTAGAAGTTTGGTAGCGAAGTTGGTAACTCTCCGACCGCAATATCACTACTTTTTACTATTCTTTAATCTAGTCCATCGCAAGGTTTGAACCGGGGACCCTTGGATTCCCAACTGACGCCTTAATCCACTCGGCCACGGAGGCCCCTATAACTCCACGGAGAATTAGGCTTTAGAGATAAATTACCTACCATTCTGAGGTGAAAGGTGGGCTATGTCAACCAGGTTGGCCATTTATCCCCCCTCCCTCCATCTCACCTTTGTACCGGGTGTGGTCCAAACGTATTCACAAACTAAACCTTAAGAAAAGTCACCTCAAATTTTTTCTCTTGTTCTTCCCAGGGCCTGATTACCGAATAGGCCCAGGTTTACACTTTATATTTTTGAAGGGCCCCCAAATCATACATTTTATATAAATATTTAACAATTCTAACATCGTTTGCCACTAAGTTTACCTTAACAAAGTGACATCACTCACTTTAACAAAAAAAAGTTATCACTTGTGTTAAATGTGTTCAAATTTTGGAAAAATAATCAAAAACATACTAAAGAATATTAGGAATATTTTCATGACTTATGAATGTTTATTAAATATTATTTATAATGTGTTTCATTGCCATCTAGGAGCCAGGATTTGAGTGCATGTAAAAGCTCGATTTGATGTTTCAGGGTTTATATCAGAGCAATGGGGCCCCATGTATAGGCGGGCTTCCCTTGCTTCAATGTTTTAATCGGGCCCTGGTTCTTCCGTGTGGTATATATGGCAATTTGTTGTTTGAATTCGAAAATATGTCAGGAAAAAGTTTCTTTTTTAAGTTTGAACTGAAAACAATACTTTATCTTAGTGTATATTACACAGAATTTATAAAAAAAAAGGTAATAACAAAAGTTTGTGGATTGCAAAACACCTACTTCCTCTGCGTATAAAAGGTTACAATTTATGTATATGTACTATTCATCCTCAAAGATGCGCACCTGAGACATGGATTCGTAAAATTTCATTTTTAAAATTGATTTTAACAATTTTAGAAAAATTGCATAAACATCTTTTAAAAAATATGTCCATATGCCTTTGTAGCCTAGTCGATAGCACGCGGACTACGGAACAAAAGGTCGCATGTTCCGAATATTTTCTAATTTAATATTAAACAGATTGATGTGATAAAGCTTTTATACTTAAATATTTTTCCTGAAGAAATACTTCATCTCCACGAAATTAAAAGTAGTTTTTTTAATATAAATTGATATTAACAATTAATATGTTGTTAGTTTTATAAAATTAAAAGCATAGAGCATTAAAATAAATCGTTTCATAATATTTTAGCATAAGCTCCTCATTGGCCATTATTAACCTTTTATGTATTTAGTCAATTAAGAATAAGTTCCATTTAATTTTTGGTGCCTTTCAAAAAGTTTTTGTTAAATATTTTAGTCCAATTAAAAGTTTTTTAAATAGGCTTACACAATTAATATCTTAATCAAATAAATATTTGCCTCTGAATTGTAAATGTTTAAAAATTACATGAATATACTAACTTGTAATATAAAGCATTTTGTTTTTAATGTAAATTCTGCTTAATGTAGTTTAAAGGCTTTGATTTATTTTGCTCAGTCTCAAGATCATACAAAAGTTACAATACACAAGAGCAATGCTGTATACCTAATTTTTTTTTTTTTTTAATTTATTAATAATTTTTAATTTATATTTGTGGACCAAATCCCTGTAGAATTTCTTAAATTATGCCAAGAACTAAATATTAAAATTTTCATCTAAATTTTAAAGAACCGTTACTTTTAAAAAGTATAGGGTTTTTTTAAAACAAAAATTAGCGAAGTCAATGAAAAGTACGGTATTCATTTTATTTTCAATTTTGTACATTTTCTTTGTTTACACAACCATTAAATACTGTTCAAATAAACTAATAAAATAAATAAGTTGCTTCTGGAAAACATCAAATGAAAACTTAAAATGGACTTTCAATAATCCAAAAAAATATATCTAAGACAATTTTGTATTTTAGATCATAGCACATGATTAAATTTTTTTTGAGGTTCGAACATAAGGTTAATGAAAACATAATTTCATAGATAAATGACAGTTTACTATTTAAAAATAAAACAGTATGCTAACAGGCACTTTATCACAATGGAAAAAGCTGTTTGTATTATTTTTTTATGATTATTACCAGATAATTTTTTAGAATAATAGTTTCATTAAAACAGACTTTTCAATGATGATTTTTGCACAAAAATAATTTATTATGAATTCTGAGTATTACTAGGGAAATGGAAACCTACATTCTAAGTTTACATGTTGAGCAACTGAGTCATTGGCCAAACATAACTATTTTTATTCATTTCAAATTACAAAAAATATGACCATGTGTCACAGCCTACAACGTTCACCTTAATATTTACAAAATTCAAAACACATTGTAATCTCTATTTTAATTGTCATTATCATAACATAGGATGGCATTTTTTTTTAAATTTTAAATTAGTGGTGCCACCTAAAAGGATATTGAGAATTGATGGACTAAAAAAGCAGGCCTGCCAATATTTTACTTAAAATTTTTTATATGTCAAAGAATTTGCTTTTATGATGACACAAAACTGTTGATATGCAAATGCAACATCAACAAAATATCAAATTGATAAAAAATATCCATCCGTATTTGTAAAAAAAAATGTAAATATTCTGTAAGTATACAATGCAATTTATGAAAAACAAATATTATGAGAAGAATGTCATTATTTGAGCATACTATATAAAACAAGTTATTTTTCTCTGAATTGCCATTATGTGTTTACATTTGAATTACACTTCATAATTTTCTGAATCATAACTTTATAATTGTAGTCTATTTTTGAAAAAAAAAAATATTTACCAATAAATTCTATTGTCATTCATAAAAACCTAAATGGACACTTCCCCTCATTTTAAAAGCACACACCAATTCATAATCAACTTTTTGTTATACATTTATTCTCTATTTAGCTAATTTATCAAAAACGTAAAGGCACAGAAAATGAAAAAGTAATGTTTGGGACATGCAAAAACCTTCGAGATTTATTCCAGCAAGTATTTTAGATGTTTTCTGGAACTAACGAAAGAAATGTTGCAAGGGGAAAAACTGTACAAGGGTGGGGAAAGTGTCTTCCTTAGTGCCAACAATGGCAAGTGGAATTGTTCATTGGTTTTAAAGACGCAATCAACAATTTCAGATGAGCTCCGCTTCTCGCCTCTCAGACCACCCTCCTGACTTCGAAGAACCTCTTGAGGTAGTACACCTGGCCCAAGGTCATGGCTATCAGGACAACGGCTTCGAAGAATGCCCACATCACCACACGCGAGTTGGTGCTCTCGTTGACTGAAACAAAACAGCTTGTTAATTTCATATGGTAGGTAAATGAAACAAGATTTACAATGGTTGTCTTTTTTAACACAAAATGCTCAAATATAATTTTTTTTTTATAAAAAACACAAAAATGAAGGTAGTCCAAATTTTAGTGTAATCTACAAAATGGATGAAACCTGGGAAATTAAAGGGGCTTTTAACTAACTGATATTCAAGCGAATTTTCCAATCGTAAAGTTTTTAAAACTTAATATAGCTTTGCTGTACAGAATTTTGTAACTTTTTAAAAACATTTTGAACTCTTTGCACTAAAGTAACATTACTGATATATTGATATTTACTTTATTTTGTGAAAGAGCTGCATCCTGTTCCTTTTAGAAAGGTATTCTTCTAGTAATGCAGGGCGAAACAGCTAGCAATATTGAAATGAGTATATGTTAAGCAAAAGACAAATGTACATACTCCCCCTGTGTATCCTGTCCCTGACAGCCATGTACTCCTGCTCGTGCTTGACGGAGGTGAGGGAGGTGGAGAGCTCCTTGATCATCTCCTCCAGCTTGTTCTGGTGGGCTGGAGGGGAGGATAGAGAAAAGGTAATTGGTTCAGTTTTTAAATAGCAAGAAAAAGCTGAGTATAAAACACAAGGTAAGAAGAATTAGATCATACACTGCATTGAAAACTATAAAAATCCATTAATAACATAGAATTTGTGTCTGCTTTTTTTGTTGTCAATTTTAAGTTTGGTTAATTAATGTCGTACTTGAGCTGCACAGTGGGCTATTGGCGACGGTTCAGGGCCTATCTCGAAGGAAAGGTCATAGTGAAGGATGCCTCGTATTTTTGAACCATGGTCAGATGATGAGGACAACACCTGAGCTGGCACCCAACGCCTTCAATAGACGTCGGGACATTGAACCCTGATCAGATCGTGCACCAGTCCTGTATACACAGCGTTAATTTTTTGTGTATGTTTTGAACGACATTCTAGTATTTTGGTAGCGAAGTTCGCAAGCCTCCGATAGCAATATCGTTACTGTTTACTATTCTTTGTCAAGTCCATCGCCTGGCATTGAACCGAGAACCTTCGCATTCTCAGCTGACGCCTTAATCCACTCGGCCACGGAGGCCTCTTGTCAATCTTAGGAAAACCATTGGGGAATTTCTTTCTTTACAATAGTAAACAGCTTATAGCAAAATAAAAATATTTTATACATTTCAACCTTGTCACATGTGATACAGCAAAAAAAGTTTTGTGTAAGTGCGAGACTTCTACTAAAGCATTAAATCCCATTCAATAATAAGAAAGGAAAAATACATGTCAATGTATGTATAAATGCACATTTTTTATCTATCTATTATTATTAATTATATTCGGGAGTACAGAAAAATTAGCAAATAGCATTAGCAAAAATATCATTACTAGACTTTTTTTCTAAGTAGAATTTTTTTTTTAACATATCCATATCAAGAGGTCTGCATTTGAACATTTGTAGACAGTAGTTGCAATCATGTGGTCCTTACAAAGTACAATAGAAATAGGTAAACTTAGCTCCTAATTTATTGACTTCGCAAATTTAAATGAAGTTATTAATGAGTTAATAAGTAAAATGATTAAAAGTATTTATTAAAATGTGATAATCAAATCAACGATAACCTCGCCTTTTTCCTTAGAAAATCACTACTACAGCAAAGTATATGCTATCTCGGCTAATCAATCAAACCACCACTACTTTTTTTACTTAAAATAATAATTTTAATTTATTGTTTAGACAAGTATAAGCTTATGAAAACTAGCTTCCTTGTTGGATGTGGTCCCAGCTTGTGCCCAATGGTAAATGCAGTCTTGTAGTTTAAGTAGTTAAAAGGTCAAGTACAGTATGTGTGCGTTTGATTAATTTCATTTTTAAAAGCACATCCCTCATTACATTTTAAAGAATATATAACAGCTAAAGAGCTTAGTGGAAGAACACATTTAATGGCAATTTTAAAAAAGAATATTTTTGATAGACAAGGTTTAATTTTGAATTGGTTCATCTTTCAAATAAATAAGAAATTCATATTTTATTCCATCTCAAAGGAAAATATCTTAGCATATGAAAACATACAAAAGGCTGGACACTATTTTTCGTATTGACTTAAGCAAAAATGTGTTTGGTATATTTTGTTTCATTTGGAAATAGAACTCCATATTTTAACTCAGTTTAGCGACAATTCGACCTCAACAGTTCCAACATTTAGGTGTTCCAACTATTAAGCAGTTAAAATGGATTTTTTTTTCTTTTGAAAATAGTAAACAAACTAAAAAAAAAAATATTAGTAAACATAGCTATATATGGCTCAAGCAATATTTAACAATTTGTTTACACATCATGGGAGCTTAAATAATTTTTTAAGATATAGCTTTAGAAAACTATTAAAAAATTAAGTTTTTTAAGTACTTTTCTCTACTAATAATCAACACAGCATTGACGCATTCGCTGACATACCAGTTGTATTTACTCACTCCTTGTTTTCCTAATTGGTTCCGCGAGTTAAATACAGCTCCTAACAGAGAATTTAATGCTGGGATACCACCGTCCATAGTGGACTTGACGCTCCGCAAGTCACATACAACCCACTCGCAAAAGTCATAGAATTTCATTTTCATTTTTTCAAAAATTTCTACAAATATTTATAAATTTGAACTATTTTAAAACCAAATCAAGAATAAAAGATGGGGTGGTTACATGGGCTTAATTTTTTTTTAATGGTAACAGCGAATGTGTTAAAAGCCATTGGGTAAAAAAGAAAAAAGTTTAGTGTTAGGGTATACCTTCTGCCTCCGCATCTTGCGTCTTAGGGGCCTCCCCCACGTCCATACTGAACATGACGATCTTGGGCGTCATTGTGGACATGGCGTTGCTGAAGCAGTATGTGTACGTACCATCTACATGGGCCGCAAAAGTGTACTTGCCGTTGGACTCGCGTTCTCCTTGGTAGATGACTTTACCATCAGGACCAGTTATCTGGAGAAAAAAAGAGATTTTCAACTATTCTGAAAAAATATTTCAGTAACATGTTTGTTAGTTTCAACCAAGTAAATTGTAATGTAAAAATATAAACATTTCTGGTATTAAAGTGCAATTCAATTAATGAAGAATAGAATTACTCATATTTAGGAGGTTTTAGAAATATGCAGTTGTCAACATCATAATCATCATTAAGAATACATAGGTTTAGAATACAAATGATTTAAGGTTTGGTTTGTTTAATTGACGTCACATTAGAGCTGCATAATGGGCTATTGGCGACGGTTCGGGGCCTATCTCGAAGGAAAGACCCGGGAACGATGCCTCGTATTTTTTAACCATGGTCAGATGACGAGGACAACACCTGAGCTGACACCCTGTAACGCTACTTATTATTACAATGAAGACAGAAGTCTAAATTAGCTAATATTAAAGATTTATTGGGCTGTAAAGTATAAAAATAGACAAACAAACACGTACGCAGATTGACCATGTACACAGTGGGGACTACCTGAGGGTCACCGTAGCCGGGTGGCCAAGACGTGCGGGCACTGGGATCCTTCCAGAGTTGGCAAGCTGAACAGAGCACCGGGCAATCCTCCTTCGCAGCTGGGATATCTTCTGTATCGGATCCGGCGCACGAACGCCGCCCAAGCCTTGGTGAACCACGATGTATACACCACTGCACCAAAGAGCTCTCTGCCTGAGCGCACTTAAAACGTAGACTGACTGACACTATATGACTAGCTGAGACTCCGAGACTAAGATTCCGAGACTGACGAGAGATGCGAACGCTCCCGCTTATAAGGTAACTCCGCGCATGGGCACTGGCTGGCTGTCGCGATTTCCATATCAGAACTTCTTCTTCACTAGATACAACGGCGGTTACGCCGGAACCAACCAACCAGGCCACGCAAAACCTAGATTCAACGATGGGCAAAACGGGACCGTCACAACCCGACGCAACCTCAATAGGCGACAGGACATTGGACCCCGATCAGATGTAGTGTGCCAGTATAATTTGTTGGATCTTCTGGACAACTTTCTAGTATTTTTGTAGCGAAGCTGGCAACCCTCCGACCACAAGATCACTACTTTTTTACTTTTCTTTGTCAAGTCCATCATACAGATTCAAACCACCAATCCTCTGATTAGTAGCTGAACTCCTTATCCACTGAGCAACTGGTTCTCCAAATGATTTAAGAGCATTTGACTTATGGTGTGGAGGGCCTAAGGGACTCAAGCACAGCTGATCGATTATTATAATTTAATTTTTTTCAAAATTTCCACAAACCAAATTTTAACCATTGCAGTGGCTATTGGATTTCAAGACCAATGAGAAAAGACTTTCGTTAAAAAAGAAACAATTATTAAAATATTGTGGATTTCCAATCATTTTGAGTGGTTCTAAAGCAGAATGCTGACAAATTTCAAAATAATAAGCTGGGAAAAATTCTTTCACTGAAATCTAACAGTTAACAAAATGAAATTCCCAGATTTCTCCTGGACCATTTCGCCAGTGTATCACACTAGTTTCAATGATCCTTTGATGATTTTTCAGTCTCGAGTAAGTATTTTCTATATCAACTAAAACTTGTACTTTTCACTAAAATTTTAACAACCGTTTAGCTTGTATTCAATAATTTAGATTTATTTTTTAATAATGGCATATATGGATGGCCAGATAACATGCACTAAACACTCACTATAGCGATTTTTCTAAAAGAGTTATATTCCCAACTGTTACACATTCTTATCGACTAAAACCAGTTTTGTTGCCAATAAAAAAACTCAGTAAAGAATTGCGATCGGAATCGGGTTAGCATTTTTCATAAAGCCGTCAAATGATGTGGGCTCATGCACAGTTTCTTTCATCGACCAAGCTGAGAAAATTAGATAATTTCATGTTTGTAATCAACTGTTCCTTTTTACATTTAGAAGTGAATCGTCTAAATTTTGTCGTCGTGCGGTTCCTGCAGCAGATTGTAAATCCCAAGCAAGAACTCCACAAAAAGGGTAACCAGATTTGGCCAAATATCAGAGTGACTGGTCAATACATTTTGAACCTCAAAAGGGTTATAAGAAGCTTTAATAGGTTAACCAATAATAACACTTGTGAAATAAGACTAAAAAAGATAACTTCGACCTCAGCACTATAGCAATGTTAATCAGTATATCTGAACTACAAGCAATTAATAAATGTATGAAATTCAATAAAATATCATCAATATTACTAAGCTTTAAATGTAGGTAAAACATATTGCTTATAAGCTAAGTGATCTGAAATATGATGCCAAATAAACAAAGGACATAAACCAATTATAGAATAATATGCAAACAGGCATTGTTTTTATTCAGAAGAATATATCAAGATTTGTTTTTTTCGTAAGTACTACCTTCACATCGATGTCCAGGAATCCTCCTTCGGCCACCTCAAACGTCAGTCCCATTTTTGTGCCGGCGGTCACTTTGTCGAAGAAACATTCTTCTGCGTGGGCGTCTACGTTTACGAAGTAGCCCTCGATCAGAGAGGCAAAAAGAACCAAAAATGAAGCACAAAGAATGGATTTGTAAAAGATCATGGTGAAAAGATGTTGGAGAAGTCTGTTTGTGTACAAGTTAGGGCCACGTTCATCAATGGACGGAAACAGAACTTCCAGCTGTTGCCAGATTCATGTGTGGAAAAATAACAGGAGAAGAATCAACAAAGAAACCCTCTTTAATACCAAGCCAAAAGTTTTTAAACATAAATTAATTAACTCTGATTGTATTTTTGATTTATAAAAAGTAAAAGTAATCCGCAATTTTTTACGATAATTTTTTTTTATACTGCACAATCAACCAATCGTTTTTATCAAAACATGGTTGGCTTCTGATTACAAACCAGAAGATTGTTTATATAATTTGCAAGACTAGCTTACTAAGCGTACTAAGAACTCTAATTTTATAAAACACATTATGTCACAAGCAAAGATTCTATTGATTGAAGCCTATTATGGAGGCTCCCACAAACAGTTAATTGATTTAGTACACGAACTTTTTCCAGAATGCTCGGAATTGTGGACAATGCCGGCAAAGAAATGGCATTGGAGATCTTTGACTTCTTCTCTTCATTTTGCTCAGGTGATTCCAAAAGAACACAATTTTCAGTGAGTTCCTGAGTACGTTTGTACTTTAAGCCCTGGATGATTTTTGAGGAAATTTAACAACACATTAGTTATCGTTTGGCACTAAGAAACATTTTTTCCGTAGATCGTCAAGTGTTTGAAGCTTGATAAGATCTGGGATAATTCCCTTATACACTTTTATTTGAAGATATACGTATTAATCCATTTTTTCATTACATCCATGTTACATAGTTTTTTTATTCTCCTAGAAAGTCGGGCCATTATTGTTATGATTTTTGCGGGTATTCAATAGCGATATAATAAATTTGTTTGGACTCTTAATGACGTGCGCATTAAGATTTTGATTGGCTATTTATGACCCTGTAATACTTTTTATTTGATCTGACAAAGTGTTCTTAAAGGTGTAACTGTTGCATTATTATTTTGACAACTTACTTATTATTAAAGTATTTTCTTCTAAATGTGGTAAATAAAAAAAAAGGGGGGAATTCGGATTAGTTTTCTAAGTAATTGATTACTTGAGATATTGAAAAAACCGACAAAATCTCTACCTGAGTTAGTCCAATGTAATTTTGCGTTATTCCCATAGTTGAATAATGTCATATATGATTTTTGAAATAATTATCCAAGCAATCTTTTCCCTAATTGCCAAATAATCCATGTTCTGTCTTAATTTTAAAAAATATGATTGATCAAATGAACTTAATAATAATAGTAATTATTATTAATTAACTTGATAATATTTTTTAATGGAAACTTTTAAAGTAGTAAGATTTTCTGGTACAATGTTATTGTGTTTCAGAGTGCTGTTCTCCAGTTCTGTCCTACCCTTAGCTGATCTGTTAGCTTTGCGACCTGACCTGGCCCCTCTCAAGAAAGTTGTTTACTTCCACGAGAACCAGCTGGAGTATCCTGTCCGTGAGAAGAAGCAGAGGTACTTTCAGCATGGATACAATGAAATCCTATCAAGGCAAGTGAGACAAACCCACATTTAATCATGTGTTTTTAGAGGTTTTGGAAGTTTTTATACACTGATTGATTTTCTTCCCTCAAAATTCCATAAAAGCTCTTTAAATTCTCAAGATTTTAGAGGAAAAAACAAAAACAGATATTGTAAATTTTTCGTATTTAACTACAAAATCTTGTTGGTTGTCGGATGTATTTTAATAATTAAAATTGTTCTTGTAGCATTACCAATAAATTAGTAAAGGTAAAAATTAAATATATTAGTATTGTATTTATAACACTTGTGCTGTTAGTCCATTTTGCTTTGTGTCAATACCACAGTTCTGAGTCACAGGCAATAAAGTTATTCTATTCAATATATTTTTTTAATTTAATTAAGCCCCATTTTGTACCGTTACTGAACTGACACTAGATGTTATTACCATTGTACTGTAAAGAGATCAAACTTTAGCCTACTTTCTTCCTTGTTATATTTGTTTATTACAATAGTGGAAGGAAGTTGTATGTGCAAAGTTCTTGTGTGCCTGCATTTAAATTCAAATGAAAAGATAGATAATTGAACTGTTATTCAATCATATGTTGATAATATATTTCAGGATCTGATGGTATGAAAGTGTCCCAAACCTTTATCTCTATTTGATTATCAAAACATTATATTTAATTTTTTAAAAACTAGTTAAAGAAAACCTCCATATTTATATTTTAGTGTACATAATAAAAACATGTTAAAAATATTTTTTTGAATATTGTAATCTCTTATTTAAAAAACAACTTGTTGATAAAAACTGGGCTTGTACTTTATAGGCTACTACAATGCTATATTATCAGAAGTAGAGACTAATGAAATATTATATATTTTAGACACTTGAATAAAATAATTTCTTCTTCAACTCTTAAATGCATACTTAAATTATTTTAATTTTTTTTTTTTGCTTTCTATTGTTTATAATTTTTACTAATTATGTTACTTAGTACAATATGTTTTTGAGCTCTCGAGCCTTTGTCAATCATTAACTGTGTAGTTATTTATAACTACACATTTAATGATTGACAAAGGCTCAAGAAAGTTTATCTCTTAAATTACAAATTTAAAATTAATGCTATACATTTTTGAATGCAACTTTTCCTTCAATCCTTACAGCATTGAAGTTTACAATTGTTTTGTAAACAAAAATTAAAAGTTGTTTAATGCTTTATGAATTGATTCAATTGTAAATGATAGGTTTAGGACATTTTAGAATAAAACAATCTTATCCTCCCCTCTAGCCTTGTTGCGGACAAAGTGCTCTTCAACTCTGCCTTTAACCGGGATTCTTTCCTCCAAAAAATCTGTACGTTCTTCAACGTGATCCCTGACCACAGGCCTAAAGACCTGGATTTGGCGATACGTCCAAAGTGTGAAGTCCTCTTCTTTCCAATTTGCCTTCCTCCCGCAATAGCTCTCGAGTCATCCTCTCACAATGAGAAACGTCTTCATGTTGTGTGGCCTCATAGGTGGTGAGTGTGAGGTTATGTTATATTAAATAACTGTTCTTTAATTTCAAACATGTGATTTTTCTGTTATTAGTGAGTTTATTCATTGATGAATTTCATGTGAATGATTTTATAGTTACTTTTGTTAATTTTGATAATACAACTTATATTCCTACATTTAAAAAAAAAAATTATATATAAAAAAAGAATTTGTACAAAAATATTCCTCAGAAGTTTTAAACAAACAATGTGCATTTATTTTATTGAATAAATTAAGTAAATGTACCAGCTTAATTTATTTCTCAATAATTCCAATATTTTAATAATCTTGAAATTCCCTAAAAAAGCCAATTAATTTTATTTTTTAATTCAAATGAATTTATCTATATTTTTCTTTTTAACAATCACATTTTTGAAACTTGTAATCATGTTCAATTTGCCGACGGGTTTCAAGGATGATGCAAGTGTTAAATAACATGTTTTTTTTTATCTAATTATATATAAAATTTCCTTGCAATTTTAGCATTATTATTTTATTGAAATTTAACCTGTTTTGTACGTTTTAGAAATGTTTGATCTCAAATTCATACTCATTGGTCTTTTTAATTACTTTATTAAATTAATCATTTAAATAAATTATTTGTATTTCTTTGGGTAATCACTTTTTTCCAATTACCAATTTTGTGAAACTATTAAATTCATAACTTACATTGTACATTAACTTAATTTTTAATTAGAAATTAAAATAAATGCTTAAAGAATTAGCATCATTACATGTTTGTATTTGATAATATTTCGCTCATTACAAATTACAACTAGTTTTATAGTGTAGAGAATACTACACAATTTAATAAATTTATTTGCATACAAACATAATACAGCAATTAATTTAAAAGTGAAACAATCTCTTATAAAAAAAATATCAAAATTGATATTAAAAAGTTGTTTAAGAAAGTAAACTTTAAGAACTAAATTTCTTATATAAATGTTTTTATAAATCTGGTTTTGTTTTTGAAAAATATATATATTAGTGATTTTTAAGATAAATAGTTAACGGGACAGTTAAGATAAATGGTTAGATCACTTACTCTTTATGTTTGGACTCATTCTTTAGGGAACACGATAAAGATCCCGACACTTTCTTTTCGGTCATGTATCAGTTGAAAGAATCTGGAGAAGCTTTTGATTTATCTGTGATAGGAGAAACATTTACAGATGTCCCCAGTAAGTTCTCGATTAAGCTGACTTTCCAATCAGTGTTTTGAAGTTATCTTTAATTCCTTCAAAACTTCATTTGGTAATTTTTCATTTAACAGGGCATAGACACTTTGACAAAATTTTCAGCCCGAGAAAAACCCAGTATTCATCTGTGAGACACTTAGCGTTCTACTCGCTGTGTCTAATTTTTCAACTATGTGTACAGATAAATCGTTTTGCTTTGGCAAGAGTAATTAAAGAAAATATTGTGATTGACATCAAGAGTTCACTTGAAAAAAATTTATAAACAATAGTTTTTAACATACATATTTTTTTTTACTTTCTAAAAAGGATTTTAAAAGAATCTTTTGTGTTTCACTGGACAATTTATTAACACACTGCTGGTCACACATGTCATTTTCATAGTCTTATACTTTTCATAGGAATATTGCTAAATGTTTGCATTCATATTGCATAGTTATGTTATATATAACATTTATTTATGTTGTACACAGCAAAACCATTTAATTACTTTTTGTTAAGTAACACACATTTTTTTGTACTTCTGAAAGTACCATTGGAAGAGAAATAATTATGTTAACCAAAATAAAGTATGGATTCAAACATGAAAATAAACAAACCGAAAAAGTAGAAATTAGCTATCTTTTTTGAAAACTACTATGTCATACTGATAGAAAGAAAATAAGAATAAAATTATTATTTGTTTGAGTGAAGGTTGCTGGTCTGACTGGTGTGGATGTCAGTTGGATATTCATTAACAAGTAAAACTTTTTAGTGTTAAGTGAAATGCATATACAACCAATATTTCTATTGAAATATTTTTAAAATCCCATTTAAATTTTTAGTGCTACACATGATTTTTTCTTTGGGGGGGAGAGAGGTTTTATTTTCTATTTAGTTTCTTTATATTTTCTACTTTTTAGCTTGTCTTAATTTGTATGTAACATTTTCGTTATATTTTTTTTCCCACCCAGAAATTTTTGAAGAAGCTGCTATCCAATTGAAAGAGCACATTAAGAACTGGGATTTCCAGTCTTCTAAGGATGATTATTATGCAGTCCTTCAATCGGCTGACGTCGTTGTCTCAACAGCTGTTCACGAATTTTTTGGTGTCTCTATGTAAGAATATTTTGCCAATTTTTTTTGTGATAATTATGTAATCAACTCCTATTTTCCTTATACTAACTATATACTAACCATTTATTAACTAATCAATGTGTTATGATGGCAGACAATTATTTTAATGTTTAGTAACTTTAAATAATGAAGAAATACATACACATATTTTTAAACTTAAGATTGTATATACGTTTTTTGTAGTTCTGTACATTTAAAATCATAAATATTTCTTAGATGCCTTTTGTGCTTTGCTATTTTAAAACTGTTAATCTGTCTGAAAAGTAATACTCAAAAAGAAAAAGTAACATTAAAAGTATTTGATTGCAAAATGTTTTTACCAAAATATAAAAGTATATTATTTTCAATAAACTTAAGTGCAAAGTTAATATATTTTTTTTTCTTTTGTATTAATGCTCCAATCTTCTGTGCATCAACATGCCTTTCTCTTTATTTCTTAAAACTATTATTCTGTTGTAGTATCTTATTACATTTAATGATCTGGATTTCTGATACCTCTAAAGATGTTCACATTTTTAAAACTGATGGTTTAAAAAAAATTTAAACTGTAATTTTAATCATAATAAAAATCTGTTTCTCTGTATCCAATCCAATTTTTACACTTAATCATTAAATACTAACTTGTGCGGATTGTCTGTGCAATGTACAGATACTAAACCTTTTGCTTGGTGGAAGTTAGAAGGTACAATCTCAGGGTCCTAACTGGTATTCTGTTCTTTTCTGAAAAAATAATGAGGGTTATATTAAGTGTGTTATTGCTCTTAATTTCAATTAATGTAAAAAATATATGTTGAAAATTGTATGTTACAAAAATGAAGTATTGTCAACAATGAAAATCAAATGTTATTAGTTTTATAATTTTTTTTATGTAATGAACATTATAGCAGTTGCTATAAGTTCCGGAATCAGTTTGAAATTATAATACGTTTCTTCATTCTTGAAGTATTTGATTTAAATTTAATTTAACATGTTTGTGAATTCCAGGTTAGAAGCTACCAGCCTCGGTTGCTACCCACTCTGTCCTAATCGCCTGGCTTATCCTGAAATATATTCAGGTACTTTTTCTTTTGTTGCTTTAGATATTGCTTAGTATTGAATGTCATTTTACATAGACATATGTAGCGGTACATGTTACAAACATCAACTTGTCAACATTACTTCTCTAAAATATTTGTAAGGAAGAATAAAAAGTAAAAATTCAAAACCTTTCTTTCAGTAGAATTTATAACTGTTGTATAGTTGTATTTTAAAACAATCATGAATGTTATAAGAGTAGTATACAATGTTTAAAATTTCTACGCTATTGTAGCAATAAAATATTAACAAATTAACCCTTTGAGTACTGAATTATTTGAAGATTTTTATGCCCATGGGACGGATTTGGTGAGGTTCAATTGATCCCATTCTTGACCGACTCTACAACACATTGTTTGCGATCAACGCGCACTGGCGGGAGTGCCTCAAACATCAACGCATGCTTCTTAAATTCAGATGACGAGTCAGACTCATACATGGCAACTTCGCCCAAGTAAGCAGATAACGAGTCTCACTCGTCAAATGTACCCAAAGGGTTAAAGAAATATATGCAGCAACTCTAAATGAGACCATATAAAACATTTGGTTTGAAATTTTATATTTTCACTGCATTTTTATACCACCGATGTGATGCAAAGCTTTCAATTGGCCTGAAACCTTACAAACAATGGTGACCAACTACAGGCTTGAAACCCTGCAAGTGATCCACTGCATAACACCTAACTAAATCAGGCAAACTCACTTTAAAAAAAGATATGAATGTATTGAAAACAATTGAACACTAGTATATAAAATTATTAAACAAATTAACAATTTAATAGAGTGTATATATGTTTCATTTAATTTCATAGTTCATATCCAAGGTTATATTGAAGAATTTTATAGCCTTGTGTTGAATTGTTTTTAATAAATTCATATCTTTTTTAAGATGAGGTGACCACAATTTATTTAAAATGCATAGTCAAGATGATGCCTAACCAACTCCCTATACAACAACAAAATTACAACACTGGGTTTCGATAATGCATTTTCCCAAATAATATCAGTTGTGGATCGCTAGAAAATATCTCATTATATACCAAAACACCAACACGGAACCTTTCCTAAAGAAGTCAATTTAGCCAAAACAGTCATTATGACCAAAGTGATATTTAAAACTTATATTGCTTCCACCTTTTTGCTGCTTGCTAAACAAAAAAGCATATTTAAGATATGTGGTCTTATGATATCAGCTAAATGAAAAATATCGTTTTGCATTAGATCTCTGAAGTTATGTATTGATATCCACAATACAAATTGTACTGCTATTTGCCATTTAATATGTTTAAACTAGTGTAAGGAGAAATCTCTATTTACTTTAAGATCTTATCATGTATTCTATAGAATATGGGTTTGTTAAATTACACCTAAATATATAATAGATAAATTAAATTTAATATGCTTGCTTGTTTTTTTAATATAAACTACTTTTTTTTACTTAAAATAAATTAAGCAATAGTAGCAAGATTGTGGTTATTCTCATAATTATTTTGCATTTAATTGTAGCATACAAGTTACAGTTAAACAGGGTGGCAACATAACCTGAAAAATCAGGAAATCATCATGGAATTTTTAAATTCTGGAAATGTCAGGGAATTTGTCAAATTTCACAAAAAAATCAATGACATTTTCAAATTTGGATCATTAAAACGGCAATTATCATCTATTATACCCGTTATTATGGGTAGTTTAGTTGTCAATAGTTCTAAAAAATAAAAATAGTGTCAATAGTTCTAAAAAAAGCATGGTTATGCACAATTTCGTATTTTTAGTTTTGTAAAAATATGAACCACTGCTGGAGAGAGAAGCAAAGTGTGTTGGAGTTTAGATTATAAGCAACATCCGAGGGGCTAATGAGTATGCGATTTATTGAAGATTGGATTAGAAAATATGAAGCATATAAAAATTTTAAATTCTCCAAAATAAATAATTGGAAAATCTTTCTTTTTTTTGCATTATCTGCTTCCAGATAACATGTTTAATTAATGCCTGTAGCAATTGTATAATTGTGTCGTATCCATAAATTATTATTTTAACTGACAATAAGTATTGCTTATAATTTTTCATTTAAAATGCAATATATTTATTGTATTACAGTACCATGGATACTTTGTTTCTATACAAAGGATATATTGCAACATTTCTTAATGTAATTGTAAAATCAGGGAAATTTTTGTAACAAAATCATGGAAATATCAGGGAACTTTTTCCCAGAATTTCGTTGCCACCCTGATAAAGCTTGACTGCTAAAAGAATGTGTATAATTATACTTTTAGGGAAAAGGCATTTGTAAAGAAACATTTTGATATCACTGCTTTGATATTTGCTGCAAAGTATGATTCCTGTGTAATAGATGTTCTTTTTTTCTGGTCACTAATTGTTTACACAGAAAAGTACCTGTACAACACACCTAATCAACTGTGCAAGAAGTTGAGGTACTTCTGCCGACACCCACAGGCAGCGAGAAGACACACTGTAGAGGTACATTTTTCTATATATGTCTGTATGTTTTGTCTACATATAAATACAACTACGTTGTGACAACAGACAGTGTAACTTGTGTTGTGGAGATGTACATGGGTGGGGTCTTAGGAGCCTTCTAAATACACTTTCCTTATTCTTAACCTATAGTTCAAATAAATTGTTTGTTTTGTCTACAATGCTTTCGTATTCCTCCATTGGAAATACAACAAAGTAAGAAAGCAAGTATAGTGTAACATTTAATGTCTTTTTGAAAGCAAAAAATGTGGTTTTAAAACTAGGATATCTGTACTTAATACTATGCCAAACACTAAGCAAAAAGACTATATTTTCCTACCTTGTCTCAAAAAGGCGTAATGTGGTTGGTTGTGCCTCAAAAAGGCATAATGTGGTTGTGCCCGCTTAGTCTTCTTTCCAGTTCTCATTCAGCTCGGTGGTTAGGCAATAGTTATTTGATAAATATATTCTTTTATTGGAAACCATCATGCTATGTAGCTGCTAATAGTTTCATAGAAATTGAAACTACGATCAGCATTGCATCAAAGTCTTGTATGTCAATATAATGTATTTAAAGTAGAATAGTTAGTAGCATAACTTCGCAGCAGTGAGTAATAGGGTGGGCTGAAAATATGAAAGTTTTCAAATCGAAATGTAATAGTGCAGAAAACTTGCCTTTGGAAATTAGAAATCAAATTTAAAAAAAATTAACATTGAACACTGCAGTTAAAGTTTTGAAAATTTAAATTTTTTACCCATTTCTCCCAATGAAAATAAGAATAACTTAAATGGAATGGTGTGGAAACTTGTCTTTAGTAATTAGAAGACGAATGCAGAAAGGAATTTCGATATTATACAATTTTTAACTGACCAATTGCTTTGTGATTTGTGTTCCTCCTTTTGGATTTTATGAACTATGTAATAAAAGTTCTGATAGCAGAAATGAATTCCTGGACTCTTAAAACCCCTGATTCGAATATAAAATTATTAATTTCAACATAATAATTAGGGATGAAACGGATGTCCGGTAACTATCCGGTATCCGGCTGATTTTTAACTATCCGATATCCGGAAGTAAAGTGCCGGATATCCGGTTGAATAAAACATCGAAGATTTTTTTTGTGGCGGTCAATTATCTTTGCTAAGAATATGGTATTTAAGTATTTTCCTGAAAATTCTACCAATGTATTAACAGTGTGCAGATTCTCCCTTGAAATTTTCTCGTTTTTAACTTTAAAATTCTATTAATTTTTTTTTAATGAATCGTTATGGTGGAGGGCCATAACATCTCACAACTAATATAAAGTTGAAATAAAAATAAATTTCTCAAAAGTTTAAGCAAACTTGAGTTTTTATGTTTGGAATGAAAGAGCATATGGTAAAAATACAATTATTCAGAAATTGAGTTTAAAGTGTACAAAACATACGCCCATTGCTAGCAGCACCCTAGAATAACCCTTTGTAAATAAAAAAGTTTTTTGAATGTTTATTCAATCTTGGTATCACCTTAAGGGTAAGTAATTCGGGAATATTATAGAATAAAAAAATATTTCGTAATTTTTGACCGATTTCCGTATTTCTTAGTGTGTACGAGAAGATATTTTCATAAAAAAGAAACTGCCGGATATCCGGCAAAATCCAGTTCGGATATCCGATATCCGGTTTGTAATGTGCGCCGGATATCCGATATCCGGCAAAACCACTATCCGGTTCATCCCTAATAATAATAAAGAAGTCATAATGCCTATGCCTAGCTCATCGTAATTGTCAATGATGGCCATTTTGAAACTGTCTTGTTTTAACCCACTGCCAGAAGTCAAAAGCGTGCAAACTTTTTTACTGTTGGTCAGCACACCAAAAAAGTAGAGACAAAAACCATTAAGAAAATCTTTTATTGCAATTTGTTTCCTGTTAATTTGGATGGATGTATCACAAAGTAGCTTAAGTAAAATTTTCCAAACTTTAATCATGATTATCAAGAGTCATATTGTCCGATATCTAAATTCTTTTTTGCATTTGTCTTCTAACTACTAAAGACAAGTTTTCCACACAATTTTTTTTTATTTGGAGAAATGGGCAAAACATTGAACACGATGCACAAGGGTCAAACGTTGTGTGATGATTTTTATTTTGCATTTGACTTTGAATTACCAAAAAAAAAAAATTCAGAACTATTAATTTCAATTTGAAAACTTTTCACATATTGTCCCACTCTAGTGAGTAAATCAGGGGAAATTTATTCATTCTTCCTTATAGTACAAAAGATTGCTTAAAATATTTAGCAAATCATCTATAGATTAGGACCAAAAAATAGAATTTATTCCTATAGATGAGTTTAGTGCCAGAATGGTTCATTTCAGTTAAATTGAGTTAAAATTCCCATGTCAACCACATGCGAATGAAATATATATTCTAGAGTCAATACTATAACAAGATAATTTTGTAGTTGTTATAGTACTGATCCGACCATACATACTTCAAATGCAAGAATTACTTTTAGGAAGTCTGAATTATTTTAGTAACATGCAGTTGCTTATTCAGAAGCGAGTAATGTCGCTTTTTATTAAAAAAATAATTCACAATGGTCTGGCACTAAGCTTTTCAATTTTGTTTATGTTGTAATAAAATTTCTTTTTAAATTTCAGGTCGAATTATCAAGATTTTCATGGGATACATTAAAAGAGCAATACAAAACTCATCTCATTGCACAATAAATCTGTACTTTTTTTATTGCAGTTATCTTTACATATATTCTAGCTCTAATGATATGTTTCAGTTTGGGCAGTTGTTACATTATACATGTAATTTTCTATATAAAATATATTAATAAGGTAGCAGCACTTGTTAAGTTATCTAACAAACATGAGTGGATGTGCAAAAAGGTTCACATAAATAATAAACTGGAATGTACAGATCTATCTAGAAATCTCAACATTGTTCATAAATAACAAATGAAAATGATAAATACTATAAACCACACAGGAGTCCTTTTTTTAAAAACAATTAAACCATTCGACACAGCAAGGTACTTTGCACAGTTACCCACCAACTTTGTTAACTTTAAACAATGTTCTTTTTTAAAAAAATGCCAAGGTTGCAAGTTAATTACCTTTGTGCAAACATCCTATATTGACAATCAACCTGATAAATGCTGAAAAGGCAGAGCTTATTCTGCAGTTTAACGGATACAATAAGGTTCTGGTATAGAATTCTTGTGGGATGCATTGTAATTCCCATTCAAGTTAGTAATGTATTTCAGTTAAAATTAGCACCTTCACCATTTGTGGGGCTGATCATCAATATTTTTGCAAAATATGTTATACAAGGCAAAAAGTATAAATTTTAATATTTCTTTTAAAAAAAGAAATTGCTTAATAAATTTAAATTTTAATATAAAAATGTCAAATTTCAAAAAGATGAAATATTTTCACATACTTTGAAGTTTTATTATTTTTTGTTTTTACAAAATATATATTACATCTTGCTTTCAAAATTTATGCATTTAATTTGAAATTTAGTCATAGTTATTTATATATAGGGTTGGTAGGTATATACAGGAACAATTTTAGAGGAAAAAAAGAATACTTCTCAATATTATGCATTAATATTTACATAAGGCAGTGGATTCTTTTTGAGTATTTAATTTAAGTAAATAAATTTATCAATTCGAAAAATCATTTCCAGTCATTCACCGAGTGTAGCTAATATTTTTCAGGCTGGGATTTTCCTTCCTTGCTTTCTTCACCACTTTACAACAAAGTCATGGATAAAAATAAAAAAAATCGACACAAGCAGGCTTTCTTTTGCAGCAATGGGGATTTTAGTAATGGACCACAGCTAATTGAAAAAAATAAATGTTCGTATTTCCTTCACCATGTCGCAAGTTGAGGGGGTTGGGAGTTCAAGACCCCTCCTCGTCCATCATGGCTTCCGGAAGGATGTAGGAGATGTCATCCCAGGGGTGGCGGTACAGCCCCTGCTTCAGTCGCTTCTGGTCGAGATAGTGCCCTGGAGGAACAGAGGATGGTTAACACATTGAATGGGGCTCCAAATGTTTTAACAAAGCAAAAAGTAAATATTTCTAAAGACTTCAAACAAATGCAAGTTCTTAAAAGCATAAGTTTCAATCTTTTAGTGCTGTACTGCAGTGATTTTGTCTACACCAATATTCATTCTACTGATCAAGTTAAAATAATTACTTGAGTCTAAGTGAGAGTATCGGTTATATGAAGTGATCACCACAGTACCTTTCATCACATTTTTCAGTTATATCAAGCAAATTCATTTCGAAGTTATAATCTATCTGCAACACAACAAAATTGGATGTCCACTTAACTTTTTAGGATTAGTAGGTGAGTTAGAGACTATCCCCCACCCCCCCCTTTAAATAATCTTTTTATGCATGGCGAGATTTTTTAACCCGCCTCAAATACTTGAAAATGTTTGAAATACTAAATTTAATATTTTATTATGAATTTGTAATACAGTTACTCATAATAGGATCTAACAAAACATTTTTTAAATAAGTGAAAACCAAAATTTAAAAACGCCTTATGATATGTGTTTGGTGTGTTGTGCAACACTTGGGCTCTTTTTCTCATTAAAGTCATATGCCTCAAAGAGTTAAAGAGGAAGAGCGTAGGCAATGTTGCCCATCGCACTATCGCCAGTAGACTTAATTTTAAAAGGAATTTTTTTTTCAAAAATAGATGGTTCCTATGAAAATAATTATTACAATTATAATATAATAGCAAATGCCCATCTGATTTTGTATGGGTTTGTGTTTTCTAAGGGACAATTTTGTTTGTATGAACAACTTGATTAAAGTTTCCTAAACCACCTAATACAAAAGAGAACCTTTGACTGACTAAAGGTGTGGTTTGGTTAATTAACGTCGCACTAGAGCTGCACAGTGGGCTATTGGCGACGGTTTGTGGTCTAGATCGAAGGAAAGAAGGGAAGCTACATTCAAGGTACTTGCCTCAAGGGGAAGACTACAGAAGATGTTAAGGGTCCCAGTTCATAAAGCAATGAGAGGATAGTCTCTGCGTAAAATCTTTTACAAGAAAAGGAGTTGTAGAGAGTCTCATAAAAGCTATGCCTTAAAGCTACATTAAGAGGTTGTGTGTAAATTACAAACTTAATAGATCTTTATAAGAAAGGACCTGATCAAACAAAGATGACATGACTAAAATTGATACACAAAATTTTCATACTCAAATTATATTTTCTGTTTTATCTATTAGCATGTATTACATTTCATGTTTAAAACAATTTCCTTTAATAATAAATTTATAAATATGAACACAGTTTAATAAATACAAAATCCTGGTTACCTATGAATCCCACAGTGCGACCCAGCACAAAGAGCCCATTGAGAGCACCAATTTCTATGTACTCCGTGGCTTCTTCCTGTGTGAAGCACCCGGAGCATCGGAGCAGATCAACGACAGCAGCACCAATCAACCCATCCACGTTCAGGATGAGGTTGGGTTTCTGGAAGAGAAAAGTTCAAGCTGCTTGAAAATAATTTTCACTAATAAGTAATTTTCATTAAAAAGAAGATAAATTATTGTAGTAATCAGTAATATTTGCTTCCTACTAGTCTATGAAAATCCCTAGGAATTACAATCTTCTACAGGGCCTGATTTAGAATTTTTACTACAAAAAGCACAGCATCATTTATAGGGCAGCTTGGCTATCTCATAAATATTTCAAATACTGAAGAACATGCATATAACATATTAAGCTCATTATACATATCAGCAAGCACATATTGGAGCATATGTGTGGTATCATGAATATAGTATAGGAACTAAAATACATTTTTAAAAAGTCCCCCTAGGATAGGCATTTTATTAAGATTTAAATTAAAGTTAGGGTACTTAAATAGGAGGAACCCTGGCATGGGCCTAACATGTCTAATGGAAAATAAGGCTGATCTCTTCCTTAATTGCACTCCTGAAGCGCATGAGGTATTTTGAAACTTGGTCAATGTCAGACTTGTGTAAAAAGAAATGGGTTTAAAATTAAAAAAAAAAACATTCTTTTAGGATTCTCCAAATTATGTAAAGAAAGTTACTGTTTTCTTATTAATTCTAACAAACTACTAATTTTCAAGTAGACAAAACAAAGAAGTAAATTGTTACTTCAAGAGAGTAAAATTTCTATTTTTAATACAGCTTTAAAACCATTTCTTATTTTTCCCACAGTGATTGCTTTAAGTATTACCAATACAAAAGACTATAAAGGAATAATGTTAACACCTCTTTGCAATGCTGAGAAATTAGATATTTCTTGTCTGTAAATTTCTGGTCAGAGACAACAGAAAACTAGGATCCCAAGTTCATTTCAGTAGGTTAAATAATACATTTTTAGTCTTAAAACATGGTCTTAATACACATTTAAATTCTAAAATAAACTGAGCGAGGATTGTATGGAATACTTATATAATATAAAAGAAAGTAGCATTGTGCTGTATTCTGTAAACATTTATATAATAGAATCAATAAAATATTTGACTGTTTAATTTTTTTTAAGAATCTGAAAAAAAAAATTATTTAAAAAAATAAATAAAAAAAAAAGAGTACATTTAGAACAATGAATTTGGGAGATTATGATGTGTATAAACAACTTTGCAATGTCTTATTTTCATGTTTAGAAGTTTATTCACTCCTCTAAAAGCCAACTTTAAAAAAAATTGAATGATTTTGTGGTATTCTATTTAAACTGTAAATCCTACTTTGGAAGTGGTGATCTTCTCCACAGCCAGTGCGTAATCCAAGATAGGGGTTGCCGGAAAATGTTCCTTGACATATTCCTTCAATATCTGCACTCGCATGTCAGGGTTATTGATCTAAGAAAAAAAGCAGGAATTTCATTTTCAGTTTTCAAAAAAATACTAAGTGTGTGGGAAGAGTATTTAAGTTTCACAAAAGTTTTAAATAAATGTTCCCATTTTAAATAAAGTTTCCTTAAATATATATAGTTACGAAAACTATGCAACAGTTGCAGACAACTGCGAATAAGACACTTCCCTTGGAAAACAAACAATCCCCGCCCAACCAGTAAAAACCTTCTTTAGATTTCCAAATAGCTACTTACTTACTTCCATAGTAGGGTAAGTTTTGTTCAAATTTCCTTATTATCTTGCTTTTATTTCACTATACTTGATGATTTTTTTACCTCCATTAAGTTAATAACTTTCACTTCAAAATACTATCCAGTATTTACTTGGGAAGTGAATGATTTTACTCTGTTCATTGTTTTAGTATTTTTTAAAGCTATTTTTCCTTATAATTATTAGGGATGAACCGGATAGTGGTTTTGCCGGATACCGGATATCCGGCTCACATTACAAATCAGATACCCAAACTGGATTTTGCCGGATATCCGGCAGTTTATTTTTTATGAAAATAACTTCTCATACACACTAGAAAAAACGGAAATCGGTCAAAAATTTAAAAATATTTTTTTAATCTGTAATATTTCCCAATTCCTTATCTTTAAAGTGATACCAAAATTGAAGAAAAAAATTCAAAAAACTTTTTTATTTACAAAGGGTTATTCTAGGGTGCTGCTAGCAATGGTCGTATGTTTTGAACATTTTACACTTAATTTCTGAATAATTGTAATTTTACCATATGCCCTTTCATTCCAAACATGAAAACTCAAGTTTGTTTAAATTTTTGAGAAATTTATGTTTTAATTTAACTTTATATTAGGGATGAAACGGATATCCGGTAACTATCCGATATCCGGAAGTAAAGTGCCGGGTATCCGATTTACCAAGCCGGATATCCGGATGAATAAAACATTGAAGATTTTTTTTGTGGCGATCAATTATCTTTGTTCTTGCTTTAAGTATTTTCCTGAAAATTCTACCAATATATTTACAGTGTGCAGATTCTCTCTAGAATTTTTCTTGGGCTATTTAGGTGGGTAAGGAGTGTGTAATAGGTAGCAAGGAAGATATGCTGCAGACATTCGAAACGCACCACTATAGTGGAGTATCTTCGAGTTTGTGTGTAAAGTGCACAGCTACAGCTCTGTTCATTGTATATTAGAAATTGTTTTATTCCCCAGTCTAAAAGTTAGTTTCAGCATTTACGTATGGCGCAATTTAGATCAGCAATTTGGAAATATTTCAAAATTCTTTTTTCAAACGCATTGTACAATATAGATCTGGCCGTTTCAAAATCTGTATAAATATGAACAGTTTATTAAAGAACTGTTAAGGTGTTAGTACACACTTGAAATTTTTTTTTAATTATAAATTTAAAACTCTAGTTTTTTCATGTATGAAAACACTTAAAAAATTACGATGCATTATAAAAAAAACCTGAATTAAGTCAAATGCTAATTATCATTTTTTTTAGAACATGATTATGCAAGTAATTCATCTAGAAGCATAATTTTGTTGGAATTACTTGACGTATCTTTCTTAAAGTTATGACCCTCCAAAAAATTTATAGCATTAAAAGTTTTTTTTATATAATTTTTTTACATCAAGAGTCTTTAAAAAGCCCACTTTTTTCAAATTTTAAACTTAAAATTCTATTACATTTTTTTAACGAATCGTTACGGTGGAGGGTCATAAAATCTCACAACTAAGTAAACTATAAAGTTGAATTTAAAAATAAATTTCTCAAAAGTTTAAGCAAACTTGGGTTTTTATGTTTGGAATGAAAGAGCATATGGTAAAAATACAATTATTCAGAAATTGAGTTTAAAGTGTACAAAACGTACGCCCATTGCTAGCAGCACCCTAGACTAACCCTTTGTAAATAAAAAAGTATTTTTAATGTTTATTCAATCTTGGTATCCCCTTAAAGGTAAAGAATTGGGGAATATTATAGAATAAAAAAATATTTTGTAATTTTTGACCAATTCCCATTTTTTCTAGTGTGTATGAGAAGATAATTTCATAAAAAAGAAACTGCCGGATATCCGGTAAAATTCAGTTCGAATATCCGGTTTGTAATGTGCGCTGGATATCCGGCAAGTTAAAAACCACTATCCGGTTCATCCCTACTTTATATTAGTTGTGAGATGTGATGACCCTCCACCATAACGATTAAATTAAAGTTAAAAATGAAAAAAAAAGTGTTTTTTTTAAAGTCTATTGGTTAAAGGGAGAATCTGCATACCTTGAATACATTGGTAGAATTTTCAGGAAAATACTTAAAGCAAGAACAAAGAAAATTGATCGCCACAAAATAAAATCTTCGATGTTTTATTCATCCGGATATCCGGCCTGGAAAATCGGATATCCGGCACTTTACTTCCGGATATCGGATAGTTAAAAAGCAGCCGGAAATCCATTTCATCCCTAATAATTATATAATTAAATTGTTATACTCTTGCCAACTAGGTGAAACTGTAAAAGCATCTAGTTTAATATAACAGACACATTACCCAAACATTAAAATAAGTCAAATTACAAGACAGCCTTTACAACAAGATAAATTGTAGAAAGTTATCAATGTTTTTATAATTTCCTTAACATAAAGAGATAGACTTGGAAGTAATTTTTATACATCATGAAGTGATTTAGGACTGATAGTACAGTTGGGATCTAGTTATATATTGTACTGCAAAAGACTTTATATCCATGAGAAATGATATGTTTAAGACATAAATAAAGGGTTATCAAGTACCAGTATCTTGAATGCTACACTTTGTGTTATGCTTATTTTTTTGTCAGCTTAAAAAAATACATTTTTAATAACACAAATTCAAAACTAAACTTAAGCTCCAAAGGACTTGATACAACAGTGGTTTCCAAAAGGTCCCGAGTCGATTAGACAAGATCATAAACCGAAGATGAATTAATTTATTTTCTTTAGAAAGAAATTCACTCATTTTATACAGTTCGAAAATCAGGGCAACCACTAACTTAAGTGACTATTACAATGTTTTTATGAGTTTAAAACAAGAGACTAGGAGTAATTAAACTTCTGATTGCAGGGTTATCTTTCTATATATTTTTGGGGTAAATCTGTGTCCATATTTCTCATTAAAAGAAATTATAAAATTTCAGAATTATCTCTTCCCTTCATTTTTATGTTCAAACAAAATTGAAACGTATACATGCCACATACGCGGGGAGCCCATGAGTATATGTGAAAAAAGAGGATCCCCAGTCCTATTTTAGTTTTAGCTAGGAGTCAGTGGCTTAATGCTACTTGGGAATCACTGCTATAGACCCTTTTAGAAAAATCCCCATTTTTCCCTACAACTTCAATGATGTTTAAGAAACCAATTTTGTAATGAGAAAAGACACTCACCGATTTCACTCTGTGCCCGATGCCCATGATGAGCTGCCCCTTCTTCCGCATGGAGTTAACAAACTCCATGGGGATCATGCCACTGTCGTAGGCCTCGCTGAATAGCTTGGCTGCTGCATCCAGGGCACCACCAAAGCGATCCCCCTGAAACACACAAAGCACAAAAGGTTTGCTTCAAAGACCATTCCTAATAACAGTATTTCAATAATATTGCAGCAAATCACCAAGTATTTTAAGGCATTTTACATAACCTTATGTCTGTAAACATTTTAAAAATCAAATCTGTAAAAAAAATATAAAATTTCCATAAATTGTTCTAAATAACATTCCAAAAGTAACTGTTGCTTAAATGTTTAATTACTAAATTTCTTATTATTTTACTTCAAATTGCCTCATTTTTTAAAAAAAAAAACATGTTTAAAATAAAAGACAAATGTATTTTGTTTTGAAAAACAATATGGCATTTTAACAAAACAAAAATTGGCATTTTAACGGAAAAAAGGATAAAAAGTTTTTCAGCAAACAAAATTGTAATGCAATAATGCAATTTAATAGCTAATTTTTTCTCAAAGATTCTGTTGTGAATACAGTTCTTAAGGCCTAGTTTGGGGATCAAAATGGTAACAAATTTTAAAAGAAAAATTCCTCAAGATCCATACACTCTTGTAAACTAATCATACAAAATAGTTAAAATCTAATCATTATGCAGACAATCAATACAAGTTGGAGATATGCAATCTTAAAAAAATTGCAAGTTTTTATATATAGGATTCAGTTTGGAAAAAGCTTGTAAACTTTCCTATATTAAGAATAAATTTGCATTTGCATATTATATGGATAGATTCCAGGTTACCTATTTTTACCAATAGCAATTTTAGTATAAAAACAAATAATTTTTAAATGCAGAATACAAATGTATTATTTTACAAATATAAAGGGCAAGAAACATTAAAACCAAACAAATCATACTAATTATAATTTCCTATTAATTTATTATTCAGTGTCTTCTTCAAAACTATATTGAGCAATTCTTTACTTAAACACCAAATATAAGCCAGGACAAATTCCAACAACTTACAATAGTCAGCAATCCAGAGACAAGAGATGACACCAGATCCTTCCCAGCTCTTGCGCAAACGATGGTATTATGCGCTCCAGACACTGCAGGCCCATGGTCAGCTGTCACCATGAGCACCAGTTCCAGGAAGTTTCCAGCATAGGGCGGCAGCCTGCGCTGGAACCACAGAAGGCCCAGCACCCCGCCGACGCCCAGATCTTCTTTGATCACTGTGGTGATGGGGGTACCAGCATAGAGAAGTTCCGAGCCTCGCTCGTCGCAGATGGAGGTCATGAAAGAGGCCGGTTTACGGATTAGGCCAAGCTCCTAGAAGAAATAAATCGTGTGAGGCTGTGTCGGAGCATGGTCATTTAGATTTTACATGAAACATTTCAGCACATTATAAAAAAGTAGGAATTGGTTACCAACATAAAACTTTTACTCACTCCATACGAGCCTAGTTAAGGAGATAGATAAGGAATGAACAAGTTCCAAATATATAAGCCAAATCAAACACTTCATCATGGGGCCCTCTAGCCAGTGTCAGACTTTCCATGTAGCAGTTGCCTAGGGCTCAGGGGGACTACAAACTACAATTTTTTTTACAGAAGCTCGATTTTTGTAAAATAAACCCAATTTTTTTTTATTCTTTTGTACGATTTTTAATAATTTGAAAAAGTTTGCTAATTGAAATCACACATTTTTCTTGTTCTCTACTGGATTTTAATTTGATAGTACTAATCCGACATGACTAACTGAAGTACATATTTACTTAAACATCACAGATGGAAGAGGGAGGTCGATCGGAATTTTTTTGCATAGGGCCCCAAAAATCTTAAATCCTGGGCTGCCTGTAACAAATTGCAAAAGTTTATACTTGGGCAAAATTGGAAATTTTGTAAGATTATGATTGGGCTAATTGTGGGTCCTGCACTCTTAATAAATATCTGAAAACAATAGGAGTTGTTGATAATGATAAATGTAAGGGCTGTAAAGAGCTCAACCAAAACAATTGAACCCGTCTTTGGTATATGTGATACTTATTGAGCGAGAGATTCAAATTATGCAGGGCTACCAAATTTGAGCAATATTACAATATTTCTGACTATTTGCCTTTATGCAAGGCAAATTGTCTTTTTAAGATGCCATAGGGTTTGTTTTAATCATTGATTGAGGGGCACAACGGATATTTTGGCATAAATGCATATGACTTGCCCCTTTCTTATCCAAATCTTGAGTTTAAAACCTCCCCAAGAAGAAAAAACAAAACAAATTATTTCCTCTGACAACAAAGGCTCCTATCACAAACTAAAAGTGCCTTAATTAATTTCAAGATTTTACAAGCATTTGCACCTAATTTACTCCATATTGGATTAAAAAATGAAAGGTACAGACAATTTTTGCAACTTTATACAAATAAAATATTTTAGCATGCAAAATAACACAACTTTCCGTTTTCATGCATCAGGGAGCTTTTTATTTGACTTTGATTGCCTACATATAATCCTTAGTATTTAGATATTTTTTCATATTCTATCTTAAATGCTTCACTTAACAATTAACTTGAGACAACAAGTATTTGCCATAGACACCAACATGAGTTACTGGGGTTAAGTGGTTAAGAATGAATTGCAATATCATTTTAAAAAACAAGGCATATATTTTTTTAGGAATACCTAAAATCTAATTTCTACCATTGTTAAATGTTGGAATATGCCGTCATTTTTGCTGTGGACACTAATAACTTGTATAAAGTATTAACAATTATACTTTTGAAATATTTTAATCAAAAAAATGTTTCAAGGCAAATAGAAAATCTATAATGTGCATAAACAGCAAAAGGCTGGGACTAATTTTTTCTGCCAAATCAATACTTTTATAGTACGTTTTTTCCACATAAGGTAACATGCACTAAGAAAGGAACAAAAAAAATATATAGTCTTCATGCGGCATGCCAATATATGCCTCTAGAATGACCCCAAATATTTAGCCATGGTATGGGAAATATTACATAGAAAATGGTGCACAAGTATGGGAAAAGAACTCACCCTAGCCCAGCTGTAATCCATGGGCACAGCTGGAGGTGGTTGCTCTGGCTGGGGAACAATGTCCCCATGCTCTACAAGATCCTCATACACACCCCTGCAAAAATTAAATAACATTATAAGAAATCACCTTAAATTGCAGTTAAAAGCTTGTCAACAAATCAAATCCACTATGTCTTTTGCTCACAATGAATTCACATAAATTAACTCAGTAACATTAAAAAAAATATGTACTTAATTTTTGTAAAAAATAAAAAAAGGATTAATTTTTTTAAATCTAACTAAAAACAAGGTTTTTAATTACTAAAAAGTTCAGTTTAAATAATAAATTTGTTAAATTTTTAAAAAATGAAATAACTTTAACTTTACAAAACAAATTCGTTTTAACTTGAGTTGAGACAACAAAAAGCTGCCACATTTGTAGAATTCATCAAAATCTAATGGACACAAAATCGTCAACAGCATTTAAAGAATTGTAAAGTCAGAAACATACACGAAATAACCCACTGAAGGATGGGCAAAAATATGAAAAATGTAGGTTTGTTATCGTTGCAGGAGAGTTTAATTTTTTTTATTTCCAACATGTTCCTTTTATTACAAATATTTTTTTTTTAATATTTTATTTGAGAAGGCTTTCAAAAGTACCTCCAATGCTTTAAATTTGAAAAAATAGTTCAAAATAGAGATTTTTTTATAGCATTCGTATAGTCGAGAACACTGACGATAACGTATATTCGTCAGACAAATGAAGTGCATACAAAAGGGTTACAATTTAAAATTAAAAAAAAAACATTTTTAATATGTGCCAAGTAAAAAAGTTTATTTTTATGGTTTAGGTGACATACAACGCATATAAATAGCCAAATATTTCGGAAAATGAAAAGTTTCTTGAAATATAATTTTATTAGATGGTTTGGTTTGTTTAATTAACGTCGCACTAGAGCTGCACAGTACGCCATTAGCAACGGTTCGGTATCACGAAGGAAAGACCTGGGAACGATGCCTCGTATTTTTGAACCATGGTCAGATGACGAGGACAACACCTGAGCTGGCACCAGACGCAACCTCAATAGGCGTCAGGACATTGGACTCCGATCAGATTTATCGTGCACAAGTCCCGTATATACGCCAGTATAATTTGTTGGATGTTCTGAAAGACTTTCTAGTATTTTTTTTAGCGAAGCTGGCAACCCTCTGATCGCAACTTTTTTACAGGTCCATCGCACGTATTCGAACCACCAATCCTCTGATTAGTAGCTGAACGCCTTATCCACTGAGCAACTGGGGCTCCAACTTTATTAGTTAATAGCACATCCATGCAAATAAGTTATAATATACACAGGTCGTCAGGTATGGCTATGTGAACACTGTAAGACTACTAATAAGATAGTAAATATCTCTAAACACCCACAAACTTCTCAAGTCAATTACTCACTGTATGGTCTTGCCAAGGTTATCGAAGGTGTCCGGCACGTAGGCCCCGGATTCGGCGAGCGCCTTGTTCTTGGCGGTCGCCGTCTCCCTATCGCTGTTGGCGCATGCACCCGCGTGTCCAAACTGCACCTCAGAGGAGAACATGCGGGCGCAAGTCCCGATGCACCACGCCACCAGGGGCTTCGTGATGCCCCCGTTGCGCAGTGCGTCACATACTTCATACTCTTCCACACCACCCACCTGCAAAGGGAGCAAGATTAATTTTTTTTATTATGACAGGAATGTGAATGGAGAAACATAAAATTAGTTTAAATTTATTTTTTATGGTAAACCTTAAGAAAAATTACTCAGCTGAAATCAGTATATAAGAAAATTAAAATATTTCTGGTCATTTGTGGAAATATCATATGCCTGTTATGTTTCTCAAAAGAAGTGGTTTGGAATTAAAGTTCTTAAGTGAGGGTAAACCAATTTAAGAACATACAAAAATAAATCTTGTTTTATACAGATAAGGGCAATATTTGTTATAAAAAAAATGTGATTTTATTGGTTACTAATAACATAATATAAATTTCCAGATTTCAATTATATTTAGCATTTATGTTCTTTCAGTATATGTATACAATTTTAAAGTATGTAATACAACGTATAATTTTATTTAAGATTATACAGGATATGTAAATATTAAACTTCAATCCGATTTATTTTTTATAAGAATTTTATAAAAGTTTGTAAATTTAACTTTATTTATAATTGTGGCAATTTTTAAATACAAGAATAAACCCCTCTTTCAAGTTATAGACATAACTAAGTAAATTACTAAGATAAGCAGCTGATAAAATTGAATTTTACACTATAAGACAATATTATGTTTCAAACTTTTAATCAGGATATGACCAAGAATTTATAAAAATGCATTTGATACATTAATAAAAAATTTATGACATATGTTCTATGATTTACAATTACAATGTGAACTCAATAAATTACTATTCTGAAGGGGAAACATATTCGGGAAAAAGGGCAAGAGGTTATTGCAAGAAACAGTATGCTCCAAAACTAGCAGCAGTACCTATATCTGCCAGAATTTCAAACTCTGGAAAAGTTTCCAAGTTTTAATGCTGACATATTTGACTGCAACACTTTTTAAATAAGTCAAATACAGTTTTGTAGATTTAATCAAAATAATAATACTCTACAACAGGTACTTGTGAATCAACTTATACAGCACACATAGTTAACCCTCTAGTGCATGATTTTTTCTTTTTAAATGACATAAAATGTTTCGGCTTACTTTTTGCCTCTGGACAACTGGAAAAATATACAAAAAAATCCTAAGTGCTTATTTAATTAAATAATCAATTAAAACCGTTGTGTAACATATATGCAACATCATGCGCTAACGAAGCTTTTTTTGTTCTACGACTTCTCCCTGATAATTTTAGAAGGAAAATATGTTTGGAACATGCAGAAAAACATGCAAACTTAAACAAAATCTATTAAAAAAAAAATATTCAAGGTAGATAAAAATAATTATTAGTAATTTAAGAAAATAATTAAAAAAAAAAAGTTTGTTTGCGATAAGATTTGAAACAATTTTTGTGTTTGTTGAGACAAAGTTTCAATTTTTTTACATTTTGAATATTTTATAAAGGTAAAACTATTGAAGCCTGTGTTTTTACACAGGTTTCTCTTGTCTTCCCATTCGGGCCAGTGGTCAAACGAATCTCTTCTGACGTCATGCTAAGGCCTAAAAACAGCAGAATTTTTTGGCCTTTTTTGTCTTGTTGGTCAGAGTGTGTTGGATGTCTCCTTTTTGGTGTTTCCTCTTTACAAATTTGACACAGGATGGTTGCAATTTCTTTTCTGAATTTTTTTTGGCTGATTCCTTTTTGTTTTTTGTTTTGTACGTCTCTGTTGTATATAATCCAACTATTTATTACTGCGAGATATACCAAATGAGAGAACAGCCTTAGATACCAATGTCTCCTTACATTCATAGTGTTCCAAATCTTCCAATGTGACTATCTAGTAAATCTATCTCACCCATGTGTTAGTTATAGGCTCTAATTATTTTAGGACATTCAACTTCGTCACGTTTTTTAGTTTTCTGGTTGTATCGCTTTATTGTAGTAGTTGGCTCAACTCCATATAATGTAGAGTTCAAATGAACCAGCTTGTTGTCTTTTCACATTATGGAGGATATTGGTCAGTTACAAGTCAGTACAGCCAGTTACGGGAAGCACATCTGCTCATCAACACTTAGAAATTTCTCCATTGAGATAGTCAGAAATATTTTATTCATGTACTTTGTAATAGGTCTAAGTTTGAAAAGGTGATTGTAATCAGTATGATCATGAGGTAACTTATTTACGTTATTGTTGAAATGCAAAAGGCCACGGATTTTCTCAAAGGTGTTTACCACCATTGTACTTTTTACAAGTTCATTTCCCAACACTGGTTCCATAAATCCCTTAGCAGGCCGTTCATAAGTGAAGGAAAATACAAATTTCAAGATATTTTTGATATTTATTTCATAAAACTTAAACACCTTGTTAGGATCTTTTTTGCTGCTGTAAATGACAGTCTGTTGAACCACAGTCATAAAAGCTATCATCTAAAAAGTAAAAGAATTGAAATGGAGTCTCCAAACTGAGTACTTCATTAGGAAGGTCAAAATTTCCTAAGAATTTTGTTCCATTGTCCTCTAGGTGCAATTTGTTTTTTTCCACAAATAATGATGTTGTTTTTTCTTCCTACCTTTTATTTTTTCTCCCCTCTTACCATAGAAGAACCCCCAGTACTTGGAGATTGAGATGTAGAGGGCTGCTCGTCAAACCCATCTACTTCTGCTTGTACATACTCTTCCACAATCTCTTCTTTCGAGACCAATAGCTGGTCATCATTTAGAACAGTTTCCAATCGCTACAGGAAAACATCGTCCGGCAAAGGAAACAAACTTTCAAACTCATCATCGGAAGAGGAACAGTCTTCTTCACTTCCAAGGGGAATACAAAGAAGTTCTGAGATTTCTTATGACATTTTTATGCTCCTTTCCCCATCTTTATCTACAAATGAAAATGTTTTGGACATCTAAAACCAAAAAAATATCCCCAAAAGTAAATAAATAACGAAAAAAATCGCTAAAAACTCACATAACTAAAAAATAGCCCTCCTGAAAATGTTTGGTTAAAAAGTTCATTTAGCCCATGATGTAGCAGATATGCAACACATGTAAATGTTGACGTAATTACTAAAATAATTTTCAAAAAGTGTGAAAATGTAGTTAAATACAATCTACATACCTCTGGTATTAGCTATGTTTTTTTGTAAAGCCAGATTAAACTTATAAGTAATAAAATTATCTTTGAAAACTTAACCTTCATGGGCCAGTTTTGGAACTATAGACTTCGAAGAAACTGATCGCATTTATCACAATAATTTCATAAAGAAAAGGATCCATCTGTGGTTATATAAACTAGGTACATGGTTTCCTACGTGACAGTACTATAATAGTCAAAATGAAACTCAATAGATGCAACTAATGGTCATTTTAAAGTTGTGTAGCATATATGCTACACTATGCACTATAGGGTTAAATTAAATACATAAACTTCATTAGGTGTTTGTGAAAGTACATACTTCTCCAAGTAGGACTAGCATCTTCACATCTGGTTCCTGTTGATATCGTAGAAGGTGGTTCATGAAAGTGGTTCCAGGATACCTGAAAACAAGATTTACACTATTACTCAAAAATATAAAGTACGTTAATTTTTCTAAAGATATTTGCATGCTTTTAAAAATTTGCATCTACATAGTTTATTTCTCAAGGAAATGGATTTTCTAAGAATGAATGAATCTCTATGAAAACTTTATAGAGTACCATTATTCATAGAAATGAAAATCCACAACTTTTAAAAGAGAAATTATATTATTTTAATATTTCATAAGGAATTATATCTAACTGTTTTAAAGCAGATTGTTGATAAACAGCAAATAAGCTGAACAGAAACATTTACTGAATAGCTAAACTAAATTAGCAGATTTTCGGTATCTAAAAGAAAAATCACAATATGTATGGTAGTGGGTTAGTTGGGGTTTGATAGCACAAGGGCCAAACATGGCTAAGCTGGGTAGGTATGGGTGCTAAGGGTTAGAAATGAGGAAATACACATACCTGTCTCCCCCAATTGCAACACCTTCGTACACACCATTCGTTGCTCGGGAGATTATGTTGTTCAACTCGTTGGACATACCTCCTGACCGTGACACATATGCAACACTGAAATGATTAGTGTTACAAAATTATACCTTTCAACGTTTATATTTGGAAATCCATATATATATATATATTTTTAACAAAGAATATGCGATTTTGTGAAAGCCTTGAGTATCAGTGATTAAAGTAACTAATATTGGTAATTGTTCTTTATTAGAAACATGTAATATATATTACAGTTACCCATCTTATATAATCTACAAATTGCTCTAAATGTTCAAACTTGGATAAGAGAAACTTTATTTGTAAATAATGATAAGGATCCATATTACAAGTTTATTTTTAAAAAGTTCAATATTTTTATAAAGAATCCTTTAATATATTTGAAATATCCAATAAAATCAAATGATTTACAAGTATATTCACAGATATTGATACTCTGTATTTCATATAGAGGGAAAATAGTACATAATAAATACAACTTAACAGATGGAGTTCATTAATATTGTCTTTCAGCTTAGTAGGAGAAAGTCTAGATTATTTTTATTATTATAAATTTAACGGTATGCAACTCAAAATCTTCACAATCAATCAATCATAAAGAATGCCTTTTCCCTAAAAGTTTTTCAACAATTAAATCTTCTTCTTTTAAACCTTCAGTTCACACTCTAAAAATTTTTATAAATATTTCTTCAAAAAAATTGTGATATTTATATAAAGGGCAAATGGAACTTTCATTCATAATACACAAACATTTTCTTTTTTTGAAATATTGTTTTGGTAGAATCTACTAGACAGTTTAATCACCTTTTCTATATTCTCACACTGAATTTATTTTTAGGTTATTTTTAGTTAAAAAAATTGTAATGGGAAACTGTCTTAAACAGTAAATGCTACTCCTTATATGTATGCATATAAATATTATTGAGAGCTCAATTTAAGAAACAAAAGATGCCCTCACCATCCTGGTCTGTGTAGCTTGGATGCCAGGATGTTGTCCATCATTCCGCCTGTGTTCCCGATCTTGAAGCAGCCGGGTTTAATGCCACCCACCTGCAGGAAATAAAGAGGTTTTTCAAACAAATGGCTACAATATATATCCAACAAAAAAAATATTTCCAAATTCTTAAATAAAATACTTTACAGGCAACTCAAGATTGTAAACTGTGAATACTTTTATGTGGGTACAAATTAGGATATAACTTTAATGAAAGTTTGACTAATATAAAGGTTTTTATTTTAGGTAAGGAATTTGTACAATGTAGAGAAAGTCACGTTTTTCAAGCTTTAAAACCCTGGGAAAATTCATACATAATAAGCTCTACAAAACCGGCAAAATGCTTTAAAATATTTTTTTTAAAAATATCATAATTTAAGTTTGAAATATAAACCTAAGTTGTTATAAAACTGACAATGTCATTCGAATGTATAACGTTTAGTATAATTATCTGTTTACTGTAATTCAAACCTTTGAATTTGTTTTACTAACTTAAACAAAACAAGGTTTCTACAAAGAATATGTAAATATGAAGTATTTCATATTAAATTTTTACATGTGTGAGTATTTTAAAACCTGATATAAGTCACTTTACAAGCATGCTTTATAAATTTTAATAATAGATAATATTTTTATAGAGCATATACAATCATATTAGCTATGTATGATAATGCTGAAATCTTTGACCGAGAGCAATCTGTATAATTTTTTGACTATTGAAAGAACCAGATGCAAAATAGTGAAAAAATACATTGGCAAGGCGTGTGCTTCCCAAACAACAAGGGACAACCCTAAAGACTTACGGTTGCTGGCCCAATGATGGTCACTCCTTTAGTATCAGCCATTTTGATCATCTTCCGTGTCATATTTTCTGGAATCCCTTCAGCAATGATGGCAATCACTTTGATCTACAAAGACAATTGAATTTTAATTAAACACAGTAAAAATAGTGTTGAGATACAATTTTTAAACCAGTATTGCTCTTATTAAATAAACTTTTTGAAATAAAACTTTTATAAAATGACTCAAAGTTCATTTAAAATCCTTCTAAACTAATATTATTTTATAAAAGGGTTATGTAATTAGATTAAAAAAATTTATACTGAAATTAAAAAATAAAAAATAGCCATTAACAACTTAATACAATTATACATTACATTGTTTTCAATAATTTTATGCAAGAGCAATTTATCTAAAAACAATTACACTAATAATTCAGTGTAATTTATATATTATATATACGAATTTATTATTATATAAGGATATTTCATATAAAGTTATATTCCTTTTTACATTTGATTCTGCTTGTTGAAGACCATACAATACATTTATTTTATTAATACAATGAAAATTGCTCATTAAAAGTAAGTACAACAATTACAGTAGAAATAAAGTTGTAAACCAAAATTTAGGATTTTGGAAACAAGTTGACAAAATCTCACCTGTGGGTATTCCATGGTCTCGAGCGTGCTCTCGTAGGCAGAGCGGAGAGAAGCAAAGCTGATCATCACGTCTGCATCTTTATGGCGTTTCATGGCGTCGTTCATGTTCTTATACACTGTAAATACACAAAAAACTACTATTACTAACTAATTAAACACAATACTTTCAAAAACTACTTCTGGGTTTACAAATACAGTAGACGCTCGTTTTTACGAACTCGTAGGGAACAACCAAATGGTACGTAAAATAGAATATCATAAGAAGTAGATAAATGTTATGCTTATTTTTATTAAACTGTCTTCTCTTTATAAATAAAGCATGCTTTAGAGATTATATTAGGAAGTAAAGTTATATATAGTTATTCTATATATAAAATAAAATAGTTAAATAAAAAATAATAAGTATACTTTATTGATGAAAAATCAAGCATCAGAATAATCACTAGTTTTTCTGTTTTAAAACTACATTTTGGAAAATAAATGTTTTTATTTTATCCAGCATTTCACTATTGTCCTCCTCAAAAGAGGCATAGTCTTGATAACCATTCAGCTTCCTGAAGCTCAAAAGGCGTCTGGATTTAAATTTTTGCCGTCTGATGCCTTGAAGTCTTTGATGTTGAGCTTTAAAACAAAGCAGTTCAATTGTTCCGGAAGCACATTATATTAATCGGAATGTTCGTTCCTATAATTTTCCTCATTCAAGCAAGCAAAGCTTCTTCCAGTTTGAGATATTTTGCTGCTCTAAAATATTTTCGAGAGGGGCACTCTTCCTGGTCTTTTTTGCATATCCAACAATTTTTTCTCTTGCTCTTAAAATTATCTATAGGCAATTCCTCGGAATTCCATATTTCTTAGAGGTATCTGTCTTGCTTAAAATTTTCTCTTCTACTTTTTTTAAAATGTTCTTTTTTGCCTCAGCAGATAAATGAGTGCGTTTCTTCAACTGCGACATGACTAAATTTCCTCAACTAAAACTGGCTTAAACTCCCTCTGAACTCACACGAAGCTTCAGACATTGAGGGTCCAGATGAAACTAACTAGCTACAAAACATAATCTTATAACAAAGCACCCCTTTCCCCGATCGACATTGACACATGCTTATTGAATGTAAGGGAGGGGTGAAGATTGATGTCAAAGTGCCACTCTCCAATCACATGCCTGCTACCCACCTGCTGTTAGCCCCTGTAATTTTTCTCAGAATGGCTTTGAAATGTTTGTATGTGTTGCTTTGTTACAACTAAAGATATGGGTTTATAAACTTTGTCTGATGTCAGGTAAACGCTAGCAAAGTATGAAAATGAGTTCGCGAAAAAGAGATTTTTCAAAATTTTAGTTCGTATATGGGAATTAAAAATAACCTTATGCCTATGGCACCATGTTCGGGACCAGACACTAGTTCGTAAAATCGTGAGTGTTCGTAAAGTAGAGGTTCGTAAAAACGAGTGTCTACTGTATATATTGAGGAACATTATTTAACCCTTTTCCTCCTTTCAAATTAAAAATAACTATTTACAAATTTGCAGAATCAGACTCAGTGGTTTCCATAAACCACATTCATAAATATGAAACGTTTTGCACATTCCGTTGACACATAGCAAACATTTTATGTTAATTCGAAAATAACAGTGAAAAAATCCAGAACCACTCTCACAGAGAATCATGTAAAGATTTTTTTTTTTTTTGCTATTGTGATATTTGTTAAAATCTGACAATATTTCACTATTTTTTTGCTAATGAAGTTAAAATTTTTAGCCCTAACTAATCCTCATGGTTCAAAATGGAAATTGGATACTTTAAAGATGGCTCATTGATCCTCTATGGATGCTTTTAATTTACTAAATGAGTGATTAAAAAATTCCGTAAAAAAATTAGGTGTCCTATTTAGTTAACTAGATAGCACAATTTAAAAAAAATACTACAACAAAAAGAGTTAGAAGTTTAAGGGTGAACAAGCATACAAGATAGTTACATTTTGGCAAAACATACGATCAAACAAACAGAAACCTCACCAGGTATGAGAATTTCCTTGTGACCCCAATAGAACTTCTGCTTGTGATCGCCAGTGAATGGGTAGACCATGGCAGATACGGAGCACTCTTTCCTCGAGCACACATAATCAAAGTCCAGCATCCCTTGGACAGCACGTGTTTGCATGCCCCACACGATCGCCTTTGTACCCTGGAAAAATCAAAGAAACGTGTTGTATAAGCATGCATACAAAATACAGGGTTGTTATTTAATATGAATATCAAAATTACAACACTTTTCTCGGTTTTAAAATATTCTAAATTGAGAATAGCATGCAAAAAAATATCGTATTTTTTCACACATTAATATTAAGTGAAAGAAAATGAAGATCCTGTACAAATAATCCAACTAATTATTAAAAATCAATAAATTGGTGCATTTATATATATCTTCATAATGAAATGAAAATGAATGATGAAAGTGATTTGATGGGTGTATTCTGCTAATACTTTTACACTAAATTTCATGCTTTTTCAATTTTTTTTTTTTAAATGGGTGAACTGTTTATATTTCCACATTGGGTAATCACCGACTTCTCGATATTTAGTAGCAAAGTACTGCATTTTAGTAATTGCTGCAATTACTTCACATTTTAGTAGATTTGCTACTAAAATTTTACAAATTAGCAATTTTGGCAATTGTAAAATTGGTTTCACTGTTTAGATGTTTAATTTTTCCTGAGCATAATTTTTTTATATTATTTTTTTAATTTGTAATAAATTCAAAGTGATAGCTTGTAAATTGTACTTTTAAATTTAATTTTTTTTTGTAAAATGGAGTATTTTCATGAATAAAAAAATGAATGCATTGCTGAAAAAACAGGAGATCCTTGGATATGATATCACGTCCAGGAGTGTCAGAGGGATAACACATTGGGTCTCCCTGAAGGGGGATAAATTAAGATTATTTTACTTATAAATATTGTATTTGAATTTATTTATATATAACTGTTTAGACATTTTTTGGTTTAGAAACATTTTTAAAGAAAATCAAGAATTTAAAAAATGTGGCCACATAGGTACCATTTTATTTTCTAGTGTGGCAGTAAATGTATTAACCTAAAAAGCTTTAAAAAAATACGATTTCACAAAACTTTTAATGAAAATTATAAGAGAGTTTTTTTTCAGCAACAGCTTAAAATATTGATATTAAGCAATGCCTTCATGATACTTTCAGGACATATTTGATTTTGGCAGCATCTCTGCTTTTCAATTCACACAAAAGAGAATGAAAAAGCAAAGGACAATCACCTGTGAGAAGAGGGTCTGTGCATTCCCATTGGACGCTCTAGCAGCAGAGAAGTCCATTGAGGAGGACAGTCCGTTGCCAGAGTCTGTTCGGAACATCTTGGCGGGTGGCGCAGATTGCTGCAACATTAAAAGTTAATATTACATGAACCAGTATATACCTTATATATAAATGCGAAAAACCCCACACATTCACTCATCACTAATTCTACAACTTTCCGTATACCTAGGGAGAAGAAATTTGGCAAAGTTGTTCTTTATGCCTTAAATAGGAAAAGTAAGCTGTTTTTGTTCCGATCGAACATATTTAAGGGGGTGTAAAACCTCTTTTTCGATGTTTGTAGCGACGTTAGTTTGGGTATCTACAGATCTAAAAGACTATAGTATTTTTATACCAACTTTGAATTATAATAGTTATTCTCAAAATCATTTAGATGACAAATTTGCTGATTTTTTCAAAAATGAATAATGGGATAAAACTTTTATTTTACATCTCAAGGAAAGTCAATGCATTTGATCTAGACTTAAACGAAATGACACTCTACTGTAAACAACTCCTACATTGCAAAATGATATGATTACTTATTTAATTAAAAATTCCCTTCAGCATAATTTTGTAACACTTATTAAAACAAGAATCAAGTATCTGAATGACAGGCCTAACATGAAGCTGTTGTGGGTCGCAAGTTTATTTTTAAAACAAAAGTTTAATAAATGGATAGATTTACAGTTCCAAAATAATAACACTACCTCCTTACTTTGAAGTGGAATAATCGATCTAGATAATGGTTGTATTAATTCAATATTTGAAAGAAGCCTATATCTTAGAATGAGATAATATCAATTGAGATGTATTAAAATAGCTAGTAGATAGCATGAATAACCAATTTCCTCAAGTTATATTAAACAAGGGTTCATTTGTTAAACATTAGTTGTAAATGATTTGATCATTTATAGCATATTTACATTTTTAGTTTTATACTGCAAAAGAAAACATACTGGCTTTGAAACAAGAGTCAATGCCATAATTGACAGCTAAAATTAAATTAAAAATCATTTTTGAAGAAGCCAATTTTTTAAAAAGAAAAATGGTTTCAAAGTTGAGGCTCAGCCTTGCAGCAATGTTATGGAAATCACAGAATTGTTTGATTTGAAGGGTCAGACAAGCCTGACATTGGTTTCAATTTCATTTATAAGTTTAATAAAACTGTTATATTCAAAATAGTTTTTTTTTAAATTGACATTAATCCTTCTTAATCCAAGCTGCAGATAAATTCTTTTACATTCTGTGCATTGGTATTTCCAATGTCGGCAATATTTTTTTTTATGTAATATAATTCTTTATTAATTATTATTATCGATTTGCTAGGTTGAAAATATGTAATGGTCGTATCACTATGCAACTGGCTGTGTATATATAAATGTCAATCAAGTAACAAAGTAAAATTTTTTACTTGATTGCTTGATAATAACTCAATCAAGCAATCAAGTAAAAAATTTTATTAGGAACTCACCATCATTCCTCCAGGCAACAAAAAGTTGGCTGTAGTCGCAGTGGGCTCCGGCATAGCGGGCAAAGATTTCTTTCCCATTGCCATGGCAACCACAGCTGTCATGTGAGTCTCGGGTCCAAACACATGGATAGGAACGCCAAGGGTGCCGCCTGAAACAAAACTATCGTTGTTAGAAAATGGTCGCATTAAATTTCTAAAAATTCAAAGACTTTTTTTATTTCCAATTGCACTATATCGTTTTCCTTTTTGATGAATATTTCACAGAGTAAATTAATTTACTTTAAATATATCAGATTGTGTCCAAGTGTTAGAATATTTAGGTTTAATCAATTTTTTTCTGCAATGAGTTTAAAAATAAGATTATGTTTATTTCTGAAAAGTATATATGTTTTACTCCATGTTCGAAATATTTTATAACATAAAACAGTAATTTGCAAGCTTCTTTACAACAAATAGTGATACAATAAAATTATCTTCTTTATTTGTAAGCTTCTAAACACATTACCAAAAAGAAAAAAAAATTAAGAAATAGCATCATTTGATAATATTTTTACTAATGATTTTAATAATAATATCACTAGTAGTACCTACTTGTAAATACAATAAAGTGTTATGTCTGGAAAAATACTTAACAAAGGTGTATCAAAGAAAAAGATGCAACGTAAGATATTCAAAATTACAAAATAATACTGTGGAAGATGAGTTTTATGCCCAATGCAATTGACTATATTACCTTTAGTGTCATCCATTTCAAAATAAAAGATAATTAAAGAGTGTTAAGCATAGAATCTTTATAGTAAATGTTTTCTACAGATTTCTTCCATGTAACTTCTGATATAAAAAAATCTATATACTGCTGCTCTGTGTTTACTTTATATTAAGGTAAGGGCACCAAAACCTGACACTTTAAGGAATTATTTATTAACTCAAAAATGTCAGTCACGGCTATAGTTAATGGTTTATAAGCTTTCAAACTGTTATAAAGCTAGAAAATGTCAAAAAAGCTAATCTCAAGCAAACATTAATTTTTAATAATTTCTTTTTTAAATCCTTGAAATGCACCTAAATCTTACACATAATACATATTATTTTTTAAGAAACGAGCTCAATAAATACTATATTTATTGTTAAAAACTGTTTGAAGAGAAATAAAAAAACCAGAAATGCATATTTAGGAAATTAAAAAACACTCAACATCGAGAAGTTATTGTAAATAAAATATCACTGATTAATTTTCATATTTTACAGTAGATAATTTCCAAATACTTTTCATAATTCAAACTAACAGCGAGTTAATAATAATAATTTAGACTTTATGTTTACAGTTCGACCACAAAAAGAACTGGTTTAGGCCCGAGCCAACGTTCCTTTTGTATCGAACTATAAACATTGTATACAATTATTATAAATTAGCTTCTATAATTTATCAAATATAGCCTTAAACTAATTTTTTTTAATGTGTCAGGTTTAGAAAGCTGAAAACTTAAGTGTTGTTTGTACCATAACCTGACACAAGGGTGCCAGGATAAGGGGCAAAGGTAGGGGATTGTACCATAAACCTGACACTCCATCTAGAGCCTAGTATTTTAAGTTAGTAACAATACCAGAAGTTATTTAATTACAAAAATAAATAATATCAATATTTGTTGTTTCTAAAACACATTAACTGTGAAATCTAAACCTTAATAAAAACCTACTGGCCTGTTAAGATTCCATCAAGAAAAGCACAACTCAATCACTACAGGACATCCACCAAAACACTTTCCCTCCAAAATGGAAGTAACTATGGTAACAACTTTTCACTTGAAAATCATCTCAGCATAACTATTACAAAAAGTGGTAGTAACCTAAGACATCTAAATTATGTTACTTCCTTATTCCACATCAATTGAATAATAGGTGTCAGCTTTAGGTGCTTTTTCCTTACTTACCCCATATGAAATATAGAGTAATATAAGTAATGAGAGCAACATTTGGAGTTATGTTTTTGGGGTTTCTACGCATTTTAAGGGCAAAATAGTAACCTACTCACCCACTTCCCGCATCACTCGCAGACCCTCTTGGTAGTTTGGACCTGCTCTACGCACAAAGATGGAGACGTTTCCATCGATTAACTTCGTCTGGAACTCGAGAAGAGCTTTCACGATGCCCTGGAATACACAAGGACAAATGAATTAAACATTTTTCAGTTTTGAAACAGATACAATTGCAATAATGAGAGTATGTAATTTCACAAGGAAAATACATAAATATGTTAACATACAATGCAGAAATGATCAAATAATGTAATTAATTTAGTGAGGGTATTTAATTTTTATAATCGCTCATTAATGTATTTCAGTAAACTGAAATGCATCAACATACACTTTATCAGGCTTTTTTAAGTATCTTTTCAACAACTTGGTGTGATTTTGCAAGTAACCTTTAAAAGAGATTTACAATTTTCTGTGGTTTGTGGAAAAATTAAACAGTATATTTTAAAGAAAAATAGCATGCTGATTTTATTTAATTAACAATGATTGACTTAAAATTGTATGAAAATTATAAATAATTTGTACTAATTAATTTTGAAACAAATAAAACACAAACCGATCTTTAATTTCTGTACTTTATCTAAAATATATAAACTTAACCTTATCACAACGTTTTTATTTAAAAATGTTTTGTTATTCATGCATTTAAAGAGACTTGATATAGCTTAAATAAAAGTCACTGAAATAATTTACTTAAACATTTTACTATCTACCATTAGTTATAACATGCATCTTTTGCAGAAACATGGCAAATGTCAAATTAGATTTACACAAAAAACAGCACATAAAATCTTCCTGGTACTAGTGAAGATTATCTTTTGCTTTTTCAAGCTAGCTATCTAAATCAAGATACCTGTAGTTTCTACAAACACTAACTAAAGTTGGTAGGACAGGAACCTATTAACATTATAGGCTTCAACACACCTAATATTTCTTGTAATGAAATGGACTCTAAAAAAGTTTGCGGTGGGCGTGGCCACTCGTTGACACATGGGACTAGTGACAAAACAAAGAAAAGTTCCGATTTATTGGTTGACATTGAGCTACAGCTGCATATTGGAATATTGTTGACAGTTCAGGGCTAAAACCCGTACAAAATTGTTTACTCTTTTTGCAGATACTACTTAATTTGACATTTAAAAATTAATCAAAAATTTGACATTTAAAAATTAATGTTAGCCCTAAAAACCAAACTGTAAGTAGCCCCAATCATACCCCTTACAAAATTGATGAAAAAGCTACTTAAATCCAAAATTTGGTAATAAAATGACTAATTTTGTAAACTTTCCCCAAACTATCTTCTCTTTGCAAAAAAACCTTAGCACTTTATATGCGAGGACAAGCAACCAATTTGATTCATGGAATATCCCTTGCTCGAAAGTACCGCGGAATCGTGTCATGATTGCAGAACACGCATAGTTAAAAAGGAGTTAGTTTTTCTATTGTCATAATTCACTTAATTCCAATTTACGCAATTTTTTTTTAAATCAATGCCTTTTTTGAAGACAACTAGGGAAGCAAGGACGCTTATGCTTGACTGAAAAGGGTGAGAAGGGCAGTATTTTTTCAACAGAGGGCGGCATTTTTAAAAAAGGGGCACGAGGGCGCTATCGAGATGAAATTAGGGCGGGCAGGGCGGACCGCCCTTCAAAAAACGCCTAGAGTGAACACTGACTATGCATTTACAAGTATTGTTTGTAATAAACATATTATGATTACACAATTCAATTTAGAAACTTCCCTAAAGAAGCAACAAATATAATTATGTCATATTAAATAAAAGGGCAATATAATAAACTCACTTTAAAAGTAGCTGCCACATTTGTAAAATTAGCTATGCCACCACCAATCAATAAAAGTTTTCCTGGAAAAAAGGAACCAGTTAAGATAAAACTATTTAAAAATATAGGAAGTAGTTTAAGGAAAGGATAAAAATACTTATTTTTTTTTATCTCAACAATTAAACAAATTATATAAATTTTCATAAATATTATATTATCAATTTTTATTAAATCTATGTTATTTCTGAATGATAAAATTGTTTACTAAATTTTAGATAAGGAAAGAAATAATGTGAAACTGTTTCCTCAAATCTACATTTACTAAACCTTTAACACATTTAAAGACTATATTTTTATGTCATTGCAAACAAACAAACAAAATATTTTTAGTCCAGTAAAGGGGTGAAAAAAACTTTTTGAAGACAACATAACAGCTTTTTTCTATGACTTTTAGATTAGCTCTTGAAAAAATGTTCCGGGTTAAAACCAACAGTCGTTCAAAAAAATGAATTTTAAAACAGGAATGTGTTATATTAGTTAAAATTCCATGCCATATACAAGATAACAAAGAGTATTGGGTTTTCATCAGTATTTTAGCAAACAGACATATGTCAATTTTTCCATTTACATCTCTTACACAAAACAAATCTTAGCAAGTGAGGTTTAAAAAGGAAGAGAATTTCCAACAGCTCTGACAAATCATATCATATGTTCTCAAAAATATTAATGGTTTGTTTAAAAATATGATTTTTTTCATACAACTTAGAATTCATTTATAGCCAAACATAGCTTAGTGCATAGAGGCATTTCTTTTAGCATAGAGACTAAGCTGTGTGAAGGTTATGAAATATTGTTTTCGAGTTTTCGAAAAGAGTTTTTGTGTTTTTTCAAAGTTAAACCAAAAAATTGGAAAGTTCAGTGCTAATGCTTATACCCTATTCAATAAAATGTCTAGAATTAAACCGTTATGTTTCATTTACAGGTTGTATTCAGCGAAATAATAACTTCTAACAACTATATACAACAAATAATCTAAACTCAATTCAATTGTTCATGTGAGAATTCTCGCACGAGTATGCTAGAACAAATAATTTGTTTAGGCAGCCTGGCAAATAACTTTGAGAAAGCCATAATCCTATATAAGTTATCCATGATATTTCCACTATTTTAGAAAAAAAAATAATTAAGCAAATAATAAAAAATAAAGAGTTAAACACACCTTCTGGATGTTTCTCTTGCGTCATAAGTGACAAGATGGTTTTTGCATATTCATAGGTCTGCATCTCAGTCGGGGCACCAGAGTACTCTCCGTAATTAGCCAGCTCAGCAGCACCCCCCAGTTCACAGATGGTGTCACTGCAATGGGTAAATTATGATTAGTTTTGCTCAATAACTCAGTAAAAGGTTCATAATCATTGTAAGAAATGGAAAATATGAAAAAATATATAAATATTTTAATTATTAAAATAAATAATTATAAACAGTAAATAATTCAAACATGATATAATGGTGAAATTAATAAAAACATATTTTATTTATGAAACTTGTATTTTACTGTTAGATCCTTTAGTAGAAAGCTTTGAACTTGCTACGACTGTCACAGAGACGAGATTAGTAAAAACAAAAACTAACCAAAATTTCATTTTCATCGTGACCAATAAGCCGTACTTAGATGAAATAATTTCTTTAGTAAAATGGAATTGACAGAACTCCATTAAGTCGTAAAAATACCAAACGTTTTATTGCAGTTTATTTCCGAAATATTCAATTACTCATGTACTAGACTACGTGTGGGCACAAAGTCTAATAAACCTATTTATAACAACACTCATTCAACAAAAGCTTTTATAAGCTAGTTTTAAATATATTTGTTAAGTATTTATGTAAACCAAGCAGTAGAAGCTTCAATGGATATTTTAATGCTAGTTTCAGCTTACCTGTAGATAACAGATGCTCCTCCACCCGCCACCATGGTCCAGATGCGTCCTTTCTTATTTAAAATGGTGAGCTTCAACGAGGCACCGCTTTTGGCATCCAAGTCAGCAATGTACGCCTCCTGCACACACAAGGAATTGCTTTAGAAACTCAATGCAAATATTTACCTTGTACCTCATTTTGAGACAAGTTTAAGGCTTATTCTACACAAACAGGAAAAACATGTGGGAGCTTTTTGGTGATTCGAAATTTCAAACCACATCATATGAATTCTCGAATCACATAAAAGCTCCCATGCGTTTTTCCTATTTATATAAAATGGGCCTAAGGCCATTAATCAGCACATTGTTTTGGTTATAAAGCCAAAGTCTTAATCAAAAAAAAATTGTCCAATAAAATATTTATAATTTTTCACCTTTTACTTTTAAAAGAAGGAAATTATAATAGAAAGAATAATCTCATCTTTGAACATATTTACAACATTGAACATGAAGTCTTTTTTTTTTTAAATCTTAATAATTTTATATTACACCATCTAGTTTGAAAACAAGATAGATCCACATTTCCCCCAAGTTTTCAATGCCCTACATTACCTTGCAAAGCGGCATTGAGCAAAAGTGTATGAATTAATTCAATCTTTATCAATCATAATTAGAAGTATATAAAAAAAAATTATAAGATTTTGATTTTTTGTCGTACTAATAAATAATCTTTACTTGTAATATAAATTGAATTAATTGCATTAATTAAATTGATTTTATTGTTTCACAAAAGAGTGTATACAATTGGAGTGTATTTTATTATATTTTAATAAATAAGATTCAAAATTCAGATAAAAGGAGTTATTTAATTTAAGAAACATACGTTACAATTAGCCAAGGCTTTAGCCCCATCAACAACTCTCTTTGTACTCCATTGTCTTCTATTAAGGGATAACATAACAAATTATTTTTGGATTCCTTGGTTGTTGCTTTTTTTTTTAAATAAAGCATGATCTTGTGTTTAAAAAGTATTAAACTTTTTTTTCTAGCAGATCCAAAAAAATTATCTTAAAATTTTGGGGGAAAAGCAGAAAAAGGAATAACAGTTTCATAGAAAAAACGCAAATGTCAAAAATATGGAGGGCTAAAACCAAACTGAAAAAAAAGGTTGAATCTCACCTCTGGCAAGGCATCCCTTCCAAAGGCAGGTGGGAACTCAAACTCTCCCCACTTCTGCTTGCACACAAATTCTGCAGTCGCATCCAGCTTGGCCGCCAAATCAAGAATATATGTTTTACCGTCCATCAGAACTGAAACAGAATTATAGTGTTCAACATTTAGTTCAACAAACAAAAAAGATTAACAAACTGATTAGGTTAATCAACTATAATACAGGGTTTGTAAGTATTCTCTAAAAATAAAAAGTTTATAAGGATTTTTTAAATACCTTAAAAAACAACTTACAAGAATATTTTTAATGCAAAAAAATGTACACATTTGTAAATATAAATTTTTTTCAAGTGTATAATTAAAAGTATTATTATTAAGTATTTATTAGTAAATTCATTTATGTAAATACAAAATAATATGAAAGAACATTGATTTACAGTGTTGCTAAGAAGTCTATTTTCAACCAAATGGCGAAAGCATTACCAATATTTTTGAAATAGTAAAAACCTCAAATAAAGTATTAACTAGAGCCTTTTTAACAAAATCATTCATATGTACCATTATATAGTTACCACAGGTGACTAAGTAAATTGATAAACCAACGTTAAAATATACAAACATAGTAGTCCTTAAGGTTTGTTTTAAGTTTATAATGTACAAAAGTATAACATTTGAATTTTTATTTTTAAAAAATTATATATCTAAGCACACTATCAAATATTAACATAGTTTGCTTAAAAATAAGTACAAGTGTTAAAATTTGATTCAAAAACAACAAATCTTTTACATTTGTTCAAAGACTGGTAAATCACAAATAGCAAAGGGTTTAAATGAATTAAGACATTTTTAAAATATATTTTTGCTAAACCAAAATTCCTAAACTCAAGTATTTACTTTCTACTCACACAATTAAGAAAGTAACATTAATGGTATGCAGTGTGCCACAAATTTTTATATTTTATTTTGTATACTTGTTATTACAATAAAATTTTGAAAACAAAGAAATTATTTAGAAAATTAAAATTGCAATTTTCCTTTTTTGTTTAAATTTGTTTGTAAATTTTCCTGTTCAAGTATTTTCTTTAAGGCTATCAGAATTTATAAAACTTGTTTTTATGAATTGTATTTTTTTAAAAAATTTTTTAGAATATTTAAAATAATATTTTTTTTCTTTAAGGTCATACAAATGAGGAATATCCAAAGACTGTTACTTACCCAATGGATTGATTTCCAAATATGTGAAATACAAATCCACATACACATCATATAATGCAGAAATAAATTCAGCTACATAACTGCAGAAAACAAGAAGATTTAAAACAAAATGTAAACAACACAAATACATACTTTTCAAAATGAAAATATGATTTTATATATTAAACAAGTCAATTAATAAATCCTTAATTCGTAGGTATAATGAATTAAACTATTAAAAAAATTCTAGCAATGATTTATGTTTTTAATTTGATCATTATTTATTAAATAGTAGCTTTATATAATTTTATATGTGCTGCGAATTGGTCATTCTGTCATAGGTTACAAAATGCTAAAAATTATTACTATGCAAATAATTTTTTTTAAATAGTTAAACGGAATAATATAGTTAAAATAATTAACAGACAACATTTTATCTTAGTCCATTCACAATAAGATTAGTTAATAACATAAAACAATTAGGATATTGTTATACATATAGATATAATTTCAATTGTGAAATAATCTACAAAATCTATACATTTTATAACTAGAAAAAACTATACAAAAAGGTAAAAATTTTGTTATTCAGATAACCTTCACTGCTTTGCATAAATAAATGCTCACCCCTGCTTTTCGGCTGGAAGTTGATTAAGTAGCTGCGCTTTGATGGTGTCCAAAGACGGCTTTGAATCAATAGGAATGTCCAGTTTCAAGGCCTGCGTCACAAAATATATTGCATTCATTACATGTACTTTCTCAATATTCAATTTCTTATCCAATAGTCTGCTACAGAAATACAAGGACATTAATTCACTATTAACATTTTCTTGGAAAAATTCAATTGATCTTACCATTGTTAGTAATAGAACACATTATGATTAAAATTACATTGTGTATTTCATAGCTTAAAATAAGTTTCTTTGAATAACTAGATAAATCTAAGCTATGTTACTTAGTTGCTAACACAAGCTAGATAAATACATAGGATGAAAACCAATCAAATACTCAGGTATATATAAATTTTGAGTATTTATCTTCATAAACACCCAGGGAATTTAAAATGATTTATAAATACCTAAAAATGTAACATTACTTCTATATCCACACAAATATATATTTTTTTTAACACGTTCGCTGCCACTAACGCGTCAGCATGGCGCTACCTTCCATGCCAACGACGCTCTGGGACAACGATCGAGTATGATAAGTAAACTGCTCGATTTTTAGTTCGGATTTGGAGGTTGAACGATGAGGTTTTTGAGGCACGTTAGTGAAGCGTTATTTTTATATTTTTAGTGCTTATTTCTTTTAAACTGTGACTTTATCAATATCGTTATGTAATGTGTGAATAATTTCGCAGAAAAATGATGAGAAGCGCTAGAGCGTCAGTGGCATACAGATGATAAGTTGAATGTGAGGTGCCACTGACGCTCTAGACTCTAGAGCGTCCGACATTTTTTTACACTAAACACGAAAATAAAAGGCTTTTCCTATTAAACTATTCACTATTAAAATATAAGGAACGTTTTTAATCATTAAAACACTTTTTTTAAATTCGGCTTCTGAGGATAGATATATAAATTTTGGTGGCAGCGAATGTGTTAAGTTGGGATTTAACATACCATATATTTTTACTGTGTTTAAAAAATATTTAGTTTCTATAACACTGCTTTCACTGTCTAACCTACATAACACTGTTTTAATGGTTTGTTATATCTGAATTGATTATTCGATTACGAGTAAGCTAGCACTACATATGCAGATGAGCTATTGGCAATGGTTCATTAAGAATACTTGCGTATCCCCTTTTCCCTACAATATTGTGCGAGACTTCTAATAAGAAAATAGAGCCATAAATAATATTATTAGCTCTATATAAGAAATATATTAGCTCTATATAAGAAAAGAGCTAAAAATAAATAACAAGAGATAGAACTAGAAATTCTTGATTTGTAGATAGGGCTTAACATAAATGTAAAATGGCTCGACGAATGACCAAATTTGCTATTGATTATGGCAAGTGTTTTCGGAACTTAAATCATAATTAAAAGGATTAAAAAAAAAGTCTAGTGAACAAAATGTTTACATAATCTATTATTACAGACTGAATCTTTAGAATTAAAGTGGGTTCAATCTCCCAAACTATCAATCGTAAATCCTACTAGAGGGGGTCATTGTGGATATATTATCACATATTTTTCAAGCAAGTCATGCCATACTCTCTATTTCAATGTTCACTCTAGAAATAAAAAGGGGTAGGGCGCAATTGGCAGAAAAAGGGCACTTCCAAAAACATTTGGTGTGGACGAATCCACCCGTTAACACATTGGGATGCCCTTTGCCAACCAATAGGACGCCCTTTGCTTGAAATTACTGCATATTCATCGCGAATGTGCAACTAGGTTAATTAAAAAGAAGTTTTTTCTTCTGTCTTAATTAATTTAATTCCGTTTTACACTTAAAACCTTAAGATCAATGCTTCCTTTTAAAGACAGTTAGGGGAGCAAAGACGTTTCTGCTGGATTAAAAAAGCTAAGGTGCAAAAACATTTCAACTTGACTGAAAAGGGCAGCATATTCCCCGAAAAGGCACGAGGGCGCTATCAAGAATTAAAAAGGGCGAGCCCTTCAAAAAACGCCTAGAGTGAACACTATCTATATAGCTGCTAACTAAATAGCAAACTGAAATAGACCTGACCTTTGCATCGACATCTCCAATGTCCACGCCTCCCTCGTGGTGGAAGAGGATGGTGTCGGCATGGCGATGAGAGTAAATGCAAACATAGGCTTCTTCTTCCTGAAAAATAAAAAGTATGATATCGTGATATCGCATCACTTTCCCAGACATCATGCAATTGGATGAAAAAAATCTGATAAGTATACTCTACAAAATGCCCATAAAGACGACTTTAAATAATTTTTGTTTATTTATAAAAGTTTCAATTTCAATCATTAAATAAATTTTTGACTCAAATTAAATGATAATTTAAAAAAAATAAAATTTCACATAACTGTACATCTGAGGTGTGAAACATTATGTAATTTTTTTTTTCAGGCTAAACTTGAGATATGTGTTTTAACACTCTTTACAAAAGGTACAAAACACTATCTTCCACATGGATTACTAACAGAGATGCCACCACTTTTTAAAGAATTCTATGTGCCTATAGGCCTATAAAACTTTGATAGGCTCTCCTGTGAAATAGTAAAAATGGACGCAAGTGTCATACCGTACCTCCGACGTACAGATACATAAAACATTGATTACTCCAACATAAAACATTCACTCACATGGATCAAGCAGTGAATGGGTAAACAGTTATGGGTCAAACAGTAGAGCATATTTTTAACAAGTTTGCTTTTACCTGTTTATGAGCAACAAAGGGCTCAATGATGAAATTGTAAAGCCTTCCCGATGCTCTGTCAACCTGCAAAAGAATCATTCGTGAATATTAGCGTGTCAACCTTCAAACAAATGAGGTAACATAACATAAACGTGGCATCCCCTTACGGAGGAGAGAGTAGTTAATATTGCCAGCAAGTTTCATTTAAAATGGTTAGTCCTATGGAAATCTGATTTCAAAAATAGATGGGCCCTATGATACCACCAATTAGAATATAGCAATAGCAAGACGATGCTCATCCAAGTTTGTAGGTCAATAATTTATTTTATAAATAATTTTTAATTGCTTTTCCTTATTAATTTTTAATAGTTTATGTTATTTATATTAATTGTCTTTTTCCGATGGGCCAAAGTTGTTTGCATGGGTAGTAACATGATTAAACTTTCCTAAACTAAAAAATACTAAAGGGAAATATTTTAAAGTCAATAATAATAAAAGAAATTGTCTGTCTGTAGATACAAAACACCCACTTCCTATATATAAAAGGCTGGAAAATTGTATACAAATACTATTCATCCTCAAGATGTGTACTTGAAGCTCAAATTTGTGAAATTCCATTTATTCTTAAAACATTTTAATGGTTTTATTTTACACGATCATAAAGTAACTAAAAATATGAATTTATAGTTTAATTCTAAAAATATTGTGAAAAAATAAATAGTAATAGTACCATAAAAAAAATGGATAATTTGAACTTGGGATTGAAATAACGAATGCAAGGACAGCCAACTACTTTTTTCTTCAGGGAGTTTCAGTTAGAGTAGCACTTCAAACTGGGATTTTTCCGATTGGAATGCAGGTAATTAACCCGAGACAATCCGGGAAACCTCAAAATCCTCTGAACAAAGAAATGGAAAGTCTTGAAAACTAAAAATATATTTACTTCATGTACGATAAATCAAGAACAAATTCATTAATACCTGTATAAATATCCATTTAAATGACAAACAGAACTCAATACGTACAAAACGAAACATTCCAAAAAATCTCTACATTTCATCAATCAAAATATTATTATTTATATATGATATTCCAGGAACCAGATTCTTTAACACATAAAATAGGAATCAAACAAACATAAAAATGAGAAAACGATGGAAGAATATCAATGTCGTTCAACTGAACACCAATTATTCACTCAAAGAAACATCTTAAAAATATTTCCAAGGTTGCCTTTGTAGCTTAGTCGGTAGAGTGCTGTACATTGTAACATTAGGTCGCCAGTTCGAGTTCCGATGGAGGTAACTCAATTGCATATGTCTTAAAGAGTTCCCTAGACAAACAGCTATTCTAATAGAGTTCAAACAATACTCACCTTTGCAATCTTGTTCATCCGTTCTTCCACCCATGCCCTGGCGCTTGATAGGTCGGTGTTGACTTTGATTAACCCAAGCTTCCCTCGACGCTTAATCAGCTGATCGGGTTTCACGACGAGTCTCTGAAACGAAACACAAGAACGATCAGTATAATTTCAAAGAAAAAAACTATGTGTTTTTATTAGTAAAAAACTAAATCTTTACTGAAAAATTTACGTTTGGGAAATTTACCCCTATTACCGCATCAGATAAAATAATCAATTCTCTCTATTAGATAAAGTAATTAATTATCTCAAGAAAGATGGAACAATATCCATCCTCTTCCTGACACACGCAATAGAAATCATACAATTAAATACAAAAGATGCAGGACAGGCACATTGGTTAAACAATGCATTAGCAGTTGAAGATTTTTAGTTAGTTGAATGACAAGGATAAATAAAATAATCTTTCTAAAAAAAAAAGGAAAACAGACTTTAAGAAAAATGCGCTAAAAAGTAAAAAATAATTTTTAATTTTACGAATGAGTTGAAAAAATTGAATTGTTGAATATCAATTTTATACGTAGTACAACTTTTTGAAATCGGCGCCAAAATTTAGGTATGATTTTTGTAAATTGGCACCAACTTCCAAAAGTTGTACTACGTATAAAATTGATATTCAATAATTCAATTTTTTCAACTCACTCGTAAAATTAAAAATTATTTTTTACTTTTTAGCGCATTTTTCTTAAAGTCGGTTTTCTTTTTTTTTAGAAAGATTATTTTATTTTTCCCTTTTTAGTTTTTAATTTAGCAGGGGGGTTCGCCCCCTATTCACCAAGAAATTCTAGTAGCAACTTGTGCTCAACAATGTATATTTTAAAACAATCCCTAACAAAGCCAATAAATGCATGTTAAACAAAATGTCATTGCTGTACAACTTCCGTTAAACAATGAAAATATTTTGAAATCGGATAAATTGTTTAAAAAAAATCCGGTTAATCGACATTTCCGGATATATAAGAGCCGGATAACCTATTATTATTTTGAAGATTTTGCCTAAGTGGATTTTTCTCTATCCAACAAAAAAAGAATTTTCGAAATCGGACGAAATTTTTTTTTGAACGATCCGGTTAATTGAGAAATACGGATAGTTAAATACCGGATAACCGGATATTTTTTTCAAATTGCTCCCCTTTGAAACATCCCCTATCCAAAAAAAAAAAATTGTCCAAATATCCAAAGTAGAATCGAAATCCCGCGCGCACATACATAAAAAAAAATACATACAGGTTGAATCTATAACCTATCGACTCGGCGCGCGTTGGCGGTTTTAATTTAAAGTTTCTGGCGGCTTTATTTTGGAGGTTTTTTTTTTAGTTTTGGTGGGTGCGCTGGGCAGTTGGTTAAAAATAATTATGTTGGGCAAGTGCTTCCCCCAGTGATGTTGTTGTAGAAGTATTATGTTTAAAATAATGAATAACTGAATTATTTTTATACTTCCTGAGAAAGAAGATGACTGCTGGAATTGTTTCAAATAAAATAACCAGAAATTGGATAAGTCAGAAACTTTAACAAATAGCTCTGGAACAGAATTTGTTGCAGAATTAAATTTGAAAATGTCAAATTATCTGAAAAAGCAGTATTTAACACTTATTGTTATATTTCAAAATATTATTGAGTAAATTGTGAAATAATCAAGTTTTACAACTTTGGAATTTTTGTCCTCTGTTACCTTTAAAAAAAAATCATATTTTGGGCCTAATAAAATAATTTTTAAAAACTGCACTGCTATTTATAATAATTAAACTCTCCTGTAAGTGTTCTAATTTTTCTAGATTTTTCTTTTACGGTTTAGCTGAACTTTAAAAAAAAAGATGTAAGTGTGGTATACCACTTCCAGAAAACATCCTTCCGTTACCATTACTAAAATTTAAATTTTAAAAAAAGTTATAAAGTGTTAAATTCTAGATCTTGCATTTTTAATAAAATGCACTAACGTGTATAAAAGTCTACCTTTCAGTTATTTGAAATAAAATATATATTTTAAATTATAACCATAAGTTGTTGTACAAACTCATCTTCTGTCACCGACGGAATTCACAATTAGTCATAATTGTGTATGACCTTACCTCCTGTAGCAGCCACGGATTCTCTTCCACCAGCTTCTGCCAGTCAGTGTTGCCATCCACAGTGGCAACACGGCTCTTGACGGCCGGGCCAAGGTGGCGGTTCAACAAACCCTTGCCCGTTGCTTCGCTTATGGCTTTGGCAGACATTGCTGCGTCTAAAATACAGAAAGTATGTTGTTAACAAGGACTTCCAAATTTATTTATTTTTTATTTTGTAAGGATTTTTTGGTTAAAATAAGGAATTCGAGCAATCTGCCAAGGGTTCAAAGTTATAATGTTGCCAAATATGATTTTAATTCAAATTGGCAACTCTGCACAATATTTGCATAATATGTTTTACAGGTTTGCGCAAATAGTTGTGTAATAATATTTTACAAGCATGCACAAATTTGAATTGAAATCTTAATTCATTACTGCTTTCCAATCGCTATTTTGTGATATAGTTATTACGCTAATTTTAACATTTGCTATTTCATAATTACTAATTATTTCTTATATTTAGTAATAGTTTCATATTACTTATAAACCATCGTAAACAAGTAAGTTTTTCATTCTGTGTCTCTCTCTGTGGTTCCAAACACAAACATCGATATTGATAACACTAGGCCTTCCAAACCAAAGTTGTCATTGAAAATTGATTTGGCACAGTGCTCTCCTTTATTCTTTACTTTTACCCAATTTTTTAATGTACAACTTCTTTCTTAAAATATAAAAAAAAATATTAAAAAATTGCTTGGCAGAACACTAAAACAACTTACAAAATGTAAATAGAGAATTCTGCCAAATTTAAATCAGCAAAGGAGATGTCACAAGCAGCATTCCAAACTGTCACCATAAAAATTAGATGTTAAATAATGTTGCACTTCTAGAGCTACATTATGGGCTATTAGTTATGCTACTGTAAAAGAATTTCATGATGTGAATTAACATAGTGTCCATTCCGATATCTATATATAAATCTTTGTATTTAATTCTAAAAACAAAATTATTTTTGAAAATTATTCTGGTTTCATAACATGTATAAAACTTCTGGTTAATATAACTAAAATGTGAAATTTTTCATGCGTATATGTAAAAAAACTCTTTGATTGTATAGTCTGTCTCCTGCTATTTGGCAGCTGAAACCAGTTTTTGAAGGTGCTAATATATCAGAGCTACACTATATTGCAACAAATGGATTAAAATGCAGTTAAAGGCAACATTTTGGAGACTTTTATGAAATTTTTCATTGCGGTAACTCGTACTTGGTGACAAAAACTTGTTTTGTTAATTATCAAAGAACTCCTTTTTCTCCTTGCAGGGTTACCAGAAAGGGTTATCAGATTTGGCGAGAAATCAGCGTTACCATTTAATACATTTCATAATAAATATTCAAGTTTTTACACAAAAACGTTTCTTCAGAAGAAAAACCTATGCTTCAAAACAAATACCGGGTCAGGTTTACTGTACGGTCACCCTTGGCGCGATTTTTCCACATTTGGCGATAATTTTTTTTAAATGGCAACCCCCCATCCGAAACGAAAAGGAATTGCAGCAACCCTATTGGACAACAGTCGCCAAAATGGCGACTTTTGGCGAGATTTTGAAAAAGTCGCCAAGGGTGACCGTACAGTAAACCTTTACCCAAATACCAACTTTTAATTGCATAATTGAGTAGAAAAACTAACAAAGCTGAAATTTTCGTGTGACTAATTTAGCAATAAATTATACTTAAATTTATATTACTAAAAAATATATTGTGGAAACAGTTTTGGGGTCAGGTTTACTGTACGGTCACCCTTGGCGCGATTTTTCCGCATTTGGCGATAATTTTTTTTAAATGGCAACTTCCCTCCGAAACGACAAGGAATTGCAGCAACCTTATTGGACAACAGTCGCCAAAATGGCGACTTTTGGCGAGATTTTGAAAAAGTCGCCAAGGGTGACCGTACAGTAAACCTTTACCCAGTTTTGGGTGCCTTTTATTAGGCAAAAATTAATATTAGTAAAAATTAACAACACAGGTAAATTCAGAGCGTTTAGGTTAATTAACAAGAATCCTTACAACCTGTCAAACAAATGAGATTCCAAGAATCTGAATTAAAAATTTCTCAGTATTAAAATCTTAATATTTAAATAGTAAATCCGACATGGATCCAAATATTTGAGTCATATTTTACTATGTATATTATATGTTCTCACTAAATACAAACACTAGTTGAGTTCTATAGTAAAATTAGGGAAATAACAAAGTTCACTACAAAATAGCAAGTCATGCAAATAAATTAAGAACTTCAAATAATTCAAGTTGGAATTAAAAAAATTAATGGTATATTTTCGTTAAATAAACTAGATTTCTGAGAGAAAAAAATGGCATGTCCGATTACTGAAAGTTCAACTTACGAAGAAAAAAAAATATTAGAAAAGTATAACACTTACCCAACCAGAATCAGTAAACAAAAAGTTTAGAAATCTCTAGAATTGAACACCGACAAGCGACATATATTAAAAGAACCAAATCTTAAATAACAAATTTACCTCTACTAGTTTTTTATTAGGGAAGCAAGCAATATTGCACAATATTCTTTTAATTATAGAAAGGTGTGGAGGAAGCATCGGAAAGACTGCATATTATTTTTCCTTGTGGGAGCTAGAGAACTTTCAAAACAAGTATTCGAAACGAATATTAAAATACCACAATTCAAGAATTTAAAGAGAAATTTCATGACAAATTAAATCTAAACTGTTAAGCAATAAAATGAAATGACTAATTCAAAGGGTATCAGTTGATCAAGAGTTCGAAAGTAGAAGCAGACGATAAATCGCGTCTTACGTAGGTTCATCACCCCATTCATCGCACCACATTATTTATTTACTCGAAAAACGAATGGTCGCGGAGTCGCATTAACCTACCTCTGCAGTTGTGAGAAGGGTGAAAGGTAAAGGGTTCGAATCACTCTTGAGAAATGTGACCACACGCTTTAATAATCAGTTTGATTCAGTAGCACATCTCGTGAAAGAACACGTCTACAAGTAAGAACGTCGACCGTGAATCTAGCGAGAAAACGCCGCAGGCCAAACAACCTCGGCACCTCAAGATCAAGAACGAAGCCGGTAAACGCCAACTTTGGCGACAAATCGACGTTTTGGCGTTATTAATAAATTAAAGTGTCCTTCATTATCTTTTGATTTTTACTACTTCAAGATAACACAACTCGATAAGATAATGAACACGTTCTTCAGAGTGGATGAATACCTAACAATTTGTTTTATTGATTTAGTTCTTTTTTTTTTATCGTTTGCCTGTTGTGGAACTGAAAGCGTAAGGAAGAGGCCCATTTTATAATATTCATACATTTAATTTTTTATTTTAAAATATAGAAAAGTGGAGGGTTGGCGATGCTTAATTTGAGATAATGTGATTAAAAAGCTGACAACACTAATACCATATTTTTTTTCGATTAAAAATTTGTAGACATGGTAGTCAAACAAGGATAGTGAAGAATATATATATATATATATATATATATATATATGAGGTGTGCTCGTTCTCGCGCTTTCTGACGGAAGGCGGGGAAAGCAAACTTTTGACGTCATAGTGACGCCTACCTCCGCCTTCAGTGGACGTGTCTAATGCTCTCGTTTGTACAGTCGTTGAGTCTACAGAGCAAACTTAATTTAACAAGAATTCTTGTTTGTAACTAATCATGAATTTATTTAAAAGAAAACAGTTAAAATTTGCTTCAAAAAACAATTTGAATCGATTTGCAGATTGGTTTAGTTATTAAAATTTCCTTAAATTAATTGCAGCCAATTTGAACCAATGGATCGTGACGTGCTGCTACCTATTCGTTTTTTTGTGAACTATTTAAAAATGATATTCGCTAATTTTATTTAGAATTTGCTGAATTTTAAGAGTTTAAATTATATTTTAAGGATTGTATTTAGTATGTAAAAATTGCTTAATATATTAAGCGTATTAAAATAATATTAGCTGCCACAAGAGCATGTCCATGAATTTTGAAAAAGTAAAATGGGGGTCGGAACCATCCGGTCAATGCATTTGTATTGGACATATTAAATGAGTTACAATTTCAATCCAGTAAAATACGGGGACATAACAAAACAAGGACGGATTAGTAGTGAAGTTACCTGATGAACACAATTATTTACAGATATTTACATTATTTTGCTAATTAAAAATTAAATCACCAGTTGTTACCCAACCGGGGATCGAACCTAAGTAGCAATGCTTGAAACACACAGCCAATGAGAAGGATCAAAAACCCATAGTAAGGCGGAGCAAAAATGAAGCCAAAAATGTGCTTTCCTTGCTCACTTTCAAAAACCGAAAAACGAGCACACCTTCTATATATAGTCTCCACTATCCTTGGTAGTCAAAGCGAATCATAGTGTTAATTATGTTGTAAATCGAGCCATTTCCACTTAGTAATAATAATAAAATAATAGAAGCAGATAATAATAGAATAATACTGCAGCTGGAACGAGGACTAAGCGTCGACGATTACTTATTTACTCCTTTCTGAGATTAAGAGTTAACATATTTTTTAATGGGTTCAAAGTCAATTATATATTTTTGCTTTGTTAGTTTTATTAGAAACATTAGCAACAAATTATAAATACTATTCTGACCTTTAATATGTAGTAAATTAATAGTTAAAATTTTATGTTACTTATTATAAATCAACAATTTTATTTAATAACTTAACTTTTTAACTTAGGTACCTAAAATAATCATCAATAAGGAAACTACTATTGCATTTAAATGTATTTATAAAAGCATTTGTCAAAAAAAAAAACACTTTTTTATTTTCATTTAGAGTAAAATTAATATTATATGAATCAAGATTTTGTATCTTCCCAAGAATTATTATATTTTTAGTATAATCACCCTGGCTAAAAAATATCAGCTATCAATTTTGAATACTATTTTTCTATTTTAAATACTACCTGTTAATAAAATTATTAAACATTTTTTTATTAAAATTTATTAAAACTATATTACAGCGCATTCGGTTTGCTTAGTTTAGTCATTTTCTTTTATTTATAAAAAAAAGTCATATTTTTTCATTGAAAATTCCATGATGTTCAAACAATTCTCGGCTATTACAAGCTATTTTCCACATTGTTGTTGTTTGGAAATGCCACTGCGCATGACTGTGCCGTTGTCCCTGTATACAAATAAATCGTAATGCTCGTTGCTAAGAAAAACGTCACTTCTGATCGAAAACCCTAACGAAAATACGTCATTCGCATCGTTAACGATAAATAGGGAGATGAGAATCCTACCAATACTTACGGAAACGAGTGCAGTACCCGCAAATCGTAACCAACCACTCTTCCAACCCGCAAAGAGATGAGAATCAGTCCCTTTGAGCGATAGTCCAGGTTTACGTTGGGAGAAAAGAAAAAAACGCATTTCTTGCTTTCAAACAGACATTAAATATCACACATTTAATGCTTTTCCATACTGAAATTCTTACTTACAAGAAATAGAAGACAATAAACGAGACAACGGAAAAAAAACCAGTTTTAAACATTTCTATGACGTCACGTGAACTCCCTCATAGCAAAGGACGAATGTTTTCTCAACCTTTCTTCCAAATTGTACGCATCCGCATGTCACGGTTAAGTACGCTGTCTTTCAATGGGTGTCCGCGCTCCAGTACTTATATAGTTATATTATTTTTTAGCTCAGTGGCAAGAATTATATTTATATATAATTAATTATAATATTATAAATAAGCTCCAAGTGCGGCCGCTTTTGAAGATCACCAGCCAAATTTTTTCCATTTTTGATGGATAGGGAACTTTAATTTTTTTTTATTAACTATATAATATATTTTTATATTAACCTTTATTTTTAACTATATTTAATTTTAATATATAACTTAGTCAAAAAATATAATTGTCAAGTCAATACTACAAATTTTTAAATAACAGCTATTCCATTGTAAAGTTTCAGAAAAAAAAAAATATTAATAAAATGGCATCCTAAGCGGCCGTTTTTGTCGCTATTACACTCCGTGCTCGGACCACTGAACTCTAATAGGGTTGCTGGAAGGCTGAAAGCCGGTTTCGCCAATAGGGGAAATGAAGGTATGGCGGCTTTCGCCAACTCAACTCAAAAAAGGGACGGGAGATAGGAGTTTCCATGCTAAAATCGCTTTATTTAAAAATTTATTGCGCTCTAAGTACAACTCTTTTGATAACACTGATTATTGTAAAAAATCACGGAAATATTGTAGATAGTGAGAAAAAATGTTGTTTGTGTTGCTTTTATGGGGAAATATTATTTTTTAGAAGTTTTATACGTCCACATGAGTGGCTATATTTATTAACTTTTAACGGTAATTTTAGTTATTTTATGGTTCAATGCCTAAAATATTGCCATAATTAATTGAAGGAATTTAATATAAATTAATAAAAAATTAATTAACATTAAAATAATTAATAATTAACAACATAAATATTTTTTTAATTGTAATAAAATTTTAAAAACTATATTTTAATTGGTACTAATTAGCATGTATAGTACCACTTAGCAATATGGGACCGAGTTTTAATTATGATTTATTACACAAGCAGCAAATAATAAACTAACAATTTTTAAAATAGTGTGATTAAATTTTTAATTTGAAAAAAATATATACAAAAATTATTATGCAATAATACTTTTTAATAATTAGACTAACTGTGCTTTATTAATTAAACTATTAATTAGATTATACTTTATTAATTAAACTATTAATTATATTATATACTTTATTAATTAAACTATTAATTATATTATATACTTTATTAATTAAACTATTAATTATATTATATACTTTAATAATTAAACTATTAATTATATTACTTTATAATTAAACTATTAATTATATTATATACTTTATTAATTAGACTACACTTTATTAATTATAATACTAATTAGATTATACTTTATTTATTAGATTAAACTGTGTTAATTAAACTATATTTTATTAATTAGATTCATTTATTAATTAGAGTAAGAATAATTAATTAAATAATTATCAATAAGCGAATTTACAAATAATTACGATAACTTCGGCCTTATAGTTATAATCAATAAATATACTTTTGTAATACAAATACAAAAAGTCATCCCTATTGCAATGTAACCGGAATAAAACAAATTTACTCACTATTTTTTAGTTCAAATATAGTGTTTTTCTGGAAATCTTAATTAAAAATTATAATATAATTGATTTTAAAACGTAATTAAACATTTTAGTAACTTTTCAAAAACATAATAAAAGGAAATTTTATGTGATTAATGATTTATTAAATTTCCCTTTAAAAAATCCGTATCTAACGTCTAAAACTCGTATCCAATTATCACGTAAAATAGCTCGCCAACTGTAGTCAAAATATAATTGAAACAGCATCAAAAGCAAGCGATAAAAGTCGCCCATCTGGCAGCCATGTGCCTAACTCAACCCATTTTCGCGCCCATGCAGGCTTCATCGGCTTCAATTCCCTTCTTCCTTCTAGGTCTTATACAATTCTATGGCTCGGACCTGCTAAAGACACTAGATTTTCTTGCCATAGGCCAAGGTCCATTGGAGTAGAAACTAGGGTAGCTGGAGACGCTCTATATAGTTAATATATTTTAAAGAACATTTTTAATTAAGACATTCTTTTTAAAATTTAAAATTATCGAAATATGATACAAACTACATGTTCTTAGGTACCTTCAAAGAATATGTTTCCATTTAAATCTTTGGAATTTAATTACCTTAACATTTAAATATGTAATTAATCAGCATAAAAATAAATAAAACATTAAACTCCCTTATATAGTACCTAAACGTTTTCGAATTGATAGTCAAAATATTGCTTTTTTTTCTAATTATAGACCATATAGAATATTTTAAATTCTTTTTGTGGGTTAAAAAAAATTGTGATAGTTGCATCTTTATTAAAAAATATCCCAGTTCCTTATGAAAAAAATAAGTTCCTACATTTATCAGGTTTCTAGTTTAATTGGGTTGATAAAACAGTCGTGATTAAATTCAACAGTTAAAATTAAAATCGGGCAGTAGTGAAATTTAAGAAATTGGAGTTAGAAAAAAATTAAGTAGGTTATGTCTATCGAGATAGCCGCATGGTTTAAGGCATATGTAACGTCAAAATTCTTATTCAAATTCATTGATTCAAATTTTAACCAAGTTTGCGTTCATTTCTTTATCATTAATTATTTTCTTCTAGAACATTATTATAATAACTAAACTAATTTAATTTGTTCTTCATACTATTTTAGAAAAAATATTTAATTTTCTAATGCATACAAGCCATTGACATTTATTTTGCTATGAAAAGTTTTCTTGTTTAAAAAAACACCCGAAGAACGGGTATACTTCAGCTAGAAGAAAACCAATAAGGTTACTTTTCCTTTTTGAGGTATAAAGGACAACTTTGCCAAATTTTATCTTTCCGGACGAACGGGAAATAGGAGAATGAGTGAATTATATTTTAACTCTTGTGCAGAATGGGTTCTTCAGGTGAAATAGTTCCCGAATAACTTTTTTTCCCTATTTAAGGTATAAGGAACGACTCTTGCCGAATTTCATATTATGGAGTATATGAAAATTAGATAATTTATATTTTCCGTAACGTTTTCTGTTAGGTTTTTGGGTTATATTTTTTTTTTTTGCCGAGATGCCAGTTCTTATTGGAACCCTATTTTAAAAAAGTTACAAGTCAAAAATTTTAAATTAAAAAAAACACACACACAATTAAATTGATTAGAGAAATAAACTTGATTAAGGCAATCTGAATCTTTTTATTTTATTAATTTTTTTAAGTTCCTTAACAGAGAAGGGTTAAACAAAAGTCAACCTTTGCCGTCAGGTTCACTGTGCTTGAGAGCGAAATAAACGTTTCAAGAGTCTATTCGTTACATACTCAGGGTCGCCTTTAGCTGCCACGATCACGGGGCAATGTACGAATATTGATGCGAGGCCTTTGAAGTTGAACTTTAAATGCTCCCCCTTAAAAAAAAATTAAACTTTTTCTAGTTGACCTCAGTAACAAGAAATTTTATGACTCGTAATTTCCCAACTGAACTATTCGTAATTCCGAACGTAACAGTGCTAAAAATTTCCAGTTTCAACTTATCGGCAAATTTTCATCGTTCTTTTTATATAAATATATTTGGTAATATTAAAGTTTCTTACAAGCATTGTCTAATTTAAATGTAATCTTACTAGTTGGGTAATTTCTAATCTTCCCTAACTTTCATTGGTTAATAATATTAATTTTTTCAGGTATAAATTTTCCCACCTTGGGGATTTTAAAAGCATAAAATTCCCAACTTTTAGGATTTCGAGATTATTGCGGGGGGTCGGGCTCCCCCCAATTTTTTTTATATAAATATACTAGGTAATATTAAAGTTTCTTACAAACATTGTCTAATTTAAACGTAATCTTACTAGTCGGGTAATTTCTAAACTTCCCTAACTTTCATTTGCTAATAATATAAATTTTTTCAGGCATAAATTTTCCCATCTTGGGAATTTTGAAAACATAAAATTCCCAACTTTTAGGATTTCCAGATTATTGCGGGGGGTCGCCCCCCCCCCCCCCCCCAAATGCAATGCTTTCCTAAAGATTTTTATGCAAAATCTTTAGGAAAATGCTCCACAGCACACAGAATGATTGATCCAAGATAAATGAGTAAACAAAAAATTAAAAACATTGTAATGGAGTAAAACAAAATTTGATTAATTTTCTTTTAAATAATTTTAATGTTTTTTAAACTGCGTAAAATCTTTCTGGGCCTGCTCTGACACCACTCTCTCCTTCGATTTTTTCTAATTTATATTTTATTAAATTTAGACAGCTTTGCTACGTTTTTTTTTTTAATATTTTAAATGATGATTAACAAATTAATTTAAAGGCCAAATATTTTCCCCCACTGCTACATAAACGTAACATGCTTTTCCCCTTTTTGTTTAAAAGTATAGTGCAATATTACATGCCAGTTGGTCTAGCTATTAAAAAAAAACATTGGAATCTAGAAAAACTTAGAATTTTAGAACAAGGCCCCGAGTGGCGGGGAACAACAAAAATAGCATATTACTGATTGAAAAAATATTTTTAAAAAAAAGCCTGTAGTTACACAATCGAAGAAACTTTCGATCGCGTGTTTGATATTCGATATTCTTCGCGCTATCAATATCGTCTGCGGCTCGTAAAACACGCGGCAACCGGTGTTACGCAAAAGAACGTCACACGTGAAACGCATGCAGCAATGCAAACGAAAAAGCCGTTAAAATGAGATCGCAATCGAAAATGGAGCTGTTTAATGAAATTCTCTACTTTTTATTTTGTAAAACGGCGTTTTACCAGATGATTAGAATTCTTCAAATAAACCGTTTGTTCACATGCCAATTTTCTGCAATATCTTAAATAAAATCTTAGACACAAAAATAATTTCCTACATTTTATGAAAATTATGTTAATAACATTTTCTTAAGACATTTATGCAATTAACAAATAATTGATGATTAACAACTAATCCTATTTTGAATAGCTGCCAATGAGCATTTATTTATTTATATTGGTAAATATTCTGGATATGAAACTAGTTGAGCTCCCCTGCCCCTATAGTATTAAAATTGCTACGCTCTGTCGGACATTTGAAAGTCTCCGCTCATATAGCAGCCTCGGAGCTCTACGCGAACCTGAACATGGGGCCCTGTAATGGAACGTTAAAATAAATTAAATTTTTACCATTTTTTTCCTCTCTAAAGTTGTGTAAAACATTTTCTAGTTTACCTCAATTTTAACTCAGAGCGTGTTGCTCGATTTTCACTAATGTGTATCACTTCAAATGGCCTGTACAAACATTATATGTGTATATTCCCTGTATCCCACGTATGGTTGTTGAAGGAAATCCTTTATATCCTAACGGAAAGGTCAGGACCTTAAATAAAAACAATTACCTCAATTTTAACGTGATAGTGAAGTGCAGAGTGTATTTTTTTATGCAGAACTTTCGGAGAAAGCTCAGCACAATTGAGAATCTTATTTTAAACCGATAAAAAATGTTCCTTTTTGAAAACTTGCTTCTCAATTGATCACTAAACATATTTATCCTAGATAGATTGATATCCTAGATTTTTGGATGCTGTTTTGAAAAAATTACAATAAAATATTTTTATTATAAGATATGATAACTTAGAATTTTTTGTTTTGTATGTATGTATGTATGTATATTAGGGTGCATCAAACGCCCCAAGTTTTTAAAAATTTCATGGAAATTGTCTGTCCTTATGTTATTTTTGTTCGAAATGCTAAAAAAGTTATATACGTAGAATTTCGTAAAAATTGAATAACATCTATGTGGTCCTCAAGTGCCAGGAATGTACATCAGAAACGAAAATTTTGAAAAAAAAAGCATTGTGCGTAAAAAAAATATATAATAATGTATACTTTAATAAAATAATGCAATTAAGATTGATTTGTGATATAATAAAAGAATATATAATCATATACTATTAATTTTCTAATATCTGTTTAATTCGTACAAGTACACTCAATTTAAACTATAGTCAATTTTGGCCGTTTTTGCAGATTTCTCAGTTTTTGTTGATCTTATTCGAGGACCTGCAGAACATGTTGGTAGGGATCTTCATGTTTTGCTGATTCTATGAAATTAATACTTAGCTTCACTCCTCGTTCTACACAGTCGTTGACAACATTCAATGCTTGCAAATTTGTGAGTGTGTGGTGTAGGATACAGAACTTGACCATTTTGAAACATCTTTTATTAAAAAATTTGAGTCTAGTTCAAATAGATAAAATAAAATCCAAGAATCCGTTTCAACCGAATTAGAAATAGATGTATTTACAGTGAGATTTTTGGGAAATTTGGGTTTTTCAAAATCTATACCATATCTATCTTGAAATTTAAAAGCAGTATCAGTGGAATTTAGTTTTGTAGCTAGCATTGCATCAGTGATAGCTTTTCGTTCTTGGGGTGGAACTCTGTTGCTCCAAAGGACAAGTGGAACCATTTCTTCTGTAAGATACTAGCAGTAATGGTTTTCAAAAGCACTAATTGCACTTTCAGATATGGTGGGATGGACAACCTTGTACCTCGTTATAAGAGAACATAGCATTTGTAGGACATTCCAAAGAGCATTTATGGCAGAATCACAAGTTAACCACCAGGTGCTGTAGGTGAAAATGGCAAAGTCACAGTTTGACATGTTGTTGTGCCGGTAGGTAGTTGCTGCTCAAGAAGACAAATTTTAATCGTGTATAACAGTTTGGCCATCCAACATGCTTTGTGCAAAGCTCCTGGTAGGTTTAATTTTACTGCTTGTGTGTAATATGGGGAAAGTCAAGTTATATTAGACAAAGCTTTGTGAATTCCATATAATCAGCTTTGTATTTTCCAGAATCGATGGCAGATTTTGCTGCATAAATTGCACTAGCTCCAAGATCATTAACTATGCTTATCGCTTGCACATTCACTGACTTTGGGTCATATGGTTCGAATCCACCATTATCTGGATAAAAATTGTTACAAAATAGTTTAAATAAGGTTATACTTAGTAACTTAGAAGCCTTGACCTTTAAGTCACCAAAACATGAGACAAAATGACTTCTCTGATATGAAGGCGGCAAGATGACCAAAGAATTTTATGTCTCAAATCATTTTGCTCTCTGACACAAGCAGCAGTAACATGGCCTGTGTTGGAAGAAGTTGTGTCAAATATCATGTTCATAATTGTTTGTACATTGCTAAGAAGTCAGTTGCTCATATATTAAGTCGGCAATGATTGAGTCGCATTTACTATTAGTTTCTTGGGGATATGCAGGCACACCAAGAATCTTTTGCTGGTGAACGTTTTTTATTTTGTACTTATTAGACATTGCTGTTGAAAGTTTTTTATTCCAATGCAGAGTTGTATATTTAAGAAAGCACCAGTCTTAATTGCAAACTGTTGAAATTTCCATTGCAACTTGCTAATTTTTGTTCTGTCTGCTGTCGCGTAAGATGCTGCAATTGTACATGTATCTCCTCCTAGTTCTGTAATGTTTTTGTATATGCTGCATGTTGTCCTGGACTCATAGCTAGTTGAAACAATATTAGGTTTCTGCATAATGTCGTATGAGATGAATAAACTCGTTCCCGTTCTTTTATATCGATGATGACTTTGAGTACTTCTTGAGAGTCCTTCAAAATCAAAGTTTTTTTTACATAATTTGTGTCACTTCATTCATCAAAATCATCAGTAGATCTAATAATATAATTTAATATTAAATTAGAACTATTTTTTTTATTCACTTTACTTTTATTTTTATTCTTTTAGAATTAAAAGTAGAAATAAACAAAATAAAAGTATAAAATCGATTCAGAACAAAAGTAGTAAATCCGTTAAAAATGAAAACCACAAGTTGAAATAAACAGGAAATGTACTTTACTGTAAATTGTAAACAAAGCTAAATTTGTCACTAGTCACCTGAAATCAATGAAGTATGAAGTCACCTGAATTTACAGTTAACATAGTTTATTAACATTAAATATTTATATGATCCATATTTTACTTCATTATAATCATTTTCTTAAAATATCATAAAATAATAGTTAAAAAAATATGAAAATAATTAAGTATGAAAAATGCTGAATTTGGGGATTTTACTCGAAAAAAACGAAATTTCAAGGTTGTTGAGGACCCCCTAAAAGTGTTTATAAATCGAAAATATTTGGTATGTCAACTTTTTATGGCTAATGGAACATTTTTAGATTGGGGACAAAGTGATTTTTTTCTAGAGGGGCGTTTGATGCACCCTAATGTATATATATAATCTACTTTCACCAACTGGTAGAATATTCGACAAATTAAAGATTATGTAACAAAAACAGCTGAACACTGAATGCAAGTCTAATTGATACGATGAACGTTTTACAGTAAACTGTACAATTGCAGTGGAAGGCTGTGAACAAAATTGAATAAAACTCTAGCATGGATTTTGTTGAAGAGTAATATAAAATAATGGAATGTTATATGTCAGGTAGTTTTTTTAGATAGATTGTAAACCTTAAAATACTTAAATCATAAGTAAATAATTTTTAAATTAAGAACTGAAAAGTAACAGAGAAGGATACAAATAAGAGGAAATGTTATTAAAAAAAGAAACTCCGAAACAATAACATTAACAATTTCTTATCACTGCGCTCAAATGTTTATCCATAATAATTGGTAATATTAAAATAGTCATTTTTTTTAATATATAAAATTATATGTATTAGCTTGGCAATTGTAGGATTTATCTAACAACAAAAAGAAAATCATAAATATCTGAGGTATTTAAAGTATAAATGAGTCTTTTGATTAAGAAGGTAAAATATTTTCTAACGTTACTCAGTATAAATTGCTTACAAATACAAATATTGACGACCAACAACAGGCTCAAGGCGCATTGAAGTTGGTCCAGCTAGTATCTCCTAATTATCCCCCCAAGGAATGGTCAAACTTCTTCTTTCCATTACTCCTTTACAATTAACAATATTCACTGGCAAGTTGTTCCGTTTGTCTATTATCCTATTATAGAAATAGTGTTTTCTCCCTTCCCGATTAAAATGGGATTTGTTTAATTTAAACCTATGACCTTTCGTTATATCACTGATATTAAAATCTAAACCCTCCACATCCCCTTGTCTGATAAATTTGAACAATTGAATCAAATCTCCCCTAATCCTTCTCTCTTCCAGAGTGTACATATTCAAATTTCTTAATCTATCTTCATAATTCAAGTTCAAAAGTTGGAAATTCCAAAGCAGGAGTTCTTCAGTAAACAAAACGTTTTTTAAAAAAATATTCGTAAGCGAATATCAACTATATTGCCAGGTTTGAACTTTTCTGTTAAGTCCAAATTAAGTTTTTATTAAGTGCTTCGACTGACATTTTTTTAATTGTAATTTGATTTTCAATAAACTTGACATGTCCTGAGTTAGAGGTTATAAGGTGAACATTTAACAATAAACGATAATGCTACAAGAATCATATCGTATATGAGTTATTGATATCTATGAAATATAAGATAAGTATTTGAAAAATAGGGTTGACATCATTATAATGTTTTTTTCGAAATGTTACTTGAAAACGATTTTAAATTTTTTGTTTTAAATTGCCTTGAAGACGCACTTTTGATTGCCTTGTACATATAATATCAATGTATGAATTACTGTCCAAAAGTGTCAAGGAATTATTTCCTATGTAGTATCTATACGAATTTTTTGACTTAAATACGTCTATAAAATAGGTATGGGTGGGGTACCTCGCAGCAAGGAATCGTATTCTGAGAAACGATTCCCGACAAAACCGTGTTAACTCCACGTGGAATCAGTCTATGGGGATAGATGACATACAGAGCAGCGGTTCTCAACCTGTGGAACGCGTAACCATAGGGGGTACGGGAAAATAATATTTTATTGGCGGAAAACACCTAAAATAAAAAAATGTAATTCGTAAAATCTAAAATGAAAGCCTACATGTCATCAATTTGAGTCGTTTGATTAATTTACCAGCTAACTTAAGAACATTTCTGTCTAACAAAAACAAAGATTTTTTTTAGTAGAGGGATGGGTGAGAAGGGTCATGAAAGAGAAGGGGTTGCTATAACCATAAATGAAAAGTTTTATCAAATGGTACGCGAGAGACGTGGAATCAGCCTATGTGAATAAATGACATACTGCGGCGGTCCTAGGTCGGTGCGACTGCACCGGTGCGCTGCCTTTTGGCGGGCGCCAAAATTAAATACTGTACGCAGAAAACTATAGTTGTTTGTACATTCAGTTGGTGAAATTTTTTCTAAACATCAATAGTAAACATTACTAAACTACTCGTATTTAGATGAATATGTGATCTACTTTAGTTTTCTAAAACCCGCTTTCGCCCGCGCCTTCGTTTTCCCAGCTGCCCCTTCCACCAGTTCAATGAGTGTGGTAGAGGTGAACGAAGTTTTAGTAAATTAAAAAAAAATATCAAAACTTATTTACGCTCAACTATGTGTCAGGAAAGGCTTTCGGATCTTACAATTACATCTATTGTAAAATGATATTGCACAAAATATAAATTATTCTGCCCTAATACAGAATTTTGCAATTGCTAAATCAGTGTTCACTCTAGAAAAAAAAAGTGGCAGGGCTTTTTTTGTATTAAAAGGGCACCCCATTTTTAAAAAGGCACTTCTTGTTTTTAAAAGGGCACTTTCAAAAAAAAGTTTGGCGTGGGCGTGGCCACCATTGACACATCGGACCCTTGACCAAATAAAAAGTTACCATTTGTTGGTTGACATTGCGCTAGAGCTGCTTATTGGGCTAGTGTTGACGGTTCGAGGCTTATATTTTACATTTAAAAATTATTGTTTTCCATAAAAACCAAATCTGTAAGTAGCCCTAATCAGACTCCTTACAAAACTGATGAAAAGGCTACTTAAATCCAAAATTTGGTTTAAAAAAATGCATAATCTTGCAAAGACGCCCGAAACCATCTTCTCTTTAAAAAAAAACTTAGCATTTCATATGTGGGCACATGCAACCCATAGGATTCGTAGAATGTCCCGTGCTCGAAATATCGGAATCATCGCGATTGCACAACAAAATAAGTTTAAAAGTAGTTTGTTTTTCTATTGTCATTAATTCACTTAATTCAAATTTACACAAAAAAAATTTTAATCGATGCCTTTTTTTAAAGACAGTTAGGGAAGCAAGGTCGCTTGTGCTTGACTAAAAAGGGCAAGAGGGCGGCATTTTTGAAAAAGGGACATGAGGGCGCTAATCAAGATGAAAAAAGGGCGGGCAGGGCGGACCGCCCTTCAAAAAACGCCTAGAGTGAACACTGGCTAAATTGAGAAAGGGGCCCACATAGTATGCTGAATTTATTTTACACAAATGAGATCTACTGTGCAATAAAACCTACTTATCGAATAAAGGTTTTTTTTAATCAAAACAATTATCGTAATTATACTACTGCGGTCAAAAAGTATTCACGAACCAAACCTTGAAATATAGCGTGGCCTGTACCTATTCGAAATTTTTCTTGTAACAACTTTAACTGCCAAGTAGTAAAATATATATCTTAATACCGAAATTTAAGTTAATTGTGGGTTTGAATAAAACTTTGCATATGGTCTGCGGAAGTAGTGCTATCCTCAAAAATTCGAAAACGAACCAATACCAGTTTTTAACTACTAAGGCAGCTAGATCTTAGAAGTTCAATAGGTTACCCACTAATGAGTCGATTGACATTTCACTTAACATTGTAACCAGGGCGAGTCGCAAACTTTAAACGCTCTTATCTCAGAACTCGGTTTTTAGACTTGCATCACTTGGCTATAGCTTTGTAGATCATCGAGGGACATGCAGAATACAGGAAGTTTAAACCAGTTTCGAAAATTGGATCGAAACTGAACTGGAGAGCGCAAACTACCAACTAGTGTTGAAACTACCCTCAACAGCAAACATCTCCTATTTTTTTTCCTTGTGTGAAAAGGAAAGTTCCCTGTCTTGTCACTCAAAAGATGGCAACCTTTGATTTGTGTTCCAATAGATAATGCTCCCAATGTGTCCATTCACAATGTGACAAACAGCGTGATGAAGACTCAAGGATAACAACAACAGTAGCCGTGCTGTGGAGATGTCATTTTTTGCAGGGGCCGGAACGCATTCATATAATTTTACGTCCATGGGTAACACGAAAATTCCGGATTCCAAATCAAGTTTTTTTTGTGTGTGTAATGAAACGTCTTTAAAATCAGCTAAATGGGATATCAGAAAAAAATAATACGCTGGATGATCCATTGCGACACTATAGCAGGATTGATATAAACTTGGTCTGATAAAAATTACAATGCCGATGCGTACAAAATATTGAAATAAAGCATAGCATGTACGGGGTGTAGACAAGGGCCCACGGCATCAGACGGTTCTGATGCCGTGGGCCCTTGTCTCATTTATCTTCTTTTTGTTGCCGACCAATTCTTTATTCTATAATCTGCTGAAATGGCGTGAGTCGTGCTCCGAACAGCCACTATTTTTTTTCTTCATATTAGTATCCTTATCCAATAGGTATTCAAGTTAATCAATTTGATTTAGATGGATAACGCAACTAAAAGAGCAGAAATAGTATAAGTAACAGTAAACATTTATTTCACAAATATTGGAAGCACTGATTGAATACATCAACAATTGATACATTATGCATAGTTCATGTATGAGTCATTGAATATTATTTTAAACATAATAATTAGATAAAAATTAATCTATTTGTTCTAATTGGATCAGGAAGCTAATACATTAGCTAACAACTTTTAAATAGTTACAGAGAATATATTTTTTATGCAATAAAAACATTTCCTTTTATTTTTAAGTTCATAAACGACCTTAGTTTATTTGATTGAAACTGAAAATCTCCATCAAACTTGCAAATGACACTGAGAAACAAAAATTCAAGTATGTCAATTATTATGCTTCAGTAAATAACTTTTCGCAAATAAAATAGATAAAGCACGAAAAGTGCCAATAAGAAAATATTTAAAAAAACACTGGTTAAAATATTCAAACTTAAAATCACTAAATACGTTAATAAATTCATTTTTGCACAACATTTATAAATTGAGAATGCAAACATTGATTATGTTGTCGAGAACTGACTTTAAAGCTTTGAGTTTCTCATACTTCCAACATTATTGTTTTCGAGTTCGACAGCCACAAGGTCTATTTGTACTTTTAATAAAGCTCGTCAAGCTGAATCTATAGGTATTTATAATTCAAAACAGAAAAAAAAAATGGACATGGTTTGTTTGTATTCTCAATCCTTCGAATGTTAACAATGGTGCGATTAAAATTTCTAAAACATTAAAGAGCTACTTTTCACCTAAAATTTTGTACACAAGTTTTCCTAACAAAGGTAAATGCTGTAGGCTTGACAGCAAGGTTTAAACACAATAATACAAACAGAACAGAAACAATGTTATACTCGATCATATATCTGATCTTCTACTTTTGGCCTAAATAAAAGTATTTTTAATCGCTTGCGTTTTTAAGAAGCTCTAATGGCGTGTTTTGGAAGCCCCTTTAGGAAATGGCCATTGATGGTAGCAGAAAAAAAAATCACAATTGAATTCGTATTAAAAGAGCATACGACAATTGATAGCTCGGTATTATTAGGTAGCATGTGTCTATCGAGACGGCCACGTGGTATAAGGCGGGTAACGTCAAACTCAAGTGGGTAGCACCTTTATGGAATCCGGACAAACGACTGCAACGCTCTCTACGTTAGATCGTTCTTTGACATTAGCGAATGTAATACGAGCGTGGAACAGACATGCGCCCTTTCTCGGAACCGATTTTAAAGACGTTACACGCCCAAAAGCATATTATTTACTCTTTAGGCTTAAACGTTTTTTCCATTGTAAGAAAAGTTCAAATGCAGAATGACCTCCCTTGAGTTATAATGAATATGGAAATCTTTAGTGTAAATGGGAGAATAGTGAAATATTAACCCCTTTGTAGTATGGCTCACTGGAAAAATTGGTGCCTGCTTGGTCTGGACATTTAGCTAGTTGTTTAGTACAATTCCCCTTTTAATATAACAGGTGGAGTGGTGGTAAAATAAAACATTAGCTTTAAATATGGATAAAAAAATATTTTTTTTTGTTTTACATCGCTTTTTTCACGTTTGAAGATAAATGTTCTTATTTGATAGGATAACAAGAGAGCATTAGTTTCATATAACATTTTGTACACAAACACACACGATTCTTCGATTATAAATGTGTGAGTTGATAAAAATTGCAAAGATACCCAAAAAGCACAGTTTAAAATTCCAGTCTCTCAAAATGTGTCAATTCTGAATAAGTAAAGTGTAGAATGGTAATTTTTTTATATATCGTCGGCTTAATTCGAAAATCCCATAACGTACATATTCAAACATTGTATAGTATCATACATATTCAGTATAACATTCCGTTATAATATACTTGTCATAAATTAAGTTATTAAAATATTGTGATTTTACGTTATACACTCATAAATAAATTACAAGGTTAAAATATGAGGTAGAAGTACAAAATTGCAAATTTATCACATGTACTTTTGATATGGCTGAAAATTCAAGATACTAAAAAACAAAAGTAAGAAATTGAGGAATACGAGCTTGTCTTCATAAAAAAGCATCAGGCACGTAGGTAAAAAAAAAATACTGTAAAAATCATAAAAATACTTTAAAAAAATTCTATATATGTTTTGGGGGGTGGGGTGAGAGGGGAAGAATACCTGAACCCCTGTGAGCATGAACATGGGGTATATTGATTAGCCCAAGTCAGAAACACCATGGCACATGTTAGGCTTAGTTTGAGATAAAAATACCATCATAACATGGTTTTCAAGGCTTTTGAAAACATTTTCCGGGGATCCAATCCCGGAAAATAGTTTAAAAAAAACTTCAAAAACATGTTTTGAGGTCATTTGTATCTCAAAAGAAGCCTAGCATGAAATCGCATTGTTTCATTTTCTAGCATTTTGATTTTGGCGACAAAAGGAAAAGATCGCCAAACGGGGCCGGTTGCTCCTAAACATGCTATAGAAACCATATTCTAAACAAGGATTCTCAAAATTAAATTTTGTACTCTTAATTTATGTTATTAATAATTAGGGCCGCTACTAATTCCTTAATTTTAAAAATAGTTAACGGCCATGCTTGTTAAAAATATTGGTAACGATTTCATGAAAAATCAGTAACTGTCGTTGTTTCAATATTTTTCTGCCAACGTATATCTGTTTAATTGAATAAAAGTTAATAAATTTAAAAAAAAAGGGGGGGGGGGGTAGTTTAAAAAAAAATTATTGGGGGTGGGGGTGTTGTTAATGTTTGGGGAGGGAAATGAGATACATAAAGAAATCAGTTCCTCAGTCACTGAACCGCCTACGAAAAATGTATACCCACGTTTCTGATTAGCTTCCAAGCTTCTTTTGTAGTAAAGGATAATAAGCAAAATATCTTATGAATAAATTACTTTTTGCACATCTTATATAATACACAATAGAAATATTTGTTTTCCAAAATACATACAAATATGTATAGAATAAATAGGTAAAGTATATATTATTAAAATTTGTACCTAAAATTAAAGCTTCTAATCTATAACTGATGTATATATTCTCATTCATAAAGAAGCAATTCTAACACTCCAAAATACACATAAAAATGAATACATTATAATAATAATTATAAATAGCATATATATCATTAAAATTATACCAAAATTAAAGCTGATAATGTGTACCCCTAATGAAATTAGATATACCCTCACTGAAAGGTTTTGTTTAGTTAAAATAACGTCGCACTAGAGCTGCATAGCCCTCATTGAAAGAGTTTGATCATCTTGAAAGGAGAGCTATTTTCAGGTTGCTCTACACATCCAGCGTAGAATAATGCTGTATCTCAGGTATAGTCAAAGATAGAAAGCATTATTTCAAAACAAAAATCAACCCTTAGGACAAATATTTTGTCTAAAACTCAACATCACCATTCTGCCAATAACACTCACAATTATTGCCACAGGACATCTTAAGACCTTCAGAAATTTTTCCTTGTATAATGGCAACGTTATGTGCTTAGTATTTGGCAATTGTTGAATATTTGCTTTTTTAAATACCAATTCTAAATAAGTCATCTAGATAGTTCAAGCAGTGTACTTAATATGAAATGGAATATTTTTAGAGGTCAGAAAAAAAGAAGAAATTTACATTAAGTACTGACCAACTCCAGGACACAGAGTGAGGTGGGCTGAGTGACCTGGAATTTGGTTGAATATTAATTTGTACTAGAGCTAAATTTGAAACGATCTAATTTGATCTATCTCAAAGACCTAGAAAAATCTCTTAATAACTTCGAACAAGTCAGATGTTGAGGAACACATGAGCTGGTATCCCACACCCCAAACTTACACATCACAAAACTGAATACATTTTAACTGCAACAAATCTAACAGGCAATATTCCCTTTAACATTGAGTTTTTGACAGAATTTGCTAATTATGAAACTAGAGTCAATAACAATTTGAGGTCTAATTTTACATATTAAACTATCTTCCCAAAGAAAAGAGGACAAAAAAGATAATTGTCATGTAACTTATGTGATTAAAACCTAGATTAGGTGTATGTATACAAGATACATATAAAAACCAACTATTTTTTAAAACTAATAAAATAAAAATATACTAGTTTAAAATCAATAATTTAAATAATAATGCAGTTTAAAATCATATTTGTAACTCACGTTATTAAAACCTAAATCAGATATATGATATACTTATGCATAAAACCAAGTATTTATACAAATAAAAAATTCAGTATAGTTTAAAATAGGGTATAAATTTTCAATTTTGCATAGACTTTTTGCTCACTAATTGTATGACACTGGTTACCCCAATAACAAAATATCTGGATTATAGATTGAGGTCCAGTTGAGGAGCTCGAACGATTTAGAAACACTGAAGCATCAACTGGAAAGCGCCATTGGCGTAAACGGAAAATAACCGGACAGAGGATGACCAAAAGAGGGCATTCTCTCTTGTATACAAATCGTGGAGAGGCTCTCGAGATCCTTTATGGCCACTTTGCTGTGCTTCGAGATAAGATGCGCAAATAGACTTAGGCTCTTCTCTTCACTGCCCACTGATTGGCTGCTGAAGAACGATCCCCAGACTGGAGATTCCACATCCTTGGAGATCTCCTCGACGATGGCCACAGTATCGCAGCCTGCAATTTCGGACGCGGCGTAAATATCTTCGATCAGCGAGTCCCCGAAATAAAGCATCCTCGGGTCTTTCTTTCCAGACAGTGCCACGCAGGCAGCCCGGAGACTCTCGAAGTTTCCCTGCGAGTAAACTGCATGGTTTCCCATGGAGGTGGGCACAACCTCTTCCATGACCTCTGTTCCTCCATCCACCAGTTTGAAGGGATGGTCTTCCTTCCTGAAGAACGCTGGCTTTCTAGCAAAGGTCACCACAAGGTCGAAGAAATCCCTCCACTCCGCCCCTAGGCAGTACTTGGATATGAACTCCGCCGAGTCGTGATTGGAGCTGGTGAGCAAAAACACAGTCTTTCCGTCTCTCCGTAGGGCCCTCAACCACTCTTTCAAAGCGTCGGAACACGGGACAAAATACCGCTCAGGGTGATTCACGAGCTGCGGAAAGAACTCGCCCTCGCCACTCTTGAAGTTCTTTCTGTCATACATGTAGTGGAGCCCATCCAAATAATCATCCCAGAAGGAATAAGACCCGAGCGCCATACCCGCGTTCTTCTTATCAAGTAGATCAACCATCCTGGCACAAAGAAACGCCCCTGGTGTTACGAAATAATCTTTGAAAACGTAAAAAGGTTCCTGCAATGCTCCGGCCTCCAGCAGCAGGGACGGTATCCCGCGGGACAGTTCCCAAATGCGGTTCGGGCCATACACCCGTTTCACGTCTTCTTGCGACATGACCCGCGTACCATGGGTTGCCGTAGTGATGCAATATTCCGAGTCCAGTTTGAGTATGTTGCCTCGTAGCTTGTCGAGGACGAGTCCCTTTTGCATGAAGGAAACGTCGAGCGGGACGGAAACGAGGTCCCGTGGGTAGCCCCGTTTGTCCACCAGGAAGGATGCAAGCGTCCTGTAGATGAGGTCGTAGAGTGGTCTCAGCTGATACGCGCAGAGGGTGTGGTCCAGGTCGAAACCCACACAGTCGTAGTCGTCGAGGGAGAATGACATGGAGTTTGGGGCAATCATCGTGCCGGACTGACACCTGGGGAGCAAATAAAGAAAGGCAAATGTAGTTGTGGTTTATTTTGTCACGTATAAAGGTGGTATAAGACACAAAAATCATCAAAATTATGTTACTGCTTTAAAAATAGTTTCTTTTATTTTTATTCTAATGATATCAAAATTATATCTACGTTTAGTAATTACAATTAATAATTTTTAAAAAATAAATATTAAGCTTTGGCACAAGATTGTATGAATATATAACTTTGAACTCATTTTTCTCATAGATGATTTTTATCATGTTTAAGTTCAGATCTATTTTAAGAAACTGTTCAAAAATGTGTAGTGATCTTGTGATTGGAGGGTTGCCAGCTTCGCTACAAAAGACTAGGAATGTCGTCCAGAACATCCACAAAAATTATCGGCGTGTATACGGGACTAGTGCACGATAAATCTGATCGCGGTCCAAAGTCCCGACGTCTATTGAATATTTTGGATGCCAGCTCAAGTGTTTCCTCGTCATCTGAATATGGTTCAAAAATACAAGGCATCGTTATAAGACGTGCACTATTATTACTTTATGAGAAGTTTTTTTTTATCAGTTTTAGTCGAAAATCAATAACTATTAGGCAATGTCTACTGAAAATAATAAACAATTTTATTGTGTAAACGTGTTTCCATGGAAAGCATACAGATATGTTTGATAAAAGCCACCATTATATAAATGCTGTTGGATATAGGGTATTATGATGGTGAGTTGAATTAACCTGACGCTAGAAGTTATTTGACAACCGATATGTTGCAATGAGATTAATTACAAATTCAGAATTTTTTTTAATTAATCTCATTGCCAAAGTATCCAATATTTCTTTAAACTCCACTATGTAAAATGTCTTCAAATCAGTGTCCATTATTCTGTGATGTCTTTTGAAATAATTATACACTTCAATGACAATTTATTTGAAAAAATGGACATACACTTTCAATAAGATAGATCATTCATAGCTTCCAAGTCATTGGTAATTTCTTGGAAAGTTCCAGCCTTAATTTGAATTACAGTAATGCCCGGAAGCAGAAACGCGGCGACGTTTCGTCGTACGACGCAGATTTTTTCAAAGGTCTGCAGACAAATTTTTGCAGAAGTCTATCATACGAATTTTTTTTATATGTCTGCACTACTTTAGAACATTTTCTGCAGATTCTTTTTAGGTTTGATAATTACTTTCTTCTCATTTAAGAAAGTCGGGGGGTGGGGGAGAATTCCTGATAATGGAAAGTCGCAATCGCGGTGCACGATAAGTAAGTTTGAACAAATCTCCGCAGACGTTTCATTGTTGTCGTTTCTCTTTTGTCGATTGCATGGTACATTTCAGTACATGTTCTTTGATAAGATACAGTGCTAGAAAATAATTAACAGAACCTTCCTTGAGAAGGAAATTTTCGCTAAACGAAAACGGCATTTCATACACCTTCCACAGCAGATTTCCGACTTTGGCTATTATTTTTTTCTCTTTTGGATTTATAGCTTAATTTTTTTGTTTTAACAGCTCATTTCTTTTTCTTTACTCATTCTTATCTCATCTATTTGATAGTCAACAGGTAAACAATGGTGCATCAAAATTTTTTAAAAATTGGTAATTTGACGCCTTGATTACTCCGATTTTGGTGACTAAAACAACATTTCTTATGCAGATTTATTAATTTTTGTCTAGCTTTAACATGGTTTGCTCAATTTTTTATTGAATTTGTTAGGAACTTGTTTATTTTCAGCTAAGATAGATAATATGAAGTCGCAATCGCGATAAGTTTTTTGTGTTTGAACAAATCTCCGCAGACGTTTTTTTGTTGTCGATTCGCTTTTGTCAACTCCATGGTACATTTCAGTACCTGTTCTTTGATAAGATACATTACTAGATATTAATGAACAGAACCTTCTTTAAGGAGGGAATTTGTGCTAAACGAAAACAGCATTTTATACAGCTACCAAGGCAGATTTCCGACTTTGGCAATAATTTTTTTCCCTTTTGGATTTAGAGCTCAATTTTTTTACTTTAACAGCTAATTTTTTTTCTTTTTACTCATTTTTATCTCATCTATTTGATAGTTAGTTAATAAGTAATCAATGATGCAAGTTTTTCAAAAATCGGCAATATGACGCAGGGATTTGTCCGATTTTGGAGACTAAAAATGCATTTCTTTTGCATATTTATTAATTTTTTCTAGCTATGACATGGTATTCTTAATTTTTTTTATTGAGTCTGTTAGGAACTTGATTATTATCAGCTAACCACAGTTGCCGATTTTATCCGAAATCGGCGTTTTTGTCGGTGGCTTTTCTGATTTCCAAGACAAAAACCTTGTTTTACTACATGTTTAAATCCAGTTTTCTCGTTTTGAAAGGCATTTCTGTAGTTTTAATTTATTTTTATATATATTTTGTATTATTGCGAACCAATTAGTTATACTAAGTTTGTCAAAAATCGGATTGGCTAACCACAGTTTCCGATTTTATCCGAAATCGGCGTTTTAGCCGGTTGCTTTTCTGATTTTCAAGAAAAACCTTGTTTTACTACATGTTTAAATCTAGTTTTCTCGTTTTGAAAAGCATTTCTGTAGTTTTAATTTATTTTTATATATATTTTTGTATTATTGCCAACCAATTAGTTATACCAAGTTTGTCAAAAATCGGACTTACTAATTTCTCCATTTTTATAAATTGGAATATTTGAACATTCTTAAGGATATTGTATGAATTCTAGTATTTTATTCTAGTATTTATACTGCAAAATATTTTATTTTTTATGTTATGATTCTTTTACATGTAAAATAACAGTTTGAACATTAGTTTACAATTAGTTTGACAGTTTGCATTAAATTTAATTCACTATGCCCTATTTTTCAATGAAAAGGAAAACATGATTTATCAGAAACTTATATAAATGTCTAAAACCATAATAATAATAATTTAAATTACTTTAGAAGTTAATTTTTGCAATTTTGTGACTTGCATATTAAAGTTCTAGCAGATAAATAAGAAATGCTTTCTTTTTGCACTCTTTCCTTTTTTATTTCAGTATGAACTCATTTATTTATTTATGTTACCATACTTCAAAGTTATAATTCCCATTTTAATTTATCAAGGAAATTTGGAAAATAATCTTTCTTTCGTTTCATTTATAAATTTTAACAATTAAATAAATTTTAATTTGTATTGTCCTTTCCATAGAAAATATTGTTAATATCAGGAGTTTTTATTTTAAATGCCGAAATGATTGGTACTTTAGTATTGATGAATACTTATAATCAAGCAATGATTAATAAGTACATAAAAAAAACCATGAATAACAAATTAATACTATTACTGAGATTATCTCTTTAATCGAATTCTTGCTCATGAAAGGTATACCAATAGTTATATAATAAATTAAGTTGCAGACAAATCTTATTGATTAAAATCTTGTCGCAGACTGTTAAGAATTTTTCTGCTACTGGGCAGTAATGCCATCTATTATGTTGAACAGGAGCTATTCTAAAGTTTCTGTTCATATTTCGATTTTTCCCAAAATGTTTTTCATGGAAAAAGAAAGTGACCACGAAATCATAACTATTAATAGCAACTCTTAAAATGAACCTTCTTGAAGAGTCCAAAGGATTTTATTCGAGACAAAGGCCAAGTCTTTTGAAATGTCTTCCAAAAGTTCCAAGGTTGGTTGAAAGCTCTTACAGTAGATATTTGAAAAGTTTGTTAACTTGAGTGATCTGTCATTTTCTCAACTTTTCCTTTAAGTTGCGTGAACCGCTGAGTAATAGTCGTGAAAAGCACATACAACTGTTCCTGTAAATAAACAACTTGTTTCATAACTATTGAATTGTTGCACTCATGTTCCAATGTAGTGTTCATTTTGTGGTCTAAACATGGAACCTACGGAAAGTTGTGAACAACAACATCTAACTTTTTTTCCGGACTCCTTGAAATATTACACACATGGAGCTCTACGTTAATATTGTTCAAGTTACTTAAAATGAATTCCACCATTCCCTTGTTTTGTCTGCACATGAACTACAAAATCAAACTTGAATATAAGTTTAATTTTATAAGTTGGGCAATTTCAAACATTACATCGATAATCTTGGTGCTTTCGCTTTCATTTGCTAAAAATATTAATTTAGGGTACAGATGTTGTATAGGACATTTGGAGCACGAGTTTTTTTTTGCGTGTTTTATAGGGGCGATAAATTTATAATATGGCAACCCCGCCTGACATTGTTGGTATTTTCCGATTCTTGTGGCGACTTTTAACCCTATGCTATGTTTAACGGCAATTTTTTGTCGCAAAAAAAAAAACTTGCGCCAAATGTCTGATACTACATCAGTTCCTAATTTAGTTCAGGAATAAATTTTCCAAACTCAAGTATTATTTATTTGTGTCATATTAATATAACCAGGTACTATTTATTACTCATATTAACTTGTTTCAGTTTTTCAAAGATAAAACGAACACTCCATAAGGTACACATCAAATTAAGAAACTACTCAGCTCTAGATATTCGTTACCAAAGATTTAATGGAACAAATGAAATTTGACCGATGCAAGTGTAGAAAATGTAACATTGAATGAAAAAGTACTTACCTTTTCGTGTCCATTAATAGCCTTGAAATAAATATAAATCTAGATTTTACACGGAGAGAAATAAAGGAAATCATTCCCTTTAATTAAAATAATCCATGATCAATGGATTTTAGAACTAAATAAATAAAAATAAAGTTTTATCTTTAAGATACATTATCTTTGTTTGTTTTGCAAGGTGCGAGGAAAAAAAGGTTACGTTGAGTTGTTTAACACTTCTAAGGTGCTTAAAGTTTTTTTTAAAGTAAATACTTTCGAGTTTGTTTTAATTAAAGTCACACTAGAGCTGCACAGTGGGCTATTGGCGACGGTTCGGGGCACATCTCGAAGGAAAGTCCCGGGAACGATGCGTCGTATTTTCGAACCATGGTCAGATGCCGAGAACAATACCTGAGCTAGCACCCAACGCAACCTCAATAGGCGCCATGATATTGGACCCCGATCAGATTTATCGTTTTAACCAAACCAAACTTTCAAATCTAAAATAAAAAAAAGCATTAAACATTCACTAAAGATTGATTTAAAATAAAATTAATTTTTTTAGGCGCAATGAACTCGGGGTTTGGTTTGGTTAATTAACGTCGCATTAGAGTTGCACAGTGGTCTATTGGCGACGGTTCGGTCTCTATCTCGAAGGAAAGACCCTGGAACGATGCTTCGTATTTTTGAACTATGGTCAGATGACGAGCAATGAACTCGGGGAAAAGCATCATGTAGTAAAATTTTCCTCCATTCTCCATGGGAGAATTGCCGAATATTTTTTTCTTGTTTTAAATCGATTGGAAATGTTCTAAAATGACTAAAAAATTTAGTTTAACGTTTTTGCGACGCATATTAATTTTTTTATTTAATATTAAAAAACGCGAGTTTCGGAATAGCTCTGCAACCGGAAGTCACGTGTCAAACCAGGGTGTGACGTACTATAATCCTAAGCGAATCAATGGGATTCCTTCGACCACGGCAGTTTCGATGCTTTCCTTCGTAGTTTTGACGTGTAGCAACATTGCATAAACCACCGAAGAATATACTAGAGAGCATTAGTGATATATAAAGCCGAAAAAAAAACATTGACTTAAGAATAGATAGTTCTTATTGTATTGTAATAATGTATTTTATTTTTATAACAATTAGACAAAAATATGAAAGAGTGGAAGTTTTATTTCAACTTTTTTTTTATCTGAAGCAGCTGAGTTACATATAATAAGCTCAATACCAATGGTTTATAATTTAACACGAAAAAATATATATATACGAAGAGCACTGTTTAATTTTAAGCAGTTAAATCGTTTTTTTTTACTTGTCAAGCGGTTCTGTGAAATGAAAGTTTGAGCTTAAAATTATGTAAAAAATAGAAGACAAAATATTATTAAAAAATATTTTTAATGTAAAGATAGCAGTTATTTTTTTTAGATTTAAATTCTTGGTATTATTAAGGATATATTGCAAATTGTACTCTAATTTAAGTATTGTTTATAATACTATTTGTTAGAACTTTCTAGGAATAAATAAACAAAAAAAACTATTTTGATAATACAAACTAATCAGATATTACATATATGTACTGCCCTCTTATCTTTTTGAAAACCAAACTAAAAAAGGGCAAGTGTAAGTTTAAAAAGGTTTTAATATCAATTGTACTTAAATATTATAAATTTTCTTAATATAATAACTACTTTTCTTAATATTAAAAACCACTTAAAAAGCTTTTGAGCACTTAATTACTTTCCAGTCAATTAAACTTTCATAACTTTGAGATAAAAAAAAAACTAAAACTCTGACAGATATTTACATCTAAACTCCTGATATTTCATTAATTAAACAATACATGAAGAATTTACTATAACCAGACAATAAAGGCCTTTTATTTGTAATAATAAAACTTGAATTTGGGCAAAAAAAGTTTTACTGTCGCAAAAGCTCTTAAAAGTTTACAGACGCCTCGCGCTGTTACGTTTTCGCTTTTAAGATTTCTCTTATAAAAACTCACTTTTACTGCTAAAAAAATTCGCTAAATAATCCATTTTTATGACTACCTTTTAACTTTATTCAGTTAAACATCAGAACATAAAATACCGATAAAATATTTTCGGTTTACCAGTGTGGATCGGCGAATACAACTGCAAATCTGCTTACGAATAGGCCCGCACTTTTTTTTCGATCTTCTGATTCAGATCTTAGTACGTCACGACAAATAGGATGGCGTTTTGGCTTGCATCACGTTTCCGGCGATTTCTGATGAGTTTCAAACTTTAATAACTTTAAAAATAAATTTTTCACGAATATATAATTCGGATATTAAGAATCGTAGGAACTTTTTTTGTTAATTTCACTCTGTTTTAGAAGAATATAAAACATGCGGCAATTCTCCATTGTCTAAACGTTGGTCTTGGAGTGGAAGTTCATAGAAGGGGTACCACTTCAGGTGTTGTTCTCGTCATATGAGTATATCTCGAGGGCCTCCGTGACTGAGTGGATTAAGGCGACAGCTGGGAATCCGAGAGTTCCCGGTTCGAATCTGTGTGACGGACTAGACTAAGAAGTAAAAAAGTAGTGATATTGCGATCGGAGGGGGTTGCCAACTTCGCTACAAAAATACAAAAATGTCGTCCAGAACATCTACCAAAAATTAACGGCGTATTATATATATATATATATTCTAACTCTTCTCCCCGCTTTAAATTCTTTACTACCAATTAATTTTTTTAAACTTTTGTTATCGCCCTCTTTTCCCAGTGCCAAAGCATCCAACATATTTATCTCATGATGAAATATCCAACTTTTAGATCTCGGATGAGTCAGAATATTCCACATGTGACTGTTTTCCCTCCCACGCAACTTCGTAAAGACGAACTCAAACTTGTAAAGGCGAAGTGAAACTTCAATGAACCAATCAGAGGTGTCCAGAGTGCATTATCTTTCTAAAAATATCTGTATTATATATAGATTCACGATGTAACCTCGAAGCTGAAGAGTGTCGCTCTCTGGAGTCTGAGTAATAAGAGTACAACGAAGAGGGGAGTGTCGCTCTTGGGCTGCATTATGCGCCTTCTCCCTATAACTCCACGGAAAATCAGAATTTGTGGAAAAACTGACCTACCTTCAACCAGACTGGCCATTTATCATGTCCCTCTTCTAACCTTTGTAACGCGTAGGGCCCAAAAGTATTCACGAAATAAATTTTGCGGTGCATTGCTACCTGTACTTATCCGACATTTTTTTTACTTATACCGTCATGACTCTTAAAACAAGTTTATTACACATTCCAGGTAATTAGCTGAGTAATTAATTTTATAAATTCTCTGGTTCTGTCTCTTTTTTATATTTAAGGGTCCATTTATTTTTAATTGTATTTCCGCCAGATGGCAGCACCACTTTTAGATTAAAAGAAGCTGGGAATCCGTGATCTACTGTGAATCAATTTTTAAAAACAATGTTTTTTGTTCTTATTTAGAAGAACTGATTACAGACTTATAAATTAAAATAAATATGTTAGCAATGTTTTTATGCTGTTAAAAAATTTATTGGTAGGTGACCGTTGAAATGAGTAGATTTTGTATTTGGAATAAAAATTACATGGATGATATGCAGGCCCGTTCTCCCCTTCAATGATCTGGAAACCTTAAAAGTTGGGAATTTCGAGTTTTAAAAATCCTTAAGTTAAGAAAATTTATTTCTGAAGAAATTAATATTATTAGGAAATGAAAACGAAGGAAGATTATAAATTGCTCAACTTGTAAGATTAAACTTAAATTAGACCTCTAAACGGACACTGCATTGGAACATACGTACAACAAATCAATACTTTCGAGAGAACTGTGGAATATTACCAAATTTATAAAAAAGTAAAAAATGTCGATAAGTTGGAGCTGGGAATTTTTAGCACTGTTGAGTTGGGAATTTCGAATCGTTAAGATTGGTTTGTTAATTAACGTCGTCTAACAAAAGCACCACATTGGACTATTGGCGTTGGTTCAGGGCTTATCTCGAAGTATCGTTAAGTTGAAAAATCTTCCCCCCCCCCCCCCCCCCCCAAAAAAAAAAAAAAAATTGTGATGGCACTGGGTAGATGGAGAGCTTGTGCTAGAATCTGACCATATTATGCCTGTCTTACCCAGATACGTATAAGCCTCTATTATGTTTTGCGATGCTGTATGGTGTTGAAGAAATAAAGAAAATAATGTGCTTTGTGAAGTATACATCAATAATCCTACTTTGAGATATATTTTAAAATGTCATTCGACTACAGAATCCTTAATTTTATTGCATATTTCACATTGTTTTGTGAATACTAAAATTTGATAGTATATATTTCTTTGTTGTTTATCCTATGATTTTAGATAATTTTGAAATATTTCATTCAGTTGAAAACTTGATATTATCATAATTTTTGAAATATTTTTCTCGATCAAGAATATAAAAAGTGCACTACAATTTATTCGATATTAAACAAAAAAAAAATTTAAACATTCATTGTCATATTTTATTTAACAGTTTATATTCTCCAGGATTAAGTGTCAAGAAACAAAACTATTTCTATATCATTAGGCAACAATACTTAAACATGAAAATTAAAAGTTCATGTACGTTCTGGAATGAAATAATTTTAGAGGGATTGAAAAGGAAACTTATTAGTAGAATTTGTCCCTGTTTTTTAATACACCAGACATATTTTTCATGATTAGAAACAAACGAGTTAAAACTATTTAGTTAGGTTTCAAAAGAAGATAAACCCATTTTCATACAAAAATTGAAATAGATCAAATAATACATACACAATACATGAGTTTTTTATGCACCGTGTAAACTATAGAACCGATGATGGTCCTTTCTGGAATTGATTTTTGAATTTTGTGAGAGATGTTCTAAAAATATTTCTTTCGGTGGCAAATCAGAATCGTTACCAACCCTTGTCATGAGCACTGGTAAGTGATATAATGACAGTCACACATTATCAGTATGCTGTTTTTGTATGTTAGTTGAAAATATCCTAAAATGCAGAAAAAGTTTTTTCACACTTTTTGTTTTTCGATTCTATTAAACGTTTATCCGATAAGCAGGAGTTACTTTACACATGTTATATTAATAGTTTTCGAATAATTTACTAATTTTCGCAACGCCAGAAGTACTTGAAAACAATGAAAGAAACATTTTCTGATTGCGATGGGAATAACTATAATCTTGAGGTTAAATGGTAACCGCATTACCATTTAACCTCACAAAACACAAATCACCACTCTAGGCACCAGTGCCGGGCTGTCGAGCCTGCAAATCTGTCGGACCGGATTTTTAATTAGCAGTGCACCCAGCTTCGCCACCGCATCCGGTTTTGACCGGCGTGTGAAAAGTCGGTCTTATTGTAAAGCCCAATTGCCCTGATACTCTTTTGTCTATTATTCCTAAATTTAATAAAAATTACTGAAACAAATTTCTATACGTAGTTCATAGCCATAGGAAAGAGGGGTGGAGAAGAAGGTAATGTAAGCAATTAAGAAAAGTATGCAATTTCTTCAGTAATTAACAAATTATTGACAATTGACAATTAAACTAATTAACTAATCAATGACTAATTACGTTAAACGAGAGTTAAAAATAAACGTTAATTAGCGTTTATTTATTTTTAGATTGTTAAATATTCTAGGAATGCAGCTAAGTGCAACATCACCCCCCCCTAAATGGTACAAACTCCAGAGGCTTGAATGGGTTAATATTCGGTCTTGTCGACGCCGCCCACCTTCCTCTACAAGATGGTAGGTCATTTATTCACTTAGGCTGATTCCACGTAGGGTTATGTGGGCGAAAGCGATATTAAAACCAATGACGACACCCCCTCCCCTCTACTCTTCAGTGGAACAAAGACCAGAGGGGAGGAAGGTGTAATTAATCAGACTAGTCGTCGAAACCCAACTTCCTGCACACAATGGTATGTCATTTTTATCCCCATATGACAATTTCACGTGGAGTTATAGGGGGGAATCGTATACTGCAGTTAATTATAATTCCCCCTCCCACTAGTGGTACAAAGGTCAGAGGGCGTTAATGGGTTAATAATCAGTCTGTTCGAAACGTCTCACCTTCCTCTACACCAGCGATTCCCATGGAGTAAAGAAGAAGGTGGAGGTGCGATCAAGTCTCACACCGGTTTGCAATGCGAAGTAAGTAATCGCTTAAGAAGTAGGTACTGGCGAAGTATTTGGCGCTATTCCAAAGCACTACTTTGTGCCAGTACTTGGCGATAATTTATTTTATAATTTAATTTACCTATGAAGTGGAAATAATAGCATCCTTTATCGATTTGGAACTTGTACTGCATCCCACAACTGCCCAAATAGTCATTTTTTAAGTTTTAACATTCGTTTTTAAAATTTGAAAATAATGCATCCCTCGTAGAAAAATCACTGCAAACTAGGTTTGTTTGTGCCTAGTTTGGGATTGCTAACTTACGTCTCATGAAATCTCGCCAAATCATCTCCACCTTTTTCTTTACTCCGTGGCGATTCCTAATCCGTGGTCCGTGAACCACTGGATGGTCCGCAAAAGGGTTCAAAGTGGTCCACGAGACTTTTGAACAATACAAATTTTTGGTTGTTTCTTTAAAAAATATATATAAACGATCAGAGCATTGGTTGATAATGTACTCTTTTTTATGTCAAAATAATCTCATGAGAAAATTACAGATTTTTCAAATATACTAAATAACATTTGTACGCCATTTTTATATACCTACTTTTTCATTAATTCCTATGCATTTTACCAGAAATGAATTATTTTTCAAATTTTGATAAAAGCCATTTTTCTTTCTGATGTCTCTATTATGTATTTGATAATATATTGTATCTATTAAACATTTATTTTTGGAATGTAAGTAGGATCCCTTCACTTGCAGCTTTGAAAGTGTATTTTGAATAAATATTTTTAAATATACTGCATTACCCAAGCATACAGAAGGTGGTGAAATGATACAATTTCAAATGTCATCATGAGTATTTGAAATCAAATACACATGATTCCGTTAATTTCAAAAGGTACCCTTCCTAATCTAATTAAATAATTAACCTAAATAGATTTTTTATTAAAAACTTTATTGAAACAAATAGTAGCACATGTACATCTGGTTCTTGAACTTTCGTTTATACTGTTAATAGAAAGTGTTGTTTGCTCATTTTTTACTCGTTGGTTCGCGGTCACTAAAAGGTTGGAAACCACTGCTCTACCCGATGGTATGTCATTTATCCCCATAGGCTGATTCCTCGTGGAGTTATAAGGAAAGTCGTTTTCCACTATGCGACTCCGGACAACTATGTAGTCGTACCGAAAGGAAAGACGTATTCACGTCAAAAAATTGTTTTAACCCTTCACAGCAGGATGCGTCTGAGAAAACCCAACTCATGACCTTCACTTAACCTTCAAAACAAGAGGAAGGTTTTTGTCAGCATGAGATTTCGAAAAACCACCCCCAACCCACTTCCCCACACTTAACACAAGCAGAAATGATTTCTTTTAAAACCGCCAAACGGTGCACGTTGAAGAAATCGGCCAACACTCTGCGTAAAGTTCGAGCAACGCCAGGTACTGTAGCTAGTTTTGCATATTACTTACATTTTCCAATCATTTAAATTTCTAATATCTAAAAAAAAAAAAATATAGTCTTTTTAAAAATATTTTTAAAGGAGCGTGGTGTCAAGTTATTGGTATTAATTATAATATTAAAAAAATTAATGTTTTAAATATGCAAAATCTTTTACTTTCACTACTATACTTTATATACATATATATTGAATCGAGAAATCGAATTGACAAGCTAAACTTTTCCAATAATAATTCCAGGCAAATTGCAAAACATTCAGCTTTTTTATTCTCCTAAAGATTTTTAAGCTTATAGATATTTAATAATTTAAAAAAATGCATTCTGAAGAAATAGGAGAGCACCATGCATAAAGCACGGGAAACACCGGGCCTTACAGCTAGTAGTGAATAATGACAAAAACCCAAGTGTCGACACAGATGCAATACCTACTCTATCCGGTATTGCATAAACAGTGGCAGAAAATAATAATAAAGAAAAAGAAGTAACTATCTTTCTACAGAACGTTGACATGCCCTCATCCATCAAAATTGAACAAAAGCTGTGAAATCTAAAGACGAAGACATTTTTATTATATGAAAAGAATTTCGCTGCTTTCGCGGAATTATTCGAGCAGAAGTTTTTTTTAATCAAGTTTAATTAAGCGTCAACATTGCTGATGTATCCCCTCCCCCCCTTTCCTCCATCTTTCCAATTCTGTCGTGCAAGTTTATTTTTCTTATTTTAAATGAGTTTTTCAAGAAATAATCGCATTAAAGGGGGAAGCGACAACTGTTTAAAATTAATACAAATTCTAATGAAAATTGATGTATTTTAGATTTGAACTTATGATACCAGGAAAATAAATTCAACGAGTTCAATAAACTGTTTAAGTAAATTTTCAATATTGAATGAGTGAATACTTATTTTTTAAATGTCTCGTTGAATTAATGTAGTGCTATAGCTATACAAGGGTCTATTCATTTTACTATGTGCCAATATACTTCTTTTTGGAAATACATAAATAAAATGGCATTTTTTAAAAATTTTGCACGTCTAAAATGGAAGAGCTTTAAATGTAACAGACAGAAATAAATTTACATATCAGGATTACTGATGCTACAGGGGATATTTAGTTAGCTTTGTGACGTTTAATAGGTTATCTTTGTTATAGACAGCAGCTGTGCATTTTTCTTGTTTTGTTTCGGGGACGTTTAAAAGTTAATTATACATCTATTTTGTTCATACCCTTGACGGGACGAAGTGTAACCTGGCCCTCCCCTCATTTGCGGTTCCGTCCTTTACGTCACTGTTTGGCCGTGATATGACGTACTGGACGTTACATAAAATTCTCCAATTTTAAAGTTATAAAAATAATCCATTTCACAATATTTTTACAATTTATTGTTTTCAGGTAAAACTTAAATGTGTGAAATAAAACTTAAAAAAAACTCTAAAATGTTATTAACATTTTTGAATAAACTTAAAAAGTATGTACTGGAAAATTTATTTAAACTTCCGAGCAGTAAAAAAATGTTAATTAGCTGTTCCACTCCATCATCCAAACAGCTCGTGGGCCTCGGAGGCCTCCATCATGGTGTTATTCTCAGGATATATATATATATATATATATATATATATATATATATATATATATATATATATATATATATATATATATATATATATATATATATAAAATAAACTATAGCTTTATATATATATATATATATATATATATATATATATATATATATATATATATATATATATAAAGCTATAGTTTATTTTAAGAGCGGTTTTCAATAATTTTATTTTCAGTTTGAAGTCAATTTATTCATTTCGGAATTACCTAATAGGAAAACATAATTATATACTTTTAATTTAAAAAACATATCCAATGTTGTAACTGTTTTATATAGATTTGTTTATGTTTTCAAATGTTTATGTTTTCAATACTAAATACATTTGTTTTATGAATGTTTAAATAGTTTTGAATGCCATTGTAGTTATTATTTAAATATGTTGCTTTTATTTCAAATTTAAACGGATGAATGCAAAAGAAGGGATCAAAAGTTAAATAAATGGAATTCCAAGTCCGTTGATTTTTATAAGTTGTACAATAAAGAAAAATGTAATTAAAAAAACCCTTTTTTGGAGACCTTTAAGAATAAAAGTATTTTTAAATGAAAATTCTGAAACCAAATCTATCATTTGTGTATGTCGCGTTCGTTGATCTAACTTTTTGGAAATTTACTTAAGTGACTAAATTTATTCCAAATTTGAAATAAAAAAATAATTTTGAAATAATTTTTAATTTTTCAAAAACCAATATTTTTAACAATCTCTTTCCAAAATTTTGCGACGTTTTACATTTTCATTAATTTCTAAAACCCTTACCAAACTGTAAGTTCAGAACTTCGTACTGTAGTCAGGGGCGTACTGTGGCATTAAAGAGGCCCAGATATTATCAGTATTTACTAGCCCAAAAATTAATGCAGTTGAAAATTATGAAGGAATATATATGTTTAATTAACATACAAATACTACATTAAATATACTATACTTGAAATAAAGCAAAACACGCCAGGACCTGGATACGGACCCGCGGCGTCAAGCGTATAAGCTTGCGTTCTTCTTCCATTAGGAAGGACAGATTTTTGTTGGCGACCAATTCCTATTTGTAGTAAAATCCGTAGAAATACCTTTTCACGTAAAACTTTTCTGGCCGTTCTCCATCCCTACACACCTGAGGACGTTTGGATCACTTCATCTTTAAATTCCACCTGTTCCTTATTTAAAGTGGAGATTTTCCAGAGGCTGACGAGGAACGAAACTGGCATCCTTCCAGTTACGAGATCGACGCAATCTCAATTTCGAGATTCGAGCCACGACCCTCCGGTCATGAGTCTTTTACTGCGCCACCTAGGCCAGCCCCCACATGTCTATAAAATAATTCACCGAGCAATAAAATGGAGTGAAACTCTGCTATTTAATATCATAGATCTGTAAGGGAAATAAATTGTAAATTCTTTTGTAGTTATTTTACGGCCAACTATTATTGTACGAAATTAGTTTTCCACCGGTCCTTTGACGACACCTCACTCATATATATTTCTTTTCAAGGAAAAGAAAAATATTTTCCGATAGTTTCCAGATGAAAATTCTATGACCGACAAAGCAAATGCAAACTTCAAAACACAAAATACTATCTATAGGAAAGCCTCTAACAACTTCTTTTATAAGTTTTGAAAAGGAAAATCGCTATCACAACTCAATTTTATCAATGGACTCCCCAACGCTTGTGAAGGTTGTCTGCCAAGTGATACAAGTAAAATGAAATCCGAAAATAAATTCAAACCATTTCCCATTACTAGGCAGCTAGGTATACCATTTGGCCAAGTGGTGTGGGTCCTAGTTCGATAGGTTGCCCATTAACGAGTTGAATGTCATTCTACTTAACATGATAGCCAAGGAGAGTTGCAAACTTTAGAACATTTTTATCTCGACACTCTGTTTTCGGACTTACGCCACTTGGAAAGCGACCCGCCCCCATTCGTATTCGAGAAAGGGCAAGTAGGACGAAAAATACCAAAGTTTTTTATTCATTCGATCCCGTTTTTGCCGTCGACGACTTTGCAAACTGAATCAAGATCTCGAACCGCATTTTCTTACCCAAAATAAATTTTACGCCGTAAAAATAGATTTATAAACAAAGATCTCGACGTCGCCACTGCTATTGATCGAAAGAAAGGGGCCATAAAATGCCCAGTACGCCCCTGTTACACCCCTAGTGTATTTGATAGTTCTGTGAACGATTGAATTCCGAATGCAAACTGACGCTTCTCTTGAAAGGTTCTCTAGGCGTTCAAGCATCGGCTGCATTACCCACTCAAGGTTTATTCTTTGCTGAACGTATCGACTTGCATAATAATTCAATTTATTCGTCTTCAAGCTTTTATATAGGACGCATTTCTCTGTACATCAGAAATAACACTTCCATTATTTAGCGTTCTGTGATCGCCAAAGATAGTTTCGTCAAATTTGACAATCGTTTCGTCATTGCATCACGAGACTTTTGACGAAACAAGAATCTTCACATTTTTAACGAAAGTCATTGAATCATTCAAGCGACCTTTTACCTAGCATGATTGATAACGGAATTGATTCGGAACAACGGATTGGTGGATCAAACCGTCAATATTTATTTAAAATTGTCTTCATTTTTGAAGAAATAAATTTCTTAAAAATCAACATTCCACGAACAACCTCATCCCCCCCCCCTCCACACGCACATCTATTCGGATGAAAGATCCCAGCAAAAAAAGTCAGCATAAAACCTTCATTAAAATTGTTAAATTGAAGGTTTTATGCAGGTAAAATAAAAACTTCAAAAAAACTGCAGTTTTTTTAAGGTTTAATACTGAAAAATTCAGCATCGAAATTGTTGAAGGTAAAATGCAGTTTTTTTAACGGTTTTATGAAGGTAAATTAAACCTTCAAAAAACCTTCAATAAAGCTTCACTTTTCCTGTAAGAATATCAATACTAAATTTTTCTACGTTAAACCTTCAATAAAACTGCAGTTTTTTTGAAGGTTTAACCTAGAAAAATTTAGTAATGATATTCTTACAGGAAAAGTGAAGCTTTATTGAAGGTTTTATGCAGACTTTTATAAAGCTTGCACGAAACTTAAAAACTTTTTTTTGAAATGCTGTTTATTAGAAGTTCTAATGATGAAAAATTGACCATCTAAATTCTTGAAGGGAAATTAAGTTTTATTTTATACATTTTATGTAGACAAATTAAAAACTTCAAAAAACCTGCAATTTTTTTTATTTTTTACTGTTGAAAAATTTAGCATGGAAATTATTGCAGGTAATGTGTAGATTTTGTAAAGGTTTTTTTAAAAGTAAATTTTAGAAAAATTGATATTTGAATTTTTTTTGAAAGCTTTATTTTACTTGTTTGTTTTATAAAAGCGAAATTTTGTTTCAATAATGAAGGGAAGAGAAGGAAAGGTTTCTAAAGCTCCCATTTGAGGATTCCTTTTATCCGATTTTTTTCCTCACTTTAACAAAAGTTGGTTTATTTCTTAATAAGATTTTCCTAATTTAAAATTAATAATTTTTGGCAACAATATTTTATTTTTTCCTAAATATATGCGGGAGTAGATCCTCTTAGACCAAGGATAGTGAAGAACATATATATATATATCACCTTATATATATATATATATATATATATATATAAGGTGTGCTCGTGTTTCGCTTTTTGAAAGGGGCAAGGAAAGTATTCTTTTGACATCATTTTAGCTCCGCCTTACTATGAGTTTTTGATCATTCTCATTGGCTGTATGTTTCAAGCATTGCTACTTAGGTTCGATCCCCGGTTGGGTAACAACTGGTAATTTAATTTTTAATAAGCAAAATAATGTAAATATCTGTAAAAAATTGTGTTCAGGTAGCTTCACTGCTAATCCGTCCTTATTTTGTTATGTCCCCGTAATTTACTTGATTGAAATTGTAACTCATTTAATATGTCCAATACAAATGCATTGACATGATGGTTCTGACCCCATTTAACTCTTTCAAAATTCATGGACATGCTCCCGTCGCAGCTAATATTATTTTAATACGCTTAATTTATTAAGCAAATATTTTTCAATTTTTACATACTAAATGCAATCTTTAAAATAAAATTTAAACTCATAAAATGCAGCAAATACTAAATTCAGTTAGCGAAATCACTTTTAAATAGTTCGCAAAAAAAACTAATAGATGGCAGCACCTCACGAACCATTAGTTCAAATTGAAAAAAATTCATTCCTAATATTTTAATAACTAAACAACTCTGCAAATCGATTCAAATTGTTTTTTAAAGCAAATTTTAACTGTTTTCTTTTAAATAAATTCATGATTAGTTAAAAACAAGAATTCTTGTTAAATTAAGTACACTCCTAAAACGACTGCACAAACAAGTGCATTAGACACGCCCACAGAAGTCGGAGGCGTCACTATGACGTTAAAAGAATACTTTTCCCCGCCCTCCATCAGAAAGCGGGAGTACCAGCACACCTTTTATATATAGTCTCCACTATCCTTGCTCTTAGACTATGTGCTCGTTAGGAAAGAAAAAGTATGAATTTAATTGAAAAGTTTAATCATCAATTCCTTCTTTTCTATAAAAAGATAATTATGTTTCTTAAAATACAAAATATCATGAAAATTAATCGTTTGTTTTAAATTATGCTAACTTTTAATTTATTCTAACATTCACATTAAAATCCGACATGGCATTTGTGGATAAATTAGTTAAATAATTAGCGTGTCCCAGCAAAAAAAAAAAGTTAGAATAAAACCTTAAATAAAATTGTGAAATTTTAAATTTTATGCCTGTAAATTACAAACGTTAAACAAAATGTGGTTGTTTTAAGACTTAATGCTGAAACATTCGGCGTTGAAATTGTTGATGGCGAAATACAGTTTTTTTTAAAAAGTTTTTTTGAAAACAAATAAAATAACTTTACAAAAACTGTAGTAATATTCTAATAAAATTTTTGTAGGAATAGTGATGGCTTTGTAAAAGTTTTTTTGAAATTAAATTATTGGAAAATTGGGATTTGACTATATTCTTGTACAAAATATTATATTTTTTAATCGAATTATTTGTTGTTTTGATAGAGGATTTTTCTTCCAAAACTTTTACAATAAAGCTAAGTTTATTGGTATTTAATTATACGGAAATTTCAATTACTTATTTTCTTTTTGAGATAATCATATGAATTATCTTTTTCTTAAAAGTAATTTCGGGCCAGAGTAGGTGGCTGTTGGATATATTGCGCCCCGCATAATCGAAGGTCTGTGTGTTTCGTCCGCAAAATGTATATTGAACCGTCACCAATAGTTTCTTGTGTACCTGCGACGTTATTTCAACCAATCAACTTAGTTCTGTTGATATATAATGCAACTCAAACTGAACACATTCCTTTTTTTTATTATTTGCAGACAACGCATGTTTAAAAAATTTTACCTTTTCGCGAACACGTCTATATTTATTTTTGCTTGTTGAAAGGAAAGTCATTTTTTTATAACACTGGCACATTTTTTATTCTCAACTGGTAGATCGATCTGGTTGTAAATAAATTTTAATTTAATTATACAAATTACAAGTAAATTGCAGATGGTTAATAGTAAAGAACATGCGAGTGTTTAGAATAATAAGAATTAAAATGCAGGGCTGCCACTGAGTTGTACCTTTGAAAATAGTAGCTTTAGTATCCTCAGACATCAAAAATAGTAGCCTAAATAGTCTCCTCAATTATGCATATATTTAGCAAAGATGACTAAAAGCAGTAAATTGCGACAAACGTTAAACAAATTGCGACAAAGGCATTTTATTAAATGCAAGTAATATTACAAATTGATATTATTTTTATTATTGTCACCGTTTTTAAACAATTCTAAATATGTACTTTATACTCATTTTCTTAAATAGACTGCATAAATTAAAAATGTATATATTCACTAGATATGAACAAATTCCATTTTTAAACTGTACAACAATAGTACTGTTTTGTAAAAGTGCATTTTTGAACCAATATTTGCTTTTTTTAAAAATTAATGTATATAAAAATACCCGAAGAACATATGCCAACTTTTAAAGAAACTAATAGAATATGACTGAAGGCAATGGTAATAAAAATACCGCATTCACAAAAATTGTCAGCATATTGCCAGATTTTTTTTGCTAAGCTTGTTATTAATAAATATCAGTTTATAACAAATAGCTTCCTAAACCAAACAATAGTTTAATAAAAAACGGAAAATAAAGACAATTTTGAAAAGGAAAAAAAACCTTCAAAATTGAAACAAATCACTTTTATAATTGCAATCTTTTAACCAAATTTAGTAGTAATGATAAGTTGTTTATATCCCGAAACTTGCTAATTGCATTCATATTAAAAATAGGAATAAAATTCTCAACCAAAAAAAATACACCCAAAACTTTTGTCTACGTAATCACAAATCTAAAAATAAAATCTTTCCTTAAACTCTGAATAATTTATTAAGTTTTATAAAGATATCTACTTAATTCCATCAAAGTTTACACAAGTAGTTCTGAGAACAATTGATTGTTGCATCAAATACTTCTAATTATGAAACTTTTTGTTGAACCAATGCATGATTCGATTTCTATGCTAACTTTAATACATAGGTCCCACAATAACAAAACACATATATATTGAGCTTAATGACTTCAAGCAACATTCATGCCAAATTTGAAGAAAATCAAACAACACCTTTGGTCATAAATGAGTAACAAGCAAATTTACAAACAGACGAAATGCTGAGGTGTCAATTTAAAACAGGGACCTAACATTCTGAAAAGCAAAGAAATTTCCAACTCCAAAATGCCCATTATTTTGCCAAGCTTGTATAGGATATTAGATTCTGATAATCAGATATAAAGTTCTTTGAAGGTTTAACTAATTTTACCAGCTAATTTATGCAAAATCCCTAGAAATTTCAAATTTTTATTTTTGAAAATCAAAGAAATTAAGACGCTAAAATGTCGATTTTCGACCTAATTAAGAATTGATTTGCTGTGAATAAGGTTATTAGCTGACTAAATAAACTTAAAAGCCATAAATGCTTTAAATGAGACTATTTAAAGGCAGTTGAAAGTATTTAACGAAAATGAGTTCTTAATTAAGAATTATTGAATTTATATATCATATATATTTTTTCAATATATACTTAACAAAAATATGTGGATTTTTTTTCCAGTGAAATGTGGTTTGTACACTAACCAAATCAGTGTAGCAATTTTGCATATGTTGTGCATGGAATCAATTAAGAAGGATGCTACTGATATTACTTTACTTTTTCCACACAAACATTACATTTATTGAAGAATGATAATTTAATGGAAAACCAACGCTACTACTTATTTTAAGCATGTTGCATTCAAACAAAAGAAAAATAATGTATAAAATATATAAACATTAAAAAAACAAAAATTAATGCTAAAGCGAATTGCAAGTTACAAAAAAAAAAGCTTTATTCAAAACACTAACCTAACCTTGCTAGTTATTTTAAGCATGTTAATATAAATCATTAAAAATTACACACTAAAAAGTTAGTTTAATAAGAAATTTGAAAATTTCCAAAAAGGTAAATAAAAGCCATGTTTTTTTAAGTGGAATGGTTGTGAGAAAGGAAAATTTCAAATAAAAATAATTAATATAATAAAAATATATAAACGTTTAAACAAAATATAATTCAATTGGAATACCAACCAAAAAAAAAAAAAAAAAGAGTTTCTTTTTTTAAAAAAAAATCAATTTTTATAACTGAAAATAACAAGTCCTAAATTTTAAATTCGTGAATTAAACTATAATTTCGAAAAATATAATGCAATTTTGTTAAGTAGTGTAAAGCAAATCATGATAAAACAGGAAGTAATGAAATATATGAATTAATATATCTGATGCAAAAGGATGGAAAGTCTTGAAACTGAGATCTCAGCAGATCGCGTTTAGCGAATTTCAAGGTCTCCATGCATTAAAAAAAAACATATCAAAAGAGCGTTAATTGAAAGTTGCATTCGATACATGCGCCGAAATTATAATTATAATCATCTCAACTTCCGAGAGATATCTTTCTCGTTTGACGAAGATCGCAAATATTTCTAGATGTGAAAGATGCTAAATTTTTGTGAAATCCTCTGAATTTTTTTAGATTGAACATCGATTTTTCGAAAAAACAATAAACGAACTGAAGCAGGCCGCGTATACTGAATATCTACAATTCCAGAGTATTCATGAGCGAAAAAATTCTTAAAACAACGCCATTATGCAACGAAAGATATTGAACCATCAAATTTCGACATAAATGTGGTTTTGTAGCAATTTGGCGCAGGATACCAATTTTGGCTTAGGATTCCCATACTTGATATTTTTTACAGCAATTTTGATTACAACGATTTTGCTAATAACGATATTTTTATTTTAAATTGCGATACACCGGCACCGAGAAACGTAATCGCTGCGATACAGCTCAAAAATCCACTCCTCCCCAGCTATTTTATGCAATTATTTTAACTAACATGCATATAGGCTACACATTTAACTGATAATTTTAACTAAAATTTTTCGGAATATACGCGAGTATATTTGGTAATTTTTTAGAAAATTAAAAAAAAAAAACTGATACATTTATTAAATTGATAGTAATAAAAAAAAAAGGAAAACGGCGGAACATCGGAAGATTTTCATTCCTGAGGTGTATCTAAATGTTCTTTGCTTCGCGCAGTGAATTCTAGAAGTAACACACGCAACCTAAACGCAAATTGCTCTCTAAAAGGTAAAGAAAGCAATGTCTATTGGTGATAAACATGCTTGGCAAGTATTATTTACTTGTAAACACATCCTGCAGCGTTTAATGGTGTTGATTCATCGACTGTTTGTCTTTTAGAATCGCCAAATAGCAGTACATTGGCGCCGTATGCAACAGCCAATCAGATTACGTGATACTTCAAAATGAGTTAAACGGTGCGTGATTCTGTGAAATATTACTTGAAAATCAGCGTTGTTAAAAAAAGTTATCAAAAAATAGTCGCCAAAAGCTAAAAAAAGTAGAGGGTTTTGATGAAAATAGTCGCTTTTGGCACTATTTTAACAAAAATAGTCGCCATAGTCGCCGAATCTTAAAAAAAGTCGCTTTAGTCGCCTATTTAGTCGCCTGTGGCAGCCCTGAAAATGTAGATTGTCCGAAATCGTTTGCTCTCAACTGTTTTGAAGTTCCAATATAATTTTTTTATGATTGGGTGGCAACACCCGAAATGTTTATCAAATGTAAATATTAGCAAGCTTGACAGATGGAACGGAAAATGTCTTCTGAATGATTTCGAACAATATTGCAACCTCATCAATGAAACCAGATGCCATGGCAGCTGTTCACTGCTGTTTTGTTAAATGGTGATATTAAGAATAAACGCGGTCATTCATTTCTTACTAATGTTTCATTGAAATAGAACAAAAAAGAATTATAGGTGGTACAGTTTCCATAGTTGGATTTTCATTTAAAATGTTGTTAACTTTTGTAGCAAAGTTTCTTTATTCTTTGGTAGTATTTATTGTTTATTTAATTAATTGTGCTTATCTTTAGAATGTAGATGGATTTTTATACAATAAAAGTTGAATTCTAAACTTTTGTATTCTTTTATTTTTTACAAATATGTTATAAAATTAGGTAATTGTTTTAGGTCGCGATCAATAAAGTATTTGCAAATTCAAAACTGAATACAAAATAATTTTAAAAATGTTGATATTTTAGGGTTTAAAAGTACTTTACATATTATTTTGAAATGTAAAAAAGTTATGTACAGTGGCTCCCAAAAGTGTTCGTACACTTTAAAAAATTGTAGAAAAAGCGCTGTAGTCTGGAATTGAATTCGAATATAAAGTCCAATATTATTTCACATCATCTCCATGTTATTCTGAATAAAACCTAATATATATTTTTTAAATATTGAATTCTTTTCTTTTTATAAAAATGAAAATGCAAGGAAACAGAGAAAAAAAACGCCACAAAAGTGATCGTACACCAAAACATTTTCGAATAAATTCATAAATAAAATTATCGTCTGTCCCTCTTTTTTTATTTTTGCATTGTGGTGACATTTAATATTCGTTTGGTATTAATTTTTGCTTGTTTACGTCGTAATATTCTATTTATTATTTAAAAATGGATCGTAGTCATAAGGAAATAAAGAATAGCATTCGAATATTGATAATTTATCATCATATGCTTGTAAATCATCTCGGAGCATCTCTAAAATAATAAATTTATCCAATTATACTTGCAGTATGTGATAAAATGCTTTAAAGAAGAAAATCGGATCAAAAACAAGGTAAGAAAATGTCATCCGGCAAAGTTAACTGAATGTGATCAGAGATTTATAGTTAGAAATTTTATGAAAAATCCACGTTTGAGTGTTGTAAAAATATCTACAGAATTTAATGAAACATGTTCTACTTCAATGTCAATCGAAACTGTTTGACAAGTGCTCAGATGAGCTGAATTACAAAAGCGTCCTGCCGACGAAAATTTCTTGTTATTGCGAAAAATAGAAAGCTTAGGCTTAACTTCGCAAATACCAAGAACTTAGTCGGAACAGTAAAGCATGCTTTGGACGTGTCCTTGTACAAGAGTGCAAATTAGCATCAGGACTAGGTAATTTGGTATTTGATGATAACATAATGAATCAGTATGTTTATTTAAATATTTTAACTCGCAATTTCTAATTATAAGCTCAATATTTGGGTATCGGAATCAACTTTGTTTATTATCAAGATAACGATCTTTAGCACACTGCTCTTAATATTTGCTTCTGTTGTCTCTATAATTGCCCACAAGTTCTGAAAAAACACATCAGCCGCCGAATTTAAACCTAATAAAACACATGCGTAAAGAACTATAGGTTAGAGTACGAAGATACGACATTAAAACGAAAAGCGAACTTAAAAAAGTAATAATCGAAGTATTGCAGAAAATGATACAAAAATTACCAAAAAAGTAATGAAATTTATGCCCAGACGTTTAAAAGCTGTTCTGAATGTTACAGGACATCCTACTCAGTACTAATTTACCGAAATATTGCAATATTTATTAATGTGTAGACATTTTTTTAAAGTGTACGAAGACTTTTGTGAGATAATTTTTGTGTTACTTTTTAATTATTGATTTTTCAAAAAAAAACTTTTACTATGTTTTTAAAATATTTTATATAGTTTTGTTAAGAACAATTTATATATCTTATTAAAAAATTCCCCTTCTGAAATATTAATTTTCATAATAAATAGAGCAGTATTTCTTTGAAATACGTAAGTGTACGAACACTTACGGGAGCCACTGTATATGTTGTAGAAAAATTTATTGCACGGTTTCTCTAAATATTTATAGTGTTGTGTAGATAAATGTTAACGGTATATATTTTACCTTGTTAACCATGAATACAAAAAGTACCGATAAACGGTATTCAGTATCTGGTCAAACTTGTAAAGCAATAGGACATTATGACTTTTTGTCTTAGAACGTATGTTTTTAGTAAGTGATAATATAAAAATTTATTGATAAATTGATTAAAATAAAAACTGTTTTAAACATGTTTTAAAGTTAAATGTTATTATTGAAAGTATAGTAGTATTAATAAAGTAAGTGTATGACAGGTTATTTTTTCTTGTACAAGTCTTTCTTTTGCAAGTTAGGCTTAAGTAGATTGATGTAACACTTATTTACAAAATATATGGTCAGATGAAAACAGTTCAGAAGTTCTCCGAATTCAATTTAAATTATTAGTAAATTTGTACAATTTTTTGTTATAAAATTTCATTATGCCTGAATATTAGTTTGGCCAAGTTTCAGATGTTTCAAGTAATCATCATGATAATCGCAATAGCAATAAATATAAATTGAACAATACATGTTAAAAAATTAAACATTATTTTTATTTAATACTAGCAATATGGCCCGGCGTTGCTCGTGGTCACTTTGCGCAGTAAGAGCTGCGCGATTTTGTCTTGTCAGCGTAGCCATGGCATATCACTCTCTGTGCACTGTGAAAAATAAACTTTATCCAAATCCAGATTTATTAAATTACTTTGAGTATTTTTTGAGATACTTAAATCTATTTTTATGTTCACGACTTTACATGCGATTGCGACTACCTACTATTTAAACTGATGTTTTTGTAAAATGTTTCTTTTTGTGAAATAAAAATTCCTAACATTTTTTTAAATTGCATATTTTTTGTATAAAAATTAACCATTTAGTGAAAATAAACCAATGTAGTAAACTTCACATACATTAGTTTTAATATTGGCGACGCAATAATATATCAAAGAAACAATATTGCATTCTTCCAAATCAAAATAATTTATGGTATTTGGTGAATTTTTTTTTGTTGTGCCAATTGGCGACCGGATTCTATATATCCCTCTTTCAACATAATTTCATATGGGTCAATATTTACGGACAATATTTCTTATAAAAATTAATTATCAAATATTTATTTTTGAATTCCAATAATATGTTTTTGAGGCGAAAATTTAAAAATAAGCTACATGGAGGTATAAATATATAAAACTTTAAGTTAAACTTTTAGGGTGGCCCATTTCAACACCATAGTAATATTCCACTACGTAACAAATAGCACTATTGTCATAAAGTTAAGTTGTTCGGAACATGAATACACATGGCGTCAGTCGAAAGAGCTGGTTTAATTCCCTCCTTCGGTTGTAGAGGTTTTTGTTAACGACGTTATTTTTGTTATTTGGACACTAATTTCTCCATTGTGATGATATTTTTAAATATAGGACCTCTATTTTAACTCATTTGGCAACATTTTAATTCAATTGGAGAATTTTTTTTATTAATTTGGCGACATTTTGAATTTATTTGGCGACATTTTTAATTCATCTTCAATACTTGCGACTTTTCTAATTTATTTGGCGACATTTTTAATTCATTTTTCCATATTTGGCGACTTTTATTATTCATTTAGCGACATTTTTATATTCATTTTTCTATATTTGGCAACTTTTATTATTCATTTGGCGACATTTTTAATTCATTTGGTAACGTTTTTAGATCATTTGGCGACACTTTTAATCCATTTTGCGACATTTACTCATCAGCCAATCAAAATGAATCGTTTATCCCAGTATTGTCTAAACATATTTTTGGTCGCTAAGGTGATTTTTAACACTAATGTTATGAAGCGAAGATCGAGATGTAAATTTCCCATAGGAGTTGGAGACATTTTTTATTAATTTGGCGACATTTTTAATTCATTTGGCAACATTTTTAATGCTTTCTCCAATATTTGGAGACTTTTCTTAATCATTTGGCTACATTTTTAATTCATTTGGCAACATTTTTCATGTATTTGGCGACATTTTTAATTCATTTGACGACATTTACTCATCAGCCAATCAAAATAAATCGTTTATCCCAGTATTGTCGAAAAATATTTTTGGTCGCCAAGGTGATTTTTAACAATATGTTATGAGGGGAAGATGGAGATGTAAATTTCCCATAGGCGTAATGTTAGAGAAAATGGAAAAAGTTCTATAACTTTTGAATGGTTGCAGATATCCACATGAAACAAAGTGCATATTTTAAACTAAGAAAAGTTTGTTCACATGGTGCAAGTTTCATAAAAATCCGTGCAGTAGTTTTTGAGTTAAATCCGGACAAACAGACAGACAGACAGACAGACAAAAAAATTTTAAATGTGATTTTCGGAATCAGTGCATCCTAATTCGTGGAGAAAACTCAAAATGAGGGGTTTTGTTCGATTCCACTGACAGACACTCCATTCTTATATATAAGTATTGATTTCCATATTATATTTTCCGCACATGTACATCACGAATACTTACAACTACATTGAGGATAAATTGATAAATTTTTGTAAGTTTTAAAATGATCAGTATAAATTTTTTCATAATTAAAAATGATCTTTAAATATTAGAAACCTGAATTCTAAGTGATGTAGTTTTAATTTTTAGATATCGTTTTAAAGTTAAGTACAATTTTGTTTATAAGTCGTTAGCAATAAAATATACTTATCACATTATGAATATATTTAAAAAAAGTTTTACTACAGTGTTTTTAAGATAATGAGTAAAAAATTTTCTACAACTTTTTGAATATTAGATTACATAACAAATTTACTCTTTTCGTTCAAAATATTCTTTAAAGCGAAAATATTGAAATACAACATAAAATGTTAAATATACTAAATTTTTATTTGTTTAAAATAGAGAAACAATGTCCTTCAAAAAACGTTCATGAAAACTGCAGTTTTTATGCAGACAAAAACCTTCAACTTTCCTTCAATTTTCTTTGACGGCATAATATTTCTTTCCCCAGTAAGAATCTGATGTTGTTTGCATGTATTAAGATTCTATGGTCAATGTTCTACTTAAGAATTACACAGCTACTAAACAAACGTGGATCAGTCTATGTGGTGTTGACTGAGCTTACTACGTTTACACATTTACGACTATTTCCAAATCACCAGAATGTTTTTTCATTCATAAATTTTGAAAGGAAGTCACGTGTCTCGAGTCATCCGGTATGAGATGTTGGCATCACGATTATGACGTCATACTCCCTCTACTACAGTTCATTCATGCTCGAAGGGTATGAGTTGAATTATTTTGGCGATCAAAGGTTTTTAACTTAATATGCACTCTTTGAATTTAATTCAATATATCGAAACAAATTTGATAAGTGTAAGTACCTACATTGTAGACACTTTGAATGAAAGGGTTTATTAAAAGTTCCGTTAGAAAGAAAAGTATCAAACTTTGAAAAAAAATAACACAAAAGAAAAAGCAAATGTAGAGCAACCTATAATTTCAGAAACTTTTTTAATTGTTTTTTTTACATAAATTTAGAATATCATCGCTTTAGTGCGCAACTGAGGAGCTGATGAGACATACACATTATGATCCAACAAATGATATTTTCAGAAGTGCAGTTTATTTTATTTCGACAATATTCAAATATTGGAACACATTCACTGAAATTTTCAACATCTTTACCAGAGATTTTTACATTCAGAGATTTATATGTTTCAACTGGAAAACTACCCGAAAACCTAACTTTCGAAGATGTTTATCACAACAGGATTTCTAACGGAAATATATTTCTTATATAATAATTTTCGATTTGAGCAACGTACTTTAAAACTGTATTGCTTATAAGGTTATGTATGTGTTTCAACTAAAGTGAAGGAGCATCGAACTTTTTAAAAAAAAGTTTATGGAATAATGTGTTTTATATGAAAAGGCATAAAATTTCAGAAACTTTGATTATTTAAAAATTTAATTATTTGTTTATTGGTGTATCTATTTGAAAGATAATTCGAAATGGTTCGTGTGATATGGGTATTATTTTGAATAATACACCAGTTATTTTGCTTTGCAGATATAAAAGGGAAGGAATAAACGGGGCTAACGGACTAATTTCTGATTTTTTTTTTAAAAAGCGCGTGAAACCGCGGGTAGACCTCAAAGGTTGTATTCAAGGAAAATTAATAAACATTGTTAAAAATAGGAATTCAAAAATTAGTAAAATGTACTCATTTTCGAGTACATTCGATGCTTATCATGGCTCCGAATACATATGTTTCATTTTTGTAAAAGACGTGTACTCATAAATGAATACAATGAGTAAAGAGAGCAGTTACTTGCGTACGTAGGCTGCATTCATAAATATTCAATCAGATAAAGTTTATTCAGAAGAGTCTCCAATAGAAAATTTGTATCTCATTTGAATATATTGGAGTAACAAGAAACGAAAATCTCGAAAAATATTAAAAAAACCAGAGAAAATACTTAAGAAAGTTAGGATTCTAAAAGTAGTTTTCCATGTTTTAAGTATCTGTTTAACAACTCTTAAGGGTTGTCATGATTTCAGCTTTAAACATGCCAAAACTATTAAATACAACAACAACAAAAGTGCAAAAAGAATATTTATTATTTATACTTTTTATCATTTGAATTTAAGAACCCACAAAATAAAATCCTTAACATCCTTTAACTTTTTACCGGATTCCTATACTTAAACTTAACGACACTCCGCTATAAATACTTACATTTCAGCAAACATATATGGAAAGACTTGTGTGAATACAAAAAAAACGAATTAAGGCTTAAAAAAAACGCACCAAAACGTTCAGAAATGCGTTTTTCTTGGAAAAAAAGCAAATCCCCTGCACTATAATGGCGATATCGGAAACATTAAAAAAAAATCTTAAGATTATTTTCTCTTTCATTTTCTAGTCCTCTATAAGTGGGCACTTCTGAAAATGTTCGAAAGAACTTCCTTCAGAAAGAAAAGAACATGATCCGAACTGGTGTCCTGTTCCTGTAGAAATCGAAAGATCCATTCCATTTCCCCTTTTCTACGAAGGATTAAGGGTTTAGTGTTGTGCTCTTTAAATACCATTTCAAGAATAGCCGGAAAGTGGAGGTTCACCGCATCTTAATCCAGCAGAAAGAAGTTTATAAAGATTAATAGTTTTTTTTGCGAGGGGGGGGGGGATATGGAGGGGGGGGGGATATGGGGGAAATGATAACATGGGAGAGGGAAATAAACATTGAGAATTTGTTGTTTTGATGTTGTTTAATGCAATTTGCATGTTTGCGCAATTTCGGTGTATTTATTAGGCTCGTTCTACTTAAATATATTCTGAACCCCAGGCAAGGACTCTACAAAAAAAATGGTATAATTTATTAGAAAATAAACTAGATGACTAAAGTAAGAAGAATAAACTAAGAAATAATTTTTTTAAGGATGGTTATGCAATTGAAACGAAGTCCATTGTTGGGGGCCCATAAAATAGGAGGGGGGGGGGGGGGGGCTATGTCAGGGTTTGAAATTAGAGGGTGTAAGGGTGCACCTAATTTTCTTCTGCAGTGCCCTTTAATTTTCTATTTAAGTGCCTGGTGGACACTCAACTTGTCTGCAAAACGACCATTTTTTTTCATTCTATAATACTTGCTTATTTAAAAATCCGGTGACCCAGCAGTGGCGGCCCGTGGTCAAAAATGTTAGTGAAACCGAAATCATGTGTATCCCTCCCTATTTTCCAAAAACCATACATGAACGGAAATTCTTTATTATTCACTACTCAAATCGAAGTTTCCTTTCAATTTTTACGAAATGATAACATGCGAAAAAAATAGAAAACACTTACTTATTTTTTGAAAATTAAAGCAATCCTGCTTTCTTTTAAACCTGCAAATCAGTCAATTTTAATACTAACTTACATAATGAAACAGCAGGACCATGTCCTGAAACAACAGCCCACAGTAAATGTATCACGAAAACCATTTTTGTTGTGCGATATTCTCGTAAGTTCTCGTTTCATCCACGAGTCAATCAGCCTCAAGTGCAGCTAAAACAAGAAAATCCATTTCGGCTGTACCTTCTCACAAATGCAGTGCATTAGCATGGGGGGAATCTCCATACTACGTAAAGGTTGCCATGGAAACGATGCAGCCGATTTCGAATTTCGCTTTTTAGCTGCAGTTTTGATTGAATGGAGTTTTTCCCCCTCCTGAATTGTGCATTACAGTAACATGCTTGCTATTTATCGGAGATTTTGTTTACTACCGTAGAAATTTCATTTTCAATTCTAATTTTCATTTAAGAAAATTAGTAAAATATCTGATTTTAGTTTTAAAATACACTAATGAATTTAGGTGCAGCTCGGCTGTACTTGCTGTAGTGGGCGAGCCGCCACTGTGACCCAGGATGCGCGCGATTTTGGAATTGAAACTCGGAATTTACTTGCGAATAATTTGACTAATAAAAAACCTAAGAATCCGCTTTCCACCTTGCATGTTCACAATATAAAGAGATTGTAGTCAGGTTTTACCAGTAATCCGTTGTTGGCATTAGATCCAACTTCAACTACGAGTTGTGTACTGCCCATGCTTAAAACATGCTTTTTCTTGCACGTGCTTTTCTCTTCGTGTGGTGCTTGAATATATTTTTATTGTATATTTACATTGACGTTTTAATTTCAAAGATAAGCGATTTCTGAACGATACATGAAAGATTTCATTGTCAGTTTATTTCTTCAAAATTAACTTGTAAATTTTACTTTCTGCTCCATAAAATGTGCGTGCACCTAAGTTTAAAACTTGGATGTACTTGTGTACCTTCTTTGAAAAGTGAATTTCGACAACTGGCCTATCTATGATTTAATATTAGATATATTATGCTCTGACCTAGGGTTCTAGTCTTTTTAGAGATATCAACTTTATTTAATTACTCATAAAATTACGTAAAATTTGTTTATACTTTCGTTACTATTATTTCAATTTTTCAGCAATTTTTCGTAACTTTTCAGCAATTTTTCATAACTTTTTAGTAATTTATGACACTATTTTTTTGTTAAAGGACCCCCAGCAGTGCCGTGCCTAAAGTATTATTTCCTAAATCAGGCCTTGCCTAGGTGTGAGTCTATTGTGCTTTATGACAATCGTGTGTTGACTCCAGAATAAAAGACATATACTGTATTTTCGGATTAAGATTACGATATTTTATGTTTTGCCGTGAAACGGCTTTAAAATATGCTATTTTACGTTCGATGAAAATGACTTAGTATGTGTTATGCTTTTAGGTGACACTTTTATACTGTGTTATGCTTATAGGGGGATCCATTTCTACACCACAGCCCGTCACAAATATCTGTATCGACATGAATTTTATCTCGTTTGAGAGGATGTTAGCCGCCAATGCTTGTAAAATTAACAAAGTAAAACTTCTTATGCAGATGGGGCAAGCGGTGTCACACTGAACAGTTTTTTTTTTCTAGGAAACGTTTTGTTGACGATAAATCCCTATTGCTATAGCCTGCTGATATAACTCTTCTGGACGTGTTCGGATGTAGCTATATCCATATTGAGAATATATAGATATCTTGGAACTCCGTTTTTGGTATGCTGAAAAAGCTGATTTTCTTTTCGGCACAATTTAATTTTGCACCCAACTTTGTTCTAAATAAAAGTTAGAAAACCATTAGGACCTTTAACTTAGTGAAATCATTTTTAGTTGACGATACTTTGTGAATCACATATAATCAAGTACTGAAAAAAATAATATGATTTTTGCTTCTTTTGCTCCATTTTCCTCTTTCTATTTTAAATAACTTTTTGTTTTAACCTCCTATTTTTCAAAGATGTTAAATAACTTTAAATTAAATATTTTTTATTCATATCACAAAATTATATAATTTCATGCTATACCATTAATCAAAGGATAAACATTAATAAGGATTTTCGAATTTTCGACGAAAAACTTTCTGGTTAAAAGATTATGGAGCATCGAATTGATCCACTGCTAAGTGATATTTTTTTATCTCCCTTTGGGTTGGAGAGAGAGAAGAAAGAAAAAGAAAAAAGATATAAAAACAGAAAAAAGTACAATTTTAATTAAAATTCGGGATCAATAAAAATAATGAGATTTTTTATCCTAATTAGACGGTTGAATTAACATAGCACTAGAGATGGCACAGATTAGGCTATTGGTGACAGATCGGGATTTATCCCTAAAGAACACTGTCTTGTAATTTTTTTACGCAGGTCTGATTGAATAGATTTTGATTATTTGCCATATACACACCGCACAAATAAAATAATTAGTACTAGATTAATATAGTAGAATTTTTTCACTCGTATAGTTTATACTTTTCTTTGATGAAGCAAAAATAATGAAAGTTTTTTTTTTAAATAAATTATTATTTTATGTTGTAAACACGTATAGGCACATTTTCAGTAATTGTTTACCATTTTTCACCCGTAATATATTTGGCCACATTAACAAAGTGAATTAATTTATTTTAATTAAGAAAATTTGTCCATGCTCATTATTTTATTTGTGGTATATATTTGAACATATATTTAATTTAAAAATAATATTTCAGTTTATAACTCGAAGGAGTCTAAGCATTTTTTAAATATATTTAGAATTAGTATATCTTAACAGAATATATTTTTGTTACAAATTTCAATCGTTCTTCACTTTATATGCATAAAGCTTTTAACTGCGTATGATACAATAATGAAAGACAAATTATTAAATATATCATGTTTTCTCAAAAAATGTTCCTCGTAAGAAAACATTTTGTATTGCCTGGGCCTTGCGCAGAGTGTTGGCCGATTTCTTCACCGTGGCGCCATATGGTGGTTTTAGGAAGTCATTTCTGTTTTAAAGGGTCGGAAGTAGGATGTGGGTTGTTTATCGAAATATCATCTTTTTAACTACTTCTACCTCTTCTTTTGACGCAAAATTTGCAAAATTACAAATGCCAAATTTCCTCAAGCTCGGAATAAAAATGTAGATTTGTATAAAAAATAAACCCACAGACAATCTTCTTTATCATATACAGATTTCAGATAAAACATTCAGATTTACAGTAAAATTTGCATATCATTTTACAACAACAACAGAAATCGTTTGGTGAATTGATTTTGTATGATTAGAGTTCGAAGCAAGTGTTTGAGTAAAGATAATATATATTTTGTCTACTTTTTTTTTTTGAAAGGAGGGAAAAGGGTCATAGATGATTTGTATGAAAACTGCGAATGAATATAACACATTTTTTAACTCGGATGGTTGTGGAAGTTAACCCCGAATGTCACTCGAGAGTGGACCGGAGAACAGCTATGACCTCTCTATATATAAATGCGAAAAACCCCACTCATTCACTCATCACTAATTCTCCAACTTCCTGTATGAAGAAGAAATTTGGCAAATTTGTTACTTATACCTTAAATAGGAAAAGTAAGCTATTTTTGTTCATATCGAACGTATTTAAGCGGGTGTAAAACCCTTTTTTCGATGTTAGTAGAGCGGGGTTCACTTCATATACCCGATACTTCCACTTTGGCTGGTGTGATCACTTTACCCTGACTGGCAGAGTATCGGCGTAGCAAACGGAAGTTCCTTGGTTCGATACCGAGTGTAGCCAAGTAGTTTTAGTGCTACGGTAGCAACGTTAGTTTGGGAATCTATTAAACTATGGATGTTAATCAACGTGAGTACCGTATGTATATCCACATTATTGTACATCCAACTTCTCCATATTATCAATCTTGCGGAACCTTGCAAATAAAATTTCGTTACAAATTGTAACTTTTAATACTGTGGTTCCTGACCTGATGGTTGACAAATTAAGAATATTATTTATTTCGCTTATAAATATTGTACTTGAATCTATTTTGTAACATATTTCCTTCCCGTGCGTAGAACGGGTATTTCAGCTAGTTTATAATAATATAACGAAAATATTCCAAGAATAGTTTATTTACTAGAACAGTGTTAATAACTTTTTTTTTCTTACGGGGGGAAAACAAAACAGAACAGGCCTCACGAATCGTCATTTCCAGCTGACAGAGCTTATAAGATTCCAGCTTAGAATTTGTAAAAACATTCTTTTTTTTTAGACAGCCTCGTATCTCCACGCAGATTAAAACCAGGCTTCCATTTTTTTTTACAACTCGATCTTTCATTGACATGTTTTTTTCGGGGTAAATGTCCTCAGCAGTTAATCTGATTTATGTTTTTTTTTTTGTCACCAAGGGACTTCGTTAAAATCGACCACGTTTTTCTTTAAAATTATAAGTAAATAAATTAACCATTATAAGTTCTAATAAGTAAATAATTATAAGTTCTTTAAAATAAAAAATAACTTTATTGGTCCCTAGATTAAGGGGTACAAAGAAAGTTTGTTAAATTGAAGAAGAAAAAAAAGACAACGGTGTAAAATCGTGTTTGGTTGTTAAATTAACTTTGCAATAGGTTATTAGGAACGGTTCGGGATATGTTCCGAAGGACAGACCTGGGAATTCTGCTTTATCATTTTGAACTATAATCAGACGCGAGAACACAAACCCCCTTCTCTCCCCTTTGATGGAAAAATGTCACTTAACACTGCATTTTAGTGACAGCCGTAAAAAATGACGGGTATTTTCATTGGCAGAACAATGGCTGCGAGTATGTGTCACCAATGCAGTGTTCAATTACAAATTAAACTCTTCAATTTTTCAACAAAACAAAACTTTGAACTTCTTTCAGCATTGAGTTAAAAGAAAAAGATTCTACTGTTGTTTACAACGAAGTTCTTGTCATTTTAACAGGGGCAATTATTTTGAATCATCCTGTAATATGAAATTATTATAGCTATATTTTGAAAATTTATCGTTATGATGATGTGAAAAAAATAACCGCTTTATTCGTTTATGTGAAACACTCGCATTAGTTCTTGATAATGACTAATATAAAAAAATTCCATCACTTTGAATAATTTATGATGTAGTTAATTTTATTTCTTCTTAAAATATCTAACCGTTCAATCTTCAACTTTAATTAGATTTTCTTATACTTCTTCTTGTTTTAGATGAAAAAGAAAAGAAATGTGTTACTTCCACTCAAAGATGCGGCCTGGATTCACACAGTTTAAGAATGAATATGCTAATTGTAAACCCAGCATAAAAAGATTTTCGATGGAATTAAAGAAAATAGTAGTATCTAAACGTACTTAGCGTTACAAACTTTAATACTAATTAACTAAACTTAATCCTAATTTGCGTTATAAAACCGACTAAGATTAATAAAAAAGGGTTCGCCGTTAAATTTCAAGCATTTTTAATGAAATAATGCGTTCATTTCGAACACCGCGTGGGTGTTTTCTGTTCAATGTAATCCTCATTCTTTCAGTTCCCTATTGCAAAATTTGTAAAGGACTTTTAACAAGGTGCAAGTATTTGACATGTTTTCTCTAAACAACAGGAACAGATCTGCATTTATTTTGAGCCATTATAATGGCGCAGTTCTCATTATATGCTGAGTGGCCCACATATTATGACGTTTCCACTTCCTGCATCCCTGACACTGAAGTGTACAGCGAATAATGAGACAAACACCCATTGAGAGAATACTTGATTAATATGCTGTAATTTGCTGCACACAGGCACGTAGGTACAGATTTTTCATGGGGGTGGTTCTGTGACTGAGTAACTTATCCCCCCCCCCAAAAAAAGAAAAGAATCCCCCTCCCCATTTTTTAAAACTTATTAATTTTTATTCAAGTAAACAGGAATACGTTGGCATATAAGTATCGAAACAGCTACATTTGTCATTTATTTTTCATGAAATTGATACCAATATCAGTCATTAACTATTTTTAAAATTAGTAAATATCACTCCCTAATTATGAAATAAATTTAGAGAACAAATTTATATTTTGAGATTCCTTGTTTAAAATAATATATGGATCCCGTTTTAAAATCTTTCCCCTTCGTCGCCGAAATTCAAATGCTATATAAAGAAATACGATGACGTCATGCTACGCTTAGTTTGAGATAAAAAATAACCTCAAAACATGTTTTTGAAGCCTTTTGAAAATTATTTTCCGGGATAGGAACCCCGGAAAATACGAGGTTTTTCCTCATGCAACTCAACAAAAAGTATTATACTAAAATTGAAATTTTTCTAGATTTTTAAAAAATTTTTTATGATTTTTACAGAAATTCGATTTTTAATATTTTTTTCTTTATTTTCAATGGGAGGGGTTTGAACCCCATGAACCACCCCCTTACCTACGTGCCTGGCTGCACAGTTTCCCTTTGGTTGTCCCTTACAAACCCGAACACTCTCCTTGCCTCTCGAGCATTCAGTAATCACTAACGACCCAGTTTTCTTGGCTAACAATCCAGTCATTACACTTACACTACAGCTGCTCTTGAACGTATAAAAAAAATGCAGCGATTTTTCTCTCTGACGCCAAGTACCTATAATCATTCCACGTTCAAATTCGGTTAAATTACGTTTTTTACACATACTTGTTCGAACATAACGCTTCTACTAACATTGTAAGCAAGCATTACTCTTTTTTTCCCCTCTCTTGCATTCTGGAGGAAACAATGTGACGTCATAAAAAATTATGTAGTTTGCATCTATCGAGACGAGAGCAAGGTTTAATGCGTGTAACATCAAACTCAACAGTGTATTCGGGTGTACATTTTTGGAGTCAAATTTTTACAAAGGTTGCGTACATTTCTTTAGTATAAATTAGGTTACGTAATTGAATTATATTAAAATTTATTGTCGATGGTCTTAGGAAATATTCCACACAAATGTGGTCTACATCAATACAATTATATTTTGATTTAAATTAGAATTGTCAAACGAATTATTTCCTTGCACATGTTGTTAGAATAACTAAAGTAATTAAATATTTTCCTCATACGATTTTAGAAAAGTAATTTTATCTTCTTTCGGATACAAGCGAAAAAGGCGTACATTTTGCTATGAAAACGTGTTCTTCTTGACAGTTTGTTAAAAAAACGTGCAAAAAAACAGATATACTAGATATATTTAATCGCTTAATAATGCCTTCATTATGGAAATCAATGCAAATTCATTGAAAAAACCATATGTATTTTTAGATCTGTCAAGATTGCAAAGAAACTGTAACAATTCTGAAAAACTAACTTAATGTAATTTTTTGATTTCATAGATTGCAAAAAACTATTGTTCTTCTGCAGAGTTACTTTCACAGTTTTTATGAAGTTTTTATTTTGACATTTTTATTGTTGCTGGAAAGCGTGACGATGACGTTTCTAATGAGAAAAAAACGCTAATACTCTTTTGATAATTTAGAGTATTTTTAAAATTTATTTGCAGTTGAACAAAAGTAGAGGCTTTCAAATTTCTTAGGCCTTAGAACCAAACCTGATGTCGAACAGAATTAAAAAAAAAAGTTTTTCACAACCTGATATCTTTACTTAGTGCACTAAAAATAAAAGATGGCGGAAATTAACAAAAGTGAGAAAGTTTGTATTTTTTAAATATTTGTTATATTGTATAAAAAACAGTAATATACTTTTTTTAAAACTACGTACGTTACTTGTGTTGGTTTAAATCAATTTCCCATACTGAGACAGTAGTCCTTGTCCTTAATATCATCCCTACTTATCCCTGGATTTTATCGTGTTACTACCGAGAATATTCTTTAACGAGAGCCTTCAAAACCCAGACAGCTCTAAGCAATATTAAAGGGAAAGGATCTGTACTAGTGTCTCATATGGTGCAAGAAACGTGCAGCTCCAGGAGCTATACTTAAACTTTTTGAAAACAAGCAATGCAGAACCACGCCTATAGTATACGTGTTTTGAAAGAAAAATTCTTCTTTGCTGTTTTTTATTCACTTCTTCATTTTCTAAAAATGGATAATAATACAGTTTTTCCCTAGCATGAAAATAAATAAATGGTCATGCAAATAACAAATGAAAAAGGCTGTGCAAATAATAAAAAAATAAAAAATACAATGAATGTTAACAAAATCTTTAACATAGGCTTTCAATTAAACTTGTCAGAAAACTCATTGAGAACATTCCATTCTTCTATACTGTTGTATTTAGACAAATTTAACAGACAATAAAACAAAATAATCCGCAAAAGAATAAAAGGCTCTTCAAAGAGCTCAAAGAGAATATTTTGGAAACAAAGAACTTCCGTTCTCAAAACGATAAAAAATTAAAACAGAAGGGTAATCTTTTGTTTTATCGAAAATATGCCGACTGGGCTTAAAATAAGCATTTACTTGTTTAAAGCACTTTGAAAATATCCAGCGTACTAAAAATAAAAGATGTCGGAAATTAACAAAAGTGAGAAAGTTTGTATTTTTAAAATTTTTGTTACATTGTATAAAAAACAGTACTATACTTTTTTTTAAAGTTCTAAAACTACATGGTGTGAATAAAGTCTTATTTCATGTATACATTAAAAATGTACTTTCAGTGTTTGTTTAAATCAATTTCCTATATTGAGGCAGTAGTCCTTAATATCATCCCTACTTATGACTTGATTTTATCGGGTTACTACCGAGAATGCTTTTAGAAGGCTATTGGAGATGTGTGTTAAGCAGAGTTAGAATTTTTTGTTTCAATTAAAAATCTATTGGTTGAAAATTGCAGCTGAATCATAATTTCAGTTGCAGGTTGGTTGGTTAAACGAACGCCGCTCTAGAGCTACTTCCAATTTTTTTCCAATTCTTCCAATTTTTTATTACCTAAGACAATTTAATAACGTATGGTATTACCAACGTAGTTTGTGATGTTTTAAGATTATAATTTTCGAAAATTCGAGCAGTCTTCCCTATAAAGATACGTTTTTAAAATACTTAGAAAATTCTCCTCCTTTAGAGAATGAGTGTTTATGATTTAATTTAAATAAACACTTTGAGTGATAAAGGAACATTGCAGAAAACCAGGGCTCGATTTGAGACGGAACGCACTGGAACGGCGTTCCGGTAGTACCTCTCTTTAGGAAAAATAAATTACGATTCCAGACTTGGGTTTGATGGCTGATGGATGCATTTCACTCCCACATCCCACGGAAGGTTACAGTTCCGGTACCTCTATTTCTAGACATCGAGCACTGCAGAAAACTATTGTCTTTTTTAGTAGAGTCATTGAATGCAATGCTATTTAGTGCTTGTATTGTGTTGGGAGTATAATACAAAGTTGTCAACGCAGGAGATTTGTTATTTTAATATAAGGTAAGGCGGGATAAGTGGGTACACGGGGCATTTGGACACCCACTTTTTTAACAAATTGTTAGACGGAATTTTCCAACCACGTTTTGGCAACTAGGGCTTGGAGAAATGGGAACAAGAATGTATTGTTTGGCCCAGTAACCCCAAATTATTATTTTAATATATTCTCTGAGTTTTTCAGACAAAATTGTGAGGAATTACGTTCGGAAAACCGCAAAAGGAGCTGAAGGGAACAGATACACAAAAGAAGATTTGCAAAATACAGTAGTGGACGTGAAAAATGAAAACAATGGAATGGTCTATTGGTTTCCATTGTGAAATGTTGGTGTTGCTGAATTTGGTGAGGTTCAGTTATTAATTTAGTACTTTTGGTATTGCGAGTTGCGCTTCACTTAGTGTAAGTGTCAAACTGTCACACGGAGAACAAAGTAAGAAAGTCATACACGAAAATAAAAAAAATATTTCTAGTATAACCTGGAATAGTATGATTGACAGCAATAATTTAATAAGTTCCTAAGCTTATAAAATTGAAATGGAATATTGCCATAGAATAAAGGAAAGAAATAAATAAAAACTTTACTATATGCAGTCGCAAGAAAAAGAACTGAATAAAGACAACAAATATAAAATTCGAAACTACAAACCCCCGACGTGACTTGTAGATTTATTCCACGAAACGTAAAAAATAAATAAAATAATAATAACGCGAACATCGGACATAAAATAAACTTTCAGAACTTTTCGGAAAACACCATAAAAACTCGAAAGTCGTAGCCATACAATCGATAAGAATAACGAGTGAGCATCTCTGCTGCATCCATGGGTCATCATAAAAGAGCTCGTACAATAAAAAATGATGACAAATTGTCGTCCCACAAGTCTTAAAAATTGTTTACGGCCGAATGGAATATCCGGGAGCATTACGCATTCAGAGATTATTCCTTTTACGTGAGGCACGTAAATAACTTTAGGTATGCAATTGATTACTCGAATATGTAAAACCTTTAAATGTTAAAAATGGTATCGGACAGAAAAGAATATATTTGCAAGCTTTATTTTCGTTAACATTTATACGGATTTTGTAGTTGAAGAATGTTTCCTTTTTGAAATGTTTTCGGGTGCCATCCTTAGTTGTATTTTTTTCTTTTTTGGTCCTGACGCTCGACAGTTCTAACTACGTCACGTTAAACAAACGCTTCTGAAATATGTGTTGTTTCATTTCAGTTCGATTTGACACTTTTCGTTCGCAATACATTCGGTGGTTTTTGTTTTTATCTCAATTATTCTTTGAAGTTATGGAGAGTGACTTTATGGCTTAACTAATTACTCGAACATCGGACATAAAATAAACAAATAATTTACACTTTTTAAAAGGAAATAAATTATTTTCTATCATTTTTCTTTTTGACTGAATACGTTTTTCTTTTTGGTACGGGTACATAGTTGCAGAGAGTCGCATAGTAAAATACGACATAGGTAAATTCCTTATGACTCCACGTGGAATAAGCCTATGACATACCATCTATAATAATGTCATACTATCTTGCACAGGAATTTGAGATTATTAACCGACATGTGGATAATTAACCCACTTCCAAACTGGAGAAATGTGGATAATTAACCCATTTCGTTTCATGATCTTTGTACCAAACGGGAGAGGAGTTTCGACCCACTACAGTATAACTCTACGTGGAATCAACCTATGGGAATAAATAACATACCATCGTGTAGAAATGGGTGAGCCACGTCGACCTGGCTGATTATTAACCCATTCCTTTCCCTTTTGTACCACATACGGGTGATATCGCCATTGGCTACTACAGTGTTGGTTTTGTCCACATTCATCAGCTAATAAATAAATGATATACCGCTGTTTAGAGGAATGTAGGACGCGTCGATCAGGTTGTTTGTTAATCCATTCCTCCCTCTGACCTTTGTTTGTACCGCGCATGTGTGTGTGTGGGAGGGGAGGGGGATATTGCCCTTGGCTGACGTATACCACATAACCATCGGCCATAACTAATCGGGAAATCAGCAACCGGAGAAATGACATACCATCGTGTAGATGAAAGTTGAACGCGTCGACAAGGCCGATTGTTAACCCATTACCCCCGCAGACTTTTGCTTCGCGTGGTCGGGAGTGTCACCCTTAGCTGCAGTATGCGCTTCCGCCTTTAACTCCACGGTAGGAATCAAGTCATTGGGGATAAATGACCTTCCATCCCGTAGAGGAATGTGAGCCGCGTTAACCATATGATTGGTTCTTGAAGGTGGAAGCAACTTGGACGATGGTCATTGTTTGCCTGTAGCAAATGTAGATGTATTGGTATAATAAAATATGATTTTTTCTCAACCACTACCCTTAAATTCTAAACAAGACGCAAACCTTTAGTCAGTGCCGCCCTTAGGAGTGTGCGAGGCAATAGCTCAATTGCGGCTGAAGGGAGCCAGGTTTACCATATTCTCAAAGAAGAAAACAATTGTTTATCGCCCAGACAAAAGGTTGCCATTGGCCGCAATTGGAACTTTCCGGTGTGCGAGGTTAGCCACCTCACAGGGTAATCGCTCTTTGGAGGGGTCACGTGCTCAATAAAAAAATACGATAAATTTTTTTTTTAAAGAAAATTTAATTCCAATTTTTTTAAAAAATCCATAAGATTTTCTTAAATGTGTGCTTAGTCATATGTATAGAACGTTTACTGATCTTTGTCCAAATCTAACAATCAGAAAATACTTGAGTGCTGATGTTTAAATTAAAAACGATGTAAGACAATAACTTTTCCGTTAGAAAGAATGCAAAATAATAATAATCATATTAATAATAATAAATAATTCATATCCTTTTATCATAAATTACGATATCGCTACAAAGTGCTTAAGCAACTGTGTTGACATATAGCGGGCAGATGTGGCAGATGGCTTAGCTTTCTTTCGATGAAATGAAGGTCAGGTCGATTCTTTGATTCGATTCCAAAGTTCACTTCGGAAAAGAAAATTTTGACTAAAGCCCTTTTCCAATAGAAAGTATGTGGCACGAATAAAAAAAAAAATTGAAATGAAGCAGAAACCGATAACACTTGCAACATAAATTACAGTTTTTATATACAATCCCACCAGAAACTAATTATTTCATACATTTGTTTACTAGTATACGCATAGATGGTGTTTTATAAAAAAAATATTTCAGGATGCTTGTAGTTAAAATTTGAGGCAAAGCTGCAAATATTTAAATTGTAAAAATAAATCTGAATGAAAATAATTTACTAAATAATGTACTGATAAGTGGTAAAATATTTTACGGCATTTTTAAATTAAAGTCTAATTTCCTTAAGGTTTGTTAAAATTCGATTAAAAGTTTTTGTATTTGATAGTCATATTTAAAATAGCCAACATATATGTATATATATATATATATATATATACAGAGAGAGAGAATTAAGAGTAATAAAATAATTTTATCCAGAAACTTGATTTTTATGTTAAGTTTCTATTGTTCATACGTATATATTACTATACTTCCTTGAATTCAGACAAAAAGTTTTTAAATACGCCCTAAAATACAATTCTTTGATCTTGAATATTCATGGCGGATAATGGAAATCTTGGTGATGATACGTATAAGATTTTTTATCTTTGATATGAGAACAAAGAATAATATTTTGATGAGACTTCAATTATTTCTTATTTTTCTATATTTCTTCTATTCTCATTGCAAAGCTCAGACATAACGAGTCTTCTCGAGAAGAATGTCTGCGAACGAAAATACGACTACGCAAAAAATGAATATCAATCGAAATAAATAGGCGGGTGTGCTGTCAAGTGGTGCAAGTTTCTAAAAATGAACCAGCCCCCACTTTTCTCTACTAGTTACATATTTATATAACTCCGCAAAGTGGTTTGGATCCTTAGTTCAATAGGTTGCCCAATAATGAGTCGAACGTCATTCCACTTGACACTATGGTCGTAACTAGTTGGAGAATGCTGTTATCTCGGAACACTGTTCATATGACTTGCACCACTCGACAGCCAACCCGCCCAAATGTTATGAGAATAAAGTAGTTAGATGAAGTAAAATAAATGTTCTGAAGAAGAGTTTGTTTTACGAGATTAATTTGCGTTATTATTTTAATGGCATCATTCGGTGTTCTAAACGACAATTTATTACTGGGCTTCTGAATACACTATTTTTAAGAATACTGAACTTTGTATAAAATACTCCTTCTATGATTTAAAAAAAATAATCTGCATATCAATCGAAAAGAAAATTTAAAACATTATTAATTTTTCCTTTTATAAAATATTTCGGTAAGGACCGAAAGGCTTGAAGATGATTTGAAAATTCCTGAAAATCCTCTTCGAAATAAAAGTATAACTAGGTGGTAAAAAAAAATTTCCTCTCAGATAATCTAAAAAGTTTATTTATTCATTAGTTGTAAAATTTTACAAGGTGTAAAAACAAGCTCATGTGTTAATTTAAATAAATTACAACATTAAATTTAATTAACAACATAATTTGTTTTGTAAGAAGTTTAGAAAAATTGTGTATGAGAAAATTGATAAAGACAGAGTAAAAGTTTAAACCCTTTGTTTACATTGTTTCCTATAATTCTTGCTAGAACAGATGCATTAAAAAGTAAAAGTTTCATAATAGTTTTTTTAAAAATAGTTTTTTAATAGTTTTAGATTAAATAGGTAGTTTTTTTTAAAATAGTTTTATAATAGTTTTAGATTAAATAGTTTTTTAAATTATCGTACAATATTAATAATACTGAAATCTATTTTGATATTAACATTAGTATGAATTCAATTCCAAACGTTAACTCAAGTAGTGCATATCAGTGGAGGATCTAGCAATAGGGCATTAGGGGTAAATGCCCCCTTCCGATATTTTCTAGCTTACACAACCTAAAATAGATAGTTTTCATTTTAGAACGAATTAAAAAAATCAAGTAACTCAAGCCCTAATTTCTATTATAACGAATTTTGACGAACTTATGTAAATACTTATTATTTTAAAGCCCCAGTCGGATAATATGAACAATATTTGAGCTATTCCTCTATTTTACGAATTTCCACTCCAAGACCAATGCGAGGACAAATAACTACGAAAAGTTATAGGTACAAAAAACTTCCCTACACAGAATACCTAATAAGTATTTTTTTCTCTATTTTTTTTGCATTTCTGAATAGCTCGATAGTGTAAGCATCTTCGTACAAGGGAAAGATAAACGTTATTAAAGAGGGAATTAAAAATCCTTCAATTACATTTACCATTTGCATCAAAATTGTATGACTGAAATATGAGTGACTTATTAGATCTGCATTAATAAATGATAAAACTAAATTATAATAATAATAAAATCTAATGGTGGGTTTTGTTATTAACAATGATGTATAAAACTTGGAAAATAAAGTTTAGTTAGTATTAGCGAAAAAAGTTTTACAAATAATTATCCCTCCCGAAAATAAATCCTTAATCCGCCTCTGGACGAAAATTCAGTTCCAAGAAACATGTAAACAAAATTGGGTAACAAGACATATATTCAATTCAAATACTAAATTTAATTAAGACTTTACATACTATTGGTTTCAATAAATTTACTAATAAGAAAAATCAAACTGTTTAACCTAACTTTATTTTTTATCTCTAATTACGTAAGGTAGATTTTGTAAACAATTAAATCAAGTCTATTTATTTGATTTCAAATAATAATGATGACAAAATATAAAAATGAGGTACCAATGCGCATTATTTTAGTGATTGTGTATAAGAAAAAGTTGGTATTCCTTTATTAAGTGGTTTTGGCATTAAAAAGAAAAAAATCACACACAAACAATTCCATATTATTTTTGAAAACACAAAACAGAAATATATTAAGTACTACGGACCACTTAAGATCCTCTCACGGACCACGGGTCGGGGAACATTGTTATAAACTTATTAGAAACGTATATGCTGACTTTGCAGTATTCAAACTCCTACAATGCGTTATCATGTTTAGTACACTCTATACTTTGTAATTTACCAAGTATCTCAATAAAGCCAATTAAAAAGACCCAGAGTTCTCTAAAATGTACCAAGTTTGGTAAAAAATATTCCAAAAAATGTATGGTACGTCGCGCAAACGCTGAGCCGTTTACATGGAATATACATGGAATTTTACATGGAATAAAAAAATCTACTTACTTTTCCAAACGATATTTTCTTTTACTCTTATTTCTTTATTTCTTATACAAAATTTTAAACACCTGCTTTTGTGTGTTCCAATTATGACGCCACGTGCATAAACAGAGTAAAAAAAATACATGATTAAATTTGTTCAAGCTTTGATTATTTTAAATGCAAACGATTTGTGTTCAAGTTCTTTTTTTTAAATATTTATTAGAAAACTAATAGTATTTAGTAGACGGAAAAGTGATGGTAATGTGTTTTTTCTTTATTTGAAAACGCAAAAGATTTTTTAATTTGAATTTTAGTTTACTGACGTTCTTTTCAATTATTTATAACAAATAAATACTTTAATTTAGAATAAAAGTTATAATAAAACTATATAATTAAAAATGTTTTACACGTCTTGAATTAAAATAACATATGATGAATTAAATAACGTTTAACTGTTATTGCCGTATAACCTATTAATACCCATACGCGATGAATTACTTGCAATGAAAATAAAGGCATTAAACTCTTAATATGCTTGTTTCAAGCACTAAATGACATTTTTCGAAGATAAAATCTATTCTAAACGAATTTTTATCCCCAAAACCACAAAGAAAGTCAGAAACATTGCTCGTTTAATAGTATAAGACAGATAGATATGGCAACTAGGATTCTACTGTCGACTATTGGGCTTCCATTGCTGGATTTACCTTGTTACAATGTAAGTTTACTTTTTAAATTTTATTCTTATATAGGTAGTTTAACTATGACTTATACTTTACAGATACAATATTTAAATGCATATTAAATTATATAAAAAATCATGAAATGCAAGTAAAAAGTGAAGTTTTTGCAATAATTTTTTTAAAAAGTGAATTGTATTCTATTTAGGCAAAAGAATTCTATAGAAAACTGGAAAATTTTAATCACAAACAATTATCACAAAAGTTCAATGCCTATGTCTCAAAATTTAATAAAATTATACGCCTATAATTATCTCTTTTATCATCAAAGATGGCTTCATTTCTAAAGATTTTTATATTGTTATATGAAAATAACCACATTTAATTATGCATGATATGCATGATGTGTTGATCTGAAATATTTTTGGAAAAGTCTGGGAATATTAATCTTATTTTAAGTGGCAACCCTATTGTAATATAGATTGACAATAGTTAAGACAACGATACCCCAAAAAATTACAAAAACGTTTGTATTTCAAGATAAAGTATAAATATTCTCTTTTTGATATGAGTTTTACTTATTAAGAAGTAAACATTCAAAATGTTTTTCTTCTCGAAAATTTCTAATAATTATATTGTTACGTCACTACAATGATTTTTTGCTCAAAGAAAAAAGAATATTTGCAAATTGTCAATTATGTAAACATTTTGTTCAGAATCTCAGATGTCCCCTGTAAGCTTGGGCCTTCCATGCACTGGGGAACCTGCCGTTACGGTTCTAGGTGTATGAAAAAAATAATAAGAAGTACTTTTATACTATACTATTTTTTTATAGTTTACAAATACAAATAGTTTTTTATTGTTTTAAAATTTTACTAAGTTATTAAATATTTAATCTTACTCATTATCAGTTGTTAAATATCTTCGAAACTGATAGTTCCTGAAGTATAAAATATATTAGATTTAACAATTATTTCCTCTCAAGTTTATTTGAAATGTTTTATTTACTTCTCCCCTTTACCTTAACTACCAGAAATTGTTGTAAAATAAAATTTATCCGAGTAATATTTTAACTGAATTATACGCGTGTAATTTTCATTAAAAAACTTCAAACGATAATTAATAAAATGTGTAACAATGGAAGTATTGTTAATAGTTTAAAATTACGTTTTCCAATGCTTATAAAAAATATGGTAGTTTTTTTGTGTGTTTTGCATTTAATAAATCAATATAAAAATATATAATAAATAGCTTTAGCCATTGAATATATGCTACGAAAATATTGTTCGTCAGATTCTCATCTATTAACTTTATTTACATTGATATTACATTGATACATTATAATTAACTTTATTTACATTGATATGGGCTGTGAATTTTAATTTATAAAAAAAATATTGGTTTTAATATGGATAATTTAAAATTTGTTATTTTGCTTGTATTGATTTCATTAAACAAGTGGTTTCTAACTTTTAGTTGGCTCCGGACCACAGAGTTAGAAATTAGACATTGCACGAACCCAGCAGCAATATATATATATATATATATATATATATATATATATATATATATATATATATATATATATATATATATATATATTTTAAAGTTAATTTGACAATGTATTGAGATCCATACCTTGACGTGAAAGGTTTTTATAATTTGCTTCATGCAGTATCAGAATGGCAACATTATGTTACTCTATTAGGGAAAATTCCACGACTCTATGACAAATAGCGCGATTGACATAAACTTCGTCGCATTGTATAGAAAGTTAGGCAACGATTCGTATGAAAAATTAAAGTAATGTGAAGTAAGGGCAGTGTGGGGATAGGTGGCCCACGGCATCAGACCTAACATTTTGAGTATGTTACTCCTTTTGGCGTTGTAGATATTTGTTGACGACCATTCTTTATTTCAATAATCTGATCTGCTGAAATGACGCTTCCAGTAATGCTCTTTTGGCCTTGTTGCGACACAGGCATTCCTAATATTTAGAAATAAAAATAAACACAGATCGATTGACTAGTATAATAATTCAAACTTTTAGAATAACCGAAAGAAGTTACGGAAAATAAGTTTTGTTTCTTTACCAACTTTGAAAACCAATTCACACATTCGAAAAAAGATTTTTAATACTGTCTGTCGTCTGGGAAATTAAATGCTCAATTTTACTACTTCTGAAAATGTGAATTCTCTACTGAGGCATTTCGCACCAGCGAAAACTTTGCAATCTCTCTTCAATGGAAGAATCGGACAAAGTTGAATCTTTTTAGATTTTCGAGATTCCAATTGGAAGTGCAAATAGAAGATTGCGACAAAATGCTGAATCTTTATGCATACTACTGATTATATTTCTAAAGTTTACATGCAAATAGCATCCGTCTAGTAATCAGCAGGCTGGTGTGGAGTTTGGGTCACTAAAAAGAGCAAATGTGAAAAGGGCCTGCTTCTAGACTGGTAACAAGTGGTAAACTGATTGAGTTAACGTCGCAGTAGAGATACACAATGGGCTTTTGGCGACGGGTTTTGGCATCTAACAGGAAGAAAGGACCCTAGAAAATTTCGTCACAATTGTGAACCATGTTCAGATAACGAGGATATAACACCTGAGATGGCATACCGTGCATTTCATGATTAAACAAAAAACAAAGGACCACAATAGACTTATTGTGCACCAGTCCCCTTTACACGGCGAATGTTTTGGCGGATAATGAAACTGGAAATCCTCTAATCACGAGATCGTTGCACTCTCAAAGTCGGAATTCGGGCACACAGTTAAAAGGTCCATAATTGGAATAATAATGGTCTAACAGAAATCAAAGTTTTATGTCTCATTGGCATACGCAGCATTTTGAACTGTTAATACATTTGGACAGCTTATCGTTGTTTGGGTGCAATGAAATTACACTCCCGTGGCTAACATATGGCGTTGATATCACAATTAAAAAAAAAGTGGACCCTTATCAACCTTTTAGTTTTAACCTTTCAATAGTTAAATGCTTTTTACTTAAAGGTTTCAAACCATTTTTGCTCGAATTGTTTTTTCACATTTTTGTACCTCAAAGGCATTTAATTTTTGTTTTTGAAAATGAAAGTATATTCTATTCTGAATTCGAATTATCTTGTCCGTAGGTCTATCTCTTCTATCCTTCTAATTCTCCGTATGTTCCATTCTGTCCATTGTTATCTTAAAATAGAAGTAAAATTATGTAGCCTTAGAAAACTAAGTTAAACATTAAGTATTCATCCTTTTCGTTCAAACACAATTTAAAATAACATCTGTCAATAACTCTACAGCAATTCCCACTGATATTTCTGTCGATTCGTGTTCCACAATCTGCATGGCTATTTTGAGGCAATCCACGTGTGCCCAGGAGATTAAGGGGGCACAGGAATTAAGCACTCAGAGCTCAATTAAGCACTCACCGACTGAGTAATAATCGTTGAGACAGATTTGCCTTCCTAACGATCCGACATATTTGCCATACCGCTGGGGGTTAGAAATGATACAGTGATGGAATTATTATTCCTATCATAATAGTTGCATCGCAACTAATGCAAACCTCTACAACTCACAAGAATCACGATCTTAGGGTCGCCAGTGCTAATAGAAAATATCCGAATGTGAAGTATTTATTAAACCAAACGTCAATAAAAATATTTATGGAATGGCCACTTTCAATATTCTAAGTGATACGAACGTATGCATCGCCAGATTTCCCTTCACTCCATATTTCAGCTAAGTTATATATAATTTAAAAGGTTATAAAAAATCTCTACTTGGAAACATTTTTTATATTTATAGTATGTGGGGGAGGGGGGATTTTTGAAATATATTCTACTACGATAAACCGGTGGACAGTTTTTTAGAAATGATACAGTGATGAAATTATTATTATTCCTTATTGGGACATTTTGGGACACTTCTTCCAGTTTTTTATTACTCCTGTCAACAAGTATTAAGCTGGATTTCTAAAACTATAGTAAAATAAGAAGTTAACTTCCCTCTTTCCAACTTTGACATGATTTTACTCTACGACTAATTGCATTTAAATAAACGTCCTCTATCGTTGTCGCAATCTTAACCTATTAAATGAGAGAGTACCGTTTTTCGTTTAGAAATACCAGGAAAAATGAATCTATCCCAATAATGCACATAAGTGTTTTATTTCAGACATCAGGCATAACATTAAAATCCTATTACAAGATGTTTTTATCTCTACTTTGTATGAATACGGTTATTGTCATTTGTGGGATTATTGACATCAATGAAGCAAGTTGCTGTTCCAAGTAGCTGAATGTTTCGTTTTCTTCACAGATTCATTTAAAACATTTAGCATTCCCATTATCGCTGCTGCATTCTCTTCTTTATTTTTTATTGTGCGGTACTCTTTGTTGTGCTCAATGTTGTCTCACTATTATCCCAATGTTACTCCGCTCAGTAATAAAATTTTACAATGCTGAAAATATAAAACAAAATAAAAGCATTAAAAATATTACAGTCAAAAGAAATAGATGCCAAAGGTCGTACTTCCCAAAATACATACATGCCTGTAGTTAAGTATTTGCTGTTTTTCAACGGCGTACGAAGCTTTATAGTACATAAACTAGAAACTCTTGACAACACGAGGTTGAAGTAAGTCAGGATGAGTCAACGTAAGTCAGAATGCCTTCGAACGTCTCTGCATCTACACCTTCAAATAAGCGCCGATAGGTAGCAGGACATACGGGCGGATTCGATAGTGGTGATTGCGTGCCAATTTGAGACGTATGGCTGGAAATTCGAAAGCCGAAAATTAATCGCTGCCCCAAAGTTGCACTGCCAGTCCCAAAGTTATAGTTCTGTTACATAGTTTTTGTGGAGGATAAAAGAAATTTGGGCGATACCGCACACAATTAATTTTACTAAACTCTGTGATTGACGAGTCACCGAGGGAGCTGATGCACATCAAATCTGTCATGGATTAAATGACTGTGTGCGAGTTGAGTCAACGTCGTACTGCATGTATACAATAGGCTATAGTTGACAGTGCGAGTTCAATCCCAAAGGAAAGTTTCGAAATCATTGTCTGTTAATTTCGAACCATGACCAAATGAATGACGAGAACATTACTTGATCAGCCATTCTATCTCTAAACTTCCACACAACAAACAACGTGAGGGCGTTTGGTTCGTCACCGATTTCAAGTTCATACTCCCACTTTATACTACTATGTTTGGATTGGACGAAGAAGATCAAACTCGCAACCCTTGAACATTTGCTGGTCGTTATTATTTGTATTTGTACAACCCTTCTATTACGAGCAAACCTCTCTTCCAACCACGACGCTTCCATTTCAGAAACTGAAATTATTGCCAATCTAGAAGTAAGTAGTTTTTGCATTGGCAGTCGAAAGTCTGGATTGCCCCTTTGTTTATATATGAATCAACGTTTTTTTTTTAGATAGGGCAAGTTCTATAAATTATTTATGTATTTCGAATCGTGTAAACAAAACTAAGGTAACATGTTTCGAACATAGGAGGCTCATAAGAAAATATATTATTTTGGTATATTATTTATTTGCCAATCTCTATCTTGATTCGGGTAAATGTAATTTTGATCAGAAATATATATTTGCTCCACAAATGCGGTTTTCTGTTTTTATTCCTTTATTGAAATATATAGAAAAATAACCAAAGCGTATTATGCAAAATCATTTTGTGAAAGATTTAGTGAATCAAGAACAAATCATAGCAAGTCTTTTAGATTGAAAATACGTTATTGCAATGTTTTTAAGAATGATATTATATTTTAGACGTATTTCGTTATTTCAATTTCCTTAAAATCCTTGTGTGAGGAAGTTTTTTATTCTATTTGTATGGCAGAGCTATAACTTTCTACTTCAACTTATCGTGGTTTTCTATTAAAATCCAACAAATACAAAATATAAAAAATATTTTTTTGTGGACATGTTCATGATTACAGCTTTCAATAAAAATATTCTAGATAAGTAAAGTGGCTCTAAGTATTGCAACGATTGGCTCGGGAAATGGAATAGAATTGAGAGTATAGAATACCAATATTACCTTGAGTTTTTAATTTTCTGCCAAGATCTGAAAATTCATTGGATTAGAAGAGAAAAAGTTTAAGTGAGACTGCATTGGATGGCAAATGGAGGAAGTCCGAAAACAGAGTTTCGAGATAAGAGAGTTAAAAGTTTGCAACTGCCATTGGCTGTAATGTTAAGTGGAATGACATTCAACACATTATTGGGAAACCTCTTACATTGGGACCCACACAACTTGGGAAGACGATAGATATAGCTACCTACTAATGGAAAATGGTGAGAGTTCATTTTCGGATTTTTGAGATTTACACCGCTTGGTAAACGTATCGTTCATATGTAGATTCTACTACATACTGAAATTAAAATGATTAGGTAAATATTAATTAGTTCCAGTGTTAATCATGTCATGATAACAAATAAAAAAAAATACAAGAACGTAACTTTAATAATATGTATCACATTTTAGGAAATATTTGTTAAAAAAAGTTGAATTAAAATCGAATATTTGTGTCTTTAATATCAATAATAAAAGCACTCTGGTGTAAAATTAAATCTACATTATCTTTACAAATTATTTTTTATTGTATAATGAAATAATATTTATTTTATATTTATCGAATAATAAAATTAAGCTACATAATAATTAGATTTCTAAAATAAAATATTGAAACAATAAATCATGGCCCTAATTATCAACATGTGCGAAATTAGTTTTGAAACAAACAGGACGTTAATGTTTTTGTAAGCCGAAATAATTTTTACGAAGAAATATTTCCTTTCAACGTTATTTATTTTTGCAACATACATAAATGAGATATAATTATCGAATGTTTTGGCTTTGAGACACTAATATTTTCAAATTTCACTCAATTATAAAATTATTCTGTATTTTTTTTTACAAGATTTTGTTTAATTTATATATTTTATTCAAATTAAATTATGGTTTCCTTGTCATTTGGACTTTTAATGACATTGTTTTTGGGCAAATGTCTGTTCATGTATCGATAAAAATGCCTTTCTTAATTGTTTTCGAAAAGAAAACGCCCATTAATAAACGAGTTAAATTTTTACGAGGACGATTTCAAATAAAAATAGACGACACAACTCAAACCAGGGATATCTTGGTCGGAAGTCCCGCGCTATCGATCGAGCCAAAAATGCTCGTTATGGATTGTGGTAATACATGGAAAAACCGAAATTAAAATCTGAGTTGGTACTACCAAAATTAATAGGAGTAATTTAGTTTCGTTTAAACTTTGAGGTTCTAGTTTCGTCAAAAGTCACGAGATTCACTGACGAAGATCGTCAAATTGACGAAAATACCTTTACAGGCATAATACTATAAGGATGTAATTATAAGGTAAGGTATATATATATATATATATATATATATGTATATTATCAATAAATAATAATTGTACGAGACCGAAAGAACTTAAATTTTTTTTAGTTATCTCTATAAAACTAAAGTGTTTGAAAATCCATAGAAAATATATGACCCGAAAACAAACTTTCATTACTCTACATTTAATTAAACGTAATAAAAATTGAATGTGGTTGTGTCGGAGTACGACCAAATGGGTTTTATGAAACATAAGAGAAACAAAGATTGGACGCCAACGTATTCTTGGCCAACAGAAGGAAAAGAAACAAGTTATATCCTGTGTATGTCCAGGATCCATACGTGCTTTGCTTTATTTAAATATTTTACATAAATCGGTGTATAATTTAATATCTAAAGAAAACACATTTTTGTCAATGTATTGTTTATTATGGAGTAATAGTGTAGGAATGGGTAACCCATTAAAGCGTGGTGTGGGAATTTTACCCTGATAACCAACGTAGCTGAGTGGAACAACGTTTCATGTTAAAAAAAAAGAAGAAAAATTCGCTGTGAATAAAAGGTCACTTCACTGAAGAAGAGTAACAATTTATCTTGATAGAGGTCATTACATCGCAGCTTCCGAAATCTGTATTAGAAATCTTAAGAGCCCAACTAGATGCAATTTCCTGGACACTCAACCATTGAGATGTAATAAGATTTCTGGAAGAAATCAATTTCCTGTGTCCGAATTACGGCCGTACTTTGAGACCCTCTTCAAATGCTACTAGTGCATTCCTATATCACAATTTCATTGACTTGATTCGTTACAGCGGAGGTTTTAATATCTCAACGGAACAAACACATTCAATAGAAGTTCTGTTTAATTTTTTTATAGGTATGTGTGGTGTAGATCAGTAGTTCTCAAAAGGTGGTCCGCGGGTTCACAAAGTAAAACGGTTAAAATGCGCTGATTTAAGAGTGAAAATATCGAGTTTACATCCAAATTTGGGAGAGATTATAAAGTAAAAAGAAACATTTCACTCTTCCCATACAGTTAAAATATCACTACAGTAACTAACCTAAGTGATTTTCACAATGTGTTTATGAGTTTAAATGAGTGTTAAATGTAAGAGACTGAAAGTAATTAAACTCCTGATTGTGATTGTTCCGCAATTGTAAGATTTTCTTTGTTGGGTATGTGGGTCCATATTCTTAGTAAAAGCTGTGCAAAATTAAAAGGAATTATAATATTGATTTTAGATTTTTCTCCTTCCCTTCATTTTCATGTTAAAAAAAATTGAAACATACATTGTACATGCACAGAATGTAAGGGGACTTCCATGAGTGTATACGAAAAAAGGATCCCCCTGTCCTATTTCAGTTTTAAGTAGGGGTCCGTGGTTTAATTATGATTGTGAAGCGCTGGTGTATATTACTTAAAAAAAGAGTAATAATACAAGCAACAGATCAATTAACCTCCTTCATAATATATGCCAATCAATTATATCGATTTCGGTGTCTAGAGTTGCCTCTTCAATAGTCTGGGTTTTCTTATATAAAACTACTACGTTGGTATGTAATAGCTATAAGTAAAAAAAATCCTGCACTTTCAATAAAGGTAACTAAAGATAAAAAAAGATAGATAAAAGATAAAAAAAAGAATTATTTAAATAATAACCTTTTTTTATACTATTGGGCAAGGTTTACTCGAATTTCAGTAACGTCAAATGTAAGAGCACCAGAGAACACGTTAGCCTGAAATTTTTTAGTGTAGTTATTAAAGGCTATTTTGAGCAAATTAAAAATCGATTAGAATCTTTTTGGCAATATGCACGATATTGATATTTCTTGGAATGAATAGCTCGTTAAGACGGGGGTTGGATATGAATGATTTTTAAAAATATACTTAGTATTTCTTGTTGTTATAAATTAATCAAACATAACTTTTTTTTAAAATTTTTTTAAAATTTTAATGATAATTTTAAAAATTGTCTGAAATTGTTCACATGTGCCCCGCTAATGTGGATGATCTATTTTAGTTTTACTTACAAAAATTAAATAATCTTAACTGATATAAAAAAAAAACATTTTTAATAAACTTAGTTTATTAATGCAAAAATGTGTATCTTTCAAAAATAATAATATACTTGAAAAATATTTAAATTTCGTTTTTATTAAAAAATGCTTGCTAAAAACACACTCTAAAACACACACATTTTTACTGAAAACTTTAAACACGTTTGACCGATTTGTAAGTTTGATCACGATATGGTACCAGTATAACCGTTTAGTGGTAGTTTTTGATTAATGATCAATTAAGGTTAACTGGGTGAAATAGATATATTGTTCACATGTACCCCTTCTCCCCTATGAGAATTTCGGTTGTAGTAGGCATCATCCGTTCATGTTCTGTGTGTATGTATACACATACATAACAATTTAAAATATATTTAAAATTGTTATGTATGTGTATATGCATTTTTGGCTTATAGTGCATCTCACAAACACCGAAAAATCCAAAGTAACATTTTTAATTTGATTTCACTTAAACTAATAGAAGGCAAAAATGGATTTTTAAACCTAAGGGTATAATATATTTTTACATTTAGATATATTATTTGTCGGGTTAAAAAACAAGAATAATACTATTTCTAGGCACGTAGTTAAATTTAATACACTCTGACATATAAGGAAAGCTAGTTCTAAACAGTTTAGTCTTCAAAATAAAAGTTTGCATAAGCTTTATTATGAATGTAACGAAAACTTTATTATGATTAGATATTATTACTAAAGAAAAAACATCGCGTTTTTTGTTAATGCCTTAATTGGAAATATTTTTGGCAAGGCATGTATGTAAAGCAAGGCGTATATTTTAATTACCTACTCCCAAAATTGATTTTTTCTTGGTTATTACCTTTTAGGTATTGGACTTGGCTAATTAAATGTCTCATTACTTAAAAAATGCATCAGAAACTGATGCTTTTATATAATGCAGGTCTGCTTATTTAAATTAATAAATATAAATTTGTTAGAAAAACGCAAATAGACTTTCATATTTCCAGACATAATTTTTAAAAAAAATTCTTATTACTGTATACTTTGTAAGAGAGAAGGGTTAGAGGAGATTTAATTAAACTGTTTAAATTTATTAAACTGTTTAAATTTATTAAACTGTTTAAATTTATTAAACTGTTTAAATTTATTAAACTGTTTAAATTTATTAAACTGTTTAAATTTATTAAACTGTTTAAATTTATTAAACTGTTTAAATTTATTAAACTGTTTAAATTTATTAAACTGTTTAAATTTATTAAACTGTTTAAATTTATTAAACTGTTTAAATTTATTAAACTGTTTAAATTTATTAAACTGTTTAAATTTATTAAACTGTTTAAATTTATTAAACTGTTTAAATTTATTAAACTGTTTAAATTTATTAAACTGTTTAAATTTATTAAACTGTTTAAATTTATTAAACTGTTTAAATTTATTAAACTGTTTAAATTTATTAAACTGTTTAAATTTATTAAACTGTTTAAATTTATTAAACTGTTTAAATTTATTAAACTGTTTAAATTTATTAAACTGTTTAAATTTATTAAACTGTTTAAATTTATTAAACTGTTTAAATTTATTAAACTGTTTAAATTTATTAAACTGTTTAAATTTATTAAACTGTTTAAATTTATTAAACTGTTTAAATTTATTAAACAGGGTGATGACAATCTTTTGGGTTGAAATATGAGTGACAGAATGTATGGGTTTAAATTGAACATTTTAATGAGGAAGGGAGAAAACACTGTTTTTGTAATAGGGTGATCAAGAAACGGAACAACTTATCATTGTATATTGTTAACTTTACAGGAGTATTTGATTTTAATCAGAAGTGAGATATTCATGGGGGAATAGTTAGGAGATACTAGACTGGACCAACCTTGTTGGGCCTTGAGCCTGTTGTTGATCGCCAATATTCGTAATTATATTACAGTACTTAATTGTAATATAAATTTTATTACAATACTTAATGTTATACTTTTTCTTATTATACATAAACTTTTGACATAACGATCCCACAGGAACAACTTGAGTGGTCACTACGACTATAAGGTTGTATCGATTAAAAAATAAGAAACTAATAACCCGATTGGGATTTAAGGTGGTTGCCCTTGTTGGAAGAGGGTCCATACGTTGAGGGTTTGTTGCTATTAGTGTTTACTATAGTTCCTGCTGTTTTATCTTGGAATGCCATGAACATATATTAGAAAACGATTTGTGTCTACATGCAATATTGAAGACAATTTTAGCGCTATTTTTTATATTGTAATATTAATATGACCTAAAAAAGGCTAAAAAGCACTAGTACATTGTATCTCGGTTATTTTTAATAGAGCATAGACGAACTTAAGCGTCTTGCATGGTAAGATACCGATTTCTTTCAGGTCTAAAGATAAACTCACTGGAGACAATTAGTTGCAGGGTATTATGAAGATGCATTCATTTTATCATTAAAAGATACTTTGCGTGTAAAGTGTTGCATGAGCAATTGGGAACATGTGATTGATTTGCCTACATTATTTTAAATTGCATCTCATGAAACTTGAAATGGGTACTTAAATGCAAGCCATTAGTCGTTAAAGATAGTAATATAAGTCATACATAAATAGCGTTTTAAATTCTCCGTCAAAACCGAACTTTATTTACTTCTGTTTTAAATAATCAAAATAAACAAACCTAATGGTAAAATTTTAGCAAATAAAACCAATTTCCTTGATTTTCCTTGAAAGTTGTTTATTTTATTAAGGAAAAGAACAGAGGAGCACGGTTTACAAATAAAATACTTTAAATTGGAGTTGTAGTAAAAAACATTTGCAATGGCGACAATTATTGTTCAAATTTTAGAATCTGTATTAAATCCCATGTATCTCAAATCAGTTTGGGACACTTTATTCAATAATTAGAATAATTTTAAACGTAAATTATATAAGAAAATTCTGGTGCACACGCATACGCAGAACCACCTACCCTTATATTGCCCTCTGTTACAATTCGAATGCCAGGAAGCATATAGCTGGTTTTTTTTTATATAAAAGATCAATAACCGTTTATTTAAACTGTTTGTCGTTTTATTGAAGGGGACACATCACCCAAAAATATTGTAAAATTTTCGTTTTTTTATTTGCTAAAATTAATTTTTGGAATCTGCTAAATACGAAAAATTCTAGAACCATATCTATGTTTTTTTAATAAGTTATTTGAGATTTTATGCTGGATGACAGAGGTATGGTTTTCAAGGGAACGAAATTTTTGAAAAAGAAACTTAAAATAATTGAAAAATGTTTAATTTTGATAAATATATAAGCAATTATGGAATTTTTGTGCGAATAGTTAAATACCGGATAACCGAATATTTTTTACAAAAGGTTCTCAAGTGAAACAGCCCTTACCCAACAATTTTTTTTCTCCTCCAAATATATCAATTAGAACAGAAATCATGCACCAAGTTTCTTGAAGAAAAGTAATTGATAGCAAGCAAACAATTCTAGAAGGAAAAAAATAAATTATTTTTATTAGTAAGAAAAAAACACCGAATGAAAAAAATATTTAAAAAAATTCCCTAACTGTCGAATTGATAACCTCTCCATTGGCTCCTCGCGTTTCTCGGTTTTAGTTGGCGCGCTTAAGTTGGGCAGTAAATAAGAAAATAGGAATATGTAGTTGGATGTCAAATACAAAAGTAAACATGTCTATAACGGGAATGTTGTAAAAAACACTTCTTTTGGAATTGTTACGCTATTTGCAATAATTTTTATATGTGTTAGATTGTTTTACAAACTTGCTATTGCACCATTAACATATCACACGTTTCTCATAATCACGCGAGTTAGATTATCAAAAGAAGTTAAATAATATAAATTAAAGATGAGTCCTTTTAAAGAGTGTGTCATATGTGGGTAATTACTTTGCCTTTTGAGGTACATTTGCACTTTTAGAACGTCTGCTTCCCTTGTGTCCACTCATAAATAGGATCATAATTCTCACATGAGAGCTTTTTATTAACATGACCTGGTTTTATGAGATATCATTTCAGAAGTATACGACACTCCTGGTCTTAAATGGCAGTTAGAAGTACTTTTTTTTCCGCGTAAATATATTTTCCCGAAAAAGTTAAACTTTCTTATCTCTGTTTTATTCCAATAAAATCTTGATTAAAAAACGAGATATGTATTCAAATTCTTAATCTTTTCATTTTCTTGAAAAAAAGTCATTGAAAGCAAGCAAACAATTTAAAAAGGAAAAAATAAATTATTTTTATTAGAAAAAGAAACACCGATTAAAAAAAATACACTTAAAGGTAAAAATATATTTTATTTTCTGAACAAGTGTAAAAATGTAATTATTTTAAAACAATGTATTTCTTATTATAACTTATTGAAGTTGGTACATAATGCCGATTTCAAAAAGTCACATTAAGTAAAAAATTACTATTCAATATTTCCATTTCCTTAGTCATACTTTTTTCACTTAGTCATAATTTTTTATGTCAATTCACTTGTTCAAATTTTTTTATGTCAATTCACATAATGTCAATTCATTTAGTCATAATTTTTTTACGTTTTAGAATTTTTTTCTTGAAGTCGGTTTTTCTTTTTTTAAACAAATGTTTTTTTTTTATTTTATTCTTATATTATTCGTACATCATTCTTTTTCGAAATGATAAAGAAATTTAACCTTAACCTTGTCATTATACCATTGTGCTAATTATTTCTTCAAGAACTTTATTAGAATAAAGTTCTAGAATTCCCGAGGAATTATTGATATTTGAAATATGTTGCTTTTTATGTCGCTGGAGTTTTTGCCGACGTACTCGTAGTAGTTTCATGTCAAATACATGTTTTTTTGGAGGAACTGTTGTATTTTTCTTCTTTTTACATCACTCATATATATATGTATATAACTTTGTGTTATCTTTTTGTACAATTGCAAAGTGATGTATATCACTTATCACTTTGCAATTGTACAATTATTATTTTTAAATGTGTGGTTTATAAAGCACACAAGCCGGTTGCACCGGGGGGGGGGGGGGCTTCATCCAATAATCTGGAAACCCTGAAAGTTGGGATATAATATGAAAAATGTCGATAAGTTGGAACTGGGAATTTTCAGCACTGTTGAGTTGAGAATTTCGAATCGTTAAGTTGGAAAATTTCTTGCTTCAACCCCCCATAAAATATTTTTTGTGTAACGGCACTGAAAGCACATTGCGTAAAAACTCAGCTGCCAGCATATTGCGCTCGACGAAAGGTCACTACGAAATCGACGTCTCATACATCCAATCCGTTGTGCATTATGGTCCCGAGTTTAATTCTAAAGTCTGGATTTGAATTACCGTTGATATCATCGTGAAGAGGTTCCTGAAATAGATCTGTCGCCACTTAAATGTCCTCTCGTTGTTTGAAGAGCGGAAAGCTAGATTAGGTGTTTTACTCGTCATCAGATCAGGTTTCATAATCATTTCTGCGTATTTTTCTCAATAAATATCCCGTATAGTTGTCAATACTTGATTATGTTGCTTTATAGAAACTTGAGTTTATACAACTAACTTGGGCAATGTGTACAATAAATAACAGAATTACTTAATTTATTAACATTTATTATGTTATGAAGTATCAAGTTATATGACATATTGCTTCCGTATAAAATTTCGAATTCAGGTTTTTGTGTTTTCACAAAATTTGTGGTACGTGGCTTTTAAAACTTGGTTTTCAAAATTAGCCCTCATTTGTGTGTGGTAATTAGAACGTTTAAATTTTCTCTTGAAAAACTGACAGCCATCTAATTAAATATTAGTTAACAAAAAATGACAGTATAAAAATCGTAATAAATATCCTCAATATTTTATCTGTGAAAACACTAGACTTATTAAATGAAAGTTGAAAAAAAAAGTCAAGTTTTTTTATATACCTTTACTGAAAGTTCCCTAACCTATTTGATCCAAACATCTCAAACTGAAAGACCACATTAAATTTCAATAACTGCGGGATCGTAAACAGCCCACGCATTCAACTTTCTTATTCTAGCCATGGATTTCCATTTTATGAGGGCGAGACGAATCGATCCACATTTGGAGTCCCGAACTATGTCTACCGGCGGACAGTTATTGTGAGAGGTGAAATTATACTACTTCAACTTTCAATTTAAATTACCACTTGGATTACTGTATATATATATATATATATATATATATATATATATATATATATATATATATATATATATATATATATATATATATATATATATATATATATATATATATATATATATATAATATTTTTTAATATATATAACCTCCAATAATCCTCCGACGTGACACTTAAAAAAAATACTTCAACTTCGAATATTTTTACGAATGTAAAGTTTTTGTGTAATGCTAGAAGAACTGGAAATCCCTGGACAACTTAAGTCGTTCAGTTCCGTGAGAGTTTCATTTTTCCTTATTCAACTGAAACCGTATCTTCTATGTCTAAGGAACATGGTTTACTTGATAGCCGACTTCGGAATTCTATGGATGATTTTTGAGCAATTTTCGAAGCGCAATGGCTTTTAGGTTTTCTCACATACTTTAAAATTCTAATCGAAATTATATGTCCATTCAATAAATTAAAAGATAATTTTAATAAATTAAATAATTATCAATTAAAATATGACTACGGTATTTGAAAATTTTAAAATTCTTAAAGAGTATGCAATGTAGTTAGTTGAAAACTTAAATTGAAATGTTTGATATTAAGTCGTCTACCTGTTCTTTCTCAGTTTAATGTCAATTTATTGCAGAAACGGGAGGGGACCTTTATCTTTAGAAATGTATAGGATAAGTTTCACCAAATCACCGATTTCCTCTATATTGATGGCTATTTTACCAATTGGAGATACAGGTATCTGACAAGGAAATGAGTTGCCTGTATCGAATTGCCCCTTAAACACCACACTGAATTATGTTGATCCTCATCCCGAAGATGTGTCTTAACTAAGTGGTTTATAAAATACTTTATTTAACTACTAATAACTGATTCAAATGTGGTTGCGTATTCTTCGTATTATACGTCATAGAGAAGCTATTTGTGAAACTTATCGATATGTATAGTATAATTATCAAATTCATATTCAATATTTTCACAATATTACGAATATGGAATATTTATTTTTACTTAGTTTTTTTAAAAGTTAACTACACCCCAAATATGTAAAATTAAAATATATCTTGCTTTTATTTTAAATTTAAATGGGTTGAATGAAAATACATATTGGGTTAAAAAATATTGATTTTAATATGTTATCATTAATGAATTTATTATCATATTTTAAAGAAAAATTATTGATTCGAGCGGAACCCGAACTATTCAAATACAAGAATGCCGTAAAACTGGGCAGTAAATAAATAGTTTGTGTTTAGAGTCATTCTTTATTTTAACAACCACCTGTGGTAAAATGGTACACGCAACAAAATCTCATTTCATTCAAATTAAATTAACTTTTAGAATGTAAGCTATATCTTTAATTAGGAATGTAATTGAGAAAAAAATACTTCATTAACTTTTTTGATGGAAGGATTAGGCACGTTAGGCCTGTGCCTAAAAGCTCTAGGGATCCGAACTTTAACTTAAGAAAAAATATATACAATTTATGATACAAAAATACTTTTAATTGTTAACTCGTGAATTTCATATAAAAGGAACTTAGAATATTTTTCTATTCCTTTAACTATTTTAAAATAAATAGTTTTCTTTTAAAAATTTTATTAAAACGTATATAAAATATAACTGGAAAGTGCCAGGAATCTAATACCAAGCAAATCGTCATCAAATTTAAGAAACGTAATTCATATGCAGCTGTCGCCAACTCTAAATATATAATATTAAAGATTTTGCTTACAATAAAAGATAAATATAAATGTCACAGGATTGAAAAGGTATTTAAAAAAAATTAATTCAAATGTTGAACCTCCTTAAAATTTGAATGTTTCCACAAAACCATATATATATATATATATATATATATATATATATATATATATATATATATATATATATATATATATATATATATATATATATATATATATATATATATATATATATATATATATATATATATATATATATATATATATATATATATATATATATATATATATATATATATATATATATATATATATATATATATATATATATATATATATATATATATATATATATATATATATATATATATATATATATATATATATATATATATATATATATATATATATATATATATATATATATATATTCCTTGCGTTTTTCTTCATTTCTTTTAAAAAAGAAAACAATATTCTTTAGCTCTGTATGCATAGTCTGAATATTTGGTGGAATATATGTATTTACTGAATGCATAAGTATGCTTCATGCATCACTAGAAAATAGATAATAGCGCGGAAGTACGATCTACAACTTTTTTTCGAGTGAAAAGTTTTCATTTAAGTAATTCAACGTTTCAATGGAAAATAGATTTTATTTTCATATGTGAGAAAGGGTTTTTATTCTGTTTATTCCAGCCTCATTGAAAAAATAATATAGAATTTTGCTGGTATGGCGACGGGATTTCTAAAGAAATTCCCTCAGGAAATTTCGAAAAGGACATAGAATGTCTTTTTTTTTATTATTATTTTATTTTGATATTCCCAAAATGTTTGAAGAAATACATTTGTACCCAAATTCTGAGTGAGTTCTCATGTCATACTTTCGTAACCGAATTCTAAATGATTTTCATGGTAAAAAGTCGAAATTCGAAATTCACGGCGCCATTTTTTTCCCGTAGAAAATTCCAACATTTGTTTAAAAGACTCTGATTACATTTTTAGAGTCTTGTGGATTGTATGGAATGATTGATTTTAATTCTTTAAATAAATTGAAATAGAGAAAGAAAAAATTTGTTTTGAAATGTTGTTTAATAAACACAGTTCTTTAGGAAACATTTGTTTTACAACAAACCGAGAGATCGTGTATTTTTGGTAGTCAACATACCCTACATCATACTTTCTTGTGTTTAACCCTAGTGCAAACAAGTTCAAAATAAAAATTTAATCAGGTTTTATATCTGAAGCGTAGATATAAATTAAAAAAAATTTCAAACATATAGTAGAACAAATTAGCTATATAATCGGCCATTCATTCAGTTGTTAATAATTTTGTCAATCAGTTTGAATTTCTTCCCTCTTTAAACTAAATTGTTTGTGCTTTTTTAACAAAAATTTCAACTTAAACTTTTTAATATAAGATTGCAAACGTAGACATTTCACATTTAAACAAAAGAAGAAAAAAATAATCTTACCTTGGCATAGTCATTTGACAACCTGACCCGCTTTAAGTTAGCCAACCAACCCAAAACAATTCGAATAAATGTGGTGGCAGAGGTGGCCAGGCATCTCAAATTGTAGAACCCAATACACGAAATTCAAGCGCTTGGTTACAAGTTGCAGAATCCTAATGGGATAAACATTATTTTCCCATATGTTTACTACAGAAAAAATATTTTGAAATGCGAAAAATTTACTTTCCGAATTGAAAAACAGAAATTCTTATACAGATTCATTATCACAGCTAAGATCCCGAAACAAAATAATAACATGCTTCGTGTATGCACTACGTACACCAGACCGCTTAGTTAAGAAGCATACGTTATATTTTTTGGTTAGTTCCACATTAAGACTTCATTTCCATAATTTTATTATATATATATATATTTCTGATTGCCCTCTCTCTCTCTGCCCCCTCTCAGATGACATCCTGGATCCACTATTGTATTTAATGCACTTAAATGGAACACATTTTGAGAAATAAAATAAACATTCCATTTCCGACAATTCTTAAAAGATTCTAACTGTAATATTATATAACTGACATTTTAAATGCTTTATAAAGAGCGTGAGATTGCATGTTTTGATAAAAAGATATCTTTTAGGTTGGCATTTGGTGGAAGAGGGAGAAAAAGAGGGTACATTAGTTTCGAAGATATCAAAAATGTACTGGCAATAAAAGTACCGAGCCGCGAGACGCATGATATACGAAGTATTGGAAAAACTAAATTTTGTTTTCGATTTGACGTACACTCACTCATAAATGAATAAATACAATCATCTCTATAAAACTCTTTTGGAGTAAAAAATGATATATTTGAAGCATTTGATGTCTATATTAATATTATACAGACGTATTATTGTTATACTTAGGATTACTCCCAATTTGGTATTTGACTTTATGGTGACAAAAATTGAGTTTCGAAAATTTGATGAATTTATTTTAATTTATAAAACATTTTGAATAATTATCAATATAATTATATTCATGATAGTTTTGAATGGTTTTAAACATAAAATTATATTCATATTTCGCTATATAAATTTCCACAACAAATGAAAATCATTTGTATTGAAGGTGTTTTAAAATGTATTTTATATTATCTTTATAAATGTAACGTATGGGGAGTATAATAAAACATATACTTTCTGTACAAAATGTGAACTACCCTACACACGCTGTCAGATATAACTAAGTGATCACAGATTGAAAAATAAATTTCTTTAAAAAATTTTAATGTTATTGTTTTTTCAAAAGTCACGTGATTCAATGACGAAACATTTGTCAAAATTGACGAAAATACCCTTGACGATCGAAGAATGATAAAAAAAGGACTAGTCCTGAGTGTGCATCAGGACATAAACAGCATTCATGAACCGAAAAATACAGTACAATGAGGACTGCGAATACCCGAATTAAAAAAATAATCTCTTTTCGCCCCCCCCCCTCTTTCCCTCTTCTTCCAGTATACAAACCACTGACTTACATCTTACAAATGCATTTCTTATTTCGTTTCTAAACACAAGTTCTCCGAAAAGCAGAACCAAAATAACCTTGTTGAAAGTTAATTAAAACGCCGTCCTCTTTTGTATATGCGGACTTTCAAAAACTTAATTATTCCTAGAGTTCTTACTGGTGTGAAAAGTAGTCACATGGAACAATGAACACCATAATTTCTGGATAATTAGTACCTAACAAATTCAAATTGCCCATATCGAATATCAAAGCTAAAATAATTTAATTAAGGAATTTTCTTTCTTATTTTAATTATTCCTGGTTTTTTGTGTTTTTTCTCATAAACTAAAAAAACCCTAATAGGATTAAAAATATTAAATATAATACAAAAATAATAATAATAATAAATATTATAATTTTTTATGGCGAAATACACATACGAGTTTTAACTGCAATTAGCTATGAACAGTAAGACATTAAATTTAATGGAGAGTGTTGAATATTTTGTCATAAATTCGTAATAATTTTTTTCCCAATGAATTATTTTCCGTTAATAAATTATATTCAGTGTATTTCAATTTTATATTACCTTCGTTTATTAAAATAATATTAATTTTAAATTCGTAATTAGTATACTTAAGTTTATTAGTAAGCAATGTGGTGGAAAGGGTATTTATAACATGACATGTTTAGTGTATATTTAATAACATTGTAACAGATATAATTCCCTGCAAATGAACTCTTTCCAAATGAAACTGTCTTCCACCCCTTTCATTTTATTAGAACATAACCAAATGTATCCTTCCGCGAAATGTTAATCTTTGTAAACCGTTTCACTCTAATCAGAGATCAAGTAATCCCCGGCTTGGCCGGTCACGTAAATTCAGCTCCTCATTAAATTAATAAATTAATATTTAAATGTTTTCATCCTGAATTCATATTTCTTAATAAGACGGAAATGCTAATCCTAGCTTAAAAGAAGTCTTGTTAAAACGTAAGTTTTTCGCAACACAAACATGTAAAAATAATATAATTTTATAATCTATCATTATATATTTCTTACTTATAGTAGTTGAGGTACAATTAACATTATAGAGGAATGGCAACATAGTGGACATTGGTACAGTTTCCAAATGGTAATTATACAATTCAACAAGTCATGACTTATGACTGGAGGATGAGGGCTCTAAATGGAGCAAGCACTGCGACCGGTGGTCTATTGTACCCTAGAATGAAAATAAATCCTTGATCACTTAAGAAAAGAAATCGTCAGCTGAAGAAAAAGTTCAGCAGAGATTTCAACAATTCATACTTTTTGAACTGCAGTAATATGTTCTACAACATTTCATAGTTAATTCTATAACCAACGATAAAAAATAATTAAAAAAGACTAGAAATCACGCAAAATTAAGGAAAATAATCTACAGTCTCCAAAACAATGAATTCTTCACCTAACTTTAAATGTATGGATGTGTACTTTTGGAAAACACAACCCATTTTCGTTTGGTTATTACAACCAAAAAAAGTACTTAAAAAAACGAGTAGGTCTAGATACTTATTAAGACCTATAAAATAAGTATATAGACCTACTCGGTTTTTTTTAAAAATATAATTGCATCGTAAACGGGAGCATGACATACTCAAATGCAAGTAACCGTTCGTTTTCAAAAGGTAGCAATGTGGTTTAATATTGTTATTCTCAGCTTTTGTGCAAGCTGATAAACTTAAAATAGTAGTTCATAAGTTTGTTTTCCACATTATTTGATGCCGATTGAAAATGAGTTATTAGAACTCAATAATCTTACTTCTTATTCTTTTAGCACACCATTCTTAAAATTTTTTCTGTTTATAATTTCATCCTGGTAATTTCACGGATAAGGCACTTGACTGCGATGCTGAGGATCTGGGTTTGATTCCCGGTAAAATAAAGTTGTAATTGTCGATATTTTTGAAATCTTATGTAGGCAAGCTTCTGCTCAGTTTTCCTCATTGCTAGCATCTGCTCATTTTCAAAATTGAAAATCATGTATTTGGAGTAGTGATTAGCATCGAATTTAATAAAAAAAATAGTATATTTTACTTATTTACAAGTACCTATTTTTAACAGTGCAGACAGAGAATATCCACTTTATTCAGGTATTTATATAATTAATATATTCTGAAAAATACACATGATATAATACTTTTGAGATATGTTTCATTAAGAAATAATTTACAAGCTACAGTATAAAAAATATCTTAGTGCATGTGTTGGAAGTGTATTTTATAGGGTTTAGTAGTGAAAACAAATTAATTTTGGGAACTATGAATAAATGCTTACAATTTAATTTTAAAATGGCTCCAAAAATGTATATATTTTTTAAAACCCTTTCTTATTAAGGATCTTTGTGTAAGTCATCAAAATATTGTATCTTTATTAAAAGTATCCTAAATAACTTTGCATAATGTCTCTGTGATGTAAGATAAATAGGAGGAGAGAGAGAGGGTGGAAACATACTTTTTTTTTTCTATAAGTATAAAATTTGTATTTTTGAATTATTAAAGCGTTATTTTGACCTTTTTTTTACCATTTTCTCTATGTAATGTGGCAACTATTGAAAAAGGAAAAAGTTGAAAAGTATAACTGAAGTCAGTTATCTAGTCTGAGTTTTTATAATTGCTTAATGTCATACTTTCATGTTTAAAAATTCCTATAAAAAACAACCAAGACGAATTCTATACTAGTCTTTGAGTTTTATTTCTATAAAAAAGATACTCGTTATGACATTTTCCACAAAGAAATTGGATTTCATACTTTAAATATTTTTGTCTATTTTCACCATTTTATATTATGTTTTTTACAACATTTTACTTTTTCCTATACATTGCTTTCGAAAAAACTCAGATTTTTACTGAATTTAAATATAAATTCCTCCTAAGGATGTTTTCTATGACATCTTTTTTATTTGGAATATTAATTATATTCATTTAAGCTTAAAGAAATAAAACGAAACTATCACTCAACTCGTTTAGGATTTTCAGAAGTCGGCATTTTTAAAAAATATTTTTTTCCGTTGATTCATATTATACCAATTTCAACAACCAATAACAATCCGAATTTTCAACACTTTTCTGATTGTATTGTTTATAGTGATCCCTTTGTCGTATCATTTATTTATTTATCGAAACGAATGTCGATGTTTTGAAATGAATACCATTTCAATTTCTATAAAAATTGTTGATAAGAAAGATTAGAGTAGCAGCCTAAACGAGAATGCTACTATTTTATAATCTAGTTTCCAAATGTGCAATTTTCTTGCAAATTAAAAAGTTTTCGAGGAAATAAAAATTTATTTGGATAAATACGAATTATAGAAACGTCCAAAATGCGGAAAAAAAATCCTCAAGAATGTATAGAATGCAAATGTTTCTTTTTACGAACCTTTTCTTCAGAATAATATTTTTTATTCAAAAAAATGTTGATATCTTCGATGTTTGCTGTGATCTCAAACTTTATTCGTTGCTATATTTTTGAAAAAAAATAAGAAAGAAAGTGGAAATACAATATTTGTGGAATTCATTTATTTCAACTAAAATATTTTAGCGGAATAGTGAATTAGAGATTATTCACTTAGTGTATTTTATAAAGCTAAAATGCCAATAACTCTAGATATAATTTTTTTTTAATATCATATTTCTAAATCTTTTGGGGAGAATTAAGACGCTTTCAGCTTCTAAATACTAGAAAGACAGGAGCATGTATTACATTTGATTTTTTTGCTTTAAACATGTCCTATATCGGTTTAGTTAAGTCATATGTTGCAATAGTGTTGCATATATCTGGGGATCATGGGGGATCAAGTATGTGTAGAAATCAAACAATGTTTATGGCAGGATGTCTAAAGGAAAAGATCGTAGGCAATGTTGCTCATTGCTATATATCCTGTAGGTTTCATTTAAATACATTTTATGGTCAGACTTATGGAGTGGTACTTTTAAAAAATAGATGGCGTCTATACTGCAATCAATTATAATACAGTAGTAGTAGTAGCATGACCCATCCGATTTTATAGGCGGTTCGGATTTTCCGAACGGGCAAAGTTGTTTTATGGGTAACTTGAATAATCTTTTGTAAATAACTAAACGCTAGAGGAAACGTTTCACTGAATAAAGGTGAAATTAGCTGTAAAGGAGAGAAGTTACGATCAATGTTGCCTTAAGGGTGGACATAACAGTGGACTTTAAAACAACAGTTTATAAAGCAATGACATACAAATGAGAGGATAGTCTGCGTAAAATCTTTTACCAGATGAGGAGTCACAGATAGACCAATGTTATGTCTTATTGCTCTCGTGGCACATTGCATACAAATGTCGTGTGTAACCCCATAGTACCAACAGCAATTTTATTGTTTGTATCGGATTTTGGCATTGTATGTGGTGCGAAAAGAGATCCAGAAGTTTCAACGATTTCACGATCGGATAAAACTTAAAAAATCTAAATATATTAGTAACTGTAATCCAAATTAAATTTTTTATTTGAGGTTTTCTTTTCGTACTTCCGAGCAACATAAAAAAGTGCTGAAACTGTGAAAGGACTTAGGGTAGGTGTAATACGTCCTTTAAAGTTGCGAAATATATTCAATATATTTAAAACTGCGTTCATACATGGCCAAGCTATTCCATACCCTTTTATTAGAATTAATTCCACCACATTTCGAAATTTAGCATGAAAGTTCACAATGCATATCTTGTGAGATTGATGTGTCCTCCAGGATGTTTCTGTTGCAGTCGTCGGTAAGACAGTTTTAATTTACACATGAAAAACAGTAAGCACATTTCAACTTTACAAATATGTATATGCCATGACCCGAAGTAAAAGATCATACTATTTAAAATTATACATAATGTGAATAAAGTCGCATATTAGGTTTCAAACCGTGGCCATAAAATAATTGAAAAAGAATAAACGGGCCACCGTTAAAACTGTTTACTTAAATTTGACGACGAAAGTTTCGTAAAGCATGTTAAGCATGTTTTATCAATTAGCTACACCTCGCTCATAAAAAAGTTATTTAAAACCTAAACAATTTTACAAGAGTACTTTTAAAAATGTTACTAAAATTTAGGTAGACCGTGTGTATCATGAAGCCCGCAGGATTTAACGCATGTAACGTTATAAATTTAAGTCAGTGGCACCTTTTCGGATTCCAGACGAAACTCTGCTCGCTTTATACACTGTGTTTCATTCCTATTTTAATGTTGGCGAGCGTGAAATAGATGCAACCGTGCCAACACTGTTTTATCGCTCATATTTTTGTTTTGGTCATTTTTCGTTGCGGTCCACTTCGTACTACATACACCCTTTACCTGGAACCGATTTTAAAGACGATACTCGTGAAAATGATACTTTGTAAAGAACTGTACTTTAAACAACTGAAAAACATATCGGGTATAAAGATATACATAAATAATTCACTATGGAATATATTTGGACAGTCTGTGCGACTAAGCATTCAAAGGGTTAATTGAAAGGTGTTATTTTACAAAGTACCTACAAATAAAAATAACACTTCACTCCATTATTTCAAAATCAAATAACAACGTATTATCCGACAACATGGCTTGTTATTAATGAAATTTGTTTGAACTTTGAGAACAACTTACATTTCGTGGATAGTCTGTATTTTTCCTAATCTGCATTTATTCAATATGGCGCAGACTAATTTACACTCCACAGTAGCTTCTTAATTTACATAGTCCCAGTTCTTTGCAATATTTATAAACCTCGGAATTGCTGCTGGTGTATGTTTTCAATAACGAAATTAAACGAGGAGCATTTGGGACATCTGGTTCTTAGGATATTCGACATTCGGAAAAGGTGTGGTTCAACAAATTACTTTAGGAATATTAATCTTTCCGTTGCTATATTACGTTTGCGCACTGCAGTTGGGATTTAATGTCATTTAAAAAATTTCACATGTTAATTTGTACTTGTGTTTTAATATATTCACTCTTTTAAGCTTCAGTCTGTAAGATTATGAAATTGCTCCCTTTGATATTTCGAAAACTAATGTGCAAATGGTAATGTAACTGTAATTTGTTTTTATGAGGAACGACGATATAGTTGAATACCAACTTTTAATTTTTCAACAAAGAAAAAAAAGTCTACACTGTTAGTATATTTTGCTGACTTTTTTTTAACTTTTTTTTTAATTCGGTCTGCGTTTGTGAAAATTGTTCAGAAAAATTTATGTAATGAAAATAGATACAGTTATTCCCTTTTCAATGTGTGTTTAAAAACTTAAAAAAAATAAATTATTTGCGTTTTTTATTGAAATATATGTTTTTGTTAAAATATGTTTTTTTTTTTAAATTATGTTAAAAAATTTAGAGGATTGCACCCTTTACTAATTTTTACGTGGCATATCTTTCTGTTTCTTTCATATAAACCTACTGGTACTCGCCATTTATCACCACATATCTGGGTCCATATATCATACATTTACTTAAAAATATTATTATTTTCCCTTTTTTATTCATTAAAAAATATTTATTACATTATATTTTCAAATACGTTGTTTAATGCGCAATCTAATGCTTAAAAAGTTGGCTTAATTGAATTCAAACTATGAGCTTAGAAACTGTAGAATGTACTAATATCTGTAATATACATCCGAAATGTGACAGCATGTATTCAGTGCATTTTTAAATGACCAAATAAAGTATGAAAGCGAAAGATAACATTTAATTTATGTAAGTAAAGAGACCGTAATTGGAATGTATGGATATACTCTTATCAAATGTGCGTTAAATATTCTCCCTAAGTAGGAATTTCTCTTTGATTTAATAATTAATAAATAACTCTCCAAACATATTTCAAAAGGTTTGCTTTTGTTCTAAAAATTACTGTCTTATATTTGAAACAATTTATTCAAAAGAGAACCAAGTGTAGCTCCATTGGCATCCATGTTGGTTCGTTTCCGCATTGGAAATCTGAATTAAAGTTCCGAGGCATTTAAAATACTTGAAATGTTTTCCGTATAATAATTCTTAAGGGGATCGCCATCGCATTAGAATGCCGGATATCGTAAATGTAACTCCAGCTTAAAACAAAGATATTGTCATTTATTATTACTGTTCCCAAAGTTAGGCTAAATAGGAAGAAAGTAAAATGTATTTCGACGGCATTTCAATTAATTTATCAAAGATGAGAAGGTTTATTGGATATAAAATTACTTGATCTAAATACAAAGACATTGCAAAATCGTTCTAAAACTATCAAATTAAATGAATCAAAATCACTGGTCGATATTAATAAACAGTGACAGAAATGAAAATTATGCATTCTCTGATGTAGATGGAAATTACGAACAAACCAAAATGTATAATGTTTGCAATGTTTTTTGCAAATGTAATATTAAAATACTAATTTTGCTTCAATAAGCTATTAGCATTATCTATTTAAACGAAATAAATATAAAATTAAATTATACGCAATGTACTTCAAAATCTTTTCCAAAATTTTTATTCGAAAACGTGGAGGAGCATTAATAAAATATGTTCTAATAAACAGGGACTAATGTGTTCTGTGCTCCAATGAAAATGCATCGAATTAAAATTGTACCTTTCTACATGTAGACAATCATAAAGATTATGAGGAATTAAAAAAAATCCAATGGTTATCCATCTAAACAAAACAATATATTTTTAAAGGAAACATTTTACTCTAAATGGTTGAAAAGAGACAGCGATTTATTTTCCCTTTGACTGGCTTCATGCATAGTCGGGATTTATCTTTTTTTGTAAAGCACACAAAATAGATTATTTAAAAAGATAATTGTATAATGGATATTGAAAAGTTTCCTCACATTCCCTAGCTAGAATTCAGATTTACTAGCGTATTTAAAGACGTCTCACTATCTTCAGCGTAAACACTTTGGCTTTTGCCAGGGTGTAAAAAATTCACGATTTTTTAAATAAAAAAAATCGGATTATTGTGATTTAAATAAGATTTCTTTTTATTTAAATCGATTTTTTTTCAGATTTTTAAAAATTTAAATCATTTTTTTTTATATCATTAACTACTCTACACTTACACGTGTGGGTCTGGTAAATATCCAGAAAGTAGGGTGAATAAAAATGGGTATTTACTCACCACTACTTTGTGTAAAAACCCGTCCCAAATAACATGTTTCGTGAATTCGTTACATGTCGTGTGGCATTTCTCATGAAGTCAATGGATAATTTTAGGGTTACTTTTTTTCGCTGCTACTTTCATACATACCAAGGCGTAAAAGAAATGCGATTAAAAAAATCCCAATGATGTATTCATGTAATGTATATAAATTTAGTAGCATATTATATTTTACAGACCATTCTTAATTTATATATATTACATATTTATAAACAAGCTTTTCACATTAGCTTTATTTTAAGAATTCACGACAAAGTGGCGGTATCTTTTGGTTTTGTGACAGGTGCTAACTTCTGTTGATTTTAAGCAATGGAGATCGCTTTATTTTTTATTTATATTTACGGAAGTTTTTCGAATGCATATTCTGGGAACGTGTTCTTGCATGCTTAATGAGAATGTCGAAAAACGTGCAAGTCCACTTTAATAAACTCACCCTATTCCTTTTGTAATGTGCTGAAACAATTTTTAACTTATTACTTGCATTAACTTGGAAATTTCGTGCTAAAAAAATTAGAATTACAGAATAGACCGATTTTAAAATAATAACTATTTTATTTAAAAAAGATTGTCGAGAATTTCTAATATGTCTTCAGTAATATAAAGTTCTAAACGTTGTGTAAATATTTTTCCACACAAAGCTCAAGAAAATTTTTTTACGCTAGACTTTTATAATAAGAAATGGCATATGCTTTGGAATTATTTGTCGTAGCTTCAAGCTTCAAGTTAATCCGATGTTGTCCACGAAAGGTTCCACGAAGCAATATCATTTTCACGAAATTTTTTAAATGTTCCACGAAACAATACTTCTTAGAGGTTCCACGAAACAATATTTATTATTTCTTAAAAATACACTTTTTCAGTGTAAGTTTAGAAAGTGTTTTATTGTATAAAACGCTGTTTGGTATGAAACCAGACGTTTAGAAAGTATATATGCTATAAAATTCAACATTGTCTGCTTGTTTAAAGTGTTCAAAGAGATTATTATTTTCATTTCACGTTACAAGGCATTTTATCTGGATTTTCAAGGTTTTGTTACAAAATAGCATTTTACAATAATCAAGGAAATAATATATATTATTTCTTGACCCGTTTTACGCCTCTTACACGCTACGAATCTTAACAAATGAGATACCAAAATAAAAGGAATTTCCCAAGAGCTCTGGCGAATCTTACGTTCATCTTAAAAATACCAATGGTTTGTTTAAAAATGGGTTTAAAAGATTTTTTTGCATAAAGGAATATCTTTAAAAAATATTTTCAATATCATAGCTAGAACATGCCTTTGTAACGTAGTTGGCAGCACTCGGAACTTCGGAACAATATGTCGTGGGCTTGAGTCCCGACTGCGCCACTCATATTAAAAAAATATATATACCTTACCGGGTTCCCCAACACACAGGGACATAACAGATAGTCATAAGTAAATATAACCAATTACAGGATTTAGAAATATGGTGAAATAACCTTCATTGCGAAGCATGAATGTCGACATTATATTGTATTTATTATATTATCTAGCTATTATATTATCTCTATATATAATAATAAAGTAAACATGAAAGTAAGGGACCAATCATGAAGTTTGCAGCAAATTTGCCGCGGTCAAGATAAAAACATAAATATTGAATTTGGGATCATTTTTAAGCAGTAGGTGTTCAACTGTATTTAAATGTATCCTTCTACAGGAGTTTTCAAGTATTCTAGCAAGTACTCAACATTAAAATTTTGACACGAGTAAATATATTTTTTTTTTAGTATTTATATATGGAGAATAAAAAATATAGTTATAATGTATTCATAGTTTAAAAGCATTTTTATTCTGATACCACTTTACACCCTCTAGGGTTTTCCGCACCGCACTTTCATTAACGTTACGATAGCTGTGAAAGGCACTTTGCAGAAACAAGCAGCTTTTTTGAAACTTTTTGAAAATAACTTATATTTTAAAGTAGGATACTTTCATGGGAATATAATGACAACCGGATGGGCAAAAAACATACACAAGATATCTGAATGTACTCTTTTTTTTGTGGTAATGAGGGTCGGTGTAAAAATGCTATAACATTATTATTTCTGTCTAGTAATATATATTATTTTCATTTAACACTTGTTATAGTAATTTTTAAAAAGTACAAAGAGAATCGGAAGATGGTAATATGTACAAAGTACAAATCACTTCAGATATTTTTATGATTTTTTTTTTTTTATAAAATATCCCAAGCGCTTCGACAAAAAAGTACTCTTTATATCAAACTACTTTTTATATCAAATTTTTAAAATATAAACTTCTTTCATCATTTAAATGTAATGGTAAGCATATGAATCCCATTGTAAGCCTTAATAATAGCCTATTTACATAATTTAAATAACATCTAAAGCCAAACTATTCTTTGCAGTTAATCCCTCTTAAATCTTATAAAGTATTTTCACTTATGATGAAGAAATTCACAGAGTATGTAAGAGCACACATATGTTTTATATATATATATATATATATATATATATATATATATATATATATATATATATATATATATATATATATATATATATATATATATATATATATATATATATATATATATATATATATATATATATATATATATATATATATATATATATATATATATATATATATATATATATATATATATATATATATATATATATATATATATATATATATATATATATATATATATATATATATATATATATATATATATATATATATATATATATATATATATATATATATATATATATATATATATATATATATATATATATATATATATATATATATATATATGTATATGAATATATATATATATATATATATATATATATATATATATGATATATATATATATATATATATATATGAATATATATATATGAATATATATATATATATATATATATATATATATATATATATCGTATTAGGTTATTTATGATTGCCTTAAATTGGGAAATTCTGCATACCGATAAGGTTTATCATACCAAAACAAAGTAAACAATATGAATATCTGCAATTACGGACGTGGAACATTTAACTTTTTTTTCTATTTTTTTTACGGGACGTTAATTTGTAGCACTTTTATTTGTCCTAGAATTGTGAAATTTCGGATATTGATAGCGTTTACCGTACAAAGGAAAAATATGAAAATCTTGATTTTTGCAAGTAAATCTTTTAAAATCTTTATTTTTTTCAATTTATATTCTTGCTAATATGAAAAGTACAAAGGTTTTTGTTGATATATGTATCTAATAAAAGTTATTTAGATATAATTATTATTAACAGTACATGAGTAAAAGTTGTTCATATTTAAATATCTGGGATGTTACTAACGGTTAAAACATGAATGTTAATCAACCGGAGTTACAATATGTATGTCTCCACATTATGTCATCGCCAACTTCTCTATCTTATCAAGCTTTCCAGTTCCTGCTGGACCTTGCTATTAAAATTTCTTTGCAAATTGAAATTTTTAACAATTTGGTTTCCCATTGATGGGTGATAAATTAAGAATATTATTTCTTTCGCTTAAAAGTATTGTATTTGTATCTATATTGTAAGCTATTTCCTTACCGTGCGTAGAATGGGTATTTCAGGAATATGTGTTGTGGTATGTTATAAAAAATGTATATGGCTTGATGAATATATAGTTAAAGTAAAAGAATATGAAAATTTTATTATAAATTGGAAATGTAATAATATCTCATTTGTATCTCTCTCTCTTTCTTTTTGAATAAAAGAAGATTAAGTTATAAAAGACAAGAAGTTAAACGGATTTAGAACATGAGATATACCATCAAATTAAATGGGAAAAACCTGAGATTTCAAGTAAAGATTAAAATATTTTAAAGTACGTTGAAAGAATCGGTTCACCAAAATAGAACATTTTCTTAATTAAAATACAAGATTGAAAATTCACATCAAGTATTTAGTTTCAATTCAGTTACGCGTTTGTTTGATTCTTTAAACAATTAATGTTATTTTTCGTTGCTTCCCTAAACTGCATTATTATTTAACAATTCATTTAAAAAAATAAATTTATTTATAGTATTTCTTTAAAATTAAATGCATAGCTACAGTTGAAATGAATGTAGTCTTATTGTAAGCTTTTATAAAGTATTCAATTCACTACAAGGTTATATGTATTCTCATATTTAGGAACTTTTCGATCGTCAAGACTACTTTAGTCAATTTTGATAATCGTTTCGTCATTGAATCGCTTTACTTTTGACGAAACAAGAATATTCGAATTTTTAACTAAAATTTTTTTTTTCCGATTTCTTTATGGTGGTATCAGATCATTCGGTTATAATTTCGATTCTTCTATGTATATTGCGGCAATTCCAAAGAGCTTTTCTGATTCCGTCGATGGCGCGCGTGTTTTAGGACCAAGAGATCCCAGGTTCGAGTTGAGCCATCCATTTTTATTTGAAATTATCCTTATTTTTTAAAATAATTTTCGTGAATTAAAAAATCCGACAAAATGAATTTCCCCAGTGTGACGAAATATTTAATCGGAGCATTTGGAATGTGTCTGTGTCGTTTAGTAAGAAGAAAGTTTCTTAAAAAAAAAAAGAGAATGCATTTTTAACAGTGTAATGACCCGATTTAAGTGAGACGTATTGAAAAAATATTTTCCAACTTAAAATAACGATTTTTTTAAAAAATATTTCAACATATAGATTTATAGTACCAGGGGACCGAGCCCAGCTCGTTTGCATATTTTATTACTTAGTAATATTTCTAATGAATCGAATCAAATGCAAATGTTTTGAAATGTCCATATCAATGGTTAGACGTTTCATAATATATTTTATTGTCTAATAAATAATGTCTTAATTATCGAAATAAGTTAAGTTCTTTGAAATGCTCATACGATTGGTTAGAAGTGTCGAGATTGCAAAGATACCCTAACAATTCTGCAAAAGTAATTTAAATTAATATTTTTAAGGATCCTGAGCGTCTAATACGACCATTCGCACAATTGTAGCACAAAGATGTTTTCGTTTGCATGCTAAACCCTGACAATATTATTGTTGTTCAGTATTTTAAGTAACAATTTGTACCGATATTTGCTTTTGTCTAACTCTGGAATAACTGACTGGATTTTTAAATGATGTAAAGAACTCTTTGTTAATAAGCAGATTATTATAACGGATATCAAATTATTTTTTGCTACTGCAAAATTATTTCGGTAATTTTTTTTATCTTCAACCTGTATTCATTCAACCTTTAAACAGCATTTTATATTCTTATTAAACGTTTAATCAATAATAAAGATTTTTACTTATTTTGAGTAATTTTATGTGTTATTCGGAATTGATCGTAGTGACAAAAGCAGTTTTATCTTTAATTTAGTGAAAAATAATTTAATTTTACCAATTACAAAAATTAAATTTGTTGATTTAATTTGTTGAATTTGTTAAATTAAATTTGTGGCTGTTGTTAGGAATATTTCATAATTTTGAAGAGGTTACAGAAGAAAAGGTTCTATAATATAAAATTTGTGTAGGTGGCTAGTAGTATGGGTCCTGAAAAAAAAAGTTACTTCGAACAAATTTTTATTAACAAAATACTTATTTGAAGTAACACGATTAAAATAATTAAAAAAACATTTACAGTTTATTTTTATAAATGGTTTTAAATTAAATTAATTTCCCTGTGTGTATATGAAAACTTTTTCCTTCAAGGGTTTAGATTACTATGTACGTTTCAATTGAAAACTTTTAAACTGTTTTTCCTTTGTTATATTGTAGAGTCTCGTTACTCATCTAAATATCTGCTTGAAACTAAACATGCTTACGGAATGCGAGAAAATGCCGAAAACAATTTCATATTTAATTAAGCAGGTGCTTTCGAAATAAATATTTCAATAAAGAAGAAGAATTATTTGAAATAACAAAGTAAATCAATTTTTAAACACATTTATAGTAAATGTCAAATTTATATTTAAAAGTGTTTTTAAATTTTGTTAATGAAAAATTAAAACTCTTTTTCCGTTGTTCTATTGTAAAATCTCATTACTCATTTTCAATCCCTCTCTGCTTGTAACTAAACTTACTTACGTAATTCGTGAAACAGTTCATTATTAAATTATTACTAACTAATACAATTTAATATCAAGAACTATTTCATATTAAATTAGATAGGGTAAGGATTGACCTCGCACAATTTTTCTACGCAATGGTCATAGGTAATAGAATAGTTGCTTTTACATTCAGAATGTGACAAATTTACTGATATCACTTTTTCAGAAAAAAATTAGCATTTCAAACTATTTAACTTTTTCAGTAATTATTTACTCATTAGAATATAGAATAAATAACAAACCATTTTTATAGACACTATGCATGACATGGTCTCAAGATTAAAATGTTGACGAATTAACAAAAACGCATGGTCGATTAGCTTCTGTTATTGGGGAATAACAAACCACGTGGGATCCATCAACCAATAACAAATGCGCATGAAGTTTCTAATATCTTTAAAGACGTCATGTTAGTTACAGCAGAAAGCAATGCAAAGTGTCCACAGTAAACAAACGCAAATTTTTGGAAACGTTTCATTTTTCAAAATTTCAAAAACATATCTTCAAAACTGTTAAACTCACAAAAAAAATTTCAGTTTCTCGTTTAATGCTATCAGTAATATTAGTGTATTTATAAACAATTGGGAAAATAAAAAATATCAAATACCGATAATGTATAGAACAAAACCGTTTTTTAAATGTATAAAATTATTTTTTTATCTTTATAAATAGTGCGCAAAATTAATTTAATAAAACTTCTTTTAGTTAATTCCATTTGAATATAAAAACTTAAAGTATTTTTAAACAGTTGGTAAAATAAAATTTATCAACGAACAATGTAGAACAAAGTTTAATTTTAAAAGTAAAGAAATATGTATTTTATAAATAATACGTAACACATTAATTTAATAAAACATAATTCAATTGATTCCATTAAAATATAAATACTTAGCAAAACAAACGAAATTGCTTCTAATCAAACATATTTTAAATTGAAAATTCCATGTTCTATTTGTAGATATACATAATCCATTTTACATGGAATATAAACAAAACCTACATGGTTTCCCTAACGATATTTTCTTATACGGTTTTTTAAAAACTTGCTCTTGCGTATTCCACTTATGACGTCACGCGCATAAACAGAGTAAAAAATCACAGGATTAAATATGTTCAAACTTCGATTTTATTAGAAAACTTATAGTATTTAGTAGACGAAAAAGTCATTTAGTAGACGAAAAAGTCATTTAGTAGACGAAAAAGTCACGTTATTAGAATATGTTTTTTCTTTACTTGAAAATGCAAACGATTTTCCAATTCTAATTTAATTTACTGATGTTTCATTTGTTTATTTATGAGAACAAAAAATACTTTATTTTAGAATAATTAGTAAAATGAAAACTTCTCATCAAAATATTTTACACGTTTTAAATTAAAATAAGATATGACGAATTACATAATGTTTACTTCGTTTATTTATCAGAAAAAAATAACACTATTTTAGAATAAAACTCAAATGAAAATATTTCATAAAAATATTTTACACGTTTTAAATTAAAATTACATATGACGAATTAAATAACGTTAACTTCGTTTTATTTATGAAAAAAAATAATACTATTTTAGAATAAAAACTCAAATAAAAATATGTCATTAAAATATTTTACACGTTTTAAATTAAAATAACATATGACGAATTAAATAACGTTTAACGGTTATTGCTATATAACTTATTAACTCATTCGCGATGAATAATTTGCAATGCAAAGCGTTAAATGGAACTTTTAATCTACTTATTTCACCCTCTAAATGAAATTTTTCGAAAATGAAACCTATCCCAATCGAATTTTTACCCCGAAAATTAGTAATACATCAATTTTCGTTAAAATCGTTAGAGCGGATTTGGAGATTGTGCAAACAAACAAACGAACAAACGAACAAACAAATATAGTGACATTGCTCGTTTAATAGTATTAGATAGATTAGATAGATAGATAGATTAACTATAAAACTGATAACTAAAAAAGTCTTCCCTATTTAATTTTGAATTGATGTAAAAATCAAAGTTTTTCCATACCATTCAATTGCATTTGATGGACTGATAATATTAGAACTTTGTAAGCTCAAAGTAGTATTTAAAAAGAAACTTATTTTTTCAGCTCATTTTTTCTTAATATGTTAAAAAGGAACTTGGGTTATTAATACTTATTTTTCTTCCATTTCACTTTGAATGGAGTCTAATCATCAGAATAAACTGAATTAGTATTTCAAGGGAAATATTCAATTTTGTCTGTTACACACTTTGATATAGCTCATCCTGGATTCGCCCAGAGTGTTGCTAATTGATAGAGCATTATATTTACATATCCCACGAAACATAATAATACATATGCATGCTCATTTTCGAAGAGCCATTCGTCAATTTTGACGCCTGCTATATTCTCCAATTAATTATTTCGGAAAATTGAGGATATTCATTTACATTTAAAATTACATTTATTTTGGATTCTTCATCTGTAGAAACTTCTTTCAGAAATGTTTCTCTAGCAAAAAGAAAATAACGCTCAATGGATGTCTTACACCCCATGACTCAAATACTACTAAACTACAACATAAATCTACAAAATAAGCATTTATCCAATTAGAAGTTGACCTTGAAAGCAGCTACGCTGGTTTTGACCCATTTTGAAATAAGGGAAGTTAGGATATTTATGCCATCACTTTCCATTGCGAGTAAAACACCTCCTTACGAGTTAAAAAAAATGAAGATTTTTGTTCTGTCAAAAGTCAAGAGATACAATGACGATATGATTGTCAAATATGACGATCGCAGAATTGTCAAAAAACGAGAGCATTATTTCAGAGTGTGCAGTAAAAATATCGACAAATGCTAAGGAAAAACAAAATTCAATGCCCAAGACGAAGACGAATTTTGTCCCCCGAACCATTTTCTCGTTTGAAGGGGGAGGATGGGGATGACCTAGAAATATTCTCCAAAAATCGTAGATGGATGGCGGCTTCTGCACTTCAGCGCGTATTTCCCACGGGGCCGGTTATTTTCGTTATTCCTCCATGCAAAGGGGAAGAAACCAGCATTTTGATTTCGTATTTCGGGGCTGTTATTTAGGAAGGGGTGGGGGGAGGGAAGGTTTAGATCGTTGTGCGTCGTCGGAGTGCAATTACTTCGAGAATGCATCCATCACAAGAGGACGCGGCATTTATCGTTTGAAGTTTGCAGACATGAACTTGCCTCGTGATTTCAATTGAGGAAATAAGAGGAAGCTGTTTGCAATTGTACCGACAGATTTCCTCTGGGACTGTGTTATGGATGTTGATATGTAGCATATATTTTTAGACAATAGTTATGGATGTGTGCATGGAGATCGACGTATGTTAATTCCTTTGAGCATCAAATAAAGGACATATATTGCCAAAATATTCTCAGTGATAATTTATTTTATGTTTCCAACTACCTGTTTCGTTGATCACTCGTGCCCAAGTATATGAAGTTGCCCCTTCAATGAGTCGGACGGAGGAACGATGGGTTGATTTACTTAATTTTACACATTTGAACAACAAAAACAAAGTATAAATAACTACAACATATTTCATGTGTACCAATTATCTCTACAAAGTAATTAGCAAAAAATATCTTTATTTTGTCCTTCTCTCGTATTTTGTTTTTATGGATAGCTCGCTACTGAGTAAATATTTTCAAAACATATAGAATGAAACATCTCCTAAAAATTATTTAAAAAATCATTTATTTTGTACTGTTCGCAATTAAGACTAAAGTATTAATATAGAAATTAATTATAAATTATTCGTAAAAAAATATGTGTAAATTTAAAAGAACATTTTAGTATCTAACGTTCCAGTATTAGCAAAATATTTACCAATGATTTTTCTTCCCCTAAAAAAAATGCATTTTCAGCACCTGTCCGGTGTTAAAATCAAGTGCTTCTTTTGCACCTGTAGCGTCGTGGAGAGAATGATTGACAAGGGGGTATATTAAGATATTTAATTTTAATGAGGCATATTAGGTTTAAAGTACATATTTACAATTAATAGATTTGAGAGTACAAAATAAGCGTCTTCACTCCATAAGAAGCAGGGAGTCTTTCTCTTCTTCCAAAAAGATAAACACCTCCAACTCGAGGGGGAGGAACAAGGCGGGTGGCACCAGGTGGAGCTTCCAGTCCAGTGGCACGGGGGACCAAAATTAAATATATATATATATATATATATATATATATATATATATATATATATTGCAAATTCTCTAGGGAATTTGAAGATTCACTAGTGAATGTGCGAAATTAAACAACTTCCAGCACCTAGACCCACTGAATTTCGCACTTTCGTAGTAGCGTATGCAAATAAAAAGATTAAAAAATTAAAATCGTATTTCCCGTTTAAAGAACGTATTCCCGTTATGCGTTCTAACCCCGAACGGTTTTTTCTGTTACGCTTTTCCAAAGTTGTATTTTTGTTTTATTCCAAAAAAAAATCAAAAACCCAACGAATGTAACTGAATTCTCTTTGAGTAAGTTTATTGCGTCTATTCAGAATCAAGAAATTCTTACCTACAGTCAAAGGAAAGTACACATTTTGTTTTTAGTTCAATGTCGAGTTTTTGTGTACACAGGTAAAAAGGCTTACAAGATAAATATTTTAGTTTTCAGACCCATATAGCACAAAACATCCCAGAGAGCTCTACTGGCGCACCAATTCTTCCCAAATTCCTCCTACAACAAAGATGACTTGTTGCGGAGCTCCTCGGGAAGGGGTTTTAACGAGGTCTTGGGGAGTCAGTTCCCCAAGATGTTCTATGGAGGATAGTCAAATGGAAGCCCTTCTACCGATCCTCCCATGGAGGAGAACTTGGGGGATTTTGTTTGACCGTCGAGAAATGGGGGCATGTGTCAATAAATATTTGTATAAAGTAAATGTAATAAAATAATTTACTTAAAAAATAACAATTAAACAAATAAATGTAAAATTAATACAATATAAAATAAAAATACTAAATAAATATAACAATATATATATAATAAAAAAAAATTATAAAACATATTATATGAAAAAAATTATAAAACATATTATATGAAAAAAAATTATAAAACATATATGAAAAAAAAAATTAAAACATATTTTATAAAATAATAAAAAAAGATATATAACATAAAAATATAAAATTTATTATAAATATTTAAATTAAGAAAATTTATAATATAAAACAAATAATTAAAATAAGGAAATTAATAATATAAAACACGCAAGTGAAATAAGAAAATGTATAATATAAAATAAATAGTTAAAATAAAAAATATGTTTTTAATTAAATTACAAATAATTAATTGAATATAATATAAAATAAATATTAATTTAAATAAATATTTAAAAATAAATATTACACATTTCCTTCCATACAATATCCAACCTGTAGAATGACCGCCGTAGCCTAGCGAATACCGCGCGTCTTTTAATCGAGAGTACCAAGGATAAATCACAAAGGTCACTTGTGCACAAAGTTTGTTTAATTTTTCTATATTCCTCCTAGTAAACTTCCAAAAACTTCTTGAATACTTTTCCAATAAAATAAAAATATACTTATTATAAAATGAAAATAATCAATTTTAAAATAAATAAATAACCTATTTAATAATAAATAAATAACCTATCCAAAAAACTTAAAATATATAAAAAGCAATATAAAATATCAAATAATATATAAAAAGTAATATAAAATATGCATTAACAAATTAAATATAAACAAGAATATAAAAATAACATAAAAAAATTCTTAAAATAACTATATATAACAGATAAAAATTTATATAATGTAAAAAATGAAAAACATATTATTTAATGTAAAATAAAAATATATTAATAAACTTTATTTTTCATTATAATAAATAACAATTCATCTTATTAATTAAAAAAAATCTTCGAAATAATCTTATTACAAAAACGAATAACGTAACAAGCAGATCTTTCCAACAGCCACCATAGCCTAATGGATAGCGTAACCGATTTGGAATCGAATAGTACCGGGTTCGATCCTCGACTGGGGTAAGTTCTTCATAAAATATTCCCGGTTTAATTCCCTATGTAGTTAGAAAGAACATCACTAGATGGCGCCACGATGTGAAACTTTTATCTTGAAGTTTCCTAAATTCCTCCTACTAAACTTCCGCAAGCCTTCCTGAATTCTTCCGGCGGAGGGGTGACCGGGAGCTCCCCAAGTCGTTCCTCACGATCCTTTAGGGCGGACATTTTCGGTTCCATGGGAACTCTTAGCGATGTCGTTTCGTTTCCTGTAAGATGCCTAGCGGAAGATCGCGATTTTTCCCTAAGACATCTTGAGGAGGAAGTTGTGCTATATGGGGATAAGGCGCATATTTTTTTCCCTTTGGGCATCTGCTTCCAAAAATGCATGTCTGTCGTAAAGCTATAAAAGATATAATTTTAAAAGTTTATTGGATAATAATCTAAAAAATAAAGATAATTTATCTCGGATTTTTTAGAGAAAACTTTCTTTAATTATTTAAATGAAGCAGTTAAGTTGGAAAAGCTGACATTATTTAGATGAATGTGTTCTTAATAAAATTATATTACTTAATGCAAACAGTTTTTGGTTTGGATATGTAGTATAACATATTTCAAGCACTTAAAACCCTTATCGTTTTCAACGAAACGCATACACTAAACTTCAGTTTTATTCCGACAGTCATACATGCGTTTCAAGATTTTCAAGCTGCAAGCTTTTTAGATGAAACGTAGTATGCTGACTACACTGTAAAAAAAAAGTGCTTAAATGAGTACATGAACGTAAATAAGCTATAGAGTCTCCAAAAAAAAAATCAATTATTCCCCTAACTTTAAATGTATGGATGTGTACTTTTGAAAAACACAACCCATTTTCGTTTGGTTATTACAACAAAAAAAGGTACTTAAAAACAAGTATCTAGACCTACTCGGTTTTTTTTAAAAATATAATTGCATCGTAAATGAGCGATGACGTACTTAAATTTAAGTAAACGTACTTTCGTAAAAATGAACAGTGTGATTTATTATTGCTAATCTCAGCTTCTGTTTAAGCCATCTTAACAAAGCAACCTGACAAACTTAAAATATTTATTCAGAAGATGGTTTTCCCCATTGTTTGATGTCGATTGCTTAAATGGAAACTGAGTTATTACAACTCAATTATCATACTTACCATTTTTTTGGTACGCCTATTTAACTTTACTTCTGTTTATAACTTCTTCGCGTCGCCTTGATAGCTTAACGGATAAAACTGTAGACAGCGGTGCTGCAGACCTGGGTTCGATTCTCGGTAAGACTAAGTTGGAATTGTCGATATTTATTTAAATTGATTTATGAAAGCAGCCTATGTAGGCAAGTTAATGCTCTTTCTATTCATTTTTACTCATTTTTGAGTACACGTCTTTTTCAAAAATGAAACTTATGTTTTCGGAGCTATGACAAGCATCGAATATAATCAAACATGAGTACAGTTTACTTATTTTTGAATACCTGTTTTTAACGGTGTACGTACAAGAAATTAAAAGCTTTTAAATTACAAAAAAATTTAACCATATCAGTGAAAAAAAACTTTAAATACCTTTGATTGACAGTGGATAAACGACAACCTACAAATCTTCTATGTGAGTTACAGTGAAACTAAAGTTTGAGTTTTTATTCAATATTTAACTTGATATAAATATATCGTTTTATAAACTTGCAGGTATATGTAAGGAAATATATAAGTTCTTCCAAAACCATACAAATATATTTCCAGACGAAATCCGTATTTTATCAATGAGATAAAAGGTGAATAGTATCCATATCAAATACTTTTATTACTTTGCATTTTCGAGGCATAATCAATAAATCACACGTCATATAGAGCTCCTCACAAAAGACTCCCAGTCCCAGAGTTATGTTAAGATAGACGACTTCCATTATTGAAATCGGGCTCAAACTCCAATAATTCAGTTTTCACAATAGTGAAGCTATTTTCAGGTGTCTTTACATTTGGGTAGAGAGTTATAAATGTTCTACCGAATCTGAAACATCAAAGCAAATGTTTCTTTTGTCTTTTGGTGTGTCACTCTTAGTTATCTTCTGCACTGAGTGGTCGAAGTATTATGGCCACCTGACCGTTTTTAAGTGAGTGAATTATGACGGCACACTATTTCTGATTGTGGGCGAGAGATGTAAGAAAAAAAGAAAGACATTGTCTAGCAACGTTAGTAGAAGCGTTTGTTTCAAACAGGTATGGGTAAAAATCGGCGTTCGATGGAATTCAAACGTGGGATGATTGTGGGTGAGTATCAGCAAAAACGCTGCGTTTTGAAAATGCTCAAGATCAGCTGTAGTGAAAGTGCCTAAAGACTAAAAAAAACTGGGTTACAACGTGCTGCCTGTGGCCGTCAGCAGCTACTAAATGCTCGAGAGGAGAGTGTTCAAGTTCATAAGAGACAACCGAAGGACAACGGCTGAGCAAATTACAGCAGATTGTTATCAAAGATATTTTCAAAACATCTCTATTCGCCATACACTTCAAAGTGTGGGATATGGGTATGCTAATATTTTGGTCACTCAGTGTCTTGGAAGTGTGAGAATGATTTAGGTTTTTGGAAATAATATATTTTTAATAAATATTGTTTATTGTATGTAGAAACTTAAATATTAGTAGTGGGCCGAGATGGGGAGAATTAGAATTGTAATGGATTATAAATCTGTTGGGGGTCTAGTTCTGGTGAGATCTACACGTAAACACACAGCTTCAATAAACTCAACTATTATCAAGTGAAAATAACTTTTTTATTTAAGAAAATAGACGAGAGCATATGAATTAATACCATCAGATGTTCCATATGTTGTAAACTAAAAACTTTTTATGATAGTGGTTTCTTAGAAATACTAAACAAGTAATTGTGTTTCATTTTATTTCCAAAATAACTTGTGCAACGCAATACACGTTTCAATTACCTTCCATAATATATCTTGCGTCAAAGATTATTTTGAAAATTCGTTTTTAAATTTATATTATTCTTGATTATTTTTAAAAGTAATGGATTAATTTGTTTACATTTAAGTTTTTAAAAAGAAATTTTTATAACATTGATATGACTTTAAAATACCTAAACATCAAAAAGAAGGTATTTTTTTTACCAAAGATAACTCTTAATGTGATTGGAAATCATGCGTACTATCAACAAACAAAAATATGTAGGAGAAATAGTGATATATTGCGAAAATATTTTATAAACTTTTTAGAACGTAATTATATTTATTAATTCTCAGTTTCGTATAATAAGAAATCAGTGACATAAATATTGCCATTAATACAGATTTTAGTTAAAACCTCTTTATGCTCCGTAGAGTATAATGAATACAAGTATTAGGTTCAATATTGATATAGTTTGGAATGTTATAAGTACTAAAAATTGTATGCATAGGTTATTCAATAGAATAAAAATGAGAAAGCAGACATATAATAGTTACATTTTTATAGTTCGAAAACAATTCCGCAACTCTTTTTTTATAAAATATACACCTAGATATGAACTTCGAGAAAAATTAAAGTTTAATTTAGAGAAAAAGCCTCTCGAAGTTGAAGTGAATGTATGCGGTCGTGAAATACGAAAATCAAAAACTTAAAAATAAAACTTCTTTTTGAAATAGGTATACTTATATTTCGCCAAACACTCTTAAGAACATAAACACACTTTTCATTTTTCAACCCACATTTAATTTAAAAACCCACCTTCATAGTCGGGGTTGTCTTAGTGGGGGCATTTGATATTTTTGGTAATATTTATTCGGTATTTAACTCGACCTTTGTCGTTACAACTTTTCCCGCATAATAGGTTAACTTCCACCAATTTCGGTATTTACAATCGGTATTTAACAAGACTTTTGTCGTTACAACTTTTCCCGCTAAACAGGCGCATAATAGTTAGCTTCAACCAAATAAATAATTTGCTTGTTCTTTGGCAAGAATTTGTTGGGGTGAGAAGCCAAGGGACATAAGTGACTTAAAAAAAATATTAAGTACGATTGTGAATTGTTAATACATAGAATATGTTGGGAATATATAATAAAAAGTTGTCAAAGTTGAAACACAAGTAAATGTCTGGCATGTGCTGAAATGTAAGTGGCGTAAGAATATACAACTTCAAGAATCAGCTGTTTTGTTTTAACTGTAAACTGCGTTTTCATAAAATGAGGAAATTGTCACTTGTACCCATTGGCTTCTCAAACCTCATTTAATGTCTGGAGATATCTTCTTTCCGTTTTGGATCTGAAACAATTGCTCTTTAAAATATTAAAGTCACCAACAATTACAAAAAATTCTCGTTTATATTAGCCCATATCATTTTATGAACACACAATAACTTCTATCAAAATCACATTCTCTCTTCATGTCACCCACACCCACACCCAAAAATTAATTAATATTTTATAATTAATCGTGAATCACCAAAGATTCATTCGCTTATTCTTGGCAAACACCATTTATAAAAATAGCCGAATGCGTGGAATACATTAATTAAATTCAATTAATCCACTTTCCCGTGAGGTCCCTTTTCACGCATGCCCCCCCTCCCCCTCCCCTTCAAAGAAAACATTATTCTAGCCAGAAATTACTGGCTAAAGAAGGATAAGTCCGCATCTTCACTGTTCTCCCCTTTTTATAACGAGGGAAAAACTGCAGTTTACGAACTTTCTTTATTTTTTTTTGCCTACGTTAATGATCGAATTAGAAAATATTATTTTTATTTCCATAAGTGGCAATGTTCTGTCATTACGATCGAAAATAAGGGATTTTTTTATGCAAGTTAACTATACGCTCTTAAATGGAGTGAATTAGGATTACAGATTAATATCGAAAGAGTTTTTGTGTTAGCGGTGCGAATATTTGCAGGTGTTACTACAAAATGTCATGCACAATAGATGTCCAAACTCTCGGAGTGTAAGGGGATATTAGCGTCTATTTGATATAATGATTAACGTTTCGTACAAACACGCGGCAGTGCTTAAGGAACGATAGAAACATATATTAGGATAGAGTATGCAATGTATTACAATTGTTCTTCAATTTTATTTATACACATCACTTTTATATTAAATTTTTTATTAAAAACAGTTTTAAAATTTGTAAAAAATTATATTATAGAAAATTATTTACGAATTGAGATTGAAGCGAGCCTCTCAAACATACTCTTAAATTATCATGTCAGGCAAATTTGAATATTATTTTGAATTTATGTCTCAAGAATATATTACCTTTGAAACATAAGTATTCTTGAAGGAAAAAAAACATTGTTATTGCAAAATGTGGATGTTAGGGAAAGTTCGAGGGAAAATGGGTCATAGGGTAAAATATTTGTTTTTAATTAAATATTAAATTACACATTGTTAAACTTATATTTTGATGTACTGCTTTTTTTTAAAAATAATAACTTCTTTTAATGCAGTACATTTTCGCAAAAATAATCTTTCTGGGCGAATTAATTAAAGTCGAACAGTCTTGATTTGTTTGAATATTGAATAAAATTGTGATAGTTCCATGCATGAAAACTTCTATATAATAACAATAAAAATCGAATTATTTACAATATTCCTGGGTTTTGTATATAAAAGAAACTTTTTACTACAATTTTTCAAATTACTACAAAATATACTACAAAATTGGAGAAAAAAAAATTTGTTTAGCTTTCTTTCAACGTTTTGCAAAGTGGGAAAATTAGTTTTCGAATTTTTAATGCTAAAGAATAATACTTTCGTAAACATTTAATGATCTTCGACAAAAGTGCAATAATTCCAAAAAAAATAAGAATTTCGAACCTTATAAATGACCAGAATTTACTGCAATATATTTAACATTGTTTATATGTTAATATAATAAAGTTACATACTTTTTCAATTAAAATGTTTCAATTAAAATGTCAAAATGAAGAACATATTTTGATTAAAAAAATTGATAGTATTGCTGGGTCATTAAAATGTAAACATAATATTTTAAATGAAATAAAAAAATATCATCTGTGGAATAAATAAATAATAAAGTAAATACGTCATATATTCCTGAATAGAAATCATCCATGAATAATATTAGCAGGTGTGCTTTTCAAAGATAACAAATCATATAAAAGTCGATTTTTCAAAATAACAGATTATAACTTACTTTTAGACAAACTGTTACAAACGCAGTCCTTTAATAATTAAATGTACTGAGTTTTTAAGAGTTGACGATTGTTTTCTTCTATTTTATTCCACTTACTAATTTGGCTATGCAGAATTTGTTTTAGTAATGCTTTTTTAATCTAAAAATTCCGTACCCAAAAATAAAACACATTTTATCCTCATTTGATAAGAAAAAAAATCGAAAAGATAAATAATTATTAAATTGATTTATGAAACTCAGAATTAAATAAAACAAAAAATTGTGTACCCAGTGAAAAAGTGAAATTTTTTATAACAGTTCAGTTACTGTAATTTTATAATAAAAAAAAATCCTGAAAAAAAGAGTCATTTGAATTTCAAAAAGTGACTTTTAAAACCCATTTTGCCCATTTTACACTGTAAAATATTTTATATTTGAAGAGCTATATGTTAATTTTTATGCAAATTATGGTTTACAAATTGTGGGTTGTGAAAATATGTTTTCCAGATGTTAAAAATGGGAATTAATTTTTAAAGAATAAACTATATTTGTTTTGCTTTTAAATCACACATCATAAATATTCATTTAAAATCAAAATCTCGATGCAATTACTGAACATATACATACATTTTTTTTCCAATTTAGTAATTTTCAATAATTTTTTTTTATGTTTATTGATTTTATTGTAGTAAAATAACGAAGATGTGAATAATAATACAATGCGCTTAGAAAATAGTTATTTTTAAATAAAAAATTATCTTAAAATATTTACTGTTCGTTAATAATTGAAATTCTAATATTATTCATTTTCTTATATATATAAACTTTGCCTTCATTCTAAACGAAAAAAAAAATGTAATGTTTTATTTATCACATAGTATTCTTGTCTCTCTAACAGAATTTTCGTTTGCATACATTTTATTTATATTACAATCATTTCTCAATGCTCTCTATGAAACCATATTTCCAGAAACATTTCCATAACGCGCTTGTTTCAGGAATTGTGCTGATGACGTGGGTTCCAAATATGAAAACAACAAACAATAAACTTAATATTATTTAATATAACTAATTTATTATGACATGGCTATCCTGCTTTTATACGGTTGAAAGTATGCCATGTTTCCCATCCGATGTGACATTCAACAGGGGGTCTAAATTGAATAGCAAGATTTGAGGTTGCCCTCTCATAATGAACACTTATATTTTTCGGTTTTAACGTGTATATTACCTCGAACCAGAACGAGCTTTTTCTGTTACGCGATTCACTATTAAAAATACATGCTCATATTTGACGAAACTTTCGTCATTTTTGACAAACAGACGTCTTCTATATGCTCCGATTAAATATTCTGTCAAAATTGAGGACAATCGTTTTTTTTACGAAATTTACTTCGTCAAAAATGACAACAATTTTAAATAAATGTAAAAAACGGCATATGACGGCTTCGAGTTCAACGCTCTATTCCCCTATCCACTCGTCCCAGAAGGCTCGTTTGAATTCTGATACTATCAGTTCGTTATTGAATCCCTAGCATAAAATACCAACAAGAGCTGTTGCCCCTGAAAAGGGATTGAAGTAAATTTTATTTCGTTTGCAATTAGCGGATTTTGATTTCGCCAAAATTTTCTTGATTTAATGACGAACGTAAGACGAAATTCACGTATTCAATGACGTCAAGTTCGACGACAGTAGCCTTGACGATCGCAAAATTCTCAAAAATGTGAGTGTTGCGAAAAAAAATGAGATCGTGACTTCATACCAAGCGATCCTTGGTTCGAGTCGTGTCGTCTATATTAATTTGAAATCGTTCTCATTTTTGACGAAATAAATTTCCTGAGCTTGACGAAATATTTAATCGCAGCATTTTATGCAACCACCTATTTCTTCAAAAGGGACGAATTTTTTTCCTCAAAAATGCGCATTCATTTTTAACAGAAGCAAACAGAGTCAATTACATAAAAGTTTGTAAAAGTCAAATATTTAAATATTAGCTGTTTTCTTTTAAATACCAGACAACACTCCACGAGAGTTTCCACAGGTTTAGATTTAATTCCTGGACAACGCTGTTTTTTTTTCTAGTAAACAAAATAAAGTTTCACTCTTTATAAAACCAATAACACCTTTTCGTATAATGCGCATGTTCTACCGCGACCAACCATTCAGTACAAATACTTTCCAAAAATAGCAAATCCTCTGAGCGATGGCCATTCATTTATACGTCAGTGTTTTCGCTAGTTTTTCCAAGGGAAAAATAATTTATAACTTCGATATTTTATCCAACCCTCAGGGAATCAATGAAAACGTAAATTAAATTCATTTTATTTACTGCATATTTATAACGCCCGAAGCATTGATAAACAACTTAATGCCATGAGGACCCAAAATATATTCTTTTTGTATAATTTATCTTATAAATAAACCATCAAATATCGATTATTAAAATAAATTCGGCATGTTTCTTAATTCATTCTGCATAAAATGAATGGTGCATGGTATTTATGCGACATCTCCAGGGATTTCGCAGGAGTAAGTCACTAATCCCATCCTATTTCATCCCCTAAAAAAATGTTTGTGTCATTTCTACGCTCTTATTTAAATTGCGTAGAAATGAAGTTTGAACATATAATCTTTTACAGTTATTCTAAACGTGCGTGAATCCTTGAAAATCACCCGTCTAATCCTTCGTTATCATAAAGCCTATTTATTCAGTAAAGCGTTTTTTTTTTTAGAATTTATTGAGCGTATTAATGTACTAAGATATCAATAAATTGAAATGTGAGAAGTTTGTTAATATTTGTTCATTTTAACTGTATTAATATAATGTGCTAAACTGAACAAACGAAACCGATTGTTACGAATTGAAGACGTGTGTGCAAGAATCAGATAGCTCCAGTTTTCAAAAAAAAAATTCAGGACGGACTGTTAGGTTCTTGCACCAATCGATAGAGGTTTTTTTTCTTTATAAGAATAAGTGAAAAAGCGTAAATCAGAAAAAAATTGAAGCTGTCTAGTTCCGGCACCCACGCCTTCAATTGAATTGCAAATTTAAAAAAAGGGCTCGTCTCTAAAAGAGAACTTTTTATCAAAATGTGTCAAACAATTTGTGTATTGATATTTTTTAAGATTGTTAACATTGAAATGTCAAAATAAACATTCCACTCAAAAAATATATTCGCATTAAGTTTTATAATTGGTTTGATATCCGCATAACTGATATAATATAATTGAAATATTGATATTCGATTATGACCTTTATCATATATTTTATCACATATTCAACGATCTTCCTTTTCAATTGTACGCTGTTTATCTAAAAATGCTGATGAATTTACTCGAACTCAGTGTTGATGTTTTCAGCGTGAATGCAACGTCCCTCTCGTCACGAGTACACACTGACACGGAGTCGCATAGTAAAGAACCACATTTGTGTAATCCTTATAACTTCACGAGAAATTATCCTATGACAATAAATAACATACCATTGTGTAGAAGAAGGTAGGACACACCGATCACGTTGATTATTAACCCATTCCGCTCTCTGATCTTTGTGACACGTGGGAAGAATTTCGCCCTTTGCTGCAGTATCGCTTTCGCCTTCTACAACTACTCATTTAATCATCGTATGGGGATACATGACATGCCATCATGTACAGAAAAGTGACTCGCATCGACCAAGTCGAGTATTAGCACTTCCTCCCTCTGAGATTTTTATCTTGAGAAAGGGAATGTTTTGCTATTGTCTGCTGTATGCGCTTCCGCCAAATAACTAATCGTGGAATTAACCTATGGAGAAATGACATACCATTGCGTAGAGGATAGTGTGATACGTCGACCAGGCTGATTGTTAACACATTACCCTTTTCTTACCTTTGTTCAGCGTGGAGGAGATTGTCACCATTAGATGCAGTATGCGATTTCGTCCCAAATTCTACGTGAAATCAGCCGGAGGCAAACCGCTTCATGGTTTAAGCGCCAAAGAATAAAGGTACTGAAAATACTCGTGCTGAAGATTGCCAGAAACAGATTGAAGCACATTTAAATGATAAACTTTGCGATCACAAACAATTCTTTAGAAAAATTTGTTCCTGCCAGTACCTACAAGTTTTTCCAATATTTTGCGAATCAAATGCGTGTCCTTTCTCTCAAATTTCCAGAGAAATGGGAAAGTGATGAAGAATATTTGAGTGGCAGAGATATCTGCGAAAACCTTTACGTAGCCAACGATACTGCAGAAGGTGGCGTAGCCCTCATGGAAGAATTCAAAAAATGGAACGCCGCCCCGTGGATAAAAATCAGAAATAATAGCTTCTTTTTGGTAGTGAAAGAGCAAATAAATAAATTTCCTAATGCAAAAAAAGGTCCTTATTAAAAGCATTAGGACTTAACAGACAATAGAGACTTTGTTTCTAGAACAGATAGATCCGTTCAAAGAGTTATGATCTCTCACATTATGTCACATATGCTAATAATAATTTTCTTTTCAGTGTGTCACTATGCATAAATAAAAACTTTTTGTGATATCACATTAATCTGCCCTCATTTGGTAAGGCCAAGGTTATTTTTGTAAACATATCTTATTACACTGTGTGTAAACGGGTATTATCAATGATCAATATATTTAATGCGTTAATCACATTATGCGGTAAGCTGAAAACTTCAACAGCCGGTAGCACCCTCTAAATGTGTTAAGATTTTCATGAACATTTCTGTGGTGGGATAAATTGTTATTTCAAACAAATATCTGGGTTGGCCCTAATAAAATAGTGACTTTTATTTTTACCATACAAATAAGACTCACTGTAGGCATACATAGATATGACATTGTTTTTAGAAACCTATTAAATTAACTATTATTTATATATAATAAGAACTCGTTCTTTTTTAATTGAATTTAATATAAGATTTTTCTTGAAACTCGGTGTCAAAAGTTGACGCATACTTTGCAAAGCATATTTTATGTGACCGTTCATATTAAATGACAAATGAAAAACTAAAGTGAAAAGCTATTTTCTTTCGACAAAATGCATGTACAATATTAATAAATAACTTTTTATTGCAGCTGTTATTAAATATTGGGCATAAAAATAAATATTTTATTGTTATTTTATTTGCTTTTGTTTTTTATTCAAAGTGTCGTGGCAGAATACTGCTTGAATATAATAACTGATGTGGTAGAATAATGTTCTAAGGCGCATGTGGGTTTGGAATTTTGCATCTGCTTAATTTTTAAAAACAAAATACAGTTCGTTCATGAGCTTTAAAGAGTTGTTGCTAATTATTATGACTAATGCATTGTCATCCGTTTATACGAAACTAAATAATGTATATTGTATTGCCATCATAATTGAATGGGGTTTATTGCAGAAACCTATAAACTGACATTTCTTTCGATTTTTTTACGGAATCAGTATCTCATATGATAATTAAATAATTTTGTGCACAAATTACCCGAAGAAAAACGCAGAATGTTTACGCCAGTATCCTTTATTTATCGAGAAACGTTATGACTTTTCACAGCAATCAAATAATTATCCAGCAACTGCTGATATTGGGAAATTCGACTACGTGCAAGAGCCCTAAGATAAATTAAGAGAGTTTCTCAAAAAAGAAAAATTCAATTAACCATGTATTTAGTCAAATTAGGCATATATTAAGTCAAATTAATGATATATTTCGTCAAATTAGTCATATATTAAGTCAAATTAATGATTTATTTCGTCTAATTAGTCATAAATTTAGTCAAACTAAGTCATATATTTAGTCAAACTAATTATATATTTAGTTAAATTAATTATACATTTAGTCAAATTAGTCATATATATATATAATCAAATTAGTCATATAGTTAGGTTAATCATATATTTAGAATGAAAATGGTATATTCCGAAATAAAGTGAATCAAGATTAAAATAGATCGAACAAAGTGTTGTTGAAAATAATATTATGGATTCTGGCTTCCTTTTACGAGGAGAGAATTGTCCTTTATCTATCAAAGATGAAGACAAATTTAATTACTGCACTAAGTGTGTATTGGACGTTTTTGTACACTCAAGTGACATTTTATGAGAGAGGTTAATATTTGAACTAAAATTAGATAATCATTTTCATCGTGAAGAGCTTCGTGTAATTTATATGAGAGGTTAATCTGACAAATTCATTTATGCTTCAACGACAATATTTTCTTTCACTCATTTCAACTGAGCAATTACTCCCACGGTTCCATTATCTTATATTCTTTTGACAAAACGAGATTGCACACGAATATTTCAAGAATTTATTGAAAATACAAAAATTCTATGTTTTATTATAAGCTAACAATCTCTTGTGTAAATTGCAAAACAAAACACGGGCCTTGTGATGAGTTTCACAGAATTTGGAACACAGCCCCTTACACTTCTATAATAAGGAGCGGAGCAAAAGTTGCGTAGGTTGTAGTGCTAAGTAGTTTTATAGACTTATAAAATAACCATTTAAATATAGTAATGAATTATAAATAACGACAACAGAATTCCATTTATTAAAACGATGGTAAAAGAAAATGTCTACATAACACTGAATATTCAGAGGGGCAACTTAACGTGGAAATAGTGAAATCAGGGAATTATCATGGCATTTTTTAATTCTGGAAATATCGGGAAAATGTCAAGGGAAATTTTAAAATTTCACAAAAAGCCGGATAATTTTTAAATTTGGATCACTAAAACTGCAATTATCGTCTATTCTGCGTAGTTTAGTTGTGGATATTTCCTGTTAGTTTTGAAAAAGAATTTAAAAAAGAAAACATGATCGTGTGCATACTCATTTCCGTTGTTGATAGAAACGTGGACAACTGCTGAAGTGAAAAGGAAAACAAAGTACTTTGGACTTCGGATGGTAAGCAACATATTCGGGGTTAATGAGTATGCGATTTATTAAAGATTGAAATAGAAAATAAAAATAGGAAACTTATAAAATTATCTACAGAAGACATAATATGAGAAACCTTCCTTTTTTTTCAATTCACTGCTTCCAGAGAACATGTTTAATTTCTATTATTCCTGTGGTACTTGTATAATTGTTTTTATATTCATTTACAATTTATATAATTGATATTCTCCTAAAATGTTTTTAAAAGAGTAAAGAAATAACAGCTTATTTCTTTTAAAATTAAATTGCCTTTTTTTTAATCAGCAACAAATTCATCCTCTACAATACTTAAAAGTTCTAAAATTATTTTGAGACAACCCAAATAATTAAGTAGTATTATAATAAAACAATAAAACTAAATGTTTATATTTCAAGTAATGAAATGTTAAAATAAGAGATTGGAATATTTAATTTCTATTTAATGAAAAAGGCGGACATTTTTGAAAACACAGTCACATTATTAATGTAATTAAATGCATTTCCATAAAGCTTCCTTTATAACATTATTTCTTTTTTTTAAACTAAAACAATTCTTTGATATATATACGGAATGCTCTTACAACAAGAGTCCAGCGGAAATAACATAAAAGTCAAAAGAACGTAAAAAGCCGTTTTTTTGCAAAAGCTTTACAGTTAAAAGAAATTATATTAACATTAATGAAATGCTCAAAAGAAACATTAATTATTTGAACAAATAATTACATACAATTAATTTTTTTTAATTTCAAAAGCTATGTGGCTGTGTTCTTTATTTTGGTAAAATAAAGTCGTTTGCATAAAGAAGAAAACTCCTTAAAATTTGAAAAAGATAAAGATTAATTAAACACAACATACCAATATTTAATAATATATTTTATGCTATAGAATGTTTTCAAAACAATTGTGTTGTTTTAATTGTTAAAGAATTGCGAAGAATTGTTAAAATAAATTTTTACCGTCATTTCATTTCTAATATTCAATGAAATGCATAAAAATCACATCAGAAAAACTTTGAGGTTTAAAAAAGTATGTATTATGAAAACCATTTATTTGAATTATGGAAGTACTGATTTCAAGTTAAATATTATACAATGTTTGTAATTGTAATGCCCTATTTGAAACACTTATTCTAGACAAATTTTTGCAGTTTATCTTATAAGATTTGAGAATAAAAAAAAAAAATCCGATTGTTTTAGATTCTGAAAATCTACAGGCCATCGAGATTCGAGTGTCCCGTTTGGTAGAGTACTCGACTGATAATCGAAAGATTGTGGGTTCGAATTTCGATTTTAAATGTGAATTGAGTTAGGTATCGGAAAATTGAAGACGTTTTTTGTGATTTACACCAGACATCCCTAAGCGATGGCTATAGATATAAAGGAAAAGGAGCTGAACTTCTGTGTTATACAATGCAAGAAAAGTAAAGTGTTTATAGTCTTTCTTGAAACCTGGAGTTGCCTGGTACTTACACCCATGTATTCAATTGCCCGTTTCGCAAGAAAAATTTACCGATTAGAAGGAAATGGAGTATGTTAAATCTGTCATGATCCAAACATCCTCACGTCTATAGTATTTGCGTGGGGTGCCAGCTTAGGTGTTTCCCTTGTTATCTGACCATGACTCAAAATTACGAAGCATTGTTCTCGGATCTCTTTTCTCGATAATAGTAAATTGTATAGCTTTAGTGCGACGTTATTTCAGACAACTAGCCAACTGATAATCTCAGAGGCGAGGCGATTTAAGATCCAAGTGGGGTGCCGAATTTAAGAGGGCTCCAAATTTTGCCGAACAAAAAAAAAAATCACAAATTGAAATAACTCTTGTAAATTTTTTTTAAACTATTAAATCTTCATGTATGCATTACATTTTAGGCTTGTCTGGGTTTGACCGAGATGTTTCTGGATTCATTCACATGTCAGAGTTTCAATTACTTTGTCCCACCCCTGCGAATAGATATGTTTATGGCAAAAATGTGTTCAAATGTTTGTCGAATTTATTACATCTGGGAAAATTTTATTTTCTGCGAATTCAGACTAAGTGACCGTCGCATTTCTGATTAAATATTGACTTTTTATTTACGAAAATTACATATTTTTTATTATTTTTGTTGTTTCAAGGCAGGAACTGTTTGATAATTTTAACACTTTTAATAAAGACAACATGATTAATTAGAAATTGGAATTTGAGTTCTCAGCACTTTCTGATCATCGTATACTCAAATGTCACGGCACGATACTGTGTTTACATTGATTTTTTATATTTCATATTATACTTTGCTGTTAGATATATTTGTTTCATTTGTATGGATTACAAGCAAACGGAAATGTTTTGACGTGAATGCGTCTTTAAAATCGGTCCTATAACGGGCATACAGAAAGTTAACTGCATTCACAACCCTGCCTTCTCCAGCATTAGGCTTCTCAATTGTTTAGATACAAATTGAATTCAGTGATTTTTTATTGTCTAGCAGAGGGTATCAACAAGTTCCACAATTGAAGACGTATTTAGAAGTTATGTTTATTCTTGATTAAACCCAATTTAAAGATGGTTTCACACTTTTGATGTTGTCGTCCTAAAACATTCTATGTAAAGCTTTTATCGGTTATTTACAAATATTTTCTAAATGTATGCGACTTACAAAAAAAATTGCGAGACTAACATGTTTAAATTATGAATAATATAATTTTAATTATCCGTTTCCTTTTAATTTTGTTTTGCTAAGGGTGTTTCCCTAATAAATACAAAACAAAAAAAATCACATAATCTTTTTCGAATTGACAATTATCTCCAAATGTTGGTGTTAGTTGTTTTTTAGATACCACAAATGTTTTTTTTTATATTAAATAGAATGGTTTATGAGAAAATCGTAATTTAATTATGAGACCAAATAGATATATCAATCAAAAATCATTGTTTTTTGCTGCTCTTGTCAATAACTTTCTTTTAAAACTTAGTGCACTTGCTTAAATGTTAATTGTCAAAATTTTGATATTTAATGTAAATTTAAAACTGGCATAAATAAACTTATAATTTTGTAGGATACAAATCAAATAAAATAATACCTCCCTTTTAGATATAATTCATTATGTTGTGATATTGTATAAAGACTTTCTTTTTTTTGGAAGGGGTTGAGGGTTAGGAAGCCTATTATAAACCCTGCCAGTTTATTTCCCTCGCTTTCTGTTAGGGAAAGTTACAGCCAAACGTGTTGTTGGGTAGGTGGTAGAACGCGTGATTTCTTCCAGTAAAAATTGTTGCACATTTTACGTTAATCACGAGTACCCTGAATAAGGTAAGTGCAGAATTATGTTATGTAGCAATCAATTTAAAAGTATACTAAAGGGATTTTTTTTAAATCTCAATCTAATTCATGTTCCATCTAATTTGTAATTGGAGTAAAGTATAAATAATTTTGCTCACCAACCTCATTCCAACAGTTACTTTACTCCACCAGTTAAAGTGAAGTTGATATTACACTAGTAAAGTAAACCTTAGTAGAAACCTTAACGTTCTTCTAAGTTACTAGTCCAGCAAATAAATTTAAGTTACCTGCCTTTATTAGATGTTTGCTGTGTTGGGTCATGTTTTCATGTAAGTGCAGAATTTAAATTAAAATTTGATTTTTTAAAAAATACATTTTGGGGTTTTCTATTAATTTATATTTCATGTATTTTTATTTACCCCACTGAAGTATACGAGTAAAATTGGATGATCAAATCAATCCGAATTCACCAATTGTTATGAAAATATGGGAACTTTAAAAATGAAGTTTTTTTTGGTACAGCAAAAATAGAACATACATTTTAAATGGTGTTTAAGAAGAAATAAATGATTTTATTTTCTCCAACCAAGTTTTACAATTGAAAAAAAGTAAATTTCTGATATTACAGTAAAGTATCCAAACAGCGCTTCCTACTTTACTCCACAAAGAAAAAAAATAATACTAGTAAACAAGTCTACATTCAAAAATGATATATTATCGGAATCTTCAGTTATCATAGAACAAATGTATACCCAAAACATAATTTTAGCTGCACTACATGGTACTCAATCACTTTACTAAATTTAGGAAATACCAAAAATGAAGTAAAGTAACCCCCGTTTTAGAAACTCGACTAGTGGTACGTAAGCCTTCCTTATACGGAATGCGAATTGTAGAGAAGAAATCTTCCACAAAATATTCCAGGTCCCATTCTGTAAAATCCCGTTATGTTTTAGGATAAAGCACGAGACACTTTCTTGAAATGTTTTCGATTTTTACGGTGCGGGTGAACATCCTTTTCCAACTCAGCCGTTTCCGACAGTGCAATAAAACAGCCGAGGAGGTGCCATGTGCTACCACCGTCCTTCTTCTATCCAAGGGAAGCCCGCCCGTTTGGTGTTTTTTAGCGATTCTTCCGACTTTGTAGTCCAGTAGAGTTCCAAGCTATACGATGGTTTTTCGACGCATATATATTCGCGGATCCTCTTTTTGTATACATGAGTTGTTTCTGCGTTAATGGATTAAATGGCAAAAAGACGCTGTTCCTTGTAAAATATTTCACTATCCGTTCAATTTTTATTCCATTCATCTTATGTGAAATATTAGGCAAAGAAAGAGAGTAGAATTGAGATAAAAAAAAGTCGTTCAGGCACAGTCCCCACTGTACTTTAACCCACTAGTGCATGATTTTTTTCTTTTTAAATAAAATATTTTTTTCCGTTTTCTCTTTGACCGACCTATGAAAAAATATACAAAAAAAATCCGAAGTGCCTATTTAATTAAATAATTCATTAAAACCGTTGTGCAGCGTATATGCATCATCATGTGTAATTACTAAAATAATTTTCAAAAAGTATAAAAATATAGTTAAATACAATCTGTATACCTCTGGTATTAGTTAGGTTTTTTGCAGAGCCAGATTATACTTATAAGTAATAAAAAAAATCTTCGAAAACTTCACCTTCGCGAGCTAATTTTAGAACAACAGACCTCGAAATAACTGATTGTCTTTATCACAATAATTGATATAAAGATAAGAGACCTAGCGGCGGTTAAAAAAATTAGGCATATGATTCCCTACGTAACAATACTATAACATTTAACATAAAATTCAATCGATGCAAACTAGAGATCATTTTAAAGTTGTGTAGCATAAATGCTACACTATGCACTAGAGGGTTAAAGTTTGGTTCGTGAATACTTTGTAAGAGTGCCTTCTCGGTCTGTTGCTACTTTGGCCATAATTTCACGCAGTCCTCCCCTCCCACGCGGTACGAATGCCAGAAGGTAGAGTGGCTTAATTCTCAACTTGGTCGACACGACCCACCTTCCTCTACGTGGTGGTAGGTCATTTTTACTTATAAGCTGATTCCACGTGGAGTTTTGCGACGAAAGCGAATACTGCATCCAAGGACGACATTCCCATCGCCTGCGTGATACAATGGTCAGAGGAGGAAATGGGTCAATAATCAGCCTGGTCAGTGCTTCTCACTTTCTTCAACTATTTACAAGCACATATTTTAAACTTAAAGACGTATTCAAGTAAAAAAATTACGTTGAGTTTTCGCTTTTTGTATGTGTTTTAATATATGGAAAATATGGATGAAATTTGTGAGGGCGGTTTTGAAGCTGTTGATAAATAAAATTAAAATAGAACAATAGTCGCCCCATATTTATAGTGTAAGAATTTGTTGTTTTGTTTTGGCAGTATATGTTCTTAAAAAAATCTATCTACAGACGTTTTGAGAATAATTTTGAAAAATAACTCATTTTGTTTAATTCAAAACGTGTAAAAATATCAAAACTATCATTTGAAATCAATTTCAAGTAAGACAGAATAACAGTAAAACTTTAAGTAACGTATGACCTATCCCAGGGCTCGATATAAGATTTCGAAACAGGCAACAAAAATTGGGGTGAGCTTTTATTAGCTCTCTGCAAAAACTATTGACTCCATGACAAAACTTAACATAAAACCGATTCCGTGATCTGAAATTTTCATTTAATTTTTTTATGAAGTTTAAAGCAATTGAACAAATATATAATGAAAAAAACTTGACTAACTTAGTTTGTGAACTATATAATTCGCAGGAAAAACAAAAATACACGCTTGATAAAAATAAATACTTGAATTTGAATCTATCAGAAATAAAAGCATGTAAGAAATACATACAAGCATATTGCAGAATGCAGACAAACATTATTATTTATGAGCAAGGTCTACAATTACATGTCGAGAACCATTTCTTAACTGCTTCATCAGTCCTAAAATTGGAAAGTGGAGGGCGACTTGCGCTTATTCTGATTAAGGCTCATAGCGTGTCTTCTTTTACAGAAGTAATCAATTTTTACAAGAACCATCTCACTGAACATCCTTTCTACAATGTATGTTGACAAAGGAAGAACTAAAACTATTGCTGTATAGTGCAGAAACAAAAAAAAATATGTTGCAAATACTCGCAGCGATGTTTGCCGTGAGAAGTAATGATTGCTGCGCCAATTTTCAATTAACTTGATGTGTAGAAAAGTACAAGTGTTGTAGCAAAGTACAAGATAACCAAATTTCAGATGCTGCAATCATTCCTCAAAGCCCCATTACACTTTGAAATCTTATTTTAGTAGAGAAGTCCTGAAACAAATCTTTTCCAAATCTCAAATAATTTGCATCTGCACCAACGAATATTTTTGTTCCTGTTTCACCATCAAAAGGGAACTTAGTAATGTGCATTCACGGGTTCTTTGCCTTCCAAAGCGAGGAATTTCGGGGAACGCAAATCAATAATGCTTAAGTGATTATCTTATTTCACGCTCCTGTGGATACAGTGCTCGAAAGATTTTCACACAAACAACATGAAACTGTTTATTTGAAAGATCCTAATATATTTATGTGTGCATGCTTTTAAAAATGTGTATGGAAGTATTTTATAATTCATCAATAGAAAATTGTATCTTTAGTGTACTAGTTTCTTTAGTGTTCTAGTTTATTAACTTTGTTTTCGATACAAATGATTTCCTGGGAAATATAATACACTATTTTGTATACAATGAGAACTAAAGTGGTTATTTTTATCTAACCAAATGTAAAGTAATAGTAAAAGGATCACCCCAAAACCATTTATATTACTCACACACCAAAAATATAGTAATATTAAATGTGATTTAATTAAAAAAAAAACAAGCTTCCAAACCAAACTGCCAAGTCAATTCCAGTGACGGCTTTCCTCTGAAACTATTGAATAGACTTGAAACCAATTTCGTTTTGATGCTTTTGAATGGCCTTCAATGTGGTAAAAAGTGGAACATTTATTACAATTTCGAAAAAGGCAGCTTGCAATACCGATTACGAGAGTTTTTTAAATATTTGATTTTGATATCACGACTTACTTTTAACGTTAAGGCAAATGTCAATAGACTAGAACTTCTTAAAATGTCTAATGCTGTATCTAATACCTTTAACCACCTTGAGCACACCTTTTTGCACACCGAAGCCGCCAAATGTGCCAAGGTGAACATTATCAAATCAACTTTTATGTATGATTTCTGTTTTAATTTAAATATTTGCATATATATTTTGTTTGATAGAAGATGTCTCACTTGGGAACCATTTGTGATAAATATCCTTTTTCCGACATTCGACTATCTTGAATTCTCAATTAACCAAACCGTTTTTTTTTTAAAAATTCGAAAGTTCAAAGTCTTAATTCAAAAGTTCATTTTTTGTTGGATGGAGAAAAATTTATGTTGGCAAAAAAAAAAAAAAAATTCGTGTGATGGTCTGAATTCGTGTGATGGTCTGAATTATATCCAATACATGCAATCAGAGCCTTCATGTTCTTAAGCTCTACATTGACGCAAATCTCGTGACGACACCCCATAGATAAACATTTGTACCAAGCGTGGCTTCAATAGAAATATTCATTCTTGAAATGCGTTCAAAATTATCCCACACAATCTTAGAAATTTAACTTTTTGAGCACAAAAAGCGTTTAAAAAAAGCAAAACCCGAAAGGGGAATTTTAGCATTTAATCACTATTTTATAACTTTGTTCTGCATCCCGGAATTTTTCGCTATGAAATTACCAGTTTTTCTAGCAATACACGCCATTTTGAAATTCATATAAATACCTTATTGTTTACATTATTTCAGTATTACAGATCCCTTTTGTGTGCCTCACACACGACGGATCTTAACATGAAAGGTATTAAAAAAAGGAATTTTCGGGAGTAGTGACGAACCGTATTTTTGTCTCATGAGTATTAACCGATATTTGAAAGAAATATGTTTAAAAATAGTTTCCAAAAAGCAGTTTTTAAACATGCCGTTGGTAAATATAAAAGTGTGTGTGTGTGGGGGGGGGGGTATGTTCATCCGCTAGTTTCTTAATATTTTCCTAATATATTTGATTTATAGCCTGTTTTTAAAAATAATCTGCATATTTTTTGAATTAATACATTATTAAAAATTTCAAATTGTCTTAAAGAGAAACCCACTGTACAATGTGGGTAATTTGTTGGCCGCTCGGAGTTTTAACTGAATCCTGAGCCTAAAATCCCAGTGATGGCAATATTTATTCCTCAAGACCGTGTCTACTCTAGAGTAATGTCGTTCAAAGATCGTCCCGACCTTCACATGGACGGATTGGCTGAAGTAAAGCTAGTCCAAAAACAGAGTTGCGAGATAAAAATGTTTGCAGCTCGCCTTGGCTGCAATGTTAAGTGAAATGAAATTTAACTCCTTATTGGGTAATGTATTGAACTAGGACTCACATTACTTGGCTAAATGATAGGTATAGCTGCCCGGAAAGGAGAAATGATATTATGCACGTGTAATAATTATCCCAGGAAAAAGCCCCTCTCCCTTTCCCCCCCCCCCATTCGCTTTAAGGCGAAATATAATACCGTATTTCAAATAGCCAAAAAATCATAAAAGCTATTGATCATTCATCGAAGGCAGCATTAGCGACGGTTTGTTTGGGAAACACGTTTAAATGAATTATTTTAAACACATAAAAATAAACCGTATCTGAATTGGACGCAGTTACAGAAATATAATCAAATACAATTAAGATTTTAATCATACTACTCAAAGGCATTTCACATTGGAGTCTCATTCCAAAGAATGTCTTCAAATAACTAAGCAATCGAGAAGATACTTTACCAACACTTGCGTCGGTGAATCTTTTATTTCTGTTTCAATACTTAAATACTTGCTTCAGTAAATTTTTAAGATATCTCTTTGCAACAAAAGCAAACATCGAAATGGGTTGTGTGCTTTTGACTCGAACCATCTCGGCGAAACTCAATGCTACCTAATTATGTTATTTTACGCGCCCTTAAGCACCCATCTTAATGCAGATCTAGGAAATAATAGAATAACATTTTTGTCTTCAAAACTTTCTTATAATGGCACATTGGAGCAAAAGTACGCAATTGACAAAAAATATTTTCTTATTATTTTTCCAAACAACGAAATATTTTGTTATTTATTGTTATCAGTTTTGGCAAAGTATTTAATAGGAGCATTTAGCAGGCATTTGGTTCGTCAAAATGACGAAAGTAGTTTTCGAAAATGAGCATGCATTGTTATTTTTATTTATGTACTGATTACCATTTTTCCTTTTTTACGTGCTTGTTCCTTTTTGAAATATTTTTCCAAAGTGAAACGTTTTGTTATTTTCGAAGTAAAATATTTAATTTTTTTTAATCATAAGCTTGCCAACTAGGGTTGGGATTTTGCAAGTCTACAAGAATTTCTCAAAATCACAAACTCAGTTGGAAAAGTTGTGTTCCCAGTTGGCATTCCGTAAATGAAACTTATTTTTTTCATTTAAAAAAAAAAAATTTCACAAATATGCCAACTAGGTTTGTGATTTTGCCAAATCAACAGGAATTTACCGACATTGAGGCAGACCCTCAGCGTGGGCCCTGTTTCAACACACGTGGTTTCAGAATATTTTTAGGTTGTTGTTTTTTAAGTATTGTCAGGACAGCTCGTTTCGAAAGAAAATAACCGCACGTGTAAAAAATATTCCACATCTTCTTTTCTCATTCTTTCTTGTCAATCCATTGCGTCGTCCACTTCTGTCTAGTGGCTGTCCAATAACTGCAGGGCTGATTTGTTTTTTGTTTGCCTTGCGCCTTGAGGAAAACACACCGTCACCAGTTTCGCTCCTCCCCTCGTGTTTCTTTTGAAATATCTATTTAATTCGAAATGTATTCATTTGCAATGTTTTATTATTTCGGAATGCTCATTTTTGCAGCGGCAGGACGTGTTCTCAACTTAACGCGGTCATTGTTATTTAAGTATGGAGCCATTTTGGGGTAGAGTTGCTCACTTTAAAAAAATAAGAGCACTTATCTATTTTTAAAATTAATGATCAATCATGAAGTGTTACGTAAAGTTTCAGTCGACAATCCGTGAGGATGGCGTACTCGTGCAACGATGTTCCAGATGATTGTTTCAAATAAAATTTTACATTGTACTGCTCTTCAATATAATTTCTGAGAAGTATCCTTGAAATTGCCATGTCGCGCCGTTCTGCAGTCATTTATTCTAGAAAGAAAGATTGCTCCTACTTCGCTTGGTGCCTTTCAGCGACTTCCACGAACTCTGTCAAGCATTGGACTTGTGCTGTTCATGGTGCGTCTTCTTCATAGTTTCTACATACTGGTGTTTTGGAGGACTGGAATATTTCTTTATACTACCTTGAAAAATTGGGACTTTTTATAAAAGAAAGTTATATTGGAACCAGATAAAGAACTGTCTTCATAAGTGATATCTCATGTTATAGTGAACTAGATTACTAGTGAAGTAAAAATGAGAGATTTCTTTTTCGTGCCAGTCCTCAAGCTTACCCGAAGACAATAGTTGTTTCGTCCAATGTGTGTGTGTTCGCTAGAAGTTCCTCCAATCTTAATTTTTGTGACAGAGTTTTAATTTCAGTTAGAGCTATCATCCAATATCAAGGATATTTCAGTCTTCCCCCACAAAGAATTCATCACTATTTAAAATCTATGGCCTGCGTTTCATTAACATTAAAAGGAGTTGTCATTCGGTGTGTATTGTCATCTAATTAGTGCTAAAATAAAATACCCTCCCCTGAACAATCCGAGGGACGGCAGCAAATCGAAAGACACTCCTGAACGGATGTCTGATATTTTTAATATAAATAAACCAAAATAAAGAAAATCTAGAACTTAAAAGGCTTACAAATATATTTTGATTTTTTTAACAACTGCAAATTTAGTCCCTTTTCCTTTTCAGCTTTACCGTCTGAACTTTAAGTAATGTTTTACTAGTGTTGATATTACTGCATACATTGAATTTTGAGTGCGCCACAACTCCAGGCAATTTTAGAACCCACTCATATGATATATAATATTAATTTTTTTTAAATTTAAAGTAGCATTACAATATTATTCACGCCACACATTCCTAGAAGCAATTTAATCTAAGTTCAAAAACGCTTACACTTAATTTCATTCAAATTAATCTCCCATTGTTATACATAATTAAACAACCTTTCCAATTATTCTCGTTTAAAATAAAGGAACGCTCAATATGTAACAGTCATTTACGTCCTTTTTGGCACCATTTTAAACTCGAATTTCCAACACAATTCAGTATTCTTAATGTTAAATTTAACCAGTTTCAGATGCAATTTAATAATAGAATACATTTCCCGTTTCAATAATAATTCTCATACCTCATTTAATTTCCATTAAAGGTTCTTTTGTTTGGGCAAGAAGAACGCCAAATTGATTTCTGAATTCGAAAAACCAAGCGCTAAAAGACTGAAAGCCGACATTAATCTCCCAATATTTTTAATGAGATTTCTGTCACGTGCTGGTCCGAAGACTGTAAAACGGAACCGCATGGGGGTATCGTAACTAGGAGCCACAAAATATAGGTAAGTCACTGTCTAACAGCTTTGGTGTAATGTATTCAATATTTCATTTAAAAGTTTTGTAAATAGATCTATGGTTTTCGTTGTTTTGACGTGAAACGTCTTTCATTTCGGTTAGGGGTCGCTTCCTAAAATCAGAAGTAACGAAAACTTGATATACTAAAATCGCTTATATAAAAAAACCTTTTTTTTTTAAAGCTATTGATTTTTTTAAATCAATATTTCTATGTTATGTCGTATTAATTCAGAGCGAAAAAAGTCCCCATAAAGACTTCATCAAAGTTTTTAAATTGAAGGTTCTCTGAAGGTTTTATAGAGGAAATTGTAACAAAAAAGAGCATCTATTTCATACTATTAATTTTTCTCCAAAAAATCTTTAAAAAAATATGCATTTTTTCTTTAACAATTTCAACACTTAAAAATTGAAAGTTTTTTTAATGTTTTTTGCAGGTTTTATAAAGGAATTTGGAACAAAAACTTTCAGTAACTTCATTTTTAAAAAATTACTTAATAGTATTAAAAAAAAAACTTGCAGGTTTTTCTGCATGAAACCTTCAAATTCACAACTTCGAAGAAGATTTTATACCGACTCTTTTTAATGGGTTAACTCCGGAGAACGGACGTTTTTACCTATTTGAAGTAAAACACAAAAAAATTATATTATAAGTGTTAGCTCCAGTAAAGTGAGATATTATTTGCCACACGCTCAGTTTGATAGTTTAAAAACTTACTAGACATATCTGGCGATAATATATACCATTTATATATCTTTAGCTATACAAATCTAAACATTTCTTTTAAGTCCCAAGTTTCATATATCCCAAGTTTCTAACAAATAATGAATGGAGGGGTAATTAATTAAAACAATAAATATTTCGTATTTTAATACTACATTCTAGACAATAAATGCGATCATAATTTTAAAAGGAATTTAACTGAAGAAATTGTGAGGGAAATATTTCGTAAATAGGGGTTCATTCAACGCTTCCGTGATTCAATTAAAGCGACGATGTGTGCTCAAAAATCGCACTTTTGAGGAATATAATGCAGTTTAATGTTATACATAAATGCATGCCTGAGATTTCTTTGTTCAGTGAAATGGATATTTATTCGGAGAATGTAAAGTAAACTGCGAAATCTTTTGCGAATGAAAAATGGAACGGATAATATTTCTTGTCAGCTCACTTGGAGATTATTTTCACGTTTAAATAAATCGAAGTAATTGATTTAGTTTCAAGTTTCTTCAAAAGGAATCGAGTGTGAAACGTCGTGTTGTTTTATGTTCCTTTCTCGTCAGATAACACACAAATAAGGGGTTAATTTGATTTCGATTGTAAAGTCACGGCGCAGTTTATTGATATCGGAATATATTTAGTACTTAGATAGTATATTTTTTAAAGTATTGCAGTTGCGATATTAGTAGATAATTGTGAAAAGGGTATTTGTATAATATAAAGTATATTTTCTAAATCTTAAAACCTTTGAATAAATTCATGTGAATTCTATTGATTTCAAAAGTAATATTAATGTAACGATTTTGAGTAAAATCTTTAAATTATGTTTCGAGAAATTATAAAAAGAAGTAAAAATGAAACAATTCTTCATCCCACTTTTAATCTTCAATTTCGGCTTCCCTCTTGCTGCCATATTGCGAGGATACTAGGAATTTAACGATACGTTTTGGTAATATAGTATTTATGTTTTGGTGGAAAAAATACAAAATAATTCGATTTTGTTTGCAAATAAACTTTAAAAATTTATTTTAATGGAATTTGAATTTTCAAACCTTAACGTAAAGTATTGTGGTATTCACCTATTAAATATAGCTGCTTTGATTATTGATTCAAAGCATATTTTCAAAATATAAAATAAAAAACCTTTTTAATGGAATAGATATTTATATATATATATATATATATATATATATATATATATATATATACAGGGTGCGTTCCATAAGTAATGCGACCAAATTCATAAAAAATCATATATTGGACATATCCGTACAATTAGTTAAAAATCTTCAAAATAGCATCCTCCTGCGTCGATACACTTATGGAGGCTGTGTTTCCAGGCCTGGAAGGCATCCTGGAAAGCCTTCTCCTGGAGGTCCTTTAGAGCCGAGGTAACATGAGCCTGGATGTTTTCAATTATGTCCCAATGTTTCCCTTTCAGGACAAAAACAAAGCCTGGGGGGGGGGGGGGGGGGCAGGTCAGGCTTGTAGGTAAGTTGAGGAACCAGTGGGCGTCCCTACAGTCCTGACCTGGCTCCCCATACTTTTTTTTCCCTCGCTTAAAAAGAGCCCTGAAAGGGAAACATTGGGACACGATTGATAACATCCAGACTCATGTTACATCGGCTCTAAAGGACCTCCAGGAGAAGTCCTTCCTGGATGCCTTCCAGGCCTGGAAACACCGTCTCCATAAATGTATCGACGCAGGAGGGTGCTATTTTAAGGATTTTTAACTAATTGTACGAATATGTCGAATAAATGATTTTTTATGAATTTAGTCGCATTACTTATGGAGCGCACCCTGTATATATATATAAATATATCTATTTTTTTGTTTGATGTAAATACAAAATTTCCGAGTTTGGGTTGAACATAAGTAAAAAATGTACATTTTTAACTTATTAAAAATTAATAGTTGGAAGCTGAAGTTTCTTAAGCCTAACGGGGAAAGATGCACCATTGAAATTATGATTTATATAGATTTAATTAAAAAAAAACGAACAACAATTGCGAAGTTTTTGGGGGTATTCAATGGGATAAATTTCATAGTAAATATACCAGGTTACAAGTTTATATGACATTTGGAAAGAGATGAAAATCAAATTGCAATAATTGATAATACAACGACGACAGTGTGAAAAAGTGTAATAATAAAAATTATCTTTTGTCTTGGGAATAAAAAAAATATTCTAAGAGTATTAATTCCTGTAAAATGGCATTGGAGAGGGGATGGGGGATATTTACAGTAACCCATTATATTTATTGCTCATGCGCAGGACTAATCATGTAGCTAAATCTGCAATTAAAACGAATATTTTTAACGCTTTAAGCAAACTGTTTGCGTATTGTAATTTCTAACATAATTTTTCGCCAAATAAGAACATGTTTGTCAAGTATCAGCGATGACCGTGGCGAGAGCATCACAAATAGTCTCCTGAGATTGGTTGAGCCGATAAATTGGGGGTCTTTTTACGAGGCTGTTTGCCAAACAGGTGAGGCTCCCACGTTCCGATTGAAGCAGACGTGTGTTTGTTAGGGGTGCCATAAACAGTGGGCGCGGTGTGACATGCCCTAAAAGATTTAGATTCTCGTAAATAAAGGAAGATGAGCTGAGTTGCGATGGCATGGGAAGGTGAGAATAGATTCGGTTTATTTCATGCTGGATTGATATTCCATTTATATTAACCCTTTGCGGTCGAAGAACATGTTTTATATTCACGTTCTTTTTATGGAACAGTTTCTTGTTCCTGTTCTTTTTAAAGAGTTATTCTTTAACGTATTCTTTTTACGTTTAGCTTGGGAAATTATAAAAATAAAAAAGTTATTCCTGAAGCTAAGTGTTGATATCAGTATACCAAAATATATTTAGTGGTTAATGACAAATATTTAAAAACAACAACAACAGAGGGTAAGAGGAATTTCGTTCTGTAGAAAGTTTTTGATCACCACATTACTTGGTGCTCCTATATGACAAAAATATATTTATGTTAAAGTTTGTGAGAGAATAAGTATTTAAACTCAAGAATATATTGTTCTATTTCATTTTAAAGAAGAGAAAAAATAACTGGTCGTTATTTTGGTGACTTAAAGACGACACTCGAGTACAAAACATTAATAAAATAGTTTGATATTCAAGTGATGCCATACTTTTAAATGAATTTAGATGAAAAGCCAACTCATATTGACCGAGCGTCAGTGAGGTAACTATTTTAACTCGACTTTCGGCATTTCGTTTGTTTGTAAACGTGTTTGTTACTCAGTTAGGACCAAACGTGTTGTTATATTTTCTTCAAATTTAGCATGAATATTCCTTGAAGACGTTAGAAACGAGTTATGTATTTTAACCGGCTTCAGTGCCAAGGAGACTGGTTATCAATTGGCGACTTGTATTTTTTTATATCATGATTTCAGTACTAATTCAGGTATTCAGATACTATTTTTTGTTTGGATAGAGAATGTCTCACTTGGAATGTAACATTTTTTACTTAGAAAAGTACTTTCGGAAGGATTGTGTGGGATTTGTACGTTCTTTCACCAAGATCCCATGGGACATTAAAAACGGTTAGTTGTCTTAGAGCTAAACAATTTGCTGTTGGTGACGGTTCAGGATCTATCCTGAATGAGAAACTCGGGACAACTGCTTCACTAGCTGGTCAGATGACAAAAACTCAGCTGGTACCCCACGCATTTGACGTAGGGTGAGGTTTTTTGGTTTGGTTTGGTTAATTAACGTCGCACTAGAGCTGCACAGTGGGCTATTGGCGACGGTTCGGGGTCTATCTCGAAGGAAAGACCCGGGAACACATACACATTCACACACACACACCATCATTCATTCATTCATATATGCACCTCGTTATTTTAGAACCATGGTCAGATGACGAAACGTAGGGTGAGGACATTTAGACCACGACACATATAAGGTGTATCAGCAGTATCCTATATATTTTTGATTTGTTTTTTGCGGACAACGTGGAACCAATCTGACAAATCTCCGATCATGAGCACTCTGCACGCACAAAGTCGAGATTCGAACCCACAATCTTCGGATTATAAATCGGACTGATGAGAGTTTTAAATTTAATTTGGTGAGATGTTACTAAAGATAGAGTTTGAAAGATAACATTCATTTCCAGCTTTGAAGACTTTAAAGTCTTCTGGGCTGGGGAGGGATATCTAAAAGGGAACCCAAATTCAATACTTTTATTATTTATATTTTGTAAAAAAGTAACACAAAATAAAAACATTTTTAATGTACCAATGCATAAGAGGCAATATTGATTTTTTTTAAATGCCGTTAATTCCATTATTTATAACATTTCCGTATTTGAAAATAATTAATTTTGAAGACAAGCGGAATGTTTCTTAGAAACTACCCTTTTTATTTCTAAACTATAATTTAAACTATATAATTCAAATATAATAATAGTTAATATTCAGTAAATGAATAAATTATCATATTTTTATTCATCACTACATCAGAAATTGACAAAAAAAACTTATTAACGCATTTTCTAGTGGATTAATAAAATCGTTTCTAAACTATTGAAAAAGACTCGATTTCTTCAAAAACTTTCATCGCAATTACAAGTAAATAATAAATGGGAAATAATGTGTTTAAAATGGTCTTAAATTTGCAAGTAAAATTTGTTTTCTTTCAAAACTTATTTTGCTGGAGGCCACGTTAAACCGATAATCATTACCATAATGAAATTTGAAAAACAGTGACATTTGAAACGTTCAATGGAAAAAAAAACATTTAAAAAAATCAATCGCTCTAAAAATATAATAAATTTTCAGAATAACGAAAATATCATGATTTTTTTATTTTCATTGACTTTAATTTTGCATAATTTTATAATGGATTCTTTTGCGACATAGTTCGACTTAAAAAAAAAAAGTTTTTAATATATTTTTATAAATTTGTTTGATACAAAATAAAAATGAAACCTTCATATATAGACAGAAATGAAAGCCAAATAATCAAAGTTATAATTCAGTTATTAAAACTTTGAATAATTGAAGCTATTATGTTGTTCTCTATGTAATGGATTTTATATTGTATTTTTAAAGGATTGAATTTATATGTTTGACTTAAAACGGTTTTAAAATCAACTCCATTTGGCTATCGGAATGGAAACATTATGTCACGCTTTTAACACTGCATTACAATAAGAATGATCTATTTTTACTCAATCCGGGACAAGTAGCTCGATCGATACAAATTTGGTGTGGTTCATTAATGAATATGCACCGATCTTGAAATAAAGCAAAACTCGTACGGAGCGAGAATGGGAGTTGCAGAATCAGACGAAATAGTTTGTTTATCTTCCTTTTGTTTGTGAGGTATATATTCTTGGAGACCAGTTCCTTTATTGGTCAATGGTACCTTTCTAGTCGTTCTCAAACACTGTCACACTTTTTCCGGTTTTGACTGTCATTTTTTTTATTTTTAATTAGATTGTTCTATAATTAAGTGTTTGTAAGGATCTTTTTTATCATCATCAGAATACTTGACAAAGTTTTACAGGATGAGCTACAATTTCCATTTTTTTTAAATAAAGTTTAGATTTGTTTTAATATTGGTGAATAACATGACAGCGTTCTAAAAATTCAAATACTTTTGGCGTTACTCCATTAAAATTTTCAATTAAAAATGAAAAATTACGTGCTTCTCGTTGCAAACTAAAATCACTCACCTAATTCGTGGCGCTCGCTATTCGCTTCACAAATCCATATTCAAATAATTAATTTAATTTCACACATTTAACTTCACATTAATTGAAAGAATACACTTACAACAACCACTTTTGAATTCTATTGCACAATTAGGGGTACAAACGTTTCGAATTTAATTTTAAGAGTGCTGTCTAACTCCAATAACAAAATTATATTTTATAAATTATACTCTGAAACTGATTATACTCTGAACTCTAAACTATACAAATGAAGTGTTTCTCATTTTTTAATTTACCTTAAAAATGTATCAGAATAAAAACAATATAACAAGGGATTATATTAGTCAGTCTCTACTTTTAATAATAAAAGGTTTAAATCTACTTAAAACACCATTTTAAATGATTTTATTTAAAGCACGTAACAAGATTAACAAGTCGTCTTGAAGTATTTCCTTTCCTTATTGTGTATGCATTCCGCTAGGGACTAATAAAACTGGAAAATAAAATAACACACAAATTGGAATCGAGTTTAAAGAATTCGACTTCAGAATTTGGGTTCAGTGACACTTTTCCTCATTATTTTCATCCTTTTGTTTGGACTTTAAAATGAGCAGTTTGTATAGAACGGAAAACTTGATAATACCGATTTAAAATCAGAGCATTTGGGATGGTATATTTGTTCAATTTAAATAAAGTTATTCCATGTATATTAGATTAGATGAAGGCTGAACAGAATATCTTGGTGAATCTTGATGTATTATACGTTTTCTTTATTGTAACATAGTATATATAACTTTATCGGTATAACATACCAGATAGATAATTAAATAGAAATTTATCATCAAACATATTTAGAAATATTCATTGTTTCACTTATAAATTTCTCTAAAAAATGAACTAAAATATTGTCATATATGTAAAAATATCCTCAAAATGACGAAAGTATTACCAAGAAGATAAAATTAATATAATTTCCCACATTTGACCTTCAAAACTAGATGAAGGTCGCTGTCTACATGAGATTTTAAATAACCACCCCCATCTTTCACCTTAATTAACAGAACTGATTTTTTGCTAAAACCGTAAAATGGTGCCCCTGCGAAAATATTGACCAAAACTTTGCGTAAAGCAATATATATGTAAAAGAGTGCATGTGGGTCTGTTTTTATACAAATCTTCAGTTTTGTTCTGTGGCAGCAGTTGTCTCCCGGGCAACGCCGGGAAGAGCTAGTCTGATATAAAAAAAAAACAGAAATTCGGAAGATGAAACGGACTATTTTTATTTTGAATTAAAGTATTATATAAGATAAAAACTCGTCTTATAAAACATTGCGCTAAGAATATTAAAATACAAACTACGCAATACAAATACGCAAAATCTAGACATGTTTCGGGAGATACATCTCCCTTCATCAGCAGAAATGAAAAGTCTGCGTGCACATGTCTAGATTTTGCGTATTTTTATTGCGTAGTGTTAGCGACGCATTTGTATTTTAATAAAGTATTCTATATATAAATACTTTATTAATACTGTAATGGTATTACTAATATTAAATACTGTATTTTATAAAATTTAGATATATGCATTTCAACGGTTGTCGTAGAAAAGATGTCAAAACAGAGACCCGCATTGTCCGAAAACGCACGAGTTGTCTTTGAAGAAATGTATAAACGTAAACTTCACAATCTCAAATTTTTACGAAAATTTATGTGTCAGAAAATCTTACTCCTGCAGCAAAGGAGTGAAATGTCATCTTGAAGCCGGAGAAGATTAAAATTCTGTCGCGAGTTCGGGGGATGGCAACAGTTAGGGAAGATGAGTGGATTAGGAGGGAGGGAATGTTCAAATATTGGGAAGAAGGAGGATTTGAATGAGACTTTTGCGATATCTAAGCGAAGGGGGCGGGATCGATTTACGGAACGGAATAAATCAGTGCCGAACACAGAAAGAATAAAAATATATTTCGGGGGATTTTTATGAATTTCTATAGTTTAAGATTTCGCACTTGACATCTTCAACTGCGAGTAATTTTCGACAAAGATTCGGTTGTGTGTTGCCGACATTTCTGGGGTTGTTGTTGATTAGGGCTAAATTGCAGACTGTTCGGGATCTAACTCGAACGAAAGTCCCTGGAACCCTACCAAATTCGTAATTTCGAACCATTCCCAGCTGCTGAGGACAACACCTGAGCTGGCACCTCAAGCATCTATTGCTTTAGGTTTAACGTGCAACTCTCTCCTATACTGTCGTCATGAGTAAAAAAGCAAAAACTCAAATTTTTTAAAAATCACGTTATTTTTTCTTCCCCGATTGGTTCTTAAAATATACACCTTTTTATGACATTAGATATCCATAAATCAAATATTATAGTGAAATATATATTATCCATATAACTAAAGTTCGAGGTGGTTTTTGATTAAAGAAGGAATTTGGAAAGGGATCAATTCCATTTATTTTCAAAATCAGTTTTTTTTTTGGCGGTTTCATATCTCTATCTATAATTTCCACACTTCGGTTCCATGTAAAAACGGGTTAATATAGTAGAAGAACTGTTTTGCCTATTAAAAACAATATCTGATGGAGATTCAACATCCATCCATCATCCAAAACAATATCCATTATTCATCCCAGACCCATCAAGCAATCCCGCATACCAATAAAAAATTCCGATAAACAACAAAAAATATGTGTATCAAAAAATTACATCAATACAGCCCGATCTTCATCCGAATTTTTATCAAGTAATTTACAACAGGTCCACCACGTCTGCTGAAGATGCTGCTGGAAATTTTAAATATTTTTTTTATCATTTATATTCCTTGTTTTTCCTCACACATTGTTTATTCAAGTCTCTTAAAGATTAAATTTGCAAAAATAAGTATTGTTAATTAAAAAAATATTGTAATTTATCTAAGAAAGACAGCTATTACAGTAAAATTTCGGAATCGTGATAATTTCAATTAAGTTTAACTCTCCTTAAAAAATATTTTTAATTAAGAAATTAATAAAAATATAATAATAATAAAATACTACTACTACTAATAATAATGAAAAATAGTACTAATAAAAAAAATAACAATAATTAAAAAAAAGCCGACGAATTTACGTTTTTTTGTTTCTTCCGAAAAAAATCGAAGAAATGGAGTAGAAATGACCGATTTAATTACCATTAAAGTTTGTGGCAAATCCACATCATAGGCTAAATTCAGATTAAGACGCAGCTTTAATCAGACTCTTAAAAACAAAAATGAAGTGTAAAAAAAATCAAAAATCCGAAATTGGTGAAAGGGCAACACTTTCCTTCATATTTAAAAATGCTCTTTATAGTTATTTATGTGGTTTTAATGCCGAGTAATGTACTGTGTGGTAACAAATCGTCGAGCATTGGTTATTGTTTAGCTGCATATAATAGATCATTCTTTTTTTGCTATACTTCAACTACGTTGTTCCTACTAAAGCCAAGCGACTTATTTAAAATCTAAACAAAGTAATTGAACAAAAATGGAACCCAATTTTTCAACTTTGATATGCTTGCTTGTATTAATATAGAAGTTAAATGATAAAGAAACACTCGTATTTTGCGGAATAAATATTTTTATGGTGAAAAATTCTGTTGATATATAGTATCGTATTTCCAAGAATACGGTATTAAATACCTGAATTATATTTAATTCCAAAAAAATAAGTTGACGTGAATTTTACTTAGTATTTTAGAAAGTGGTGGTTCGCGCTTTGCCATTCGTTTAGTTTGTTGGTCCGTAATCATCTAAAGGATGGGAAACACTCAAACAGAAGAATAAAACTGAAATTTTACTTGTTTTTCTGTACCAGTCACTTTGCTACGAGGCTTGAAGAAGAGCAAGCGCGCAGTACAGCAAAACTCCAGCGAAATTAAAAGCTCTGCTTCAAAATGTATGCAAAAGTATTTCCACTAATGTCCTTCAAAACATATACAAGGTGGTTACAAATTGTCGGGAGACGGCCATTGTTTGGCTGTTCAACTACACATAACAAATCATTCATTTTGCTATACTTTAATTAATTTGTTTGTAGCTATTAAAGCTAAGCGACTTGTTTAAAACACAAGCGAAGTAGAGTTAGGAGAAAATAATGTTTTTTTATGCCAATACAGCTGAGTGTGATCCAGTTAAACAATAAGGGTTTGCTGCAAAAAGGATGTAGCTCCAACCTAGGGGAATTTGGAGTTACATGTACTCTCTTGTGGGTAAAAAAAAACTTGTTCGTTTGGTGCCAGAAAGATGCATAGCTCCAATCGTTAGTTCTCGCGTTACTCAATAGATGACAACGCAGAAGATGAGCCGGGCGTTACAGATGGGGAGTGTGATAAATGTAATTTTCTGTTTTTAAAGCCAAATTATATGGAATATTTCAATTAAAGTTTTCTTTAAACAAAATAATATTATAGTAAATTGTATTTTTTTTATGAAATATTTTTCATAGAGGTAGACAGAGCATCTATTTGGTTGCAAGAAAGAGATAGCTCCAACAATTCAACATGTGCCAAGTCATCTGGAAGATATATCTTTCAGTGAAAATACTGTCATAATATGTAGGAACAATTAAGAAGATTGATCAAAAAGAATGTCTTCACACAACTTGGAATTTTGAATTTTGAAACGTTTTTTACGGCTTTCTGCAAACTTGAATAATGGGAGCTACCTCCTTTTTACAGCAAATCTCTCTTACTGTCGCCCAGTAATTTGTGACCACCTTGTACAGCTGTGCAATATACGCATTTTATTATTAGATAATATAAAAACAATCAATGTTGGAAATAAATTATATTAATTTTTTTAATGTTGGTGTTAAATCTTGTTTTACTATAGGAATAAATTTATGCTTACCGAGCGATGAGAATAATTTCTATGTTGGAAGCATTGAAAGAATATGAAATCACTGACACATACAATCTCTTTAATAGGCAAACGAAATCACTACTATAGTACATAAAACTCTTTAGGATCAAATTGATTATTTAACTTTAGAGTGGACATATTGACTTATTTCATAAAATGCCTGTTGACAACCCAAATATCGTCCAATACACTTATTAACATAATTTAATTCGGCTTTATTTTCTACCATTTTGTAAAAACAGAAAAAAGAGCGGGAGGCAATAGGATTATTTCTAACACACAAACACAACGCTTTCTTTGTTCTATTTCATTTATCAATTTTTGTTGTTTTTGTTCTGAAAATATAACGATTTCAGCTTTTTGATTTTATTTTTTTACATAGCAAAATTTATTAATTAACTTTAACAAACACAACGCTTTCTTTGTTCTATTAATATTTATCAATTTTTGGTCATGTTTTTGTTTTGAAAATATAACGATTTTGGCTTTTTGATTTTATTTTTTCACATAGCAAAATTTCTAAATTAAATTTAATAAAGATATAAAAAAAAACTCTTACAAGAACCGAAAATTGTAGCGTCGAAAGACAGACAGGAATTTTTTTCCCAGTGTATTAAACTAGTATATGTTTCGAATATGTTCGCAAAAAACACATTTTCCGTTATTTTTAAATATCCCATTAACACTTTTGGAGTTGAGTGACGACTCTCAGTCACTAAAATAATGGCTTGTTCTTTTCATCCCTATTCTTCCAATAGATTTGAATATACACCACAATTAATTTACGTCATTTTGCTAATATATATTTACTCTACAGGATTGATGACGTACAAACAATTCAAATAGTTTTTAAAAGAATCCAAACAAACGATAAAATGTTAAAAAAAATTTATTAAAAAAACTTGTTATGAATTTAAAAGTATTTGAAATTAGCTTAGAAATGTAAGTAAGTGTTTGTAAATTTGAACCAATTCCGAACAATGGCAATAAGTATAAAATTGAAATTAAATATTTTTATCTTAACGTTTGTTAAAAAAAAAACGTGTACTTTATTTCTTAGTGCAGATTTCATATCAATCGATTTTCCTCTTTTGAATTTGAATTTTATACTTCTCTATTTTTCTTTTACTCCTTTCTATATCCTGTTAAGAAATTCTTGTTATTTCTTGAGCCACGAAAAAAAAATCTTCGTGTTTATCCGGTTTAAGAAATCTTCCGTAAACTAAAATTCCTTTGCGGTTTTCTTGACTTGCGACACTAATTTCACAACAAAATAAAAGAAAATGAGTAAAAAGTTTCGTTAACTGAGATTCCAGTTATTTGAAGATCGACAACCAAAAAGTATTTTGTAAACAAAGACCTTCCCTTTCCAACAAATAAATAATTTTTGAAATCGGATAGGCATTTTATTATTTTCTTTGTAGTTTATTTAATGAAAGAGTTTTTCAAAAACTATTTTCATACATATATTTATTTCTTCATCTGCAAAGTGCTGTAGAATCAACTGGTATCAGGCGTATAGATTCATTACTAGATACATACGTGCTTTTAGAGCCTAATCTATAAAAGATTCTCGGTAATCCTCCATTTTCTCTGCCCCACTTATTTTTGTGATTGGATTCGCTCTCTTCTCGTGTGAATCATTTTCGCAGAATAAAATCGAGCAATCTCTAATAATCGATCTTTTCACTCGGGTTTATTTTTCGGCGATCTTTTGAAATGTTTCTCTAAATATAGGTCTTGTCATAAGTTTACTTGGAATTTGAGTTTCGTTTTCGAGAAGGATCTTGTTCCGAACTCGTTTACAAGTAACTTTGTTTCAAGGATTTCTCTTTCAAAAGTAATTTCGGTCACTTAAAACTTTTCAACAGAACTACGTGGTGCTCAAAGTTTAAAAGATGTTTGGAGAAAACAAAAACGTAGTTCCGAAGTTAAAGATTGCGTATTATATTTTGGAAGGCCAGTGCAGAAGGGGGATGGGGTCAAGGACACATAAAAGTGTAGGGGGGCTGACATTTTTTGCTATAAGGTGTTTACTGTTATGTTATTTCACAAAGAAAAATGTGAAATTTTTTAAGAGTGTTAGAAATGGTGACAATATTCTGGAATTAAGTTCTAAAGTATAACCGCTACCCAATACATTACACTTTTAATAGTTAGTTTCATTCTTTTATTTATTTTTTTCTCACTTTTGACACCGCGTATCTATAGAAATGTCTTAGTTTCAATGTAAGAAGTCAGGAGGCAATAAGTGTGTTTTTGAAGCACAATATTAATTATTTTAAACGGTGATGGAAAAGCGCTGTTTTCTTCATCGCGGAATGGCAACATCAGTTAGTTTACAGAAATCTGTTGCGTCGAAATTTGTATTTTGATATTATGTAAGCCAATTTGACGATTATTCCCTTTAATTCATTGGTGAATAATTATTTTTATGATGTCAGCTTTAATTAAAAAGAATATAAGCCTTATTATATTTAAGAAAAAAAAGTTTTGTAAAACATATCCAAACTGCAACAGAACGGAAAATTGAGTTGTCTCCATCTGTGGGCAATTTTGCAAACTACATGACCATAAACTCCATCTTTATGACGCCATTACTTTGTAAATTAAAGATTTCTGGTAGGAAAGATTATGGTAAACTTAACGTACACCCATACCAAAATACCAATAATGTTAGAAATTGAGAAATGCAGAAAGGGCATGAATATATCGTGGAAAACAATAAATAATGAGGCTGTTCAGTGGTTTTTCATTTGCAGTTTTTTAAATAAATAGTTTAAAGGTTTTTATATTGATTTACATAGCGAAAAAATGTATTGATGCCGAGATGAATTATAATTTAAATTTTCAGTTTCAATTTGAAAGTTTTCAGTAATATAATTAAAAAAGTATTGTTGATAGGACATATTGTTATCGTGTCCTACGTTACAGCGAGCGAAGGGAATTGGTTTGCAAAGCAAAACTGGGAGAATTACGTAGGTTTATGCGTTAAAGGTTTTATGCAGTATTTTTTTTTTAATTTTAGAAACAACGGAGCGTCCTAGATATATAAAATTAATTTAACAGGTGCAAATGTATTTATTTTAATTCACATCAAATTCGTAACCAATAGCGCCTTAAAAATCATGTGAAAAATAAAAAACAAAAATCTATTTGAACTAAATACATACTGTATGATTACATACTGTAAAAACACACGTATAATTGATGACTGAAAGTTAGTTGAAAAAAAGTTGACTGTCTTTTAAAATAGTACATGTGTATGTTTTTATATTTTTGTGTTTATTCTTTTATTTTGAAATAAAATTGTAAAGAAGTTTAGAATAAAATAGTCGTTTTTTAATTAAAATTGGAAGTGCTTAAAAGTACTATTTTTTTTAATTTTAGAAACACGTGGAAAAATTTTAAATATTTATTTAAATATTTATTATTAATTTTATATTTATTACAACTTTCAAAAATCGGCGCTAAAATGTAGGTATAAATACAGTAAGTAAACACCAACTTCAAAAAATTGTAATAAGTATAACATTAATATTAACGCTACAGATTTTTATTATTAGTAAAAAAATGTAAAAGTCTTTAAGCATATTGTAAAATATGTGTGTATTATAAATTGACATGCATTTTAAAGAACATAAAAATTATTTTTTTATTTCAGTGTAATAATTTTTTCGGGTTTGATCGCCAATTTACCGAAATTGAAAGAAAGTTTCTAACAAAATTCTGAAATTCTACTTTCAGAAAGTTTCTAACAAAATTTCTGAAATTCTACTTTGTAGAATTTCAAGAATTCAGAAAATTTCTGAAAGTTTCTAACAAAATTTCTTTCTCTATTTCTGAAATACTCGAAGAACCTCGAACGTGCTGGGATATTAAAAAAATTCATAAAATTTTTACCCCTCCCCCCCAAATAATATTTTTTATATTATTAATTTTTAATGTTATTTAACGGAAAGCGAAAATTAAAAGTCAAATAAAAAAGTCTTACAGTTAATTATTTAAATATTCACTACGTTGCTATACTTTTTTATGTTTTAGACAGCTTTCCAATAATTGAAATATTCTTTTGATATTTAAAATATTAGAATATCAGGGAAAACAATAAAATATATTTCTAACGCTTTTCGAGTTTTTTCGTTATTTAAAATAAGCACTCTAGTTTACAGATTTCATTTTTGAAAAATGGAATGTTTATTTTGTAAATATAAGTTTTTTTACAAATGTAGTTGTGTTCAGCTTTTAATAAAATTAAAATTACAATTCTGGCAACCAATATAACTTCTAAATTTTTCTTTCGGAATCACATTTGATGTTTATAAAAACAATGCCTTTCGGAAAATGATTTGTATATTCAAAAAGGTATAATGTATAATATGAGTGGGAACAAATTTTAAGGTATTTTTTTTAAAGTAATCAATATTTAGATATTTTATTCACGGTACTATAATAATTTTAATTTGTTTTGTACAATTAAGAAAATTAACAAAATTCAGTAATTGTAGTTTTTTTTATAGTTATAAATATTTGATATTTTACGTGCTTCTTGAAGCTCTTGAGTTCAATTGCTGCGTTAAAACATAACTTTAGTTGTGTTCACTAATGTCGAATGACGCATATAAAATAACATTCAGACGCTTTAGAGACATAAAATATTCTGATTTAAAATTTTTGCAAGCTATATAAAGCAGGCATAATTAGATAAAACGATTACCAATATGAATAATTTATAAATTTTCTCTTATTTTACACCTACGTCATTATTCCAGATTATAAATGCATTACGTTATTGAATATGATAAGCATGCTCAATAAATATCACGAGAAAATTATTTAAGAGGGGGAATACGTTTCCAAGTAACATTATACATAATATTGACTTTATTTAATGTTAAGACAACAAATATAATCACGTTAAATATGATTTTTTATTCTTCTATATTCTTGACAGTGCTCTCAAATTCTATTTCCCTTCATTGAAATGTGATTTTTTTGTTCTCTTCAGATACCTAAGAGACCTAAAATATTCAGGTATAACAATGTTGCCTACCGCATAAATAACCCCACAAAAAATTAAATATTTACTCATCTGAATAATAATTAAATTTACTTATATTTTCGCTTTTTTATTCCCTTCTGTGTCGTTTTCCCTCCGAGACACTGATTGGCTGAATGAATGGATTGCGGCTCTTCTGATTCGATGGCAGCGTTTAGGGGGAAAAACACTTCGCCACAGATGCATATCCCATGACGGAGACGGAAATAATTTAATCTTTAACATTTAGCATACTGGAGTATAATTTTTTTGCACAAACAATAAGTATATTTTGTTTGTGAAATTGAAAACGTGGGTGAAAGAACCAGACAGCTCCAGTTTTCGAAATTTTTCAGGAAGGATGAATAACAGTGAACGTTTCTTGCACCTCAAAATACAAAAGTACCAGCTCCTTTTCCCTTATATATAGTCAATGCTTTGAGCTGTTTGGTTCTTTTCACCAATCGATAGAAGATATTTTCATTATAAGTATAAGTGAAAAAGTTTAAATCAGAAAAAAGCGGAGCTGTCTGGTTCTTCCACCTACGTCTTCAATTGCTAGAGGAAATGTATACTATCCTGAATAATAGTAAGTTTTATGCCAAAAGAAGATTTTGGAGATGGACGAATAGTATTGAAGTAAAATCTTGTCTCGATATTTTTATGTTTGATTTCTACAATATCTCGTAAATACAGGGGACCCCTAAAGTCCTTTCTGAACTCGTTAATTTGGAAACGCCGGAAACTACAGACGTGACGAAAGCGGTGTCTAGGAACAGTAAAGTGGCTAACGCTATATAGATTTAGACTGTTTAAGGCGCCTACTTCATGCAGAATCAGGATTTAGTGTGCCTATTGAAAACATTATACATGAAAATTCTCAATAAAACGTGTCAGAGGAAGAGATAATATCGTTTACCCATCTCGGTCGGTATAAATAGAAAGTTCACGGGGTACAAGTCAAACAAACAAAGCATTGATGTGCGCAAGATGCCTTCCCATACTAAATCGATGCCCCCTCCACAACTTTGTACAGTTGACTATTTTTAGGTATTTTGCATAGTTTTTGGGTTAGGCACGCTATTCCCTGACTTTGCCGCTAGAAGGCGTTGTGAGTAGTTTTACCGTAATATAGCAAAACCCTTTTACTATTACCACTATTATTTTACTATTACCACTATTATTTTACTATTACCACTATTATTTTACTATTACCACTATTATTTTACTATTACCACTGTTATTTTACTATTACTACTATTACCACTATTATTTTACTGTTACCACTATTATTTTACTATTACCACTATTATTATATTTAAATACCACTTTTAGGACTATAACTGTCTGCTTTGAAAAGTTAAGAAGGTGAGAAATGACTTTAATGGTAATCCGGTACAGAAAAATAAATAAAATACATTTTAAAATTGAACTAATCTATTAACGGATGACAAACATAAAAATCCATTTCCATCAAATTATTTAAAACAAGTCACTTTAGCCAAACTTGATACATCCTAGCTAGGTGACTTAATTCATCAATGTCGGTCCTAAACTAATTTAAGATTGTTTATCGAATAAAATTCAGGTGATTCCGCATACTTTACGAGCTGAACCATTTCTGCCGAGGACACTAAGTGACATTTCGCTCCCCCGATCCATCGCGGAAGAAACGTTGTAACGACCGCACATTTGATTGAATAAACATTAGCACATCGGCTCCTTGCGTCATTATGCTGCATCATGGAATTGCGATTTTTTAAAAAGATTGATTTGCCTTATCGTTACTTTTTTAGCATATTATTATTCAAAGTCATCTTGGGATTTTGTTTGAATTTACATATTATCCTTATCTTAGCATGAAACTGGCGAAACAACTTCTGGTGCTAAAAAAATAAATCCAAAACTGTAAATGCAAGCCAATTAGCAAGATGGCGCCTCGGTTAATGTTTATATTGTATTATTAACACAATCCTAGGAGCGGGGAACAGTATAAATACTTTTCTGGCGTTTAAATGTTTTGTTCGACAAAGGAGTCGCCAAATATTTAAATATTAGTAAAGATGAATTTCACATAATTTCAACACTAAAAAGGTAAGATAATCAAATTATGAATGCACAATGGGCAAATCACATTTAAACAATTTAAGGAAAAATCGAGCGGTATCTCGCTAACAGTTTTAAGTGTTTGGACGTTCTTGTGACGTTATGTTCGTCCACAACTACGGCTGGTAAATCTTTGGTTTAAATATACTTGATTTTATTTCGAAGCCGATGAATTATTTTTATAGGTTTTTTAACAGTAATAATTGTTTTGGTAATCTAATATCTAAATAGATAATATCTCAATAGTCTAATATAAAAATCTAAATATCTTAATTTGTTTAAGATATAAGATGGTTCCTTTTAGCATCCTTCACTGGAAGTTTCTTTACAGTACTATTATTTTTTCTAAAAAATCTAACTGTAAGTAAATTTGGCATATTCTCGCTTATTGGCATATTGGCATATTCTCTACTTAAAATTTAGCTTAAATCACGATATCAATCAATCTTCTATAATAGATTTTATTGTTATTTTAAATGTATATAAAAGTGCTAGGAATCTGAAAAAGTCCAACAAAAAGTTCCTTATTTTGAAACCATGATGGCAAAAAAAGTTACTGTTAAGTTTTATTTAAAGAAAAAAATGCCAATAGAAACCTTCATGTCATTCCATCCATGCGATTCACTTGTTTAACTACTTACTAGACCAAAAACAATTTGTCGTCTAGAAATATATTTTTTTATAAAATTCATATTTTCTGAGTTCATTCTTGTAAAATTCATATTTGTAAATTTGTACAAGTTGCAATTTCACAAAATATTACAAGTTTTAGAAATGTACTTTCAGTTAGCACTTACATGAAACTCCAAATTAGTTAATTGTCGTATTGAAATATGATTATTTTATAAGAATAAACACAACTGAAAAATTATACACTACCAAATAAATAAATATACATTATTTGGAGATTTGCTTTCAATAGAAGAGGAGCCTGATCGATTCAATGTTACACAATAAATTATTTATAAAAAATAAACGGAGAAAATATTCCTTTAGGTTCACTGGATCTTACTCGGCTTTATCAGTTTATTCATTTAATGTATTTAAACCAAAAATTGGTAAACGCTGCTGCTCTCATAGCTTGAAAAAAAGTTTTTTTTAAAAAAAATATTATAATTTTTAATATTAAAATTGTAATTTTAAATCTATACTTACCGATTTTGTCGAAATTATCAAATTATCTAAAACCGCAGACTAATATAACTTAAAAATACATTAATATCGTCGTGCTAGTGCTACAACCAGATACTCCACAGAAAAATTTAGATGTTACTTATAATGTCCTAGTACTAACCCATTGATATATCGTGGATGAGTTCTTTAAGTAGAAATTTATATGTAACACCTTAACTTTCTAAAATGGAGTTATCTAGTTATAGCACCTTTAGGTAAGGCATTCACTGAAGTTTACAAGTTTATATAAATACTGATAAAAATGATTGAAAAATGAACAATCTTCTAAAATTTCGTTTTACTGATATGTTAGGTAATACATATTTACCTTCAATAAATTCTAATAAAACCTTTTTAGTAGATGAATCGACTTTATGGTAACAAGGCTTTAGACAAGTTGTATAAAGCCTACTCCAAACATAACCTGCACGTTAAAGAGTTTTTGTAATAGATGATCTGTTCAAATTTTATTTCTTCTCAATTTATATAAGAGCGTAGAAAGGACAAAGATGCAATTTTCTTAGGGGATGGAATATGATCGGATTAGAAAATTATTTCAACTTAAAGCCCCCGGGTTATCTCATAAAACCGTATATCATCCATTTTATGTAGCATGAATTGAGCACCACACGTCCTTTATTTAAATAATCGATATTAGATGGGTTTATTGAATATAAATTATGCGAAAAAGGTAATATCCTTAGGATTATTATGATATTAGGTTTGTTTATTAATATTTGAATTGACACTATATATACATATATATATATATATATATATATAAATAAAGAAGAGTGTCTGTATTTTTGTTTCTTGTACAAATCTGCAGTTTTATTCCATTCTTGATGAAATTTTGCACACTTGACCTTCAAAGTAAGGGAAATGTCATTGTTTATATAAACAGCCACTCTCATACCCCTTTCTGACTCTATAACTCGTTTAACTCCTTTGTCTTTATACTAAAACCTTATAATTGCAATTATGCAATATTTAAACAATGCAATTTTTCAACATTGCAGTGCAATTATGCAATATTTAAACAATGCAATTTTTCAACATTGCAGTGCAATTTTTCGACATTGCAGTGCAATATTTCAACGTTGTAACAATGTAAAATATATTACATAGTTAGCTATGAAGATGGATAAACGATACATTCTGATTGGATGATGAGTAAATATTGCTAATATACTGCCAAAATGATGTCACCAAATGAATAAAAAATGTTGCAAAATCAATAAGGTTGTCGCAAAATGAATAAAAGTATTCGACAAATGAATAAATATTTCGCCAACTGAACTAAAATATGGTCATATATGTAAACATCTCCAGTTTTTCCCCGGGCAACGTCGGATTCTTCATCTGATAAAATGCATCTACTTTTCGTGCTCAATGCTTTCTTCGAGTCTCGAACAATTAGTCATTTTTTCCTTTGAACGCAATGATCGCTTCTTTGCCGAGGTATCCATGCAATCATAAAACACATCATAGGGAAACATGAAGATAATGCTGCCTGTTAGCTTAGCGTCACGCAAAAATCGCGTGACTCTTTAAGCCAATCTCTCACCTATAATCTAACCTCATATATTCCAATAGCACCTTATATTTAAAAGAAATTCTTTATTTAAAAGGGAATTTCTGGAATTTCGTCATCAAGCAGCTGCTGACGACCCCATACTAATGAGTTACTTGGTTTGTAAAACTAGACGGCGATAAGCTCATAAATTATCTGTTATTTGTAAGAAAAAAGCAAATTTTGACTTGCACAATACTTTGATTCATCAAATCGTTCTATTTATTTTGGACTGCATGCCAATTGTCTCGTTTTTCAATTTAATACCCACATTTTTATTTCCTGCCAACTGTCTTACCGTAATAAAGCTTTACATACTTACGTAACCCTGATGAAAATATGAGGTTTAGTTTTAATATCTAGTAGTTAATAAACCAACAAGTTAATTATGACGTTGTTACCGAATTCCTATAGTCACGGTTACTACTGAAATATGTCTCCTGAAAATCTTCCCACTGGGCATTGGGAATATATTGTATTTTAAAGAATAATTAGTGCGTGGAAACTTTGTAAGAAAGATTCAGATATTTTTAAAAAGAGTAACATCATAATTTCAAGTACTGTTTCGATAAATATGAAAGTGAACTCTATATCAGAAATTTTACACAATTCATATATCAATTTTAGTTATAATAATTAGCATTAAAATTTCCCATCTAATGTCCCAAGCGGTTCGGTCGAGAATAGTCATGAACTTTCAGTTTTACCAGCAATGAACATAGTAAATATTTTGTAAATAAAATGTACTTTATTTCGTAATAAAAACAACAATACAATTTTGATATTATCTCCACCGCTTGGAGGGTTAATATTTTTTTTTTACAAAAATGAAAAATAATTCAAATGTACAAATGTAAATGTTATCTCAGTACAACACTTTTGTTATTCTACTACATTAAAATCCCAAAGCTTTCAAAACTTCGCCGTAAACAAAAAAGTCATTAGTGAGGATTTTACTTTTAGTTTGAAAATGTGTTACACAATTAAAGAGAAAAATCATATTTTCTCTATAAATGCGCCATGTTTATGATTTTTAAGTTAGTATTTTTGTGGTGTATGTAGAATCAAAACATGCATAAATTAGTTTTTTTAATGAACTCTTTGTTAAAAATCGTAACAATATATTTTAATTAACTTATTACACTTAGTTATGAAACTAATTCCATAAAAATAATATCTCCAAATTAACATGCTACTATCAGATTTATCAATAGCAATGTTTTATTTACGTTCTAACGTAAATATTGTTTTAATGAAAATTTAGAATAACGTGTTGTAAATTCATGGTCATATTGAAAAAATCCGTTAAAAAAAGTTAAAACGTATATAGAAACGATTAATATCGATGTATTCTTTAGATATTTCTATTTTTTTTCCATGAATGAAATTTTTTTTATTTTGTTTACGGAGAGCATGGCGTCGTCTTCCAAAAATGAGTGTGCGGTAATTGTTTATAGTTAAAAATCAAAATCTCAATTTACCATATGTGTTGTTGGGAATGGGGGGTCACTTGTCATTGGGCTACGTATTGGGGTGAAATGAAAGGATCTAAATTTTTTCGAATTAAGATTTCAGACAGAGACTAGAAATTACCTTTTATGTTTAAGAAAAAAAAGGGTAAACATATTATTGATCTGCTACAAAGTTTTGAGGTGCCGCAATGAGCTAAAATATTTGAAAAATTGTAAAATTTAATAAAAAAAAAATTTAGTATATGTTTTTGAAAGTTTTCACACACCTATTATAAAAAAACACGCATTTAATAACAAATAAGTTTTATGATATTTAAAAAAAAAATTTACATAAAACGATAATAAAAGTTTAGGAAGGGCACAGTTTGCGAAATTGTTATATTTTACTTATTTTTAAACAATTTAAAATGTTTTGTTAACACTTGTTACGTTACAGGAACATACATAAAATAGTTAAATGGGGGTATATTGTTTGTTATAGTCTACGTCTGCACACATATGCAAAGAATTCTATATCTTGAAGAAATAAATTAAATCACTTAAAACATTTACAAAATTAAAAAATTCTTAACATTTGAAAATTTTATTTTTGTTTGTCACTGCACATTGAACTGTTTATTTTTAATAAAAATGTTGGCATAGTCCGTAGAGGCGATTTTCGCTTTTTTTAAAATCTTCTTTTGACGATGACCCACAGAGACAAAAATTAGTCAGTAACTAGTTGAACAACTCTTTCTACACTGTACGAAAATTTCCTCTCAACGATGTGATAGACAACGATTCATAGCATGGACAAAATCAGTAGTGAGATAGTGAGAGTTAAAAATAAGCTTCCATAAATGTTTGGAATCATAAGCTCATGGTAAGCTCATCATTTATTTAATTGGAAGTGAAACCATACAGGTGTATACATTTTTGAAACATATTCAGCTGTAGTTCGAAGGTTTTTTTTCTGAGGGATTTTCAATTACCACATACAACTGAAGTATTTGATTTGCTGATGCAAGATATCTGGAATCAGCAAGTTTTCCAGGGTTTTTCAAAAATAAATCCAACGAGCAGTTTCCAATAGATACAGCAATACACATTTCCATTAAATACTTCTGATCAATACTCAATCTACTTATATTTTCTAAGGTTGGTAAGGAAGGTTGTTTTCAATTGGTTTAAAGGTTATGACAACATGCATGCTTCTTGCTTACCTAGTTCTACTTTTAAAGTCATTGGAACACTTACTTTTCCGATCAACAAAAAATATGACATAAAGGCAGTTTGTTAGCATGCAATAAGCAAATTAGCCATGGTAGTGATCTTCCTATTTCGTTTTTCAACAAAGAAATCACATCATTATGAACTTTAGTATTTACAACGGTTTCATCACATCCAATTGTGGTAAAATTCAAAATATATTCATTTTCTCTTAAAATCTCCATTATGTTCTCTGCAATGACTTTTCCAGTAACATATATGGATGTTAAATGGCCTAAAAACGTTTAGTTTGGTTCTTATTCTAGCGAAACGTACACTTCATAATCTTTTTGTAAAACTTAGTTCCGTTCTGTTCTTAAATTATCGTTATTTTTTTTATTGTCAAGAGAGCGATTACCAACTCAACGCAAAGTTAAAATTGTGAACAAACACAGAGTTTTTATGGCTCTTACATTAGGTAAAGATATAACGCAGTAATAATTCCGTCTTGGTATACAATAACTTTTCTTTTAAAAAAAGTAGATTTTTTGCACATTTGTGATTTAATTTTATCCTCACTATAAATTAAAAAAAAAAAATAACAAAGTGTTTCATCAATTAAAATATAAAAAATAAGGTTTGGTTTGGTATGTTCAATTAACTTCGCACTAGAGCTGCACAGTGGGCTTTGGCGACGGTTCGGGGCCTATCTCGAAGGAAAGACCCGGGAACGATGCCTCGTATTTTTGAACCATGGTCAGATGACGAGGACAACACCTGAGCTGGCATCCGACGCAACCTCAATAGGTGTCAGGACATTGTACCCCGATCAGATTTATCGTGCACCAGTCCTGTATACACGCCAGTATAATTTGTTGGATGTTCTGGACGACTTTCTAGTATTTTTGTAGCGAAGCTGGCAACCCTCTGATAGCAAGATCACTACTTTTTTACTTTTCTTTGTCAAGTCCATCGCACGGATTCGAACCACCAATCCTCTGATTAGTAGCTGAACGCCTTATCCACTGAGCAACTGAGGCTCGTTCAAATACGAAACGAGTGAAAAAAGTTCATATAGAACAATTAGAACTCAAGGCATACATGCTCCGGTTACTCTCAAAGTTTATTTGTGTCTTTTTTAAATCAAATGCCAACTTTTTCTGCTCTATTTAAAATAAAACAAAAATTAGGATGCTTTTCATTCCACCATATACTAGACACATGTTTGGGATTTTCTCAGAGAAAAAAAATCACACATTGGTAGAGAAGGAGCCATTGCATGGCTTCCACGTTCTGCTGACGTCACGCCGCTGGGTATATTTATACTTTATGCGGTTCGGTTTCCGGACATAATACAATAATGAAATCGAATCACCGCAACGATTGCAGTAGTGTGACTTATTTACAAAGAGCTATAAACGTCTGCAGAGAAATCACAAACAAGCTTAAAATTCTTCGAGAAAACTAACGGTGCACATGTTGAAGTGAACAAAACAATTTTCATGTTGTAAATTGTTTCCTAAACAAATCATTCAATTGATGAAAAAAACAAAGTTTATTTCTATTTTCATATTTTTTAATAATAACTTTTTAATTTGTTTAATTTGGTGATTAAGTTATTAAATCCTGTATTTGTTTCAATACCAACTCGGACAAAAATTATTTATTTTTCGATTTCTTATTTAATCGCATGAAACATAGTCGTCATCTTATTTTACATATGTATTTTTCATTTAATGTTAAAATTGTAATTAAGAATAAAGAAACGGCGCACGTAATATCGATTAAGAAAAAGATACAAAAAATTGTAATAATGAATATGGAAGAGATAAAGGAACCATTGCATTGAAATTCATATTCTTTTCAAATGCATACTCTCATACCACCGATCTTATTTAACCATTCATTAACAACTGTCGCTTATTGCTATAAAATGTAATATTATCAAAGTAAGTATTATTATTATTATCTTTCACTTCGTGAATAAGGGATGTTCGATATTCATTTCGCATGCTAATTTCAAACAACATCTGCACACATTCACAATGCTCACATAAAAAGGATTTTTCATTGATAAGTAGTCATAATTCATCAGATTTAACAGCATGCATGTCTTTATATCCAAAAAAGTTAATCAAATTCCTAATTACAACGAAGAAACATTGCCACGTATGACAAAAAATATTAATAATGCTCCTATTAGTTCATTAGCGCAGATGAATGCACCGCCAAAAAGAAAGTTTACAAACTGCTGTTTTCTTTTCAATATAAAACTGGAGAAAAGTACAGCAAAGATGCGAACTTCTCTCTTTTTAGACGGTCATTTCCCGCCTTGACAAACTGTGTTCTTTGCAAAACGGGGGGGGGGGGGGGGGAGCACACATATGGAAAGTGGATTAATTTAATCTAATCAAGGCATTCCGTGCATACGGCAATTTTTATGAATGGTGTTTACAGAAAATTGCAGGATCACACAATTAGTCTTAAAATATTAATTAATGATTGCTTGTACGTGACGTAGAGAGAAAACGTGGTCTTGATAGAGATTATTACGTTCAGAAAATGAATTGGGGTAACTATAAAAGGGTAAGTTTGTCACTGTTAGTTAAATTAAATTTTTTATAGATAATTTGTTTCAAAACCTAACGCTATGATGTAAAACATGAAATGATGTAAATCATCAGTTTGTCTTTAATATTTATAGAAATATTTTTATACCTTTAACTAAAAGTTTTTCTATCGATTTTATATTCACCACATACATTCATTTGGATCACATACATTCATTTGAACTGCACGCCGCTTAAGTTACTAAAAATAAATATTTGACTCAAAGTGGTTTTCTTTGCATAACATTTAACGTTACATAAAAACTATATTTACCATAACTTTTAGTAAATAGCATCAATAAAATTTGTTTATCTTTTTGTTCTTATGAATAAATTTTATATAAAATATAATATGATTTTAATTTTAAAAACACCCCAAAACAACAAAAAGTACGGAACTCTTTCTTTTGTCGTGACGATATCCCAAACAAAGTTACCTTACATAATTTTATATAGATAAATATTTTTAAATAACAAATTCCTTAAATAATGTCATGTCAAAACACAATCATAATATTCTCGATGCCAAATACAAATACAAATATTGACGACCAACAACAGGCTCAAGGTCCAACAAGGTTGGTCCATCTAGTACCTCTTAACTATCCCTCAATGCATATCCAACTTCTTCTTAAAATCCGTTACTCCTTTACAATTAACAATAGTCACTGGCAAGTTGTTCCATTTGTCTATCACCCTATTATAGAAATAGTGTTTTCTCCCTTCCCGATTAAAATGGGATATGTTTAACTTAAACCCATGACCTCTAGTTCTATCACTCATATTAAAATTTAAACCCTCCACATCTCCAAATAACCAAATACAGTGATTAGTTCTACCATTTTTGTGATATATAAGGCAGTAACCCCCCCCCCCCTAAAAAAGAACACATTATGAACACACTTTGTACTCCCATATGAACTCAAATGTGTTTTTGAACATTTGTTTTGATGTAAAATACTGTGATCAAACGATAGAAAACACTGAGCAAATTCAGTGAATAATCTAATTTTTAATAATTTTGGACAATACACGAATCGAAGTTTTTCTCTGCATATAAAGTTTCGAAGATAAAAGATGGATTTGCTTCGACAATACAGAGTATAGGTATATAATCCTATACCCTTTAGACATTTCTCTTTTATGAAAACTGAATTATTGTAGTTTAAGCCCGAATTCCACGAAGGAAGTCGTCTGTCTCGAGACTACTCTCGATTGGAAGTGCTTCGGGGGGGGGGGGCCCTATCTGCCGTGTGATTTATTGAATGTAATAAAAGTATTTCCTATTGAGACTAGTGTCACTTTTCTTATTGATAAAATACACATTTTGTCTAGAAATATGTGTGAATTGTTTTTAAATATATAACTATGTTTTTCTCTAGAAATATCTAACATTAAAAAAACACATTTATGATTGCTTACTAATTTAACTATTGAATAAACAATGTCACTTTGTGAATAAAGATTTGAAACCTATTGTTTATTAACTATGACACAATTTAATTAGGGGAATACTGTAAATGCTTTTCCAGTGCTTCACCTTTTGCTTTCGGTTGCCTGCTCTCAATGGACAACATGAAAATCAGTTCTTGTAGTTTCCCATTTTTAAAATAAAGAGTGTCTAAAAAACAAATTTATGTTTAAAAATATAGATATATTTTTCAACATGTTTTCTTGCAGATCCAAAACAAATTATAAATTTTTTTTTTGTTCTGTGAGCATAAAAATTTCTGAGAAAAAGAATAGAAATATGAATAACTGTTTCGTGGAAAGAAGGTAAATGTGCCAAAGATGTTTGAGTGCAAAAGGTTAAAAGTTTAAATTACCTTAAAAATGCAAGTTTGTTTTAAATTTTAAAACGTAACTGCTATATGAAGTCAGTACTTATACGCTATCTGTAAAAAATACAATTACATCACAACTTGATAATCATTGTCATTTGAAAGTCATGAAAAGATTTCTATCATGTATATACTGTTTAAATATCATGTAACTCATCCACAACCACCAAAATATTAAAATAACTTTATTTCGTTAAATATTAGAAGAGTTTTAACAGCCTAACATTTAAAAATACAAATTATATGTTTCAGTATGAAGTTAGTAATGTTTGTCTGTTCCTACTCTATAACTTCCTTAAAATAATTAGCCTAATTTTTAATAAAAACTAGAGTAATGGGACATGTTTGTTGTTGGCATGTTTACCTTCTTGATTATTCTTCAATACACTTGAAATGAAATGTATCGTTTATAGCTTCAAGGCAGACACGTGTTTTAAGCAGCATACGCCCAAAGGGGAAAAAAATCCTATCACTTATCTCAAAACGAAAATATTTACATTGTCTGTGGAACAGAAATGCTTTTTACCTGCGCACACACGAATACGATATTGAATTGAAAGTATCATTTGTTAACTCCCTTTGATATAGGGTAAGCATTTTTGATGCTCAATGGATACTAAAGTTTCACAAAAAGATTCAACTACATTTGTTTTGTTTCCGATTCTTTGGAATGACATAAAGATACAGTGTTGCAAACGTTTACAAATGGGATATTTTTTAAATAGAAATATCATATTCCTTTTATGTCTGTAGGGCAAAAAGATGCTGAAACATTTCGTATATATATTTGTAAATGTCTGTATTTTACGATGTACATTCAAGTCTATTTATTTGTATATATTGCTCCTCACCATATATTTTGTTTGCTTATTTGTTTTTATTTAATTACCAAATTATTTATATTTTCATAAATGCATAAATTCTTAACCATTCATTAATATGCGCCATATGCATCCAACCATATATCTAAAATATTTTTTCATTCATACACAACTATGTTTCAATAATAATTCATTGATAAATTTTTTAGTCATACATTCATAATATACTAGGTCATTCTCATGTATATATCCCTAATAATTCATTTATCCATGTATATCCAGCCATACATAGATATTCGTTCCCTCATCCATATATAATCAACTATCATATAAATATTAATTCGTCCATATATAGACATAAATGCTATTCCTACAATATGCGTGTGTTATTGTGTGTGTTCTGGTCAACTGAATGGATAATATTCAAAATAGTTTAGATATTAAATTTTAATTGATTATTAAATAAAGTATTTTTTAAGGTAACATTTAAATTATATGGAACAAAAGTGCCTATCTATAATTAAATATATGTTGCTTTAAAAATGAAAAAGAAGAACACATTTTATGAATCGAAACTGTGTTTCACATCTTTCGCATCATGAAAACTTATTCAATTTCTATTAAGCTTTATTCTTTTTAATTGAATTGCGTATATACCTTTAATAATAATAAATATTTTAAAATGTTCTTTGTAATAATATACGATTATTTTTTACCCGTCGCCTTGAGATACAGCAAGTTGGAAATATGAAAAATAAATGTGAAAACAATTTTACAATTTCTTTATTTTCTGTAATGCTTACTCACCATACATCCATAATTGTTCTTTAAAATTTCATACTAAATACCGATACCCTTAAGAAGATCCCAGAAGAAATGGGTTGCTGCAACTTCAAACAGCTTCATTACTTATGTAACTAATTGAAATCACAATAGAAGTTCACGTTAACCGATTTCAGAATGATAAGTGCTGCACTCTCGCGCGATGCATTCTTAAAATAATGGCATCTGGACCCACAAACTGTTGCATCTTACCGAAGTAAACAAACGTAATCCCCGAAGACGAATCAAAAAGTTGAAATCTTTCCATTACGCAGTAGCATTGCGAAATGCAGAAGCCGCCATTCATCATTCTCGAAGAATTTTCCCGTATCCCTCCCTGCAAACACGAAAATTATTCCCAGATAAATTTCCATCTGTTCTTTGCTTTCTGTGATAATTTTTACTGCTTCGTAGATTAAATGAACCGGAATGAACCATTTTTAAATTTAAGATTCTCGCTCAATTGATTAATAGTGGGTGTATCATTTATAAGATTTCGTAATTTGCAAATGCCGTGCTATTAATTCACATTATTATTAATTACTACAAGATATTAATTACTCATTATCATGACTAAACGTCGCATTGCCTTCGGAAATACTTAAATCGAATTTGAAGTCGATAAATTATATTAAAATTGAATAGTTGATTTGACTCTATAGCGACAACAAAGTGAAATATATCAAAGTGTGTAATAATAAAAAAAGAAATATTTTCTTTAAAAGAACACTTTTTGATGTGTTTTTTATAATGACACAGATTAAGCTCCATTCAAATCCGAGTAGATGCGATGGGGGGGGGGCTTGATTACTAGTATAGTTAATTTCGTATTAAAACGATACTTTGTGTTACTCTAAAGAAAAAATATAATCCTTATTTTAATTGTTCACATGTTTGCTTTGATTATAATAACAATTAACCAGAAACAGATAGATTCAATATTTTTACCTTCATAAAACATATATTACGTTAAATACTGTATACTTTTAAAAACAAATAATTAATTTACAAAATTATTACGCTTTTAATAAACGGCGTACCTAGAACCTAACATAAAAATTATATTTAGTATCTAAGTATTTCTTTTAATGTATGGTTCGCGAGTTGCCAAATTTTCGAATCTATGGTCGGGGCCATCCAAAGATTTTGAACCACTGAAATAGATAAACCGTTTCTTTTTACGTATATACACATTTTTAAAAGGTTTATTTGGAAACTAACATATTTCTAGTTCTTATTTTACATGAAACTCCTATTTTTTCCTAAACTTTAAATAACGTCAAATACGATAAATCAATAAATCAAATACGAAGTATAATATTTAACAAAAAAATTTCATTAATATTAACACATCGAAAGTACATATAAATTAAGTTAATTGAAGTTAAATTATAAGATAAAGAAATTAATAAAATAGTATGTTAAGAGTAATTTATTGAGAAAACTTTGTATTATTTACAAATATTTTATATTAAACAATTCACTTTGGTTTATGCAATGTTCTGTGACATGCTTTCAAGAAACTTATTTACAAAAAAAGTAAACAATAAAAGCTATTGTTTTCTATGTACAATGAAGCGAAGTAAAGTAACAGAGCGAAGACTAGGACTCGTCGAGACACCGTTAAGCAGGCTTGAATGACAGCGTGTTGTTTAAGTGTGACATTACAATTTCTCTGGTATGCTACATAACTGCTAAAGTTAGAAATTCAGTAATAAGAAAGTCCATTTAATTTATTTAATATTGAATTTCTATCCAATTAGGTTAGAAAGGTTTGCTGGCTATTTTCTCTTAACTTCTATATTGGACGATTATGTCAAAAAAAAAATTTATAACAAGAAAGTAAAACAGTTAAAATTTTAAGTGCACCCACCTTCTTAAGTAAAGGCACTCCCAAAAGATCACTTTCATAAATATTTAAAATTAAAAAAAACAACAATCAAAGTACCTGAATTTTAGAAAAAATCAAAAATTGTTTCTTTATAATAACTTAAATTATTTAGTAAAAATCTATGCGATTATAAAATTTATATTGCAAAAATGGAAAACGATCATTTTATAAAATCTCTATAATTGGGGTTACTAATAGGGTGGATATCAATTCTCACAGTTACAAAGAAATACGGAAAACTAATTATAATAGACCAATTAAACCCTTTGAGAGGCCCTATATTACAATATATGTTATGCCAAAGGTTTTATTTGCAACATTTCCACGTGTTTTCTAAATCCAAAGAAAAGTGCTATATCTTATAGACGAAATATTTAACAAAGTAAGAAAATAGACAATGTTATATTTTATAGTTTCTAGAATATTTTGAAACGTTTAACTGCCTAGACATATCTAATAATGTTTTTAATAGTAAAAAAAAGTGTGTTAAACTTATTTTAAAATTAAAACGGTTATCTTTATGAAATTGAGAATAATGTCTCTAATAATTTCTAAAAAATATACTTTAGACTACATTGGGCTAACTGTAAGTTTGAAATTATGTCTAATAATTCTCAAGAAAGGCCACTTTTTCTTATAAAATTCCCGCGTAAAGTGAAAAGCAAACATTCAAAATGTGTTTTGAAACTTTAAAGAGAATCGTCGGAAAATGTAAAAAATTTTACCCAATGAATTAACTAATTAGTTAATTTCAATGGGAATTTTTTTTTCGTATAAATAAAGTAGTTTAGTTTGGTAAACTAAGAACGTAATAATAACAGTTTTTTAAAAAAAAAAATGCTGCAAAAGCACGTTTCGAATGTTTGCTCTTAAAGTATATTTCTGAAGCTTTGGTGTGAAAGCATACTATGCGATTATCCATGTCTAAAAATGTCATATTACTAAAGTGTACTATAATGTGTAATTTATGTATAAGTAACATTTAATAAAAATAATAGTTCTTAAAGTGATATTTAAATACATCATGAGCAGGATTTTACAAACTGCATTTTTAAATATTATGTTATTTAAATAAGTTTAGCTGTATATGTCCACTCACCATTCTTCAAGTTAATGCAGGTAAAAAATGAAGAAATTATTTAAGCCCATTATGAAATAAATAAGATGAATTTATTAATTACAAATTATACCTTATGAGACATATTTATAATATGCAAAAAAATACAATTTTAAAATAAGTTTTCGGGAAACTTCGACAAATGTAAATAGGAAAAAAATAGTTTTAGGAGCAACATACGTTTACATCTGGAACAAAACCAAAACATATTGCCACTTTGTCACGAATCTTTTCTTTTTATTTTACGTAGATCATTATATTATATAGACATCAAGACAATGATATAAATTTCTCGAATGGTACTAAGAAAAGAGGAAGAGTTTGACAAATATGGCAAAGAGAGAAATGCCGAATTCTTGGTAGAAAAAAAACAGTAAAATGCCTCGCATATGAAAGTTTGAGACAGTTCCTTGCAAATGTTATAAAGTTGGACAAAAAGTTTAAAGCAGTTCTCTGCAAAAACCATTACCATGTTATGAAATACGTGGAATACTTTATTCATTTTGTTGCTTTCTAAGAATGTCTCATAGATAGAAAATAATGAGTTTTTAGGCTGAAGATAGTGACGTCCCCACTATTTAAAAATGCACGCTCATTTTTTTTAAAGACATTTTAGTCATTTTTGACGAAACAAACACCTGCTAAATGCTACGAATCAAATATTTAATCAAACTGAGGAAATTCAATTTGTCGTTTTTTCACGAAATTTATTCCGTCCAAAATGAGGACGATTTCAAATAAAAGTCGATTATTGTTTCGTCGAAAGTTAAGTGACTTAATGACGAATTAAATATCAGAAATGCTGAAAGTATCCTTGGCAATCGCAGAATGGTAAAAAATAAGAGTATTATTTCTGAGAGTTATTCCATAATTCCATAATCTTTACATTAATTCATTTAGATCAGTGATCGGCAAACCGTGACTCGCAAGCCACATGCGGCTGTTGGGCCTCTTGAGTGTGGCTCTTCCACAAAATGCCACGTACGGGCGCGCACGTGCAGTGGCTAGGTTAGGGGTACACTAATTAAGTTAATAACAATGTTACCTATATAGTTTAAGTTTAAATAATTTGTCTCTCAAAAGAAATTTCAATCGTTGTTTTGCGGATATTTGACTCTGTTGACTAATGAATTTGCCGTTCACTGATTTAGATAATTAATTTATAGAAATCAATTTCTTCCCTGACTGAAGCCAGTTAAAGGGAAACAAAAGCTTTGGTCCTCTAAAACCATTTAAAGTTAAAGCATACTTCATAATATTTTTTGATGTGAAACTTTTTCAAATGAGTTACGAGTATCACGAGATAAACTGTTTGTAATGCTTTTAGAGTAATCTATTCAGACACTATAACTCAGTGCCGATTGACATGAATGTAATATCGTTTGACAGGAAAATATTTACTGATGCGTTTAAGATCTTGAAACAGAGTGAAGCCAATACATACTGGGCGGGGATTGCAGGTTTGCGCGGAGTCAGACGTTACATTTGGCGAACTTTCCTTCTCTTGGCGACTATATCATATTTCTTTAATTCTCTGAAATGATATATTACTTAAAAATTTACATGACCATGCTAAAACAAAGCAACTTCATTTTTATTAAAGACCCTGATTTTTTTTTTTAATTCCGCACAACTTTTGTGATTATCTGTATATAAAATATTATTTTGAAACGTTTTCGTTCGAATGCAAAACACATTAGTCCCTGTTTATTACAAACTATTTCATGAATATTACTACATAGACTCGAGTACTAGTTCATGATAAGATATGGAAAAATAAAATATATTTAAATTTTACTCTCTACCTGTTTGTTTTATAATCATGATATTATATAGCTTGTTGAGGCGATAGGTTCAGACTTTTCAGTAATTTGCATCAATATCATGGAATCTAGATATTCCGTTTCTGCCTTTATTCATTGCAATTTCGGTAAGTAATTCTGATTGACATAAATTATTAAAGTACAATTTTGAAACGTCTCTGTATATAGATGAATTATTTTGGTTTCTAGGTTATAAAAAACATTCTCATCTTCGAGAAATTAATTTCAAAGCATTTTAAATATATATTAAACATTCCACCGATTAAGCCTAACTGTTTGAGCAGTAAAACGCAATGACAATCGTATTGTATCAAAAATGGATTTACATTTAATACATATGGAATTCTAATTTAATCGAGATCCTATAAAAATTATTATTTAGGAAACATTTCAAATATTTGAATTCCTTGAAATTTCAATTAAGATTTTCCATGTGGAAACAAACCAACACGTGAATTGCTACTGATTCTCTTTTGAAAACTTAAGATGGTGCATTGATATTAGAACAACATCAAGTACTTAAGAATTCGTTTGCAGAGTTATTTATTAATTACTAAATCAAAGTGAAATGCTTACCGAGAAAGAATAAATTCCGAAAACGTGTTATATATATTTAAAGATGATTGAAATTCATTTTCTTGTAAAAAAATAATGCTGTCTTTCGCATTCATATTTTATTTGTTCGTTTTCAAAATCACAGAAGTATAATACTAGAACATTCCGATGTTTATGTACTCTAAATTTGAATTATATCTGGCGCTCTTCAGTTATCTCTTTGATAATATTATAATTCAAAATATGCTTAATAAATTCTTATATATAAATATAATACACTGTTGTATTAGTTGTGGAAATTTCCCTTTTATCCAACAATACACATACACATACTTCTATATTCATAATAATATGTGTGTATACTGCCTTATTTTTCAACTCATTTACGCTAAAGGAGCATTCCAGCGGGAATTTTTATTATGGAATTATTATGGAATTTTTGAAACATAACATTTGATATATCTCATTTTGATGTGTCTTATTGATGTAACATTTGATATGTCTTGAAATATAATTAATCTTTTTAGACATTGTTTAAGTTGCCGGAATACATAGATATATACATTTTTAATTTTAAGTGACGTGTGTGATCCATTTACAAACAAATGCGACACACACGTCACGCAAAATTAAAAATGTATATATCTGTATTCATGCAACGTAAAAAAAATTAGAATGAGATTAATTATATCTCAAGACATCAATGTGTTGTCTCTAAAATTGCAGTTGTTTTAAAGTCAAAATGGTTACATATGTGCTGAAAAATGTTCTCTAAATGAACAGGTACCTCTGGAATGTCCCTAAAGTATATACTATTAGATTTTTTTTTCTAGATATTTACTATTTCTATTAAAATTAACATTTTAATGTGAATACAAAGGAGAGGTCTGGTATCGGGGTGACACTGGATACCTTGCTTTTAGCATCCTTATTGCTACTCTGTAACATATAGATTATAAATTACACTCCACCGACGCTATTGTCATGTTGACGAATTTTGTAGATAAGTTTGTTTTACGATGTCAACTGTTGTTTCTAAACCATCTTTAGGCAAAACATATTACAGTTAGAAAAACTTTTTATGTCCAGCTTATTATATGTTAATTAATGATTTATATCCTAACAAACAATAAGATTGAGTTCAATAATAGCGCGGTTCTGTTGTGTTTTTATAACTTCTGCACTCGGGGTAATATCGGATAGTATCCGGTGTGATGAATGAAGGCTGAAGTTTAATATTTGTTATTTAAGGTAAAATGCTATCAGAAAAGAGAAAATTGTTTTGTAGGGAATAGTAATATGGTGAAAATATTTAAATTATCATGTGAAATTTAAAAAAAATCTGCTACATTTTCACTGAAAACCTTGTCTTACTAATTTTCTATAAGGTTATTATGGGCCCACTAGTGGGATAGGAGTTGATTTTTCAGAAAATAATCAAAATAATCAAAGACTTTTCAGGAACGATATGTTCTAGTCAGTTAAACAACAAATAGTTAAGTTAAGACTGACAAACTCTAGGTTGAATAGTTTGGCTCCTGCAGGATATCAAGTATCGTCTGCCCGGTCCTACCCCCCTTCCCCTATACTTTTGTTGTAGGGAAATTTGTACTGTGAATACAGAAAATGCAGTTTATGACTACCTCATTTTATAGACTACATGTTCACAGTAGATTATGAATAAAAGTTCTGAAAATATACATTAATTAATGATCGTACCCATTACAATCGTTTTCGAGAAGTAACTAAAAAGCCAATATTTATCTATCAAGTAGGGATTTGGGAGTTGTTTGGCATTTGGGGTCATTGTTGCGCTGTCCGATCACAAAATTCTAAATTTCCAATATAGTAAACTACCTCTAGAATTCACTATAACACCAACTGTAAAATAGCTTAATAATTTAAAACTCATTCACTAACAAAATAACAACGGACTATATTGACGTTTTTGAAGAAATAAGAAGCTTTAACTATATTTAAATTAACCGACATTTACCCAATCTCAACGAATATTCAAAAATCAGATATACATATCTATACATCGCTGCCAATTAACAAAATCAGCAAAACAATACTTCATGTGACAGTGTCTCTAATACACTTAATACATGTAAGTACAGTTGCGATTTAACACACGCGCTGCTAAAAAAGACCATTACAGCAATATATTGAAAAAGATATTGTAGTAAGTATTACTTCTATGAATTGAATGTCTTTTTATATCTGAACAGTACCAACTTCAGAAAATGACAATTGGTTAATCTCACCAACAGAATAATAATAAACAAGCTGTTAGCGTACACCACGAAGCCCCATCTTCTCCACTTGTTGCTTAGTTTTACACGCTTCGGTGCTTAAACTCCTATCGAGAGATTTAATTTTTAATGTCAATCGTGCTATTTGTCTATGATATTTGTCACATAATTATGGTGTTGAAATGAATCATCCTAAATGTGAAACATGAAGTTTATATCTTGACACCTCAAGTAATTCATTTCAAAGGTAATTTACGTCAAAAACTTAAAATTGGAATAGGACTAAGAAATTCATAGGAATAGGCACATAAACTAGAAAAATAGATATTTAACATCGAAATAAGAATAGTTACTTTTATAATCATTCTATAAAATATTGACGCCATATTTCTCAAACATATAAAAATGTTGCTCAAATTTCAAAAAGCGCATACCTGTAAAAGGTAGTGTATACATTTTATCATGTTAAACAAATTAAAATTGGTAATTAGTTTTTACTCCATTTATTTTCCGTAAATCTGTTTCAGTTACTTCCTTTTTCCAAGGTATTTATAAGTTTTCCAAGGTATAAAAAAGTTCTCAAAATTTCAAAGTAAACTGCTCTATAACCCTACAGAAGCTTAGCTTACTTTCAGCTTAGAAGAGTCAATATAGTGAAACTCTGGATCAAAGTAACGTGTAAAAATTTGTCAAATGACATTGAATCCCGAATCTAGAGATTATTATTATAAAGCTAAGGGTATATTACTATTATAAGGTTATTTGTTGAAATACATACACCTTACGCGAATGTAGAATGCGGCAAGACTCAGATATTTTTCAATTTTTTCGAGTTTAACTTCGTCATTGAAAACTAGTAATGAAACTACTAGTACTGAAAGTAATTCCGAGGTTTATAAATATTACAAAGGATTTCGATTTCATTTTAAATGTAGTGTGGATATTTAAAATGAGAAGTGATATTAAGGAGTTATCTAATATGCTACGATTAATGTAAATGTATAGTAGGAAAAATGGAGAACGCTTTAGGGAATGTAAGTTGTTGATAAATTTTTAATTTTTTCGTTAATTGGTTGTTGTGATGTTGTTTTGTTATTGAAATAAAGCAGTCTCGTAACATTGTAAAATGTTAAATTTTTTACAATGTTATCCTTTTACATATCACCCAAAACTATTGAAATACTGCTACAAAGAGAGTTATTAAACTTTACGTACTTTATGTATTTTTAAGTAATAATAATTGCAATAATTATTATAAGTAAATTTCTATATATTCTCTAAAACAAATTTTTTTAATGAAAATACTTATTAAAAATAGACTGTTAACTAGTGTTTTATTAACATAAAATTTGTATACTAGTAGTCAAAACTAGTCATCGAAAACCAGCTATGTGATTGCTGAGAAGATTAATTAATTTTATTTTAAGAATCTTGCAAATACTGGAAACTACAAATTGGTTTAGCATAAAATATAAAACTTTTCAATTTTTACCTATAAAAAATATTTTTTGCGACTTATTGAATCAGATTTATGGAACTTTGCAGCGAGCAATGGAATGTAAGAGAAAAGTCACATTTAATTAAAAAACTAAAAAAGATTAGTAGTATTTGAATTTTGTCCTTATTAAGTATTATCGGGGAATTTCATCTTTATAAAAATACAAAATTGAACAATTTATCATTCATTATTCTGAAAATACTTTCTGTCAAAATAAATAAATTCCTTAAATATTTATTGTAAACGTGCATTCTTAAATTTCGGAAATCCTACTTTTAAAAAAGCAATGAATAAAGTTTGTGATGACAACAGCGATTGAGAGTATCAAAATATTTTGAACATTTAAAACATTCCATTCTCAAAAATCTCTCATTTATAACGTTTTCATATTTCATATTTATACAAATAAAAGAAAATAACGTATTGTGTAGCTAGTTTTATTGTATAACTTTCGGCAATAAAATGGCAGCAGTCTCGTTTTGGATGATAGTACTCATTACTATATTTAGAACAGTTTTGTTTTCAGATACCAATACCCCGCAGGCCTTGAAATACAATATGTCGAAGTTCGAATGGTATTTATTACAAGAAACAGTAAAATGCCACGGAACATTTAGTTCGAAAAACTATACGATTAAAAAAGCGCTACAAATTCCTATTGTTATTGGTTGTAAATAACGATAGAAAAGTGTTATTAATATGAATCAATAGGGAAAAAAAGTATAAAAACTGCAGTCTTGTGAAACTCCTAAAACGAGTAAAGTGAAAGTTTAGTTTTAGCTTTAAGGAATACGAAATATATTTCAAATTAAAAGGATACAAGATAAAACAACCTGTTGAAAGAAGGAACTTATACGAAAAGTCACATATATTATTTTTATTTTCCTTGAGCTAGTTTGAATTAAATTGAATTCTTTTGCATAAGGGTCAAGATATGTAAAGTGGATATAATTGTTTTTAAATTTGAAGTGCAATTTCTTTTGTGAAAAACTTATTTTCATATGTCATAAAGTGTTTCTCTTTTATACAAAAACCTATCCCATTCGTATCGGGTTGATTTTATAGAAACATGAAAATATGACGCTAAGCAATATTATAAATACAAAGTATAAGACCGAATTTAAATGTATATCACAAAAATTATATGTTTCACCGAATACTTGTCACAGTACCTAACGTAAATGTCCGATTAGAAATTTAAAATGTGAATTTTGCGCAAGTTTAAATGAAAACCATATTATTTGTACAACTGAGTTACACGTCTGTTTTTACCCTACGCTACAGCTATTCAAAATTAGTTAGGATACCATTTATAGAGATTTAACATTTCGATGACATGAACGAAGTGTATAATTATCAAGGTAACTACTAATTTATATTTACGAAACTTTATGCACTATTGAGATAATTTGACATTACATTGTAACCCTATTAAACTACAGTTGAACTTTATATAAAACTTTTAAAGTTGTTTTCAATAAAAGCCACTATAAATTATATTTGTAATACATGCATTTAAAGATTTTTGATACTGTAACTATTAAATTGAATTTCAAATCAACATATCGGCATGTTGCCTACCAAGTAGTATAATTCCCCAAAATCTGCAAATCTACTAATACCATTTTCTATTGCTGGGCAGCTTTATATTTCATTTTCACAAGTGGCGTGGATCATACTTCAATAGTTTATTCGATAACGAGTTGAATGCCAATCCAATTCACATTATAGCCAAAGCGAGTTGAAAACTATAAACGCTCTTACATGGCTGTGCTTGAACTTGGCACCACACCCACCCATATTTACAAAATATTGGGATGTGTGGTGTGTATCCGAATTTAAAATTTGTGAATTATTCAGTTAACTTGGGATAAGAAATGTAAATATATTATACAAGTGTTCGCCGATACTGCACTTTTAAACGATTACGTTGTTGTCCATTGCTAATACTTCTCTTAATTTGGGTGATTTCGAACTGTCTATATCTTTTCCATATTTTCGTAGATAAAAACTCTGACTTGTGGAATCGTGTTATCCAAATATTAATATAGATACAAAAATTTATTTAGAAGCCGTATATCTCCTGGCAAAATTCTTTCTGTGTTATATTGTGTTAATACGACATATTCTAAGACAATTGCATTCTTCAGTAATATAATATAAAAATATATTAAATTATTTCATAAAAATTACAGATTTACTTATTAAATGTTTAAAAGTAATAATAATTGGCAGAAAATGGTAAAATATATAACACAATTCTTGAATTGAATATTATTGAAAAATAATTTAGGACAAACATTTTACTTGATAAAAAGAAAGTTAAAGGATCCAAACTTTTCAGTAAGTTTTTCAATAACTTTTAGTAAATTCTTTCCATTATTGTTCTCGCTTACACCCAATTCAAGCATATCTTTTGTCATGAGATTTTCTAATAGAAAAACTCCCACTCTTAATATTTATTCCATTTTTGTACTTTTTATTATCTGCAATTCTTTTATTTTTTCTAATTTATAGCAAAGAACATAAAAACTTAAAAATAATTAAAATGCGAGAGAGAAATTTACGTGATTAAATCCTTTTAGATTAGGTTTAGAGGAAAACCAATTACAGCTTTTTAGGAGACTAATTATTCAGCTACTGTGGGGTTCATTGTTTCGTATGATCCAGTTACTCTCCGCACAGGTAAGAACTCTTGAAATAATTAAGTTTTTCATTACAAAAGATGTAAGGGAATTATTAAACTGTGTCAACAAGGCCAATTAAGTTTTTCTCATAGGAACACTTGAGATCTGAAATAAAATAAGACGAGACATTCGAATATGTAGGTCAGTAGTTACTAAACTGTGAGAAGACACTGTTAAAAATAGATGATGATTTTTTTAAAACAAAATCGGCATTTATGACGAAACAGTTGTCTGAGAAAAGCTCCCATTAAATATTTCGTCAAATTAAAGAAATTGATTTCATCGTTTTTTCCACGAAATTTATTTCGTCAAAATAGAGGAAGTTTTCCATTGAAAATAAAAGGTTCGACTCGAACCAGGGATCTCTTGGTCCTAAATCGCGCGCGTTGTCCATGGAACCAGAAAAGATGGATTTGGATTGTGGAAACGGAGGAATGCGGAAGTAGGCAAAACAATTTATGTAAATTTTAGGTGAGAGCAAAGAAAGAAAAAGAGACATTTAATGGGCTTCTAACGGACTGACAAATGTTCATCATCAGTTACAAATCGTACGTTGACACAACATAAATGTTGTGTTTATATGTAGACGCCTATTTATTCCATTACATAAACAGGGATGCGGAGAAAATACATGTTGATTTCATACAACAACCGAATGAACTGATATCACCGAAAAGGAGTCGGAGTAAATTATTTTCATTTAAAATTTGAGGAATATTGTTTTGTCAAAACTCCCGTGATTCAATGACAACAATTTGTAAAATTTGAGGAATATTCTTTTGTCAAAAATTCCGTGATTCAATGACAAATTTTTTTAAAATTTGAGGAATATTGTTTTGTCAAAAGTCCCGTGATTCAATGACAAAAATTTGTAAAATTTGAGGAATATTCTTTTGTCAAAAGTTCCGTGATTCAATGACAAAAATTTTTTAAATCTAAGGAATATTGTTTTGTCAAAAGTCCCGTGATTCAATGACAAAAATTTGTAAAATTTGAGGAATATTGTTTTGTCCAAAGTCCCGTGATTCAATGACAAAATTTTTTAAAATTTGAGGAATATTCTTTTGTCAAAAATTCCGTGATTCAATGACCAAATTTTTAAAATTTGAGGAATATTGTTTTGTCAAAACTCCCATGATTCAATGACAACAATTTGTAAAAATTGACGAAAATGGTCTTGTAGGTCGATGGATGTTCAAAAATGATAATGCTATTTCTGAGAGTAGAGTGCTATTTCTGTGACGAAGGTTGATACGAGACTACGTAATAAAAGAGTGAAAGAAAAATTATTCGTTAAAAGTTAAAATATATCCGTTTCTTAAATAAATTAAAAAAATTAGTCAATAAACGTGATTCCTTTTTATATATTTGAAACTTAGATATTTAGGAAATTACATATAACTTCAATTTTGAAATGAGATCTTTAAGCTGTTCAGAACAAGTTACTTAAGGTACATCTTGTATGCATGAATTAATGTTTTTTGAGAAAATTCTTTTGACTTCAAAATGCATATTATTTTATTCACAGCATGCGTGGGTGGTGCAAAGAATTTTTTTTTACAATCCAACGCGGAATTCTGTGCTTCATTTCAAAGAAATACTTTTCTTAAAAAATAAGGAATATCTGCTCATGTTTTAAAATATTTAAGTTTTTAACCTGATCTACTGAAATATATATATATATATATACATATATATATATATATATATATATATATATATATATATATATATATATATATATATATATATATATATATATATATATATATATATATATATATATATATATATATATATATATATATATATATATATATATATATATATATATATATATATATATATATATATATATATATATATATATATATATATATATATATATATATATATATATATATATATATATATATATATATATATATATATATATATATATATATATATATATATATATATATATATATATATATATGTATATTATCTGTTAAGCACTTTTAAATGATAGTCCGCTTGATTTCTATAAACTATTGCGATCCGACTGTAAAACAGATAAGTTCTTAATGAAATTGGTTATATATGTAATAAATTAGTTACATTTTTTGAAATTTTATATTGTAGTATTTTTAACTTGTTGTAACATACTAATATATTAAAGAAAATTATTTTTGACATAAAATGTTATTAATTAGAAAATGTACAGAGTGTTAATCACAAAACCTAAATGTTTAAATTTTGAGTACTACTTCTGGTTAAAATAATTTTGTTGTTTATAAAAATTCTTACAAATTTATGAAAAGAAAGTCTGAAAGTATATAACAACAAAGATTAATAATTTAGTAAACCGTTAATTTTTTTTTCTAAATTAAGTATTCAAGTTTGTGTTAATACTATTGAAATAACTATGTACTTTACTTTTTAATTAATGCGTTATAAAGATAAATTTTGTCTACTAGAATCTGGGAAAATATACGAATGGAATAATTTTTCGTCTGACATATATACGCTTTTGTTCATCATATGCTTTTGTTGACAAGTAATAAAAATAATTTTTAAATTCAAATCCCAAGTGAAAATGACAAAAATAGTCAGTAGAAAGGAATTTCAACTTGAAGTTGAGAACGAATTATACTGAAGAACTAAGAAATAAATATGTAATGAGATATAAATTATACCTACAATGACAAACCATACATTATTTTCTAAGAACCATACCAATCTTATGATCAAAATTTGGAAAATTTTAATAAAATAAACTTCTGAAATTGTTTGTAATACTACAGTTTATATTTAATTTATATATATTTTTGAAAATATATATTATCAAAGGCAATGTGTTATGTGAATATTGTATAAAACTAATTAGTTTTTGAAATTGTAGTTAGCCTAGAAATGAGAAGAATTGCAGTATATTTATGTCATTCTTTATGCACACAATTCTTGCATAAGATAAAGGTGTATTAAAGTTTTAATTTACACAATATTTTAAAACTTAAATCTTTAAGATATTTTCCTTTATAATATTTATACATTGTTACAGTATTCGTACAGCAAAATCATAAAACATATATTTTATTCAAACGTAATGTAAGAACTTTAAATTGCATTTTTCATCACTGTTATTATAATGCGTGGTTTATAAGCGTGGTTTCATTAGTTGAATTGTTCTCCTAATAATAGTCATTTACCACAAATGCGGACTTGCAGCTGTATTTAATAAATATATTTCTGAAACTTGTCTCGGAATTAATTTTAAAAAAAATCTCATACTTATGTAAGAGTAGCCTAAATGCAAACACAGTTATACCCAAAAATTTGAAAAATAAGATTTTAGCATCAATAGGTACTTTAAACTTTAGCTTAAATTTTAAAATATAATAAAGAAACAAAGCCGCCTATTTAATAACAAAAATTTTAAAAGGAAGCATGAATACACACGCAAATACTCCAAATACGTCATCTAATTCTCCAAGGGAGTTACATAAAAAGTAAATTTAATTTTTTATGAAAGTATACATTTTATTGAAAACCTATAAACAAAATGAATTTCCAATACTTTATATAGCGTGCATATCGTGACTGTGTACTTTTATGAAGCATCTTCCGTAAATTTTTGATATCTTCGAAACTAATGTCGACTTCCGTGAAATGCCAAACTAAATTGTGTTTATTTTTCGACAGAAACTGTATCCTTTCTCTACTTATGAAGGATTTAAAATGTCAGTTATATGCCAATACATCTAGAATCCCTTAAAGAAAAGAAATATTTACTTTATGCCATAATGTCTCTAGGGCATTAAATATCAATTTTCCTGAGGGTTCATGTGGAAGGGTGTTTTGGATTGGACTTCATCGATGTAAAAGTATAGTGTAGAGTAAAAGACAGTCTTTGATAAAACTGAAATGAACCATTTCGAATAATATGAATGTATCTTGTAGATGAGTCAAAATTACAAATCCTCCAAACACCTAAGTAAATACCGAGAGTGTGTAGTTTTTCCCAGCAATAACGAACTTATGCATCTTTATTAGTATTTTTATAAGCTTTTTTTATTTACTATCTTCTCGTTGTAGCAAATAAACTTTTAAAGTTTTATTATGACAACATAGCTAAATGTGATATATCCAAACTATAACCATTCTGTATTCAAAATCTTTTACTTAAAAATGCTCAAAACTTTACTTATGTTTCAATTGATTTTTAAAAGTGTTGTACAAAGAGAATAATATATTTAAAATGTTCTAAAAATGAATAAAAAACAACAACATTTTATTTACTTTTCAGGCCAAATAAAAATAAAAATCGCAAAATTGTCTTGCCTGTTAAAGATTTTTATTTATATTTTTGAGACATGTTATAAATAAAGATTTGGTTTCGAAAACTGTTTCAACATCGAGTATTTTAAAAAAATTTAAACTTATTTATAATTATGATAAGTAATGTAAAGCTTTGTTTCCTGAGTTATAAAGAGTCATCAAAATGAAAAAGCTTCCCCTTCCCATTTTTTTGAGGCATTTCGCCTTTTGACCATTTGAAAGTAGTTTTGAAAAAGAGAACGTTTATTTCCTTTAAAAATAAGTAAGTTATCCTCCCAAAAAGTACTCCAAGCAATGACATCAATGGTCTTTTAAGGCGGCGACAATAATTTTTCAAAGAAATGGTTTCGGGACAGCAGCAGCACCTGAAAAAAGAAAAACTTTTGAGCAATGGGGTCGTTTATCCGTGCACTTATGAGGATAAGATTTCGGAGATGCCCTAAATGAGAAAAGTTATATATGAGGTAACACGGATTGGATTATAAATGCGTGATATTTCAGTATTTTGTTTTAAAATTATTGAAAATTAGCTTGCAGAGAAAAGCGTAGGGAGAAATTTGTGTATCCCCGTTGGGACTCGAACCAGAGACCTATTGTTCTAAATTTCCCACACACTACCTACTGCGCTATAAAAGCACGTTCTAGCTAGAACTTGGACATATTTTTTTAAGATATGAAATAATTCTTTTTAAAGCATGTAAAAAAAAAGTTTATATTAATGAGATTAATGTTAGATTCGCCTGTGTTCCGCGAAAATATCTTTCTTTTGATTTCCCGCTTGTAAACATTCGTTCGTCACGTGTAAGTGACGTAAAAGAGGTCTGTACTATAGAAATAATGCATATATGTATGCTTTCTGGATTCGATTTCTAGAGCAAAAACAATTGCGTGATGTGTCGTTGTGGGACAGTTAATTGAATTAACGGAGTACACTCATTAGTTAACAGAACCAAATATCGACATACCAACGATTAAAATAAATTTCTTTTGGGAGCCAAATATCAACAGAACAACAATCGAAATTTCTTTTGAGAGCTAAATTTTTTAAACTTAAACTATATAGGTAGATACATTGTTATTAACTTAATTAGGGTACTCCTAAGCTTTAATTTGCTAAAATCGTCTTCAATCTGACTAAGGTGTGTTCGCTGAGATCAACCCCTTCCAACTCTTCCATCCACACTCGTCTTTTATTTCGTCTATATCCTTTCGTTCATTCTCTCTATACGTCCAAACTATCTTAACATACCTTTCTCAATCACAACAATAACTGACAAACACTAATGTGAACAATTGCCTTGCATCTCCTAAGAAAGTTTGGGTAAGTCAAGTTTGTACGTTGTTGTTTTTAATTTTTGCCACGAAGTTTCAACGCGCCCGCCCGCACGTGGTAATTTGTGGAACAGCCACATTCAAAAGGCCAAAGAGCCGCATGCGGCTCGCGAGCCGCGGTTTGCCAACCACTAGGCTAGATGAAGTGAACCATACACGTCTCAAGAACAAGAATTTATAACGTTTAAAAAAATGCTGAAAAGTTATGAAAAATTGCAATAAAAATATCGAATTTTTCAAAGTTCAAGTAACTTTACCCATAGGCTCGGGCATAAAATACCTATTGGTAAATGAGGCAGGAAACACTCGTCGTTTTAGACAACGGTCAGATGGACTGGAAGACTTTAAATATTTCCTGAGAATTGTAAAAAAACGGTGTACAATGTTTAGAAAGTATTACACTTTGCCCTTTTTAATTTTTTTTTTTTTGTGATTTCATAAAATTGCATATACATTAAATTAATTTAATTTAGTAAATTAAATTAATTAAATTGCACCTTAACACATACACATATTTTAAGAACCCATGATAACGCTCTGAAAAAATATGTATTTTTATGCGCTATTAATTACTTTCTACAATAATTTTAACGATTTTTATACAATTCTCCTTTTGAAGCTATTTTCAGCGGAATGAGAAAGAAATACAACCGTTATATATTTTTTCGCAACTATGTTTGTGCTCAATTGAACTTACACAACAACTATTTAAACTTGTGTGTCAGTTTTTACTGAAATGTCTTAAAAAGCCCCAGTCTTGTTAATAAAAAACACTCAGGTGAAGAAAATATATTCATATTTATGAGTTGACATATAGAAAACAGCCGTTTTTAAAATTCAAATGGACTATCCACATGTAAAAGAACTTCTTAAAATAGATCTTTTATTCATTTCATGCAAAAACTTATATTGGGGCTTTAAATGACGCCATTTCGTTTAACTTATTGTAAGTTAATGGTGTAATAACAAGATTCTTTTTAACGGTGTATGAGCGAGTGTGAGTGTAAATAGCATAATTATTCTAAACGACGTTTGGGCGAATTCGTGTTATTTATTGTGTTTTTTTTTTGTTGTCTAGTTAAGCTCAAGATTTTTTCCATTACTATACACTGTTAAAATGTTTTCTCAAATTTGACACAAAAGTTTCATTAACAATGCTCCGATTAATTTTTTTTTTGTCAGAAATGATTAGTATATTTGTCAAAAATAACAAAATAATTTGAAGTTTGGGAAAAACTAACAAAATATTTTAACATTTTTACCGTACAATTATTGAGGTCCTGTTCAAATTTCCCCGTTTATTATTTCGTCTGTTTGTATCTTTGTCATGGTCAAACGCGTAGTTCGATTTTCTTCGAATTTGGCATGAATGTCCCTTGATATCATTGAAAACGTCGCAATTGTAAAGTGGTTTTCTCTGCTTATGTTTTTAAAAGAAATAATTTTCCGTAAAGATTTCTTTATATTTCTTCTAAAATGTTAATGTGTTTAAAAACAATAATAGGATTTATGTTGTCCTCTAAACCATTATATTTGATAAATATTGTAAAATGGAGTAATTTTATGAATTTAAAAAAAAATGAATGCGTTGCTTGCAAAACTGCATGTCCCTGAAAGTGATATCACGTTCACGGCTGTCTGAGGGTTAAAGAAAAAATTTGCTTAGGTTTAAACTTGCATTGTTACTGAACTGAACTTTATTATACCCATGGTGGTGTATTAGCATCTCCCGACCGCAGTGCCTGTTGGAGGAAAAGCATCTTGGCGTGATAATTGTTTGGCAGTGAGGGGATAAATTGCCAAATGTTGCAACCTTCCCCGGGAGATTCAAGCTTACAGCATATGGTTGTTTTAAATTGATGTTTTTTTTTATTGATATTCAACTGTTTGGCGTAGATGTGTGGGGGAAGGAGGAATTCTCTGCTTATTAATGAGGAAAGAGTGGGCGTTCGTAATAAAGTGTAGTATTTATTTAAAAAAACAGTCTTATAGTACATATTAAAAATTTGAATTAATAAACAAAGTATAATATCTTTAATATTTTGTAATTGAAGTATTCTGCAGAAAAAAAAAATTAAGAATGAGAAACAAAAAAATACAAGTAATTTATGGAAGGTAAATAAATGCAGCAAAGTAAATTAACTTTTATATTAATTAAAGTCCTAATAAAGTGAAAGTTGTAAGTTTTTTTTTATAATAATAATATAAGGTTATTTTGAAATACATAACGAAAGTTTATAAAGAAATTAAGAATTGGTATTTTTTATTCATAAGCATTTATTTTCATAATTAATAACTCATTTTCTGTAATTATAAGCAAACTAAATTTATATTCTTTTAATATAATATGTATAAAAAATAGTTTTATTTTAAATTTCGATGTACGCATTGAAAATTGTATAACAATATATTGCAACCTACAGTTTAAAATACTTAATTTTGAGAGTATTTACATTTATTTCCTTTTACAATGCTTAGCATTTTTATAATACAGATAAAAGTGTGCACTTGTATGATATTGTATATTAACTGTATTTTTTTCTGCTTAATTAAGTGAAAATCATACATATTTATATTTTAGAAAGTTACTGTTATATGAAGTTTATATAAAGATAATATCATGCAACTCGTGAATATACTATAGAGCCCCACACGTTTCAAAGGTCACGGGGGTGAATAAATGGCCAACTTGGTTGACGCGGCTCACCTATATGGTATGTCCCACGATGGTATAATATAAGTTCTTAGATATTCGTTAAATTACCTCATTGGTTCATTCTTCCAGTTTATTCCTTCTTTTATACTTTCTCGAAGGCAAAATAACTGGGCTATTGTTCAGACATCTCCGGGAACACCTCCAAATGTTAGCTATTCCTTTCGTTTTCCCGCTGAAGCATAATTGTCAGACATAATTATTTCGCCAAAGCATATTTTGATCGCCAACTTTCAATTGTTTAAAACAATAAATATATATTAACTTATTTTACAATATTTCAATGTTGTCAAGATCTTATGATTTTATAAAAATTTAATTTTATTACAATATAGATGCTATTTTATTTTAAATGGCCATTTAAAAAAAAAAAAACTTCTAAAACCGTTAGAAACGGAAAACTAAAAGGAATTTAGGAAGCCCCAGGTGCACAATTAGAGTTTGAATTGTTTCTATATATCAATTTTCAGATATGTCCGAGTAGTGAAAGATATTTTTTGTGTGCCATATACACATACAGACTCTTTCTTTTTATATTTATCTTTGACAGTATCTCGCATTTTTATTTTCGATTTTTTAAGTCCACCTTGATGCAAATGCTTTATTTTGCCACAGAATAATAAAAAGCAAAAATACTATAATACAATCAGGTACATATGCCCCCCCCCCCCTGCCCGTCCACTTCAAGAGTAAGTTAAACAAACTTGTGTCGCATCTTTTTTAAAAATGAAGGCATCACAATTTGAATTTCAAATGAAGGCGTGCGAATGCGAACAGGATTCTTCCCCGCACACTTTCTAAAGAGGTGAGACTCTCCACATTTTCCTAAAATACTCATTTTGATCGCCAAAACTGAATATTCCGACATACAATGTTCAAGTAGAAACGTTGCAGGAAAATAAAATATGGTTTTAGTAGCTCCTGTCCTAAAATAAATCTGTGCGTTAAACTTATGTGAAAAGAGAGTTAGGAACGCAAAATGATAAATGTATTAAATTTTCAGATGTTTTATGTACCATTGAAAAACAATTTAGAGGTTTATACAAACTTTTAGAATTCGTTATAAAGTTGAAAAAAAATATTTTCTTATTTTCAACAGTTTATTGAAAAGAATAGTGAACGCAAATAAACGTTAGCTCAGTTATAGTTAGCAGTTGTAGAGTTATATGGTTTTAAATTTTGAAAAGTTTAATGAACATAAACTTGTCGTTTATTGATATATTTATGCTAAATATGTTTACATTAAGTTATATGACATCGAATGGAAAAATAACGTGTTAAAGTATATTTTTCTTAAATTTAAATTTACAACCTTGACATTTAAAAAAGTGCTATAAATGTTGTTTTCTTCATTTAAAACTGTCTTGTTCTAACTTTATATATATAAACAAAGAATGTAAAGAAATAACAATATTTAAGGCACTTAAGTTAATTGCTCAAGTTACATGCTAGAATAAATCGTCCCTTTTAATCACTCTTGCAGAATATAATTTTTTTCAGCACATAAAACAAGTCTAATAAGAGTAAACTAATGTTTTATCTTGAGGAGATAAAAACTGGTCCTTTTTATAATTCAGGTCAGTCGATACTCCAATCATTTCCCCTTGACAATTGCTCATAAATTGTTTAAAACACAAGTCAAAAGATATCGAATATGAGTGGTGTGATTTATATGTGTATTTCAATAAAAAGCGGGTCTCTCAAAATTATTCAGTGCGCCAGATGAATTTTCAATTTAAAACCTAGCAAAATAGGAATTAATTAACCCATTCCCTAATTAAAATGAAAAAACATAGATAAAACATAACAACATAGAAAAAACATAGATAAAACATAACAACTAATGACTTTTTTTCTCATTTTTGTTTGGTTGAAAATACTCTGTATTTTTATTACAAAAATAAGTGATCACAAAACTAGAATTAAAATAGAATAATTCAGAAAAAGTTATTTTATTGGATAGAAAAAATATGTGCGAAATATATTACTAATTAAATACTACCTTTAAAAAACATAATACAGTTAATTTTAATAAAAAATAATCTAAATAATGTTATATTTAATTAATGTTTTGACTTTCGTTTTGCAATCCAGTTATTTTTCTCAAAGATTTATGTGAACGTGAAAACACTTTCGGTGATTTCTTACTCATTATTTATATAGTAGAATAATTCCAGTGCGGTAAAAGATCAGCCATCTTTGATATAGGAAGAAGTCTATAGTACGCCCTTTCTCATTGGTTGTTAACAATGTGTCCATGCGACAAAGGACTGTCACAGACAAAGCGGATGCGAGTGAAAAATTAATCTGTGATTCGAGAATATCAACCACAGCCCACCATGTAGCTGTTCTGCCACGTTCATTAACCAACCAATCTTCGAAAATGTATCGCGGATTATTTACAGGGAATTTCAGTCCACGCATATACAGGAGGTAGGGAAAAATAACTTCGCTCCTGTGTGAAAGGGCCAGTCTGAAAGGGACTTCCGACGCGCTCACTGTCGTGCCTAATTGAATGCAAGTCGACTATGCCTGTCACGTGTTATTTCGCTTCCGTGCGTGGGCGTCAGTGAACGGGTTAAACGCTTTTGATATGGCTCATTTTGAGGTTTAAATTCGGTAATAAATTCGGAATAAGTCAGTGAAAGTACTGTAAACTGTGTTTAAGTAAAAATAAAATTCTTCATACTTAAAAAAATAAGTATGTTAAAATAGTGTAAAATAAAGCTCTTACTATTTAATATTTATTAATAAAAAATAATGAGTATGCACGGTTATTCATCTCATCCATTATATCAACATCAATTACATAAAATTTTCATTTTTCTCGAATATGCGTTCCAAAAATAATTAGATAAACACCATTAGGCACGCTGTTCTGCCCATTTTTCAGATTACGTCATCGAAAACAAATCACAAAAATCCCCCGATGACGTCACGTTGACTCTTCGCTGTAACACTTTGTAGTTAAAAGATTAGAAAAATGATACCTCACCGCTAACAACAAAAGATTCGAAATCAAGATTAATGTCTTTCATACATAAAGCTCTTCTTTTTCCCAACTCCACTCACTTTTAATGAATGGTCCTTCTGCGCGGGCATTTAAACTGGGATTCCAGTTTCACGCGCCAAAGGGGGTGTTCGCTGGATTTCTTTTTAACTTATATTTTAAAGGAGGGTTTGGGTGTTTGGTATTTAGTAGCGGAATGAGACGAGAATTTATAATTGGTGTTGCATAAATTATTTATGTATACTCATCAGTTATTCACCTTTTACGAAATTTATATTTTTCGGGGAAAATTATACATAATTAGCCCTTAACTGTGTGAAGACACTGGTACACAGATCTTAAAATTACGGAGTGGTTGTTTAAAACCCTCTGACGCTCGTGGACCTGATATCACGTCCAAGAGTCTTCAGTTTTTCTCACAGAACGCTCTCAAATTTTAAATTCATAAAATTACTTCATTCTATTTTGATTGGTTTTTAATCCGAATTCACGTTACATTTGTCATCAAAAATATTTTTTTTTAATGTTCTACTCTGGATTATAATGGTCTGCACGTAATTGTCGTGTATGTCTATTCTACCCATAGTCTGCCCCTACGGTCTTCTGAATACAATACGGATCAAACAACGATTGAAGTATGTGACATGAGATGCCTACCAGTAAAGGATTAATTCTAATAGATTGGGGTACACCAAAAACCCTATCTATTTAAAATTTCTTAACATATTTGAAGAAATATTTAAAAAAAAAACTTTGTAAGGAAAACTTATTTAAATCTCCTAGCGAAGAAAATATCTTGACAATTGCGAAAATCACTTGGGTGTGGGGGTGTTAAAAACAGTGTAATGCACATGTACATTTTAATGGAAAGAACAAACTTTTAATTATTGATGCACCACAATATGCTTAAATATTCAGAGCACTATGTTAATTTTATTTTATTATTAATGTTACCGTGAAAAGTTCCTAGTTAAAACTATTTTTATTATAGCCCCTTTATTAATACCATAGTATTAACTTGGCAATACTACAATTAATAATTCCTGTTAAATAATTCTAGTTTTAACAGAATGTTTTGTATTTAAAACTAGTTGTGGCAAGTTACAACTAGTTCTTACTGAAATTTCACGAAATCAACAACATCTACAAGTAATTATTTACAACAAACATGTTTATTTCGTATTTGAAAACAAAATGGTGTTCAACAGCAGTCAGAAAATAAAAACTTTGTTACCTTTACAGAGAAAAACCTATGCCTATTTAGAGTTGCAGAGCGTTCCTTTCTTTTTGCATAAACACCTTTTGATAACGCATAAACTAGTTTTAACTGACTCATTTTAGTAAAAACTAGTTTTAACTAGTAAAATATGGGAACGCAATATTAGTTCCTCCGTAAATTCTAGTTTTCCCTACATCCATCTGTTAATTCTAGTATTGCCTAGTTAATATTGGTATTAACGAAGGGGCTATGATAAAACTAGTTATAACTAGGAAATTTGGGAATTGACTGAAGCCGGGTTCCGACGGTAACATTGACAAATTATCTTTACGCTATCACAGAGTTCTTATATTACAACTCGATATACCCATCCCTTTATCACAGTACCCGACCCAGGGCCTGATTCAGAAAATTCAGTTTTATCACACAACGTTATTGATTAGGGGCCCTACCGTAAAAATGATCTAACAATGATGAAAAACATTGCATATTAAATGTATTATTCATCTAAAGCAGTGGTTCTCCTCCTTTTTTCACAACCCCCTTGATAAAACTTGTCATCCCTCATAACTCTTCTCACCAATCCCTCTATGCAAAAAAAAAAGTTTATTTGTTGGGCAGGAATGTTCTTAAGTTAGCTAGCAAATTAATCAATGAACTCAATTTGATGACTCAAGTTTTTATTTTGATTGTACTTATAACACTTATTATTCTTATAGGTTTATTAGTTTATTCGGTTGATTAGTCTCTAAATCAATACGTATTTTTCACGATACAACGAACAACCGTATTGGTTACCTGAAGAGTCGTTATATTGAGGGGTGTACTGTATTATGTTGTAATGAATTATTTCCTCATCTGCAGGGAGTTTATTCCAGACAAATGTTAAATTCACGAATCTCGCTTTTTTTTTTAAATTACCTTATATTATTTATAACAATCTAAACTATTCTCTTTAGTTCTAAAATATAAATTTTTAAATCATTTTAAACATTGTTTGGATTGTGATTTTCATGAACTGCCTTGTATACAATATAGAACGGGAAAGTCTGGTATTAACACAAAATAAATTCTATATAATAATTTTGACAGGAAATGTTACATACCAAACACATCCATTCTATCCATTCTGACATGATAAATACACTTTAAAGCGAAAAATCTTGAGTTTACACATAAAATACATAAAACTATACGACATATTGTTTATATGTAGCAATCTAAGATACTCCTTCAAATTGGATGTCTAAAATGACAACTCCATATTTTTTATCATATACATTTGACGTATGAAACATATTGCAGAAGACAAGCACAAAGAAATAAAACTAAATAAAATTTTAATTTAAAATAAACAGTATTATTCTACTTTAGAAGCTCAATCGTTAATATTTCAAACGCCTTGAAAAAGTGTTTTATTTAATCCAAGTTTTTATTTAATGCTTTTTTAAATTTCATTCTTGGGATCAACCCTTTTTAAAACGATATGAAATATGAAGTAATAATTTATATTTTAGGTCATCGTCATACGTAATATCTATAATTTAAAATGTGTAATCTTTTTAGTTTCCGAGATATGGAATAGTAACAAACACAGACACAAGCGACACCATCGGATTTCATAGTCTGTTAGATTCGGAACCCTCCGTCTCTCACTAGATGCACTTTTTCACTTCATAACACTTTCTCACTCATAATCTTCAGAGATGCCTTCTACTCTCAGATAGTGTGAAATATTATCAAATATAAATATTTCGCTTTCTTTTAAATAAAGAAGAGAAAAACATTATTTTGGTTTGTAAAGAACATTAAAATGTGGGTGGGTTGTTTGCCAAATGGAGTAAGATGTAAAAGATTTAAATTTTTAACTTGCCGCTTTGGCTATAATATTAATAGCGACAACATTCGACTCGTTATTGACCAACTATTTGACTAAGGCCTTACATTCACTTAGTCTTTCAAATATGTGTTACTTGTACCACTTGACCGACAATCCGCTCACATGAAAATATACTATTCGGAGAAAAACATACCGACATTTTCCCCCGAATAACTATAATGAATAAAACACGGTAACTAACCAAGAGAAGTTACAAAAATAAATTGTTTTCCCCCGATTTTAATCAAAAATGTGAAAGAACCTTGCGACTATAAATTTCTTTCGAAAAATGAATTCGGAATGTGGAACAAAAATCCATTTATTTAAATCTCTTCGCTGATTAGAATCGGGCATGTTCTCGGGTGTTTCCGAATGTTCTCGCAGCCAGTTTCTTTCTCGGGAAAAAACTCCAGTCGGTTCTATTTCCCATTTTTCTGGAGAGGAGTGTCAATTCCATGGTCCGAAGAAAATATCTAAGTTTTGCATGGAAGAAAATAGTTATTTTTTTAAACTGTTAAAAAACAAAAGCATTTAAGTGGAAACTTTTTAGTTTATAAGACAAGAAAAATTCTTGAATTAAAAATTCTTGCAGGTACAATTCCTCTACACTGTGTATCGTAAGGGTTGATTCGAGAATACGTTGCACAAGCGCCAGATTGTCCCTGCTGCTTCTCTAGACAAAAATTCCCTCCCCCACGCCGGACAAAGGTAAGAAGGAAAAATGGATAAATTGCCAACTTGGTCGACACGTCTCACTTTCCTCTGCACGATGGTAGATTATTTACTCTCATATGCTTATTCGAATTTAATAAACGTGGAAGATGCTTTGGGCAAATACAATTAAATCGTCACTCGTGAAAAGGGGATTTTTCTCTATGTTTTAAATGGAATATATCCCCTTTTTACAAATGTCGTTTTAACTGTGTTGTATCTCTTTGTAATACTACGCTCTCAAGACTTCAATTGCCGCTAATGAACTTCCTGGGAGCGTTTTACATTTTTAGAAATATTGATTCGATTGTTAATGAAACCTTTGATTTTCGGTATTTCCCGTTTGTTAGTACACAATAGTTAACTCCAGATAGAGTGATAGTGAGATAGTCTTTGTTCTTTGGCAACATTTCCAATCCTGAGTTTATTCTCATTTTTTTGTGCACACAGACTTTTTCATTTCTGCTGATAAATGGAGATATATCGCCCGAAACATATCTAGATTTTATGTATTTTTATTGCATAGTTTTATCTTAAATGAGACATTGGGACATTGAAAACAAAGCCTTGCGACGTAGTTCAAACTAATTGGACTCGTAAGAAACACAGTACTAAAAAAATTGTATAATTCTCAATTTTTTTCCATTTGCTAAAATACATTTCGGAACCTTCTAAATATGCTTGCAAAATTTTAGTACTGTATCTATGTTTTTTAATGAGGCAGTTGAGATTTTATACTCGATGACAGGTTTTTCAAGGAACGAAAACTTGAAATCATTCTTTTCTCAATATTTGGTTTTCCTTAATATTAAGTTTTTTTTTAATTCCTAATGGAGAAACGTATATTTTTTTATGATATTGTAAAATATGTGTATATTATAAATGGACATGCATATTAGCTCTACGAGTTGTATTTACTTTTAATTACTAAAAGTAAAAAATGTGAGTTTTAAAGAAAATGTCCTTTTATTATGAATAATTTTTTATCAAACACATGTAGTATACAAAATCTTAATGGCATTTCTTATATATTATACTTTAAAGCTCCTAAGAAAAAAAAAATGTGAACAATTTCCTTTCACTTATCGTCAACAGATGGCTTACAATTCGAAGACAATGGGAATCTGAAAAATCGAATACGATGTGTAGAAATTTAAATATTCAAGTTATGTTACTTTTTTGTCGTAAATCCGTGTATGAATGGGTATGGAGTACCTCGCCAAAACAAAGCGTATACTAAAAAAAGGACACCCGGAAGATATTTCTAAGTTCACATGGAATCAGGCTATATTGATAAATGACATACCATCGTGTAAATAAGGGTGAGTCGCGTCAACCATATTATTAACCAATTGTACTCTCTAATCGTACCATGTGGGGGAAGAAGAACTTCGCCATTGGTTGCAGTACCGCTTTCGATCATATATATATAGATATGTGTATATATATATATATATATATATATATATATATATATATATATATATATATATATATATATATATATATATATATATATATATATATATATATATATAATTGAAAATGTTAAGTAATTTTTTTGGAAAGATCACAACTTTACAATTTTGCCTTTTTTTCTATCCGACGCTCATAGGGGCTTTGGTGTTTAACTATTACTTTTAAAAAATTAAAAAAGTTTAAATTTTGTAGAAAATTCAAAACATTGTGGAATTTTTGTGTGAAATGTTTTTTTTTATATAAACTTAAATAATATTCTTTAAAACTTTGATTCAAATAGCCAAAAATAAAAATAATAAAAGTTTAGGTGGTACCGTGTCCTTTAAAAATAGTAACTCTCCTAAGACAGTAGACACAATTACCGGCCTCATGCGCAGAGAAGCAACACAACAGAAGCTTTCTGCGCGCAGGTACGGAAAGTGGGGGGGAGGGAGGAAGGAGAGAGGGACAACGCAAGAAAACTCTTTTGTGGAAACCTTCCCATTTGAACGCCGGCTCTTCTGGGGGAAGCTCTTAGTTTTACCTCCTCAGCACCAACAGTGCGGAATTTGAAATGGGTGCCAATCAACGCTCTACAGGTTGCTATTTTCCCAATCAGTGAGAATAGGAAAACGTCCGTTGGAAGGAATTAATTGTGCCGTTTGTTCGAGAGTTTTGGAATAGTTTATTTGCGTTTGTCCCGTTGTTTTCGACTTTGCAAAGTTTTGTGAATTTTATCTGAGTAGTTCGGAAACTGGTGCTGTGATATACTTTTGTGCCAAAATATATTTCTGTGCTGCTGGTTTATTTAAAAAAATTTAATGGTTTGTTTATTTTCGGTGTGTCATTCACACTAGATTTGCAGAATATTTTGAAATTATTTAAGACGGTATGTGATTTCATGTAAATATATTGCCGTAATTTAATGTGTTGGTAAACTTCCATGCAATTCAGGATTTAATTTTTCTGAGATGGATTGAAATCGGTTAACCGGGGTTTTTAAATTTGCATTGCTGAAAATTTTTACAACGCAATTGTGCTTTCTTTTTAATTAAAAAAATATTTTGAAGCCAAATACTTATACAATATTTAAAACCTTTGTATGAATTGACTTTCATCTGCAATATTTTACCATTAGTAATTTATGATTTCAATATTGTGTAATGTACTTCTGCGTTCTCAAGTCACTTTTCTATTTAGACTTTTGCGGATTTCACCCAAAAGTAATAGAACTAAACTATTTCGCTTTGGATTTACACTCGCAGTGCAAGGATTTTGTGAGGTAATTTATCGTACTTTTTAGACATTATCAATAACAAAAAAAAACTTATAATATTGTTGAAATATACATCATAACTGTATATACATAAAAAAAACAGTCACAAGTATATACGATTACGATTAGAAAAGTTATTAAATTCGACAGTACATCACAACTTCGATTTTTCTTTATTAACTAATACTTTTCCCCAATCAAAATAGAAATGATTCTAATTATCATGGCTAGTCTGAAGAATCCCATAAGTTTGATTTTTCTTTAAAAATATATTCAAAGCTGCTTTGAGGATATGTCTTCAAAATTATTTTTAAAAAATTATTATGGGGAACAGGAAAACTTTTTTTATTTTTACATTAATGGACGATGTGTATAGTTTGTGCACATTCAATGTGATATTAGTAAAAAATTTTAATATTCTTCAAAAATACAGTGATACGTTGTATATATAATTGTAAAAGAAATAAGTTTAAAAAAATTTAAGAAAAATATTTTCTGCGTAAAATTTTTATTCAAAATATAAAATAACACAGATAAGAATATTTTTATTGAAAGTGCCTGGTATAATTTCAGAGTATTTGATATATAAAGGATTTTTTAAATAAAAACTGCAGCATTAAAAAAATAGTAATATAATTTAAAAATACTATATAAAAAATAGGAAAAAAAATATTTACAGTAAAAGCTTCTAAATACATGAAATATTTGTATGGTGTATTTAAAATTTAAAAGAAAGTATATCACGGTTGCTTGAAGTATGAAATTAGTACTTAACATATATGAAGAGATCCTATTTTACTATGTCAGAGTTGTTATTATGAATTTATTAAATATATATATGCTATAAAGATAAAAGATATTTACCTAAAACGAGGCATCATTTAGAAAAAAATAGTGTAATTATACATTATTTGAAAATAAATTTTTCAAAATAATAAAACCAAAAATTTTAGTTTATTTCATAATAAATTTTCAACATAGCTAAAATTTGTGAATTTTTATTAGAAATGAAGAGTATTACTATATATTTTCAGAAAGTGGAAAATATAAACCGTTTCATAGAACTTTCTAAACATAAAAACACCCATTAATAACAATCTACCTGGAAGAAGAAAAAAAAAATTAAAATTTAATTATACATATGGACGTGATAACTAAAATAAAATTGAGAAGGAATAAATATATTATTCAAGAAACGAAAGGAAGACCGACTTCTCTTCAAACTGGATTTACACATTCAAATTCATATACATAGAGGACCACTCGGAATAGTGGTTCCGTTTGAGTAGTGCACTCACGTTCCATAACAAACAAACGGGAAACTATGAACCCCCCGAGGATCGCGTTCACTTTCAGGAATCCGTGATGACTAACTATCACTTAAGGTTTACCCTCACGTCCAAATAAGTTCTTACTATTACGTAATAAAATAAAAGTAACGTATTAACTACACGTTCAAGCAATCCATTAACCCGTGTTCAAATAACTAGAAGCAAATACAACTTCTGAACAGTTTGTAACAAAACGAAAGCAACGGATAAACTGCACGTTCAAGCAATCGCTGAAGGTTATAACTCGTGTTCAAATAACTAGAAGCAAATATAACTTCTGAGCAGTTCGTAACAAAACGAAAGCAACGGATAAACTGCACGTTCAAGCAATCCACGAGGGTTATAACTCGTGTTCAAATAACTAGAAGCAAATATAACTTCTGAGCAGTTCGTAACAAAACGAAAGCAACGGATAAACTGCACGTTTAAGCAATCCATGTTCCGATAACGCGACGGAAACACCAGAGTAGCCTCAGAATTACAAGTACTAGTGCACCATGGGAAACATCCAACAGAAAGAGATCGACCTTCTCGAACTGTACCTCAGAGATCCTGTCCTCCGCTACAACGTGTCTCGCTGTGTCAACGAGACCGTCTTCTCCGAACCGACAGTCACCACCAGTAACAGAGACTGGGCACACTGCCTGGGGCGTCATGAACCTAGCGCCCTCCTCAGTCGCCCCTACATCCTGCCCTGGCAGGTGCAGGCAGCCTGGGCGGCCCTGTTCGCAACCATGATAGCAGTGGCCGTTGCGGGAAACGCGATCGTGGTGTGGATCATCGTTGCCCACAGAAGGATGAGGACCATCACGAATTTGTTCTTGCTGAACCTCGCGTTCGCGGACTTTTTGATGGCCAGCGGGAATGCGACCTTCAACTTCGTGTTCATGCTGGAGAGTCACTGGCCCTTCGGGGAGGTGTTCTGCGTGGGGAGCAACTTCCTGGCCAACTTGACTGTCTCGACGTCTGTCTTCACCATTCTGGCCATGAGTATAGACAGGTGAGAGTTTCAACGTTTTGTGGAGAGTTCTTTTGAGTATAAATGGGTTCCGCAGAATGAAACTTCCATAAAAATAATTAAATTTGAGATTCTTTTGAAGTTTTTAAAAAGGATATTGAAACAAACTGCAGTTTTTTTCCAAATTTTTTATTTTTTTGCAACAAAAAAAAAACGTTATAATTTTTTTTTTTTTTTTTCAATAATTTCGAAGCCACAAAATTGTCTTTATGCATTGTTTTTACAGGTTTTATGGAGAATATAAAGAATTAATTTAATAGATTAAAAATAACAGCATTTTGTTGCGCATAATTCTTTCGATTTCACAATTTTGAGCAGATTTTATACTGACTTTATGGTAGGTAGTCAGAAGTCATCTTGCTCTAATTGGCCAATACTGCAAAATGATAGTAGTTTCAAGTGGGGTCTCCACTTGAGTTAAGTGGGTAGAAGGGTCTATTTTAAAATAAGTCACGTCAGTCCCAGGTCTAGGACCAGGGGGCCTAACACATCGGAAATCGGAATTAGCCGTTCGTTGCCTCGACCCGGAGGTTCTTACAACTCCATCGAAATTCTCCCAATGGGAATAACTTTAGTGGTGTTATTTGTGCCGCTTGGAAGGTAGGAAGAAGAAATAAGGAAAGTGGGGGGGGGGGGGGGGAGTTTGATCTTCAAGTCAAGCGCCTGATTGTTAGATATCCGAGAGGCGTTTGTCCGCTTAAACCTGACCCTGAGTCCCCTACACCTGTTTGCAAGCTCATATCAAAGGGTTGCTCAGATACAGCGGTAGCTCCCCGTATCGTCGTTTTATGCAAGATATATATATATATATATATATATATATATATATATATATATATATATACAGAGAGAGAGAGAGAGAGAGAATATTGTGTAATTAAGTAAAAAAAAAAAATAGAAAGTTTTTCTTAATTTTCCAAAAGTTGTACGTTTTTGGCTTGTACCCTTTTAACAAACATCGATTGATTTAACAAATTCATATTTAACAGTGCAAGCAAACATTTATTCTAACTAAAAAGGAATTATTTACTTATTGTGATAACATCTTTATAAGTCGAAACTTAGGCTATTGCTAAAGCTGCCTCTGATAGTGTTACTTTATAATTAATTTCTGCTTTTAAAGTAATTTGACTATTAATTTAATAGAATAAATTGATAAAAATCTAGACTTACTCATTAACAGATTAATAAAGGATTTATGTTTCCGTATTTTATGATAGATCACTTTAATTTATAGGACATTCGTTTATATGCATGTTATATATGTCTTATAAGTAACGAACCCTTTAAGGTGTGAAATGGGACCGGGTGTTTTTCTTCTGTGGGGGGCTTGTGTTTTTTCTCCGAGATGTGTGCTGGATCAATTGACTGATTCAATGGGAGAAAAAACGCAACCCACACAAAGAAGATAAAAGCTTTTTCATGTTTTCCCTCTTTTTATACTCTTTTTATACTCACACAAAAATTAAAAAAAAATCGTAACTGCAGTTCTTTAATTCTTCTAACTGTACCTTAAAAGGCATAAAAACATACAAATTGTTAATTGCGCTTTTCTTCTGAACTTCTTGTGAATTGGCGAACTGCAATGTTTGTAACGGGAAAATGTCTTTGCCGTAAAAATCCGACTTTGTTATTCATTAACGGAGAAGTAAAATATTTTTTTCTATAATAGCAATGAACATGCAATGCGTAGGCAGCTCTTAAATGCCAAATATGTAATTCTGAAATTAATCTGTGCATGGAATAATTAATAAAAATATAAATTATTTTGTTTCAACTTCTGAAGAGTGTTTCGAACATGAAAGAACTTACGAGAAATGAAAAAAAAAACACCTTTAATTGGAGCCAACTGAAGTAGAGCCTAAAGCGAAAGCTATGATCTGTCAAAAAGGTTGTTATTCTAGGTTAAACATAGTTTCTAACCGAATATAGACAAACTATAAAAACATTAAGTGTAGTAAACTAAAAATAATTAAAGAAACATAACAATAGCATTATCCACGGTTTGTCATTCGGTTAAAAAGAGTAACTGTGTGCAGAATAAAAATATCTCAAAATTACTTTAAACTTTTCTAACTGTAAGCGAATTCAGAGGATTTTTTGTTGTTGTAAGGAAGTTATGTAAAATTAAAATAAACTTAAATCAAATAAAAATTTGTATATTTTTGATTTTTTAATCCCAGCTATAAAAGTCAGCATAAATACTTCCCTAAAGTTGTAAAATTGAAGGCTTTATAGAAGAAAACTGCAATTTATTATTAAAACTTCAAACCAAGAATTTTACGAAGGTTTGTGTTCCTTTTTACAGGCTTTTATTTTTTATAAAACCCACATAAAGCCATATTTGAAACATTGAAATTATTGATGGGGAAATACAGATTTTTTAAAAGTTTGAAAAATAAAAACTGCAGAAAAAAATACAATTTTTTGTTACAAATTTAATATTAAAACATTCAATTTCACAAATTTGACGCAGATTTTATGTTGACTCTTTTGCTGGTATGTATAAAATTATTTCGCAATACAATCTGCAACGCCGTGCACCCTGAATATGCGCAAATAAAGTGAAACATGTAACTGTCGTGTTTATCACTATTTTTTTTAAATTAGTATAAATGACTAATTAAGAATAAATATCGTAATGTTATCAAGATTGCACAATTATGAATAAATATCGTAACACATTAAGTGTACGTCAGTTAAGCATCGGCTGGATGTGACATCTGGAAAGGGTTCCAGTTGAATCGCAATATTTGATGATTAACAAACTATGTCAAATATACAAATCGTACATTACAGATAAATTATAGATTATTTATTAATAGAAATACATCTTTATTGTTTATGCGTAAGTAAATTCCTCCATTTCTTTTATAGAGCGATTAAGGCGTTCAGCTACTAATCCGAGGATTGGTAGTTCGAACCCTTGCGATGGACTTGACAAAGAAAAGTAAAAAAGTAGTGATCTTGTGATCGGAGGGTTGCCAGCTTCGCTACAAAAATACTAGAAAAGTCGTCCAGAACATCCGCAAAAATTAACAGCGTGTATACAGGACCGGTGCACGATACATCTGATCGGGGTCCAAAGTCCTGACGTCTGTTGAAGGCGTTGGGTGCAGGTTCAGGTGTTTTCCTCATCATCTGACCATGGTTCTAAAATAACGAGGTGCATGTATGAATGTGTATGTGAATGTGTATGTGTTCCCGGTTTGGTTTGATTTGGTTAATTAACGTCGCACTAGAGCTGCACAGTGGGCTATTGGCGACGGTTCGGGGTCAATCTCGAAGGAAAGACCAGGGAGCACACACACATTCACACACACACCTCGTTATTTTAGAACCATGGTCAGAGGACGAGGAAACACCTGAACTGGCACCCAACGCCTTCGGGACTTTGGACCCCGATCAGATTTATCGTGCACCAGTCCCGTATACACGCCAGTATAATTTTTTGGATATTCTGGACGACTTACTAGTAATTTTGTAGTGAAGCTAGCAACCCTCCGATCGCAAGAACACTACTTTTTTACTTTTCTATGTCAAGTCCATTTCCCGGATTCGAACCACCAATCCTCTGATTAGTAGCTGAACGCCTTCCCAACTCAGCAACTGGGGCTCGTATGTGTTCCCGGGTCTTTCCTTCGAGATAGACCCCGAACCGTCGCCAATAGCCCACTATGCAGCTCTAGTGCGACGTTCATTAACCAAACCAAACCATTTCTTTTATCCATATTATTTAAATAAAAATTATTTAAGTCCATTCTACAAGAACAAAATACACGCGAGCATTTTCATACGGCTATGCGATAAAATACACGCGAGCATTTTCATACGGCTATGCGATTGGTGGATACAAACCACGTAATTTGTGTCTTCTAATCGCAGAGCCGTTTTCAAAAGCTCGAGTGAGCTTGTCACGTCCGTGTAGGATTTACTCGTACTCGCTCTTCTTTAGTTTTATTTTCCTTTCGTTACTCACCAAAATACAAAACACACATTACGCTAAACACAAAGCGTTAAAGGTCATCCCATAAAAGAGAAAGTTTCCAGAAATGAATTGTTTTTGAATCCCCAATGACCTGGATGCATTCCTTTAATGAATGCACTCGACAATTAACTTATTAAATGCCCGCCGCATTCAGACTATTAGCATTTGCGATTTTAAGTAATTTTTTTTCTATTACTCTAGTTCCTTTTTACAAAGTATCGTTGTCTAGTAAAATTTATATAACGGGGTTTTGAAGTTTTCCGTGTCCCCATGAGATAAAAAAAAATCAGCGTTTTTATTATAATTGGAACAGCAGACGGTTGCGAGTTAAATTCTTCTCGTACAATCGACCCTCGCCTTGAGCGGCTGGTTGGGTGAATAACCATCGCACTAAAGCTACAGAATATCGTAGAGGCATTTGTATGTCAATTTCTGTTGCTCGTGATGTGGAATTTTACAGAGTGGAGTGCCATAAAGTGGAGTGTTCTGATGTTACAGAGTAGAGTTACAGAAGTTACAGAGTGGAGTGTCCTGATGTTTCAGGTGTTACTACTCATCCTTTGTTACTCGTCATATCTAGCCATGGTTGGGGTCCGTAGCCACGAGGAACTGTCGCCGACTAGTAGTCAGAAGATTGCGAGTTCTGAGAAAGTTGACAAAAAATTAAAAACAAATTTAGTTAACTTGTTATTAGAGCGTTGCTAGATTCGCTGCAAAGTAACAATATGTCGTCCGAACTTATTCTCCAATTTCCGGCATGTATACGGAACTGTGCACGTTAAATCTGATCGGGGTCTAATGTCCTGACGGCGGTTGAAGCTGAGTCGGGTGCTAGCTCAGATGTTGTCCTCGTTATCTATTCATGGTTCAAAAATACGAGGCATTGTTCTCGAGTCATTCTGTTGAGATAGACCCCAAACCGTCGCTAATATCCCAATGTGCATTAGTACTGTACGACGTTAATTAACGAAACCAACTAACTATGGTTCAAAATTACCAAAAATTTCCACTTCACGACAAACATGAGGATTTGGACCACGCTAGAATTAACATACACAAATCCCCTCTACGGGGATAATGTTTGGCGGACAACGACGGATATCAAAGTCTCAATTATCCGACTGCAAGCTCGCTGCTCTCAAAATGTGGGTTGAACAAACTGAAATGGGTGACATTATAAGTTTGGCACCCTTTCAACTAGGCCAGCGGTTCTCAACTAGTGGTACGCGTACTCCTGGGGGTACGTGAAGGTCCTGTTGGTGGCACGCGAAACTAATGTTAACAATAGCGGTAAATACCTGAAATAAAAAAAAATACGTGTAATAAGTAAAATAAAAGCCCACAAGTGTCCTTAATTTGAACCGTTTGAATTAGCCAGCTAACCTAAGAACAAAAACAAACTTATTATTTGCTTAGAGGGATGGTTGAGAAGGGATATAAGTGAAAGAGATATGAAAAGTTTTGTTAAGGGGTGCGCGAGAGGAAAAAAGTTAAAAACCACTGACCTCGGTGAGTACACGAACATACATTTTTATTGCAATCAAACGATAATACCATTGACATTCTCTTGCCTCTGAAGCATTTTAGTCTAAATGGGCGCTAGCCAAAGAACACCCATCTCTTAACCCGAATATTTGTATTTACTCGTGTGAGTCAGAAGGCCTCCATGGCCGAGTGGTTTAAGGCGTCAGCTGGGAATCCAAGGGTCCCCGGTTCAAAACCTTGCGATGGACTAGACTTAAGAATAGTAAAAAGTAGTGATCTTGCGATCGGAGGGTTGCCAACTTCTCTACTAAAATACTAGAATGCGTCCAGAACATCCATAAAAATTTAACGGCGTGTTTACGGGACTGGTGCACGATACATCTGATCGGGGTCCAAAGTCCCGTCGTCTATTGAAGGCGTTGGGTGCCAGTTCAGGTGTTTCCTCGTCCTCTGACCATGGTTCTAAAATAACGAGGTGAATGTATGAATGTGTGTGTGAATGTGTATGTGTTCCCGGGTCTTTCCTTCGCGATAGACCCCGAACCGTCGCCAATAGCCCACTGCGCAGCTCTAGTGCGACGTTAATTAATCAAACCAAATCAAACGTGTGAGTCAGAAAAGAGAGTATCTCCTTCGTTTTCGGTCCGATCTTCCGATCTTCTTCTTTACTCCTCGGGTCTTTCAGTTCCACCATTGCAGAAAACACGAGACGTATATTATTTACGAAAGAAAAGTCGTGAATTCCACTTGTTTCTTTGCTATTTCGCAGGGAAAAGAGTGGCGAGGCTCGATTTTTTTTTATGGAGGACAGGATGCACTGGCGTATATATAAAATAATCTTTCAGGAAGTTCGGGGTGTGTTTCAACAGAACCTTTGGAAAACTTTTTCAGATTCTCATTTTACCACTTAGTTGGAAGTTTTTGAGGTTAAAATGCTTTGAAACTGCTTCCAACAGCGCCTAAAATATTTTTTATTTATTTGGGTTTTTTTAAGTTAGAAACTAACTGAACTTTGTTGTACCTTATTTAGAGACTTGTCATAAAGAAATAACCCAATTGTAGCTTGGGGGCGTAGGATGTATACTTAAATATATAAAAGAAGACATCACATTTTTTTTTCATTTCGACTTTTTAGTAAAGAATATAAATGTACTTAAAACCATTTCTAAAACTAACCGCATTCCTGCCACAATGACTTAATCGACGAACGCCTCGTGCGTGTCCTGTACTTACCGTATTCCCAGCATTGGGGATTTTGCACCGACAATCATGTGAATTAGTTTAATCTATATTAATAAAATAAAGTGTATGTCTGCGGGTCACAAAACACCTGCTTTCTCTGTATATGAAGGCTGAAAATTTTATGTAAATGCTATTCATACTCTAGGTGTGCGTCTGACCCAGCCAAAAAAGTCAGCATAAAACCTTCATCAAAAATTTGAAATTGAAGTTTTTATGCGGGAAAACTGCAGTTGATGATCTATAAAATTAAAGGTTTTTGTTTCAATGTCCGTCATAAAAACTGCAAAAAACCTTCATAATAACCTGCAAAAACCCTTCAATTTTTAATCATGAAGGAAAAATGCAGATATTTTAAAGGTGTTATGCATGAAAATTAAATACTTCAAAAAAAACTGCAGTTTTTAATCATGAAGGGAAAATGCAGATATTTTAAAGGTGTTATGCATGAAAATTAAATACTTCAAAAAAAACTGCAGTTTTTTGTTTCAATATCCTTTATAAAACCTTCAAACAACCTTCAATTTGACAATTTTGATGAAGGTTTCATGCTGACTTTTTTGCTGGGGAGGGTCGAATTTGTACAGCTCTATTTAGTAAAATTGTTAAATGATTTTAACAATTTTATAAATATTACAAAAGATTCATCTTAAACATATTTCCAAGATCTATATATAACGGCCCTGTGTTGCTTCGTCGATTGCACGCGGGCCTCGAAACAATAGGTCGCGGATTGAGTCCCCCCCCCCCCATCTCTTCGAGGGTCACTCCATTTCTTTAACCATATGCTGCTCACGAACGTGATATCACGCACAGAGAACTCCTGGTTTTCCATTAATGCATCTAGTTTTCGAACTTATAAAAATGCTTCATTTTACAATATCTTAAAAATCAATTGTTTTAGATATACCTTAAAGCTACCTCTTTACAATGAATTAAAATTTCGGTTAAAATATCAACATGCACGCCTGGAAAATAATATTTCGACCCCCAAACAGTGAAAACAACTTTACAACTGCTAAAATACGTGAGCGTCAGTGGGTTAATGTATATCTCGGATTTGGAAAGTTCCATTTATATTTTTTAAATGATTTTAACAATTATAGGAATATTTCAAAAGATACATCTTAAACATCTTTCCAAGATCTATATATAACGTTCCTTTTTTCCTTAGGCGGTAGCATGGTCTTGGAACAGAAGGTCTCGGATTCGAGTATCGACAAGGGAAATCGGAAATCGGAATTAACTTTACGGTGTGTCGACCGGAGGTCCTTACAGCTTCATCTAATTAAGACTAGTAAATAGGAGAACTTTATCGGGTTTAAAGTTTAAACTAAAAAGTTACTAAATTAAAATGTTGGGGGTGGGGGCCCGTAGGCTAAACGCGAGTTCGTTATAAAAATTCTTAAAAGTAATTTCAGTAGTTGGTGTGTGTTTGAAATAAGTAGAGACAACAAATGCTTTTTATTACATGTTTTATTTTATAACATATAACAATACGCAAAAGTGGGCACATACACGAAACCTGGTTACTTGCTGAGGATCAGCTGCCGGGAATTTTACAAGTCGATGTGACTTGCATGTCTAGAAAGCCTACCATGTTGGGTCGTGGTGTATAGTTCGGTGTCGCTTGTACTTCTGATTTACCTCGTGGTCGTATCTGGTGATTTCCTTGAGATGTTGTAAGTCTGAATTGTCTATTGCCATGTTGTAGTGGTGTGATATTGTCAATATTGCGTTGTCAATGGTGTATCGACAAGGGTCATTCCATTTTTTAATATATATATTTCATATTTGTAAAATTCCATTTAGTGTTTAAAATTATTTTAATAATTTTACAAATATTGCATAAAAAAACATCTTAAAAAAATATTTCAAACCCATATCCATTACGTGCCTTTATAACTTAGACGGTAACGCGTAGGACGCCAGAATAATTAGTCGCGGTTTCGAGTCCCTAAGAGGGGTACTCACGTTTTTAAATGTATATTATGATTTAACGGGAGGGGGGAGGCAATCACCTAATTTCACTTAATATTTAAATTCAAATTCAAAGAACGTCTGATATGTTGGTGTGTGAAGTAATTTAGAGTACAGTGAGGGTCCCCAGTTGCCCAGTGGATAAAGGCGTTCGGCTAGTAATCAGAAGATTACGAGTTGTAGCCCGACTAATAAACTTGACAAATAAAAGTAAAAATGTAGTGATCTTGCTATCGGAAGGTTGTCAGCTTCGCAACTAAAATTATTGGAAATCGTCTAAAAATATCCAACAAGTTATAATGGCATATATACGGGATTTTTGGACGATAAATCTGATCGGGGTCCAATGTCCTAACGCCTATTCAAGTGCGTTGGGTGCGAGATCAGGTGTTGTCCTCGTCATCTGACCATGGTTCAAAAATACGAGGCATTGTCCTAGGTCTTTTCTTCGGGATAGGCCCCGAACCGTTACCAATTGACCAATGAGCATCTTTAGTGCGACGTTAGTTAACCAAACCATAGTACAGTATAACTTCTGGTTTTGGTTTGGTTTTGTTAATTAACGTCGCACTTGAGCTGCACAGTGGCCTATTGGTGACGGTTCGGGGTCAATCGAGGAAAAAAAGACCCGGGAACACATACACATTCACACACACATTCATACATGCACCTCGTTATTTTAGAACCATGGTCAGATGACGAGGAAACACCTGAACTGGCACCCAATGCCTTCAATAGACGTCGGGACTTTGGACCCCGATCAGACTTATCGTGCACCAGTCCCGTATACACGCCGGTATAATTTTGTCGGATATTCTGGACGACTTTCTAGTATTTTTGTAGCGAAGCTGGCAACCCTCCGATTGCAAGATCACTACTTTTTTACTTTTCTATGTCAAGTCCATTGCACGGATTCGAACCACCAATCCTCTGATTAGCAGCTGGACGCCTTACCAACTGAGCTCCGTATAACTTCTGGAAGGCTAAAACTTGTCGGGTGCGATGGAAGCCATTTGAAAGCAGCCATAGTGTATCCCAAATAATTTTTTTAAGTAATATAGTGGTGCATATATATTACATTTTCTTCTTATATAAATAATATATTTATTGCCAAAAAGTTTTTTGTTCTTGCTTTTTATCCACTTCGACTTTGACTTTCTATTTAAAAGAACAGATTGCATTTAAAAGAGATTTAAAACGGAAATAAAAAAAACTCGATACATGTCGGCTTATTTTAACATGAAAAATACACGAAATATTGCGGTAGCCATGAAAGTGAAATACAGTTTCAATCCTTTATTTGGTTTCAAGTTAACAAAATGCCTTGCTCAATCCAGAAGTTACTGTTAGAGATCAAATATCGTAACAATCCAATTTTTTAATATGAAATGGGGTCCGTAGTACCTGAGGTACCGTCGTCGGTTAGCAACCAGAGGATTACGATTTCCAATGCGGCTGATACCAGAAGACTTGTCAAAATGTTAAAATGCAGTGAACTTGTGATCGAAGTGTTGCCGGATTCGCTGAGAAGTAACATTACGTCGTCCGAACTTGTCTTCCAATTTCAATGGCGTGTATACGGACTGTTGCATGTTAAATATTACCAGGGGCCAATGTTCTGATGCCTGTCGAGGTTGCATCGGGTGCCAGCTCACGCTGTTGTCCTCGTCATTTGACCATGGTTCAAAAATACGAGGTATTGTTGTCGAGTCTTTCCTTCGAGACACGCACCGAACAATCGCCAGTAGCCCAATGTGCAGCTCTAGCGCGATGTTAATTACCTAAACCAAGCTTGAATATTAAATATCATTCATTATTAATAAGTCATTACTCATTATTATGGCACATGGCATTATAATCGGGATTGCGTAATTATGACAAGTTTCAAATATTTACGTCATTTGAAAGGAAGTTTAATTTGGGTTGAGAGACTTTAATCCAAAACAACCGAGATAGGAAGTTAAAATAGTGTAAAAATTATATGAATTACGGAAATACAGACTCAACTTCATAACACAAACATGTCCATAAACTTAGCATTGTGGCGTAAATGATTTTAGTATTCTAGTGTAATTCACTATTGCGTAAATTTAAATCCAGTCCTTGCATCCGTACAAAATTGCACGGATATTATTAGAAAACGCACCGCTGAAACCATAAAATCATTATTTATTGTGAGCATTAAAATAAGTTCGCGACAACTTTAAACTGCCCGTAACCGTGCTTGTTGGCGATGCCTATTTTATCGACAGAAGTTACGCTGGCATTGGGGAAAATCCGTTGATTTAAACATGTTACGAAACATTTATTAGATAAAAAACCATAAATAAACATTGTTAAAGTACTTAAATCTCGAATTGAGGAGACATGCACAGATATGATCTAATTCCATGTTATGCACAATCAACATTTGAGTTAGAAGATAGTTTAAATCAACGAAAGATTGCTATATTGCTTAAAATATGAAAAGTATTATTAAAATGGTAAGATGGATATTCATAATATTTTGCCGGTGGCTTTGGTTTGAGTTTAATATTGCATTATATTTATTATATGAAAATGATCTCTTATATAAGTTCTTATTATATTTACATGTCGTTATTTAACCCCGCCGGTATCGCGCTTCCAGGTTCAATGGGATTTGTTCATTGTGTCATCAAACATTTCACTTCAATTCCGACATTTCCGAAAATTATATCGAATTCAAATTTGGTATAATATGTTGACATAATTTGACAAAAAAAGTTAATTCTAAAATCATAAATCAATATTAATTAATAATAATTTTCTTTTGATGTTTAAAAAGTAGTACTGTAGCCAAGTTTGAACTCGCACTATCTACAGAATGCTTTAAATCATGCGCGCTATGATGAATGCCACAAGTAGACTAAGAGTACTTATTGAAACAAAATAATGTATTAATTGTATTTTAATACTATATTATTATATGAATGTACTATATACTCCATGCTGTATAAAATTAATGGCATAATGATTCATAAAAAGGGTTGAAACAATTGGAAATATTGAATATTTTTAAAACAAAATTTGTTGACTAGCCACAAAATACAAAAGTGACAAGTTAAAGCGTTGTAGCTCTTGAATTTTCCTGACGTTTGATTGTTAGTAGTTTAATAAATTTTACATACACGGTTTCCGCCAGTTTAGCCTACTCCTCCATAATGGTAGTCGTAAATATTACTTGCTAGCTGTGTAGTCACGCGTTGCTGGGAGACCTGTGACGAAAACGTTGAGTGATTTCTGTCAGGACTCGAACCCGTGACATATTATTCCAAAATACCATGTGATATCTACTACGTTATAAAAGCCGTTCTAGCCAGATCTTAATTTTTTAAAAATAAGATGTTTCTTTATACAACAGTTCTTGTAAACACATTTTTAAAGGAAACCTTTTTTATTATTTAGATGAACGTACGCTTCATCAGTGCTCCTGGAAATTATCTTTCTTTTTATACCTCAGTTGTTAATATTGGTCACGTGTAAGAAGCGTGAAAAGGGTCTATACAGTATAAATAATATATAATAGCAGTTTTAGCTGTGCGCTGCTGGGAACTCGGTAAAACATATGTACATTAAAAAAATTGTGTAGCCACCGGCAGGACTCAAACCCGCGACTTATTGTTCCAAAATCCCGGCCGATACCGACCCAGCTACAAAAAAAAAATTCTATCTAGGTTTTTGGATTTTTTTTTTTAAGATGCTTCGGAAATTCTGTTTCTTTTATTTTCTCACTTGTTATGAAGCGTCGCGTGCAAGAGACGTAAAAAGGGGGGGGGGGGACTACTATACTATATAAAAATAATATATACTAACAGATTGGCCCAACGCTGCTGGGTAACCCGTTCAAGCATATATTTTCAAACTCCCCGAATATTCTCGTAAAACTTCCCAGAAATGAATATTGAAATTCGAAAAAAAAATTACTTCGTTGATGAATCGATATTTAATAATCTAATTACATGCTGCTAAATCGAAAAACAATATCTGCCACCCTTGAGATGATTTTAATTGAGAATCAACAGCTGTAAGGCAAACGGGGCTTATTTTTTACTTCGTATGTTGCCGCTTTGATTAGTTCGCATTGGCACTTAACAATCAGAGCACTGAGATAATTTATTTATTATTTCTATAGATTACGGCAAAAAAATAATTACAATTAACTTAATATCTTGTGACATGTATCAAAGATTAATAGAACTTAATATGCGCATTTAAATGTTAACAAAACAAAGAAGAATGTATTTTTTATTTTAAAATGGTAGTACTTATAATGGTTTTACTATCTTTAACTTTTAGTCATTTTCAGTAGTTTGAGGGGCACGTCTGATTTCTAATTTCATGAAAATAAAAAATTCAATTGATATATAATTTAATATTCACAATAACACTCTCTAGGTCTCAGATACCCGCGATGCAGAGAAGACACCATTCCTAATCGCCTGCATTAACGTTCAAGGACAATTTCTCGGGATAGACATTGAATATATGTTAAAAAAACATTAGTTGCTGTGAGGGTTAAGAGGGTCTTTCAAAATTAAATAAACGTTTGTAAGAAAACATCCTTTAACTTCTTCTTCTGCATCGAAAGCAATTGTTCAAGTTTACAATTTCACACTCGGCCGTCGTCGGTGGGTTTAAAACATTTTAGACTTATCTGCCTTGTCTGCCTTTTGTGCTTAATTCTAATTCCGGTCTTTGTCATGTCTCTTCGTGCTAGCGACTTATTTTCGTCACTCGGCAACGACGTCAACAAACAAACAGTAAAACATCCCCAGATAAGATACACAAATAAAAAAAACATCGCGTAACTTTAAAATTATCCATTCCATTGCATCAATGAATACCGCACAATGGGAAACGGGGATTGATTCTATAGTTGCACTGCGCAATCAAGTCTTTGAACACAAAGGGAGGTTTTTATATTTTACATGGGCAGGTTGGCTGACAAGAGGCGTAATTCCAAATATAGATTTCCGTGACAAGAGCGTTTAAAGTTTTTAACTCGTTTTGTCTATAATGTTAAGTGGAATTAAATTCCACTCATTACTGGTAAACATCTTAAACTTGAAGTGAGATCTTCGGTTGCTTAGTAATGGAAATTGATGTAAGTTCACTGTTGGATTTCAGTGATTTAGTCCACTTGGCAGACAGCCCGCCCACATACTAGTAACTCCAACTTAAACGCATACCCCACACAAAAACCATAAAGAATTATCAAAGAATTGCGGCGAGGAAGATTCAGAAAGAAGATATATTTGATTTTCAGACAAAGCGATTGTCGTTATTTTTAGGGTAAATTTATACTAAGTCGAGATTTACACGACTGATTGAAATCGCTTCTTTCTATTTACGATGCCTCCGCAATACTAAAGGAGCCTTATACCATTGGATTTTTATGATGTAATTGACGTTAAAATTTATTCAAAGTGCTGTTAGTGAATAAAATTCGAAACTGGTGATAACAATGACTTAATTTATGAATTGTTTATAGAAAAGTCAAAGCTATTACAAATAATTATTCATGTAAAAGAGTGCGGTCATATAATTTATTACATTAGTAAATGGCCACTTGTTTTTCAAGTTATCCATTATATTTCAATCTATGGACATCATTAATTACTCTAAACTGAGGTACTCAAAATTTAACTTCGTTGTTTAGTCACTAAATTGTTTTCAGAATCAGATAATTATTTACTATGTATTCTATCTGTTTATGTATGTAAAAAATATTAGTGACAATTTCATAAAAATCAATGATGACTGACGCTGTTACGATTTTGTCAACCGCAACGTATTCAACTTTTTTTTTAATGAAAATTTGTTACTTTTATGATTTTTCAAATATGGAAGTAGAATATTTTTTTAGAAATTTTGAAGAGGACGGGGGGAGGAATTGTTTTTAGAGGGTAAGGTGAGTTTGTTGATTTTTTTTTTATGGGGTGGGAATTTTCCTCCTGGATAATGGGAAAATAACCAAAAGAAATCATTTGCTCAGTCACTGAACCACCCCCTCCCCCCAGGTAAAATCTATACCTATGTGGCTGTACACGAGTACATAGATACCCAAATTTATATATGTATCTTTTCAAACTTTTGAGAAAAAGGCATATTAAAAAGTTATTTTTAACATAGGAGACATAGGTATTTCTGCGACTTTCCGTATCCCCTTAATTTAATCAAGTAATGGATCTTCGCTTTCTGTATTTGGTTCAAAATTAAAAACCAATATCCAGGGACTTTTCTCCTGGACAGACTCCGAACTACGCGCGCGCATCTACAAGGCGACATTTATTCAAAAACAACCAATTTGCTTATTTGTTTTTCGAACCAACATGAATGTGAAAATATAAGTTACCAAAAACTTAGGGAATAAGAAGAGTTATATTGCCAAAGGGAAATAATTGCAAATCCCATGAAAACGCGCCAAGCAATACCAAAGCCGAAGTTATCCTCGTCTACGAAATCCAATTAAATTGTAATCAGTCGCCAAAAGTTTTCGAGACTCTCTACTCAAACATGGAACTCATTCAAAGCAGATGTTAAAGTTATTCTCTCACACGTTATTTTCCCACCGTGTATTCTGTATTTGCAATGGAGTTAGTATTTGAGTATGCATTCTAATTTGGCATATAGCCGGATGTTAATGTTCTTTGTTGAAGACATGTGTGGATTCCAAGTCTAAGGAAGTTGTATTCTTATACTTTTGTACAGGCTTTACGAAATAATTTATGTACTGTACTCATTTCGTTTCATTTCTCAATACCAAACTTTAAATGCCTTTAGGTTGTCAAGAAGTTTGTATATTTCTCTAAAATGTAGAATACTATGTAGAAAACTATTTCTAAATTTTTCAAATCAAGTTTTTACAGTTTATTTGTATTGATTAGGTTTCATGTATACATCTTATGTGTGATAATTTCATTTGAAACCATGATTGTTTTAAAATAAACTTTCATATTATATTTTAAAAGTTATTTTTTTATGTGAAATATCTTTAAAATCAGCAACGTGATGTATCAATATAGAAATGCTAACTCCGTGACAATTAACATGATTGTTATATATTTGGTTTCTTTTTATAGGAAATTCGGCGCCAATGTATGTTAAATTTTTAAATAAAGCAAAGCATAAACAACGCGCGGATGGGAGCTCGCGGAGTCAGATACAACAGCTTGTTTATCTATTTTCTAATAAAGAGGTTCGTTTTGGCGATAAATTCTCATTTGTTTTGTCTGTTGAAACGACTCGTGTATATAAAACTCTTCTGGCCGCGTTCCAAAGAAGTCACACTCGATATTTTTGGCGGAAAGTTCCAATTGCGGCCCATGGCAACCTTTTGTCTGGGCGATAAACAATTGTTTTTTTTCTTTGAGAATATGGTAACCCGGCTCCTTTCGGCCGCAATTAGGTTATTGCCATTTTTGGTGTATCGAATCACTTATTGATTAGAAAGTTTGTCCCATTTGCGAATGTAGCATGTACATTACCGCCAAACATTTTTAGTACATATATAGTAATCAATATAAACAATAGTAAAGAAAAAATAATAGTAAAAAACACGAAACATCTTCAATGATATTTAAAGTAATATTTATCGTGCACGATGTTCCAAACAAAAGCTTTTTTTATGTTCGTTATCTTAAAATTGAAAAAATAAAAAAAATATTTACGGTAAACATATTGTAGTATTATTCTTTTGCTTAATATATGTAGACGAGCTTTGAATATTCGCGATTTCTGAAATAAAAGAGATACGCTAACGATTAATAATGAAATAGTAATAAATGTGGATAATGATGGAAAAAATAAACATTTTAAACGAAAGATTATCACTTTAAGTATATTTGCATACTTAATTAGTTTTGTACATAATTACTATAGGTTTATTAAAAAACTTTTTTTCTGCAGTGTCTTTACAATATTATTGAAAACACAGATTATTAAAAGTTTAATTTATTTGAAAATCCCTAACGGGTATTAGACATTGTGTATATACAGTGCAATGTGTAAAGAATTTCATTGTTGACACACTTAAAAAAAATCGAATTTAGGCGATTATATTACTTTATTTATGAAAACATGTTTTATTAATTCTTAATTTTTTAAGCATAATTAAACCGAGAAAATTTTTTTTATTTATTTCACTTACACTTAGATTTTTTTTCCGCGTTTATAACTTATTTCTTATTATCCAAGATGAGAGCTGCAACATATTTATACAAAAAGATACTAAGCAACTTAATTATCTTTTATACTCAAAAAAATATTTGTATAGTTTTTTTTAAATAATTAAAAAAATATTGTTTGTATGCACTTGAATGGCTTTAGCTTACAAAAATAAAAACTATAAAGACGCAAATAAAAAAAGTTGAGTATTCTATACCGGTTCTATAAACATTTTAATATTAAGTAAAAACTTGAGATTTTGTGCAATGTATTGTCCCCATAAGTTTTATTCAGAACGCATATAATTATTTTCATGATAAATAAAACGTTAATTCAAACCAAAAATGAATTTGCCATGATCCTTAACTGCATAATATAATTCACGAGTTATATAAATGATTCTTTATTGATTATTATTTGCACTATTTGTATTACTTAAGTAGTACCGTATGATTTTTTTAACTATAACTTAGTAAGTGGGTACTCTCAAGTTACGAAATTAAATTTTAAATTATTTTTAAACGAATCAATTCTACGATATTTATTACTATTTTGTTACTGTTTATTGTTATTTTGTTACATACTGACAGTATAATTTTTTTTAATCAAAATTAACGTAGTTGAGGGTAAACACTAAATATCGTTATTTTTAAAAAAAATATTTCCCTCCGTCAAAAGTTATAAACATATACCATACTGATTCTGATAATTTTTTTAAGTGTCTAGCTTTTAACATGATATACCCATGTGTGCAAAACAAAAATTAAAAGTCGTTATTTTATACTTTATGGTATAAAATCAAACAATCAAATTCGTATTGCAAGTACAGACTATGGTGCTATGGTGATGAAGTTATCCAACAATATAAGTTATGTGTACAATATATTTCTATATAAATATTTCCGTGAAGAATATTTCCGTAATTTATAATAAAGAAAGTACAATCAAATTTCTTACGATTAATTTTTGATCAGTTACATAACTTTTAGTAAAGAAACACGAGTACAATTTTGATTATTTTTAATAAACTTTGTATTTTTAGAACAGTTTAAACTTAAAATAAGTTATTTATTCTTCAATTTAATTATCGGTACAGAGAATGGTTTTTGTCTAAATCGTCTGTCTATTTTCTTTTTGTCTGTCGTAAAAAAATATCCTGTGAAGATCTAGAAACACACATATTTATTTTCATATTCTAGGAATAAAATTGAAATCTATTTCTTATTTTTGATTATATAATTTTGTTTTAAAAGTATCTTTCTTGTTTCTAAGAAGTATAAACATAAATTTTCTTTGAATATATTACGTTTAACCTTTTGAACTCCTATGTTACCTCGGGCGACAACACAACGACTTGTACTTTAAAATAAACGATAATAGCAATATTAAAACACATGTTTTTTCTCACTTCTCTTGCAAATACTAACAGATTATATCCCCCCCCCCCCCCCTATGAATATACAAATATTCTGGACACAGGAATAACTGTTCCGTTGAAAGAACAAAAATGTCAAAGAGGTTTATGGAGTGCAAAGGGTTTATCTAGGGACAGTTAGAAAATATAATAACTATTTTCGAATTAATTTTGGATTGCAAAAGCTTATAAAAGTTATTACCATATTAATTATTAAATATTTCTTTTATGTATTATAATGATAATCAGATTGTGTAACTCTGTAATATGCCACTAAAAAATATATAAATATATATATATATATATATGTCCATAGTTTTAAACTTTTTGTTTTCCTTTTTATTAATTCATATTTTATTCACAGACTTGTAAAATTAATACACTTTAAATTTCACACAAAATAATTTATTTTTTAAGCTAATCGAATAACACATTATTAAACATGTACATATAAATTGGAAATTAATTTTTCGTGGAAGATTAACAACGATTAAAACCAGTCATTATGAAGCAAAATCTAATTTTCAATCGAACAGGTTTTTATAATAATTATGCTTCCTTTTCCACTTTCAAATCCTAATTTATTATTATTTTTATTTTAATTAATTATTTTTAATTTTTAATTATTTCGGGAGTCCTCTGAAAGATGATTGAACAAATATGATTGTATGTATGTATAATATCTATACATTATTTATGCATTATTATAAGAAATTTAATTGATAATAGTTAGGGTATTTCATTTTCAAAAGCTATCTAAAACGTTTGATAACAGGAATTTATTGGCAATTACTCTTTAATAGTTTATTGATTAACTTACAAAAAATAATTGGCTTTAATTAAAATAGAAATGTTCCTTTTTTTCATTCAAACTATTTTCACTTTTAAAAGTTAATTAATTTTCGGGGTGAGTTTATGCAATAGGTTCCTTGACATCATATTTGAATAGGTTTCATATATATATTTTTAATTTTAAATTGCCAAATGTTTTAGTTTTTTTTTATATATATTTCTTTTTTCAACCATACACAGATGGGATAAAATGGGTATTCACAGATGAGGTAAACTTAAGTCGTGTATGGATTCCCAGTTTTCTAACGATACACAAAATTTTAAATTCATAAAAATAATATGAGGAAATCATGGAGTATTTCATATTAAAAGGCATTATTAAAAAAAATGTAGTCAAATTAGTAACTTGAATAAAATAGAATAAACAGCAACCATCAACTCTTAAAAACTCAGTATATTTAATTCAGTATAGCAAAAATCAGTAAACTCAGTAAAATAAGTCATTCAACCATTTAAAAAAAATCCACTTCTTAAAATTATTTTTATCTACGAAATAAAGCATTTGTTTTGATTTTTTTTTTGGTTTATTTTGATGCTGGAACATTTTCTGTAATTACGTTATTTTGAATTTGTTCCGTAGGCGATTGTTTAATCCATTAAAAAAAATCTGTGTTCTATTTTTACCCGCTAAAATAACAATAAACACTAGTGCGAGTACTCCCATTGAGCGACAATGTACTTTACCACACCGCGCGGATGCATACTATTATGAAGAAAGGTTGAGAAAACATTCATCCTTGATTATGCGGGAGTCTCATGTGACGTTTCAGAAAGACTTAAAACTTTTTTTCGATGTATTTTGACTTTTTTTCTTGCAAATCAAATAATATCGTGTATTTTTGATAGCCAGAAATGCATTTTTAAATCTACGCGAACCTATGAGGAAGGATTATTTTTTTCACCTTAACTAAAAAAGGTGTAAAGTGGGCCGCGCACGATTTATCCTCACACCAATGTCAATTATTATTTTATCTCAGTGCCATAAACATAAAACGGCATTTTTTGGTGATCGACATGTGTTATTTTTCCCAGTTTGTTTACAAAACAGGTCTTTAACTTAATTATATTAACATATAACATATCCCTATTCTTTAGCATTAATAATTTGATTACCCATGTTACTCCAACTTGCAAATCATTAAAAAAAATCGAAATTTTTCATTGGAATACATTAAATGGTTTCTTTTCAATACAGGATACAAATACAAAACACAGGAATAATGGTAAATAATTCGAGTTTTCTATTTTATATGTAGAAGTTTTCACGCGTCACACTAAATCAATTTTTTTTTGTAAACTCAAACAAATTGACTTTTGGACTTGATTTAAACCACCCAGAAATTTAATATTTTTGCTAAAATGTACTCCATTAAACATAATATTGTTTTAAAAAAAATGAGAGCTAAGCATAAGGTTAACAATATGTAATTTATATTTATATTCCAATATATCCATTTTATACCACTACCCATTTTACACTAATTACTCTGTTTATTAATCGTACTTAATATCCCTAGAAAAGTGGAGGGCATATTAGAGATTGAATTAGACATATTTGCTCATTTCCATAAATATTATACAGACGCATAGCGACCCGGATTAAGAATCTCGCTAGTCTCCACGTTAAAATTAGACGTAGAATCATTGAATTACGGGAGAAATCAGTTGTTTCATTAATTAGTTGTGGTTGTTGAATTCGTTGTTTGTTTACATGTTCGAATAGCCGTAATGAACTTGATTTCGACCTTTCGAGATGCAATTATTCTGAAAGGGACAATAATTAAGCTCGAATGGTGACATTTGGCAAACAAAGAGTGAATTATTTCCTAGACTTATTCTGTGCTTTAAAAAAAATAAGTTATAGAAAATCTGGTTATCGTTGTTAATTGATAATAAATTACGAAATCAAATTAAATACTTTATTTTGTTGGAGACATTTGTTTAGTCGGATTATTGTGTTATCTTATTTACAATGAATAATTAACGTTAACCAATAATTATAGAAAAAGTACAACGAAAGTTAATTTTTCAAATTTTGAAAAAATAGGTTTATCAATATACAAAGTCGTACATCAAAGTGTACGTGCTTAAATGCTTTGATAAAAAAAATCTTTTTTTTTTTACTCGGGAGACCTCAAAACATTTTTGTAAAAATGTATTAAGAAAAATTCCATTTTAGTATACTATTTCTATAAATTTAAAATAATGGCAAGTTAATGATGTTCTATATCAAATAAGCATTTAAAACATTCACCATTTATATTTACTTAACGATTCAGTAATTTAAACGCATTAATATAAATTAAAATTATATATTGAATATTATTTCTATTCATTAAAGGTATTTGAGGTACATTAAACAAGCACTCATTGTTTGCATAAATGGAAAATTAGTTAATCTTAACATTGCTCTTAAACATTACAAAAAAGGCCATGTATTTGTAGTTGAATGAATCGTTTGTAACGATCCAACATTCAGATAATAGTGGATTCATAAGTAGAGTGCTTTGTTAAGTAAAGTTTTTTTTTTAATAATTTGGTCTTAGTTAAACAAAATACAGTTAAATAAAACGGTAAGTAGAGGAATTTTATTAATTGTATTAAGTCAATCATCGAAATATTTTTATACTTATTATATATATTAACACAACATTCAGCTATTACTTATATAATTTATTATCTTGGTTCCAACAAATCATTAAAGAGTTTATTGTAAACAAATTGATTTATGAGTAGTTAAAAAGAATATTCATTTTTTCCTAAAACAAAAACAATGTCTCTACCGTAGAAATCTCAACTTGAGTCTTCCTATTTGGTTTATTCTATCTGCGTTTTCAGTGAAGTGAATTCATTTTTCATTCCTTCATTTCCTAAATGCTTCTAAATCGACACTCTACACTAAATAGGGATTACTTTCAATTTGAAGGGAGAGAAAACACCCGCGTCTGGGTTTTCATTTCATTTGACACATTTGAATGACTGGCATAAACACATTTTGTTTTTAATTTGAACTGTATCACATTAAAATGAAGTCACTTTACAGAAGTAACTTGAAAACAAGTAACATATAGGCATTTAATGTCGGTCGTTGACTATTGCAGATTCTATGGAGAGAACACTACAAGCTGGAGAGTACGATATTAGAAATGTATTTTGACGTGAAGTTTCATTAAAGTAAGGCACATGGAGTATTAGGATAGAAACACCATGATGCGGTATTATAGAGAGATTTATTTGAAATTTGTGGAAAACAAACACTATTGAAATAAAGTTAGTTTATCTTTTTATTATAAATTAGGCGCCGATGCTGATAAAGCCATGATTATAACAGCGCAAGAAAGGGTGTTTGGATACGGCTCTCAGAATCAGACGTAACTGCTTATTTAACGGAATCTTAAGATTTTCTTCTACTTTGTTACCGGAAGATAACAAAGCTGTTTGCTGACTACTAATTCGTATTTTTATATTCTGCTAAAAAGGAAACTCTTTTGTACAAACTCATCCGAATACGATTTTTGTTAAATTGAACAGTAATTAAAAGTAAAATAAAAAAAAAAAACGTCATATTGAGCATTACGTTAAGAATAGGAAATAAAAATACTACAACTTAAAAATACGCAATTGTTTCGCAAATCTGAACATGTTTCGGGTAATACCATCTCCCTTCATCAGCAAAAAAAGAATAACAAACAGTCTATGTGTATAGCAGAATGAAAATAAATCTAGAAATGAAAGTGTTGCCAAAGAACAAAATTATTTCAATTGTTTGGATTTAACTGATGTGTATCAGCAAGCTGGAAGAGTTGGAACGGTAACTGTCTGATTAACTAACTAAAAATGTGAAACGCCTCCAGGAACACAAAGACTCTTCCTGGATGCTTTGCATATTTTTCACATCGTGTAATGAACACATTTTAAAAATCTAAAGAACGCGCGCAAATTAGCTTCATCTGTACCTCTTGAATTCCCCTTAATTTAGCCAAAATGACACAATATCTTAAAATGCATAATTACAACCCCGTGTAATAAATTTGCGTATTACTGTACATTTTGTGTAATGTACTTTTGACTATTTGCCTAGATACTAAAATTAATATACGAACAGTTTGCAATTTTTGTAAAAACAATTAAAATTTTTAAGGATAAGGACTTGTCGTACTTTACAAGAAATGTATTTAAATAAATTTCTTAAATGTATGAAAAAGCCATAATTATTTTTATTTTGACAACAATAATATTTTATTCAGATTTTTTTAATACTTAAATTATATCAATAACGTATTTTCTATTATAAATTCCTATAAGATACAATTGGTTTTATTCTTTTGAAGCAATTATTAACTAAAATATTATTTTCAACGGAAATATTTCTTATAGTACAAACCAAAGTTCTGTTTCTTAAGAAATGCGGTTCAAGGGTCCGGATTTTCTTTCTTTGTACCTTACAGTTGAGTGTGGAAAAACCTTAGTTTTAATATAAGATAAAATTTATTTTGAGAGAAGCAGACTATACTCATGATTGAGCTTGCTTATTCAGCAAAATCACTTAGTCACCAGAAAAATACATTATTTATAAAATAATAAAAAAGAAATTGCATGCAGCTAAGATTCATGAACTTCAAAACACCGAAAATTCAAACAATGAAATTTTAAATACAATAGTTAATAAAACACAAAAATAATAATAATAACTATAGAAAAAATAGTTTGATCTCGACACATCTCTTCCTTTGTACCTCTACGGGATGCGCAGTCTCGATTACCTTCGGATAAAGTCGTTTTATTGTAAATAGAGACGATAAGCATGATTAAGTATCTGTAACTGACAACATACCCGGATAATTTAAGAATAAAGATTAGAATATAATTCATTATTGTATATATTTCTGATAAGTGAAATAACAACTCGTGCTTTTAAATAAAGTCAATTTGTAAATACGGTGTCGTTATAGAAGAAAAAATATTATTGTTTGATACTGTAAACGTGACCTTAAAAAAATGATCTCGTCACGTGCAATACGAAGGGGTAGCTTTGTAAATGTATGTTATTTTTAATCGACTTGAAGCTCGCCAAATGAGGAAGGTTATCTATTCGACTAATATGTATTTTTTTTAATGTATCTTCGAGCAAAATTTCTGTTCCCATTCAAATATGTGGAAAATTCTTTTTTGTTGGATAAGGGATGTCTGACTTGGGCACCTTTTGAATAAAAAAATATCCGGTTATCCGGCATTTATATCTGTACGGAATTCTCAATTAATTGGACCGTTTGAAATCTTTTTATTTGTTCTCGATATGGATATATTTGGAATCCATATAGAAAGTAATAAACGTTTTATAAAATAGAAAAATGATTTCATTTCTACGCATTTCTAAGCACAAAAAAATATAAATAATTGAATTTTATTCAAATCAAATGCATTAGTTTTAGAGGAAACCACACAAAGCTGAGATGGAACGTATTTGTTCTGTTAGAAATTTAAAATATTTAGCTATTTGGAATGATTTGTAACGTTCCGCACCGGATTATTACGCTAATATAACATTCTGTCAAAAGCGTACTGACATTAAAGAAACATTTCTCACATTTAATGAGCATTTTAATTAGATTTTTAGTTTTTCTTGAACGTCAGACAGTGGTAAAAAAGACGAATGAGAGTAAAGTTTTTTTTTTCAAAGATTTTTTAGTTATCCTAGTGGAAAAGCAGTTTATTTACATAATGTGCAACAAAAAAGAAATGAACACTTCAAGTTGCATTTTAGTTAAATTTTTTACTTGGTCTTGAAAAGACAGTTTCATTTAAGCATTTGTTGTATATACCTCGCTAAATTTAATTAAAATGGTACTTTTGAACGTGAAAGTGACAAATAACATACATTTGGTCTATTTTGATGGAAAATAAAGCGCCTATGTGTAAGTCTTTAGATGAATTAAAACGCACATAGGACGTGAATGGAGACTCGTGGTGTCCGATGGAATACAACTTGTTTATCTTCCTTCTGTTGTCGCATTTTTTTTACAACCGTACTTTAATTTTATAGTCTACTGAATTGAAGATTCTCAATTAACCGTCCTGGAAAACCTTTCTGACCGTGCTCTGACAAAGTCGCATCCGATTTTTTTTAACTCATTTCCTGAATACATGAAAACCTGGTTAGAAATTCGTTATCGCACGTCCTTTCAGCGCATTATATAAATAGTAATTTGACGCCAACAAAAACTTCACCAACCGAAGAATGGACAAGCTGTTATGACTGATTACGCGGACCCCCATCCACGCCCCGTTCGTGCTTTGTGTTATTTTATGATTTTAGACCACGCATTGGTGACTGATTTCTTATCAAACGAGACCAAACGTATGCCAATCGTGCTATCAGTCACGGAGTTATAGGCTCAAAATGAATCACCCTAAATGCACAACATGACATTCCTACCCTGATATCAAATGTTCACGTCAAAACAGTAAAGTAATAATATTCATATGTCTTATTATGAAATACATATTGGAAGCACTTAAGCACAATTATTTTAAGCTTCTTATTTAATGCAAAGTTATTTAGTAAGCCTGCTTATTCTTAAAGTAGTTATTTCCGTCTGAAGGAAACGAATAATAATTCTGTTCAAATAACTGCACTTTAAAAAAAAATTAAAACTTTTTGTAGTTTCCAATAAAACAATGTAACCGAGTTTTATGATATTTTTATGGCTACTTTCCTGGCAGGGTCAAATCCATAGATGGTTTTGTGTTCACAAAATGGTCGTAAAAGAGTGAAAGTCGTCAATTTAATGTGCCTCTACGTATTCTTCATAATACGGATACTTTAATGCATTAATGCAAATAGTTTATTCACGTCGAACTTCTTTTCCTTAAATCATTTCTTAAAAATTAACTTCTTTTCTAAATCATTCATTAAAATCTTTCTAATATTTTCCATTAAATACGAAGTGTAATAAAAATCGTTTATTGCAGTTTGTATTCATTGTTTTTTTTTCTGCAGTTTGTTCTGTAATCTCAAACAGCCGAACACATCAATTGCGCGCAGTTAAAACAAACGTTATTTTTTTGCATTCTAAAAATAACAAGTTACACAGGCGAGGAATGAAACAAGTTGTCTGAGCAAAATAGTCCAATCTATGTTTTGTAAATCGTACAATACAGTAGGTATTTTACGCAAAGTATCTTTAAAATCAGCTACATAAGAGTATCAGAATAGAAACGCCACGTTGCGTTTCTAGAGTGATGCCCTTCGACACTTTGACTCCCGTGGCAAATTACTCGATTGACATGAATTTGTTGTCGTTCGATAGGAAATTAGGTGCAGATGCGGGTATAGTGTTGAAATAAAACACAGCCTGTACGGACATGGATGGAGGACCGCTGCGTCTCGGAACAGCTTGTTTATCTTCCCTGTTATTAGTAAGATTTTGTTGAATCCATATTTTTGACCAATCCATATTTCTTTAATCTGCAAAAACATGACGTTTCATGCCAATATATCCACGCCCAATTTAATTTCGCTAATTTTAGTAGCATCTACGCTGTTAAATATTATAATGACTTTACACCAAAATTTGGTACCCAACCTGGAACTAACATTTGGTGCTTTGTTTCACCACTTTACAGCACCACCACGGATACCATTTAGTGGTGAAACGTTGCACCAAAACCCATAACGTTGCATAAAACTCAAAATTTGAGTTTCCTTAGTATTTTAGTAGAAGTATTTTTATAGCGAAGGTGGCAACCCTCCAAACACAAAATCACAATTTTTTTTTTACTTTTCTTTGTTAAGTCCACCGATTGGGCTCTAACTAGGAATTCTCTGATTTATAGTTTAACGCCTTTATCTATTGGACCACGGAGGCCCTTGTTCGTCGTTGTGTTTCTTGGAGGGGATTTTCCGGCTTGTTGATGTAGCGACTTAGAAAATTTCTATTGCAGTTAAAGAGATTAAACCAATTATTGTTGAAACCTCCACTTTTTTCCGATAAAGGATTTTTGGTTCAACCCAGATTCCACCATAATATAATGTAATTTGCTGCATATCTCTGTTTTGCACCAAGATGTGATACATCGTTGAACTGAAATTTTTAATAGCATACCATGGAATAATAACTTGACAAATATGTTTGTTATGCTTAATAGTATTCGTTGTTAACATGCAGACTCTGTCGCACATACAATAAACAAAACTGAAAAAAATGTTTCTATTAAAGGTTTCTACAACGTTTAACAAAATCTCTCTATTGTAAAAAAAAAAGTAGCTGCCGCTGATAAACAGCGCCTCTCTATCTTCTTCCTTATGTTGAGTCGCTTCTCAAAAAGTAACTATCGCATAATTTTGAAATTTACTGAGTTTGTATAGAAATGTCTCGAAAATACGATGGTTGTATTTTTGTTAGAATAGAACGCTTATTTTAGAAGTTATATTTTGTTAAATTTGTAAAATGCAAAAATTTGGGTTGTGCAAGCAAAACGTATCGAAACAAATATTCCATAATTCTTAGTTTTTTGTAGAATAGTAGCCATATATCTGATCTAGTGCACATCGCTTTTTGTTTTCTAAAAATAGTTATTAGTTTTTAAATTATAAACGTTATAAACTTTAAACAAAAAATCGAATTTGTGTCAGACAAAATGTATTGAAGCAAACATTCCACAATTCTAAATTTTTGTAGAATTGCAGCCATAAATTCAATCTAATGCATGACGTTCTTTTTTTTAAAAAAAATAGTTATTAGTTGTTAAGTTATAACATTAAACATTCGAACAATGTGTGTTAATTTTTTCTATATCGCAATATTTGCGATTTTTTAAACTGTTGCTTCTTGCTTTTATCAGAGGTTGTTGTTTATATATTAATAGCTGAAATACCCGTTCTACGCACGGGAAGGAAATAAGTTACAAAATAGATACAAATACAATAATTATAGGCGAAATAAATAATACTCTTAATTTGTCACTCATCAGGGGAAACGAAATAAAGTATTAAAAGTTCCAAATTGTAACGAAATTTTATTAGCAAGTTCCCATGAGAACTTGAAAGAATGGTATTATAGAGAAGTTGGCTGTACAATAATATGGATATATATACGTTATCCCCGTTGAATAACATCCCTACTTAACCTTTAGTAACATCCCAGAAATTTAAAGATGAACAATTCTTATAATTGTGTAATAATAACTGTTATAAGAAAGGCGAAATTTTGATTTATTTGGCGACATTTCTTATTTATTTGACGACATTTTGGCGATATTTAGTCATCAGCCAATCAGAATGATCCTCATAGCTTACATACTATTAAAATTTTCCATTGTTCCAATCTTGAAATATTGCCTTGTTAAATGTTCTCCATGTTAATCCTAAGGAAAGGTTTTTAAAAAATCGTTATATTGGCAGTGTGAGTTCAAATTTTTAAAAATCCTTTCGCAGTGCATTTAAACGGCCCAAGATGAATCTGTGCTCCAAATTTCAGCACTCTAGGTCTTTTAGATCTGTAGATACCCTAACTAACGTCGCTACGAACATCGAAAAAGGGGTTTTACACCCTCTTAAATACGTTCGATCGGAACAAAAATAGCTTACTTTTCCTATTTAAGGTATAAGAAACAACATTGCCAAATTTCTTCTCCGTTGGTATACGGGAAGTTGGAGAATTAGAGATGAGTGAATGAGTGGGGATTTCGCATTTATATATATATAGATTACAAACACTGATCTTCACATAAACTGAACCACGTATGCCCGGCTTTCGGACAACGGTTCTCTGCGCAAATTCTATTCTGACATTAGAAACTCCTGATATAATATTTTTAATGCTATGATGTTTTGCTGTTTTTGCGTCATAAAATAAAAAAATAAACAGAATTTTATAAAATATTATAAATAATAATTCCATCCACGTAAATAAGATTATTTTGTTCTACGAATTGTTCACTCTGATAATCGATAAACATACTGGAAACAACCAATAAATACTTTAATGATTTTAAAAGAGCTTCTGGGATAAACTAATAGGGTCAAATTGTGCAGCCACCAGACAAATTACACGAAATCCAGTTTTTTTAAATACAATTTGATTGGTTTGAAAAATAAAACAATGGAAACTTAGACACATTCTACAAGGACGAGGAAAACGATCGCGAGCTTCTGGAGATGGATATGCGATTGGTAGATAAACGACGTTGTTTGTATTCATTTGAGGAATTAATGTTATTTTTGTATATCTTAAAACGTTGTATTTGTAATTTTATTCTGGCTTAAGAATTTCCATATTTTTAAAAATAATCCTCTAATCACAGAGGCTTCTGAAACATGCGATGCGCGTTTACCACATCCGTGTAGAATGGGCATTATATTATTTATTTTTTTCGTTTCGATCAAAATTGGCGATCGTTTTAATTGAATCAAATTTCTTGAAATTGTGGTTAAAGCTCGATTTGTTTATCATTTGAGGATTTAATGTTATTTTTATGTATTTTAAAACTTTGTGTTTGTAATGTTATTCTGGTTTTGGAATTGCCATATTTTTAAAAACAAATTTTAATACGAATTATCCTCGATAATAACTTTTTGAGACCAATAATAAAAAATATAAATAAAGTTTTAAAACTAATGATAAAATAATCATCGCAATTTGGCATCAAAACAACTACAGCCTAACACAATGCCATGAAAGCCACTCAAACGCAATATCAAAGGACAATGCTTTAGTTTTTTATGGTTAATGTGTTGTTGATCAAAAATCAGTGCAGCATTTTCGAATTGTGAAGTAGCAGAATCTGCAGTGTTGTAACTGCAGTGTTGTAAAAGAAGCGGAAGAGGCAATTCAGTAAAAATGTTCAGGGTTTTGGGAGTTTTGTCGAACATTTACGAAGTACTATTATGAGAAATTCGAAGCATGAATGATAATTTATTTTCGAAATGGATATAGATCACGCTTTTCGTCGGCAGGCCAGGTGTTCTTACGTATCAAGAGCCACGAGGTGAAAGAGTCCCTTAGTGTAGTGTATGGAACAAACAATTTAAATCTAGTTTTGGTAGTTATTTATTAAAATCTGAAAACATACTTCAGATAGTTAAAATAGAATTTGTGAAATCGAAGTTTGAGAATCAATGAATTTATGAAATGAAGGTTATGCAAAAGGTACAGTTTGTCAACTTATTTATTACTCAGATTAATCGTCAAACTAATTTCAATTGAATGACATAAAATTAAAAATTTCTTTTTTAAAATACTGGAAAATATTAATGCAACATTTCGATTAGTAAAAAACTTTAAAAAATATCGCAGACCTGGAGAATGGGTTGACAAGTGGTTGGTTTGACAAGTGTTAAGAAAAAAAGAATTTAACTATTCGATTCTGAATATGAAGTTCCTCACATAGAACGCTCACTCGATCATACCTATAAAATGAAAAAAAATACTTATTATTTAAAAACTTTAGTTATTTTTCGAGCCCAACGAATTTACACAAATATATATATAACCAAATATGAAAAATCGTTGTTGATATTAATCTGCATTTACTATTTCTTAATGTGAATGCAAGCATTATTACTTCTGTTTGAGCACTAAAATGTCCGAAATAAATGTTTCAAAAGCATGTTCAATAAATGTTGACGTTTTCCTGGAGCTATAAATAGAAAAAAAAAATGTAAAGTAAAATAGCATTTCTTAAAAAAAATTACAATTAATTTTCTTCAAACTATTATGTACAAAGTTTAGAACATCTAAGGCAAAAACTTAATTTTTGCATAGTTATTATTTATTGACGTAATTTTAAAACTAAAAAAAAATACAGTATCAGTCAACATCAAACTTATTTAATTATATTTATTAACAATATTTAATAAATAGTTATTATAAATAAAGTGTAAATGCACTTTATTTAATTCCTTTTTGTTTACGCACCCGTTACCGACCATTTACAATGAGAATTAATTAGCAGTTACTGGACCATTTGGAGAAAAAAAATATTTAAAAGTAATAGAATATTATTATGTTTATAAAAGTCCTTTTAATTAATGCTACGATAAGGCTTTTAAAATTTAGGTAAATTTAATTTTACAGTCTAATTGTACCTATTATTTTAATAGCTTTAGTTATTTTTGACGTCCAACGAATTTGTTGAAATATATATATTTATACCCAAAGATAAAAAATTGTTTTGGATATTAATCTGCATTTGCTATTTTTTAGTTAATAATTTGTTCTGCAACAATAAAGTTCCTATTTTTGCGTATATTACTTTGATCACTATATGAATAAATGCCTAGGAAACATTTCGACACCTACATGTTATTGCTGAAATTTTAATTAATATTCAAATTCGAAAAGTTTGATGTTTTTTATGAGATTTGAAAAGGCGTAGGCGAGTTTAAATTAAGTATTTTCATAACGAAATTTTCTTTTCACGGAAATATTTTATTTGTCAAATAAACTACAAAAGTTCCATTCTTTTCATTTCCTTTTTTGAAAACGTATTAACGTACATCATAATTAAAAACTATACTTTAGATTGTGGGTTGTTGAACATTCTACTTCTGTAGAAAACTAAAATCGTAATAAGACTTTCGGCTCGTAAGTCTAAATAAATACCCAGTCCCTAGACTCAGCAAATATGCACTCAGTTAAAACGAGCTTTCTCAATAAATATTTAATCTCGTTGGCGTTTTTTCAAAATTGTGTGTCAATTCTCTTTAAATGTGAGAATATGAATTTCTTACTAGTACATTACTCATATACACTCATTAAAAACATTTTAGTGGGCAGTACATTCTCGAGAATTGTTCAACTTTAAAACTTTCAGTAAAATTTGAATTTTTACTTATTTTTTAAAAAAGGAGGTAATTGGAATATTTTATTTATAATGTAAGATATCTTAATCAAAAACTAAGAACATTATTTAATAGAGGAATATAAAACGGTTGTTTGCAGAGCCATACATTTAAACAAATACGAATATATTAATTGAAAATTCTTAAAAAGAAATCAGCATTTATGAAAATAGATAATATAAATTATAAATAAATAGATAAATAAAATATTTTTGTGTTTATTTATTTTTCTATGAGTGTAGGTTAATAAATACATTATTTCAGCTCATAATTTTTGATGAAGGGGTTTTAGCTTTGATGCATTCTTTAAAGTACTGGGAACGAATTGAGATTTTTTTTTAAATTATGCGTATTTTCTACATAAAAATTTTACTAGTAATGCATGTCAGAAAGCGAACATTTTTTAATCTATTTAACACACTAGAAAGCAATGTATTTCTCTTTTCCATTAGATGTAACATATTTATAATTGAAATCGTTTCCTCAAAAAAACCATTCTTGTTTCTTTTCATAACCATTTCTTGTTTGTATACTGTCAAGCATGTTATTTTTTTACACACGTATATAAAGAGAAACACCCTGCAATTTTCAAAATGCCGAAATCTTAAGCTGTCATATTCCAAACCCAAATTTTTGCCTGGAAAGTGCTGTAGCACCACTTTCCATTACTAGGCAATTAGAGCTATCATTTATCCAATTTGTGTTGATCCTAATAGGTTGCCTGATAACGAGTTGGATGTCATTCCACTTTACACTACATCCAAGGCGAGTTTCACACTTTAAAGGCTCTTGTATGAATTCTGTTTTGGGGCTTGCATTACTCGGTAATCACACTCACAAAAACTCCAATGATAGCTCAGCTTTCTGTCCAAAATAAATCATTTAAAACGGTCCTTTATTAAACGTGCCATTAATCATGAAAACGTAGGATTTTTTAGGTAGGATTAATTTAGTAGGATTTTTTTCCAAAACAAATTATGCTAAAAATTATTTTTAAGCAAGTCAAACAATTGATATAATATGCCACATTCATTAAAACTTCAACGATACAGCTATGATTTTCCCATACAAAATATGTTTAACGGTCATATTTGTAATATGTCCCACCTCTCACACACATTGCACACATATGAAATCTCTGATGATTTGATATGTCATACAACCATTTTTAGCTTGTGACAGGCTTGTAAACTTTTTAATTTATTCTGCTAGTTTCACATATTAAGTAATGGCACCTTTCTCTTGCTGAGAGCCAGTGCTCTACGGCCGCTGAGTGGCCAAGGCGGTAGAGTAACGGACTCATGGTTGAAGGGTCGTGGTTTGAATTTCGACCCTAAGAGTGCAGTGAAGTTGTAATTGCAGGGTAGCCAGTTTTATTCCTTGTCTTTCGCTAGAAAACATCCACCGTGTAGAGGGGACTGGTGCAAATTAAATCGGTGGTCGTGATTCAAACGTACTCAGGCTAAAGTCTTGTCTTCGTCACGACCATGGTTTAATAAGATGAAGCCATGCTCCCGGGTCTTTCATCCGGAATAGTTTCCTTACAGTCGTCCATTGCCCATTGTGAAGCACTAGTGCGACGTAAATACAGCTAACTTAAAAACTTTGCTTATTCGATATTTATTATTGCTCCGAATACATACTTTGCTAAGACAACATATTATAAGAAACCAGACAATGTTAAAATTAGATACTCAATAATAAGTAACATGTACTCATTTTGAGTACATTCGATGCTTATCATGTCTCCGAATACATAAGTTTCAATATTGATAAAGACAATTTAATTTCGATAAGTAAGCATTAATAGAAAGAGCAGAAGCTAACCTAAATAAGCTCCCTTCCTAAATCACTTTCAGTAAATATCGACAATTGTAACCAAGACTTACCGGGAATCGAACCCAGATTCTCAGGCATAGCATTCCAGATCCTTATCCGTTAAACTACCAGAACGACTTGAAGAAATTATAAACAGTAGATATATTAATAAGTTGTATTAAAAAAATAGGAAGTAAGATAATTGTAATAACTCAGTTTGAATTTAAGCAATCGACATCAAAACACATGGAAAACCATGTGACGAACAGCTATTTTAAGTTTGCCAGGTCGATGTTAAGATGGCTTGAACGGAAGCTAATATTAGCAATATAAAATCACTCTGCTCATTTTTTAGAAAGTACGGCTACTTAAATTTGAGGACGTCATCGCTCGCTTACGATACAATTGTACTCAAACAAAAAAGAGTAGATTCAGGTACTCATTTTTAAGTACCCTTTTTCTGCAGTGTATGTCACAACATTGTTGTAATGTAAACATTTTAAATTTCGGTTGTTATTATTATTATTATTTATAACATAATTTATTTTCAAGAAAATTGTCTTCTTGATTGTGTAAAGAGATGCCCATATTTGCATCCTACACCTTTCTAACAAAAACAAACTTTTGATGTTTACTTTTAATTAGAACGTTTGCGCCTCATTACCGACCAGCTTTGCATAATGAATTACGACTTGTTTTTACACAATCAACTTCTTCGAAACCATTAAACTTTCGAAAATGGGGAATAAGCACTTAAAGGTTTATAATGAGATCCACGAAAAGTATTAAATAATAAATTTTTGTTTAGTGTTTATATTTAATAAAGAGTAGAATTATCCAAAGGATCAGTGGAATTTTTTTTTATTTATTTAGTAGAGTTTAATAAATTAATTTGAATTTATTTCTGAATTATATACATTAAGTTTTTTAGTAATGCATTTAAAAGTTCTCAAAGATTATACAACAGCGGTTTTAAATTTTTACGCTTCGCATATGAAATAAAATGTGTTTTGAAAACAAGTTTTGCACACATTTTTATTAATTTTCCTTAATAACTATTATGTTTGCAAACATTATTTTCTCTAATCTAATTATAGAATTCTACACGCTTTATTGTTTCAAATGTGCATTTTTATAATTTGAAGCGAATTAATACTAGTAGTTCTGGAAATCTCGCGACAAAATAAATAATAAAAAACACATCCGTCGATTTTAATAACTTAACGGAACATTCCTGCCAAATTTGAAGAAAATCAAACAGCACGTTTGGACCTTAGAACATGTAAGAAGTTAACAAATTTACAGACGAAGTGCTGAAAGGTCGAGTTAAAACAAGTTTTCGTTACTCTCGGTCAAAAAAATATGTATGATTTTTAAAATACCACATAGATTTCGAGGGAATTTTAATTAATATGTGGAATAATGAACATTAAGATATCACGTTTTCTTTTGATATGTGTCAATTTTGAATTGCACATCAGTTGCACTCAGCCATTCTCAGCCATTGCCCCATAGATCAATTTAGAAGTGTCCTTCGATAACGTCCACGATAAGGTCCATTCGATCCACAATTATGATAACCTGAAAAAACAATTACTACCTTAAATACAAATGGAAATTCATTGAAATAAAGTTCTAGTTCAATAACAGATCGTATTCTATTCAAATCTAATTGCGAAAATGAGTGTGGTTGTTCCAAATCTTTTCTTATAGAAATGTATAGTTCACTCGAAAACTACTACTTAGAATATAGAACTACAGCATAGAAGCATCCTTTCTTTGCTGTACCATCTAGACTTGTATATTTTAGTAGATAATCATTGTGCTGGAGTAGTTGTGTTTTTAAACTTTTAATATCATTCACGTGGTAGAAAAATGTCACAATACGGAATTTTTGTTTTGTTTTAATGCTGCGCCCACATTTTGCTTGAAGAAAGATCTAACTTGGAAGAAAAGAAGAAAAGATCGAATAAAAAAGATCGACTTGTTAGCGTATCAGTGAGGCGATGAACAGGGATGAACCTCAATAGGCAACTTTCAAAAAAATTTCTTGTAAAATTCAAATTTTTCATCTTGCGGCAGTTTGCTTCCGAGTAAACGATGAATTTTTTTAAGGAATAATTAACTTTAAATAAGCAATAATCGTGTAATACTTTTAAAAATGAGAAGATCAGTTCTGTAACACCCTGTTTACGAAGCGCCCTCTATATAGCGACTGTAGCGCCCTCTTCTGGTTTTGTGTGTAAAGTCATCAGTCGAGAGCCAGACTTTGTCATGTAAGGTTGTGTCCAAATGTATGTCTGTGTTGTGTGTAACTTTCATTTTTAATTAAATTTGTTGCACTAAAACACAAATGGCCATTCCTTGTCTTCATCATTAAAGAACCCTATCCGTAGCGCAAACCCCACGCTACACAGTTCCAAAATATGTCTCTACAAAATAATGATAAACCTACTGAATTTTAAAAAACAGCTTGAACATCACAAGTACTGTAACTATACCCTCCATTAAAAAAATCAACTCAGGAAAATTACAAAACATCAAAATTTTGAAATGGTAAACACAAAATATAAAATAAAGAGAGTTATTAAAATAAAAATTATTATTAAGCTCTCAGTATAACATTTGTTTAGCCGGATATATTAAAAATGCGTTTCCATCGACAAGCATTCACCATTAATACAAAAAAATAATATGAAAACTTTAGTTTGGCGTCTTGTTAAAAATACTCCCCGAACACATTATCGAAATATGATGATCTTCCTCAAATGAAACGAACACGCAAAAAAGTTTTAGAGGCAATTTCGAGTGAATCGTTAGAGAAAACTTTTTCCATTAATATTCTCTTCTCAGGATCCTCATTCGAAAATTACCAGCACATAATTTAGTCACATGGACTACGGTGTAGGGGGATGGGGATTTTTTCCCTCATTGTTTGCATTCTTGAAATTAGGATCTCCGGAGGGCGTCTTTCTCTCTTCTACTTGTAATGACATTCGAATATACAAGAGGGTTTTTTTAGTAAAGGAAGTTTGAACACAAAACAGGATGACATTATTTCTTCCGAATTATTATTATTTTTTTGAAAAATAAATAACTTTTTTTTATCTGATAATGACACATGTAGTTGTGAATGTAATTTTTAAACAGTAATTGAAGGATGTTTTTGAGTTTGTTGGATGTTAACCACGAAGGGAAATATTTTTGGGTTGCTAAGTGATCAGTTTTCGCTCCATCTTTGAAATTAGAAAAAATAATTACAAAAAAAACGGCATTGTCGGGTATTATTCTATATAACTGTAGAATGTAGAGGGTGTCTGTTACACCCAAAACAAACAACATGTCTTATAAATTACTTTTTATATTTGTTATGTAACTAGCTATGACGTCGTTATATCATCATATCTAGCAATTTAACATAGCGCTAATTCAATATTTTTTTTCGACTAGAAACGTCACATATTTATGTAATTTCTAATAAGATATTATGACTAATAATAGTTAGCAATTATCAATTTAGGCTATTGATAAGCTTCATTAAAATTTTGCTTTAAAAAGTTGAATTGCAAAATCAAAATTACAAGTGCTAAATGTATTTTTTTTTAATTTTGGTTCACAGAATTACAACTGTTTCGATTATTGTAAGTAGTATTTCTTATAAAAATTCACCACAGTTTTGATTAAGACCGAATATTTAAATGAGTTTTACAGACGAATGGTTTTTTAGGGGTATGGGAGTATAATTTACTACCAATCGTTTAAAATGGTAGTTTACAGTAACAAAAAATTAACTGTTTTTAACCTTTTGTAAAATTGATTATTATGCAACACTGATTACCATCTTATTGGATAGTTCCATATATTTTTTTTAATATCAAGTACAGATTTAATAGGTATCCAAAGCAGAAATGCTCGTATTAATAATAGTATCATTCTCAATCATACTTTATGCGTTATCTAAAGTAACATACTATCGATAAGTGTTTTTATCTCTTATATGTTACTTTTAATGCTTATAAAAATACGTGGAAAATAATTAGTTTTATTGTTTTAAATTCTGTTGTAAAGTAAAAAAATATTTTCGAAATATGTGTCAAATGATTATTGTATATTGCTTTAAGGAAAGTTAAAGATAAACCTTTTTCATTTTTAATTATTGATACATATTTTAATAGCAGTTAAAAGTATTGAAGATTTGCATGTTGGTACATGTTTTATGATATGTTTTAGTTTCTTGCTAATTACCCGACTGTTTCCGTCCGTCAAGAATAGCCGATAACTCCCATATGTCTCTCACTTGAATGTCTGTCGCATCAGATTTCATTTCCTTTTACAGAATCAATGCTTTACGAGTGAAAAACTAAAACTAAGTTGAAACGTACTCCAGATAAAACACAATTTTATTTAGTTCGTTATCTAAAAAATACTTATAAACCAGATTTAACTATCGGAAATTGGAACTAGTGATATAATAAATTATTATTTACAATTCCAGTGGTTTCAGAAATACAAAGAAATATTAGAAAGAACTTTTTTCGGAAGCGCACCAATTGCGTTGAAAATAGATTTAATTTTTTCACCGGATTAGAATTATCTGTTTTATCCCCGTAAATTAGAATTATCATTAGAGCGCAATTGGTACAACCCACTCAAATCACTTCATCTTATCACCCACAAATGTTATATATTTTTTTAAATGCATTAAATTAAACATTAAAGAACATTTCCGTTGCACTTTCTACCATATAATTTTGATAACTGTTTTAATGAAATCCGAAACTATGTCATTCTGTTTATCAACAGAATGAGTCTGTTTACTCTAAAAACGTCTAGAAAATAAAACGAGCAATGACAATTAATCGTTCGGTTTTATGCCGCCATGCTTGTAACATTCCACATTTTAAAAAGTAATTATTTGACAAGAAATGTTAAAAAAAAATCATCCAAATGCAATACGCACTGATTTCGAACATTCGAAAAATGAAATTTTCATATTATGTATCATTATTTAGCTTCAATTTTTACAATATATTTTAAAATTTAAAACCAATATTTACTAATAAAAAATTAAAACAAAGAAGTCCTGCAATAGTAAAACTAGTTAAGGTCTGACCATTTTTCATGATTTCTTCCCAAACAAAGTTTTTCAAAGTTCATAAATTACGTTGTCCGTTGGAGCTATTCAATTGTGAGTTAACCGTTGTTAAAATATTTTCTACTTTTAAACACAACTATAAATATTTAAAATCAACTTGTTTTCGTATCAGATGTAAACAGCGTAAAATAACGCAACGTTTTTATAAAAAGTTCGACCAGAAAAGGACAAGTAACAAAGAAAAGAACCGTCTTTTCGTTGCTATGGCAACATCTTAGTGAAGTCATTCGCCGATAGTTATTACAGCCACTAGATTACTCTACATCTACCAGTATAGAAGAAGTGTTACACGATATCTAATCCATCCTGCCCTTTCATTAATTGTTGGGTGGAACAGCATTTGAAGGTTTGATTGGATGGCCTCAGGAGCTTTGATCTTTCATGCTTCGGGTATTTTTTATGTAAGTAGTATCTGCCTAATCCTCATAAAAGTTAACAAAAACTACACGCTTAGTTGAACATAGTTAGTTTTTTATTCTCAAATAATTGTTTTTCATGCACCTGGGTAGAACTAAAATAAACTGTAATCAGGAAATATTCACCAAGACAAAAATAGGTGTTCTGCACTGTTAAAAAATGCACGCTCATTTTTGAAGACATTTTTTATCAGTTTTGACGAAACAGACGCCTGCTATGTGCTCCGATTAAATATTTCGTATAACTGAAAAAAATCATTTTGTCATTATTTGGACGAAATTTATTTTGTCAAAAATGAGGATGATTTCAAATAAATATTGACGGGTTGACTCGACTGGCGAACCTTTCGGTCCGAAGACCAACGTTCTACCGACCCTGCAAGAACCATGGAGGTAAGGCCAGAACGGCCAGTTTGAATTGTGACAATACACGTATAAGAACCAAAACCAGCGAAAAAGGAACTGAGTAAATTAGTTTCGTTAAAAGTTTGAAGATTTTAGTTTCATCAAATGCCAAGTCATTCATTGGCGAAATGATTGTTAAATATGCCGAAGGTAGCCTTGACAATATCAATATTCTTAAAAATGAGAGTGCTATTTCTGGGTACAAAAATAAAACATGGTTTTATTTTAATTTTAACCCAAGCTTCAGTGATTTCGTCCAAAAAAAAACTCTAATATCTCAAAAAAACATTGAATGCCTTGGCACGTTTTTCCAAGTTCATGATAACGACATTCGGAAATAATTGAAAATTTTCATTGGTATTTCAAAACATGTTGTGTATATTATTTGGAAAGAAAAAATTAATAATGTAAAATAAAAACCATGAAGAAAGTTCGAAGTTTTAAATTATATATAAAAAAAACTCGATTTTTTTATTTTTGCGTAAGTATAGAGTTTTATATGTTTATGTGTCTCCTTCAAATAATGAAAAGGCATTTAACAATTTTTATTGAATCAAGTAATATTAAATAAAACAAACCCCAATACATATATACATTAGCAACCAAAGGGGTTACAATTCATTTACACTAATAAAATAACAAGGAAGTTTTTGTATGAATAGGTATCGAATACTGTTAATTCGTTTTTAACGAGACTTGGTAAATCCATATCTACCACTTATTAGAAGGTTTTCTTCTTAATTGTAACTTCTAATTAAGATATCTTAATTAAAAGGATGAGTTATGACTATAAAAGTTATGTTGAAAATTAACTGTTTTCTTTGATATAGATGTTTTTATATAGATAAAATACCTAGGCAATACCGATGCGGGCGTGCTGCTGAGGTACTATTTCACATAGGTACAAAAATACAAATACGCAGCGACACTGGGATATGATTATGAAACTTATACTCGAATTTGACCTCTGCAATGTATTGATTAGCGTAAAATGTCGATACATCGATATATTGCCATATCCATAAATTGCGATATATCGATTTATCGCAAATATCGGAATATCGATATATCGCGAAATATTGGTATTTTAAGGCCGTGTTTAGCATTACATCAGCCGTAATCCGAGAAAAAATACGGTCTATAGGGGAGGGTGGGAAGAGGAGGTGGTTTTACGCCAACTGTTAAAGATTGGCGAGTTTTTGAATATCGCCATGAACAGTGACGTTTTTTTCTGGAAAGTAGCAGAGGTGTGCGACAAATAAAACTTTAGTGCAAACAGTTGAATGGGCTTCGGGAGAGGGGACGAGGAATTGTATTGATACTCTTTTAAGGGAAGAAGTTTTTCCCTTGGTAGATGTTTTAAAAGTTGCGGAACATTACGTATTGTTAAATGAGATCTTATTACTAATTTAGAAAGGGTGTGTTTTTTAGAACTAATAGTTTTTACTATTAGTAACTCCGAAATACGCAATTTGGCATTATTTATATATCGAATATTGATTGTAAGAAGGTTCTTAAAATGCTGTGGAAAGTAACAATATAAATTTTAGATTTCAAGTTATATTTTACTTGTGAGTTCATGCGCGGACCACACTTATTGACCTGGTCTTTTTTTTAAAAAGATGGAAATTTTCTATGAAACAATATTTTTTTTTATTTTGAGGGTTATTTTTAGTAATAAAAATTAACTAATTATATATTTTTTAGAAAATAAACTATTTTGGATTTCAAAAATATTTTTTGTTTGTAAAATAAGGTCGTTAAATTGACAATTTTTAAGATCTGCTATTACTATCCAAATATATTCCTCTCATTAATCTCAAAAGTCAGAGTACATAAATCTTGCCGTCTATCATAAAAAGTTTTAATAATTAGAAGTAGGAATTTACTATTAATTTATGATATAAAAGTGTTTTTTATGAGGGTATATCATCTATCAAAAGTAAAAGGTAGAAAAGCAAAGTAAGGGTCCAAATATTATTTTTTGTTTTGTTTTACAGTTTCTAAAGATAGCTCTTAAACGTTTTAATTACTATAGTTCAGTGGCGTACGCAGAAAATGTGTATAGGGGTTATTACCTAGTAAAATAAAAACGTCAGCATTAAACATATTTAATATTTTAGATCTGTTTATAATTTTTAAAAAATGCTAAATGGCAAGTTTTTACTTCAAAGCTAAAATAACGAAGGTTTTATAAACCATAAAGATAAAAGTAGTTTTTACCATAGTATTTTGTTATTGTGAGACAATTAATTTCGTTGATCATAAAGCAATTTTTCTAATATTGTTCATTGTTTTAAATTGCTTTTATTTAGTTAGCGCATTTTTTTAAATTTACATACTTCTTTCAAGTGCGAATATGCCCAATGCACCAAGTATATATTGCCCCTTTTTCTGACTTATTTCAACGTGCAGGATATAACTAGATAAACACATGTATTATTGTGCAAACAATAAATCTGCACTACAGATTTTTTTTAAGACTGAATATGTGTCTATTTGTATTGGGGTTGACTGTGATGTAATAGTGAAATTTGAAATAAGTTAATGTAAGGCCGCCAGGGGCGGACTGGCACTCAAAAACGGTCCCGGGAAAGTATTAAATTACGGCCACCAAAAAAAATAATTTTTAATTGATGTTTGCTATCAACATAAGGAGCCCATAATTTGAAAACAAAATAATATTAATATTTAACTATTTATAAAACATGTATTAACATTTTTAAAATGTAATAAGATTTTTTATTTATTTATTATATATTTTTTAAATGTATTAATATATAATATTTTTAATTATCATATTTGAATTTTATTAAAATTGTATTAATAACCCTCTTAAAACACTTAGTTTGGTGCATACATACTTTTTGAAGCTGAACTCCTATTTTTATTAACTGAATATATGTTACATTTTATGAAGTGATTAATCAAAATATTTTTTTTAATAACAATAATAGGTACACAATACAGGTATGAAATTTACACATTTGTATTGTTCTTCGTATTAACAGCGTTAATATTAGACTATGCAGTGTACGTTAACTCGTTATAACATTCCAAAAAGGTTTTTTAGAAAAAAATTATAATAAAAAAAAGTTTTTATATTTGCAAATCTCTAAACAAATTATTGAATATGTTTTCAAGAACGAACAGAAAGCTATGGTGCGTCATTGTAATTAATCTATTTCTAAGAACGGGTGGTATTGTTAATATTTTATCACCTCACATAGTAACAGCAACAAAGTAACCAAGGTTCACGAAATACAAATTAGCCTCTGGTCAGTGGAGGGAAATGTGTTTAGAAACAGGGTGGGCCGATTTCTAAGAAAAAAAACCCCACAGCCATTCTCACAAGTCCCCCAGGTCCTGCCACTGGTCCTGCAAGTCCCCCGCTCTCAGTTCAAATGACCAGATGCCTCGAGCGATAACTTTGTCAAGGTTAGTCGACGAACCCTCTATTTGAACATGTGATTTTTTTTTTTTTTAATTCTAAAGAGGACACAAATAAAGATGTCTGTCGGGTCGATCATGGAGGAAACGGCCGTCACTCGCTAGAACAGATACCAACCCAATAAAAAGCCAGAAAACGAGCCGAGTGACATTTCGTCATTTTTGTGAAAGAGCTTTGGTGCTTTTTATAAAACAAAGTTTTTTTCTTCAAAAAACGAAGGAAATATCTATCAACATAGCATGAAAAATATAGTAATAGAAACTAAGCTATAGTAATATATATTTAGTAAGTATATTAAAGAAACATTAGAAAAAAAAAGAAAACTTTTTTACATGGACATAACATTCTAGGTCCTTATGATTTCAAGGGGCCCTTATGCAATGTATAGTCCTGCCTATTGCTAATCAAATCTTTTTTTACCACGATATCATCTAATTTTTTTATGTAAAATTTAAGCTATAGCATATTCAGATATTGCAATTTGGCTTGGCCTTGCTTTTATTGAATTAAACGACCATACAATACTATTTTTGATGCATAGTGTCTGTTTTAATTTCTTCAACAGGAGTTTTTCTTTTACATAAAATATATAATTTAAACTATTTATAATTTCATTTAAGCACTAGATATATATATTTTAAAAATTAGAAACATATGTTTTTTACATGGACATAAAATCATCGGGCCGCTTTATTATTATTATTATTTATCTCAGTTCAAATGGGCCAGGTAACTCCCATGCTGTGCATAGTTATGTCACCTTACTCTCAACAGTCCTAACTTCCTAAAATAGATTAAGTGATTATTACGCAATTTAACTTTTATCATTGCTTTTTCTTGATTAAACGATCACAAATTGCTCCATGTGTTTCTGTTTTAACTTTTAAACAGCAGTTTTTTTAATATAAAATTTATATTATATAGTAATTAAATCATTAAATATTTTTTTTTCAAGAAATCACCTGGCCACTTTTTAAAAATATTAACCGGCCACCCGGGAAAATTCCAGATCAACCCACTGGCCAGTCCGTCACTGAGGGCCGCCTTTAAGTGCCGCGGGGTGTACCCTATTAGTTTAAAGTGTGTAATAGATTCAATTTTTACCCCCGGTCAATTTTTACGGACACACAGCACAAACGATCGGTAAACATAGGTATGTCGATGTGCAATCCTTTCCAAACACTGCGCGTGTCCTTTCCAAATAATTTTGTGATGCAGGTTTAAAAAATAAAGCAAGTATGAAAAAGTCCCAAGTTCGAAACGAAATCTTCTTTTTGTATTTTGTAAATGCTTACAAAAAGGGACAAATGTTAGCAATCGATGTTCTAGAAATAAACCCAGATTTGTGGGCAAAACGCAGGTGAAGGTAAAGAAAGAAGTTAAGCAAGCACACATTTGAACAGGAACATCTTTATTGAATACTGCAACCTCATCACACGGTCATTGGTCGAGGGTTTTTATATACACAGAAATAAATAAATTAGAATATTTGAACATCTTCTTCACAAGATTGAATTGAAAGAAAATCTAGTGGGGTTTTAAAAAATAGGAATTCATTTTTCTCTAAGACACTTTTATCGTATTTCTCTAACTGTGGGCAGCGCCCCTCCAAAAACGCAAGGCCCTGTGCGACGGTACGCGTCGTGCAATTTCTAATGAGAAAGCCTTGAGTGAATGGCCAGTAAATTTTACTTATTGTGCCATGGTTAGAAACTTTGCAATAGCTCAACATTTGTCCTACTCAACATTTGTCCATATCATTTTAGTATTTTTCGAGATACCGCAATCACACAAACAATGCGTCTCGTTTAATTTAAAAATTAGCTATAACATAAAGCGCTACGTAGTGCATATATGAGTATAAGCTTGACATATTTTAAAAGAAAAATAGAGTAACATAAAAAATTTTTTTTAAGAGCCCACTATTTTTCTTATAAAAACTAATGACATTCAATAAATAAAAACCTAAATCTGAATAGTTAAATACATATTTTAGCAAATGGAAACTATTAAGCCTAGTCTTTGGATTTGTTTAATTTGAGTGTTTTAATATAAAGGATGCATTCTAAAAGTATAATGTTCGAGCAAGATTATTTATGATTCTGGTAATGATACCGTTCGATAATACTTGATGGGATACACATGTTAGCTTAATTGCTAAGTCTGTGGGACTAATAATAACAGTTTTCGTTTTTGTGTTATGACATGGTGACAGAGGAATATACGGTTCTTTATTCTGGATACAGAGCTCTCTTACAAATGTAAGGAAGTGTGGATCCACGTTAGGGCATGATAAAAACTATAAAATGTATTTTATAATAAAATAAGTTATTATATTGTTTTTTTTTTCTTTTTATAACAAACGTTCTACGAAAACTGCTTTTTAATCACGGTTAATAAACTATTTTAAGTACAATTTACCGACTCCTCATACTTTTCAATTCAAAGTAAACGTAAGATTTTTATACTGTCAGTGCAAAAGTCTAATTTAGCAGAAGCTGACATGGGTTATAGCCATCCTCTTTGAGTTTAACTTGACACCAGGTAAATCCATACCATCGACTTTTGGATGGCTTGGTTATTAAAGAAATAGCATAAGATAAAATAAATATTAAGTGTCCACACATAAAGGATAGACACAGGAGGGAAGGGGGAGGGAGATTAGGGAAATGCACAATATCTTGACAAAATTACTCAAGGGAAAGCTGACAAAAGTGAATTTTCAAATAATAACTAAGTTAAAGGTTGAAATTCCTTTTTTTTAAAAAGTAACTGACATAGGCTATTGATATCAAGAGATGTGTATTTCAGTGAGGACTGGATAATCATATAAAATTAGGTTGATTGATCGAATCAACGTTGTACTAGAGCTAAATAATTGGTCATTTGGCGACACTTCGAGATTTAACCGAAGGAAAGACCCGAGAACACTGGCCAGCCAGCGCAGATGATGAGGATAACACCTGAGCTGGCATCTGTGTAGCCGTAAGGATGTTTGGACTATTAGAGATTTCTGGTGCGCAGGAACCTATTCACGGAGAAATGTCTTTTAAGATGACGAGTAACGAAGCTGGCAAACCTCCTATCATGAGCTCACTGCACTCTCCATTACAAACTCCTAAATCCGCTACTGCATGCAATTATGTTTATGCAATGGCGGATCCACGCACTTCCGGTACTTAAAATCGTAATATTAAAAAAAAAATACTTAATTCTAATTTAATTTTTTTAAAAATAACATTTTGATTAATATCATTTAATACTTTCAGATTGAACGTGGAATTTTACCAAAAGAAATCTCTCTCACTGGTCAATATCAGTTCAACTGTAACTGATTAAAGTGACATATTTTATCTCAACATTTTAAAATTATATATCTTAAAAAATTAAAAATGTTATTCAAAATATCTTTAAAATATATCTGCCAGTCTTTCTAAACTTAAGCTATTTATTTTAATATATATATTTTTAAAGTAAAAGTATCTTCATTTAGAACATGATTTAAAATTATGTAAAAAACAAAAAAAAACTGTGACTGCTTTCCCAGCTTTCCAAAAGAGCACACGTCTTATCTGCACAGGACTGGTCCATAGCATAGGCTAGGGGGTGTCTGGTCCCTTTGTCCAGAAACTGAAGAATGTGGACCCAGAGAGGGTAGACGCGCCTTAGGCTAATGAGTCTTTCTCAGAAGAAAGATGTCTGTCGCACCCGAGGGGGCATACAATGCAATTCTTTAGTTTTTATACATTTATGAAACACAATAATTTATACAATGATACAAATTTTCGAAGTTAAATGTATTATTATATAAATTATTATAAAATATCAATGTTTAATACTAACATTTAATGAGATATTATAATTGATTTATGATATAAAAAATTCAGTGAAGGTTTCGTTAGCAAACACCATGGTCGCATTGCAAAGTATTTCAACAAATTTAAGATGTATAATTTAACTTTAAAGTTTCGCACCTTGTCTTAAATATTTATCTGGATATGGCGCTGCGTTGCTATTGAAGATAAATATAAAATGTAAATTGAAAAGCGTTAAGTACTTATAGCTAAATGGACGCTGCACTGATACTTTAATACATTTGTAACTTGGGAGAAAACGACATCGCAAATCACTTAAAGTCTGTTTCATAGAGGAATTAAAAGAAATGACACATAGTAAATTTTCCTTTACACAGGATGTTCATACTATTTTTACAAAAAGTAAAATAACAAATTATTCTCCCTTTTGTCAAAAAGTTCAAATGCGAATATATCTCTTAGTTACTATTTCGTTCTTTAAAAAAATAATTACCACTATAACTTAAAAAGTTAAGGGGTGTTTATTTATTACATCACGCACACTGATATGGCTCAGAGGTTGCGTGACGTAACAAAATTTTGTAAAAAATTGTTGATATTTGTTTCTTAAACGCTGATATGAGTCCCTTTTAATAGAACTCACAATCTTTTAAATGGCAGTGGCTATTTTAGTAAAATACAATGTGTAAATTTTAATGACTGCTTTTTAAATGTAAAATTTATAGTAACGGAGGAGGTTGTAAAGCTAACGTGACAGTGGGTGGGGAGGGGGTACAGAAGAATAAAAAAAAAGCGTGACATAATAAATAAACACTCCCTTAATGGATTAATTGAAAGTAATTGGAACAGGCCGCGAAGGTAAGATTTTGATTTGTGTTGACTAATAAATTTAAATGCTTTTCCACTTTTTGGTAACTTGTTCTCTATTTTTAATCGATAATCTATAACGGAATAAAATGTAGAAGTGTTAATTAGTTTCATTAATTTTAGAATAAAATATTGTTTAAATACAGTTCCGTTATTCGCTGCTTTTACATATTTTGAAAAGTGACATACATCACATATTTTATCATTTTTTTTTACCAAAAGTAATCAATGTGTATCTTTTATTTCTACGATTTTTTTTAAATATTGTTATACATACTGTTATATATAGGCGGGCTATTGGTAACGTTAACAATTTAATATATTACTAAAGGAAATACACGAGAACAAATATTCAACATTCTGATATAGATGACGGTCTTACTATTGAGATTACGGGATCGATCTTGCAAACTTCCGATCATTAGCCCTCCTAAGTCATTATATTTAAATCGTAGTTTGATGGAACCCTATATTCCAGCAGCTAAGGCCTAACAGCTTGAATTTTCTTGAAGCAGTGCATATTATTATATTCACTAGTCTATTTTACTACGTTTATCTGTGCAAGTACCCAACACGCAGATACTGTGTTATGATTACATTAAATTTAAAATTACTGTTATAACACTTCTTGAAAGAGTCCTTGTTGATGTTTAAAAATTATTTTGTATTCTTATTTTTTTTCTAGCGGGTGCTTATACATCTTTTAATGTTGAAAAACTTGAGTTTAATTTATTTTATTCATTTTTTTTTTAAACTTAATTTTTTCCTGCTTCCTAAATTTCAATATCAAATGCATTAGTTCGAAAACGCCCCGTAGTAATTAGATTCAATTCGTTATATTAATAAAAAGTTTAAAACTTGAATTCAGTGTTCAAATTTCCTAAGATAATGACCAGAACTAGATTAAAAATGTTCAGTACTATAATCATAGCGTCATTGATGGGGCCCCCTTTGTAAAAAAAATGGTCTCGAATAATTAAATTCGTTGCATTATGTTTATTATTCAGGCAAAAAAACAAACAATAAAATTATAATTTTTTGAAAAAAAGCTTAAAAGTTATAAAAGATTGCAATAACAATAATATATAAAAGTAATAATATTATATTAAAGAACATATAAGGGTAAATTTTGTACAATTTATATACAATGAAATAAAAGTTGAGGTCCCTAAAATCGAGGGCCTTTATTAGTCATGCCACGCTATTTTCTCCTTCTGTATCCCTCCTCCCCATATCACGCGCTGTCACGATAGCCTTACACCACCCCTCGCCCATATTACGCCACATAAATTTTTCCAGTTAAAAAATTTATAAAACTTCCAATCTGTATATTTTATTAAACATCTCATTATAAAAGTGTGAGTTCTATAAAAAAGAGACTCGTATATCAGTTCAAAAATATTTCAGCATTTTTTTATTTACTACGTCACGCTAACACTGGAACCCCTATCCCTCTCCCCGAAAAAAAGGGGAGGGGGATGAAAAAAAACGGCCTTTAAATGACGGCCCTAATAATAAATCATACCCTGATCATGGCTGTAGGAGGCCCGAGCCTCCTCAAAAAAATTTTAGGATCCTGGCCCTAATTTTGAATAATTTTTACATAGAATTTTATGGTCAAAACTCTAATTTTTTAAAGTAAATGTTTCACTAATTAAAATATTGTTTTTCAAATATTTCCCCGTTTATTATACGTTATCCATTGTCAATCAAATTCTTTAATCATTCTTTCCTTTTAATATATTTATTCTTTTAAACTTTCATTATTTGTTTAAATTCGGATGAATTATCAGTTTCATTTAAGTTTTCACATTTACACGGTGAATTTTACCATAGTTTGTTCTTATTAGCTATTGAAGGCTGGATCCTTTTGTAATGTAGGAAAACTTTTTTTATGCTCATGAGCCGCCACTGCCCACGAATCACGAACGTTAAATAAACCACAACATCGTTAAAAAGAGCTGCATTTTTCACAAATGAAAAACATCGGCTTTATCAAGTCTTAAATATTTTTTTTTTTTTTAAATCAAGCGGACTACTAACTAGATTTTATTTATATTAATCGAGATTTAAATTTTCTAATAGTTGATAAAATTAATATGTTTTAACGATAATAAACACGTTCATTTTATAAATTCAATATTCAATTATTAATTAACAATTTTTCTTTTAATTAACAGTATATTTTACGTTTAAATTATTTCAAAATACAACGGAAATACACTTAAATTAGCATCGGTAACGTGAATAAAGTGGGTGGTTGCAGACAAGTCAAATTGCACGAATTTAAAAAGTGGCTAGTGAAAAAAAATAAAGTTTCTCTAGAGCGTGAAATTTTTGTGAAATATTAAAGAGAAACTATACTAAAATACAAGAATGTAAACGTTTCATCTATTAGGATTTTATGCAAAAAATATGAATAATAACTTAGTAGACTGTTATAAATAATTCAAGTCGAAGTATTATGTTTAGGTTTGTATATTTGTACATCTAACCAGCACTTTTAAATTTATGATACCAATTAAAAAATTAATACACTTTGAATACGTAGCCTACATTTTCTATTATTATTTTTATTCCGAGCCTCTATGACTGTCCTCCCCACGCTGAGAACGGAAATGGGACTTTTACTCTTACCCCCATGCTGTTTAAAGACAGGAATTATCTCTAGTTTCCTCGACCAGTTTGCCATTTACTACAGGATTAAGGTTTGCAAGATTCTATATGAAATCATTTCAAGGCAGCCAACGTAAAAGGCATCGCCAAACCGGAGAAGACACCCCACTACCCCAAAACCGGTCCAAGAGCGTTTCAACCAATAGGACGCACCGGCATTTGCTGTACTTTATGTAGCATTACAGTAAACACTGTAATCCTAACCACTGCCATGAGCCGCGGCCGTGTTTAGCATTACATCAGCCGTAATCCGAGAAAAAAGACGGTCTATGCTCTGACTGGTCGCCTGTAAAGGGAGGGTGGGAAGAGGGGGTGGCTTTACGCCAACTGTTAAAGATTGGCGAGTTTTTGAATATCGCCAGGAACAGTGACGTTTTTTTCTAGAAAGTAGCTGAGGTGTGCGAAAAATAAAACTTCAGTGGCAAAAAGTTGAATGGGTTTCGGGAGGGGATAATGTGTTTTCAATGAATTGTATTGATAATCTTTTAAGGGATGAAGTTTTTCCCTTAGTAGATGTTTTAAAAGTTGCGGAACGCATTACATATTGTTAAATAAGATATTATTACTAATTTAGAATAGGTGTGTGTTTTAGAACTAATAGTTTTTACTATTAGTAACTCCGAAATACGCAATTTGGCGTTATTTATATATCGAATATTGATTGTAAGAAGGTTCTTAAAATGCTGTGGAAAGTAACAATATAAATTTTAGATTTCAAGTTACATTTAACAGGTGATAGTTCATGTGCGGACCGCACTTACCTCCTGGTTCTTTTTTTTTTTTTTTTAAAAGATGGACATTTTCTATGAAACAATATTTTTTATTTTAAGGGTTATTTTTAATAATATATTTTTATTTTTTTTTGAGAAAATAAACTATTTTGGATTTTAAAAATATTTTTTGTTTTTAAAATAAGGTCGTTAAAATGGCTATTTTTAAGATCTGCTATTACAATCCTATATATTCCTCTCTTTAATCTCAAGAGTCAGAGTACCTTGCCGTCTATCATAAACCGTTTTAATAATGTGTAATAATTAGAAGTAGGAATTTACCAATAATTTATTATATGAAACTGTTTTTATGAGGGTATATCATCTATCAAAAGTAAAATGTGAGGCAGAAAAGCAATGTAAGGGTTCAAATATTAATTTTGTCTTTTGTTTTACAGTTTCTATAGATAGCTGTTAAACTTTTAAATACTAGCTAAGTAGCGTACGCAGAAAATGTGTATTGGGGTTATTATCTAGTAAAACAAAAAGTTAGCATTAAATATATTTAATATTTTAGATGTGTTAATTATTTAAAAAAATGGTAAATGGCAGGTTTTTACTTCAAAGCTAAAAGAACGAAGGTTTTATGAAACATAAAGATAAAAGTAGTTTTTAGTATAGTATTTTGTTATTGTGAGACAATTAATTTCGTTGAATATAAAGTGATTTTTCTAATATTGTTCATTGTTTTAAATTGTTTTTATTTAGTTGGCGCATTTTTTTTTAAAAATTACATACTTCTTTCAAGCGCGAGTATGACCAATGCAGTAAGTATATATTGTCCCTTTTACTAACTGATATTCAATGTGCTGGATAACTAGATAAACACATCTATTATTGTGCAAACAATAAATCTATAATCAGATTTAAAAATAAATCATATTTTTTGTAAGACTGAATATGTGTCTATTTGCATTGAGGATGACTATGATGTAATAGTGAAATTTGAAGTAAGTTAAAGTAGGGCCGCTTTTAAGTGCCGCGGGTTGAACTTATTAGTTTAAAGGCGGGAAACATGTATGAGCTTTCGAAGCCGCTCTCGCCGACCGGGCATTTGGAATAAAAATTCCGAAAATAAGGGTCCATACAAATATTGCATTCATTTGTTAATTCTCAGTTGACATCACATGTGAGCGTGAATGGTGTCGGTATATTAAATTTACTATTTTTATGGATGAAATGGTGCTGAAATTTTAATGGAAATTTACTATTTTTATTTAAGGATAAATGGGAATGGTTTTATTTCGCTGCCCTTCACCAAATGATTTTCTCACTAGACGTGTAAAAATCCCAAGATTAACCACATTGGGACAGACATGGAGTTAGGTTTTAAATTTAATCTAAGGCCCATTCTACACGGACACTTTTAACGCGCTTGCTTTTACAGATGGCTCTGTGATTCGAGAATGCAAATCCCGTGGTTTGCACGTGCAAGCAACCTGAATAGATGTCAAGACTTTTGACCACGACAGATTTAACGTGCACCCTTCCCTTCTGCATGGTGAATAAACTCTTTTCTGTAAGCTTCCTGGCAGAAATGAGCTTGTACATGTTCCCCGCCAAGGCGCGTGAGGTGTTGGCTGAGCTCGTAGTAAAATTATACGGTTATTGATTATGCTTACAGAAAAGAGTTTATTTAGGAAAATATTCTTACTTATGAGATTAGAACATAATTGATATAATTGGCAAAAATTTTAAATAACTAGTAAGTAGAAAGTTATGAACTTTTCTTTAAAACAAATATTGCGTAAACTATAGATTACTTGCGTAACTATAGAAATATGAATGGTTCTAAAACAAAATTACTATTACCCAATATAAAAAATAATTAGTAGTAATTAAAATGGGTCATTAGTTAACCTTTATATATAAATTACTGATTTTATTAAAGAAACATTATTGCATTAGTGCTACAAAAAATATTTTTAAATCAAATCCACAGATGATTTAATTCATTTAAATAATAGAATTCAGATGTTAATTGTGTAATTTTAAATTTCATTTGCAGACGATATGCATAGTATTTTCACTTATGTAAATCAATGGAATACATTTAAAATAGTTATAATTTTTGAAGGAAACATAGTATAAAGATGTATAAATTTATCATTTGAAACTTTTAAATTTCCGAAGAAAAAAAATATTGTACGAATTTTAATGTGGTACAGCTTGTGGTTAACGATATTTTCTTCTATTATATTAAACTCCGTTTTAAATTGAAAGCGATAAGTTTCACAAATGGTAAAAAAGTCTTTTGAATAAATGAGTAGTAATTTTTGAAAGTAGGTATAATTCAATTTTATAAATAAGATTACGTCTATGGGTTTATATATTGGATTCAGTGAAACTAGATGAGCGAATGCATAAGTTTATCGCATCAAGAATTTCGAAGAGGTGGTTGTGGATCACGTGTATCGGGTCAGACAAAGTACCATAAATATGAGAGTTTGATTTCCAATATTTCTCTCGAATATCTAGTCGAGAGCCCAGAAAATTCGTGAAAAGAAGATTGCCAGTTCGCGCGTTCTACATTTCCCTCTTAAAGACATTCACCATGTAGAAGGGAAGGGTGCACGTTAAATTTGCCGTGGTCAAAAGTCTTGACACCTACTCAGGTTGCGTGCACGTGCAAACCACGGGATTTGTATTCTCGAATCACAGAGCCATCTGTAAAAGTTTAAAAATAAGATTTAACAAGGCGCTACATATTGCATATACATGTATGAGTTTAAGCTTGACATATTTTAAAGAAAAAACAGAGTGAGACATTAAGCATCTTTTTAAGAGCCCACTATTTTTCATATAAAAACTAATGACATTCAATAAATAAAAACCTAAATCTGAACAATTAAATGCATATTTTAGCAAATGGAAACTATTAAGCCTAGCCATTTGTATTTGTTTAATTTGAGTGTTTTAATATGAAGGATGCACTCTAAAAGTGCAATGTTAGAGCAAGATTATTTAGGCTTCTGAAAACCGTACTGTTCGATTAATACGTGATGGGGCACACATGTTAGGATAATTGCTAAGTCTGTGGGACTAATTATAACCGTTTTCGTTTTTGAGTTATGAAGTGGTGACATGCGGTTATAAAAGCGTCGCTATGGGGTTTTTATTCTGGGTACGGAGCTCTTACAAATGTAAGCAAGTATGGATCCACGTTAGGGCGTGATACAAACTATAAAATGTATTTTATAATAAAATAAGTTATTATATTGTTTTTTCTTTTTGCTACAAATTTTCTACAAAAAATGTTTTTTAATCATAGTTAATAAACTCTTTTATGTACAATTTACAGACTCCTCATACTTTCAAAGCAAAATTAAGAATTTTATACTATCAGTGCAAGTAGAATTTAGTAGTAGAGCTAACATGATTTATAGCCACTCTCTTTGAGTCTAATTTTACACCAGGTAAAACCACACCATCGACTTTAGGATGTTTTAGATATTAAAGAAATAGCACAAGATAAAATAAATTATCATTTTATGTATCCTTTTTGTAAAAATATAGCTAACTAAGTCTTCGAAATTATTCTCAAATTTATGAAAATCGAAAAAAAAAACGGGGAAACGGAGAGGGAGATTGGGGAAATGCACAATATCTTGGCAAAATTGCTCAAAGGAACGCTGACAAAGCGAATTTTCAGAGAATAACTATAAGTTCAAGTTGAAAATCCTTTTTTAGAAAAAAGTAACTGACATAGGCTATTGATAACAACAGGTGACGAGTATTTGAGGGAGAATTGGAAAATCATACAAAATTAGGTTGGTTGGTCGAATCAACGTCACACTAGAACCAAATGATTGGTTACTGGCGACAACTCGAGATTTATCCCGAAGGAAAGACCCGAGAACACGGGCCATCAGCCCAGATGACGAGGATAACACCTGAGCTGTTATATGTGTAGCCGTGGGGATATTTGGACAATTAGAGATTTATGGTGCGCAGGAACGGCGAAAATGATTTTTAGGATGACGAGTAACGAAGCTGGCAAACCTCCTATCATCACTGCACTCTCCATTACAAACTCCTAAATCCGCCACTGCATGTAATTATATTTAGCAATGGCGGATCCACGCACTTCCAGTATTTAAAATCATAATCTTAAAAAAAATTACTTAGTTTAAATTTAGTTTTTTAAAAATAACATTTAGATTAATATCATTTAATACTTTTATATTGAACGTGGAATTTTACCAAAAAAAATCTCTCTCACTAGTCAATATCAGTTAAATATAGAATTTGAATTTAACATTTTTGAAAAAAATCAGAAATAAAAAAAAAGTAATAAAAAATGTTTTTGCATAATGAAAAGAAAATCATATATGAGGAACAAATATTCAAAATGTATTTTGTCCAATATATTTTAAAAGGAAATTATTTACATCATGGAATTTGCCACCAATTTTTTTTTTTATAGAACTAACTCATTTTATTCCTACGAAACACATTTTGTCCCATTGAAATTAACTTGCATCAATTGGAATCTGTATACGAATCAATGCATTTAAGAAAAGTTATTTGCGTTTTCCCACGAATCACCTTTGTGATAAACGCATTTTGAACGTTTGTTTCTCATTTGTAAAAAGTCAATTAATATACGATATTATAAATTCCACTTTGTGGGTTTTATCTTGTGTAAAATTAAACACAAATAGAGAGCATACAATTTAACTTTCATAAGTTGTTACTAATATAAATCATAGTTCTAATTGTCTTACACAAAACGCGTATGCATTTAGCGTCAATTATTAAAAACAATACTAATGTAATTTTGAAAGGATAATTAGATATACTATTTGATGAGAGCCTACCAACAAAAGTTTTAAAAAGAAATGTGAAGAACATTAGTAAAGGAATTAGATTTAACATATATTTAATGACAAAATTGTATATGTTTTGCTATTCACTCTTATTTTATAACTCTTATTTTATACTGTGTTTAATGTCTGATGCATCGGGTCGGATAAATTATAATCCCTTTATGTATGCCACTATTCATCTAAATATGAGTCGCATAACAATTTATTATATACTTGTATTGTATTGGCAGTTTTGTTTTTCTTACTGTTTTAGTTTGTTGAAACTTAATAGTTTTATGATGAATGAGCATGCGGCAAGCCAAAAGGTAGTTAGTAACTTAAAAACTAGTAACTTACTTAATATATTTTTTTAATTATGTTAAGACCTCCGGAAAAGAAGTATTTCTAGCGATATCAAATGCATACGTTTGATTAGTATGTGATTGTCTTTCTCACACACGGGCGTTTTTTTTTTCTTGTTTCTTTTTTTATTTCCTCTCTATTATTAAACTATCTTTTTATTATTTCATAACTTGATATTTCTTAAATTGATAAATATTTTTTAATAACTTTGCTATATATTTTTAGTTACAATTTTTCCTCAACTAACACGGTTTTTGCTTGAAAATTATTTATATTATGTTATTCCATTAACAATAAAAGTTGACTAAATTAAAGTGTAACTGATTAAAGTGACATATTTTATCTCAACCTTTTTAAATTATATATCTTGAAAAATTAAACATTTTATTCAAAATATCTTTAAAATATAACGGCCAGTCTTGCTGAACTTAAGCTATTTATTTTAAGATATATATTTTTAAAGTAAAATTATCCGCATTTAGAATTATGTACAAAAACTCTATGTGACTAATTTCCCAACTTTCCAAAAGAGCGCGTACAGACTTCCTGGGACTGGCCTTGGACTGGCTCACTACCTCCTCCTCTGGGGGGGTGTTGAATGGTCCCTTTGTCCAGAAACTAAAGAATGTGGAATGTCAAGTACCCCCCTAGACATCTGGACCAAGAGAGGGTCGACGTCGATGCCTTAGGCTAATGAGTCGTTCTTGGAAGAAAGAAAGATGGTCTGTCGCACTCTCGCCTCTTCGATGAGGAACGCGCTCTTGCTACAGTGCGAATAAAATGGGAGGGGGCATACACTGCATTTCTTTAGTTTTTATACATTTATGAAACACAATTTATGCAATGATACACCTAAATTATTATAAATATCAATGTTTAATACTAACATTTAATGATATATTATAATTAATTTATGATATAAAAAATGCAATGAAGGTTTCGTTAGCAAACATCATCGTTGCATTGCAAAGTATTTCAACAAATTTAAGATGTATAATTTAATTTTAAAGTTTCGCATCTTGTCTTAAATATTTATCTGGATCTTTCTAAATGGACACTGCATTGATACTGTAATGCATTTGTATCTTGGGAGAAAACGACATAACAAATCACTTAAAGTTTGTTTAATAGAGGAATTAAAAAGAAATGACACATAGTAAATTTTCCTTTACACAGGATGTTCATACTATTTTTACAAAAAGTAAAATAACAAATTATTCTCCCTTTTGTCAAAAAGTTCAAATGCGAATATATCTCTTAGTTACTATTTCGTTCTTTAAAAAAATAATTACCACTATAACTTAAAAAGTTAAGGGGTGTTTATTTATTACATCACGCACACTGATATGGCTCAGAGGTTGCGTGACGTAACAAAATTTTGCAGAAAATTGTTGACATTTGTTTCTTAAACGCTGATAAGAGTCCCTTTTAATAGAACTCACAATCTTTTAAATGGCAGTGGCTATTTTAGTAAAATACAATGTGTAAATTTTAATGACTGCTTTTTAAATGTAAAATTTATGGTGCCGGAGGAGGTTGTAAAGCTAATGTGACAGTGGGTGAGGAGGGGGTACAGAAGAATAAAAAAAAAGCGTGACATAATAAATAAACACTCCCTTAATGGATTAATTGAAAGTAATTGGAACAGGCCGCGAAGATAAGATTTTGATTTGTGTTGACAAATAAATTTAAATGGTTTTCCACTCTTTAGTAACTTGTTCTCTTTTTTAATCGATAATCTATAACGGAATAAAATGTAGAAGTGTTAATTAGTTTCATTAATTTTAGAATAAAATATTGTTTAAATACAGTTCCGTTATTCGCTGCTTTTACATATTTTAAAAAGTGACATACATCACATATTTTATCAATTATTTTTTTGACCAAAAGTAATCAATTGTGTATCTTTTATTTCTACGATTTTTTTTTTAATATTGTTATACATACTGATATACAGGCGGGCTATTGGTAACGTTAAGGATTTAATATCTTACTAAAGGAAATACACGAGAACAAATATTCAACATTCTGACATAGATGATGGTCTTGCTAGTGAGATTACGGGATCGATCTTGCAAACTTCCGATCATTAGCCCTCCTAAGTCATTATATTTAAATCGTAGTTTTATGGAACCCTATATTCCAACAGCTAAGACCTAACAGCTTGAATTCTCTTGAAGCAGTGCATATTAATATATTCACTAGTCTATTTTACTTCGTTTATCTGTGCTGGGCTAGCACCCAGGATGCAGCTAGTGCGTTATGCTTACATTAAATTTAAAATTACACTTATAATACTTCTTGAAAGAATCGTTGTTGATGATTAAAAACTATTTTGTATTCTTATTTTTTTTTCCAGCGGGTGCTTATACACCTTTTAATGTTGTAAAACTTGAGTTTAATTTCTTTTATTCATTTTTTAAATATAATTTTTTCCTGCTTCAAAAATTTTAATATCAAATGCATAAGTTCGAAAACGACCCGTAGTAATTAGATTCAATTCGTTATATTAATAAAAAGTTTAAAACTCGAATTCAGTGTTCAAATTTACTAAGATAATGGCCAGGACTAGATTCTTTATTAAGATATGGCCAGTACTATAAGCATAGCGTCATGGATGGGGCCCCTTTTGTAAAAAAAATGGTCTTGAATAATTAAAATCGTCGCATATTATGTTTATTATTCATGCAAAAAAAACAATAAAATTATCATTTTTGGAAGAAAAAAAAAGCTTAAAAGTTATAAAAGATTGAAATAACAATAATATATAAAAATAATATAACATTAAAGAACGTATGAAGACAACTTTTGTACAATTTATATAAAATTAAATTAAAGTTTAGGCCCCTAAAATCGAGGGCCCTTAGGACCAGGCATAACGTGCCTAATGGAGGGTTCTTTTATTACGTCACGCCACGCTATTTTCTCCTTCTGTATCCCACCTCCCCATGTCACGCGCTTTCACGATAGCCTTGCACCACCCCTCCCCCATATTACGCCACATAAATTTTTCCAGTTTCAAAAAAAAATTTGTAAAACTTCCAATCTGTATATTTTATCAAACATCGGATTATAAAAATGTGAGTTCTATAAAAAGTGACTCGTAAATCAATTCAAAAATATTTCAGCATTTTTCTTATTTACTACGTCACGTTAACACTAGAACCCCTATCCTCCTCCCCGAAAAAAAAGGACGCTTAACGTAATAAATGACGGCCCTAATGATAAATCATACCCTGATCATAGCATGACATATTTACCACGAACAGTGGCGGCTAGAGCATGTGGCCGTAGGGGGCCCGAGCTCCAAATTTTTTTTACGATCCTGGCCCCTAATTTTGAATATTTTTTATATAGAATTTTAGGGTCAAAACTGTTTAATTTTATTCAAATAAATGTTTCACTAATTAAAATATTGTTTTTCAAATATTTCCTCGTTTATTATACGTTATCCATTGTCAATAAAATTATTCTTGAATCATTCTTCCTCTTTTAATATATTTTATTCTTTTAAACTTTCATTATTTGTTTAAATTCGGATGAATTAACAGTTTCATTTAAGTTTTCATATTTACACGATGAATTTTACTATAGTTTGTTCTTATTAGCTATTGAAGGTTGGAATCTCTTGTAATTTAGGCCTCCTCACTTTTTATACTCATAAGCCGCCACTGCCCACGAATCACGAACGTTAAATAAACCACAAAATCGTTAAAAAGAGCTGCATTTTTCACAAATGGAAAACATCGGCTTTATCAAGTTTTAAATTATTTTTTTTTAACGATCAAGCGAACTACTAACTTGCTGTTAAGATTTTATTTAGATTACTCCTGATTTAAATTCTTTAATAATTGATAAAATGAATACGTTTTAACGATAATAAACGCATTCCTTTTATAAATTCATTATTCAATTATTAATTAAATATTTTTTTTAATTAACAGTATATTTTACGTGTAAATTTATTTCAAAATACAACGGAAAAAACTTAAATTAGCATCGTATAACGTAAATAAAAAGGGTGGTTGCAGACAAGTCAAATTGCCCAAATTTAAAAAGTGACTAATAAACAAAAAAAATCTCCAACGCGTGAAGTTTTTTTGAAATATTAAATACAAACTATACTAAAATACAAGAATGTAAACGTTTCATCTATTAAAATCTTATGTAAAAAAATATAAATATATACAAAATTTTAAGTAGTGTATAGACTGTTTTTTAGACTGAGGTTTGTATATTTTTGTACATATAACCAGCACTTTTAAATTTATGATACCAATTAAAACAATTAATGCACTTTGAATACGTAGCCTACATTTTCTATTATTATTTTGTATTCAGAGCCTCTATGACTGTCCTCCCCACGCTGAGAACGGCAATGGGACTTTTACTCTTACCCCCATGCTGTTTAAGGACAGGAATTATCTCTAGTTTCCTCGACCAGTTTGCCATTTACTACAAGATTAAGGTTTGCAAGATTCTATATGAAATCATTTCAAGGCAGCCAACGTTAAAAGGCATCGCCAAACCGGAGAAGACACCCCACTACCCCAAAACCGGTCCAAGAGCGTTTCAACCAATAGGACGCACCGGCATTTGCTGTACTTTATGTAGCATTACAGTAAACACTGTAATCCTAACCACTGCCGTATTTTAATACCCTTGTCATAAGTTCCACGCCGGCGACACATTTGAAAAGACCGATGCATCGGTTCTTTAGTTGTTACTTCAGATATCCCGGAGGGTCGCAAACTGCAATCTTTTCAAGATGTCTGCAGTTGGTTCGATGGACTGTAGAAAAGTTTAAATATTTCCTATTCTAAATATCATAACAACTTGCTTGAAAATTAATAAGTATCACAAATATATATATTTTTTAATTCCGTAGTAAAAGTATCGATGTATCGGAGAACATGCATGTTTGATTTTCGATTTATCTCTAACGTAAAAATGTCAACATCGCCCAACCTTAACTCAAACCGGCACTTTATCTAAGCCTGTAGATCAGTGGTTCTCAAACCGTGGTCCGTGAAATGGTTCAAAGTGATCCGTGAAGCTATGTTCAATCACAAAGATTTTTCATTTTACCTTTTCAAAGAGAAAACAGTCACTGTCTAAATAAAGCCAGTATAACTCTTTCAATATTTTTTTGTTCAATTATATAGCAATAAAGTCTTAAAGAGTTTTTAAAAAAAATTTGTTGGAGAAAGCATCATTTTCGCTTTGCATGCTTCACTTTTCATAGTGCATTGTCATTCTACTGATATATTTTATGAAGTGTAAATATTCATTTAAAATTAAATATAATCGTTCTATTTGTAACTTTGATAAGGTGCTTTTTTTCAAACTCAATCGAATATCGAAGTAGATGAAGAAAATGCTAACTTAAACATTTCATTTATATTTGAAGTACGGCAAATAATATTTTTTTAATAATTTGAAATGTAACCTTAATAAGTTAATTTCAATTACAAACTTTTTTTTATTTTAAATTTATTTACAAAATAACTGATTTTTAACACACGAGTTTTTAAGGTGGGGATCCACGACTTGGCGGCTATCTAAAGGTTGGGAGCCACACAGGGTGGTCCCAAAGGTCTGGGCGATGGTCATTATTTGGCTGTTTAAATACACATAATCAGTGGCGGCGATTCGGGGGGGGGGGGGGGGGGGGCGATAAACGCATTTACTGAACCAGTGAATGTGTCCATCGGCCATCGTAAATACTTTTACGGGCCGTCAGGCCGGCAAAAGGCAGGCCGTCATTTGAAGTGCCATGTCTCTGTAGCTAGTGTTTAAATAGCTACTTGAAGAAAACCTACGAATTTTTTTTTTAGCCTATTGTGAAAACGTTTTGTTACATATACATATATTTATTAATTTTTCAGCTATCCGATTTACAATATTGAAGTAAATGAACAGTTCAGTTGTTCTCTCATACACATCCTTTTGTTACAAAAGTTTTGTTATATATTTCTATTTTCGGAAATGGAACATAATTATTATTTTTCTGAAAAAATGTTTCAAGGTCGCCCGAGTCAAATTTTTTGTATCTTTCAACTCTCTCTCTCTTTCTTTCCCCCCCCCCATCCCCGCACATTTGACCTCGCCCCCTCACTTTTAGCACCCAATCGCCGCCACTGCACATAATAAACCCTTATTTGTACTATATCTCAACTGCATTGCCTGCTGCTGTTATAGCTAAGCGGCTTGTTTAAAATATACGCGAAGTAGATGTGCACGCATGATGTCTTATTATGCCAATTCACCTAAATGTGATGCAGCCAACAATGTGTGGACCGCCCTGTTCAACGCTGCTCCTCACGTTGGAAAGACTGATTAATGTGAAATTGAGAAAGGTACGGCGGACATATTATTAAAATATGACTCATGTCTCTGTGACTCACGGGACGCAATCTGTGCGAATTCTGTGGTTTCAATTACTTGGTGATACAAAGCGGAAATATTTCTGATAAGTGGACGTGACTTTGAAGGGATTGTTGGGCCATTGTAGGTTGATACAGAGCAGGGACAGTACTATTAGCCATGCAGATGTTTGGAAACAAAGTTTCGCGAAAAGCCTTGGGGGTACAGGATACGTTGGGACATGCAACATCATGAATTATTGTATCTGGTTGCAATACTCCTGCCGGAAGCAACTAATGTTTACTTGAAACATATAATTAATCCCTACAAATTTTAAAGCAATTTTGGGTTATAATATCCATTTTGTGTAGTTGTTTTTTGGTAAATAGTCTTTTGTTGAACAATGCATGACCGAAAAATAGTGTTATTCATAAAATAATAGTAATCCACGAAAAGAACATCCATATTCGAAAGAATTTTACTTAACAACGAAGAAATATAATTTATTAATAATTTCTTTGTATTAAAATAGTCTTTCAAGTAATTTAAAGCATAGTAGCACAAGGTTAGACTGTAAATCTAAATTTTTTAAAAAATAGATCCGTAAAATAGAAGTTTTAAAATGCCATCTGCTTTTCATCCTTTATTCTGTCTGTGTAAAATTAAAATTTTTGAACATTTATATTTTATCAGATTTTTATTGATTGTGAACTATTTAGAAAATATTTTAGATTTTAATTTGTATTTTGTTTCTTTTTCATATGCATTATCGATCCAAAATAATAACTCTTGTATGTTGTATTACCGAACGAAAACAAACGTTGTATTACAAATTTTGTGTATTCCTATCGTGATAAATTTTAATTTATACTTAAGTCAAGTTTGAAACATATTGAAAAGTATAGCATTTACATTTATAAGTGGTGTGTATTGTTGGAAATATAGTGATCCTGTGGTGATAAGTTTATATACCCGATGCTTCCACTCGGGCATGATTAATTAATTTAGCCCGATCGATAGGGTATAACATGCACGACGTCTCTGATTCGATTTCGGGTAACAGTCAACAGCACTACGCTACAATCATCCCTTGGCAGAAAATTCCGGGACAGCTGACTGGAGGCTTAAGACCTTTCACGCCAAAAGTTAACTCCCAAGAGGACTGGGAAAAAATGGACTTTGGTTCCTCATTTTGGACAGTCTACTACAAGCACGCAAAGTATAACGTCGGCTTCTTTCACAAACCACGTAACTCCGAACTACGGATTCAGCAGCCGAAGCGAAAGGAACTTGGCAACGAAATTCAAACTCAGAAATTACGTAACTCTTGAAGCCAATTTCTCATCTACTATATATAAGCTCATGTATATAATATTTATTTAACCCAACCTCTCCCTTGAGATATACGGGTATTAGTTGCAATGACATAGATTAGAAATATTATACATGATGATCACTATACTTCTAACAAATAGCATGATTTTGAGTTACAACATGAAATATTTGTGCATTATATCAAGAACACTATGTAGGGTTGTTAATATGCTCAGGTATTCCGATCACTTGTTATTTTCAAAATGTTCCGCATTTAGAAGTGAATCGTTTGTACATTTCGTCTCCAATCAGCTTTCGTTACGGCTGCTAAATCCGTGGTTTGCAGTTACGTGGTGTGTTAATAAAACCGACGTTAACACAAATTTAAATGACGAATGTCAATGTCTCCATCTGACCCCACAGTTAAAAGGTACGGGTCTAAAACCAAACGAAACCTTTTGCAATAAAAGCAACGAAACTCACCTGAAAGGTCGTTAACGCGGTTTTGATTTAAGTTCTTCTGATCTCGCTCCTAAATATTCCAATGCCGTTTCTTTAATGGCAATAGGACCACACCTTGCACAGTGTAAAAGGATCAGAAGTTCCTAATCGAAGGTGGCACGTGTAACTTTGGGTCACTTGACTAATGAGGTATCGTGAGAAGAAAGTGGGGATAATTTTACAATATTTCACTGTCCCTTAAGTTGATTAGCATGTATGCGCTATTTGGAATGGAAAAATTATGATCGTAGTAATTGTTGTATAATTTTTGCCTTTGCGATGTAGTACTGTAAAATTATATATATATTTTTTTTAGTAGACGACAAATTCTAGGAAACACTAAACAATATTATCATTCTTTTGGAAACGGAAGTTCTCTATAAAGTTTAAATATCAATGCTCGCTTTTATGGTTTTGAAAGAGAATATTGTTTAGTGTTTGACAAAGAATTCATTTTCAAGTACTCATTATTGAAAATAGTACGCTGAATACTATATAAACTCACATAATATCGTAATAATATTTGTGTTTTTTTTAAAGTTGAATGAGTGTTGAAATCGGTGCCGATTTTAAACGTTTAGTTAAGATTAACTTTGGAACAAGTTTTCACAATCTAAACTGGAATAAAGGCAAAATATTTTTTTAATTATAAAGGTTTTTTTTCAACTTTTTTTAGTTATTTTTCGTTTTTTTAAATAAGAATAGTGATGGTATTTTTCCATATTGCTTTATTGTTTTGCTGGGAAATCCGGTAACTTATATTGTATCTATATGTAAATAAAAATATTTCATTTGTATGTATATAATATGAAGGGTGCACGAATTAATATTTTTTATTATTTAATTTGATTTAACACTTATAATATGTGATCCGTACAAATCATAGATTTCTTACTATTGGTTATTTTATTTTTAATTAAATATTCTTTTTTTAAAAGCGAAACCCATCTTGAAGAAACAAAGCGCTAAAAAGTAAAAAATAATTTGTAATTTTAGAAACAAGTAGGGAAAAATTTAAATATTTAATAGTAATTATATACTTATTACAAATTTTGACGCCGAAATGTAGATATAGATTTGGTAAATTGGCGCCAACTTCAAAAAGTTGTAATAATTATAACACCAATAATAAATATCTATATTTTTTGCACATGTTCCGAAAATTAATTTTGTTTTTACTTTTTTTTGTGTTTGCATTCCTTTTTATGAAAGGAATGAATTTTGTATGTTTCCCTTTTATATTGCGTTGTGGTCCGCCCCTGCAACAGAAAACTGAAGTTGTTGCTAACTTTTTTCCACGCCCCGAACCCGAATAGTGTATACATTTGTATATACCGAATAGTATCCTGTTTACATTCCGGTTACATTTTTATTTTTGATTATCCGGTTTAAAAAAGTTTTGAAATCAGAGAACATAATAAAAGAGCCCGTTTAATCTATATTTCCGGATAAATAATAACCGAATAACCAACGTTTTTACATTTTTGCTTAATTGGATATTTCTTTATCCATAAAAAAGACTTTTCGAAATTGAACAATATTTTTTTAAACGGTCCGGTAAATTAAGAATTCCAGATAGTTAAATGCCAGATAACCGGATATTTTTTGACAAAAGATTCCCAGGTTTGACGTCTCCTATCCAACAAAAAATGCAAATAATTGAATCAACAGATTATAATAATTGAATTAAAAATACAAGTCGAATTGATAACCACTTAATTGGCGCGCTTTCTGGTATTGGTTGACGCGTCGAAGTAGAAAAAAAAATTAGTTTTAATCAATAAACGCCTGCAAAACCCTAATCTTAATGTACTAAAATAATTTTAATTAAATATTTATCATTTTAACTTTTTTTTAAATAGATGTATAACAGTTAAATTGATAACCTCTCTTCTTCGGTTCAAAATTACTTTAATTGTAATTTAAATTTTTTCCGAAAAGCCATGGACTGTCCGAATTTTCTCTTAACACATGTTAAATTATTTACAATAACCTTCTGTAGTACGCTTATAAATGTATTTCGTTTAATAAAATGTGTTATACATTTGACGAAAAAGGTTTATGTTAAAGGTTTTATGGTGTCTGTTGAGTTTCACAACTTTGATGTAAACTACATTTATTTTGAAATTTTATAAGCTAGCTATTGTGGATAAATTTAATATGTTTGATCCTTTCAATGCCTTAATCCTTTTCAAAGCATGGATAGAAAAGAGCTTTTTGAATGTAACATTATAACGGTCGAGTTTGTATAAAAGTATTTTTGACAATAAATACGTTATTGTTATTATTTCAGAAGGTTTTTAACGATATTTTTACAACTATTTTAGATTCGAAATAACAAACAAAAGTATAAAATTTTAAAAAGTCTTTGGATTTGATGTTATCTAAATATCCATTCCTTGAATTTTCGGCATTTATCGAAATACTATTATGATATTTATTAGCATCGATTTTAATAATCATATTGAATACCGTATGGAAACAGTTTTAAGTATATCGATGAATTGATTATTTCTACATCTGTTAAACAAACTACGAAGCTGTGATCATGTGATTTCTGTAGTAATGAAGATATGTAAAAGTAATACAAAATCGAAGTGTAGGTAAAAAGATACCGAGTTAAGAAAATGGTATGTGACACTTATTGGTTCTTCGTGGGTTGTTTCAAAAATCGATGAGACAGACATTTAAAACTCATAAGTATGGATTTCCAGTAAGGAGGTTTCACGGTATACGTCTACAATGCAAATCTGTTTTAGTAAAAAATGTAGGCATTTGTCTCAAAAGTATATAACTTTTAATGTATAATTCTGTATTGTAATTCTTCCGTATGTGTTTCGTACATTATTTTTTTTATTGTTTCAATTAATTCTGTACAAACCATACTGTCAATGTTGGACGTATTAAAATATTGAAAATAGTAATATATTTGTCACAAAAAAAATAGTTAAAAAAATTATTTTTATTAAAAACAGTCAGCTAAAATTTTAATAAATATTACATTTCTATCGCCAACGTGGTACACTTCTCCAATAGTTCTATAACTTTAATGATGGTTTACAAATGGTATTCAGTATGATACAGCTTTATATTTAATTATACTTTATTGATAGAGGAAACATGAGTTGTAGTAAAAATGAGTCGTAATAATAAAATATTATATTCCATAATATATCTGTTATGTACACTAGTTACTTCACTAAAACACACATTAAAGATATATACAAAATCTTGAAGTATTGTTGAAAATTGGCTATTTAATATTCATTATAAGAAATCCGAAAAGAACTTGAATCTTTGGTTGAGGAATTCTTTTAAAGTAAATCATTTATTCATGTCGTGTATCCAATATGGGTTTTTAAAAATCATTCTTTTTGGAGAGTGTGAAGACGTGCTTCCCATAAAGGATATTCTATACCTTGCTTGCAACTGCAAGTTCGAATAAAATTAAACGTTCTTCTATTGAAGTTCTCTCTAAAAAGCTTCTGCCTTCTGTATTTTTCGAAAATACATTTAAAAAATTATTGATTGATAATTGTTTTTTAAACATAAGTATCCTCACATTTTCCTTATTTTGTTTTACAATGATTGCTATTGTAACAAACAAAAGACTCTACTTAAATAACCACGTTTGAACAAACAATTCCTGTTGTTTAATGTGCATTTCAAATCGGCAATAAGCAGTGCTAGGCTTTCTGATTTCTACAGCAATTTATTATTGTTGCTACACACGTGACATTAGTAATTATAATACCTATGTCGGAAAATTCGATTGAGATATAATTAATGATCTATTGACATGGATACCAAAGATCTTACTCAGTATTCCAATATAATCGTCGCAGTGAAGTAAATAAATCAAAGTGAGTTTTCGTAAATGTTGCTTATTTGATATAGTCCGCGGTTGTTTAGCAAGATGAATTAGATTGACTTTAGAGCAGTGGTCCCCGTAGTCCGAGAAACATGGGTGTTCCGTGAGACAATCTGAAGTGGTCATTGAAGTTCTTTTCACCAAAATAGTTTTTGAAGTATTTTTATATGGCTTTTTTCATGTTCATTATTTTTGTACAGAAAATGTAAATAGAAAAACCGACATTTAAGTTTTTCCCATTTAAAATACTCAGTAATGAAGCATGTGCATTTTGTTGGAATAAATATTTATTATGCTACTTCGTCTGCTTGTTGATATTTTGTACGAGATTAACTTGTTGTCTTGTACTTTTTAAAAGAATAAATTTTAGTTTTAGGTCTTTCATTAACAGGTGTTATTTTTATTCCTTCATTCTTTTACACACGAACTATAAAAAAACTATCGAAGTTACTGAAACACATACAAGCTCAAATACCATCTTTATTATTTAAAGTAATTTCTCTATTGTTAATTAATACTTCTCTACGAGCACTTGAATTAATTAATACGTCTCTGCTACGAGTAGCATCAATTAATCGTATTTAAATTTAATTAAAATTATTAAAATAATTTAATTTAAATACTATTGTTTTTATTAATAAATTATTTCGAAAGTATTACATATTTAATACCCGAATAATATTTAGTATCAATATAATATTTGGTATCTGAAACTTATTTAGTAGTATTAGAAAGTCGTGGTTCGTAGCTTGGGTTGAGTTTGGTTTGGTTAAATAACGTCGCTCTAGAGCTGCACAGTGGGCTATTGGCGACGGTTCGGAGCCTATCTCGAAGGAAAGACCCGGGATTGATGCCTCGTATTTTTGAACCATGGTCAGATGATGAGGACAACACCTGAGCTGGCACTCAACACCTTCAATAGACGCTGGGACTTTGGACCCCGATCAGATTTATCGTCCACCATTCCCGTATACACGCCGTTATTTTTTGTGGATGTTCTGGACGACATTCTAGTATTTTAGTAGCGAAGTTGACAACCCTCCGATCGCAATATCACTACTTTTTACTATTCTTTAGTCTAGTCCATCGCAAGGTTTTGAACCGGGGACCCTTGGATTCCCAGATGATGCCTAATCCACTCGGCTACTAGCTTGGGTTGAGAACCATTGCTTTTGGGGACAATGGCCACAATGGGCGCAAATTAGAGATGGTCCCAGAAAGATTTTCTTTGGAGCCCTTATATGGCATAGATGTCTGGTTAAACCCTATTTAGAAAGTTTCACTTGAAGATAACGGTATCTACTGTAATGTCAATGACACATCTCGAATATTTCAATACCTCAGGTAAAAACAATTTGTATATGTATATAGTGTCTTTGTTTGTGCAAAAGTGCTAAAATGATATCCATTACACAATAATCAGTGTCCGAAATGTTCTTATAGTTGGAGATGTTTGCTAAGCAAGTGGCTAAACAACGCCCTCGGGTTTAGTTTAAAAACGAGGTTCTGGAAAGTACCTATATTTTTTAATAAAGCTTTTACTTTCAAAAAGGTTAAATGTCTTTAAATTAGCAAAATAATTTCATTACCGTGTGGTCTTTCTCCCTCTTTATTTCAGTTTGGTGGGCAAGAGAGAATTAATAAATAACGTAGAGTATTATTTTTATGCTATTTCACCCCTGGCGACATTTTAGTTGAGATTTAATGTCCTGGAATGCGCTCTATAAACACAGCGACTTAAAGTCGATTCTATACATCGTCACAAGATTTTATGGGTAATAAATAGCATTCGCTGGTGCAGAAATTGGTCGGTTATTTACTTTCGCTACGCTGGAGGTTCCTTTTATGACTGGCAGTGAATTATTCGGGCGTTGAAGACATGGAATAGCATGTGAAGTTTTTATTTAATCTAAAGATAGGAAAATTGTCTATTAAGGGAGTATTGTAAAATTCCGAATATCTATTTTTGTAATACTTACAGTTTTTGTTCATAAAATGTTTAATTTTAAACCTAAGTAACATATTATTTTTTTGTATATTGTAATAATTTATTTGTATATTTATTTTTTGTATATTTTAATAACATAAAAACGAAATTTATATCAAATTACGGAGGAATTTTATTAACAGTTTATGTAACACTAATTTTTATCCCAAAAAGATGACATTTCTGAATGTCGTAAATTATTGTATTTAAAGAATACACAAATAAATAAAAAAAATGAAATCCTCTTGTTGTAATTTATATATAGAAAAGAAAGAACCACTAATACAACTTGATACATTTCCAAAACATTAAACATCTTGTTTGAAATATGGCATAATATTCTCTTAAAATTTAGCAAATTGTCAGAAATTTTTGTCAAGCCGCGATTTTATTAACGATTTAACGAGATAGACCACACATACTATAAACCAAACCGAAAAATGTCATGTAAATGTTTTCTTAACATTGTTTCCCTATCAACTAAAATAAATAGGAATTATGTTTTATTAATGTCAATTTGGTTTTTAAGTTAAAAGTTTATTTTCCAATACAAAATATCAATTAAATTAAATGTTTGTATAAGGATATATTAATATTAAATACTTTTTTTAACATCATATTCCTATAAGGAAAAATAAAATTAACAGATTAAAAAAAAATTTAATTACCTATAAAATATTTATATATTTTTAAAGAAAATTTTTAAATTTTTTAAGTTATTTTTATAATGATGTTTTACTAATTTAATAAAATTTAAACCACAAAAAAATTATGACACAAAAATAATAGAAGAAACACATTTTAATCAATTTCAAAAATATGTTACAATTTAAACTATAGTTTTACTATAAAGTTTTCCAATTAAAAAAAAAGTTTTTTAATTTTCATATATTTAAAAAAAAAAAAAACTTTTGGAATTTAAGTTTGTTGTATTACCAAAGTTTTAGTATTACAAATAAATATCTTCAAACAGCATGCAAATATTTGCCCGGAAACTCATACCTTTATATTCTACTAGAATTTTTTACATAAATAATAAAATACATAAGCGTAAACTATTAATAGAAAAAACGGTGCTTGGTTATATTTTGACCGATTTTTTTTTGTTTATTTCATCTAAAATTTATTTAATTTGTTGATTATTACATTTCTATGTTGTTTATATTTGCGAGCAATTTCTTTAAATCTGGTGTAAAATACTTACATGATGTAAAGGTAGGATAGCCCTCCAAATTAGTATTTAACTCAAAAACAGTTATTATTATTTACCATCAGCACACAACACCGATTAAAATCAAATAGAATTTATGTTGACAACGAATTAATGATGAAAAAAAAATATAAAATTTGCAAACCATTTAAATATAGAAACATGAAAATCGTCATTTCCTTGAAGCCTAAAATAACATTTGAAGAAAATTGTTCGAAATAAAGTAAGACGCGAAAACGAACAAACGGAAGATTTAATCTTAGAAAATCTTTGAAATCTTAGAAAAATGGCTTCCTCAAAAATAGAACGAATGCTACGCTTCCAGAAATTGTTTTGATAGAAATATTTTCTGAGATATACTTCTCGGAAAACCTTCACGAAAATAAGCAATCTTTCGAAAACAACCTCACACATTATAAGTAAAAATAATACGCAAGAATAATATAATAAAATAATATTAAATATAATTTAGAAAAACGTTTTAGAATTTTTTTTAATAATCCTTAAATATATTTTAAACAGTTTTGAATAAGAGGAAACAAATTATGCTTTTAGTACTTATAATAAGTAACTATGTCTTGTATAAATTTACTTAAGAAGTAATTGTTTAAAAGATTATATGTAGATTAAATTGTGTTTTTTCTGTACTTATACTGTATAGTTATTTTCTCTCTTATATATTCGAGGTATACCTATATATGCAACGAGTTAACGTTAATATTTAAATTTTTTTACTTAACAAAAGAATTACTCTACTAATAAAAATATGTTTTGTTTTAAAAGAACCTTTGAAAATGAAATTGTAAAAAAACACTTCAGTTGAAAGAAATCATATTTTTGGAATATTTCTCGTGCATTATAATAACAAACACTACTAAAAAAATATGTATTTTTTTGAAAAAAAAATTGTAAATATGATTTATAATTTTTGTGTGTATAATTAATTCAAAATAAAGCGCAAACATCTCACATTGTCATAAAAAAGTGTATAAAAAGTTAGTTTCTCTATTCAGTAATGTGTGCTAATCTTTCTTATTTATTATTAATAAAAATTGTCGTTCGAATTCGGCAAAAGTTCCTTGGAATATTCACTCTTTTAGAAAATCATAACGAAATATGTTTTGTCGCGAATTGGCACTTCTAAAGATTTTATCTTAAATATTTTAAAATATAATATCGTACTTTATATTTGGATATAAAATATACGAAAATTAAATTTTATAAATTTCATAAACATCATAACTACAGTAAATTTAAAAAAAAAATTCCATTCACCTTTTTTTAGTAATATTGTTTACTGTAACTATATTCGTAACTAAAAGATAAACACAATTTAAATATTACGTGGTACTTTTTTATTAAATTCTTAACATATGAATATACTTTTATTATATAATATAACGATTTGTATTTGATTATGCACGATATCTACTGATGATAATTATCGTATTAAATAAAGTATATCAACGATGTAGCGGCGATACCATCTAATTTTACATGCTTATTAATATAAAATATATTTAAAAAGAAAATGAAATTTTTAAAATTAACATATAAAATAATGTAATGACGTAAACAAACAAAATTAGATGTAGCTGTGTCCTAGCATGGTCAAAACATTTCGAATAGAAATGCCATTGTGGCGGATTATAGAAATAGGAATTGTTTGCCAAACAAATCCGTCACTTAATTTCCTTTTGAACGGAACCAAATTTATTTCAATCGTGCTAATTATCGCAGAGTTATAGATATGTCATGTATCATCCTAAAAGTATAAAATACTGTTTTTATTCTGGTACCCCTCTGTATCTAATTTTACAAACATTTCAGGAAAAAAGAATTTGCACTTTACACTATATAAAATCACATTACTCCCTTAAAATGAAAAGAATCAAATTAATAAATTTCAATTCAAGTGAAAAATACTCCCTAAGCAGTGGAATAAAATGTTTCTCTTGTTTAGAAGAATCTCGTTTTTCATGAATAATTTTTTTTTAATGGCGCGCTTCGAATCTTACAAAATTATTTACTCTCCGTTGGATTCAACTTGACTTTGATAAAAAAAAAAACGTTTCGTTATTTTTTCTATCTTCTTGGGAAAATGATCAAACTATATAACTAGTAATGGTCTGTATAGTCAATCAATGATTACTGTAGGATATCAATGCCCATTTTCCCACCACCCCTGCTTGTTTGTAATAGAACAGCCCATGCATATAAACATGTAACTTAGTGGTGGCAACATCCTATTCATGTTGACAAACTTCATGTAATCAGTCCTGTGTCGTCCCAGTGTGTCAATCTCGTAGGCACCCACTTAAATGTTCCTATCTTTATATATTATCTTAGCTTGAACCTAAAGTTTAAATATATTTGAATAATGTCATGTCTACCCTCTTGTATTCCTTTCTTTGCTAAAACACCACAGTTATGTTTTGTCAATTTTGGATATTTGTGACATCCCGCCGAATTGTGACGTGTATTCAGGAATTTTACATTTGATAAAGATAGAGAACTATTTTTAGTAACTAGACTTGTTAATTGAAGTCAATCTATATGATACCTATGTAGCGCGAGGGCCTCCCGAGGCCGAGTGGATTAAGGCGTCAGCTGGGAATCCAAAGGTCCCCGGTTGAAACCTTGCGATGGACTAGACCAGTGGTCGGCAAACCGCGGCTCGCGAGCCACATGCGGCTCTTTGGCCTGTTGAGTGCGGCTATTCCTCAAAAATTAAAAACAACAACATACAAACTTGATTTACCCAAGTTGACTTTTCAAGGATATGCAAGGCCATTGTATCCATTAATGTTTGCCAGTCATCGTTTTGATTTAATTTTACGGATACCTTACAATTTAATTTTATCAATAAATAATATCGATATTTAGTGTGATATCATGTTTTATTCAACGTACCTATAGTTTAACTAAAACTTTATGTAACCTTTATTAAATTAATTTTAAGGAGCACTGTGGATTGAAAGAAGATCTAGTGTCGAGGATTGAGAAAGGTGTGTTGGGATGGTTTTGACATATAGAGAGGATGAACGAATTGAAATAGACGAAAGCAGTCTACCAAGACGAGTGTGGATGGGAGAGTGGGAAGGGGTCACCCTCAGCGAATGCACATGAATCAGATTGAGGGCGATTCTAGTTAAGTCCAGCTTAGGAGTATACTAATCCACATATATAGTTTAAGTTTAAAAATTATGGCTCTCAAAAAAAATTTCAATCGTTTTACTGTTGTTATTTGGCTCTGTTGACTAACGAGTTTGCCGACCACTGGACTAGACTACAGAATATTAAAAAAAAGTAGTGATAGTGTGATCGGAGGGTTGCCAACTTCTCTACCAAAATACTAGAATGTCGTCCGGAACATCCACAAAAAATTAACGGCGTGTATACGGGAATGGTGCACGATCAATCTGATCGGGGTCCAAAGTCCCGACGTCTATTGAAGGCGTTGGGTGCCAGATCATATGAAGTCCTCGTCATCTGACCATGGTTCAAAAATACGAGGCACCGTTCCCGGGTCTTTCCTTCGAGATAGGCCCCGAATGGTCGCCAATATCCCACTGTGCAGCTCTAGTGTGACGTTAATTAACAAAAACAAAAAAAACATATGTAGCGCAGTGAGTTTTTGCAGTCACCTAGAATCGAAAATGCTACGTTTTGCTTGCTACGCCGATACTCTACCCATCGGCTACTTCAGAGTATCAGTTACATGAAGTGACCGCCACGCCTTTTTGTGGATGTGGAGACAATCATATCAAACTATATATCCCTGGGGATTGCGGTTTTCCATAGCTGATAATAATATTTATACAAGATTTCAAATGGCTGTTCCAAGAAATATGGAAATTGTCACTAACCACATTTATACAATAGGACATTAATATGTAACTTTTTTCTCACGAATTATTAATATACTAATTTTATCATCTAAACTAACCACATCAATGACGTCATCCGTTAAAGCCGTATGCGTGTAATATCAGCATTTGCGGTTTTGCCCCTAGTCCGTTGCATTCATTTTTTAATCGACAAAATAAAACAAGAAATTTTGAGTAATTTAAAACCATATTTTAATTTTGAAAGCTCCACATGTTTGTTTTTTTAACTTTTAGTGGAGGATATCTATATTAGAAAGAGCTTTTCATCTTCTATTTCTTCAAATCTGTTATTTATATGTAAATCAATGCAAAATGGCATCGGAAAAGTAATGGGTTGCGGGATCGTATATCAAGCGCGAATAACTATATTAAATATTCAGTACACAAACTACTCGGAATACGTAAAAAGGGAGGGATTTCATAACAAACTGTATAGTATCGTAAGATAACGTATCATAAAACAACTGTGGAAAAAATTTCAAAAGAAGAATATTTTCTAATGTATGGGGTTATTTGGAAAGTACTAAAAAGTTACATGATTTTGCAAAATTGTAATTTTAATTTCTTTCACTTTTTAACGAAAATAATTTTTTCTTGAGCGATATTCATTTTTTTTTTGCGATGTTTTAATAATAAATGGGGAGGTTTTGTTTTTGCTTTTATTCTTATTTATTATATCTTATTATAGTGTGTGTGTGTAATAAATTGTTGTGTTTCTTATGTTCAAAAAGTAAATTTATTTTCAATTTCCGTAAGGGATTTTGTTTTTCTGAAAACAAATGCATTTTTAAATAAAATAATCCTTTTCGTCGATGAACACTAAACACAATGAATATATGTTCAGAAATTTTTTAACTAAAACAGTGAGGAAAGCTTTAAATTTTTTTTCTAGGAAATTGATATAAGGCATGCGTGTTATACGAGTAAAGAGGTGCGTATGCATGAAATCTTAATAATGTACCATCCTCTTTACACTGCATGGGCTACTGAACAAAGTAGTAACTAAATTTATTATCCTCGGTTTTTGCAGCACTTGACTTTTATTCTTTGCGCATAAAAAAATTATATCTTAAATCTAATTGGTATTGTACTGTACAATAAATATACATTGTATGTATTAGTGTAATGTCAGAAGAGTATTTAGTTGATATTTTATATAAAACATATCTAAATCAGCTGCTGTTAAATATTTTTTTCTTTTTCCTGTAAAAAATGTGAATTTTATAAAATATCAACGGTACTGAACCATCACGGGATTGCGGTTTATCACTTAAAACCCACCAAACTCAGTGAAAAATATGCCAAATAATAGGAATAAAAAAAATGCGTGATAACTTAAGTCCTTTTTAACATATCGACACTAAGGACAGAAGTTTTTAGAGAAATTTACTTTAGTGCAATAGCAAAGATAATAATATATGGCCACGAATCGTGGTATAGAGACAAGGTCAAGATAAACCAAAAATTAATACAGATACAAAGGATTACGTTAATATCAATAGCAAAGGCCTATAAAACCGTCTCTGGCGATGCCCTAACCGTCCTAACAGGTATAATACCGTTAGATATAAAGGTCAGAGAGTCTAAAAAGATATACGCCCTTGTGGAGGGCAAATCAAACTTTGTTTATACTGAAGGAATTATTGATAATGAAAACGTACAAAGGATATATGGATAATCTCTGCACCTTGGAGCAGAACAAAAATTAAATGGGAAATTTTGAAAAATAATTGGAAAAGTAATTACATATTTACATAGATGGTTAAAAACTAATTAATACAGTTGTCTGTGTACTTGTGATAACTAAAGGTAATATAACTGTTGATAAAGAAGAATACAGATTATCGAATAACTCGACAGTCTACACAGCGGAGCTAACCGCTATTCGTAAATCTCTAATAACAGTAAAAAACTGTTATCAAAATGAGTTAAAGATAAACATTATCTCAGACTCAAAGTCCTCAATTAAAAAAATCTGCAGGTTTCAAACTGAAAAATATTTAGCAAATCAAATCAGAATGCTAATAACTGAATTGAATAAAAACCAAATGGTGAAACTTTATTGGACAAAAGCTCATGTTGGACTTTGGGGAAATGAAGAGGCGGACAGATACGCAAAGATGGCGACAACAAAACCAATCATAGGTATTAAAACAAAATGGAGCAAGATTCAAACAAAAAACTTAGCAAAAAACGGAGAATTAATAAAATGGCAAAACAGATGGGAAAATTCAATAAAAGAAAGACCCCTGTATAGAATTCATCCCACAGTTAACACTAAAAAGTACTTAAATTATCAAAACTTCTATACTACACAAGCATTAACAGGTCATAGTGCATTTCCTTCCTATCAAAGCAGATTCTTTGGAAAAAATTATAAATGCACAGTTGCGTTGGAGAGAAGGGTACGAGACGACACATCAATTTGTTAAAATGTAACAAATAGGGGGATATGAGGGAGAGATATTTTACACGAGATGTAAATGGCACTGATAATGCGTCGGATATACGTGTGTGTGTGTGTGTGTGTGTGTGTGTGTGTGTGTGTGTGTGTGTGTGTGTGTGTGTGTGTGTGTGTGTGTGTGTGTGTGTGTGTGTGTGTGTGTGCGTGCGTGTGTGTGTGTGTGTGTGTGCGTGCGTGCGTGCGTGCGTGCGTGTGTGTGTGTGTGTCAATATAAATCTGAAAATGTCATATTAAAAGTGTTTCCAATAAGATATTACTATTGTTGGGTTACCACTATGAAAACAGCGTAGTACGTAAATTGGAAACCAAAATTTGCAAACTAAATATGAAATGTATGTTGTTAAAATAAATAAAGTCAAAAGAAAATAAATAAAATCAGCCAGTCAGAGTGAAAATAGGAAATTATAATAAAACTAAATTAAAATTAATTGAAACTGAGCAGGGTTGCTGTCGCGGCGACTAGGAGTCATCCCCGGTCAATTACCATCAACTGTATGCCCTATGGCTGGTCAGGTTAAACAGATTGGATTAACATATCGACAATCGAAGTTTCTTGCTGTATGCCTTAGGGCTGGCCAGCCTAACATCTGAATTAAACTGGATTAACATATCGGCACAAAATAAAACTAAAACCTTTTTCTGAACTAATATTTCTAATTTAACAATGTTCATTAAGGTTGGTTCAACAGAGGCTGAGTTTATCGCGAACGTATAATTTTATTTTACGTCATTTGAAAAAAGAACATGTTTAAAATTTTTTATAGTTATACGTTAATAATAGTAATATAATTAATCACCGACCGACTGGCAAGTTTAAGGTTCACAGGAAAAAGCGCCTGGTAAATATATTTATAAGACATGCAAAATAACATGTAATCAATCAGCTTTAAAAAAATTGCAAATACTGCAAAAAACTTACATTTTTAATATTACTAAAATATTTTTTTTCTAAAAATTCGAATTAACGTTGATGGTGCAGTATTTCAACAGCTTTTTAACACATTTCCCATTCTGTACTTTCTCCCCTTTTAGATATCTTTTAGTGGAGCCAAATGGATATGTTCTGTTATGTTATAGCAAATCCGTAATTATTACAATATGAGAAAATTTTGAAAAGCGAAAATGTATCTGTAAACGACAACTCCACATGCAGTTAGTAAACACTATAAACAGTTAGTTTATGATCTTGGTCATGAATTGAATTTTGATTCAAAGGGAATTGTGAACCAAACAATTCACTTTGGAATTGTGTTCCACGCATGATGTGCGTGCCAGAAACATGAAAAACGTATGGTTGGATAAAATAGTAGAAATTTTACAAAAATAATTAACAAAAAAACTATTGATTTAAAAAAAATTAGATATTTTACACTTTTTCACATTGTTTGAGCTTTATAAGCATTCTTAAGGACCCCCTTAAAATGGAGGCCCTGGATAAGCTCCCCCCCCCGATTGCCCTGCCGCAAATCAGCCTCTGCAGTTAATATAATAAAAATACATACAGAAAACATAATTGAGGTTAGATTTGACTCAAAAGTAAATATCAAAGGAATTGAGAAGCAAAGAAGTATGTTTTATTCTGAACAACGCGTACCTCTTATTTCACCCCAGATCAAGACAACCGAAGAATTCGTGAATTCTCATAAATAACCCGACAGCCAACACCCACCCCCACCCTAATTGCTCGTGTTCCGTCGGCATCGTGACTTGCCCATCGATATCTCGTCTAGTTCGTGAGACATAGCGACATCTGGATGCCGGTTAATAGGCAGCAGTTATCCGAGCTTTCGTGTTCGTTTTATTCCGAGTATTCAGCGGCTGCTCGTCCCTCTTTCGTTTTTTTTTTTATCTCTTTGGATATGCATCACGCAAATGAATAATTTGGGAGACAATTCTCTTTTTCGTTCGTTTCAGTTGGTATGGAAGTTTGTGCTGACAAAGAAATACAAACAAAGAGTCAAAAATGACATCGTTTAGGAAAAGAGTTGTTAGCGTTGTTTCTAAATATAGTGTCTTTTTCAGGGTGTCTTTGGAAAATCGTTCAGGGAACTTAGTAAGTTTGTTTAGTTTTAGCGTGGAGATAGGAGGGGCGGGAGGGGGTAAGGGGGCGACTCATCTTCTTCATTTCTTATTTCTAAGTAAAATTTTTCTTGGAGTTTGTATCGTTGTATATTCCAATTTTATAACTCTAACTATGTGAAGAAAATAAAACAGTTTGAAGAAAGATATGATTGCCGAATGACGTGTTTAACGTTTGCGGAAATAAACTATTTTTACTCAAATTTACAATAATGACCTACCTTTAAAAAAAACACTAGAACAAAACATTGGCTTTTAGGTTGACGTCTATAACAGTTTCATTCATTTTTAGTAGCTAGCATTGCCGGAAAAAAAATATTACATTGTTGGCTTGTAAATATTTTAGACAAACATGTATATATAAAAATGCATCCACGAAAAAGCACATAAAATATTTAAGTTTTTGAGTTTAAAAAGAAATAATGTCTTATATAGTTATTTCTAAGTTTTCCTTGTTAATTTTATATATCTACCGTTATATTTTTTACAATTAATTTAAATTATAAAAATTATTGGTATAATTTTATATTAAGTTCTGATGTAAGACTGTTGTAAATTATATATCTGATTGATAATGGAAATTTAGAGAAGTCGTTTTTTCCTGGTCACTAATATACGCATTTAAATCGATCTTCCTTAAAGGATTTATAGAGAACAGTTAAAATTACAGCAAAAAGAAATAATCAGATAAACCAATTAACAAAGCTCTTGACGTAAGGAATTTGTCAAAAACACACGAAGTAAAATTGATCTCATTCTTTGTAATATATTTATTAAGACAGACGTAGTTAGAAAGTTTAATTACCCCCAAAAATAAAAAAAAATCTCGATTTTTTTTTATTTGCTAAAATTATGCGAATTATCTATATGAGTAATATTTACTTATAATTACTGTAGTTAAAATTTTTAAATTTTAAGGAAAATGTGTGTTTTATTACGTATTTTATGGAAAAATTGTTGAGTAAAACTTAGAAAAAACTCATTTTAAGTTTCATTTTTAAATATTTCAAACTAAAAAGTGTGTTATACACATATAGTTGTTTAAATATCGTTTATTTTATATAAAAATTAAATAAAAAAGTATATAAAATGTTAATATCTATTTTTATGTATTATAGCTTAAAAGATATGAGAAAAAAATTGGGTGACATATAAGTATTTTAAAAAAAAAAGCGTTAGTGTTTAAAATTTTCTTTAACAAAATTGAAAAATTTTAAGTTTTGAAAAAAATCTTAACAAATATGGAATTCTTGTGTTAAATAGTGTTATATTATATTAATCTAAATAATATACATTAGAATATGACCCAAAAAGTGAAAAATAAATATAATAAGTTTAGATGGTACCGTGTCATCTTAATGTCTTCATCTTTGTACATGAAATGAAACTTGGAGTGTGCTAGCCTATCTGTTGTTTTCACAATTTGAATATTTGTTTTGAAATTATGAAGCAAATCCCATTCTCGGCCTGTGGAACAACTAAATTAATATTTCATATAACTTGACACCACTTCACTTGTTTGTAATGAGTCCAATAAGCATATGTGGATAAGTAAATCATCCGTGTGCAATATTTGGTCCTTGAGAAAAACTTAGAAAATTAAAAACTTTGTTGAGTAAAACTTAGAAAAAACTAATTTTAAGTTTCATTTTTAAATATATCAAACAAAAAAAGTGTGATATACACACATGGTTGTTTGAATAACATTTTTTTTTAAATAAAGAGAGAACCATATATTTGGAATTTAAAACAACGTAGCCAACCTTAATATAAAGTTTAAAAAATAATTCAGACATTGCGCATTTTGATATCAAATCCAACATGGGTATATAAATTTAAGCCGTTAGTCTTTAAATTAATTTCATTTAAACAGCATAGTGTATGAAGAGTACATAGTATAGAAGTCAGTGAGTTTCCAGCTTTCAACTATAATCTAATTTATAATATATACAATGCACTAAATATACTGTACAATATTAAAACTACTGCATAATCCCCGCTTTAAAATTAAAATGATATTCATTTTACTTGAACTAAATGAATTCCGTTAGGAATTGCCTAAAAACACTTTGTTATAATTATAAAAAAAAGTAATGAGTTTTCGTATAGGTCAAAAGAAATATAATGACTTTAAAATTCCCAGCTTGTGGCGTTAATTACCGAGCCCAAATATCTTTTTCGACGCAAAGAATCTCTTCATTTCAAATATATTCCCTCGGGATATTGCAATTGTGTTCATTTGAAATTGTTTCGATAAACGGAATGCATTCACTTTAACGTGCATAACAGCTTATGCGCAAAATAAAAAAAAAATTGTGTAAATCTGTAATTGCCACAAACATCTCACAAGAAAAACAGTTTTAAATGCCAATTGGTAGTAGAAACTATTTTTGCTCTACTTTTGAGTTAACGTAACCGCTTTTTGAATGGGTTTGAAATGGATACTGTAATGAAAGAGGTTAGAGCCAAAATGAGTACAACCTATTTTGTATAAATTTAATTAAAGTACGTATTCTAAACTAAAAAAAAAGTGCATTTCACAAAGTACTTTGCTTTTCATATAGAATGGAATTGTATTGGGATTTACAGTAGAATACTAATTTAAATAAAATGCCTTGGTGCGCATATGTGTTAAGTGTATTTTTCATGTATTTGAAGTTAAGAGCTTATACTAATTGTTCTACCTGACTAATTGTGGTAGGTAAAAAAAACAATTACTTTAATGTGTAGAACTTCCTGACTATTTCTGTTCTACATTCCTTATAATAACGCTACAATCTTTCAAGTGACTGTTCCGAAAAATTAATGAATTGCCACTTACCACATATGTACACTTAGGCATCGATACATAAAAATATTTCTGGATTACATGTAATTTTCACACAAAAAACAACTATTTATTTGTTACTGTTTTCATATCTTCTCAAATTCAAAACAGAACAACAATCGCTTTATATATAAAATCACACATTAATCCTTCACACTCGAGCAACATGTTGGTCAGTTTCATCCCGTTTCTGTTCGTTTTACAAAGTATTCTTTATCGTGTTATTTTTACGTTTAGTGTGGATAATGATATGAGTGACTGAAAGAGGTATGAGTGAAGCGAAATATTAATCAGTATATCAAACATTTATTTAGTTGTTTATTGCATGTGTCAAATGTTTAAAATAAAACAGAGGTTGTAAAAAATTTCAAATCTAAAAAAGTTTTAAATCACCGACATACTCGGAGCTTCTGGAAAAGAAAATAATTTCTATTGAAATGTGTGAGAGAACAGTTTTCTAAATTCAACAGCATGTTGTTTCCTTGAAGTTTTCTTAATTCAATAGCATGTTGTTTCCTTGAAGTTTTCTAAATTCAACAGCATATTGTTTCCTTGAAGTTTTCTAAATTCAATAGCATGTTGTTTCCTTGAAGTTTTCTAAATTCAATAGCATGTTGTTTTCTTGAAGTTTTCTAAATTCAACAGCATGTTGTTTCCTTGAAGTTTTCTAAATTCAACAGCATGTTGTTTCCTTGAAGTTTTCTAAATTCAATAGCATGTTGTTTCCTTGAAGTTTTCTAAATTCAATAGCATGTTGTTTTCTTGAAGTTTTCTAAATTCAACAGCATATTGTTTCCTTGAAGTTTTCTAAATTCAATAGCATGTTGTTTCCTTGAAGTTTTCTAAATTCAATAGCATGTTGTTTCCTTGAAGTTTTCTAAATTCAATAGCATGTTGTTTCCTTGAAGTTTTCTAAATTCAACAGCATGTTGTTTCCTTGAAGTTTTCTTAATTCAATAGCATGTTGTTTCCTTGAAGTTTTCTAAATTCAATAGCATGTTGTTTCCTTGAAGTTTTCTAAATTCAACAGCATGTTGTTTCCTTGAAGTTTTCTAAATTCAACAGCATGTTGTTTCCTTGAAGTTTTCTAAATTCAATAGCATGTTGTTTCCTTGAAGTTTTCTAAATTCAATAGCATGTTGTTTTCTTGAAGTTTTCTAAATTCAACAGCATATTGTTTCCTTGAAGTTTTCTAAATTCAACAGCATGTTGTTTCCTTGAAGTTTTCTAAAGTCAATAGCATGTTGTTTCCTTGAAGTTTTCTAAATTCAATAGCATGTTGTTTTCTTGAAGTTTTCTAAATGCAACAGCATATTGTTTCCTTGAAGTTTTCTAAATTCAATAGCATGTTGTTTCCTTGAAGTTTTCTAAATTCAACAGCATGTTGTTTCCTTGAAGTTTTCTAAATTCAACAGCATATTGTTTACTTGAAGTTTTCTAAATTCAATAGCATGTTGTTTCCTTGAAGTTTTCTAAATTCAATAGCATGTTGTTTCCTTGAAGTTTTCTAAATTCAATAGCATGTTGTTTCCTTGAAGTTTTCTAAATTCAATAGCATGTTGTTTCCTTGAAGTTTTCTAAATTCAATAGCATGTTGTTTCCTTGAAGTTTTCTTAATTCAACAGCATGTTGTTTCCTTGAAGTTTTCTAAATTCAACAGCATATTGTTTCCTTGAAGTTTTCTAAATTCAATAGCATGTTGTTTCCTTGAAGTTTTCTAAATTTAATAGCATGTTGTTTCCTTGAAGTTTTCTAAATTCAATAGCATGTTGTTTCCTTGAAGTTTTCTTAATTCAACAGCATGTTGTTTCCTTGAAGTTTTCTTAATTCAACAGCATGTTGTTTCCTTGAAGTTTTCTAAATTCAACAGCATATTGTTTCCTTGAAGTTTTCTAAATTCAACAGCATGTTGTTTCCTTGAAGTTTTCTAAATTCAATAGCGTGTTGTTTCCTTGAAGTTTTCTAAATTCAATAGCGTGTTGTTTTCTTGAAGTTTTCTAAATTCAATAGCATGTTGTTTCCTTGAAGTTTTCTAAATTCAACAGCATGTTGTTTCCTTGAAGTTTTCTAAATTCAATAACATGTTGTTTCCTTGAAGTTTTCTAAATTCAATAGCATGTTGTTTCCTTGAAGTTTTCTAAATTCAACAGCATGTTGTTTTCTTGAAGTTTTCTAAATTCAATAGCATGTTGTTTCCTTGAAGTTTTCTAAATTCAATAGCATGTTGTTTCCTTGAAGTTTTCTAAATTCAACATCATGTTGTTTCCTTGAAGTTTTCTAAATTCAACAGCATGTTGTTTCCTTGAAGTTTTCTAAATTCAATAGCATGTTGTTTCCTTGAAGTTTTCTAAATTCAATAGCATGTTGTTTTCTTGAAGTTTTCTAAATTCAATAGCATGTTGTTTCCTTGAAGTTTTCTAAATTCAATAGCATGTTGTTTCCTTGAAGTTTTCTAAATTCAATAGCATGTTGTTTCCTTGAAGTTTTCTAAATTCAACAGCATGTTGTTTCCTTGAAGTTTTCTAAATTCAATAGCATGTTGTTTCCTTGAAGTTTTCTAAATTCAATAGCATGTTGTTTCCTTGAAGTTTTCTAAATTCAACAGCATGTTGTTTCCTTGAAGTTTTCTAAATTCAACAGCATGTTGTTTCCTTGAAGTTTTCTAAATTCAATAGCATGTTGTTTCCTTGAAGTTTTCTAAATTCAACAGCATGTTGTTTCCTTGAAGTTTTCTAAATTCAACAGCATGTTGTTTCCTTGAAGTTTTCTAAATTCAATAGCATGTTGTTTCCTGAACGAATAAAAATAACATTTATTATTTTTGTGACTTGATACTCGTGTGCAAAGGGTTAATAAAATGTACTGATACCGAAATGATGTCATACTTTCCAATGAAATTAGGTGAAGAACAAGCTAAAGAAAGAAAAGCATCTTTGATGGTCAAGAACATGCAGTTCCCTTTCAATTTGGAGAACATGTTGTTGTTGTTTTGGTGACTCTCTCTCTCTAACCACAGTCACGCACCACTGAATATCCCTATAAAACACAGAGAGAAGAAGTCGTGTTTTCTGTTGTTTCGCCTTATCTGCTGATCTGTCGGAAAGGCCCCATTGACCTTCACCCATATCGTGAAGTAACCCTTTGCGACGGTTTCGCTTTTCCTTTTATTTTATGTATGAGACTTTTTCCCTCTAATGACTTGTTGGAAGCGGAGAGACGAGGAGCCCTAATGGTTTATTTACGAGTGAAGCGTGCGCTTGCACAATTGAGAAGAGTGCTCGGATCTTCGGTTAATAAGTGTGTCGGACCATTTTAAATGAATCCAATAATCTGCCGAAATGATGAAATTGGGAAGTAATTTTTATATTTAAGAAATAGTTTTTTGTATTGATAAATGTGTAGTATCCCCTTCAAATGAAATAGTTACTATTAAAAAATTAATAGTCTCATTTTATATAAAGTTGTGTTAAAAATATAGATTTTTTAATAGTAGTTGAAAGTTAAAAAGAGTAAAATGCTACAATTTGTAAATAATAAAATGCTATTTTTTAGTTAAAAACATATTTATAACAAATGAATGATACCCACAAAAGAAAAATTCTTCAAGTTACTTGCTAAGAACTTTTCACTGGATTTCGATTCCTTAGTCACAAAATGTCTTGTCTATTTTTCTATGAGCTTATGTAAAACGATAACGATTTATCGATATAAATAAAAAACGATTTTGTTCTAAGATACAGTTTATTTTACGATACTTGTTTTAGTTAAGCTATTTTTACTGAATTAAAGTAATAGTATATATAGAGAGAGATATCGTTTTTTTCTGTTCTCATCTTCTTTTGTGACGCATAGTTCATTTTGCACATTAATTAATATTAGAATGAATAATGCATTAATATAATATTGTATATAATTTAATAAATACATAATTTATTTTTCAGTTTAATTTTATACGTATTACACATTTAATTAAATAGTACGAATCTGTATTACATAGATAAAACGTTTTTCTAATAACGTAACGATGCAGGTTTGCTTCAATACAAACGCAAGTCGTTTGAAAAAGCATATATTTATATAATTACTTTAAAAATATTACATGAAAATATGACTTAGAAAAATTATTATACTATAAGCATATTTATTACAGGAAAGTAAATTGTCTTTGATTAAAAAAATATTTGTTTAATGTTTGAGGGCCGTGGTTTAAAATATAGTTGCATTGAAGCAACTGCATTCATTGTTAGGTCATTAGAAATACGCATTCCTTACACTCTCATAAAATAACCCTCTCATTTTTGAGATTTCTGCGATCGTCAAGGCTACTTTCGTTATATTTGACAATCGTTCCATCATTGAATCATGTTAGTTTTGACGAAACAAGAATCCTCAAATTTTGAAAGTCATTTACCTCAGATTGTTTTGCGCCCCCTCCCCTTTTCTGGGTCATCAGTTCATGTTTGCTTCTTATACTTATATTGTCAGAATCCAACTGATCCTTCTTGACCGAGTGGATAGAGCGTTGGACTCTAAAAAGAGATGTCCCCGGTTCTAATCGTCTCGTCGCTATTGAATTATTATATTATTAAATATCTTCCTCAATTTTGGCAATACAAATTTCGTTAAAAAAAACGACAAAAAGAATTTCCTCAATTTGACAAAGTATTTAATAGGGGCATATAGCGTGTGTCTGTGTCGTCAAATATGAGAATGTATTCTTAACAGTATACACAATTGACAAAATGTTACTTATAATTGAAAATATATCTTTCAACTCCGTTGAATAAACGATGCCAAATGCAGCCAATTGATTAATGTACACTGGAGGTCTGTCAATACTACAAATCTCCCCCTAAACTTATTTAATCGGGTGGGATTTCAATTTCAAATCTTATGACTCTGGGTTTCTGAAACTAGAGATAATTCAAGAAATCCACAAGCGTCTTAATATCCGTCAAGTCATTTAAGTTGTCTCTAGATTTTCCTATTTAATGACTATATTTCAAATAAATAATACATTTAAGTGGCAAAAGAGATTAGGATTATTTAATCTAACGTATATTATTAATTTTATAAATTGCGCAATAACCACTGAACCGAATGTCATAAATGATGATAGGCGTAAAGGTATTAAAGATTTAGAATCTGACAAAAGTAAAATTAATCAAATTAGTTTATTTAATTAAAGCATTATTAGTTGCAATGTGCTGCATATTTATCTTTATATACAGTCATTATGGTTAGAGATATGTGCTGAACTGCTACGTATATCTGAATCCATTATTACCGCAAAAAAATATATATACACCATATAAAAAAAACTCCTAAGAGAAACTATTAGTATAGTAAGCACACATTATAAATTAAAAGTTTTTCTTTAATACGACGCAAAAGTTGAATCTAAAAAAAATATCATAGTAAAAATTTGTCTAACTAGTGTGCCTTTTTTGAGCAATTTCTACACGTTTGCCTTATATTAAGGACACAAATACCATAGCTATTTCAACCCTCTGAGTGAACACAATTTCTCCAATATATTAGATTAAAAAAAAAGGTTTCAATATGGCATAATTTTAAAAAGAAATAGTTATTTGTCCTGTAAAAACTAGTTATATACAGACCGATATTGGATGTCTAACAATATCATTTTTGTGGTTTTCGTGCAACTCCTAAATTGCTGATACTGAGCAAGTGCAAACCTTCTTCTTGATAATTTATTAGTTCGAAGATGTCCTTGCTGTTATTGAAAGCCGAATTTGGTTGTCATGGTATACCTTATTTTGGCACATATCCCTATTTGAGTGTGATTTAATTGATAATTTATATTATAAGATTTTTAGTCGTAATTTCTAGTATTTTTAGGGGGAAGGTATTAAAACAGGGGAAGGTTAATTTTTCTGAGAATTATTTTTAATCTACATATATAATTCTCTTTCGCGGTGATCGATAAGCGCTGTTTTCTCTTCGCTGAATGGCAACATAAGTTTGTTTACAAAAGTTTGTTGTGTCGAATTTGTAGTTTGGTATTACGTTAGCCATTTTGACGATTAACCCCCCTTCCATTCATTGGTGAATAATTATTTTGATAATGTCAGCGGACCGACGATGTCGAGGGCTGTTTGATGAAGTCGGTGTTTGGTAGAAACTCCTAGTTATATGTATTTCTTTACAAAATTTATCTTTCAATTTATAACCATTTTAAAATGATTTATTTACCCACGAACTTTTTTAAACTCATTTTTGAATTTCCCTTAAAGTTTTGAAGTTTTTTTTTTTTTTAATTTTGAAGTCATAACAATATTTATTTAATTACAATTTATAATTGAAGATAAAATTAGATAAATGAGAGGTTTGTAACAAAAAAAATCGTTTTTCAGATATTTGACTTTAACCCTCTGAGTGGTTAATTAAAGGAAAAATTTGTTTGTAAAGTTGTTGACATATATATATATATATATATATATATATATATATATATATATATATATATATATATATATATATATATATATATATATATATATATATATATATATATTATATATATATTATATATATAATGTATTTCAACATCGAATATTTTTATGAATTTAAAGTTTACGTGTATTGCTAGAAAAACTAGAAATCCTTAAATGACTTTAGTCATTCAGCTCCTTCAGAGGGTTTACTTTTTTATTTTGTATTTGATTGTAGCCGCATATCTTCTTTCATGACGCTGTTATCTTTGTTAGTAAGGCTGATGCAGTGCTCCCGTCAGTGTCAAAAAACGGTCCCACACATACCCCTTTCATCTACTCACCTCTTCAATTGCAGAGGAGATGAGGATTTTAAAATTAATCTTTTATAATTTCCAAAATATCTTTCTTTTCTGTATTGCGGTGCAGTAAAATATTCGAAAGTGCATAATCTCTATCATTTTACCAATCTTAAGCGTTATTTTTAATTTCGTCTTTAGATTTCTACCGAGTTAATTTTAAGTGCCGTGGTTTTTGATATTTTTAGCATAATTATCGAAATGATAAATCAATTACTAAAAATTAAATAAATTAAAGAAACGGGAATTAAATTAATTTGAGTCCCCTTAATATTATGAGTGACTAACATTTTTTAGTATAAAATACATTTTATTAAATTTAAACTTTGCGTACGAGAAAATAAAAGGAACCTATTCAAAACGTGTTCTTAAAGAAAATTGACTGTAACTAAACGAATAAACTTTTCTCATTAAGAAAAGAAGCACTTTAAAAGTCTCCTAAAATTAGTTATTTCTAAGAAACCAATTTAATATTCTTAAAAATAATCTGTTTAACTATTACTGGAGTCGTATTACAATACAAATATCAAACATAAAATATGAATGGTGCGACTTAGTTTATTCCATAAATGAAAATGAAAATTTATTTAACCACTGTGTAAAAATGAAGTCTTTAACGTTTTCAATATACATTATTTCCCACATCTTAAAATTGATTCATTACTTCACTTATTAAAATGAGCACTTCCGAGCAACAAGCGAGTAACTTATTCCGTTAAATCCAAAAAACTAAGACAGCTTGTATTACTCGCCAGAGAAAACAAATCTAATTATGGGTTCTAGCACTTGAATGATTCAAAAGTTAAAAATGGCTATTTTAAATACATGTTCGTTTAAAAATACTCTTGAAATACACTCTTAAAAATTACATTTATTCTTTTATTTAACAGTAAATATTTGAAATGGCAATACATTATTAGATTGAGTAAAAATGTTTATTCTTTTTATTTGGGTAAAAATAAATCTCGAATAATGAACTTACTAAAATAAAAGTTTTTCAGAAAACGTTTTACGGTACCATTAAAAAGTTTTCTATGTATTTCAATACATTACGTAACTTGAAATGCATTGCTTAGTTTCGTAATCGATTTTCTTTTTTTTTTTGCATTTTTTTATGTGTGCGAATATTTGATTCAAACCAATTTATTTAATGATTTTGTAAAATTCTAATAAAGTTGAAATTTTTATTTTGATGGTTTTTCGGTTCCAATACAATCGCCCAAATAAAGCTAGATAAAGCAAGTGATTGTTGCGATGATATAATGTCCGGCAGGTAAGAAATAAAAGTACGAGTTGGGTGGCGTGATATGAAATCCGGCAAGTGAGAAATAAAAGTTGTCTTGCTTTCATGTAAATTAGTCTACGATTCCACTGCGCTATATGTGTTTTGTGTTAACTCTGTTCTTTCTGTTGCTGGTATGCTCTAGTCGAGTGCTGTCTTTATAAACATTCGATTTTCTCGTTTAAAATTTCCGTTTATTTTAAACTGTTGAAAGTCACTCACAACCGCGCTTCTGCTTCCAACTGTTTATATTTTTATTTATTCTAGAAATAAAATCACTAAGCATTTTTGATAAAAAATGTAAAATGTTGCTTCTTAATTCAAATGAAGAACTTATAATAATATAATTAATTATAATTTTTTTTTAAAGTTTCAAAAACAAAAAATATGGGCGTGTGTATTTAATCATGTAAAATCTATTCCATAAATATATAATCCGGATCGTTCGAAAGAACTTGTATAGTGAATGTAACATAATTGTGGATATCTGAATTTTTTATGCTTTATGTTTAAGAAAAAATAACATCCTAACATGTTGCTTATGTTATAAAATCTCGCTATTTCTATAAATATTATTTAATATATCTATATATTTCTTTCAGTGAATATCATGATAATTTATGGTTGAACACAAAGTTTGGCTAGTCAATTAAAGTTTCTAATTGTTAAGCTCTTAATATTAGTTTAATAGTTTGATATTCCACTCTTACATGTGAATTTTGATTAACAAAATACACTAATACACTATAGTGTAATTTAGGCGCGTTTCGTAAAGTTGAAAATCAAACAATGTCAGTCGCATTTTTAGAAAACTTTATTAGACCAATATCCTTATTACATAATCTCATTAAAAAAGTAGTACTAGACATATTAAATTCAGTTATTGTACCATTCCAGTGTTTGTTTTTAAAATTGTTTTACGCGGGCATACCAATTTTTAAAATATTTTACTAAATGCATAAAACCTTAAATCGCGTGGAAACACTGAAAACTTATATTTAATTTTTGAAGCTAAACGATAGATCTTAATCTTTTATATTTTATATCAGGAAAAATAAAGTATTCGAAATTCGCGTTCGTGAGTAGTATTTTGCACCAAAACATTTCAGTTTGATGACTGTCATTTTACACCCAGTCCTCATCTTCAAAGACTAACTTTTTATAAAAATTTCAGATTGACGACTTTATATTTACACCAAATCCTAATTTTTCATGACCAACTTTATATAGATATTTTTTTTTTTTGGTAAGACCCAAATTTTTTTTTTCAGATTAATTGTTTGTCTCTCTTCTTTCCGGACTGTTCCTTTACTGATGATACTTCCAATTTTCACCTCCGTATTTCTCTTTCTACCGTTGTAATGGATTAATTTTGCAACTGCCTTTGCTCGCTCCGTTTTTATAAACCTATTATCGGTTTATGTTTTTGATTGAGTCTTCAAATTCTTATTTACTGATATCAAGTTCGTTATTACTGACCTGGCTAAAACTACTATACGCACCCGTTATCTTGTAGAACATCGCAAGAGTAATTTCAAAGTGTTCCAACATTTGCAGCGCCCCGTGATCGCTAGGAAGCGTGATAAGAAGTTTCGTTTTCATAAACAAAATTAGCTCCTTACAGAGCGAGACAAGAAGTTTATTATTTCATTTTTTTTCCTTTCAACTTCGGAGATAAATTGGCAATAAAATTACAAAATTTCTCAAAATATTCAAACAATAATTGAAAAAAAATGAAAATTGGAGTATTTTTATGTAATGAAAAATTGAGTGCATTGTTAGAGAAAACAGCAGATCTCTGGACGTGATATCACGTTCATTGACTTTTTTATACGGTTGTCATAGATAAAAAAATAATATGTAAACAACAGTTACATGAGAAAAGCCAATTATTTTAAATTTAATAATGTTACAACACTTAAAAAAATTAAGTATTTGATATTTCAATCAATGTGCATAAGCCATCAAATATATTTCCATGGACGAAATACCTTTTGGCGTCTTTACAATAGACTACACACTAGGGTGGAGTGAAGGTATAGGGTAAAAAATTTTCTCTCAGATATCAATATCTAATAGCATGGAAAAGTTGTTACCTTGTATACTAAACATAGTGTAAAAATTTCATACCTCTTAAGCAAGATCTTGAGGGTCCACAATTAACTTTTGTTTTGTAAAAAAGCGAAATCTTACGTCCATGTTAAACTCCCATAGGAAAAACTCAAATGTTTTTTTTAAGTGACATAAACTCATTTGTATAAGATTATAACTAACAAATTACATTATTATGGAAACTTATTAGTATGAATTACTTTTAAAATATTCTTGCATTTTATTTGACCATAAATATGAGACTTATTAAATTGCAAATGTTTAACAGTGAAAAATTAACTGTAACACATTATAATAATAACTTTGAGATTTAAGAAGAAAAATATTTATTATATACAAGAAATAACTGGTTATAAAGCAGGATTATTCTTGCTTTGTGTTAAATACTTTCACATTTCCACAGGACTTAATTTTTTACGTAGATCAATCCATCTCTGGAATTATATCCACACATGGGTTAAATTGAAAAAAATTCCAAATGTTTAACAGTGAAAAATTAACAGTAACATATTATATCGTACATAACATATCATACAGTAACATAACCTATCGCATGTTCTAGCCAACAAAGGAAGAGGTGTTTTCATGGTTTTGGATTCTTTTTTTTCTTCACAGCCAATGGATTTTAATATTTTAGGAACATCCCATTCTTAATCAACCGAATCAATAACTTCTGGAGATAGTGAACTGTCCACTTCATAATTGTCAAGATCATAAATTTTTTGTCGTTTAGACATAAATGTTGCTTGCGATGATTTACGTTTAATCCACACATTTAATGTTTCAGTTGTTTTAGTGTCGACATTTCCTATAACCATATTTCGCAATGTCCTTTGGTCCTCTAAAAAAGGAATCTCATTGAGAGGAACTTTTCTATCTTTCGGACAAGAACACTGAGCTAAAGTTACAAATTTACAAGAACATTATATTACACATTATCAAATAGTTTCGTTCCTGCTAGTAAACTAAATGATTTAATTTTTAAGAGATAATTTTCTTATGATTTTCTGATCTTGCGCTGTTTCAAGAGCTTCATATAAGAGCAGTGATAGGTTTTCAACATTGTCAATACTCTTGATCGAGTGACTGTTGGAATTGAAGCTTTGTCCCAGATATAACAAATTTTGTCCACCACTTTAGCAGCGATATCAGAAAAATTGGGATCTTTAGAAGATAATGAAGGTTTCAGTGTATTTCTGATGTGAAGGTAGTATTTAAATACTTCTTCACATGTTGGTAAATGATTATCGTATAAATCGCTTGGCAAATGTAAACAAATAATTTACAATCATGCGGTTACAGTTAAAAAGAAAAAGTTCGTTTTTATTAAGGTAATTTGTGTTTTTTGTTTGGTTTGATATGAATAAAAACTTTTATGACTGTATAATAACCTTTTTAATCCTTTAAAACTAATTTATCAGTTTTGATTTTGAGTTTACGGCAATAACTAACTTTTAATAAAACTAAAACAAAGCCAACTAGCGTCATCTCTTGTTGCCAAATGATGCCAACAGTGGATGCCAAGTTCGGAAACAGCGTAATGACTTTGTATTTAGAAATTGATTGTGGACCCTCAAAATTAAACTTTAAAATAAAATAAAAAATATATTCACTATCAGTATGATATGGAACAACTTTTTAGTGCTATTAGGTTTACTATCTGTTAAAAAAAAAATTTCACTCCACCCTACTACACACGGGGTGGGGTGCCACACCGTATTACGCTTCCAGAGAGAACTTTCCGACTGCAACTCCGTGACAAGTAATGCTATTGACAGAAATTAAATCTCGTTCGGTAATAATTAGGCACCGATGGTTGTAAGAATCTTTAAATAAAGCATAGCATCTACAGGGCGTGGATGGAGGCATGCGTTTACAAATGTAACAGCTTATTTATCTTCCTTCTGATAGTTGTTTTATTTGGTGAATATTGTTTTATCTGCTTAAATGACGTTTCACTTAAAACTCTTTTAGTCGTGTTCCGCCATAATCAGAGTAAGACTTTTACAAATAAATTAATCAGCGATAATTGAGTGGAAGTTGCCTAAATTAATAAATGCCTAATTTACTACACCAATTTTGAATCAATGTTTTTTCTACAACATTCAGATTTAAGTCGTATCAACGTGCTGTAACTCCTTTAATTTTTAATTTACTGTAATGGATTGTTTAAATAAAAGTATACAGATGCTAAAAATTCTTTTCAGTAATTACTATTTTGCTTTTTTATGTTTTTTAAAAAAATTATTTTAGTAAAACTTAATTTCTTGCATTAAATTAAAATACAGATATATATAATAAAAAATAAAAATAAAAATTTATATATATATATATATATATATATATATATATATTGCATATTTTAATTCGCGAGCATATAATCTGTGTGCTAGTTATCATATTTGCATAATAATTTATTTATATTCTCAACTGTTGAGAATTTATGTAAAAAATGTCTAAAATATAAAAAAGAAATAAAATTGTGATTATGAGGTGAGAGTGAGGAACAAAATATTCTACATAATTTAAACTAAATAGAGACAAATATAAAATATTTCTCAAAAAATCTCAAAAGAAAACAAATGTGTTTATAAAGTGTTAAAAAATTATTTTTAACAAGAATTAAATAATATAATTTAAGAATAAAGCGCATTCTTATTACCACTGTTTGTAGTTCGTGCATTTTACATAAAATTTCAAAATTTGGTGGCCATATTTAAAAAATGGTAGTAGTCATTAAATTTTATATAATTTTTTAACATTTATTAAACTTTCTCCATAGTTTTTCCTTAGTTGTGTCAGTATATTTTAAGATACGAAACAAATTAATTTTATCCACAAATATATGGAATCTGAGTGAAACTCTGTTTCTCTGATTTATACTGAAGTTCTAAAACTGTTGTATATAGTTGCATAAACATTAGACCGCTAATTAGGGATTTTACTGGTTTTAGGGACATTTATTACGCAGAACTATTATTTTTTCCAATATATTATAATTAAATATATAAGAAGTTACAATACGTAATTATTCGGTATATTATCTTCCTTAAATGCAATATTATTTTACTCAATACATGTTATCATTCATTTTAAAAATTAACCCTAATATATATAATAATTGAATGAGTAAATATATTTAATAAGTAGTATTATTTAAAACATGCATAAGTTAATTGTAAATAGTTACAATTTATTCTTGAATTAAATAATACAGAGAAATATTTAAGTTTTACAAATACAAAGTTAAACTACAACTAAGAATAAATCAAAAACAGTAAATTATTTTGGAATAACTTTGCTAACTATTAGAATGCTCTAAATCTAAAAACAAAATTAAAATATTTATAGTAAACATTACCATACATTAATATTTGATTGGAAATGCATATAATTATCACCATGAAATTTCAAGTAAATAAATTACTTTTCGATGTTTCATTTTGTATTTCTATGCTGATATGTTTCTTAAACATTTAATGCCATATCCGATTTCAACTTATTGATCCATCCGCGAAGTGTAGAACGCGCTAACGGGGTACAGCAGTCGATAACATTTTCAAATTCGCTTGACAAAAAGGCCTCGTAAGGAGGCTCGAAAAGGTATTTTTCGGCAGCTTCTTTCAACTCTTTGTCTTGGTGCATATCAGCCAGAACTAGGATGTTGTGGACGTTGTCCACGGTGAGGTTGGATTTCAGAAAAGAACAGCATTTATTCTTCAGAGAAATGATCTGATACTTATCCGCGACTGAATACAACCTGATGACACTGTCGCACGTGAGGTTTTCCAAACAATCTGTGTACATGAACGACAGCACTCGTTCCATAGTTTTCGCATCGACATCCGGAATGTTCACTACGTTAGTGTTCTTTTCGGCAGTTTCGTGTTCGAACATGGCGCTGAACACCGGAGATCTGGAACCGAGAACCACCTTGTGGGCGTGGAATGTTTTGTCTTTGACTCGGAGCTCCACGTCGAACAGCTTTTTGTCGATGTAAAAAGACTTCATGTCTTTGGCGAACGTTCCCAGGTCGCTGGCGTCGGTGTAGGTCTCGGAAGGTATGGAATTAAAATTGTACTCTTCAATCACCGATGGTTCAGCGCCGGAACAAAAGGTGAAAGAACACATCAAATTCAGCACGTCATTCGGCAAGCATAACCTCTTAAATTCATTCAGCTGCTTCTTGGTGAAAAAAGAAGGGAATGACCACACCTCATCCTGAGTTGGGGAATCAAAATGTCTGTCTTTTTCTGACGACATATGCTCCCTTCCTTCTATATCCATAACCACCAACTTGCAAACCACATAGATTGGACTCATTTCTTTCCTGGCCAGCTTTCGAATATCAATTTGGGCGGTTTCTTCCGGCCCCTTAAACGATATGGTCAAGGTCAAAGGCGAAGCCTTGTTCGAAGTGCACACCAACGGAACAGACAGCTTCTGGTCAGGTTTCAAATGACTGACATTCCTGATGGGCCAAGTGAAGCGTCTTTTTTCAACGCCAAATCTAGTTCGAGCAGAATATTCGTCAATGTAGGGGTACATCTTCCTCTTTATGTCCACGATCTGTTGACTGGACATGACGTACAACTCCTCGGGAATGTCACAACTGGGTGCGTCCGTCTGACCCTCGTACAGGCAATTGACGAGGGCCTTCACGGCTGCAGTGACTTTTATAGCTGCCGGTGCTTCAATCTTCACTTCCCGCATTCTGCAACGGACTGTAAGAGTGTCCCTCGGCAGAAGAGCGTGCTTCCTCTCGAAGAGTTCCGGCAACTTCATCAGCTTGTGCGAGGAGGACTGCTGTCTGGAGTACGCCTGGCTCGCGGATTTGAACTCGCACTCGGGAAACCCTCCGGCAATCACGAAGGAAAACTGGCAATAAATCGTCACAGTCCCTGGACCCTGATCGTTTTCTCTGTAGAGGTCGCACGCAACGTAGTCGTCGTGTTTCCCTTTAGGATACAAATTCAAATGCCATTCTGTCCTGTTCAGTGTCCCCATATGAAAGGACGGACTCTCGAGTGGGACGTTCCTTTTGAGAGGACACAAGCTGAAATTCTCAATTTTCCAAGTAAATGTCACATCTGCTTCTGCAATGTCCTCCATATTCGATGTCTGAATGAATACTTTCGGTTACCTTATTCGTATATGGTAGAAACACGACTTGCTTATCACCGAAAGAACATGAAAGATAAATTCCCTTTTATCTCGTTAAGATATGAAAGTATAAACATATGTTGCATATCAAATTGAAATTTAACTCCTTTGTAAATTATCTTCTGATAGATTTAACTCCTTTGTAAATTATCTTCTGATAGATTTAACTCCTTTGTAAATTATCTTCTGATAGAGGAATCTCTAAAATGATTATTTGTTCAAGTATTTATATACAAATACAGTAAAACCTTCTTACGGCGACCCTTCGATATTACCAACGCTTTAAGTTCCAATTGGCTGATTAGTTTGTCAAGTTATATTTTTTAATCATTAAACCGACATTTCGTTATAACAACTATCATGTATTGGTCTTTTGAGTGATTGAGTGAGCGTCTATATACTACACTGAAGCGTACGTAATATCATTATGTCGTACTCTTATATGACATTATATATTTTTTATCTTACAGTACTATTCCCGAAACATTTTGAATTTTTGAAACACACACAACAACGGCAGTGAAGAAATTTAATTTTGTTAATATTTCATTTTAGAATATTAACATTATTTTGAAGACAATAATAAAAAAAATATTTACATTTACTATCACATAAAAACCCTCCTTAATATATTAAAACTTCGAAGTTTCTTAAAAGTTATTAATATATTAAACAAATACACATATATAAAACTGCAATACATTTTATCCACAATATATTATCACCTTATTTCTAGAATTCTACTTTCCATTTCAAATTTAACTTGAAATTTAATTTGTGATGGTTTAAAACTATATTCGGTAAATTCTATCAATGGTTGTTGGACCTTTTTTATAAAACTAAGCTTGTGTAAAACACTTATGCATTTATGCTCAAAGCGTCCTATTGTGATTCTCCTATTAAAATTTAAGAATGCATTCCAAATACAGTCTTTTAGTTGTTTTGTCGATAAAAAAAATAGTTTTCAGGAAATACTCCAAATATTTATCCTGGAGTAAATTATTTTTGTTATGAAATTACTTTAACTTGCTTTTAAATAAATTTAATTTATATAAGGATGATTTTGCAAATAGAAAGTACAATATCATTGAGTAATGTGAAAAACCGTATAATGAAAAATCCTTTATAAATGAATTTTGTGATAATTTAAAAACAATATGTGAAAATATATTGAATGTGAAACTTTTCTTCACGAAACTAGAAAAAAAAATATGTAATCAGGCATGCCTTTAAAAATCAATCACGAAATTAACGTTCTTGATAAAAAAAAAATACTTAGAATATATATATATATATATATATATATTAATTCTGAAATTTAAAATTGCTTATCTTTTTCCTTTTATTACAAAATTCAAATAATTTTAACTGGATTCTGAACAAAGTGTTTCATTATTATTATTTCCCTTAGGCAATCGTTCCAATTAGAATGTTTTTTTGCGAACTATATACGAAAAAATAAGAAAATTAGACCGTACTATATTAAGAATGTAATAAATAAATTGTAATTGACAAGTTTGAAAACCTATTCCTTTTTAATGGCTATATATTAAAGTATGCAATTATTCATAGTACAGCATATCCCCCAAAAAAACTTTAGAAAAGTAAAAAACGCTAATCGCCCCTCCCCCTAAAAAAACCTTCGAAACTGTGGCTAAAAAAGTTGTGATATAAAAAACAAACAAGCCAATTGCACTAGGGGGATCAACCCTGCACACCCTCTCACTAGCCTTCTCCCGGAAAACAGCTGCGCTTTCTTTTCTTAGATCGGTTAAAATTTTATGTGTGTATAAAATTTTAACCCAATGGTACAATTTTTATTTTGTAGAGCGTATTACTTACCGATAATTTTAACTTTTATTAAGCCGTTCTAAAACACAATTTGTTTGGCGACGGAACAGTCGAAGGACTTCATATTTGGGTATTAATTGCCTTGTGGCATAGAGTTTTGGCTCTTAGGATTTAATTACTTTTTTAGCTAATTAAATTTATAAATAATTAATATTATTAAATAAAAGTAACAAAAGGACCTTGTGATGCCATAAAGCTATCATATAAGCTATTAATCAAAAGAATCGGTTCAATAATGTAGTGTATAGCTCGACTTACAAATTCGGGCTTAATAATTTGAAAAAGTGACAAATCAACTAACTTTGCGCAAATTAAAAAACTTCGTATCTCCGTTGATTTTTAATGAACAAAAAAATATTCTTGTATTAAAATAAAGGTTTCACAAATACGGTTCCACCAATACTGGTTTTATTTTTTTACGAAATGTAGTTCGGATTCTGGACTCTGTTTTACGAACGCGGTTTAACATTACAAGTTGTGCAGAGTATATAAGCTTAAGTCCTGTCGGGCGTTCGTTTCTTTGTTGGCTGCTTTGACGAGTTGGCGTTATTTCTTCTTTTTCTGGCTTAGCGTTGCGAGCCCGACCGGGTCGCTTGATAGCAACAAAAAACAGCAGGGTTTTTAAAACAAGCAATTCATTTATATAAAAAAAAGATTTGGAAGATTTGGAACAACAACTACTATTTTTAATTCAATTCGAATATGATGCAATCTTTACTAAACTAAAACTTTATTCTACTGAGTTAACATTTGTATTTGGATAGCAAAATTATATATAATCACAGATTATCCTAATCCAGGATAAGACAACTTTTCGGATTGCATTTCTCACTTCTAACTAAAGCTTAATGTCTAGTTTATTTATACTTTCTTTCCCCGTAAAGCTTAGAACTCAACTCCGAAAGCAATAAGAGGAATAATTCGGTATAAATCGAACACAATAGAAACTAGTTAGCGCCTGATTAAGAATTCTTTTTGTGAGGGAATTTATCAACTGCTGATAAGGCATCGATAATGGGTGAACCTCCTTCCTGCAATCTGCTACGCTTCAACAATAGACGACCCATTGAAATTCTAAGGGGCAGAAAAGAATTGAGGTCTAAATCGTGATCGGGATAGAACATGAAATTTCGAACTTTGTGTAATTTTTAGGAACTTGATACATAATTTTTCTTTTTGCGCCTTGAGCGTAATACGGAAAAATGACATTTGATACAATAAATATTCTTTTTTTTTTAAATTGCATTTAGTTTTTTAAAAAATGTTTTTTTTTTAATAACAAAATTTTTATTATACTGTAAATCCATTAACGTGTTAATTTCTTGCTTATAGATATATCCTTCCGTGATAAATATTTCCACGTGAATGAAATTCCTTTGATAACTTATAACTCTTTCCTAATTTTTTTACTTAGAAGAGTAAACTGGGAATGCAAAACTTATGAGTAATGTGCGTTTTAATTCGCCCTCTGTCCATTAAATTATGCACCACATTTCTTTAATAATTGTAATCGGTCATCCGGATTAAAATTATATAATTATTCATTTGTGAGCCATTTTTAATAGTTTTGTCTGTAAGTTTGTGATTTTATATAAGTATTTACCTATTTAAAAATTTATTTTTATGAAGCTTACTCTATGTTTAAACCACCACTTAAAATTACCTTAAATCATTTCTTTCAATGCATAGTTGGGAAGATGCAAAGATCCCATGTGAACAAAAAAATAAAAACTATATATAAAATTAAATTATGATAAAACTACAACTCTTTATATAATTTTTTTAAATGCATAAAAAACAACAAAAACAATTTAACAATACACAACACATACACTTGACGGTAAAAATGGATGGACTTCAAGTGTAAATATCTGTATTACAGTATACAGAGTGCCCAATAAAGTCCTCCTTTGCCATCATCCTTAACTTTTGCAGAGGCCTCCGTGCCCGAGTGGATTAAGGCGGCGTCAGCTGGGAATCCAAGGGTCTCCGGTTCAAAACCTTGCGATGGACTAGACTAAAGAATAGTAAAAAGTAGTGATATTGCGATCGGAGGATTGCCAACTTCGCTACCAAAATACTAGAATGTCGTCCAGAACATCCACAAAAAAAATTAACGGCGTGTATACGGGACTGGTGCACGATACATCTGATCCGGGTCCAAAGTCCCGACGTCTATGGAAGGCGTTGGGTGCCAGCTCAGGTGTTGTCCTCGTCATCTGACCATGGTTCAAAAATACGAGGCATCGTTCTCGGTTTTCCCTTCGATATAGGCCCCGAACCGTTGCCAATATCCCACTGTGCAGCTCTAGTGCGACATTAATTAACCAAACAAACTTAACTTTTGTACGCCGTCAGCTATAGGGCTCATTTCCACGTTGTTGTCAGGTACTCGCATCCCAGAAGAAGCATTTCTGTCGATGCCATCACTGTCACCGTGAGCGACACGCAATTAGCTGTTTACACTGTGCTAGTAACTGGCTTGCAAGTTGAAGTACTTTACTGGCTAATGCCAGCATCCCGATTACGATGATCCTGTAAATATACATTCCCCAGATTTTCATGATACCTATATAAACGGACAAATTTTGCAGTTTGTTGATTAGTCATATGAGCTCACTGTTTTCTTGCCTTTTTCAACCATAATTACACAATCACGTCGCAATTTCTTCACTTCAACAACAACACGTTCGGCGATACCTGTTACACAGTGCAAGTAGCAAAAGACGCCAATCTCAAAAGGTGGTGATTGGGGAGAGCGCCAACTTGCCAGTCATACAAAATATATTTGTTTCACTCTCGCCCCGTAAGTGGCAATTCGGTATTTGATAAGACCGCTAACCCAGTCCCCTAAAGGCAAAGAAGGAGTTAGCGTGCACATCTCAAACTATACGAGATTAAGAAAGTAGTCGATGATGATGTTGCTGAGTAGCGTCGACTCAGTACGAAAAAGCACCTGTCGCACATAAAGGATATGAATTCCACTCCGGCATGTTTGTTTGCAATTCCCAACACTGTTACTCCTTTCTAACGTGTTTCGTAACGTAAAAATTTCGGAAATAGAAAACATACAAACACACGTTATGCGTGTTCTATTCATATCAAAGTGCGTTTTCGTATTGAAACGAAGCTGATCGAAAATGTCCGATTGACTATTTTCATGTGTATCTCGTATAATATTTGAGGTGGCTCTTGTTTTTGCCGTCTGTATACGGTCTCATCGAATAACGCAAACACTTTACTGTGCCTAAACTCCACGTTTATGTTATGATAATAGCTATCGACGTTTCAAAGTTAAAGGTGTGTGTGGAGGGGGGGGGGGGGACTTAACTGTGTACACCTGGTATAGAGAGTAAATAAAAATAGCGCACAATTGATAATGGAATATTTTACGAAAATGTCAATTTACAAAAAAACAACTTTAATACATTTTTTATACTTTGTAACTTAAGTCATTATAAAACTTAATACAATTATATTATTGCAGTGTTTTAAGGGCGTTATTTTCCCATTCCATTGGTCACACCAAGGTGCTTGTTTGTGAATGCATGCCTGTGTACCCAGCAAAAAAAGTCAGCATAAAATCTTCATCAAAATTTTGAAATTAAAGGTTTTATGCAGGAAAACTGCAGGTTTTTTGAAGATTCTTAAAATTAAAGGTTTTTGTTTCAATGTCCTTCATAAAAACTTCAAAAAAACTTCATAAATACCTGCAAAAAACCTTCAATTTTTGTTCATGAAAGGAAAATGCAGAAATTTTAAAGGTTTTATGTAGGAAAATTAAAAACTTCAAAAAAAACTGCAGTTTTTTGTTTCAATATCCTTTATAAAACATTCAAAAAACCTTCAATTTGACAATTTTGATGAAGGTGTCATGCTGACTTTTTTTGCTGGGTAATCCTTTCTATGTATCCTTCTTATTCAGACTCGTTCATTCCAAGTGCCATTTGAACCCTATTACAATAAATCCCAGAGTGAATAGATACGACTGTCTACAAAGGCAGAGTGGTGAAGCGTAATTCGTTGCACATTAGATCTTAAGAGGGATGAAGAGTTTCGTCACAGAGTATCTCTCTAAAAGCGCAAATCGATCGCATTATTTATTATTCAAAATGTCATCACGGTAATTGAGCAAACGTTTCTGCGTGTGTTTAGATGTTTGTCATTATGAGATTGCTCTCTTTGGGCGAGTTTGTTTTAACGCCTAGCGCTGATGTAGGCTTTTCTTATGAATAGCTTGGAAACGGAGTTGCTTACTGCCAGCAAGTATTTTTTTATATTTATCGATTTATTTGTTTAAGTGTTTATTAGTTTGATTAATTATTCTGTTATTTCAAAACTGTTTAGCCATTCATGAACGGAAAATAAAAGTAGAAAAATTCAGCAACAAAATATTCTGCAAAAAATGTTTTGCTATTTCTATTTTAAAAAAATCAGACGTGGCTGTGTAGGAGCATAACCAGAATGGGAAGTTACGTGAGACGTCATTCCGCATGTTATAAAAATAGAAAACGTTACCCAACTAAACCTCATCGACAGAATCGACAAAAGCAAACTGTTTTTTGTGAAGGACCCATACACGCCTCGTACATGCTTTGCTTTGTTTCGCGATTTTACATTCTCTGGTGCTTAGATTCCTATCGAACGGGACCAAATATATGGCAATTGTCTCGGAATAATGATGTCGAAATATATCATATATATTTAGAAGGGCCTAAAAGCGAAACATGGTGTTTCTATTCTAATACCTCATGTGCCTTATCTTAAAGACGTAACCATTAAAAAAAAAGTTACATTTACAATCTTAGAAAGGCAGAAGCAATCTGTAAAACCCGTTTTTCTACTATTAAGCTATCTTCGAGGAGAATCAACCATTACAACCCTTTTACACAAGCTACAAGAAGTGTATGAAATAAAGCATCTTACATACTTTACGTTATTCACATCCATCTTAAAAAACAAATGTACATAGCAATAATAAAGTTGATAAGGTTACTAAATGAATTTCGTTTCTAATAAAACACGCTTTGTTTTGCATAAATGTTCTGGTGGAGTAAGCAAAATTACACACTGCATCCGACAAATAAGGATTGTGCTTTAGCAATCTATGTGCACCTTAAATGGAAAATGAAAACAACAATTTCATATTTTAAATTATTAAATGAAGAACTTGTTTTCAAAAGGGAACAGTTTCGTGGCAACGAAATTCAAGGGATTCACTTCAAAATTTTGAATCGCTTTGAATGCCTTGGATTTCTTCGCCAATCAGCGTTAAAGTACGGTTGTTAAACCCCTGCCAGGAATACTTTCCCATTTCAATATAAGCTCCTCATATAAATGTTACTTTGTGAATTTAGCATGTTTTAACTCAAACAAAGCTCTATATTTTGACTTAATTAAATTTTTGTCAACGCTCGAACTGAAATTTATGTTTACTCTGGAAAAGCTTTCTTTCCAGCATATAGGCATATATCATATTCTACGTGAAACTGGAATATTCATACTTGTAACTGTGAGGAGGTTTGGGTTTGGTAATATCTTACAGTTTGGCACTCAATGGAAATCTGTCTGAGGTGTATAAGTCAAACTCTGGAATGAAGACCCTAACATATTTTTAAAGGTGTTAGTTTTCAAGAGTGTTAACAAAATTTAAAAGTACAAAACAAATATAAAATGCAAAATTTAGAAATTCGCAAATAACGTACCCATAGCTTTAGGACGCTTTACTTTCAGATAAAAAATATTATAAGGTGTTTAAGCTTGTTTCCAAAATTCCGAGTGCTAAATGATCTTATTAAGATAAGGTAAAAACGCCTACACAAAAACCTCCTTATTCCTCCTAAATCGGATTTTCCCGTAAATAAGAAAACAACTCCCAAATTACTAATCTTATCCAATCCCAAAACAAGGTTAGTGTGACATAACGAAGTGCTTCTCCACAAGAAGAAACGTCCTGACCATGGGGCTGTCATGATGATCACTCTTGCTTAGGCAGAGGCGCTTTCTACGACTATCCAAAAGGAAATCACTGCGCCATTTGTTAGTTTCAGAGGTGCGGAAGTTGCCCCCCGAAACGAGGCTTTTAGGAAAGTCAGAAACTTGGAACATTAGGTGTGGTGCAATACTGTGAAAATACCGAAATCGGATCTGTGATTGGAAAAAGTATTCATTTACCGTTATGTAAAGAAATTTAAGCAATACTTTGTTGTTTTATACTAGGGTTGCCACTAGATGTTGGTGCTGTAGGGTAAATCGGAGCTGGTTAGCAGCAAATGCCACATGTTTTTCTTTTTTGATGGTGGCAGGGGTGGTGGTTTTAATTAGGACCCTTTTGATAGCGTTCACGGAAATCGCATCTAACACGAGAGGAGTCGACATATTATGTGGTATTTTTTCTTCCCTGACTCACTTGGAAGTTAAAAGTGCTTAAAAGTCATCAAATCCAGTTTGGCCAACCAGCCCCACAAACGTGACAGGTTGGCATAAGCACTGGGATAGGTTGGCATACCACTCCAGTGATGAGAGAGAGGTAGTAAACCAATGCCAGAACGACTTATTTTTCAGTTTAAAACAACAACAAATTTACAACGTAATAGAACAAATTAGCCCTCAAATCGCCCATTGAAGAAATCTCTGTTATTGTAAAGTTGGTTCTTAAATCAGTCTTAATTTTTTTTACAATTTAAAACTTTTAAGATAAGATCACAAGCGTAGGTATTTCAAACTTAAACAAAAAAAACACACACACACAAAAATATTAGCTGGGCATGCGCATAGTTAGTTTTCGTTAGTTGGTAGGTTATGACAAAAATGCATTGAATGAGGTAACTAAGAAGATCACGGTAACAATTATCTACCTACTGTTAGCATTTCAAACAAACTACGTATGTTAGTATCATAAGTTGGTAACAAATTTAATGCTATTTCATGTCCTCTAAGCATTCGTTCATACCATTAGATGAACATAATATCTTACTTTTATGGACTGCGTTCGATAGTTCATAAAAACCTCCATTTTTGTTTTTGGGTCATGTCCAGTAGGGTAGACCGGGGCAAGATTGGTACAGCGCCAGGTTTACAGAACGTTTAAAGTTCACATACTGTTGTTTAAAACGCTCCACCTGTCATGTCAAGAGAAGCATCGCGATCACAATTAGTACTCATATCAATCTGGAGTCAGTTATGTGAGTAACAAGTGATGTGAACAATTTTTTCAATTTTTTCATGAGTTAACTAAATTTGTATAGTAACGTAGTAGCTTTAACAGAATCTATAATTGTACATCTTTATAAACAATTATTGCTTTCCCAACTTGGTTGTTCTATTGTGTTTATTGTAAGCTATCACCTTAATTGTTCACATCAAGAATGAAACTTGGAGGTTCAGTTTTGACGAAAACATGACGTAGGGGCAAGTTTACACAGAACACATGGGGAAGATTTACACTGTGTGTGTTTGGCCATTTAAAAACAGGACGTAATAAAGGTAGGAAAAAGAGACAAACTGTTATTCTTACAGTCACACCTGTAAAAACTGCTTTGAAATAAGAACAGCACAAGTCAAAAAAAGAATAATAAATCCAACCACTCCTATGAGAAAAAAGACAGCAAATCTCTTTAGAAAGTTATTTGATCATGAAAGAGCAGGAGCAGCGAAAAAAGTAGAAAATGACAATAACCGTGGCCTTAAATCAACAGTATTAAACTACAAAAGAAAAAATATTCTAATGAAGAGTGCAATGATGAAAACTGCGTGTATCTGCTGTTTCAGACCATACACTTACGTCGGTCTACCCTACTTCGTACTTCCCCCTTTTCTCCATCGTGATAACCAGGACATCACCTTCATTCAACACAGTCACTCTTCCAGGATATATTTTTCTATAGAATAAGAAGACAGCGCTTGGTCAATAACAGATCTGGTGACGGCCCTGTTAGGTTGTGGTTTGCTTAGAATTTCCTCTATTAAAATTTAATGTAGGTGGTTCAAGATTGAGAGTTTCCTCATACAGTTACCACAGAAAAAAATTATTGGCATGCGAAAAATGTACTCTTACCAAATCGAAAAACAGAAATGTTGGTACTGTTTCACCGTCACATCTGGGATCGCACTTAAAACACCTGTAGATCTTCGGACTGTTATTAAAGATCATGTGAGTCGAAACTAGATTCCTATTAAATGATACTGGCGGGAACCAGAGGCTAACGGCCAACCAGCCTTGGTCTCCTCTATTAAATAAAATTGCAATATTTAGCCTTAATTTACTTACACTTAAATTATTTTTTTACTTTCGTTCTTCATTTGTTCGAAATATATGACCAGCCCATTTCCTCTTCCAAATTTTAATAATTATTATAACACCTGGTTTACTGTACATTTTGTAAAACTGTAAGTTGCATCTTCTTCTCCAATCGCCATCTCTATTCATACCTCCAAAAATGGTTCGCATTACTTTTTAAGACGTATAAAAATCCCTATAATTATTTTTTTAGTTTCTTTCTTTCCACAGTTTAATTAAAATAATTTTTTAAATATATTTTGACGTAGAAAATATAACAACCCATGATTCCAAATAATCTGTTTAGCATCATCCAAAATGCAAGATAATCTTTCTATGAAATTTACCATTATGAAATATTTTAAATCCTTTTTATGAATTAATATTTCTCATCATTATTTTCGGATTAATATCACGTCGAAAACTAAGCTGTAGCACAAATTCAAGTTCCAGTTTCATAATTGACATATATATATATATATATATATATATATATATATATATTCCCTAATAAATTGTAAATTAAAATACTTAAGACCCAATTTTTTAATGTACTCATTTTTTTTTCAATTATAAAAATTAATCCGTGTGTTGAACTTGAAACTTAATTTGTAATTGAAATAGTTTTTTATGACTTTTTTATATCATTAAAATGAAAGTAAAATTTCATTAAAATGTATTGCAATATCATTATACCATTAAAATGTTGACGTCAAAATCAAGATTACGGGATTTTTAAGTTTTACTTGCTTAACAAAGTATGGGATTTATGTTTCAGTCAATTAAGAATGTTTTGTAAAAATGTCTGTTAAGAAAAATTGAGACCTTTTAAAATATGGATGTTAATTAGTTATGTGAGCCATCTGATTTCAAACCAGACCAATCCGTTTTCATAAATTGTACATGATATGCCAAAAATGTTTGACAGACACGTACATTTGGATCTAAATCCATGACTATAAATTCATATTTAGACTGGATTCAGACACTGCTGGTCAATACCGTTTTGCAATGTGATGTAGTGCATTGAGGGCTTATAAAAAATAAAATAAAAAGCCGATTTTGCGATAATGTGGATCTATCTGGTTTTGAACATTGGACGGCTCTTGTTTCGTTTCAAAATTTTAGTTTTAATTTGTTCCACAAAGTATTAGTTAAAATATAAAAATTAAACTTTAAGTTATTGGAAAATGATCAATATCTTCTATTTCAATATTCACAATATGACTATGTCGGAACATGGAGCAAAAAATTTTACAATAAGCAGCTCATAGAAATAGAAATTGGTCTTCAACAAAAATCTCACTAAGCGTAAGAAAATATGCAAGCTGTTACTTCAGACGCAGAGAGCCCTCATGCGTGCACCATACGTATTTTACTTTATTTCTAGAATTTATACGCATCAATCCTGAATACGTTATCGATTGAGATAAATGATTACATGAATTCCATGATTATAAATGTAACTTTTTTGACTGGAAACGTCTTTAAAATGAGCTACATGGTACCACAATAGAAACATCATATTTCCGGTGACCCATTCCATCCCTCTAACTTCAGGGCAAATAGCAAGATTAACATAAATTTTACCAAAAAAAATTATAAAAATGCACAATTTAGTTACCGATGTGTGTAAAATCTTGAAATAAAGAAAAATAAGACATACGGAAAGTGGATTTTGATTTCTTCAATCTACTGAAATGGCGTTTCCATTATCTGACACAGCCACACCTACTTTTTTTTATATATTACAGAATTAATACCTTAGAACCGTCGAGCTTATTTTCAAAAGGTAACATTTCAATGTCTGATATTCAGCAGCCGTAGTGTACGCTGTTTGGCGACGAAATTCAAACGATTCACTTCTAAATGTGGAATTGAGACAACAGAAGTGAATCGCTTGAATTTCGTCGCCAAATAACGTTCGCTCGTGACCTTCAACTCTCTACCGTCTGCGGATTCCATTCAGGAAAATGTCGCCTTTTTGAAAGGGAGCTCCTCCACTCTAACTGAAAATGTCATTAGTCTCGCTCTGATTTCCATCTACCAATGGGATACGTTGTTAGCTGACCACACAAATCGCAGTCAAATGAGGCGAAATTCGTGCAAATCCCTACCCATTGTTAAAGGGCGATCCGATTATGGCAGGACGTACTTTCTGCATCGATTGCATCGTGCAACCTGACGGCAACCGTGACGGCTTTGATGAGAATGCACTTTTCGTGAGCCACACCTCTTCTTTTCATCTCTCACAATTGCCGCCGATAAATATTTAGGGGATTGCGGTTTTGAACTCTGGCATAAAGAATATCTGATTAGATGCAAAAAAGATGTTATGAATATGTTCTTCAAAAGTTATAAGTACGTATTCAGTTAATTCGATGTTTCTTTTAATTATAACTATTAATGTTTTAAACTAGATTTTAACATTTGAAATATTAAAATCTAATTACAGTTATAAATTTGTTTTTGTAATGAGCGTAAAAGACCGTGTGTCCGATTCACAAAATACTTGCATTTTTTACTAGTACCTTAGAAACAAAAATTAACGTATCTCTAAATGTTATAAAATATTTACTTAATGAATAAAAAAAAAATTTAATAGAAAAACTTATTTGACATTAATGCATATAAGTATTTCTATTAAAATATTTTTTTTCCTTAAGTAAGTATATTGTTCAATGTGTAAAAAAGCGTACTTTGCTTAATTTCAGTTTGTCGATATAAAATGTAACACGAAAAAAATGTGATCGGCTTGTTCTCCAAAGTGGACAAGAGACGTTTTGGAATTAATATATAAAGTGTACACAATTCTCATATAAAGTGTACACAATTCTCATATAAAGTGTACACAATTCTCATATAAAGTGTACACAATTCTCATATAAAGTGTACACAATTCTCATATAAAGTGTACACAATTCTCAAATGAAGTGTACACAATTCCCATATAATGTGTACACAATTCTCATATAAAAAGTGTGTCTCACACGGATACACAATTCTCACACGGATACCGTATCTGCGATATGAGTTGTAATTAAATCATGGAATGTATTGGACACATAAGGCGTTAGTTAAATACAACTCATATGACAGCGAATGTGTTAAAAGAATTATATATTATTGTTATTTATTCAAAATTGGAAAACAAGTCGCTTACCTCTTGAATCTAGATTTGTTTTGTACATTTCAAATAAATGATTAAATGAAATGACACTAAATAGACACAATCTATTTTAGGACTGGTGTTATTCTCAATTTAAGAACTGCATTGACGAGTAAACTGATGAAACTGTTTTCTTTGTATTAAACAGTTATGAAACAGTTATTTCTCTTCCCGCTCTTTTTCACAAAATTGTTTATGCTCTTCTCATAGAAGGAAAAGAATCTTAATACGTTTTGAATTTGCAAGACAAAAAAATGAAAAACAGATGAATGTTTTTAAACACAAGATCATGAGCAAATCATGATCACAAAGGGAATTAAATGAACGTGTCGTTGTATTGTTCCACGAAAGGAGCCAGAGGAGTGTGCAAAGGGTTTACCCTCGCCATTATCTAAAAAGATTTACAACCTAAGATAACTTTATACTGATGAGTTATTTTCAATGAGTTTTTCGGTTAAAGTTAAACGAAACCTTCTCGCCCTATTCCAATCCACATCTACCTTATTACGGATATCCCATCGAAGTGTACTGACGTGACGTCCATTTGAATATGGATATGATATTTCCAGTCTCGTTTACACGGAAGGCTACTCAATGACATGCCCGAGGTAGGAAAATTATAGTTAGAGGCTATTGGACCATTCGCGACCACGTTTCAGTGGAGTTACGGGATTTGTAAACATCCAATGTTCGATTTCAATTGGCCAGTTTCAATGGAGAATTTAGAACGCGACGAACGCATTTGGAACGTATAACAATGATAAACGTACTTCTGAAACAAGCATATTTAAAACGTGAAGTGACACTGTTAAAATGCAAGCTCATGTTTTGAATAAACTTCCGCCATTTTCGACGAAACTGACGCCTGCTAAATGTTCCGTTTAAATGTTTCGTCAAACTGGGACTATATGTTCTCTCGTTCCTTATTAAGAAATTTATTTCGTCAGAAATGAGGACGATTTTAAAGGAATAACGTCTCTCTTGGTCAGTCAGGCGCGCTTATGATGGGGCCAAAACAGCTCTTTTGCAATGTGGCAATATACATGTATGTACCAAAAAATATACCAATTCCACCGAACAGGAATTACTTTCGTTGAACACTCTTGTTTCGTCAAATGATTTAAGTGACGAAACCATTGTCAAAATTAACGACTGCAGAATTCTCAAAAATGATAGTGTTGTTTCTAAAAGTCCGTTTAACAAAAATTACCGGACTTCTTAAACATCCAGAATAGAAAATTTATAACCCAAAGTAAGAAACTTCAAGAAATACAACATTTTCATTGCTCTAACATAATTCAGAAAGAGTCAAAGACAACATTTTAAATATATTTATTGAAAAATTGAAGAGAAGAGAGAGAGAGCATTCAAAAACTTGCAGAAAATGTCCCGTCACATTCACTTCCAATTGTGATGCCTATTAAATTGTAATTAACGTTACTGAAACGAGTAACAATAATTTCTAACGACTTAGCTCCAATAACGAATGACTTTTTAAATAAATCCAAAGAGATTTCTAATCACTACTTCACCAGAAATACCGAACTCTACTGAATAAACAGGAAGTGAAATTCTAAAAATAGCACTCGAGGTATGCACGGAATGATGAAGTGCATTGTTTACCAGCGAGCATACCAAATTAATTAGGATAGATTACTGCTGAAAGGGTGTTGATGCTTTTACTACGAATAAAGGGCTGCCAACATTGACATTTTAAATTCGCCAGACTGAATAAAAACAGCCTTACTCTTATTAGAACTTACTTTAAAATCCAGGCTATATTCTAACAGGCAGTCAAAAATTTAAAGTGTAATCGGAAATCGTAAAATTTATTTTATTTCTTTTTAATTTAAAATGGAAATCGAAATTTTTGTAATATAATCCTTTTCTACACATGATTCCAGCGCTTTTTGATGAGTACTTCATTTTGAATAGAAGAAATAGCGAAATTTAACAAGTCCTGTAAATTTTGTAACACAACAGAAAATGAAACCTGGGATCATGTTTTTTTAGTCTGTCCAATTTACGATGCTTTCAGACGAAAATACTTATCATCAATTGAATCCACTAACATTTCAACCATCCTAAAATTTTACAATAAAGAATATTTTTGTTTTTATAATTATGCAATCTCTGTTTTAAAATTCCGGGAGGACTTGATCAGTGAACTTGTGCAGGAATAACAGATTAAAAACCCAATTCTAATTGTTCATGTAATTTTTTTTTTTGTATATTTGTCTCAAATTGTGTTTTAAATTTTTTTTAAATGTGTTATATTGTATTTTGTGTTATCAAACTTTGTATCCGCTTTTATTAAAATATGTTACCAACCTTTGTAAATCGGCTACGGCCCACTACAATAAACTTATCTATATATCTATCTAATAGCGAAATTTTAAAATTTTAAATATATATATGTTCTCTTCCATTTTAAAACTTCATCGAAATTGGGTAATCGTAAATGTTGCTTTGAATTGACCCTGTTTTAATCCTATGGAACGAAATTCATTCTTTTTTTTTTGGCCATACGATATCGCATTTTGCGTTATATATGCGATAATTATTCGAAAATTATCCACACTACCCAGTAACACATTTTAAGAATCAAAATTTATATTATTATTAAAAACAAAATTATTATTAAACTATATAGCCATATAACGCTCAACATCCCTTTTATCCGCCGCACTGTACTTTGAAACTCTAATAACAAGTAAAAATATATAAGAATGAAATATAAAATATTTTTTTAAGTGGCAATGAGTGGTGGTTCAGAAACTTTGATTGGCGAGTCCGTTTTCTAACTAAATAAGCTTTAAATCGCCAGACGCGGACATATCTCGCCAAACTTAGCAGCAACGCTTTGTGAAAGAATTTGAACAAAATGTAAAAGAGGATCATTTTAAACTTGAAGTGTGTGAGAAAAGGAAGGGGTGGGCGAGGGCGGAGCTTTGTTTCAAAAACTTAATTAAATCGTATCTTTCTTGTTGAACCCATCTTGAGGAGGTGCTCTTTTGTTGCATGGGGATTTGGGCTTAGGAAACTAGATTCGAACTCGCGTGACGTTTAAATTCCTTTAATTTGTTCAATGTCTACCTTTTAATAAAGTCCCGTTAATTGGATTATTGCATAAGATGACTTGTCAACGCCGGAAATTAATATTTCGGACTGCATTTGAAATACAAAAGAACGGGTTTGTCATTGTTAACTAGCAACTTGAATGAAGGACCTTAACTCCAAGACTGTCTGTTATATAACTTTAAAGATTGAAATTATAATTCTCGATAAGTTGTTTTAAAGCATTTTTCTTGAATACCACAGGTAAAGCCCTTTATTTTAAAATAAATGTTACAAAATTTTAAAAGAATAAACTGTATTTTCGTTAGTTTAGTGTTAATAAAATGCTGTACGGGATAAATTACAGATTAATTGCCGAGATAAATAGACAGGATAAAGTCAAAACAACGGCTCTTGAGATAAATCGAAGATTAATAGACCCATCTGTATTGCACTCAATTGTAAACAAGTTGTATTAAATATTAGTTATTGGATGCATAAAAAATGTAAACCAGTGCATAATTTTTTACTAGATGGCTTTCGTGTATTAAAATGCGCTTTACTCGTATTTAATAACAGAATGACAATTTTGGGATTCAACAACAATCCGTATTTTTTAAAACTTTCTGCGGGGACATGATTTGAAGTCCATATTTCGATACTTTTTAACAAATGGATGGTAAAAAGGGTAAACTTACATATATGTTACATGTAGGCTTGGGCGATATCGTCGCCATTTTTCCATCGCGATTAATCGCCAGTCAATCAGATATTTCTAATATATCCTAACGTACAATACCTGAAAAGCAACTAACATTTTCTAACAATTTAAAATAAAATTGTGATCTTCAATTATTTTACATAAGGTTTAAGCTACAGTAAACCCCACAATATCGAAATTTTTACCTTAAAAAAATATTTCATGATCTTGTATTTCATATGTAAAATGAATGAAAAGTAGAAAGAAACACATCCGACACACATAACAAGCCTTTCCAGGAAAACTTTCCCCTATTGCAAACTAAAAATGCCTCCTACCTCTATATTTTATTGATGACTCGTCCTTGTGTTTTGTAGGACACAAATGTTTGGAAGGGGAAGAGAACCTTGGTCAAATATTTGAACTGCCGTAGCTTAATTGTGCGGCTGAACTTCGATTTAAGCTCGACACTTCACCGGAAAACTTTATTGTTTCCCACAAATATCACGAACTCACGTACCTGGTCAATAGGTGTCCACGCGCATGGATAGGAAAATCTCGAGATTTTAGAAGGGATTTAATGCATCTAATGAGAGATTGAAAATTGAGGAGAAATTTATAAAATTTCCTCTCTTCGATGTATGTGTATTTTTGACGCAGTGTTTAACCTTTTTAATGTTACAAGTAAAATATGAAAAGTTATTACAAGATGTGCTATTTTTGTTTTTTGTAACGACATTTTTTTTAAAAAAATTAAGTAAAAGGCTTTTTAAAGAAGAAGATTATTTTTAAGAACCCGTTTTAGAGAATTTGTGTTTAGAGCAATGTTATTGCAGAGCTAGTTTTAAGGAAAATCTCATTTTTCAAACATTCCCCTTTATTAAAAAAAATATTTATTTTAATTGTTAAGGAAAAGAGTAATTTAGTATCAATGTTGCCTTTTATTTTTTTTAACTAGAAAAGTGACTAAAGTAGAGATCGGTATTTATAGACCTTAAATGGCGATACTTCCAGACTTGAAACAAAGGACGACTCAAACAATTTTGAAAAATTATTGTGTTAATTTTTTTTAGGATACTCGTAAGATATAAATGAAATCAACATGAAAATTGTGTAAGTAGTTTAAAACTTATAAAAACGTATACTTCAATTATTAGCAATGCAAAAGCATATAAAATCGAATTTAAGTAAAACTAGTATAACAATTTTATATAAAATCACGAACAAGTGAAAAATTATATTGTCGCTATGTTGTCCAAATCGATTAACCTAACGCAGCAATTTTAGTGGAAGGAAAAAAATTGTATTACATATTGCATTTATTTATTACTTTGACAATATTATTATTACATATGTACATTCTTCCGAAATTATTTCTTACAGAGTTAATTCAACCTACATGCAACCTACACGAGTAGAATATTTACAGATGTTTGATTATTGAATTGATGATTTGAAATCTATAAATGATCCTTGGCTATTACTTTAATATTCAAAAATAATAATAATTCTTATTTTTTAAGTATTTCGACGTCGAAAGTAAAAAAAAACCACTGTTTCTTATATAGTTGAGTATTTGAACGTTAACGATTCTAATTCGAAGGTTTTTAATGGGATTTTCAATTGCCACGTAAAATCGAAGTGTTTGATTTGCTAACGTAAGCCATCTTTAATCAGTAATATTTCAGGGTTTTCCAAAAATAAATCCATCGAGCACTTTTCACTACATAGAGTAATATACATTTCCGTTAAATACTTCTGATCAGTACTCAAATCACTTATTTTTTCTAATATGGGAAGGCTGTTAAAACTTTTAAATAGAACAACAAAATTTCAAATTTATTAAACTTTATCGTACTTTCGGCACCTCAGGGCAAGCTCCGATTAACCTCAAATTTATTTTTGTCTTTTCTACATCAAAATGCAACTTTTCCGTACTATTAAATGTAAAACAAAATATAATCATTCCACTCTAGTGGACGCACTTGTAGCTATCGATTTGCTTACGATAGGAAATACGATGTAACGAACCATTTGTATTTTGTTTAAAAAAGTAATTTTATGGCAATTTTGTGCTGATGAATTTTATGAGTTTAACTTACGTTTGAGAAACTAATACTTTTAATAAGTTTCATTTTTCCGTTAGCAGCTTTGAAAATGTGTTATTTTTATTTCTCTCTTGTTTTATACAAATGTTTCTGTTAAAAATTATCTAAGTTGGTGAAAGAAATACAAACTTACATATAACCGCTATTACTTGAGAAAAAACACGACAACTCACTTTACTAATACTAATTAATACGTCAAGTGACTCACATATATTAAGTTAACTACTATTAATTTTTTTAAATTATTTTTCAAGAATACGATATTGTATAACTGAACTAGTATCCAAATAACATTTGACACATACATTTTATTCAGCACCATTAGAAAGTTGCGGTACACGCCTAGTCCAACTTTCAATTTGAGTGGTCCGTAGCCACAAGCTTTGGGAACCACTTATCTAGAAACTGTTTCTTTTCGTGACAGTATTTTCAATAATCAGCCACATTCTGAACACTTCTGTTGCATTCCCTTGATTAAACCTCGCCAACAGCCGTCGCCAGGGATTCCAAAAGAGAACCCGATTCGATTCCGCCAAACACAAAAACAAAAAATTGCGTGTGCGATACCGGCGAACAAATGCTTTCCGCACATTCTCATTTTCTGGAAGAATGTGATTCCCTGCGAACGCATTTAGTCATTGCGTTCGGAAGAGAAAAGTCCAAAGAGTTATTTTCTACAAGAAGAAGTTCAGAATGATTTATTTTACCTTCTCTTATATAATATAAAATATAGAGTATTGGTTTTGGGTAAAACTTTGTCTTCGGCCATCAACTAGTGTAGTTTACATACACTATACCAGTGGTCGGCAAACTCATTAGTCAACAGAGCCAAATAACAACAGTACAACGTTTGAAATTCATTTTGAGAGCCAAAATTTTTAAACTTAAACTATATATGTAGATTAGTGTACTCCTAAGCTGGACTTTGCTAAAAACATCCCAATCTGATTAAGGTGCATTCGGTGTGGTCGACCCCTTCCTACTCTCCCATCCACACACGTTTTGTATACTTGTTTCGTCTATCTCAATTCGTTTATACCATCTCAACATACCTTTCTCAATCCTCGACTCTACATCTTCTTTCACTCCACAACGCTCCCTAATATTAATTTAATAAACTTTACTTAAAGTTTTAGTTAAACCATAGTTACGTTGAATAAAATTTTATATCACACTAAATAACGATATTATTTATTGATAAAATTAAATTGTAAGGTATCTATAAAATTAAATCAAAACGATGACTGGCAAACATTAATGGGAACAATGGCCTTGCATCTCCTTGGAAAGTTTGGGTAAGTCAAGTTTGTATGTTGTTGTTTTTATAATTTTAGTGGAAGAGCCACACTCAAGAGGCCAAAGAGCCGCATGTGGCTCGCGAGCCGCGGTTTGCCGACCACTGCACTGTACTAACATCATATCAGACTGGTTTCAAAAATATAATTAAGCTTGCTGTTTCATACAGACTCTTTCTTTTACTGTTAGTATAGATAAAACAATGTTCACTCTAGAAATAAAAAAGGGCAGGGCGCTATTGGCAGGAAAAGGGCGCTTTTTGTTTTTAAAAGGGCACTTCCAAAAGTTTAGGGTGGGCTTGTCCACCCGTTAACACATCGGGCCCTTTGCCAATCAATAGGATACTCTTTGCTTGAAATTACCGCGTATTCATCGCGAATGCGCAACACGCCTAGTTAAAAGAAAGTTTGTTATTTTGATGTCATAATTATTTTAATTCCGATTTACACTAAAATCTTAAAATCAATGCCTTTTTTTAAACACAGCTAGAAAAGCAAGGACGCTTGTTGCTTGACCGAAAAGGGCAAAAGGGGCGTAATTTTTCAAAAGAGGGTGGTAGTTTTCCAAAAAGGGCATGGGGGCGCTATCAATATTTAAAAAGCGCGGGCAGGGCGGGCCGCCCTTCAAAAAACGCTTAGAGTTTACACTGGATAAAACATAGATATTGGTTTTGGGTCAAAACTGTGATTCGGTTAACTGGTACAGTATCAGAGTGATAAAAAAAATATATTAAAATAAGTCCTTAACAATTATTTTTTAATAAAATAACTTTTGAATCATTACATTTGGTCTGTTATTTATGCTCATATTTACTTACAAATACAAATACAAATATTGACGACCAACAACAGGCTCAAGGCCGAACAAGGTTGGTCCATCCAGTACCTCTTAACTATCCCCCAATGCATATCTAACTTCTTCTTAAAATCCGCTACTCCTTTACAATTAACAATATTCACTGGCAAGTTGTTCCATTTGTCTATTACCCTATTATAGAAATAGTGTTTTCTCCCTTCCCGATTAAAATGGGATTTGTTTAACTTAAACCCATGACCTCTCGTTCTATCACTCATATTAAAATCTGAACCCTCCACATCTCCTTGTTTGATAAATTTGAACAGTTGAATCAAATCTCCCCTGACCCTTCATTCTTCCAGAGCTATCGTAATTGCTTCAAGAATCTAAACTAATGGATGAGTCCGAAATGTTCGTGAGGATGCATGCATGTGTGGAGTGCGCCATTTATTCAATTATGACTATTTTTATAAAATAATTAATTTAGAAGTAATTCATATTTAAGATTCGTTTTCACGGTTTTGTTTTGCTGACTTTGAAGTCGAAGGAGAAATGAATATATTTTTATCATTTAGCAATCGATTTGGGTTTTATTTCTTTTATTACAGAATAATTATGCAATTATTTTTAAAAGCTTGTTTTGAACGTCGTCGTTACTCTACCTACTTTTATTTAAATTTTCAGGCGAGGTAATTTAAAAATTGAATTTCCAATTAATTACATTATTACTTTGATATAAAGTGCCATTATATCTTGCGTATATAATTAGAGATATAACTTTCAAATATCCGACAAAAAATTCCTGGCATCCTTGGTAGAAAAATAATCATCGCCATTTTGCCCATTGGCATCTTTAAGTGAATGACATCTGATGGAATTTTCAATATATTTAATAATTCGAAAATTAAAAAGCAACAATTCGATGAACCCGACTAAACAAATTAGTTTTCATACCTGTCTTGCCATAACCATATTATTTATTTTACGTCTTAAAGATGCATTGAATATGGAATGCAAGTTCATTTTCTTTATCAACATTTTTGTTTCTCTCAGGGTATTTAAAAAAAATTAAAATACAACAGACGGAAATTAATTTTTGAGGAGAGTAGATTTCTATTCTCTTTTCTTCTTCACCGGAAACTTCAAACACATTTTATTATTAAAGTCTTCGTACTTTTAGTTTGTAAGCAGACACCAAGAAAACCCCCTAATTAATTAAAAACTGATGAAGGGAAAATAAAATAAACTTTAAAAAAAATAAAACCCACTTCGAGATGAATTAGAAAGGAAAGTAACACATTGGTTGGAAAATAAAAATGTTTTTTAATTTTATAAAGTAGTTTCAAAAAATAAATATCAGTTTGATTGTAATTCTTTAGTTTTGAAAAGCGTTGAGAATTTGCAAAAGAAATTCTATTTATGGGCATTTTCAAACTACGGTAACGGTAAAAGCAATAATCGTATTTTTTTTAATTTAAAAAGTTTAAATTTTGAAAAATACAAACAATTTTGGTGTTTGTGTAAAAAATTGTTCTCTTATATAAATTTAAATTATATATATTAAAACATCGATTCCAAAAGTCGAAAATTACAAAAAAAGTTTAGATGATAACGTGTCTCCTTAAACATTTTATTTGATATCCTAAACTCATGCCCAATTAATGTCTTTATTATTCCATTTTTATATTTGAATATCATCAAACCGAGAAAAAAATCCTTTGTCGTTCGTTACTAAATATGTGTGACAGGAACAAACTCGGTCAAAAAAGTAATTCATTTTGAGTTGACAGTCGCTAAAGGGCACGGTTCGAAGACTTTGTAGGGTGACTCGTTAAAAACTGAATTTCCTCGCCTTGAGCCCCCTTTCACGTCAAATGTTCCATCTCCATCACAATAAAATATGGAAAAAATCGTGTATAAATGCCTCAGGTTAAATAACAAATTGAAGGCAATGAATTTCTAAAGCAGCCCAGCAAAAAAGTGGTAAGGGGACACAATACCCCGAAAATGATCAAAACACCGAAATTTGTTTTATTAGCTTAAATTACTTGTACGACATTTTTAACATATATTAAAACTTATGAGTTTCCGAAGTTATTTGCTTTTATAATATTGGGTGACAGACGACTAAAAGTGCACTGCAGTTCAGGCAAGCTAACGCTTTAGGATGACCAAATGACTTATATGACCGCGCTAGGATGACCGTAGTCAAATAAAACACTGATTTCTTCTTTTTTTTTACTTAGAAATAAGATATGATGTGAGGAAATAATTCAACGGTATCTATAACTATTTCTAAAATGTTGATTTTTTTTTCATGCATTATATTCGAAATACTAATGCTACAAAATACATTTTAAATACTTTTAATTAGTGAGGACATAAATGCACTTTCATGTAAATAAGGGTTCTGAATCTGTAGTACGCATACCCCCAGGGGTACACAAAATGGTGGGAGTTTAGTTATGGCGGGAAAACACCTAAAATAAAATATATACATTTAATAAGTAAAATTAAATTAAAAGCTTTTTAAGTGTCATCAATTTTGAGTCATTTGATTGCCAGCTAAACAATGAACAGTTCTGACTTATAAAAACACACTTTTATTTGCACAGAGATACATATTTTGATATATGATATTTATTTATTATATCCCTATATAAAATACAGGAGATTGAAGTACAGGAGATAAGTAAAAATTTTGATTTTAGGGTTTTGGAGTTTATTAAATATGAATATCATCAAAGTATTGGAAAAAAAAAGATTTTGTAGAAAGAATTTGGAAGATATAATAATTATTTGGATGAACGCTGAATCCACCGATATTTAATCTTTGGATCTCAAGATATTTTTTAGCGACGCATCCAATTGTATAATTAATAAACATACACCAATTTGCAGGAGGGGTTTTCAAATCTAAAGTTAGGAGGTATAATTAAAATGCTATATATCAATTTTGATGGAGGTTTTAAATTTATATAAAAACATGTACAGGAAATTTAATTTCTAAGTAGTGAATAACACTTTAAAAATTGAAAAAAACGTCTGGGATTCTCTGATTTGCTATCCTACAACATCAATTTCATTTGAATTACAGAGGCCTCCGTGGCCGAGTGGATTAAGGCGTCAGCTGGGAATCCAAGGGTCCCCGGTTGAAACCTTGCGATGGACTAGACTAAAGAATAGTAAAAAGTAGTGATATTGCGATCGGAGGGTTGCCAACTTCGCTACCAAAATACTAGAATGTCGTCCAGAACATCCACAAAAAATTAACGGCGTGTATACGGGACTGGTGCACGATAAATCTGATCGGGGTTCAAAGTCCCGACGTCTATTGAGGGCGTTGGGTGCCAGCTCAGGTGTTGTCCTCGTCATCTGATCGCGGTTCAAAAATACGAAGCATCGTTCCCGGGCCTTTCCTTCGAGATAAGCCCCGAACCGTCGCCAATAGCCCACTGTGCAGCTCTAGTGCGACGTTATTAACCAAACCAAACCATTCAAATTACATTACTTCCAACAAAACACAAATTAAACACTCCATTCCATCTTAACCGTTGCCTATCGACTGTTGCGAATTATAACCATTAGGTCTTTACTTAAGCGCATAAACTTTTTTATTTTTCTTCGAAAGCATAAAATCAAAAGAGCTCCGAAAAGTCCAGGAATAGGCGAAATTGTATCCAGGAATAGAACTCGCATATTGATTTTTAAAACACTTGATCGGAATCCAAATGTTAACATGCGGAGGGCAAGTCAGAAATTCTTACTGACACTTGTTAAATACAAAATGCTTCAGTTTTAAAGATTCTCGCGATTCTTCAAAAATCTCCACTGTGATACAATTTTTTTTTTTTTTTATTTTTTCATTTTTGATCAACTCGAGATTTTCTTTTTCCGCGATGGAAAAGCGTGCCTGGGAGATAGAAAATCTCACAGTCCTTTACAACAATTCGTTGTTTGGGAATAGAATATATGTTTTATCATCTAGTGAATTTACTTCTGTAAAATTTTAGGAAAGATAGAAACTTATCCCTACAGCCAATGGAAAGCTTATATATTGAAGAAAGATGGATATTACCCTTCTCCCTCTTTCCATTCTGGTAGTTTGATGGTGTTCCTTGTATTTATATTGATTTATATATCTTGGGCTGTCTACTAAAATATACTGCATAGCTTCTTAATACGGACTCTGTATTGGCTCAAGTGTTAGCTTTAATGGATTAATATTCAAAATTTCCATAAACTATATATTTATGTTATAGGCAGAATTAAAAAAAAATTATATATATTCAAATATTAACCTATTTTCAACTGAAATTGTCACTATGTTAAAGTATTAACTCTCTCACCGTAGCACTTTTTTTAAGCATCTGTTCAACGCATTTTTAAAAAAAAAAAAGTAGGAAAGACGTTTTCTAGATTTCGTGGACCTCGAATGCCTAGAGTGTTACTTTGAGTGTTACATGCCTGTGGACTTCATTCAATTCATGTAACAATTGCGTTCTGATTATTCAAAGAAACTCTAAAACTTGTTTACACTAGAAGACACTTCAAATTATATTTTTATTCTAATATCAATATTAATAAACAAAATATCTCGTCATTGATATTTTTATAAATTTTCAATTTGTGTAAGAAAACCGGAGATCTCTTGTCGATCAAATTGTGAGTCAGCCACTCCGCAGATAAAAATATTCAACATTTCTTAAAATGCAAATATAATCTGACATTTTTACCCGCCAAAACCCAATAACTAAATTTTTTTAAAAGGCATTAAAGTTAAAGTATTTTCGATAAAATATGCAGATTAATAAGCAGAAAGAATTTTCTTGTTTCCCGAGGCTCGAATTTGTTTTTATTTTTGCTCCGCAAATGAGAGCAATCTTTCCGTGTGGTTACCCCTAGGAATACCATAATTGATGGTAATTCGAGAATTTGTATTCTTCAGCGCCACCTTCTTTGCGGCAGAAACTTGATATTTGTCCTGGAGTTATATTTAAACCAGGTTGTGGTTCAGCTCGGTGTTTTTAGGGCATCTCGTTTTAAAAACAGATCCGTTATATTTAAGGAAAAAATAGCAATTCGTGTAAGAGTTGGATGTACATAAATAATCTAGGAGCTATCATTAATTTCACGTAAGAAAATGTATTTCAGCTGAAATTTACATATTACAAAAGAATACAGGGAAAATAAGCCTTTTATGTCGCGTTATTGTCCCAAGCGTACGATCAAGAAGGAATAATTTGAACTGATGTAGACGAACATTATCATTTTTTAACATTCTGCTATATCAGGGCTACTTTCACGAATTTTAACGATCTTTTAACAATTAACAATTTTAACATCACTTGACTTTTGATGAAATAAGAATCTTCACATTTTCAACAAAAGTAATTTACTCCTATTCCTTTCTGGAGGTTTTGGTTCTTATATGTTTATTTCCAACAATTCAAAAAAGTTTTTTCTAGCATGCTTGACTATGCGCCGCCAAGATATCCCTGCTTCGAGTCAAGCCATCATTTATTATATGAAATCATCTTCATTTTTGATTAAATAAATTTCGTGAAAAAAACGACAAAGAATAAATTTTGTCATTTTTTTCACGAAATTTATTTTATCAAAAATGAGAACGATTTCAAATTCATCATCATCATCATTTAGGAACTTCATCCTCAGTTTAACAAAATATTTAATCGGAGCATTTAGCAGGCGTCTGTTTCGTCAGAACTAAAGAAAGTTCCTTCGAAAATGAGCCTTCATTTTTAACAGTGTATTTTATTATGTATTGAAGATACGAATTTTTATAATCCAGTTGAATGGACGTACTTATTAAAAAAAAAACTTTAAAATAAATCGAGCCAAAGCAGCAACAAGCAAATAGCAAATATTTGCATTTAATAACCAAAATAAAGAGACTAACACGCATGCCAAATTCGAGTAACGTTTCTGTTTTGTAATAGCTTAAAAATGAGTTCATCAATTATTCATTTTATTTGAATACAATACAATTTACAGATATATAAAACACATTGTAAATGGACTTGAATTAATTAAAGTATATACGTGTCCAGAGCTTTGTAGAAAAAAATAGCGATAATCAGAGTGTCAAATATACGTAATACGCATTCCTATTCAGAACTAACACGTTTAAATCAAAGCGATGAACAAACAATTTAAGCAAAAATGTGAAAAATGGTTCTAAAACGAACCACATAGGAAAAAGGTTCCTAATGAAACTATAATTCCAAGAAATATTATGGCGTCAAAAATGAGTACATTTTACTTATTTTCGAGTACCTATTTTTAAGAATGGAATTAAACACAGATTATGTATTCTTTTTACCACTAATTCACTTCGAAATGTAGCTTATTTTTTCTGGTAATACACTGATTCAGCATTTCAAAATGCCAAACAACAAGAAGGATTGTTTAACAAAAAAGATGTTTAATAAAATTTTCCGGTTTATTAAACTCCGAATAATTAACTTTATATTCCATAATAACATAAATTTAAGTAAAAAGTAGAGGAGTATTGCAGTATCAATATCTTCTAGAAAGCTTCAATTCAAACAAGTTCAAGAATTTCAAAATAATAATAATATTTTTTTAATTAAACTAACACACCACAAAAAAAGTTCTTACACTACTGAAATTTAAACAAAATCCTATCATCATCTTCACTGCCTATTATTATTTGTCCCATGTAACTAGTGATAAATAACTTCTTATTTAAAATTGTTAAATTATATTTTATCTAATTCAGACACTGAAAAAAAATTCAATTTATATATAAAATAAAACTTAGTTAAGGTTAATACAACTTCTTAGATATGCATTTTCTTCACTCTAACCATGATATATGTAGTGGTATATATGAAAGTTTATTATTTTATTAAAAAATAAATTTAGAAGCCAATTGCACATACCTGCAAACTAAAATCAACCATCAATATTTAAGCTTATTTTTTTTCCTGTCAAGGGCAGTGGTCAAAGTTCTAATTTTACACTTTATCTTAAGAGTTCAATATTTCATATCTCTGTTGGTCAAATCGGGGAAAGTTTCGGTCCCGTATCGGAAATTGGAATCCTCAAAAGGTGGCGATTATGTCAATAGTTGTGTCTCTTTGATAAATGATTGTCTTTGTCGTAGAATTCAATTCGCTTTAGAATCGGAAAAAAGAACAAAAATATTTCTTTGAAAGAACCAATCGGGGGAAGATTGGAAGCTTCTGCTAATTGCCAGCTAAGATTGAAACAGATATTTTCGTTCTCAATTGGAAACACAAAATCGTGTATTTTTCATTTAATTCTAAGTCTTTTTTTAAAAAATGTAATTATTATTTTTCTAATAAGATGGAAGGTCGCCTACTCATAGATGGGGGAAGTTTTTTTGAGGGGGAAGGAGATTCGTGGAATTTATCGTATAAAATATTTTTTTAGTAAATTAGTAACTTGAATAAAATAACAATAATCAATTCTATAAAACAACTCAATATACATCAGATTAAAGGACTGTTTTTGTTATAGCTTTCTAATTTTTTTTTTAATCCACCGTATTGAAAAGATTGACTTTTTATTATTTATTATAATCGAAATAGAATCATCTGACAGTATAATTTCCTTTTATTTTAATTCATGTATTTTTGCCGTTATTTTTAATTTGTTCTGCATTTTTATTTCATTTGAACATTTCATATAACTACTAATAAAACAAGTAAATGACATTCTTTTTTTATGTAGAAATATGTTCTCTTGTTGACAGTTCAATTGAAAAATACTTAAGTATGTAACTTAATTATATTAACATGTAAACAGTGTTAAGTATATTGCTTTTAATTCTCGTAATCTATAAGCTTCGAAATATATATTTTTGTAAAATAATAGCACTTTTATTTTTTTAGATCATTAAATTTTAACATAATAATTCAAAAATCCAAAACATTAAATAAAAGCTAAATAAATTTTTAAAAATTTCTACTTTTCTTATTGAAATGTATTAAAAGGTTTATTTTTTATTTAAATCCCAGGAATTTTTAAAAAAAAAACGAGATCAAATCATAAGTTTACAATGGGTATTTCAATTCCAAAAACTCATTTTACCCCATGATCCATTTGATTCCGCTGGTTGGTATCTCTCCAAGACACTGAAACCAACCAATCCAGTGCCTCGGACGTCAAGCGCAGCGTCACCGGATTAAAGTGGACCCTCATCGTCGTTTCTCACTGAATCCTTCACATGCAAGATTCAATCATTGTCTAATAATAATTCATCTTCAGAGCAATACAGGGACCGCCCACTTACCCGCCCACTTTTGTTCTTTTCAGGTTCGTGGCCATCGTTCGACCTCTGAGACCTCGTATGTCGAAGCTGTGGGCGTATCTCATCTTGCTGGGCGTGTGGCTTGCAGGGGCCGCCCTCTCGTGCCCCTCCCTCATGTACTCCACCACCATGACCTTCAGGTATGCCGACGGAGGACACAGAACCATCTGCTACCTGGTGTGGCCCGACGGACCAGCAGGACATTCCTACTCGGACTACATGTAAGTGCATATCGATGGCTAAATGCAAAATTGTTGCAGGTCCATTTATGGCAAAAATGAGATATTGGTATCAATGTAAAGTTGGCTTCTGTATAAACATTGTAAGTAAATTTCAAATAATCTGTGGTGGAGGTTTAAAAAAAATTCTCCATAGTAGTCTACCAACCTAAAAAATCTTCTTTTGAATTTTCCGAAAGTTTACAAAAGTGAACACACAACGAATGTGCTTTTGTCATCGATATCATGTTAATATCGAAGTGCCTTTATTTTATTCTGTGCCTATCTGAAAATGGTAATGTAATTTCGTCAAAGATTCAAATGAACCTTAATTATGTTACACAAACATTTATAAAGCAAGATAATATATTCCAACTCTAGCTGTTTGGCCCTGTCCTGCTGGAAAGCCCATTAAGAGCGTTCATCACACAATTCGAAACTAAGAATCGCGATCAGCGCCCTCTACATACTCGTTTCAGAAGGCGGGGCGACAAACCGAATAACTGAGGGGGAAAAAATTCTCCTCCGCGTTACAACAAATAGTTCCGACTTGAAAATAAAATTATTTACTAATTCTTTCAAATATCCTCTTTAAACTATCGACTCTAGACATTTTAAACAGGCTATTCTATTTTTCGTGTAATTATAAAGTATCTTTTTGCTTTATTTGATACATGTTAAGGTAGAAAGCAGTGGCGGATTTAACAGGCGGCAAATGGACAGTTGCCGCCTGGGCCCCCTTGTCTTGAACCCATTGGGGCCCCCTCGACTCCCAAAATTAAAAAAGAGAAATAATTGTTTCTGTTATATTTTAGCATATTTTAATAAACATTTCACTGTATGATTTTCTGTCTGGATTCCCCTTACTCATATGAGCATAAATGTGCCCCTTGTGCAACGTGCCCCGGGTACACTTCTCTTTACAGGACCCGATTACCCAAAAACTACGTGCAGGAAGAATTTACACTTCAGATTTCTGATAATCCCCTACGACGCGGGGCCCTCTGCTTCTTCTGAGGTTCCCCGAGCTTGGCTCCTTAGCAGAATAAGTGGGGAGTTGCTCAAAGTTAAAAGAACAAACTGACATCTTGTGACGCAAATCGTTGAAAATATTTTATTTAAAGCTCATATCGTATTTGTGTTGAACAGGGCCTAATTTACCATTAGGCACGTAAGGACTGGGTCCAGGGTCTCCCGACATAGAGGTCTCAACTTTCATTTAAGTACAAATAAATTGTAGAAAAGTTGCCTAGGTTTTGAAACATTCGTTATTTACTGCAAATTTACATAACTTTTCAGCAATTTTTCAAAAAAAGTTGTAATTTATAGTTTAAAAGAATAATTGACTACATTTGCAAGATTTTTCATTCTTCGAAACTTTAATTTGCGAGAGGAGCGTGTTGAATAAAATAAATCAACGTGTAAAAATAAATAGATAAAAAAGTTTGAGTAATTTATTTTTAAATATTTCAGTGAAGATTTCAGTTTAATTAGAGTAAATTTAACCGTCTTAAAATTTTTGTGGGCTTTTTAATGGACTTTGTGCGACTGTAATGAAATTGATTGTTTAAAAAAGAAACTATTATAGATATTTTGGGGTGGTCAGTATTATATCTAATATACTCTGTAAAATTATTTCTTGTGAATAAACGAGAAAACTGTTGTAAATGTTCAGACTGAACGTATTTGTTTTCAGAAAAGGTAAAGTTTCAGTTGGTTTAAATAAAAAATTCGTCGAACAATTGTAATGAATATTATTTCTATGGGTTATACAATACAATATAAACTGAATACAGTATCAAAAGAGTATATCAGATTGTATAACTTTTGGCTGTTAAGTTCATGACATTTTCAAATTAACATAGTTTTACTATTATAATACAGTCAAACGCGAAATCGCTTATCAGTTGTCTCGTTGCTGTTAAAACCAAAAAAGTATTTTTACAATAAGTTATCTTTATTGAGGCTGAGTTCAAAAATTTAGCAGCGGTTACTAAAACATTCCTCACATGCGGAAGCAGGTGAAGTGCCTCAGGGGTGGAACCATGTTTCTCTTCTTGGTCCCTCAACCCCTTTTGTCCTTTTGTTGGACGGTTACTGACCAGATAAGAAATGATTCTTTTCATTGAAAGAACTCTTTTCAAATCGAGTGTGACAATGGGAATTTCCATTCAATGAGTTGAAACACGTTGTCCACCTGTTAAAGTCACCCAAACTGTTGCAGTTGCTTATTGAATGCTTTTTAAATGAGTCGCAAGCAGCAATCTTTAACTCCTTTCTTTCTGACCCTCTCCTTTCATATAAGCACAGAAAAACAAGACCTTGGGCGGGCATTGTCAAGTCCTGATTTCAGGACTGTGTTTGGTGTGTCACATTGGGACAGCACCATTTTGGGATTTTGGGGGCGTCCTTAAATGTTTCTCACAAGCGCAGAGTGATGCTGATACTTACTGAAATGGAAATAGTACGAGAATGAATACGGGAATATGAATTATCTACATTTTTTGGCTGATTTTAATTCAACTACTAAAAATGTAAGTTTATATTTTAATATATTAATGGATTTGAATTAATTGATAATTGTTTAACTAATATAATTAAATGCTGAGAAAAAGCGATCCTTTAGCTATAATATGCGGTAAGAGACAGGTGTGTGTTTCGGGAAATTAAGACGAGCTCGTAATCGAAGGATTACGAATTCGATTGTAGATGCCAAATAAAGATAATACGTCTGTTATGTCCGGGTCAATTCACGTTGGTTGTGTTTTGTGTTGGTGTAGAAATTTGGAGGGTGGGGAAGCATCAGCTTGAAATAAATTTTATACACGTATAATTGTCATTGACGATGTAAAATTTTTCATAAAAACATTAAACAATTAGTTAATGAAATAATTTTTGATAAAAGAGCGGATATAAATATAAATTATTTGAATACTTTAATCACTATAGCTCGAATTATTATATCGGTCCTTTACTAAAACTGCACTGTTTGGGATATTTATGTAATATTTTTAAGTAACAGGATGATATTAAAATTATGTGAGTATAAATTATGTAAATATAATTATAAATTTAATATTAAACTTAGTAGTTCCAATGATAAAGTTTGCCTTTCAATTACCTAATTAAAATGAAGAAACATCGACATTAGTGATTAGTTCTATTTGTTAAAATATACCCTGTGATTTTATTTATATCCGAATAGCTGACATTGATTAAAAATTTGTAAAAGAATATATACTATTCATGTGTTGATAATACAAAAGTCCCAGTTTCTCAAAAAAGCTGATGTACTTGACATAGTTTTACAATACAAAAAATAAAGGCTAATAACAATACAATTTTTGAAAGGTACTATTCTACAGTACTTTTTACATTTATTAAGTTTTCGTCATGATAAATGCAAAATTGAATTATGTTTTAATTCGACCCGTCGGATGAGTACGATGGGGACGGGGGAAATTTCGAATTTCGTATTTAATTTCTCGATTATTAATATTACACATCTTTACTTTCATCACTTTTTTTTAGTAATGCATTACTAAGTTTATTTCTTACTGCAGAAAATATTTTAACAGACCTTTATATTTATCTAATTACACTTAAATGTAAATTTAATTACGAATTTTAAATAATTAAAATTTGAATAATTAAAAGAATACAGAAGTATATGATTTTAAGAATACTTATAATAAGGAATTGGCGCTCCTCCCTGAACTGCCCATTTGTACTCTACTTTTTTGGGAGAGCACATTCAATTGTAAATTTTTGATTATGCCTAACAAGAGCGTTCACTTTTATTGCGTCACGCTATTTTGAATTTTTTTGTATTTCCGCTTACATCTCCACCCACCCACCATTTCAAGTAAACCTCACCTCACCCAACCCTTCTCATATATGCCATGATAAATTTTTGCATTAAAATAACAGTCTTTAAACATTTGATTCTGTTATTTTATCAAACATCTCTTTAGAAAGTTTGTGAATTTGAGAAAAAGGATTCATATAAAAGTTTGTACAATAAGCTTTATAATTTTTGTTCTAGAAAGTTTTCCTACGTCACGTAACCACAACAATCCCTCCCCCTTACCGCGCATGAGACCCCCTAGTAAATATGTAAGACGTAATATATGAACGGCCCCGCTTATGTATGAAACTAGGCCCCTCGAAGGCTTTGCCGCCTGGGCCTTTTTCCTTAAATCCGCCACTGGTAGAAAGACCACGCCTTTACCACACCCCAATGTCTCTTTCAAACCAATACTGGATAACCAAATCTCCCCTCACAGTAAACGCGGAGGTAATTACTCGTAAATGAACTCTGCTATACTTGTCACTGCAAAGAGTCCTTTCTTCCCCTGTCGTCTTGCCTGAAGGGGAGGGGTAGAAGGACAATGGCATTGTATGAGGTAGTTCCAGTACCCCCAACTATCCCGAAGGCTATAAGACGCGCAAAGAAGGTCTCCGCGATGCTTCTTAGATCTGTAGCCTTGAGAACAGGTCTGTCAGGGGCTAGAAGATTTCTATACGATGTCGATATTCGAATCCACAACCCTCTAATTATGAGCTGAAAGCTTACCTCGGATCACCAACTAGCCCTCACAGATGAAAATGTTGAGGATTTAATTAAAAAAGTTCGAAATCAGCCTGCACTTTTTTCAAAACAATTAAAAAAAATTATTGAGATTTGCACAGGACAAATGTCTAATAATCTAAATTTGAGAAATTTTGGACTAAACACGTTTTGAATGTTTGTTCACTAATTATTTTTAAAAAAATAAGAACTATAACGCATCTAAAATTGTTTTTTACGATATTGCCAAATTGATACATTTGTAAGGTAAAAATAAAATAAAATCCATGTTCGATTTTTATCATCATTATTTATTATTACTTTTATTAACTCGGTGATAACAAATTCTGATTTAAAAGCCTAATAAATAAGTTTTCCTATACGACCATAAACTTTACCCTTATAAAACCTGGATTTTATTTCGCTTTAAATGCACGTTAAAAGAATATGATATTTAATTTACATACGAATTAAAAACCTAAAGTATCTAAATATGAGAAAAATTAAGTAATGATTTTATAAATTCTTGACAAAACTAGCAGTTTCATAATTTAGTACAATTATAGAACACTGCCTCGTAATATTAAGCGATGGACAAATGACGAAGAACTTCACGCACCTGATATTAGGGTGAGAACATTGAACCAGTACAGATTTAATGTGCGTAGTACACCTTCTACATGGCGAATGTTTGTTTTTTTGCTGACGACAAGGAATGAAACTTACAATCCTTCGATTTTGAGCTCGCTGCAATGTCAATGTTGATATTCGAATCCACGACCCTCGAATTATGAACCATTAGTTTTACCGCTAGCCCTGACGAAAAAAACAGATTATCCTGGTATATTGTATTCATCCTGGTTTTCTTTTCAATACTTTTAGTTTTGTAGATTTTTATATTTCTAGAGTAGTACAGCGAATAGTACATATGAAGGGTCCAGGGGCACTTACTAATTAAATTTTGTGAAAAAAAATTTATAAACGAATCTGACAACCTTCCGATCAAGAGATCGCTACAACTTGTCAAGTCCACGTAGATATTGGAGACCTCGTAGCCTCGAGGTCATCATCCGGCTATCAATCAAAGGATTGCGAGTTCGAGATCAGTGGTTCGAATTGGCATGATGACTGGATGAGGAAAAGATGAAGTGATCTCGTGGGCGGAAGATTTCCCGATTAGCTACATAATTACAAAAGTCGTCTGAAAACACCCTCAATCTCCACCGGCGTGAATATAAGACTGGTACACGTTAAATATAATTGTGGTTGCCAGCTTCGCTAATAAAATACTAGAAAGTCGTCTAAAAATATCCAAAAAATTATACTGGTGTGTCTACTGAACTGGTGTATGGTAAATCTGATCGGGATCCAACGCCCTAACGCCTATTGAGGCCGGCGCCGTCGGGTGCCAACTCAGATGTCGTCTACGTCATCTGACCGTGGTTCAAAATTATAAAGCAGTGTCCACAGCGAAGAGAAAGACAGAAGTACACTGCCTCGTAAATTTGAACCATAACGAGGTCATCAATTGAACTGGCACGCAAAGCCCCTGTGTAGGCGTGAGGACATTTAGACCATGAAAGATTTAACGTGCATCCGTCCGCTCTGTGCCCGGTGGAAGGACAACAAGATATGTGCTCTCTGCATTGTCGCATTCGGTGTTCGAATCCACATTCCTTTGATTATAATAATAAGGCCGCTATGCATATAAGTTCATTTTCTCCAAATCAGTTACGTTTCAGCTACCTCTTTCCAGTCTTATAGAGATTCTAGTAGTAATCAGTATAATAGGATTCAATTTGTTTTCCTCATTGTGAACATTTGTGCGGTCTGGGGAGAGATATATAACAAAAGGAGGTTATCACGTCAATCACACACTAGAAAAACCGCCTGCCTCCCCTCCCCAAACAGGTTACAGGTTTTCTTAGCAAGAATGGTGACAAAGAATCTTCTCACCAAGTCTACAACCTTCTGTTCTCGGAAACGCTCTCTAAAATGTAAATGTCTCATTTCCTTCCTTTTTTTTGCATTTGAATAGAAGTTTTCGCGGGGCAGCTTTTACAAGCGCATCGGCCCGCGGTCGCAAGCTGGGCCTAATTCGACTAGGGTGCCTCATTTAATAAGATTACACTTTACAAAAAAAATCAAATACAAAAGAATTCATTTTTGAGAAAAATGCTGTGAAGTAGTTTTACCCTTATACCCTTTATATGTAGACAACAAAGATTTGTTATTAAATCTTTGTTGCTAAATGTACGCTGATTTTACACAGTTTGCGTTTATTACCTCTGGGGACGTTCATTTAATACGTCATGCATGAGGGGTAGCAGTAACCACGTTTTTTTTTTTTTTTTTTAGAAAAATGTCGAAATTTCATTCACATAGTGGTTATCATGTGAAACTATGTCCTGACATAAGGGAGATATTTAACGTATTATTTTTTAATATTTATATTCACGACTTTACATGCTATCGCGTATAAACTGATGTTTTTTTTAAATACATATATTTTGCAATATAAAAATCCGTAAAAATTAATAATTAAAAACGCTTTTCGTAATATTATCCTGTAATGTGATGTCGATAAAAATACTGCATTTTGCAGAAAATGAAAATAAAACACTTGGCAATGTTGTTTGAATGCCAAACGGAGTTGAAAGCTTATATTATTTAAAAAGTTGTATATATATTTTTAATAGAAATTAACTCCAGTAACAAAAAAATGCACTTCTTAAACTTCACATTCATTATTTTTAATACTAACAATGCAATAACACATCAATCAAAGTTTAAAAAAAATCTATTCTTCCAATTGGAAATAATTTATCGTATTCGGCAAAGTGTTTTGGGTGCCAATTGGCAACCGGAGTTTTGGAATGGAAAAAGTTCTATAACTATTGAACGTTTGCAGATACCCACATGAAACAAAGTGCAGATTTTAAACTGAGAAACTATTGTTCAAATGGTGCAAGTTTTATAAAAATCCGTGTAGTAGTTTTTGAGTTAAATCCGGACAAACAGACAGACAAAAAAAAAATTAATGAGATTTTCTGAATCAGTGTATTCTAATTCGTGAAGAAAACTCAAAATGAGGGGTTTTGTTCGATTCCACAGACAGACACTCCATTCTTATATATAAGTATAGCTGTTTGGTTCTTTAACTAGTAATAAAGTAATTTTTTTTAATGATATGTTTGTTTTAAATATACAGAATGGAAATTTTAATTATTAATAATTTTTTTAAAAAAAATTGAAGTTAATCACGCTAAGTATATTTTAAAGTTTTTTTTTGCTGATCTTTTAGCTGGATTTTCTAAATAGAATAAATTACATAATTGTATTTTTATAAGAGGAAAAATTACATTCATACTAATTTATCTCTATCAAACTTAAACATTTATTATTATTATTATTTAATACATAGTTTAACACTTCAAGTAGAATATTAGTAACATGTGATCGTGATCATATATATTGTTATTATGAAAATGTAAACTAATCAAATAAAAATTGTATGAATTTAAAGTAGGAAACAAATAAAAGTTTGATAAATATTTAGAATTTAACATACATAAATATGAAACAAATATAAAAATATACATAAAGTACTCATAGATGAGATTAAAAAAATGAAAAGAGATTACAAATATTCAATAAATTGTACATAATAAATTTAACTGCATGATTGTTAATAAAGTGCATAGCCCATAGAAGAAACGCAAGAAAACACCAGACCAGGTCGTTTTTCAAATATGCTAGAGATATGGGAGCCTCATTCGTAAAACAATTTATAATAAAAAGATTAAAATATGCGACATTTTATTGCTTACTAATAAAAACACCTACTTATCCGGTAGATGACTTTTTTAATATTTTAATTCATAATTAATTATATAATTACAAGAAAAAATAATTTTCTTATATCTAATTACCTAAAGATTGCAATTATTTTGGTAGGAAAGCGAGAAACTGCCAACAAAATATATCAAAAGCAAATATTATTTTACCGATAAATTTAGATTTAAAATATAGACAAAAATTGAAATATTTCAAATAGTTTCCAAACAAATTCAAATTTAATTCATTAGTACCAAATTACATTAGCAAGCCTTGAGGAAAATAAGCTAATGTTAAAAACAATTTTTTTTTAAAATAAATCTTTCATAACCTATTAAAATTGAAGAATTAGAAGTTAATTCATATGAATAATAACTTTTGCTTTAGTGAATGTAAAATTATTCTATGTAAATTCATATGAAATTATAAAGTCATACATTGAGATTTTTTTTAAATCTTATAAGTAATTTATATTTAGGCAGTATTTTTTCTTATTACATGCCGTGTGTATGACGCAATACCTACAGGGAGAAAAACATGGCCTTGGTGCCAATTTTCAGAATCACGACAAATTGAAAATTTTCTCGATGAGAGTCCCAAAAGTTATTAATTAAACATAAATCCATGCTGGACGAAAATATCTTCCCCTTATGTTCATTTTGCAATATGAACAACCCCTCGCACGATCCGGCCAAATTTACTTACATTCAGACACTCTGTACAACTTCGGAGATTACGACTGGACATACTATTTGCGGTCCGCTATGGTATTTTTTGGTTCATGTCAAGAGCCATAAAATTATTTGCGTTTGCTCGTAATTAATTATACTGTTTGTTTTACTGAAACATGTTTCAAGGTAGAGACATTTCATGTAAGTGTTATTTAAATGCAAAAGAAGATGAAAAATGTTGGGGGTCCATAATTTAAATGCAAAAGAAGATGAAAAATGTTGGGGGTCCATAATGAAAAAGTGCTGTAGTCGAAGGTTATTCAGGTTATCCTATATAAACTAATAAAATTACAGAAGGGCAATATGTGTTTGTATTTATTTAATCCCATCTAAAAAACTAATAATCCGATTTCGATGACACAGTTCGAAGTTAGAATTCAGATTCCGATGGTTAAACTAAATTTCCCAAATATAAGCTATTCTAAATTTAACTAATTATTTTTACGATTATATTTACTTGTTGTTAATAAAAAGTATTTGAAAATTGTGAAAACTAAAAAAAATATTTGTTTAATTTTTAAAACTCAAAAGCCGGCTATGCATACAAGCTCGTTTCTTCGAAATCAGTAGTGTAAAATAAATATGTATTAAAATAAACTTACAGTATACAATTTACAATTTGGTAAAATCAAAATATGTGTTATATTAACAAAATAATAATCTTACTGTTTACAAGCCTGGAAAAACGAAACCTTAAATAAGTAGAAATGTTATATTTCTATTTGGCAATATTTTATTTAAAACAAGTCAAATGTAATCACTGTAATATATTTGCTAACTTTCATATGTCTAAAACAAATGTATTAATTTGAATCAAAATGTTATTTATAAAAATTGACATAAAAGTAAAAAAAAAAATACAAATTAAATATGAACTTTTTAAAAGAAATAGCCGCACGTGAAACCTGAAAACGAAATATTTCATGAATGTCATTTATATTCAAAAACACTGACGCTAAACGAAAACATTTCTTTCTAGTATAAAAATCGAACAACACAGCTCTTGTCCCAATGTGGAATTTAAAATTAAACAAGGTGAACACGCCGATTTCCTTATCTAATATCCCAGGGCTTCTCACCGTTTTTCGACTACACACACAATGCAATTCGCCACAAAAGAAAGAGCCCCCCGTCCCCCCCGCCTCACTGAGGTCCATTCATTGGGAATCATCAATCAAGCTGTCGAAGGGAGGAGTCTCGAACTACGATGTATTCCTACATTAGAAGACGGACAATCGTTTATTTTAAATGCTTTTTTTTCTCCAATATTTCTAATAATTACATTTCTATAACTTTCAAAAATGCAAAAGTGGTACCAACGGAAAGAGAATAAAAAGATCTAGGCTTCGGCTTTTTTTTATTTTTCATTGTGATAATTTAAAAGGTATTTATTAGCGTCTAAATATAAACATTCGAGGAAAAGGATTTTTGTAAAATAAATTAAAAATACTTCCAATCAAATTATCAAAAATCTAAAAACGCCATTTCACAGAAAAATTTCAAACTTTTATATGTTAAAAAAATAACTTGAATATTTTTAAAACTCTTTGAGATAAAAGAAAAATAGGAATGTCCTATACTTTAACATTGAGAATTCGAAATGTAGGTGGCGTGTTGCGAACAGCCTTAAGGGTGATACATAAAAAAAAATATTCAGTTTCCCCCCCGTCAGAATTTGAACAGACGACTCATTGTTCCAAATGTAAAAAAATGACTTGTTTTGTTTGAAAAGCCCAGCATTATAAATACTAAATTGTATTCATGGAAATAGGTTTCGCCGAAATCGTTTAAACCGGAATCTTAAATTGTCATCAATGATAAATATCAAACTTTTGTTTTTAGAACAATTTCAATTGAATGATCATAAAAGTAATATTTGAAGATAATTATCATTACTCTCTATTTGCCGCACATGATGACGTCATGTTTATGCGAGTAATTTTTATCAACAGTCGTTTATTATTTTTTTACATGTTAAAATAATATATTTAGTTGTTTCATACATTAAAAATTCAGTTCATACATTTGAATTTCATATTAACGTGAGTACGTCTTTAAAACACCTCCATGCTGTGAAATGGGTCCGTGTACAGCGACTGCATGTTTTAAATTGAAAAAAACACACCTGGTTTTCAATTCCATTTGACTAGTTGACATTTAAAACCCTTTGTGTTAAAATTGTAAGGTGTAGAAAGGGACGATTTGTCAAAGATTTCATTCTGAAGCCAAAGACAGTATCACACTAAAGTTCAATTGCTGCACAGTAAACTTAAACAGTTTGAAAAAGCAGTTCAAGATAAACAAAATAGCAAGAAATCCAAATGTATGACATGTGAGGATGGATCTATGGATATAACCGAAGGCGCACAAATAGAAACAGGCACAAGTACAAAGTATTAACGAACCAAAACTTAAGGTACGATGGGGGGATATCTCCATCCGCACCATAAGCAACGTGTCCAATATATATCCAATTTATTTTTTAATATGTATTTGTGTATTATGATATTACCATTTTATTATAATTGAGTAATTGTTTAATGACATATTCAATAGGTTCTGATAACCAATTTCAGAACAATGTTTATCGAGCTTTTTTATTCGGCACACATTTATTCTAAGATTTAAAAAGAAACTGGAATCGTTTATTTTCCTCATTGTATTGGGCTTAAGCTCTTTCATTGAAACCATCATTCATCAAATCAATTTGGTAGGTTTTGCATAATTTTGATTAAATCAAAGGAAACACATGTAAGATATGTAATGGAGTCTAGATAATTGCTTGTATTCCCCTTAAGGGTTGTCAGTGTCATCCTCTCTCTCAGTAAAACTTCTCATCCTCGTTTCACATTGCATCAAACTAGGAAAAACTAAGATCGCATAAAAGAATATTTTTCAAAAAAATAAGGAAAACCGACTTTAAGAAAAATGCGCTAAAACTTAAAAAATAATTTTTAATTTTACGAACAAATTGAAACAATCTAATTACTATTTAATATCAATTTTATACTTATTTCAACGTTTTGAAATCGGCACCAAAATTTAGGTATGGGATTTTGTAAATTGACATTAACTTCAAAAAGTTGTAATAAGTATAAAATGGTTAGTAAATAATTAATTTTTTTCAACTTGTTCGTAAAATTTAAAAAAAATGCGTTTTATCGCAGTTTTCTTAAGGTCGGTTTTCCTTTTTAAAATAAAAAAAGAATATTTAATTTTCCCTTTTCTAATTTAGCAACGGGCTTCGCCCCCTGATGTTATTCACCAAAAAAGTCAAGTTGTTACTGATTTTTTCCACGCCACGTATAGTATATTTTGAGAATAACTAATTCAATATAGAATAAACGAAATTTAATTGTTGTACAATCTTTACCCAACAATAAAAATATTTTGAAATTGGAGAACATGTTAAAAAAAAAGTCCAGTAAATCGATATTTTCGGATAAATAAAAAGGCGAATAACTAATTATTTTTTGCAGTTTTTGCCAAAGTGGGTTTTTCTCTATCCAACAAAAAATAATTTTCAAAATAGGGCAATATTTGTTTTTAAACAGTCCGGTTAATTGAAAATTCCGGATATTTAAATACCGGATAACCAGATATTTTTTTTCTCAAAAAGTTCCCGAGGGAGACGCCCTCTATCCATCAAAAATAGAAATTTCCAAATATTTGAAATAGAACAGAAAATTTGCGCAAACGTACATTAACAAAAATAAATAACAATCGAATTGATAACCTCTCACCATTGGTGCGCTTTTAAATTAGTTAGAAATAGAAAGGATGATTATAGAATTTAAGTCTTCTGCCAAATTATAAGGAACTGTGTTGGCTAAAAACGCGCATTCTTTTTAACTTAACGCTTTTTGAGTTTTTTCGCACACCCATCACACACTTTTCAGTCAGTTGAATTGTTTCATACGAAAAGAATATTTTATATTGAAAAAAGGGTAGCTAGTCCAATTTTTTTGTATATTTTATAAGTTAGAAGTGTTTCTTGATCTTGGTGTAGGAATTTAGAATGTCAAAGAATAGTGTAGGGTTCAAAGTGACTGATGACTCGAAAGATGTAGGCCAACAGTTTTCCCTTGGAGTTTCAAAATCAGTGACAGTGAGAAATGACAATACCGAGCCATCAGTGACAAAAACTAAAATGGAGAGCTTAGAAACGAGTCGAAACACTGAAAACAACTCTACCCTTTTTTTGCGCCATAAAAGGAAGTTAGCATACTTGATAGGATATGATGATGATGATGATGGCGTAAAAAAAGAAAACTTTCAGAGAATGATTGTAAAATATAAGTCAACGTCTCCAAAGGGAGAAGAATTTTCATGAAAGCCAAAAAAAGTTTGCCTGAAGTTGTCTCTCAAATTATTCTCGATTTTAAAAAGAAATAATGTCGATATTTAGGACAAAACTATTCTGTCATTCTTCCGTCGTCTGTTCGCAATACCAAAATGTTTTTGTAATAATTATTCCGAATATTTTTCGGAACACTTTTCATTTAGAAAAAAATTAACAAGAGGATATTTTAATTCTTATAAATATTAAAAACCTCTGTACTACGTTTAAAGTTTCCAGGGCTAATTTAAATAAGAAATTCGCACGATGTATCAAAAAAGCATAGCTTTGTGTTGTTTTATTAATTTTTTTTTCTAATATTTTTATTTGTCTGGTTATGAAATCGAATTTTACTTGTTTTGACTTTGAGCTTTCTGTCTACCATTGATGGGGGTTACTTTACTCCTTGCAAGGTAACTTTACTCCTCATGTTGAAAGCAGTTTCAGATTTGAAAAAAGGCGGGACAATCACTGAACGAAGTCAATCATATCTCGTTATATCCTTACCTGTAGTGGCAGATTTAAGAGAAAAGGCACAGGTGGGAAAACTTTCGAGGGGATCAGTTTCCAATTATTAGATCACACACCCTTGGGGGTGGGGTCTATCAGGCGGGACTATGGCGAGTCATGGGGAGAGGTGGTCTCGGTGTTTGTGTGCCGTAGAAAAACTTTGTATTTTTTTTTTTATTTCTTTCTGAAATTTTAATACAAGTCACTTTTAATGAAATCTCTATCTTTCTTATGGATTAATTTTCGAGAGTCATTGTGTAGACCCTCCACAAAATAATAATAATCTTAAAATCTATTAAAAATATTATAAATTTTAAATCCATATAATAGTTCATAGTGTCCCGCTGCTACATTTACAAAGGGCCATGCGTCTGCTAATCAACTGCTATGCGACATAAGTTCTGCCTTCAAGGGCATTTTTGGTAACCGGGCCCTGTACTGTAACAAGGAGGGAGCTCGTCACAGAAGAGCATCTATCTACACATATGAGAAAGGGTAAGGGAATACAAAAAGAAAACTGCAGTGAAATGCGCAATTTTTTTTCTTCCTTTCTGTCCTTTTTTAATTTCTGGAATCAAGGGGGCCCCCAAAGAACTCAAAGTAAAAGGGCCCCGGTGTCAACTGTCCATTCGCCGCCTGTTATATCCGCCCCTGCTCACCTGTACGTACTTGGTGCACTTAGTTTGGTTTCAAAAACCGTTAAATCCTCATTCTTTTCTCTCCTGCTTTTATTAATGTTGCCAGCCTCCTATCAGTATTTTTCATTTATTTTTGTAAAACATTGGCATCATTGCTTTACGTAAAAGAAATATTGCTGAAAAAACTTCAGAAATCTTTCAGATTTCATTAAAACTCTGTAAATCCCCCAAAAAATTAAATAATGTAAAACTATACAAAATTGAGGAAATATACTTATGAATTCGAATTCAGAACGAAATTTTGAATTAAAATGTTAAAGAAATTAGCTCAAAAATAAACTATACAAAAAATTTACTTTCTGTAAAAAAAAAATCTGGATGCCGCTTAACGAGTTTTGCAACTGGACGACTCATTTATAAAATAGTTATAGATGGATAAAAGGTTTCCTTTCTCTAATTTTTCTCATAAAAAAAGAAACATTCCTTTTATCTTACACCTCTTACTTTATCAACAGCCCATGTCTGGAAACAAAGACAACCCCGCGACAAATTGGTTATTTTATTTATCTTTTATAACCACAACACTTGTTTCATTTCCAGTTGTGTAACATATCCGCAAAACTTATATCTAACGACGTGTCGTCTATGTTTCAGATACAACATCGTCTTCTTGGTGGTGACCTATCTGCTGCCCATGTGCTCCATGTTCATCACCTACAGCTGGGTCGGATGCGTTCTGTGGGGCAGCAAGGTGATTGGCGAAAACACAGTCATGCAGAATGACGTCATACGCTCCAAACAGAGGGTGAGTTGAGCGGTCGAAGTGCTGCTTGGCGAAAGGGTTTTAACTGTCGCGGGCTGTTAGCGAAATGGGCCCTATGATTCTGTTGATGGTTGGGGACAGCTTCGGTTATGATTTCTGGTGTTGTGTTTGAAATTAGAAGTGAATAGTATTAAAAATATTTCAAGAGAAAGTGGGAACTCGAATGCTGAAAATGTTTTACGTCATCGCCAATAAAATCCCAGAGTACTAAAACGAAACAATTCATTCACTACATTTTATTTATTTAAATTTTCAGATGTTGACGTAAATTTTTTAAGGAAGTTTTCATTTAGAATACGTTTGCTTCTTTCAAAAATAAGTAAAGTCTATACGTTATATGATTTTACTACATTATTTGAAATTTTTGACATTAACGTTAATAACAGCTAAGCTAACGTTAGCCTGAGCTAATATTAATAACATTGTTGATCATGAATTATTTTTCCAATCTGTTTGCGACTGTTTTTATATATTTTTCTTTACAAATTGATGCATCAGTGAAGATATGACAAGTAACAATTCACTAATTATGCAAGAGAGCTGTTTAGTTTGTAGCTTTATTATGTAGAATAGGAAACAACAATCGTCATAAACCTTTTCCAATAAAAGAAATCGGGTACGTACAAGCCGCACTGTACTAAAATGTTGGGTTTGTAAATACTTTTGGGTACCACGTGGTACAACGGTCAGAGGGGGGAGGACATAACCTGTCCAACCTGTTTGACGCGGCCAACCTTCCGTTACACGATGGAAGGTTATTTATCCCATGGGCTGATTCCACGTGGAGTTATTGGAGGGAAATCGCATACTCTAGCCGGGAATCGAACCCACATCCTCAGCACCGCAGTCCAGTATATTTTCTGTTAAATTACCAGGGCGCAATTAAAAAGTTATTAACAAAAGAATTGTTAAAAAAGATGTTCCAAAAGAATGGGAAGTAAGATAATTGAGTTGCAATAACTCAGTTTCTATTTAAGCAATCGACATCAAATAACGTGGAAAACCATCTTCTGAACAATTATTTTAAGTTTGTTAGGTTTTATTAAGATCGCTTCAACAAAAACTGAAATTAGTAATAATTAATCACTAATATCATTGCTCATTTTTTGAGAAAGTACAGTTACTTAAATTTGGTACGTCATAGCTCATTAACGTGCAATTATACTTTAAAAAAACGAGTAAGTACAGGCACTCATTTTTAAGTACTTTTTGTTTACAGTGTTGTTTATTACCACAATTAAAGTACTATATAGATTGCTATTTCAGTTTTCAAATTAACTATTATCCTCATATTGCTAAAATAATGCACTTAACACCGTATGCCTCGTATGCCCTGTGAGAATATCCCATATTACTCTGGCATACGGAGGTGGTATGCGACATGTATGCGACTGGCATATCACCTCCGTATGCGACATGTATGCGGCTGGCATATCACCTCTGTATGCGACATGTATGCGGTTGGCATATCACCTCTGTATGCGACATGTATGCGGATCGCATCAATTGTGAAGGTTACATGACGGCTTTTTTCCACGATGTTTAGATTAACTTTTGAAAAAAAATATCATTATTATTTTTATTTCACATTTGGTGGAGAGTAAAATGCTACTTTCCTTTTTTTTTTGGAAACAGTAATTACTTTAAATATAATTATTCTTAAAAAAAATTGCGGCATGAAATGTAATAAGAAAAAATACTGCTTAAATAAAATTTATTTGAGATTTTTAAAAAGATCTCAATGTATGACTTTATAATTTTATACGAATATAATTAGGAAATCCAGGATTAGGATTTTTAGTTCGAGACTATTATTTTTCTTTTTTTAAAAAATTACATTTCTTGAAGAGGATTTTTTGAAGCTCAAACTTTTGCTTTAGTGAATGCAAAACTATTCTATGTATATTCATATGAAATTATAATGTCATACATTGAGATTTTTTTTTAAATCTTATAAGTAACTTTTACTTAGGCAGTATTTTTTCTTATTACATTTCATGCCACAAAAACTTTTTTAGAATAATTACATTTAAAGCAATTACTGTTTCAAAAAAGAGAAAGTAACATTATACTGTCCACCAAATGTGAAATAAAAATAATAATGTCATTTTTTCAAGTCAATCTAAACATTATGGAAAAACGTCGTCATGTAATATTCACAAGATTTATACTCCCCTTAAAATTTGAAACCTGCTCTTGGGCTTAACATGAATAATAAATTTGTTTTGGGAATATTTTTCGTAGTATAAATGAAATTTTTCATGTCAAGAAACTGATATCTATCAATTGCAAAATAATGACTAATATCCCAAACAAAGTTTAATGATTCTGACATGAAAAAACTACCAAATAAATATTAGTTAAATAAAAATTGTGGCCTCTAGGCCCGGGGCTAATGTGCCTTTTGGTAATTCATACGTTGATTCTCCCAGCACCTTCCATAATAAATTCATTCCCGTCCTGGGACCCTACTGAAGACTCACCCGAATTTATTATTCATGTTAAGCTTGCCCCTTTCTCCACTGTGGGCTGTATTCCGCTGTGTATTTGGCTGAACCGTTTAGAGTATTCCATCGTACAGCACAGTTTCACAGTCCCTCAACTAGCCGCTAATAAGATTAGCAGGTATAACAGTGCTTTCTTTTGTTTTCGTCCACTTTATTAGGGTAAAAACCCGCCTTTTTTTTCAACAGAATTGGTATATTTCGAACGACCGTTGCGCACGTTAACACAGACTCCAAGTGACGTAATAGATGATTCAAAATGTTTCGCGGTACTCTTCACCCGCGCATGCTCAAAGGACGTTCGCCTACGCTCACTATAAATCGTTAAGTGGAAGTGAAATATCTCTTGATCTGTCACTGAAGGAATTATGTGTAAAAAGTTCGATTTGACGTTAATGGTTCTATATGTGAGCGATGGGGCCCTTCTGAAGACAGACTTCAATTGTCGAAAGACCTTGGACTTAACTTATATATCCAATTATATAGTTGTAAACATCCAATAAATCTCAACGTTAATTATATGTTTACAATTGTGACACAGACGAATATGAGCGCCCCAATATGCAGAAATAATTTTTTAAGGCGATTTTGCAACATGGTAATATTTTTTAATATCTAGTGTCAAGAGTCGTTTTCAATAGAAGAAAATAAAATCCAAGCTATATAACCTTAATAATGAAATAAAAATGTAGAAATCATGCGGAAAGGAATCTTAAAGAAATTTTTTAATTGGATTGTGATATATAATTTAAATTTCAGATTAAAACAGATAAAAAAAGGCAATTTCAAAATCTACTAAAAATAACAAACATACAACAGTTATTTCACAAAATGTTGCAATTGTTTTCAATATTCATTTATATTTTAATTCGAATGAAACAGTTGATTCTATTATTGAATGCTACGCTATTTTCACATTAAGTATGTTTTATAAATAAAATACCTATATGTTATAGTTCAAAATTAAAAATCAATTTGCTTCACAAATCATGTTCAAATTAGCATTTGCAATTTTATCAGCATAACGTTTTCTAATTTAAAAATATCATACACATTTTGCATCATACATTATTTGAAGGGATAGGTGGAAGAACTAGGTAGCTACACTTTTTTCTGATTTTCACTATTACACAATATATATAATTAAACACACAATATATTAAAATAAAAACACACACACAAAACCATTTTTTATTCCCATTTCAAATCCACTATGATTTTTATCATCCTCAATCTATTACTATAATGGAAAGGTTTCAAAGAAGTATAATGTAACTGGAGATACTTAAAAATCAACTCACACAATTATATAGTTGTAAACATTAATGTCGCAAAAAATTGGATCGAAATAGGAAGCATATGCCGTTCGCATACACCAGGCATACCGCCTCCGAGGTCTTCATTTCAATGGCATAACCGACATATTTCTCGCATACAAACAATCGGTCTTTCTCTTGGGTATGTAGGCATACCTTGGGTATGTCTTGGTATGTCATTCACTTGGGTATGTCTTGGCATACGTAGTGCATACACGCGGCATATTAATATTTTTATGATTTTTATCGTCCTCAAACTATTACTATAATGCAATGGTTTCAAAGAAGTATAATGTAACTAGATATACTTAAAAATCAACTCACACAATTATATAGTTGTAAACATTAATGTCGCAATAAATTGGAACCGAAATCGGAAGCATATGCCGTTGGCATATTCACAGCGTACGCCTCCGCGGTCATCAGTTCGATGGCATATTTCTCGCATACTAATAATAAGTCTGGCATACGAAAGGCATACACGCGGCATATTAATATTTTTGTCTCGGGAAAAATCAGTCTGGCATACGAAAGGCATACACGCGGCATATTAATATTATTGCCTCTGGATCGTAAAAAGAAGCATATGCCGTTCGCATACACCGGTCATATCACCTCCGCGGTCATCAGTTCGAGGGCATATGTGGTATACATCTGGCATACGAAAAATCGGCTGGCATACGGAAGGCATACACGCGGCATACGAAACTTTTTGTCTCGGGTATACACTAAGGCAGGGGTCCAACCTGCGGCTCTTTTAATCGTAAAGTTGCGACTCTCCAGTTCCACACGAAAAAATTAATAATTTATTATCAAACCCCTTAAAAAATAAGAAAATACATTTTTAAGTACCTAATTTCTCAATAGCTTCTATTTTTATAATCGTTAATTACAAATCGCCACAATTAGTTTCATTGTGGTATCGGTAGATACCACAATGAAACTAAATAAACTAAATCTAAAACTACAAGGAAAGGGCAACCTAGCCTACGCCTTGCTTGAAGAAGTAGTTTGTTTCGAAAAAAAAATTCCTTCTTTTTGTTGAAGAAATGGAGAGCGGTAACTTATTTCATTTTAAAAATATGAAGCAATATCGCAATGAAACCCCAATGCAACTATTGACACGAATTTCTTCAACACAGCTTTAAAAAACATGAAGGATGGATTCGCTGAGAGATTCGAGCAATTCAAAACAAACAAAAGTACTCTCGCGTTCATAGTAAATCCTCTCAACACAAAATACAAATGAGATCAACATTGAGCCATTTGGAATTGATGCTGGATCGCTCCAAATGCAATTGCTAGATTTGAAAACCAAAGACTTGTGGAGTGGCAAGTTCACAGAACTCAAGAGCAAGTTGGAAAATTTGGAGGTCCAGAAATGCATGAACATCGCGCAGAACAAGTGGACAGCTCTAAAAGAAATTCCGCGAGTAGTGGCCCTCATATTCGGCGCATGGAATAGTCTTCCAGAATGCTACAGTGAGGTGAAGAAGTTGGCATATGGAGTGCTGACAATCTTCAGGTCAACATATTCCTGCGAGCAAGCGTTCTCTTGCATGAATATAATAAAAAGTAAAGTTAGAAGTCAACTAACAAATAAAAATCTGGAGTTGTGCTTGAAACTTAAAACAACAAGTTATAAGCCAGATTTAATCAAACTTTCAAAAGGCATGAAAAGGCAATGCTCCCATTTATGTAACAATCTACATTTGTGTTTATGAATAAATATTATTCCGTATTTAAAGCCGTTTATTTTAAATCAAAAATCAAATATATATAAGCAAATACTATAATATTGAGACGAAAATTTTTAGTGCTCTTTAAAAATTGGGAAATTTTGTAAATTGCAACTTTTGGCTCTTCCGTTTCAATAGGTTGCCGATCCCTGCAATAAGGCATCGAAATACAATTTCCGTTTCTTAGCCAACAAAAACTAACTTAAATTTACAAAACATAATTTAACTGAAAATAAAGAAAACGCCCTTATAAAACAAAACTTTTCCTTCTTCGAAGTTTTCAAGTATACACATTCCACAATATTTTAATTTTTTAAACTTTAAATAAAATAGGCGGAAAAGAGATCGTTTTCTATCATCGGCCATTGCATCCATCGCCTTGAGTGGAACTTCCTTCAAATGCTTAAAATCACGGATTTCTTTCATTTGAATAAGATAAAATGTCCATTTAAGTTCTTTCCCTACATTTTAAATGTTGGAATTGATATCTGCGACAGTCGTTTTCGTTTTAATTATCGATTTCGTTCCGTATCTAGGAAAATGTTTTTTCAGAAATAATAAGTCAGTTATTTACATATTTCTTGACAGGAACTCCAAGGCAAAGAGTTTAAAGAAATGAAACTAAAAGCAGTTTTGCTGAAATACTGCCTTCCACCCTGAAATAAAAAATATACAAGTAATTTTAAATTGTTACGCATAATATATCTCCATAGCAAACCAATTTAAAAGATAGTTTATAAAATCTTGAGTATATTACATATGGATATACCTTTACGACTTTCCTGCATGTTATGCGTGTATTAAATACATGTACAGCTTTGACACGCAATAAAACCTAAAATAAAATAACAGAGCTAAGTTATCTTACTTGTACAGATAACATCAAAATATGAAGTTTTATTGTATACACAGTTTTTATCCGAAACCATTAACGAACTATTTAACACGCCATTACTAACACAACCATTAACACACCATTCCAAATCCAATTATGCACCAATAAACCCTCAACGCACTAAGCTTTCTCCTGAAGATGGGTGAATGAATATTATATGTACAACGTTTACATGCAATAAAACCTAAATAAAATAAGATATGTTATTTACTTTACTTGTACGTGTAACATCAACACATAAAATGTTATTTATAAACATTTTTTTTCTTTTAAAAACATTTTTAACTGTGAACAAATAAAATTTCCTGAGTGGCTATTACATGCATGGAGGTATGATTACATGTACAATCCACACAACACACATACCTTATTTCTTTTAGGTTTTATTTCGTGTCAAAGTTGTAAGGATAACTCTTGAACACCCTGCATACAATTTTAAATTAAAATCCGTAAAAGTTTTATTTATTAATTACAACAATTTTATATATCAAGTTACGGTTTCCATCTTCCTAATTGGTTTAAATGCGTTGTCATTAATATTAAACATTTTTCTTGAAATACTATTTAAACATGAACCTTTAAATTAAAAAAAGTAATACAATATGTCATTAAATTCAAAACTAAATTAAGTCATTTTGTATTCAACTAGTTCACTGGTTAACTTATCAGAAAATAAAATTTAGTGGACTTTTTTAACGAGAATATCGTGTTTCGCCTTTTTCGCAATTACTTTTCATGAACATTTAATCCTATAATGCTTTTAACTACTAGACAGTTTATACATTGTTATTATTAAATTATCTATTACATAATAGAGATAGCGTTAGATTGGAATGCAATATTTGTTTTACCACTTAGATAAATTGTTTAATTTCAAAAATTACTAATGCATTTTGAATGTACCTTTAAATTAAAATTGTTACTCAAATGCAATCAGCAAAATTCAGAAATATGGCACATCTTCTTTTCAATTATGTTATTCAAAAAACAGAAGTACACTTTAAGAATAATTGTACTTAAAAATGAGTACCTGAACCTACTTATTTTTCTTTGAGTACAATGGCATCGTCAATGAGCGACGGCGTACTCAGATTTAAGTACGCGTACTTTCTTAGGATACTTCTTAAATTCGAATAGTAGTTATATAAAAATAATAAATCTGCAAGAAAACTTATTACAAAACATTACAAGAGCAATACACATATCCAAGGGTTTCCAACACAAAAGAGAAAATACGAATTCCTTCACGCCAGACTATATTTCTGAAAAAGTCAATGAAAAGGTTAGTTTCGGTACGACAACGAAATCTAACCGCATTTGTTTTGTAGGATAAACATAAATTTTTAAATATGGCGAAACATTTCAAAGACAGTAACTTTAAAATAAAAATATTAATGTGAAATTATGTTAGAGTAGGAGAGATTGGTTGGTTAAATGAACGTCGCTCGAAAGCTACTCTACGCTAAGGAACGAGCGCATACCTATTCATTTGTATTATATTAAATTATATGAATGTTGTAATCTTAGGGCTTTAGTTGGTGGCTCCCTGTGCTCCCAAATAATAGATGAGATGTGTGGGAAGTCTTGGATGTTCGTTGTGTATGCGAGTATGTGTTTTAGTCTGCTTAGGAGATATTAACAAGTAAGTTGCTTGTAAAGGAAACTAAAAATGCAATTGTTTTCGAAAAAAATCGCAAAGTTTTTCAAAGCATTCAGACTTTGTTAAACGCTACAGCATTTGCGCGAAGGAGATGAGATAAACGTGTTCGGGTGACACTTGTTGCCTTCTTATCACCACCCTAACTGAATTCGAACAAATAGATAATTCGTCTCGGAAAAGTATGGTATTCCGAAACCTACTTTGAGAGTTAGCGGTATGTTTGCTCTGCATATGAGCGGGAGAGGGTATCAATTATAAGTATCTTCGCCGAGCTGATTTTTCTATGTAAAATTCAATTCATAACGAAAAACACTTACGCAGTTTAGCTTGTCGAAATTATACTAAATTAAAAAATCTAAGCTAAAAATTTAAAAAAGGTACTTAAAAATGAGTATATATATCTACTCGTTTTTCTTACGTATATTTGCATTGTAAACGAGAGTATGACATACTCAAATGCAAATAACCGTACTTTCTCAAAAAGTAGCAATGTGCCATTCTCAGCTTCTGTTCAAGCGATCTTAATGAAACTTGACAATCTTGAAATGGTAGTTCAGACGATGGTTTCCCACATTATTTGATGTCGATTACTTAACTAAATACTGAGTTATTACAACTCAATTATCTTACTTCCCATTCTTTTGGCACACCTTTTTTAACATTTGCTTTGTTAATAACTTCTTAATATCGCCCTTGTATTTTAACAGATAAGGCATGGGACTGCGGTGCCAAAAATCTGGGTTCGATTCCCATTTTGATTTGGTTTTAATTGTCGATATTTATTGAAAGTGATTTATGAAGGCAGCCTAAGCATACACTTATTAAGTACTTGTCTTTTTCAAAATTGAAACTTATGTATTCGGAGCTATGATAAGCCTCGAATATAATCAAAATTGAGTCCATTTCACTTATCTTCAAGTTCCTCTTTTAAACAGTGTACAATACATCTTTGGAATTCATAAACCGTTTTTGTGTGAATGTCTAACTTCAAGGGATTTACAAATAAACAGACAAGCAGTGAGGATAAAAAACAATCCTCCAAACCTAGAAAAAGAAACCTTAGACTAACTTCTCTCTCATCGTATCCGGAAAAAAGAGCACTCCGTGTCACACGAGCTTCCCAATCATAGTACTTGCGTACATAGTTGCAAAGAAAATCGCCAGCTCGCCAAACGCTACTCCGAAATCTCCCCTTTTCCCCTAATCAACTGTTGCCCAACTCCGGAAATGAACGGGTTAGGTTTCCATCTTCTATTGCGAAATATCCGAGTCATTCTTAAATTCAAAAAAAAAAAAATCCTTATCGATTGACAAACAATATGGTGGACACGCAATAGTTATAACACTCCTCCGCTTTTATTTTTACGCAATTGTTACTGTTTTCTGTCAAAAATAATCAACAGGAAAGAGTTTTACATGAATTCGATTCAACTTTTTGTTTTTTTATGTGTAACGTCTTGGAAGTCGGTTCTGGGTAATTTGTCTATGTAGAACAAAGTGGACCAGAACGAGAAGCGCAAAACAGCGTAGTCGCGGTTGCACCTATTTCAAGCTCTTCAGGTGCTCATAAACACCGTTGTAATAATAAGACCCAATGTATAAAACGTGAAGAGGTTTATCCGGAATCCAAAAAAGATGTTGTTCAATGGAGTAATACGTTACACGCCTCAAACACTGCGACCGTCACGGTATACAAGGTTTACAGAACTTTCTAAAGTGAAACTTGTTTGGGGGGGCAAGGGTAGAGAATCTGAATGACATTGGCATGGAAATCAAACGAGACACATAAATCAAACATGAAACATTATAGTATGCTCGGTAATTTGATTTCATTCGGCTTATTTGATTTCAACACTTAGTTAATGAATTATTAACCAATAAAGTATTTAACATTATGCCTGTGCTGCCCGGAAAAAAATAAAAAGTAGGAGAGAAAGCCTTTAATTGGACACATTCGTATGGTTAATGAAAAGAAAGAATCTTTACTTCAACCGTGAGCTTTTGTAGGTGAAGCGCGCGGTTTTTTGCTACATATGTTTTTTTTTTGTTGTTGTTTTTTTTTGCACGGTTACTTCGTGATTTTATTTCTAAAATGACTACATCAATTAAACTCGAATTTTGAAATTGGATTCAAGTGACCATTGATAATATTTCACTATTACAATTATTTGGGTTTCAATTCACTTGAACCCACAGACGTATTTTTTTTTGGGGGGGGGGAGGGGGCTTGATACTATCATTGTACAAAATTGGCAAAAATTACAAAAATAATATAGTTAATAACAAAACATGAAGAAGTCAGAATGAAGGGTTGAATATAAAACTTTGTTTTTCGTTTCCCTTCGCGTGGATCGTGGTCGTTCTTCCCACGGACCTTTTGTTCAGTAAAAAAGATGTACTATATGTCACGAATTCGCAAGTCACAGCAGAACGAGTTGTTGCAAATAGTTTCACCTCTATCGACTCGGTGTACTGGAAGTCCACGGTTTGCCGCATATTTAAATTCTTTCATTATTTTTATCTTATTTAAAATGTAGTGATAGCAGTGTTATTTTCAGTGCTTTATTTTCGATCCATTGAGTCCATGAAAAGGAATTCTCAAAAACAATTATGTATGTCATAAAACGCGAAATCTCGAAAACTATTATTGCTACGCATAATATCAAAATTATAAAACGTGTTCGTACAGTTGTTCGAATTTGAATTTACAGCAAATAAATTACTTAAAGGAAAAACATATGAATAATAGCAGATTTCCTACAGATTTAGAAAAATTCAAGGTTGCTGACATTTTATGAACAATGAATAGATAACCCTCTATTCTTAATCTAAATTGAGAGATGTTCCATTGATATATAAAAGACAAAATTTGAAAAAAACTGATTAAACTGTCGGTTAATTGATATTACAGTACTCGATAAAAATATTTTTATATTTTATTCTAAAGCGAATATTCGTAAAAATAAGTATTTAATTAGGAGAATATGAATAATAGAATACGTTGATAAATATGATAGATTTCAAATCTGTAAACTTTTTGCGTCCCGGAGCTGCGTTACTGAGAGTGCGATAAAGGAACAAGAAAAAGTCGGTAATATTCCTTAACTGCTCTTTACCTTCTTGTATTCAAAGAGTATCAATTCAACAATCTCCCATCTTTACGAAGATATCGGATAAAAAATATATCGTGAAACTTCTTTCAGATAAAATAAAGTTTCTTCATATATATTTCGAGTGCTTGTTGTCCGCATGAATGGTTTTGAGAACTGTTTATATGTCCTATTCTTGCCGTCAATTGTCTCGAAGTCCAAAAATAGATCGATCCATTCCGTGTTTCTATAAACTGCCGTTGATCAGTCGCTTTATACCAACGCGTTTGAAAATGTCTTGAGATTGTCAGTCTATTGAAGTTGTTTCGCGGAAATTCTCTTAGAAGTGTCCTAAATTGAAAGCCCAATGAAAGGTGCTTCCTGGACTGATTCCACGGCTGAGAAACTGAGTAGGGTTGCTAAAAAATCCCGATACTTTGAGGATTCCCTCTTGGAGGTGGGCGTCCTTCTAACTGTGTGGTAACGCGCTGTTGCGGACACTATAGAGAAATATGAGTTTCTGAAAGGGTAATAGTGCTAATAGATATTGAATGTTAGTGTTAATTAGACATGCATGCTCTTGAAACTTTTTCAAAATCAGTTACATGATCAAATTCTAATTTTAAGGATATCCATTCCGACTCTATTACTCCGTGGCGAATAGCACGATTGTACTCATTTAATTTTTAGGCGCCGATTAATAGGCGCCCATTAATAATAGATACGAAATCTTGAAATAAAGCAAAGCACTTACGGGAAGTGGATGTAGAACTATGGAGTCAGACAGGGCAGCTTGCGTATCGGAGAGGTTTTCGGTGTCGACTAATTTATATTTTTATAATCTGCTCACAGTTCTGGTCATTTTCCAAGAGTGCTCCACACAATTTATTGTGGGGGGAGAGATTACGCTCCTTTTTTACTTTAAATATATATATGTAATTAGATTTATCATAAGGATAAGTTTGCATCAACCTTCGTCGTACCATTATCAACATTGTTGTTAAAGTAACAACATTGTCGTTCAATCTCCAATTTGTTACGCGTTTGTCTTGAAATATTCAAACTTTTTAATATTAAAACTTTTTCAAGAAAAGGTTTTTGTTATGTGATCTTGTTATTTTCAAACTTGTTAAAAGACCACGACTCACGAGAACATTTCTGAAGATTGCACCTTCTTTTCGGAGCCGCTCTACATCTTGTTCATATCACGGTTGTGACGTTATTGTAAATTATCTCAAGTTGATGTCTAAAGATGCCGTATTCGAAGTTTGTTTTTATTAATTTCCGAAACGATAAAACGTATCTAAATATAGAATAATGAAGAGAAGGATACTTGTGGTTATTTTATAATTATACATTTTTATTAAAGTTACTGATCATTTCGATAAGTAGGGAAAGGGCCGGGTAAAAGTGGCCGCTGCCACGAAGCGGCAAACACGTCCGCTACTCTGTTAGTTTGTATAATCGTCATACTGAAATTTGGAGCTGTTCTGATCACTTGTTTGGAAATTATTCAACATTTTCGTGTTTTTTTTAACTTGCTGATGTAAGGTAAGCGTATTTCAATAATTATGATAAAGAAATACATAATATTAATACATACAATTAACAATAACCCCTTAAAACAATGTAATTTAAGCTTCAAATGTATGCGTAAGCACTAGAGTGAGTTGTTCAGGCAGTAGAGTCGCATTCATGCAATTGCATCAAAGAGGGCAAAGTTGACACACCTACTATTTATTTACTATTTACTATTACGGTTTGGGGCCGAGTGCAAGGAAGAAGATAATGATTTCATTTGTGATATGTATAATATAATTTGTTAAAAAGACAATAAAATTTTGTTAAACATTTTTTAAATGCTAATAATTATGAAATAATTGAATAATTTAAGTTAAAAAATAAGTTTCACTTGCACTAAAATGTTAGTCAACCTCTGTATTGAATATTGCTTTCAAAATATATTTCAAAATATACATTCATATTCTTTAAAATACTTTCAAACAATTATTTTTTATATCGACATAGTGGGGCGTGGGGTATTTTGCCCGTCGTTTCAAAGCAAAGTGCGGTACGGTTGTGTTGCCGGGAATTCCTTTTTTGACCTTTCAAAAATCAAAATAAAGACACAATAACTTTTTTGCATAAACCTAAATAATAAAACTAACTTATGCCAGAATTTAATTTGTTTAGTTCAATTTTTACTTAGCGAAAAAAAAATTGTCAGAGGTTACCCACATTACATACAATTTCTGCGAAGTGAATGACGAATGAAAAAATAACTTATTTTTGAAATTCATCTGTAGGGAAGGGTCATTGTCTGCTTTTAATATTACTTGGTATTAATTCAAATAACAACCCATTATAACCATTTTGAAAATCATACGAACAGAAAATCTGCACATTTCAACTTATATAATATTATTACAATACGTCGCTGACCATTCTATGGAGATTGCATATGATACTCACTTCGCTCCCATTGAATATACGCACGAAAAGCGAAAAAATACCTTTTTCTATACATCTATACTTATGTTATTTAATACTTTAACGGTATACGAAAATAATATATCAAACATACCTTGAATGGGGAAAAATCTCAAACATATATATTTCCCAGTGAAACCAACACTATTTTATTTCACGAATAACGTTTTAAAATGTTACGCTTTATTGTGTTCCATAAACAAAAGGGATATTTACGTTTTGTTTATTTTTATATCAGAATCCTCTTAGTAAGGCATTTTTTGGATGTATATGTTGTATGGTTTTTGTTATGCAATACTTCCTTTAAAACTGGGGCCATTTTTTGTTATAGTCCTTGAAATGTGGGTTAGCTTTTGGATATTATTTCACCACTTCCATGTCTGAAGTGCTGGGTTCTATTCCAGGCTAACTTAGTTGTTTATTTTGGACTTGGAAATGCACCCGTACTTCCCACTAGATTTCTACCGTTCTTCCACCAAGACTTACCGGGAATCGAACCCACATTCAAAGGCACCGCAGCCCAGTGCCTTATTCGTTAAACTACCAGTGTCATATGAAAAAGTTATAAAAATATATTTTTTTTTTAAAAGGTGCGCCAAAAGAATGGGAAGTAAGATCATTCAGTTGTAATAACTCGGTTTTCATTTAAGAAATCAACATCAAATAATGTGAAAAATCCTCTTCTGAACTACTATTTTAAGTTTGTCAGGTCGCTTTATTAAGATGGCTTAAACAGAAGTTCAGATTAGCAATATTAAATCACGCTGACCATTTTGAGAAGTACGATTACTCTTGAATTTGAGTACTTCATCGCTCATTTACTATGCAAGAAAGGAATCAGGTACTCATGATATATATATATATATATATATATATATATATATATATATATATATATATATATATATATATATATCATGAGTATTTAATATATATATATATATATATATATTAAATGTTATAGTTGTATATATGTTAAAGTGGTATGCCACTTTATATTATTTCCACTTTAAAATCCAGAGCGGCTTTGCCATATTTTAAATATTGGGTATTATTTTTATCATCAGCATACATTGCCCGTTCAAATTTTCACAGTTACAAGTAGTGATACATTTTTTCAATTGTAGAAATTTCTTATAAAATATAGAACATAATTCAAAGAGTTCTTTTATTTTCCCAATTGGAACAAAAATATGTTCTACCTTACAAATCTTATAATAAGGTTATTTTAGCGAACCTAGCTTACCTGGCATCGTTATCTAGTTTGAAGCAAATATTTCTTTTCGTATTCTTTGCTGGAACCGCCGATCTCAATCTTTCAGAAATTGGTCCCTGTGGGAGCAATGGGCCGAATGCATAAACCAAAGGAAATACATTTACTTACAAAATTGAAAGCAAATCCTTTAAATAGTATGAATAAAAACAAAACAAAAACCTTTTACTTATATCTGTAAGCGTTTTGCGGACGACAAAGGTAAATGCGTATGCATAAAAATTACCTTTTACTCGTTATTTAAAGGAATTGCTTCACATTCAAAAGCAATTCATCTAGTCTCGCCACGCGCAAAGTGAGAGGTTGTGTTGGTGTAGCGGCGGAGATGTTAACCTGCCAGATGCGAAAAATTATAAACCTCGTCCAAGCTGGTTACTTTAAAAGTTTGTTTAGCCAACACTTTGTTAAATAGAAAGAATATAATTTCCTTGCCGTTTTAGATTTAGTTCATTTAGTTTCATTGTGGTATCTGCCGATACCACAATGAAACTAATTGTGGCGATTTGTAATTAACGATTATGAAAATAGAAGCTATTGAGAAATTAGGCACTTAAAAATATATTTTCTTATTTTTTAAGGGTTTTGATAATAAATTATTCATTTTTTCGTATGGAGCTGGAGAGCCGCAACTTTACATCAACAGAGCCGCATGCGGCTCGCGAGCCGCAGGTTGCCGACCCCTGGACTAGGCCGATATGTGTAGGTAGAAAAATTTGGTACACCACTTGATCGCGCCTATATATATATTATATAATATATATATATATATATTATATATATATTATATAATATATATATATATATATTATATATATATTATATAATATATATATATATATATTTTAATGACGTAATGTTTGGTAGTGGTAGGCCAAAACCGACTGCGCAGGGGAAGGATGTATGACAAGCTCCAAATGACTGCTCTAAAACGTACCATCAGTTTTTAAATATTTATTACGATGCGATATTGTAAATAACCACTGAGATTCTAAACAATACTGACGATTGTTGAAACATTGTGTCATTTGTTCTTTAGATATCGAAAATAAACTTTTGCACTTTTAAGATTCGGAATACGTGTATCTGCAGTTTTCCTTGTGAAATTGCGCAAAACTTTTATTTTGTAGATTATTCCGCACTTTCACTGAAACCGATCAGTGCGTGACTTTTGCACTTACACGGTAACATTTAATCAGCGAAGACGAAAACAGGCGCCATTTTGATTAACGTCAAAAATAAACATTTCAAAAACAATCACTCTGTGATTGGTATCAAACGAAAAGTCATTTAAAACCACCTCAAATAAAAAAAAATCCAGAAAACCTCGTTTTAATGTTTTGTTCTTCTAAGAAATATTTTTTGTCATTTGTATGGTAATCATAAAAATAAGTAGTTTATTCTATGTCTATTCAATTCAAATAAGAATAAATGCATTCATTTATATTTAGACAAACACTATATAATTGAAGAAATATTAATAAGAAAATGACTGCCTGACTTTTAAAGGAGAAAAATAAAATGTTGAGTAGATATTTGTATATAGTGTTAGGTATGCTAGCCGGGAATAAGTTTCACTAAAATACAATTATAAGTTCTAATTGAAAATGCATCCCAGTCTGATGTATGTAACAATAGATACAAAATTCAATTATAATAAGAAATATATTTTTTTAGTTTTATATCCTTTTCAGATACATTGAATCGTATTTTATTTTGTTTTGCTATTTAATAATCATTTTTAATTTATACACGGAATCGTTATATTTATTATATTTTTATCGCATGTACCTGAAAAACATTTTACATTAAAATCAAGAGAGGATGACCTATTTTGATATACTTTATTACTGTAAACACGAATGCCCATACTAATTTTTACAACAAATATCGCTAAGGACACTTTTCAATTGCAAAATTCTTCTTATAAAACATAGAAAATACTTCAAAAATTTCCTCTATTTTCCCAATTGGTACAAAAATATGTAATAGTTAGTTGGTTTGGTTTGGTTAATTAACGTCGCACTGGAGCTGCATAGAAGACTATTGGCGACGGTTCGGGGTCTATCTCGAAGGAAAGACCCGGGAACACATACACATTCATACATGCACCTCGTTATTTTAGATACATGGTCAGAGGACGAGGAAACACCTGAACTGGCACCCAACGCTTTCAATAGACGTCGGGACTTTGGACCCCGATCAGATGTATCGTGCACCAGTCCGTATACACGCCGTTAATTTTTGCGGATGTTCTGGACGACTTTTTCTAGTATTTTGTAGCGAAGCTGGCAACTTTCCGATCACAAGATCACTACTTTTTTACTTTTCTTTGTCAAGTCCATCGCACGGGTTCGAACCACCAATCCTCGGATTAGTAGCTGAACGCCTGTAACCGCTCGGCCACGGAGGCCTTGTGTAATAGTTAACAAAGCTTATATAAATGTCCATTTAACGAATCTACTTCACCTGACATCTAGTTTTAAACAAACGTTTCTTTTCGTTGTTTTTTTCTTGAACCCATGCTATCAGAAATTGGTCCCTGTGGGCGCCACTATCCCCAGACGGCGAATGCTAAAGGGCAACAAAATGCGATATTTCAGTAACTGGTGACCGGCAACCGTAACGACAAAATAGGATATCGTAAAATTGCTTTATCCGAAGTGAATTCGATTTTCTTTATTCGGTATCCGGCTGTTCTTCTCAAGAAAGCGAAAGAGAACTGGATCCAATTCGACGGGCCAACGTCGTTTTTTAGAGTGAACTTTTAAAATTGGAATTCCAAATGAAACATTTTCTATTTCAGTGACATTGTAATGTAACGATACCATGTCTTGCTTGCGGTAAATCAAACACTACATGAATCAAGTTTGAATAACGTTCTGTAAGTTAGAAGCAGTGGCGTAACGGAAGGATCAGCAGGGACTGAAATGCGGGGAGGCCCAGGATACTGGGGGGAGGGCACATAACCGAGGAATATATAATTGTCATATCAAGAATTAAAATATTTTTAAATGCTCCTCCTGATTTTTCAAACTTTGACAAATTTTCGTTACCGTTATTAATATTTGGTCAAATTAATTCATGCTTCCTTTATTGAATGAACTTTGTCATATTCCAGAATAACGACCGTGGGTGCGAGAACCGGACAAAACAGCTCTAAGCAATGACTATCTATTGAGTTGGAGGGAAAGTTCTGTCGTATTTTAAATAGGCAGGTGATTTTTCTTGTAAATAAAAAGAACATCTGGCTAGTGAGTCAATAGGATTTGTTTTTGTTTTTTTAGCTGCTGTATAATATAAAAGGTGCCCTTTTTTACCGTTCATCATTTACTTGTGATATTTAAAGTGAAAAACATGTCAGTAGATAAAGTGCATTTACGACACTGCATTTTATATGAATTCCAAAAAGGAAGCAATGCATCGGTTGCATGTAAAAATTTATGTGCGGTATTTGGAAAAGATATTGTAAATGTTTGTACTTGTCAAAGATGGTTTAGCAAATTTCGTTCCGGGGATCTGAGCCTCAAAGAAAGTGGTCGATCTGGACGACCATCCAAGATCGATAATGATGTTTTGCGATCCATGTTGGAAAATAATCCACATTTAACAAGTCAAGAAATTGAAAAAGAGTTTGGCATTCATCATACAACTGTTGGAGATCACATTAAATCTCTTGGGTTTGTGTTAAAGCAAAGTGTTTGGGTTCCACAGAATTAACGGAAAATAATTTGTCTGATCGTGTAATAATGTATTCATCACATCTGATTAGACACAATGTGGAGCCGTTTTTGGACAGGCTGGTTACTGGAGATGAAAAGTGGATTCTTTATGAGAATATTAAGAGAAAAAAAATCTTACTGCAAAATTATCTAACGGGGAAAAAATTCACGTCTTTTGAAAGTGTTTCTAAGGCAGTTGTTGACTATTTTAACTCCAAGGATGAGAACTTCTACAAAACAGGAATTCACAGGTTACCTGAAAGATGGCAACATGTTGTAATAAATAACGGAGCATATATAATTGATTAATATTAAACACATATTTTTATAAATGAATTCAAATATTTTCTTTAAAATACGACAGAACTTTCCCTCCAACCCAATATATAAAAGGGGAAAAGAGATGTACTTTTGTATTTTAAGATGCAAGAAACTTAAAGTGTTTTTCGTCGTTCCTGAACAATTTCGAAAAATGGAGCTGCCTGGTTCTTATACCCACTTCTTCAATTTCCCAAACAAAAATATATATTGTTTGTGCAAAAAAAAATTATCTTCCAGTATGATAAATGTTAAAGATTAAATTATTTCTGTCTTTGTCATCGGATTTACATCTGTGGCGATGTGTTTTCCCTCCGAAACGCTGCATTCGAATCAGAAAAGTCACAATCCATTCATTCAGCCAATCAGCGTCTTGGAAGGAAAATACCACAGAAGAGAAGAAAAAAGTGAGGACATATTTCCTACCTTAATTGTTACCTTAATCTTTAGGTGTAAAAAAAGAGTAAATTTTATAATTATTCACATAGGTAATTATTTTATTTTTAAGGGTTATTTATACAGTTGGCAACATTTTTAGTTCTGAAGATTTGATGTCTTAGGTATCTCAAGAGAACAAAAAAAATGCATTTCAATAAAGTTTAACAGCATTTGAGAGCACTATCAAGCATATAGAAGAATAAAAATCAAATATTTAAAGTGATTATATTTGTTAATTTGCTGAACATTAAACAAATCAAATCTTAAGGACTTTAAAAACATCTTGAAATGTATTTCCCCTCATAAATAATTTTCCCGTAATATTTATTGAACATGCGAATTACATTCTATAAAGTATTGCATTTATTAACACAATCTGGCTTAACGATGTAGTTGTAAAATGGGAATAAATTTATAAATTATTCATATTGGTAATTGTTTTATCTTTTTTTAGTAGTATTTTAAATAGCATGCAACATTTTTAAACCAGAATATTTTATGTCTCTAAAGCATCTGATTGTTATTTTATATGCATCATTCGACATTAGATAGCAAAACTAAAGTTAAATTTTGACACAGCAATTAAACTCAGGAGCTTCAACAAACGTGCAAAATATTAAAAAATCAAATACTTAAAAGTGTAAAAAAAATTACAGTATGCTAAATTTTGTTAATTTTCTTAATGGTACAAAACAAATTAAAACTATTATAGTACCTTGAAAAACTATTTAAATACCCAAAACTTTAAAAAAAATACCTTAAAATTTATTCCCACTCATAATATATTCCTATGTTAATTTTTAAATATACAAATGATTTTCCGAAGTGTATTGTATCTATAAACATCACCTGAGATTCCATTAAAAAAATGTATAAATTATGTAGGTTTCCAGAATTGCAATTTTAATTTAAATAAAAGCTGAACACAACTGCATTTGTAAAAAAAAAATTATATTTACAAAAGCATTATTTGTCTATAACTCTTCCATAAATGTAATCTGTAAAATAGAATGCTTATTACTATTAAAAAAAACGCAAAAAGCATTAGAAATATATTTTTATTGTTTTCCCTGATATTCAATTCTTATAATTATCAGAAGAATATTTCAATAAAGATATTTTTATTATTGGAATGCTGTCTGAAACATAAAAAAGTATTAACAACATCGATACTATTTGAATAATTAACTCTAAGACTTAGCATACGTTTATTTGACTTTTAATTTTCGCTTTCTGCAACAGAACAAAAAAAAAGTAATAGGATAAAAATATCGTTTGGGGTTAAAATTTCAATTATTTTTTTTAATGTTCCTGTATGTTCGAGGTTCTCCGAGTCCAATTTTATTTTAATGTGAATTGGTAAACAGGATGTTAAAGAATTATTACATGAGAATTATTACTCAACAAGTGATAATTCCAAAAAGGAATTGGAAATATTTAGCTTGTGTTCCATAGAAATTGGTAAAAAAAACTTTATAAATTTGTTCAAAATTGCTGTATCGTTATAATTTAGGTGCTTTTGCGATTTCTTTAACACCATAAGAAAATTGTAATTGTTACCATTTTATAATTTTAAACTTACAAATTTACTTATTCGTTGATCGGGATATTAATTACTGGAAAGTTCATTAAAAAATGGCTTATTGCTAGATTTGGGGCCAAAATATAAACGTTATGTGACGCAGTTGAAACACAATTCATATAGGAGAACTGTCCATACTCTGTTTGGAGAAGAGTTCTTATGTCTTATTTTCTTCTCTGAAAATTACTTGTATCCTTTCCCCTTCACAATTTCTCATAAAAAAAATCCCAATGCGTTCTGAAGTGAATAAAAACGAGTAATGTTCAACCACAGGAGCCGTCCCCAATATCCCACTGTGCAGCTCTAGAGCGCCGTTAATTAACAAAAACAATCAATCACAGGATGTAATAAAGAAATGCTTCCAGTTTCTTTCAAAAAAAATACTTGATATGAATTTCCTGCTATTTTGACATAGAACCAGATATTAATTAATGATTAGAAAGAGTATTGACAATTTTTAAAAATAGAAAAATAATAGCAATTTGGAATTTATCTGAAACATACACATGCCAAATATATGCAATATAACTTTTGTAGCAGTATTAATTACAAATTTCATGTGCATAGAAATTTGATAATTAGCACAAAACTAAATGTTTGTTCAATGACATCACAACCTATACCAAATTATTTAATCAGCTTGCAAAAAATAAAAAAATATTAAAATATATATATCCATTTCTTTCGGCTTCTATTTTTTTATGAAGTTACCGTGTTCTGAAAACTTATACGCAATTTATAGATCCATTATTCTAATGTAACAGTTAAGCAATTATTTTGTTTAACTTTCCAAAATCCGAACTTTGTTTCTATGATTTGTACCACATGCCCAATTTTTGCATAAACAGCAAGTTCCAGTCTAGCAGAAAATCGACACCCACGGACGCGAAGTTTTGCTTTCTTTTTCGCTTGGGTGGGAATTGAAGCCCGTCAGCGGTTTTTAAAGGCAGCTGCTTTATTATTTTTATTTGTATTACATGCATGAATGGGACGAAGGATTAAAACTGTTTTGACTACGGAACCGCAGGCATTTTAATGTTGTTATCATTATAGAAAGGACCGGCTGTGTAAAAGTCGTTAGAACTTTTAGAACTGTGAAATATTTGAATAAATATTTCATATGACTTTAAAAAAATTAGTTTTTTTTAAATATTTTAAGGTACTTTTAAACATTTAATAGTCTTATAACAATGTTTTTTATCACTTTTCTAATGAAAAAAGCAGAAAAGTCATTTTATGATCTTAAAAAAAAAAGTATTTTAAAACGCTCAATAAACTTTTTTAATTTTAGTGCCGCGGTGCGCAAATGTTCATATTAGATGATTCGATTATTATTATGCGATGATTCGATATATATCAAAATTCCGGAAGTAAAAGATCATCGAAATTTCGATTTCGTAATTTTCGATTCGACGAAGTACACTCTGAAGTATGGAAAAACTGAAGCCCGGGAAAACACTCTGGATGCCGAAAGTGAACTCCAGAAGAATTGCATTTGTTTATCAACAAACGTAAGACTGGAAATGCTTTGACAAAAGTGGCAGAGCATCTATATTTTTAATAATAAAGGGTAAAACAAAATTATATTATTCCTTGATTTCAAAACAATTCAGTTCCGAAACGTTAGCTTAAGCATTCTAAACATGTATTTACGTAATGCTACTATACTTATTCTAATCACAAAATATCGATGAATAAACAATATGTATATATGTGTGTGTATCAAAAATATTAATATATTAAAAATATCGATTAATCGGAAAATTCGTAAGAAAAATATTGATGGGCAATGCCATCATCGACCAAGCCTGGTGCATATCATAGTATTTATAAGTTTATCTTTTAGACGTAAAGGGGTATTTTATTGTATAGAAACTGTTACCACTACATTAGTAACTTCTTCCTGCAGCCCATGTTATTCCAATGTAAGTACACGTATTTTTCACGACTGTTGCTAATGCGGGAGTTCATTAAAGATCTTTTGAAGTGTGTTTTATGTACTATAAAGTAAGGGGTAGATCATATATGAATCATCCTTAATACCATATGTCATTGTGGTGCCATTTAGTAATCTGTGTGGTGAAATAATGTGTGAAATCTGTGTTTATCCATTGGTAGGTGGTGCACATGCTCATAGCCATCGTCGTCCTGTTCGGTGTGTGCTGGTTGCCCTACCACATCTACTTTCTGTACGTCTACCACCACCAGGAGGCGATAGTTTCCGACTACATTCAGCACATCTACCTGGCGATATACTGGCTGGCCATGTCCAACTCGTGCTACAACCCCATCGTCTACTACTGGATGAATGCGAGGTAAAAGTTACGCTAAAAAAGCACATTTTTCGCCAACGCTGCAAAAAACAGCATTGGGTTTTAATTGTTTGCTAGCCCTAGAATGCAACTCGTGATGATTGATTATATTCGATCATCAACTGCATAGTAAAAACCGTATAAGCAAATCACATGTTTGGTGATTGAATGTTAGCAAAATATTGGCTTTGGGCTGTAATATTTGATAACCTTTTTCATGACATAATTGAACCAATCGTTCTTATAGAAATATCAGGTAAGGTATTATTTGGTGCGTATGGTCTAAAAACATATATTAGTCACCAAGATAGATACATAAGGGTTGTAACAATTTGCTAAACCTAGTATGTGGTGCTTTTATTAAATCGTGTACTATATGATAAAAACCCGGAAAATGTTTAGTTGCTGATGTATAATGGTTTCTTAGCCTTCAGTCGCAATATTTGCTAACCTGAGCCATACAAAACAAGATAGAATTTAATAGTCTTCTGTTATAGATATTATAGGTTAAAGTTTTTTGGCTACAGGAAAACCCTTAGAAATATGCGACGAGTGCCACAACACAAGGTCCTTCACTATTGGAAAGACGACGCGCAAAGCTAAAAAGATAAAATTATTAATTTTTCATGGAAATCAAATGCTTTTTTAAAAACCTCTATTAGTATTATTTTTAATTAGCATTTATTCCTGTAGCTATAATATATTTTTCTTCGATTATAAGTAATATGGTGTCAATTAATGGGTGTATTTTTGCTCCACAAATAAAAAGAAAGATTGTGCAGGGAAAAAAATATTAGCCTTAGTACAGATAAAAAGTTGGCGTTATCTTGTTTTTTTTTTTAGGAAGTGCGTGTATAGAGGGGAAGGGAGGGAGGAGTTCTGCACTTACACTAATCGTGTTTGTCCTTTCAATGATCCTGACTAAAGGGACCCCGCGACTGATAAGGACGTCCCTGTATGGCGCGTGGGGGTTAAAAAATATATTTTAGCTAACTTTTACTTTAGAATTGAAGTTTTTTTTTATGGTATATAACAAAATAAATACCACAATTTTAAGAGATCAAGTAAACCCCTATGGTTGAGGGGTGGAAGTAATAAATAGCTTAACCTGCGCTTAAATAATGAAATATTTATTCGGCTAAGTCTGACGTCAAAGGCTTCAGAAGTTTTTTTTAATCTTGTAAGCGTAGTTTAAGGAAGGCAATCATGATAACAACACAATACCTTTTAAATTATCTAAATATAAAAATTTAATTTTCTAATAAGAGTCTCACACGTTCAAAAAATATGTTGCCCTGCAGATATTCTCCAACAATGTAAGGAAATGTGGTAATTATTTTGCTAAGCCGAAAAAAGATAATTTTAAATAAATATTTTATGGCATGAATAATTTAGAAAATAACGATTGCGTAAATCAAATTAATTTGTGTCACCGTGGAATAGGGATTATATAATTTTTTTAAAGAAAACAAATCGTCTAATTTTCAATTTACAAATGTGTAAACGCTGTTATCTAATGTTTTCTTTTATTTGCAGTGATGTCTGCTTTCAATTTTGGTCTGCTTGTGACACGTTGTGTGTAAGGCATGGCAAACTAGCCCATTTTAGATTTAAGCCGTCTATTTTCAAAACCAAAAAGATTCCTATTTTTCGCAAAATCGTCATTTTTTATATGTTCCTAATGCACTACATCACCATGCAAAGCAGTATTGACCCAAAGTGTCGAATCCAGTCTAAAAAATGCATTCAAAGCCATGGCTTTAGCTCCAAAAATACGTGGCTGTTTATCGTTTTTCGCGTCTCTGGCATTTACGAAATAGATCTATCTGGTTTTGAAAATATACGGCTCATTAATTTCTCTTCTACGATTAATCAGTTTTTAAAGTTTGGCTTATTGAGATATGTTGCTCTTCACCACTGGGATTTAGATCTTTCATTCATTTGCTTATAAACGGTTCTTTTCTTAAACAGTTTTCTATTTTGTTTTTCAATTTCAATCAAAACGCCAGTGGCCGCCAAAGAAAAGTTACATCGCCCTTTGGTTGGTTGAAATAACGTCGAGCTATAGAGCTTCACATGGCATTGTTGGCGACGGTCCCTGATCCGTTCAGAAGGAAATATCTACGAACATTTCCTTTCCTCATAAATTTGGCGTGTTCGGTGCCCTGTGATACCGTTGTCGGCTAGCAATCGGAGGATTGTGACTTCGAATACTGTTTGAGAGATTTGACAAAAAAAGTTCAAATGTAGCGATCTTGCGTTCCCAGGATTACCAGGTTCATTAAGAAATAATGAAAAGTCATAAACAACTACTCCCCGTCCACCGGCGTGTGCACGGGACTAGTGCACGTTAAATGTGTCTTATTCCATTGCCTTGACACCTATTGGAGTTGGGTGTTGTTTCTGTCTCACTCAGGTGGTGTCACCAACTCAAGTATTGTGCTTGTCATCTGACTATGGTTCAAAATGTCGAAGCATTCTTCCCGGGTCTTACCTTCGAGATAGATCCCGAACCGTCACCACTACCCCACTGGACAGCTCTTAGTTCTACGTAAATTTAACCAATCAAATTGTGTTTTCAAATCGACAACGTTAGGCACGTTTAACACAACACATTTTAAAGAACATTTTAACTACCATTTCTATATAAAACCATTTAAATCAGAATTTAAAAGGACACAAATTCTTGCAATTATCGCTTAATATTAACAATTAATATTTCACAAATAAGTTCTGACATTTATGCGAGAATCACAAGTCCGCTTGGAAATTTCGATGAAACTTTCCAAAGTAATTATTGCGATGTCTTATTAGATTGAAGAAGGCGGCATCGGTCCTAATTAATGCCGACACAGAAGGTTCGATCCAATCCCATAGAGTGATGAAACAACACAATCGTCCCGATTGCATCCCATTGAAATGCAGACGATTTAGAGAAACTAATGAAACTCCCATTCAAACGCCCTCCCCCGCTTCACTTGGTGGCAGGGATCGATCCAATGTCTGTTTGAATCCCAGTTACAGAATTTTAAAGGATGGTTGGATGAACGTCGCACTAGAGCTGTAGGCGAAGTTTCGGTGTTTATCCCGAAGGAAAGATCTGAGAATAAAAGCCTCGTCATTTTAAACCGTTCACTCTGAGAAATGACACTCTCATTTTTAAGCATTCTGAGACCGTCAAGGCTATTTTCGGCAGTTTTGACAGTCGTTTTGTCATTGAATCACGTGACTTTCGACGAAACAAGAATCTACAGATGTGTAACAAAAATAATTTACTCCGATTCCTTTTCGGAGGTGTCAGCTCATTCGGTTATAAATCTGGTTCTTGTACATTGAAGCATTTCAAAATAACTTTTCTGGCTTGATCGAGCGCGCATGACTTCGGACTAAGAGATCCCTGGTTTGAGTTGAGCGATAGATTTTTATTTGAAATTTTTGACGAAACAAATTTAGTGAAAATAACGACAAAATGAATTCCCTCAGTTTGACAAAATATTTAATCGCAGCACTTAGCAGGCGTCTGTTTCGTCAAAATTGACGAAAGTTTCTTCAAAAATGAGCATGCATTTTTATCAGTGTGGATGACGAGGATAATACCTCACCTTGCACCTAACGCAACCTCAATACGCATGAGGGCATTGGACTACGTCGTATTTAACGTGCTCTGGTCCCCAGTACAAGGTGGATATTTTTTTGGTGCGCGAAAGGAACGATACTAACAATCCTCCGAATAGCAGATCGGTATGCACATGCTGACATCAAACTCGCGCTCATCGGATGCTAATCCGACACCTTCACCGTTCGGTCACCACAGGCCCAATCAAACTTAAGACTCGTATACACGTGAGAGATTTCACTCTCGGACATTTGTTGGAAGTGACGCCTGGAAACTTCAAATCATCTGTGTATTGATTTTCAGAAGGCTTTTCACAATGTTCGGCATGAAGCGTGGCTGTATAAGTTAGATAGGATTGGGATTCGGGACAATATTCTTTGAAATGGATAAGAAACTGGCTAACAAGTAGATAGCGAAGAGTACAAGTTAAGGGTAAATGCTCTCGATGGGTGGAAGTTAAAAGCGTAGTTCCACAGGGTTCAGTAACCACTGTTGCTTATTATTTTTATTGATGATGTTAAGAAGAATCCTAAAAGTAGGGTCTGTAACTTTGAGGAAGATTTAAAAATCATGGGAACCGTAAATAGCAGAGAACAGATAAAACAATTACAAGTCGATTTTACTAAAATATCAGAATGGGCTGTTTATTTGGGTATGACATTTAATATTTAGAAATGCCAGGTCTTGCACATGGGACTCAAAAATAGATAGACTTTTTATTATCTGCAAAGTTCTGAAATTCGTTCCAGTGATATTGTTAGTGATTTTGGCGTTTTGTAAATGGGATTTTTAAATGGAGACATCAATGTGTAACAGCTAGTAAAAAGGTAAATATAATCTTGGGATTTATTAAAAGAAATGTCTCATCTGAATCTAAGGAGGTAATTTTACCACAGTATAGAAATTTGGTTATGCCTCATCTTGAATATGCAGTACAAATCTGTTCACCTTATCTTAAAAAGGATATTGATTTGTTGGAACGTGTTCAACAAGGGCTATGAAAATGATTCAGGGTACTTCGAGAATGAATTATGGGGATAGGATTAGAACTTTAAATATGGTACACTAGAAGAGAGAGAAGGATTTTTTACAGCGGACCGTATTCAGTTATTCAAATTTATCAAATTGTGTGATGTGGAGGAATTGGAATATAATATTGCCAATGTGACTAGAGGTTATGGATTGATTCATATTATACAAATCACAGCTTAATCGGGACGTTCGAAAGCATTATTATTTTAATAGGGTAATAGACAAATGGAATAGTTTGCCTGAGTAGGTTGTTAATTCTTCGGGAGTGGTTAGTTCTAAAAAACAATTGGATTGGCCTAGGGGAATTGTGAGGATGTGTTAGATTGACAGGACCAACCTTGCTGGATCTAGAGCTTGTAATTGGTCGAAATTATTTGTATTTGTATTTAACTTCAAGAAACCTCAAAGTAGTGGTATAAGAAATCTGTTTGTTTGAAACTTTTAAGCCTGCCTATTTCTGTCCTCCTTTTAGACTCCATTAGTAACATCTTCTGGTCACCCATGTTATTCGAATACAAGTACCCAACATTCTGATGGGTGTTACTAATGCAGTGTTAAGAGAGTAAGCCAAGTAACGTATCATAATGTTGGAACCATGTGTAAATGACGAGGTCAACACCTGAGTTGGCATCCATCCCAACCTCAATAGGCGTCAGATAAGATTTAACGACCATGGTTCAAAGTTACAAGGCAAAGTTTTCGGGTATGTCCTTCGTGAAAAATCCCAAACCGGCATCTATAGACCATTGTGTAGTTATAGTACGACATTATTGCATTCAGCCAACAATTTTATGAACGAAAAAACTCTCCTTGAATTTTAAATTATTCAAAACCTCAAAACTTTTTTTAAGACATTTTAGCCTTTGGCCATAGAGCTATAAATATTTTAAAAGTGCAACCATGTATTTTATATGGGAGCTTAAATTGCTTCGCTGAAAGCAAGGCTCATAAAGTTTTCACACCATTTTTTTTTTTACATTGAATTCATGAAAGAATTTTTGTGCGAACAATGTAAAAGATATAGTAGTCCACATTTATTTAGGGATGTATGAAAAGATGGTTTATTTTCTTTTTTGAAATGGTTTTTAGTGGGGTACATAAAAAACCATTAAATTTCCCTAATGAGCTTTAAAGAGTTGTTGACGACTATAAAAGAGGCTATACACCTGGGCGGAGAATTAAACATTTTGGCAAAAAATAATTTCAAAATGTCTCTCGCAGTAACGTATAAATGTTTCATATTGTAGGGTGTATATTTTAATGCCCGTTTTAAATGTTAGAAGACCTCAAACAGTTGAGCTTTCCAAGTAATTAAATACATGTATTCGTATATCTCGTATATTCGCATCGAAAAAATTTAATTAATTTCGACGATTTACAACTTTGTGTTGAATGTAAGCTGATTTTGGATTTTAGTATGAATAGCAAACTTTTGTTTCCAAATATTCTGAAATTTCTATATTTTTGACAAATTAAAACAAGTTACATTCATTGTTTGATAGGTAATGTTTTTGTGTATAAATTAATATCCTAATCTACATTCTGTACAAAAAATATAGTTATGAATTTTGTTTATTCTTTAGATATAACGGAAAGGGTCAATTGGAAAATACATTTAAACATTTAAAGTAACGTGAAAAATAAAATGAAAGTACAATAGAAATTCAGATAAATTCCTTACCCTTCATCAAAGATAAAAATAAAGACTCTTCTATTAAAAAAATAATTTTAGAAAATAAGGATCTAATTATGTAAATATAAATTAAAGTATATATAAAATTCAAATATTTATAAATAACTGTAAATAATACGATCCACAGAAAAAGAATTATATAAACTGCATTAAAATATAAGTGTTTTGTCTTTAGAAAAGTTATGTCAATTCTTAAGAAAAATTATTCCCTGGTTTGAAGTTTAAAATTGTCTACAAAATAAAATTAACAAACCCTTAACATCTCAATTGTAAAAGTTTTTTCTAATACCAATTTTTATATAAATTTATTTAAATAAAGGCCCAAAAATATCCTAACAAATCATAATATTTAACAACTAATACTATTTTTTAAATTTAAAAAGTATATAATATGAAATATTTCAATATTTTTTTCAATAGTATTTTTAATATCACACTGTATTTATTGCGCATTAATGTGCTAAAAAAAGTTACATAATATAACAAATAACAATATTTTGTTAATATTCACGTAATTTATTTTTCTGTTTGTTGTATAACTTGTGTTTGGAGCATGATATTTGTATTAAAAACCGAATTTGAGAGTCAGTCGGATACACAGTTTACTGTGTTACAGATACTGTTCTACTGTCTTAAACTTTTTATCAGAAAAAGAAACGTACTTTTCATATCAGCAGTTCAATTCAGAGCACGTTGCAAGATGTTCTTTCTTTACTGTGAAGCAACCCAAGTTTCAGTAACCTGAAGCCATTTGAAAAGAAAGTTCCTAGGGAAGAGCTAAACAAAACTGTATATAGTAAATGTGTACATACGTTATTCCGAAAATATAATATGGATGGCTAAAAGTAGAATGCTTGTATGGCTCTCTTACGTAAAAAAATATATATTGGTATCAAGGGGAAAGTAGAATCCATCTCTTTCCTCCCGCACAACCATTGTATGTCCATTCCAAATAACAATTTTGTGTTGCCGGTTTTAAAAAAAAAATATTCCCATGGAGTTCCACTAACTTCGCAATCTTTTTTTTCCAGTTTTCCGAAAGTTGATAAAAGTAAACATACAACCACTGTTATTTTAGTCATCTATCGAGTGTTTTAGTTCTTCATAAATTGCATTTATTGCTTAAAATAAAAAATAAATTCCCCCTTCAAACGTTTTTAAAATCAGCTACTTGGAATATCAAGAAAGAATCTGTACTATGTTACGCTTTTACCAATCTTAATTAAGCTTGAAAGCAAGCAAAGAACATACGGGAACTGAATGAGGGCACCACTGCTAAGACGTAACTACCTGGCGTATCTTTCTTCTGTTTGAGACCCATTCCAGTTTATATACTACGATGAAATAAAGTTTCACGTTAACGCTTCTGGTCGTGCTCTGACACAGTTGCACCCACACCTTCAAATGGAATAAACAGATATAAGAAATTATTTTTTGTGAACAGAGTAGACTGATTCGAAAAGAGTTTAGAAATTACAGACGTTTTGTTTCCAAAACAATAATTACACTTAATAAGAGTAACACTTTTTTCTAAAATATTCGTGTCAACAATCATGGGCCTTTTTGACTTAAAGCAGCAACATTTACGCTATGTGCAATGCGTGATTAGAAAGCCGAAAACTGTGTCAGTGAGCTGAACGCGTTTTTGCGTTATGTACAGTGGAGTAAAAGAAAACGAACCACTTCATGTTATTCGGTCGTTTTTCATCATAGGACTAAACTTAATATACTATTTTGTAGAGAATAAAGTTTTTTCTAAAGATGTATATGCATGCAAAAAATTTGATTAGAGGGTTGTCTTCGTATAAAATGGAACACAAACTTTAACATTTTCAATAGCAACACCCAATTTTGACTCAATATTTAGAATCTATGTCAAAATGTATCGTTAGATTCCAATTTGCAATTTATTTGGTCAAACATTTATATCTTGGTTATTTTGAGGGGGAAGAACGTTTCTGCGTTATCAAAAACAGGTGTTGCCATTGAAAATTTTTAAGTTGGTACGCATTTTAATATTAAGACAGCCCCCTACACAATATTTTTGCATATTAATGTGTAGAAGACTTTACAAAATGGTATCTTAAGTTCAGTCCTAATACGAATAATGCCCGAATAACAAAGAGTGGTTCGTTTTTTTCCGCCACTGTACAAAGTGTAATATGTTACCTTGCATAATCAAATAACATAAATAGCAAAATATGAGGACATATGTAGTACAACTAAACAGGTTTTTTTTTAGGGAAAGTCTTATGACATAAGAATAATATGAAAGTATTAATGCTTTAGAGTTTTTAAAAAACTATTAAATTTATTATGAAAAATATTAAATATTTTCTTTAACCAAAATTAACAGTAACTAAGTAATAAAATATGTGCAAATAATATTTCCATTCGAATATTTCCATTTCGCATTCGAAGTCTTTGTTTTTTCCTAATACTCTTTATAGTATGGATATCAGTCTAATTCAAGAATTACCTTTTTTAAAAAGCCTTTTATGATTTTGAATTAATTTTTTACAATAAATTATATTTATGAGATGGAAAATATTCCATTACTTATTATCCAGTATCCTCCATATAATTTAATTTAGGAGTTACATTTACATGTTTGTTTAATTAATGAAATATCTTGCCATTTTGAAAGAAAAATCTAATATAACGGTTCATTTCTTAAACGTATTTCCACCTTGGTTGTTTTACATAATACAAATTTTTATTAAGCTAAATCCATGAATTGAATTAAACGCTAAGATATGTTAAACAATATCGTCAAAGTTTTAAATTAGTACTAAACTATAAAAAAGGAATTTCATTTTAAATTCATAAATTGCATTTTTTTTTATTTAGATTTGTTATATAACATTAAGCGAACAGTAATTAAACTTTTATTCCTGCTTCAATACGTGAGTAAGAATTTCTAATCTCATATTTTAATATTTTATGAAAGGTTTCTTTAAGTTATTTTTAAGGGGGGAGAGGGAGGGGGGGGGGTTGTCACCGCTTTGCTCTAAATTATTTAAAAGTTAATATTTTATATAAAAAAATAATATATAGTCAAAAACTAAATACTTGTAATGCTTATTATACTTCAAAAATATAGTTTTGCATAAACAACTTTAAATAATAAACTTTTTTTTTACAAAAACAAATTTTAATTTTCAGTTTGATAACGTTTGGTTTGGCACACTTTTCAGAATAAATATACAATAACTTTACATAAGACTCTTACTAAATACAAGTAAATGCTCTAATTCAAACAGTAAACCTACTTTTTTACGAAATATTAGTTTAAAAATATATGAAAAAAATTATTTTGCTTATACCAAAATATATATTTTTCTCAACATAAAATGTCACATAAAGTATTTATTTTTCATAATTTAAGAAATATTTTAGATTCACTATGTAAAACTGACATATTTTTTTTTTAATTAAATGAAAATATTCAACAGAATTTTAAAAAGTCTACCAATGTACTGAAAATATCAGTTTTGAGAAAAATACAAAAAAAAACGTTTATTATTTAAAATTGTTTATACAAAACTAAATTTTGGCACTGTAATAATCATAACAAACGTTCAGTTATTCACTGTTTTAAATTTTTTAATGGATATTAAAACTTGATTAGTATTTATGAGAACTTGCACATATATGAGAATTTCGTCGACATAAGGAAAGGAGGTAATTGTTTAAACCAGTGGTTTCCAACCCATGGACCACGGACCACTGGTGGTCCCCGAGAGGATCCAAAGTGGTCCATGAGACTTTTGAAAATAATTTTTATCAAAATAATAATAATAAATAAATATATAAGTAGGGCATTGTTTGAAAATGCATTAGTTTCTATGGCAAAATAATTTAAATTGCAAATCACAGCTTTTTCAAACAAAAAAAATAAGTTTGTGTGCATTGGTACTCAAATTTTATACTTTCTTCTTTGGTTTAATTTCTATAGATTTCAACAAGAAATTAATTATTTTTCAAATTTTTTGTAAAGGACGATTCTTCTTTCTAATGTCGCTATTATCGATATGCTAATATATTGTATTACTTAAACGTGTATTTTTGGACCGAAAAGTGAAAGTGGGATCCTTTCATTTGCACCTTTAAAGTGTATTTTTAATACATTTTTAAAAGTATGCTGCATAACCTAAGAAGAATTATGTGTAAAGACGCAATTTCAACTGTCATCGTTATTATTTAAAATCAAATAAATACAGATGATTCCTTTAATTTCGAAAGTGACATTAATTAACTAATTAAAAAAATAAGCTTAATATATTTTTATTAATAAATTTATTGAAACAAATAGTATTTAATATCCGATTTAAAAATAAATTTGGTTCCTGAATATTTTTTATGGTAATGGAAAGTGGTGGTCCGCTCCAGGTTTAACTTTCAACTCGGTGGTCCGTGGCCACTTAAAGGTTGGAAACCACTGGTTTAATCCAATCACTGTGCTGACTTACGAGTATAAATGTAAGGAGTGTAAATATGCTTTCCGGGTCGTCTCTCTAGATAGTTCAAAACAAGCGTACTTTAATTTGTATTTACTCCCTAATCGGTGTGAGAGTCGCTAGTAATCGTTGTTTGCTTATATCGTACCGGTGGCCGCCAGAGCAGACATATATTTAAGAAACTGTTCAGCCCGGCATGTCGTACTTCCTGAGTATTTCACTATGCAAAGCTACAATATATAGAAGGCGTGGTAGTTCTGTATATTACCGCGAGTTGGTTTCAGAATATTATCTCACTTGGCCATGTAAGACAACTTTGACGTTTTTTTTTTAAATTTAAATAAAGGTTATGTTTGGCGACTTGACAAGCTCCTGAACCAACTTAATGGTCTCCATTGGTCTTTATTGGTGTTTATGGCGCCTCTATTGGTCGGTTCAAGAACTTAACAAAGGCACCAAACATAATATTTTTTTATAATAACTGGCAAAGTTGTCTCGGTCGATGATATTTGAAATTAACATAATGCTTGTTCGTTTGGTAAAAAATACCGTTACGGGCACATGTAATCTCCCCCCAAACAATCGTTACATTTTTATTTAAAAAACGCACCCATACAATATATATTTTTTTTTATATCCTAACAGACTACTGTTATTTTGTATCCAGTTTATATAAAAAGTGTATGTCGATCCATGTGTTAAAGTAAATCTGACATGTAAGAATCAACCACACATAACTCACCCAATGAAATACTCTTGTTACCCTTTTTCTGTCAGGTTCCGAGACTATTTCCGCACCGTGGTCTGTTTCCCGAAGCGAGGTCTCCAGCGTCACGGCTGCTGGAAGGAGACCCCTCTCAAGACCCCCAAGACCACGACCTTCACGTGTTCCACGAGGTCTCGGTCATGCAGGGTCACAGTCCCACTGCCCAGGGCCAACGGACTTCTACCCCCATCGCAGAGGTACCTCTGCAGCAGACTGTGAATGGGGGCTTCGACAAACAGAATAAAATAACGATTATTTTATATTTATATATGTGGCAATGGTGCTGTATATTCAAAAAGGCTCTCATTTGTGATAACGTCCTCGCACAAGATTTCGTAGGTGATTTGGACGCCGTTATGAGAGAATACGACCTTGTTTTAAGAACTAAATTTGTAAATTTTAAAACAACTCTGAAATATTTGGGCAAATTTAATATATTTTTTGACAATGGGGTGACAGAATTTCAATTAGATTCATATATTTTTCGTTTTTATAAGTACAAAGAAATGTACTAAATCTTACAAAACAACGTGCTTTTCAGAAGTGAATTATTTCTAATTACGTTTGACAATTTTGAAATTTTTAACTGGACGGTAGAATCCCAATGAGAACTCAAGTACACAAGAAACTTGACACACGTAATGTAAATATAGAAAGTATACCAAACAAATTAGCATAATGGATGTACATACCGGTACAGTACCTTATCGAGATGGCAGCTGCAATGATCTACATCTATCCTATCCCAGCACTGAAAAGAAACCCATATGCTATAAAAAGGCCGAGTTCAAAACTCAATGAAAACTGAATATTTGTTGTAGCTGCTGATCCTACTTGCAGCTATAGACAGCCAGCCTGACAGCCGTTTAAGTGAATTAACGTTGATATCCCACAAAAAACATTTTTTTTTTATTTGATTGTGGACTTGTAATTTCATGGCATATTACTGCAACTCAAACAGACACAATAGAGACTTGAAGTTTCGGTAAGTTAAAAGCACTGTGTGCATTTGGCAGCAAGACATCGCAGGTTATGTCTCACATGCTCATGCAGATTCACTTCCCTCTCCTGAGACACAAGTCATAATAGGAATATGTCACTATTATGACCGTAAATAAAAACTGAATGAGGATTATCTACAGATTCCGAAATGGAAGGGTTGTTGAACCTCGTGATCACTGTTGTATGGGGCCAAAACTGCGCTTGGTATCACTATGAAATCATAAATACAACACTGTTGTATTAAACCTTTGGAATAGTGTCTCTCAATCGCCAAAATAACAACCTGTTACTTGTTCTCTGTTCTTCAAATTTAACAAGAACTGCACAGTCTTGAACTTAAAAAACTCATTTTTTTTGTTAGCATGTTGGTTTTAATCTAAATTTATTTAAAAGCATGACATCACTTGGGCATCAACCTATCTCCTAACCCTTTGCACTCGAGTGTCGCCTTTAGTTCACCTGAGTCGCCATACTGTTCTCGTTTATTTTGAAGAACAGGGAACTAAAAGAACTGCTCGTTATATTGTCTATGAGAGGAGACGACAGCTGAGTGCAAAGGGTTAATTCTTACATAAGCATATTTAAAAAAATATTATATTTTTGAATATTAAGTCTTTGCTTTTACTAAGACGTATCTTTAAACAAATGCTATTGAAACAAACACAAAATATGTTAGTATTAAGTTACAAACAAAGAGAAATTATATTTTAATTTCATAAAAACGATTTCGATTTGTAATCTTGCATAACAAATCTAACTCTTTTTAAAGAACTTAAACGTTTATTGTTGTTGTAAGAAAAGAAAAAGAACTCTAAATCCCCTATTTTAATAATTTATTAATCTTGACTTATTTTATATAATGTTTTTTGTCACCCCAGGTTTCATTTTGTATTTGCTAGGAAAGCAAATATGATACATTTCTCCATTTTGTATTCTATCTGCCTCTGAGGTTCCTTCAATTTCACTCAGTCCCACAAAGCTGAAAACTGGTGTACACAAATGTGCGTCGACATTCGTAGAAAAAGAGATTATGTATTACATTTGAAGGGTGACTTTTCGAGTTCCCTGCTTCCTTATTTTTTTTATAGAAAGGATTGCAATGTTAAGTTTCAATCTCTTTCTCCAAATGTTAAAATGTAATGAGAATGGTTAAAATACTCTTTTTTTTATTAGCTCAATATGTTAATATACAGTGCAATTGTTACAAAACAACATTCTATAACTGGACTTGTTTATCTCAATTGAAGATGTGGGTACAGGAACCAAACAACTCCATTTTTTTATTTATACTTTTTCAAGTATTCTAAAGAAAGAGTTCCTCTACCTATTGGTGCAAAATCCATACAACTCTAAGCAATGGCTATAGAGATAAAGATAAAAGAAGCTATAGTTCTGTAGTGTATGTTGTGTTTTTTGTCAATCCTGAAACATTTTGATTACTCGAGCTGTCTGGTTCTTACACCTACGTCTTCAATTAGAATTGATATTTTAACACAAAATAAAAATTTCTTGATAAAAATAGCAAATCCTATTTTAGTCAACACTATGAATAGAATCTTATTAAAAATTAGTTCTATTCCGGAATTGTTGTCCGTAGGAAATAATTTAGAAAATTCTTTTTTGTTCCCGCATAACCAAATTATATTTAATTTCAATTTTGTTGAAATTTAATTTGGTTGTTTTAAGTAAAAATAACATTCTGCAAAAGTATTGTGACATAAAGTATTTACGAAGAAAGAGCGATAAAGAAAATAATTCAAAAGAATTCTCAAGTTCTGAGAATGACTTCAATTACGAATTTCGATTTACGGCAATTAAAAATTAGTCGCCACTCTTTTGAGACAACTTTTATTTTTTATTAATTTGTGATTGTGTGTTGCCTATATTGTACTAGAAACGTAACACGAAACAGAGGTCCTGGCGTAAAATAAGCGTCTTGTATGTTAGCCTACGTGCAAAACACTCAAATGTTAAGTCTTCATTTCATAATCTAACGAATTATTTTTCTATAATTATTAACCTATTTTAAATTTAAAATTTCTGCAAGACCCGTACACAAACTGAACTTTGCGTAACTTGTTTCGCGGTTACAGAATGCGAACGGCGTGCCGCAGTTAGTGACAATAAAAACTATTTTAATCTGGGGAACATGCACTGAACTCTAACTGTAACTTCTGGAAGGCTCAAACCTTGTTTCCTCTAAGGGCGCGTTGAAGCCAATTGAAAGCAGCCATGCTGTGCCCCAACATTTTTTTAAAGTGATTTAGTGGTGTTTTTTATTACCATAGCATTGTAAAAAAATATTAAATATATATACATATTATATTTTCTTCTTATAGAATTAATTTTTATATTGTCAAACGAATAGTTTTTGCTTTTTATCTACTTCGACTTTGACTTGCAAATGACTTTCTATTTTAATAGTAGATTGCATTTAAAATGAGTTTAAAAAATAGAAAATAACTCAGACAAAAGCAGTACACGTCGGCTTATTTTAACATGAAAAATATACGAAATATTGCGGTAGCAAAGAAAGTGGGGCACATCATGGCGGCCTCTACATCGGCTTCAAGTCAACAAAATGTCTTGCCAAATCCAGAAGTTACAGTTAGAGATCAGTGGGAACATGTCCTCGCGCTTTCTATCTGTGGTAGTTGCATTTTCCTTCCTAGACGCTAGATCGGTTGGTTAATTGGTTAAACGAATCAACCAATCCAGCGAACCGCAAAGGAACGCGGCCGTCACGGAAGGAAAACGTGAATAAATGTTTCGTACTCATCAAAGAGTTAAATTGTTTCTTGATTGATTTGACATTTCTTGAAAATAAATAGTTTTATTCGTATAAAACACAAAATCAGATTCAAGCTATTTATAACATGCTGTCTTTTTTATTCAGTGCAATTTGAAACATTAACATTTCTATACTTAGTATGTCGAATGGCGAAATTCTATGTATGCAGACGAAACCATTCGGAAAATCGGTCCCTTACCGCCTGATATGTATATAAGTCAATGTTTATCATCTACTGTCAGTGTGTGCGATCTTTGGTTAATTGTACGAACTCTGGTGCTGAGAAGACAGCACAGCAGATGGCATACCGTATTTCAAATTCTGAAGTGAGACTTTCATTTTACATTTGCTGACTTTGGTGCTTGTTGTACAGAAATATATATATATATATTCATTCGAAAGTAAATATGATATGTAAAAAACATCTTGTGCATGCAAATGAAGTGTTTATTGTTCTATTGTGCCTCCTTCATGTGAATTCAGTGTACATGTTGTATTTTACTTGTCATACGCATCTGGTTTTATGTATATATTTCTTAATTTAATATTTGTGCATGATGTTGTTGATCGAAAAATCAATAAATGTGCCATTAAAAAAAGTTCTTGTGACTTCTTGGATTTTCTGGGATTGGAATGGATTAAACGTAAGAGTTCAGAACTCATAATAGACCCATAGTATAGCCCACTGTGCAGCTGTAGTGCGACGTTAATTCAACCAACCATAATAAAAAAAATTGGTTTGGTTTGGTTTGGTTAATTATCGTCGCACTAGAGCTGCACAGTCGGCTATAAAAAAAAATTGGACATTTCGATTATATTCTTGACAGGTTTGGTTTGGTTAATTAACGTCGCAATAGAGCTGCACAGTGGGCTTTGGCGACGGTTCGGGGCCTATCTCGAAGGAAAGAACCGGGAACGATGCCTCGTATTTTTTTGAACCATGGTCAGATGACGAGGACAACACCTGAGCTGGCACCCAACGCCTTCAATAGATGTCGGGACTTTGGACCCCGATCAGATTCATCGTGCACCAGTCCCGTATACACGCCGTTATTTTTTGTGGATGTTCTGGACAACATTCTATTATTTTTGGTAGCGAAGTTGGCAACCCTCCGATCGCAATGTCACTACTTTTTACTATTCTTTAGTCTAGTCCATCGTAAGGTTTTGAACTGGGGACCCTTTATCTCCAGCTGACGCCTAATCCACTCGGCCACGGAGGCCTCTATATTTTTGACAGAAGCAGCGAACTCGCAAACAAAAGGATTCAAATTACAATCCTGGACGAATATTAAACAATGCCGTGTAAAGGAGCCCTGGCTTTTTGATGTTGTCATGTTGGTTGTAAGTGGAGTGGAAGCTCAGGTTCTGTCTTAGTCATCTGATAAAGGTTAAAAATTACGAGGCAGTGTTCCCGGTTCATCACTTTAGGAGAAATACCGAACCGTCATATCGTCATCTGACCATGAAGCAAAATTACGAGGCAGTGTTCGTGGGCCTTAAATTCGGGATAGATCCCAAACTGTCGCCAATGGCCCATCGTGTAGCTCAATTCCGCTGTCATTTAATCAACCAAACTTCAGACTCTCCTACACGCGAGAATTATCACTTAGACAACTGATGAAAGTGATTTCCATAAAGTTCAATCAACTTCAATCAACTACAAGAGAAACTTCAAAGTAGGGGTATTGTGGAGTGGAAAAGTATAAAACTTTTCTGGTGAAGCCTGTTTCTATCAAATGAAGAGGTCAACACCTGACCTGGCACCCAACGCAACCTCAATAGGCGACAGGACATTAAACCACGATCAGATTTAACGTGCACCACTCCATTATACACGGCGGTTGAATTTGTGAATATTTTTAGACGATTTTTGTAATTTAGGAACGAATCTGGCAACTCACTGATCACAAAATTACTTCAGCTGAACTTGTCAATTATCATTTCCGGCAGGCACAGTATGTTCATGGGTTGGTTAGTTTGGTTTGATTAATTAACGTCACACTAGAGCTGCACAGTGGGCTATTGGCGACGGTTCGGGGTCTGTCTCGAAGGAAAGACCTGGGAACACATTAACTATGCAACGTCAAATACTAGGTGCCGCGGTACACAAGTACGCTCATGGGATAAGGGTTGAGCTCTATCCCCTTGGGGTTGGGCAAATTTGGTGCTGGTCTGGATATCAAAAACAGAACTTGTCAGATCCACGTAGATATTTGAACTGAGAATCCTCCAATTACGAGCTGGATACTTTACACCTCAGCCCTTCGTTTGGTTTGGTTTGGTTTTGTTAATTAACGTCGCACTAGAGCTGCACAGTGGGCTATTGGCGACTCTCAGCCCTTCGAAATCTGTAATTTCGAATTATTGCGTGTCGTGTTACTTCCAAAAACTCGCAAAATTTATTTCCAGCTACTTTTAAAAGTAAAAGGTTCATTCTGGACAGTGCAGAGCTGATTTCCCGACTTATCTGAACAATAAGTGTAAGTTCTTTTTATTCTGTATTTTTAAATACACGGGTGTATGCTGGACCGGAGGAAAAACGTCGTTTTTTCTAACGTATTTAGTCCTCTACGTTAACTCTAGAATGGCACCTGAATAATGGTCGCATAAACAATCTCCACTGAACTACATATCTTACACGCATAGGTAAAGTTCTATGGTTAAATTAGTTACTTTATCTCTCATTAACAACACAGAATCCCCCACATTCTTCAGACTTAGATAGATAGATAGATAGATCTAAGTATATATATGTAATTATAAATGTATAGTATTATGTTATTGGGAAATCAAAATCTGTTTAGGACATGCTGATCTTTTGGATCCAATTAAAATGCTTCAGCGTTTTTATGCATTACAAATATCATGAACAGTGTGAACTAACATTTCCTGCGTTTAATTTTCATTGTAAACGAAATAATCAAACGAAATAAAAAAAAACAGTTTTATGTTTAAAGAGCAGAAGAGTTTGTGCAGTTGACATTTTGTGATAGCGAGCTAAAAATAAATGTCACTGGAAACTACCACTTAAATGCACTTTCGGAAATAGAATTCGAAATGTTATAAAGATACCCACATTCGAACAAAGTGTCTTATATTTCACATTCCCCGAATAGAAAATAAGTTCTCTCGACTATTTGCCGTTTACTAAACTTTTCATTTGAACTAAAAATAAACTTTTCAAAATGTCTATTTATTAATTTTTAAATCCAATGGTTAATGATTTAACAAAAATGTACATCAACTTATTTTCAAATCAAAAGAGTATTTTCATTATTATTAACTATGTAATTCAATTATTTTCTTACTCTTTATACGGTAAAAGGCAATAAGGAGGTAAACAGTTTAGGTTAATCAAAGTTTCCTTTCAATTTTTACGAAATGATAACATGCGAAAAAAATAGAAAACACTTATTTTTTGAATGCTTTCTTTTAAGCATCGAATCGGTCAATTTTAATATTAACTTAAATAACGAAAGAGCACGACCATGTCCTGAAACAACAGCACAAAGTAAATGTATCAGGAAAACCATTTCCGTTTGGAGATATTCTCGTAAGTTCTCGTTTCACCCACGAGCCAATCAGCATATCGAACCTCAAGTGCAGCTAAAACAAGAAAATTCATTTCGGCTGTATCTTCTCATAAAACCATTGCATTAGCATGGGGGGGGGGAGGGGGGAATCTCCATACTACGTAGAGGTTGCCATGGCAACGATGCAGCCGATTTCAAATTTCGCTTTTTGGCTGCAGTTTTAATTGAATGAAGTTTTTTTGCCTCCTGAATTGAGCGTTACGGTAATATGCTTGCTATTTATCGGAGATTTTGTTTACTACCGTAGAAATTTCATTTTCAATTCTAATCTTCAGTTAAGAAAATTAGCAAAATATCTGATTTTAGTTTTAAAATACACTAATGAATTTAGGTGCAGCCCGGCTGTACTTGCTGTAGTGGGCGAGCCGCCACTGAAATGAACTCGCGTAGTAATGGTTATTCCACAGCTAAAATTGAGCCAAGAAAAACAATGAATATTACACAAATTATATACTTTAAAGGATTTCGGAAAATAAATATCCCCATTTACCCATTCAAACATTCGCTGCTTGAGGAGATCTCGAACTGTCACCCATAACCCATTTCTCCCTTGTGAACACTTGTGAAAACCTAACTTTTACCCTACACTAATCTACCATTGACTTTACATTGCTAAACAAACCGGGTTACTATAATAGGGTTAAATAAGTTGAGCATCAAAAGAATTATGCCGTGTCCATAAGGGACTGTTGCACTTTAAATCCTTGTTTATCCAATGCCCTCACGGCTATTCAAGTTGAGTTGCCAGTTCGGGTATTGTCCTCGTCATCTGAACATGGTTCAAAGTTACGAAGCAGTGTTCCCGAGCTTTTTCTTCGAATTAGATCCCGAATCGACTCTAATAGCCCATTTTGCAGCTCTAAGGCGACGCTAATTCAACCAATCAATCAAGAGTTCTTGCATGATTCTAAAATCCAAATAGAGTTAAAAATAAATAAATAAATAAAAAGTTTAGATACTAAAAGATTACTGACTATGAATACTATTTAGATGTTACGATATAAGTCAATGATGAAATATATTAAAATATTATATATAGATATTTTGACCTTAAAAAATACTTTTAAATAGTATAAAGAATAATTGCAACATAATTTGTATTAATTATTTTCTTAATTCACATAATAAAAATATATATTACCCAATATTGATAAAACTTTTCCTCTAGTTGACAGTTAACGGATTATCCGAAAAGCCGAACCACAAAGATAATAAATAATTACTGAAAGAATGCTTTATTTTTAAATTAAACTACAGGTGTCGTTATCAAAGGCATGGTGAGAAGTTTTCCTTAAAACAAGTAATGTAGTGCCAAAAAGCAACGATAGAGGAAAATTCGAGCAGAAAACGGGTATAACATATAAAACGTTGCGTTTTCCACAAAACAATTCAGATATTTAACTTTAGAGTAATAATAATCATAATAATAATTTATTCATCAGAATCAGTCTCCAGAACCACATTGAATATTTCCAATGAGCTGACTTTCCTTGTGTACAACAAATTGCATCCAATGTGTGTCCAGATTCTGATAAATAACGGATTTTTTCATTTTAAATTTAATCACTAAAATAAATTTTAATCACTAATTTAATCACTAAATCAACTTTTTTTACATATCTTATTCCTGTTTTCTGCTTGGACAGCGCCCGAATTCTCCCGTACGGTATGTTTTCCCTTAATATGGAATTTGGAGTAATTCCGTTCATTAGTTTTAATTATAGATTCCTCTAAAGAGGGGAACTTGTTATTGGTTATAGCCACCATATGGTTTCCGAATCGTTTTTGACTGGTATCCACTGTAGTATAGCCAATAAAAACGATTTACCGGAATAAGAAACAAGAAAAATTAACTTCAAAATAGAATGTCAAAATAATAAAATGAAATTACATTCGTTAATATTAATCAACCAATTAAATGTAATAAAAATTGTCTTATTTAAGAATCGAAACTGCAGTAAAAATATAAAATGTTAATTTTATAAAACAATTTAAGTAACATGGATCGAACCCGGTAAAATTAGTGAAATGTATTCGGTGTAATTAGAGTATAATGGATGACTTTTACTAAATTGGCTGGAAAATAAGGACGAAAACTTTTAAACTGTAAAAGTTGCTTAACTCACTCCGTCCTTCATTTCTCGCTGAACTAATAATTCTTTGTTATTAAATTTCTTAAATGATTATTAGGGATAATTAACTGTAAACTAATTAGTGTTGGTGATTAAATAGAGAAGATAATAAATTAGAATTAACCCACTAAATAGAAACACTTTTCTAAATCTGTTTATTACAATTTAATGCTAAATATATAAACTTTTAAAATATTTTTGTTACCTACTCTAAAATATTCTTCACAAATATTTTTTATGCTTAATGTTTTATGCTTATTTTCCTTTCATTCATTAAAATGAAATAAAATTGTCAGTTTTTGAAGTTCAAACGTGAGTATTATTTTCTGTCTGTGAGCTGATCCGAAGAAACACGCCGATCGTTTACACCGGAGACGAGTGTGTTATCCAGAAGAATGACATGACTTTCGCCCATCCAAGGTCACAACAATCGGATTGTTGTTTTCACGATAAGAATGTGTAGTCTTTAAGAACTGTCCGGGAGCGAAAAACTCTTGCGTGTAAACAAGCCTTTAGGGCGATTTTTTACACAACAGGAAAACTGGTGCCGGATGCAATGCTACAGATGCAATGCCAAACCGGACGATGTGAAAAAGTTCTAATTGGATAACATTGTCCCCGACCATCGGCAGCGTCACCGCCTCCGGTTTTGACGGTGTGTTAAAAAGCGGCCTTACTGGGGCATTCCACGTACACCAGCAACTCATATATACACACACATGAGGCCTCCATGGCCGAGTGGATTAAGGCGTCAGCTGAGAATCCAAAGGGTCCCCGGTTCGAGCCTTTGCGCGGACTGAACTAAAGAATAGTAAAAAGTAGTGATATTGCGATCGGAGGGTTGCCAACTTCGCTACCAAAATTCTAGAATGTCGTCCAGAATATCCACAAAAAATAACGGCGTGTATACGGGACTGGTGCACGATAAATCTGATTGGGGTCCAAAGTTCCGACGTCTGTTGAAGGCGTTGGGTGCCAGCTCAGGTGTTGTCCTCGTCATCTGACCATGGTTCAAAAATACGAGGCATCGTTCCCGGGTCTTTTCTTTGAGATAGGCCCCGAACCGTCGCCAATAACCCACTGTGCAGCTCTAGTGCGACGTTAATTAACTAAACCATATATATACACCGAGTAGTCATAATATTATGACCACTTGACAGTTTTTGGTAAATGAGGTATGACGTCGCACTGTTTCCGTCTGTGGGCAAGATATGTATTTTTTTAAAAAAGGAATGGTGCTTTCTTACAACGTTAGTGGAAACCTTTTGTTCACCCAGGATTGGGTAGAAAACACGATTTGACGGAATTTGAATGTGGGATTCATTTGTGAGACGGTTATAAGCAGATGCAGTGAAAGTGTTTGAAGACTGGTCATTTATCCAGAAAGTGGATCCCATCGTGCTTCCCGTGATCGGCAGCAGCTACTGAATACTCGAGTGAGAAAAAAGTGTCCAGGTTTGAAAGAGACGACCAAAGGGCAACTGTGCGGCAATTTTATGGTTCAACGGTGCAATGATTTTAATGAAGTGAACCGTAAACTTCAAATTACGGGGTATGGGTATGGGTATGGTCATAATATTTTGGCCACTCAGTGCTATAAAGTTTGATAGTTGTAGAAATATCTGTTTTTGAGATATGGACCTATTTTAATTTCTCCTCAAGGCTCCTTGACAATGGCGTTTCTTACTTTTTATTCCGTAGAGATTGATTGAAATTAATTTTAAAACGTCATCCACAAACAGAACATATTCTTCTAGTCAACACATTAGTCTCCGTTGCTATTTGTAGAAGATCGAATTTTCATTAAAATAAACGAAAAGTCGCTGCTATTCATTTCAGACATAAATATTTTTTAAACACAATGTTGTCGATATTTAATGTGTTAAGTACATAAATCGCAAATCTTTTAAAGCTCGAAGTACAAATGCGTTACGAAATCTAATTAATATTTTAGCAACGTTGTCATGCATACTTAAAAAGTATTGAGAATTAGCTCGAGAGAAAATAATGAAAAGTCGCTGCATTTACATTCATATGCAAATAAATCCAGTAAAGTCATTATTTAAACATTTGAAAGCTTAATAAAAATACAGATATTTGATAACTAAAAAAGGATAATGGTTTCGCGTCAAGTCTGTAGTTTTATTTTTATAATAGTATAACACAGCGCGTTAAATTATTAAGTTTTAATTTATGAAATATTATTTTGATTGAATTTCCAAAAATATTTGAATTGATTTAATCAAAGACATTAGAGTAGGAGGTGTGACGGACTGAAATGGTGCAGTCAATACAGTCCAGGGGTTGTCACTTATTACGTCTCGCTCCAACGCACTTCGGATCCGTTTCTGACGGACTTGGCTGCTTTCCCCACATTTTCTCTCTACTCGTTTTTTTTTCGCATGGTTGCAGTGTTTGGGGACATTAAACAAATTACGAATGATACTGTTAAAAACATATACTTAAAAATAAGTAAAGTGTACTCATTTTTAATTACATTCGATGTTTATCATAGCTCCAAATACATTAATTTCATTTTTGAAAAAGACATGTATTTAAAGGTGAATAAAAAGAGCAGTCGCTTATCTACATAGGCTGCCTTCATAAATCACTTTCAATAAATTTCGACAATTACAAGCCGGACTTATCGGGAATCGAACCCAGTCCGTTTACCTGATGTCGTCCGCACCGAAGTCCAGGGTCTTAACTGTTGAGACAACCGTAACAAGAGCGATGTAAAAAGGTTATAAACAGAAGTAATGTTAAAAATATCGTTTGGCTTGGCAAAAGAATGGAAGTTAGATAATTGAGTCGTCATTACTCAGTTTCCATTTAGGCAATCGACATCAAATAATGTGGAAAACCATTTTCTGAAGAAATATTTTAAGTTTGTCAGGTCGCATTGTTAAGATAGCTTAAACAGAAGTTGATAATAGCAATATTAAACGATACTGCTCATTTTTGCGAATGTACGATTACTTAAATTTGAGTACATCATCGCTCATGAATGATGCAATTTTACTCAAACAAAAACGAGTACGCCCGAGTACTCATTTTTAAGCACATTTTATTTACAGTGTACATCTATATTTTTGCGGATGATATGATATAAGCAACATAAATTTTAAATGCGTATTCTTTGTAATTTAAATTTAATTGAAAGACTATATCAGCAATGAAATATTTGTTATATAAAAATGAAAAAAAAATTTAATAAACGAAATTCTACAGTTCTTTAGATTGTCGTGTGAAAGCAAATTTTTTCATTCCATAGCACTTCTAACAATATTTTGTTTTCTGGATCAGATATATATTCAACCTGAAATTTTTTAAGTAAATCATGAGTTTGAAAATGATGAAAACAAACAGATGATGGATTCGAGTTAAAATTATTTGTTCTGCTACATATCTCCACCGCAATTTCCCTCAAAATCGAGTCTTTTGGAAAACTGTAATGATATCTAATCCTTCTAAACGATTGTTTTGTTTTGTTTTGTTTTGTTTTGTTTTAAAATAAGAATTGTGACATGCAGCAACAACCCACCGCACGTTGCATGCATTTTGAATTAATTTAATTATTAAAAATATTAGTGGTGTATTTCTAAAAAATTAGTACTAAATCTTAGCAAATAATAATCATACAATGCCTAAAAGTCATACGTAAAAAGAAAATACTCTTTTAACTGATTCAAATACCAAGTTAAACGAACTTCAATGCAAAACACGACTACGCAAAGGTTGATTCAAAGTGACCTCGCAACTAGCCTAAAGTGTAGAATATAGTCAGAACCCACAAACTTATAGTTTCGAGCAAACAATTTCGGTCTTCAACTCGGAACTTGACGACAAAGTCGAGAACTTTTCAGATCACGGTGCGTGGCGTAATAAGTGATGGCCTCTGGACTGGATCGACGTCAGCATTTGAATCAGTCTCGCGTCCTACTACTGTAACTGCCTAACTTCTGGGGAAAAAAACACCCTTAGCCATAAGATACAAGTTTCAATCGATTATGGTATGCGGCAAACTGAAAAAAAAAATATTATTCAACAGTCGTTGTTCTCGGAATATAGATTGAGCATTATACACATGTGCATCAACCGAAATGAAGCATACTTATGAAAGAAAATGAGGACATCTTCTCTATCTGCATGCAATTTAGAAAACTTGGAATTTGTCCAAACCCCGATTTGTTTACCCTTTCCTAAATTTTACGACCTCATAAATAATATTTTCATGCATTTACAAAACCTGTTCCTTTTCGAATAGAAGTCACAAAAGTTTGCCCGAAGCAGAAATATAATTTTGCACATCCTGGCACTTGTACAACTTATAAAATCCAAAACCATCTCATAGCTGCTTTTAAAAAGAATTTCAGACATTTGACAAACATTTCAACTTTCAAAAAGAAAGTTATTTTTTTTATATATAAATCAATGAGAGGATTTTATTTGTGAAGAGAAATGTGTCGCCTCGATTGTCTACTTTATTCCGATTGTTTCTATGCCACCCACAAAGGTACATAAACCACAAATACAACCATATCCGGGAATCGAACACAGGCCGCATGCAACTGCAGCTCAAACCGTTACACCAACGGGGTTGACAAAAAGTAAATGGGGATTTAAAATATACATAGCACGTTTGTTTTGGGCAAATGAAACATGGAAACACAGCGTTAATATACAGATATTAAACTAACGCAGTTAAAACAATGAAGCAAATAAATGGTAATAGATTATTACCAAGGTTTGAGCAAGTATTAATAAATTATAAAATCTGTCCAAAATTAAATACTTAATCTTTTCCTAATTAGTTACAAATTGAAGAATCTAACCCCAAAAAAGAGTAACACGTAATTATAATTCAAAGTTATAGTAATTAATCAATTTATGAAATGAAAAATTAAATAGTACTTTAACAGATTACAGATTAAAATGTGCTTATGAAAAAATTGTATTTACCTATTTCACAACTTTGAAAGTTTCTTTTTCTCATTTATTTGTCCTACGTTAAACGAAGTGAAGAGTAATTTGGCTACTTGTTTTATTTAAAAATATATTTAGTACCACACACGAAGAAGTTATCGCCCAATCTCCACACTGGCAAAGTTCAAACGCATAAACTGTTAGGCGCAACTTCATTAATTAACAGTAAAATAGCTAATTAGCTGTCAGAGTTGCCACAAAGCTTATGCTACATCAGTTTTTGTGCGTTTCTCTTAACTTTACGGTTCTTCTGTGTATTTAGAAGAGGGGCGGGAGAAGATTTTTTACTGCAAAAATAATGTTCACCCAGTCAGTTACACTGATTAAAACCGTATTCGGAAAGTGCAGAGAGTTTTATATTAAACAGGGCTGATCTCATTTCTTCTGGACAGTTTAATTGAAGTGGGGACACATCCCTGATATTTCGCAGTGGCGTTTACTACTTGGAGTTCTTCCAAAATGCCCTGGATGTAGAGAAAGTTAATCAAAATGAAACGTATATTATATATGATAATTTACTTATAAGCAGTATCTAAAATAAATGCAAAGCAACGACGGAATAACGAAAGAAAGATAAACTTGTGAGGCCTATACTACCTACTGCGCCAGTAGATGTTTGACCGGTATGTATAGCAGATAAGAAAATAAATCTCCACAATATCCTGAAATTTAGTTTTATAATTTCTTTACTATATCAAACCACTCGATGGAGTTCTAGTTATTTATCATTGCCTGCACGGCGATCTGGTGGATTTTTTTCTTAGCGATCTGGTGGATTTTCATAATCATTCCTTTCGCACACTAAATCATATCCCCCTATGTAGAGATATTAGTGAACGTTCAATACGTTATCACCCAATGTCGTTACGCCTGTGCAAGGTTGTGTGGGGTGACAGCTCGGGTGTTGTCCTCCGGCATCTGACTCTAGTTCAAAATTTCAAGGAGTGTTCCCGGAGCTTTCTTTCATGACAGATACCGAAGCGGTAAGCATTTAAACCTTATGCCAGTATGTATATGAGTTTAACAATCACCATAGAAACTTCAACTATGTCATTAATATAATAGCGTACTCTATGCTTATCGCTTCATGCACTTATTGAATACTGTCATGTGTCGTTGTTTTGGGAGGGAAAGTCTACTGAAATCAGACGATTTAATAACATTTTATAATTTGGGACTTGTAAAAGTTAGATTTCGAATGAAAATATTTTAAATTGCATATGCATTCTTAAAATTACATTTTTCGGTTCTTCGCATTACTTAAAAATATATTTCTTTAAATGTTCTTACATCAAAACAACTCAATGTTGATTAGTCCCCGTACCTGTTTTATAAAAACTTTCACATTTTCTCTAACTGCTATTTTTATCAAGTGAACCTAATTCGATATTAAAGTTATTAGTTTTCAAATCTACTGATTAAGAGACGTCAAAATTAAACATCACAAGAGAGATTCTCGTGGGCTATTTTAATTTTATTTTTATAATGGTTAACTGATTTTATGCAAAATTGCTGTAACAAGATATTTTTTTGTGCTCTTATAATTGGCATAAAAAAAAATTGGGAGTGAAGTAGAGGTTGGGATGAAGAAAATATATTTTTAACTAGTAGTAAATTAGTCATAGAAACTACACCAAAATACATACATAAAAACTTTAAAATTTTGAGTTTACATCAAAAACAAATAGTTAGATGACTTATTTTTTTAATTTAAGAATAATTTTAACCATTTTATGTTCTTAATCCCCATTAACAAACATTGAATATCATTAAAATTTCTCAATCCTATTCTATATTTAAAAATTACTTCGCTGAATATCAAATTATTTCATCGTAGGAATAAACTATTACTGGTTTAACTAGATTTGAAATGTGCGTTGAGCCGGGCATCACAGAAATATGCAACCTTAAAATTATGCAGCCTAATGACAAACATGGCCGTTCTTTTGAATAAAAAACAAATTAACTCTGTTAATTTCCCATGTGGAATCCTTAGAACCGGAACTAAAATAAAATTATACATTAGTTTTTCTTTAATTCTCTAGCTTACTCACAGAAACTGTATTTATATCTCAAAAAAATATGTTTTTGCTACTGATAATCTCTACGTATAATTATTTGGTTTACTTGATAAAAATTAGAAAAGTTTTATTAATGTGTTTCTTTCGAAAACTTCGTACATCATGTATTATGAAGTGAAGTGAAGCTTCAATGTAGCTGAATGTATAGTGAAGCTTTTACTAGTTTAATTACATAACGCGAGACTTTTGGAGTTACTTGAATATAAATGTATTACCTTTTTCTCACATCATAGAATACAAAACCAATTTCTAAAGTTTTTAAGATTAGTTTTAAGTTTGTAAGACTAGAGCTTTTGTTTCTAAGTCTAGTTATTGTTTGAAGCAAAGAACCAAGGACAGGGGATTTGAAACAAATCCATTTTGAATCACAAACACTTTTCATGTGATATTTTCAAATAGCAATTGCTAAAAGATATAACAACAAAAATATTTGAGAAATCAACTCATTTATAAAAACATCGAAACACGAGTTTAATCATAAATGGCAATGATATCATTTATTTTTATATTTTAAGTTTAAAATTAGTTTACTTTCATGTAATCCAGACAAGTTTGTATACAAAATGAACGAAAATTATCTTGACACTTTTAAAAATGTCATTTTTTGTTATTAAAAAAGTGGCGTTTTTATGTTTTTTGTATTTAATAAAAAAGTTATCAAATATTTTTTTTGCCATGTTTAAACTATTAAATGTAGCCTACTAATTTTACACTTTTAAAGTATTATTTTTAATAAAAACACAAAGATATATAGTTACGGGTTTTTTGTTATTTTATTAAGGAAGTATTCAAGTTTTTAAAACAACGTTTAAAACACTTCAGTGTGTGCATCATTAGTCATACGCAACACATCGAGTAGGAAGCAATTTACAAATAGTTTCTGTAAACCATTGGAAAATCGACGATCGCGGAGACCGCGTTAATTCGATTCTTTAAATTAGTCAGTGACATTATAGATTTTTAAACTATGTTTTCCATGTATTCTCATAAAAAAAGTCAAAAGGCGTGATGTCTCGAGCAAAAGTTCCCAAAATGTGTTCCGCGGAACCCCCGGAGATCCGCAGGACGATGTTAAGGGGTCCACGGAGTCACAAAGAAAATGTATTAAAATTCATTGAACGGTCATCCTTTTCTGAAGAAGCGATTAAGTGGTTACACTGTACAAAGTGACCAACCACAACTAGCCGAGACACTGACCGAGAGTGTAAATATGAAGCTTTCAACCTCACTTAGACGAAATTATCAACCAAAAAGAAATATTTCACCACACAGTTCAGTGCTGTAACTAACAATTGACTATTACAATGTTTCATGAGTTTAAATTAATGTTAAATGTACATTTGTACAATTAAGAGGGACTAAGGCCTATTTTACACGGACGTGAAAAACGCGCGTCGCATTTTGTAGAAGCCTCTTTGATTGGAGCACACAAACCATGTGATTTGAATGCTCCAATCAAAAGGGCTTCTACAAAATGCGACACACGTTTATCACGACCGTGTAGAATGGGCTAAAAAGTAGTTAAACTTCTGACCGTGGTGTTATGTTTTCTACATATTTTTTGGGTAAATTTGTGTCCATATTCTTAGTAAACTCTGTGTAAAATTAAAACAAATTTTAAAATTAATTTCAGAATAGTTACTTTCCTTCATTTTCATCTTCAGACAAAATTAAAACGTATACATGCTAAGGAAGCGGGAGAACTTCCAATAGATGTACTCTTTAAAAAGGGGTCCCAGATCCTATTCTAGTTTCAGCTGGGGGGCCGTGGCTTAATGAGAACATCTGATCTAGAAATCTAGGTGGGGGGCGATGGTATTGAATTTATTTTTTATTCGAACATCACGATGTACAGCGTGCAAATATTACTGCACTAAACATATTCTAAACACTTCGCACAATAAAACACATTTATTATTTTATTAAATACAAAAAAGTAAGTGTATAAATATTTTATTTTTTTAATTATTTTTTTAATTTAATCTAATTAATTTAAAAAAGTGTAACAATACTTTTCGGACACCTTGTATACGCACTTCTTCTGTGGAATGATTGCATGACAGTTGACACTTTTCTATTGACTAGAATGGGAAAAAATTACAAAAGGAAGCATTTTTTCCGTTTGACAAGAAATAATTAAATATTGAAAATTAAACTTCCTGATATTTTAAACCAAACTCTGTGAATTCGGAGAAATAACAACCCCTCTCCCTTTTACCAGCAATCAAGTGAAATACGGAAGCGTGAAATAAATTTCAAAGCATGAGGATTTACTTTTATTTATCTATTTTCAATACTTTTTTTAACTTGTTGCCCATCTGGACTTTCATCCAAAGGAAACTGCTCAAATATCCAAAACAAATTCTGTTAAATTAGTAATTGTGCAGCTAATTTCGATTATACTAGCATATTCTAGACTACATACAAAATGGAATGTTGTCTGATTAAAAGTGCTGATGTTTTTTTTTAACTTTTGTACTCTAAAAGAATCTTTGGCAGTTACTTTATCTTTATGAAACAATTACACCCGTTCTTGTTCTTTCCACAAAAATCTTTGTTTCTCTTTGATTAAAGAAAAGAAGAATTTGTTTTGGAGTTAATGCTCTTACAGGCGGAGCGGATGTGGATGAGGATGCAGATGGATCTGTGATTCAGGAATGCATACCACGTGATAATTATGTGGTTTGTATTCTCTAATCACAGATCCATCTGCGCTTCCTCCGTCTGTAAGAGCCCTTAATATAAACCCAGTCTAACGAAAGAACGACGTTTTTTTATTAAGAGCTAAGAGCATGTTGTTCTAATTCATTATGAGGTACAAGGTGCAAAAGAACAAATCGTTATTTCATCATCTGCAAGGTGAAAGTAGTGTGAAAAGGGTTAAATAAACTCTTCTTTGTAGAAAAATCACGGCTAAGAAAACTCGCCGACAAGAGGTTTGGTTAGATTAATTAACGTCGCACTAGAGCTGCACAGTGGGCTATTGGCGACGGTTTGGGGTCTATCTCAAAGGAAAGACCCGGGAACACATACACATTCACTCACACATTCACACACACATTCATACATGCACCTTGTTATTTTAGAACCATGGTAAGATGACGAGGAAACACCTAAACTGGCACCCAACGCCTTCCATAGACGTCGGGACTTTGGACCCCGATCAGATTTATTATGCACCAGTCCCGTATACATGCCGTTAATTTTTGCGGATGTTCTGGGCGACTTTTCTTGTATTTTAGAGCGAAGCTGGCAACCCTAAGATAAAAATATCACTACTTTTTTACTTTTCTCTGTCAAGTCCATCGCCTAGGACCGAACCAGGAATCTTCGAATTCCCAGCTGGCGCCTTTAACCGCTCAGCCAACTAGGCCTTCGCCGCCAAGAGGAGAAAACTGACCTTTCTCCTCGCGCTCGCATCTGATGACGTCAGAAGAAGTAATTATTCGGAGTTGACTTTAGGTCAACAAGTGAACTTAATTGCGGACGGCGATTGGATCCTTCGCTGCTGGGATCTTTCCATACAAAACAAAAGAAATATTTCATTGCATTATGCTTAGTCGCAGCTTCTAAGGTATGAGTTACCAGAGTATGGACACGGGAAATTGGGTACTTTATGTGGTCAAGCATGAATAAAAATAAATTGTTTGGACTCAACAAGAACTGTTGGTGGAGAGCCAAATATTGGCCTCGATTAACCAGTTGGTAGAATAATGTCGAACGCGTTATCGAACCCTTTTATTGTTTTTACCAGAGTTTTGTAAATGTGTTCGAACGATTTTCGTCAAGGAAAGAACATTTTAACAGTAAAAAACATATGTTTTTATATATTTATTTTAAATTGTGTTTTCTAATGATCCAAATGACACCTATTTTTTATAAACTTTTTTAATCCTTCATTTAGAAAAATTTAAATCATCAATATAGCGTCATAAACAATAGATGGAGCAATTTTTAAAGCATCCAATTTCCATTTTGAAAAATCAACTTAATTAAAGTTAAAAATATTTATTTCATTAGCAAAAAAAATAGTCAAATAGTAACAAAAGCTTTTAACAAAAATCACAATTACAAAAAAAATCTTTACACAATTCTCTATAAGAGTGACATTCGAATTTTTCGCTGCTATTTACAAATTAATCAAACGTTTTCTATATGTTCCAACAGATTGCACTCTACGCTTCCTATTCATGCATGTGGTTACCAAAAAAAACCTGTGGGTCTCATTCTACAAATTTATAAATAGGTGAGTTTAACGTGACATCACCGGGAGCGAAAGAGTTTAACGGAGAGTTACGAGTTAATATTTTCAAAATATTTTGTAGTACGGCAAAAAAAAAGCTACATATAGCTAGAACGTGTTTACACCCAAATGTCCATACGTTGTTTGTGACGTCGTTATTCGGAGAGTAGGGTACCAGCTCAGAGTTTAACCTCGTCATCTGAACACAGTTCAAAATTTAGAGACGGGTCTTTTCTTTTGAATCCGTAATATCACCAATCAACCCATTGTGTAGTTTCAGCGCGAATGTTTTTCAAACAACCAATCCAACTGGCCCCAATTGTCCATTGTGCAGTTCTAATGCGGCGGGATTTCACACAACAAACCAGGAAGAGCAGCTTACGCGAAAAATAAAGAAATGGGGTTGAAACATTTTGTACATGTTGAAAAGCAATATATTATATGCTTACAAGTTTCAGTTGCACTTATCAATATATATATATATAATTCTCTTACGCAGTGATAAAAAAAAAAGCTGTATTTCTGTTCGTAGAAAGGCAACATCAATCTTTGTTTACAAAAATCTGTTGCGTCCGCATTTGTACAATGAACTGTAACTTCTAAAACGGTCATAACCAGTTCCCTTTATGAGCGCGGTTGAAGGCATATGGAAGAAGCCATACAGTACCCAACTCATTTTTAAAGTGATTTTGTGGGATATTTTTAATGTCAAATCGTTATAGAAATGTTAAATGTGCTTAGATATTATATGTTCTACTTATAGAATTAATTAGTATATCGCCAAAAATATTTTTTTATATTTATTTACTATCCAATTATTATTGGTTAATGTATTTCAAATAATAGACATTCAAAATGGGTTTCAAAGGAAAATTTAAAATTAAAAACTGCCAAAAGCACTACAATTCGGTATATATATATTAGCATGAAGATACAGAATATATAGATAGAAATATAAGTGGCTTCAAGTCGACAAACTGCTTTACCCAATCCAGAGTTTATATTTAGAGATCAGTGGCATTTGTATTATAATTTTTGTAAACCATTTGGACAACTAACACCTTTAAATTAATTGGTAAATATTTATTTTGATGATTTCAGCTTAAATTCAAAAGAAAATAAACCTTATTAATATTTTAAAAATAGTTTTGTAAAACGTATCCAAACCTTAATGACGATAAAACAAAATTGGGGTTGCGCCATCTGTTGGAAGTATTGCGAACTACATTTTCATAAGCTCCCTTTGTAAGACGTCATTAATCAGTTAATTAAGCAATTCTGGTTGACAAGGTTATAGTAAGCCTAATTCCAAACATAACTAAAATACCAATTATTTTAGAAATTGAACTAAAACGGCAGGAAAAGCATGAAAATATGGTGAAAAATAATTGTAGGCATATCAGTAGTACCATTGTTTTCCATTTATAGTTTTTTTTTAAACATTTTAGCTTAACTGTTTTTATATTGTTTACATGACAAAAATTATTAATGCGTAGATAAATTTTAATTGAAATTTTCAGTTTTAACTTTTACAGCTTTCAGTATTGATTTCTATGAATAAAAAAAAGTATTGCACAAATATAAAATATGTGTCTATTTGAAGCATTGTTTTGCAGCATAAACTACTTTATATCAAAACACAATTCACAAGCTTCATCTTAGGGAAAATACACATTCCTCAACCAATTTTGATATGTTACATCAAAAAATACCCAAATCATATGCATATTTTATGAAAGAAACAAACAAATGTATAGACAGCAATTTCTTAAAATGACATTTTCATAAATTTATGGTTCTCCCCGAAGATCGAAATAAAATAAGCAATTTACATAAATATATGCCAAATACAAATAAAACTTTAACGCTCCATTTCACAGACCAACGCCCTAAATGGTTTATCTACTGTTCTTCTCTGCCAAATCTCTAAACCACTCACTACATTTTTACACGCTGAAAATCAACAATTGAATAAATTATTCTATTTGATATGGATTCTTTTCCTAGGATAAACTCTGAGTGTAACTTCCCTATTCTCCGCACCATTTGTAATCCTCTTGTTGTCCCGTTGTATGCATTTTGGTTGCATAAAAAAAAGTATTTTTCAGATACTGGAAATACTCTAAAGAAAATCCCTTAGTTTTCGACGTGGCCGCCATGGAAAAGTAGTTTTTGGGACACTCAGAAGAAAAATTTTAAGGATTTCTAAACTCTGAAAGGCGAAGAGGGGAATTTGAAGCACTCTGCTTTGAATTTTTTTTCTGCTTTTGATATTATCCACTTCAATGGAATGTTGGAGATGCAGCACACATTTTGCGGAATTTTTTTGTTTGGAAAAACAAAAATATTAAATAAGTCTAAAGCTAGTAAAAGACAAAACCAAGATTATGATCTACTTATTTTTTCAAAGTAAAACATCATAAAACTTTATTTTATTCGCCATTACAATGTATGTACCAAGAATAGTCTTTTATCTTTTTAAGGTACAAAGCCTTTCATTTCAACTGCACGCAGTCATTTCTAAAACTGTTGCATCGATTTACCTTAAAAATGTTTTTTAAATACTCCAAAAAATATAAAATTCACGATTTTTTTTATTTAGTTAAAATTCTATTTTGGAATTTTTTATATATGCTTGTAAAATTCTAGAATTGTAGTTAGGTTTTTAACGAGTTATTTGAGATTTTATGCGTATATATTTTTCAAGGAACGAAAACTTTAAGTCGTTTTTTCTCAGTGTTAAATTGTCCTTGATATTAAATTGAATTTTCAAAACGCTATAGGATTATTTTATTATTAATAAAGATAAGTATAATTTTTTTAAACAATATTGTAAAAGGTGTGTATTTTATAAATTGGAATGCAAATTAGTGCTGATTAGTATTTTTTTTAATTACTGAAATAAAAAAAAAATTTAAGGACACATTTTGTGCTGTTATGATTAACTATATATAAAAATCTCATACATATGTAGTATACAAAATTTTATAATGTCAATGCTTATGTATTATAGTTAAAAGAATCCATGAAATATTTTGGTAAAAAAAAAAAATATTTACAAACAGCTTTAAAAAATTGAAAAAGTTTAACTTTTGAAAAAAAATAAGTACATTTACGGAATTTTTGTGTGAATATTGTTCTCTTATAAAAATTTATATAACATTCATTTAAATTTTTATTTTAAGAGTCAGAAATTTAAAATAAAGCCCAGGCCCTTGTAAGATGAAAGAAAACAAAGCCGGAAAGGGCCTCGACTGAATAGTCCACCCACGCGGAGAACGCCTCGCTAGAGGAAAGACTTTCGTCACTGACTCCGCTCCCACCCAGGCCCTTGTAAGATGAAAGAAAACAAAGCCGGAAAGGGCCTCGACTGAATAGTCCACCCACGCGGAGAACGCCTCGCTAGAGGAAAGACTTTCGTCACTGACTCCGCTCCCACCCAGGCCCTTGTAAGATGAAAGAAAACAAAGCCGGAAAGGGCCTCGACTGAATAGTCCACCCACGCGGAGAACGCCTCGCTAGAGGAAAGACTTTCGTCACTGACTCCGCTCCCACCCAGGCCCTTGTAAGATGAAAGAAAACAAAGCAGGAAAGGGCCTCGACTGAATAGTCCACCCACGCGGAGAACGCCTCGCTAGAGGAAAGATTTTCGTCACTGACTCCGCTCCCACCCAGGCCCTTGTAAGATGAAAGAAAACAAAGCCGGAAAGGGCCTCGACTGAATAGTCCACCCACGCGGAGAACGCCTCGCTAGAGGAAAGACTTTCGTCACTGACTCCGCTCCCACCCAGGCCCTTGTAAAATGAAAGAAAACAAAGCCGGAAAGGGCCTCGACTGAATAGTCCACCCACGCGGAGAACGCCTCGCTAGAGGAAAGACTTTCGTCACTGACTCCGCTCCCACCCAGGCCCTTGTAAAATGAAAGAAAACAAAGCCGGAAAGGGCCTCGACTGAATAGTCCACCCACGCGGAGAACGCCTCGCTAGAGGAAAGACTTTCGTCACTGACTCCGCTCCCACCCAGGCCCTTGTAAGATGAAAGAAAACAAAGCCGGAAAGGGCCTCGACTGAATAGTCCACCCACGCGGAGAACGCCTCGCTAGAGGAAAGACTTTCGTCACTGACTCCGCTCCCACCCAGGCCCTTGTAAGAAGAAAGAAAACAAAGCCGGAAAGGGCCTCGACTGAATAGTCCACCCACGCGGAGAACGCCTCGCTAGAGGAAAGACTTTCGTCACTGACTCCGCTCCCACCCAGGCCCTTGTAAGAAGAAAGAAACAAAGCCGGAAAGGGCCTCGACTGAATAGTCCACCCACGCGGAAAACGCCTCGCTAGAGGAAAGACTTTCGTCACTGACTCCGCTCCCACCCAGGCCCTTGTAAGATGAAAGAAAACAAAGCCGGAAAAGGCCTCGACTGAATAGTCCACCCACGCGGAGAACGCCTCGCTAGAGGAAAGACTTTCGTCACTGACTCCGCTCCCACCCAGGCCCTTGTAAGATGAAAGAAAACAAAGCCGGAAAGGGCCTCGACTGAATAGTCCACCCACGCGGAGAACGCCTCGCTAGAGGAAAGACTTTCGTCACTGACTCCGTTCCCACCCAGGCCCTTGTAAGATGAAAGAAAACAAAGCCGGAAAGGGCCTCGACTGAATAGTCCACCCACGCGGAGAACGCCTCGCTAGAGGAAAGACTTCCGTCACTGACTCCGCTCCCACCCAGGCCCTTGTAAGATGAAAGAAAACAAAGCCGGAAAGGGCCTCGACTGAATAGTCCACCCACGCGGAGAACGCCTCGCTAGAGGAAAGACTTTCGTCACTGACTCCGCTCCCACCCAGGCCCTTGTAAGATGAAAGAAAACAAAGCCGGAAAGGGCCTCGACTGAATAGTCCACCCACGCGGAGAACGCCTCGCTAGAGGAAAGACTTTCGTCACTGACTCCGCTCCCACCCAGGCCCTTGTAAGATGAAAGAAAACAAAGCCGGAGAGGGCCTCGACTGAATAGTCCACCCACGCGGAGAACGCCTCGCTAGAGGAAAGACTTTCGTCACTGACTCCGCTCCCACCCAGGCCCTTGTAAGATGAAAGAAAACAAATCCGGAAAAGGCCTCGACTGAATAGTCCACCCACGCGGAGAACGCCTCGCTAGAGGAAAGACTTTCGTCACTGACTCCGCTCCCACCCAGGCCCTTGTAAGATGAAAGAAAACAAAGCCGGTAAGGGCCTCGACTGAATAGTCCACCCACGCGGAGAACGCCTCGCTAGAGAAAAAACTTTCGTCACTGACTCCGCTCCCACCCAGGCCCTTGTAAGATGAAAGAAAACAAAGCCGGAAAGGGCCTCGACTGAATAGTCCACCCACGCGGAGAACGCCTCGCTAGAGGAAAGACTTTCGTCACTGACTCCGCTCCCACCCAGGCCCTTGTAAGATGAAAGAAAACAAAGCCGGAAAGGGCCTCGACTGAATAGTCCACCCACGCGGAGAACGCCTCGCTAGAGGAAAGACTTTCGTCACTGACTCCGCTCCCACCCAGGCCCTTGTAAGATGAAAGAAAACAAAGCCGGAAAGGGCCTCGACTGAATAGTCCACCCACGCGGAGAACGCCTCGCTAGAGGAAAGACTTTCGTCACTGACTCCGCTCCCACCCAGGCCCTTGTAAGATGAAAGAAAACAAAGCCGGAAAGGGCCTCGACTGAATAGTCCACCCACGCGGAGAACGCCTCGCTAGAGGAAAGACTTTCGTCACTGACTCCGCTCCCACCCAGGCCCTTGTAAGTTGAAAGAAAACTAAGCCGGAAAGGGCCTCGACTGAATAGTCCACCCACGCGGAGAACGCCTCGCTAGAGGAAAGACTTTCGTCACTGACTCCGCTCCCACCCAGGCCCTTGTAAGATGAAAGAAAACAAAGCCGGAAAGGGCCTCGACTGAATAGTCCACCCACGCGGAGAACGCCTCGCTAGAGGAAAGACTTTCGTCACTGACTCCGCTCCCACCCAGGCCCTTGTAAGATGAAAGAAAACAAAGCCGGAAAGGGCCTCGACTGAATAGTCCACCCACGCGGAGAACGCCTCGCTAGAGGAAAGACTTTCGTCACTGACTCCGCTCCCACCCAGGCCCTTGTAAGATGAAAGAAAACAAAGCCGGAAAGGGCCTCGACTGAATAGTCCACCCACGCGGAGAACGCCTCGCTAGAGGAAAGACTTTCGTCACTGACTCCGCTCCCACCCAGGCCCTTGTAAGATGAAAGAAAACAAAGCCGGAAAGGGCCTCGACTGAATAGTCCACCCACGCGGAGAACGCCTCGCTAGAGGAAAGACTTTCGTCACTGACTCCGCTCCCACCCAGGCCCTTGTAAGATGAAAGAAAACAAAGCCGGAAAGGGCCTCGACTGAATAGTCCACCCACGCGGAGAACGCCTCGCTAGAGGAAAGACTTTCGTCACTGACTCCGCTCCCACCCAGGCCCTTGTAAGATGAAAGAAAACAAAGCCGGAAAGGGCCTCGACTGAATAGTCCACCCACGCGGAGAACGCCTCGCTAGAGGAAAGACTTTCGTCACTGACTCCGCTCCCACCCAGGCCCTTGTAAGATGAAAGAAAACAAAGCCGGAAAGGGCCTCGACTGAATAGTCCACCCACGCGGAGAACGCCTCGCTAGAGGAAAGACTTTCGTCACTGACTCCGCTCCCACCCAGGCCCTTGTAAGATGAAAGAAAACAAAGCCGGAAAGGGCCTCGACTGAATAGTCCACCCACGCGGAGAACGCCTCGCTAGAGGAAAGACTTTCGTCACTGACTCCGCTCCCACCCAGGCCCTTGTAAGATGAAAGAAAACAAAGCCGGAAAGGGCCTCGACTGAATAGTCCACCCACGCGGAGAACGCCTCGCTAGAGGAAAGACTTTCGTCACTGACTCCGTTCCCACCCAGGCCCTTGTAAGATGAAAGAAAACAAAGCCGGAAAGGGCCTCGACTGAATAGTCCACCCACGCGGAGAACGCCTCGCTAGAGGAAAGACTTTCGTCACTGACTCCGCTCCCACCCAGGCCCTTGTAAGATGAAAGAAAACAAAGCCGGAAAGGGCCTCGACTGAATAGTCCACCCACGCGGAGAACGCCTCGCTAGAGGAAAGATTTTCGTCACTGACTCCGCTCCCACCCAGGCCCTTGTAAGATGAAAGAAAACAAAGCCGGAAAGGGCCTCGACTGAATAGTCCACCCACGCGGAGAACGCCTCGCTAGAGGAAAGACTTTCGTCACTGACTCCGCTCCCACCCAGGCCCTTGTAAAATGAAAGAAAACAAAGCCGGAAAGGGCCTCGACTGAATAGTCCACCCACGCGGAGAACGCCTCGCTAGAGGAAAGACTTTCGTCACTGACTCCGCTCCCACCCAGGCCCTTGTAAGATGAAAGAAAACAAAGCCGGAAAGGGCCTCGACTGAATAGTCCACCCACGCGGAGAACGCCTCGCTAGAGGAAAGACTTTCGTCACTGACTCCGCTCCCACCCAGGCCCTTGTAAGATGAAAGAAAACAAAGCCGGAAAGGGCCTCGACTGAATAGTCCACCCACGCGGAGAACGCCTCGCTAGAGGAAAGACTTTCGTCACTGACTCCGCTCCCACCCAGGCCCTTGTAAGAAGAAAGAAAACAAAGCCGGAAAGGGCCTCGACTGAATAGTCCACCCACGCGGAGAACGCTTCGCTAGAGGAAAGACTTTCGTCACTGACTCCGCTCCCACCCAGGCCCTTGTAATGTGAAAGAAAACAAAGCCGGAAAGGGCCTCGACTGAATAGTCCACCCACGCGGAGAACGCCTCGCTAGAGGAAAGACTTTCGTCACTGACTCCGCTCCCACCCAGGCCCTTGTAATGTGAAAGAAAACAAAGCCGGAAAGGGCCTCGACTGAATAGTCCACCCACGCGGAGAACGCCTCGCTAGAGGAAAGACTTTCGTCACTGACTCCGCTCCCACCCAGGCCCTTGTAAGATGAAAGAAAACAAAGCCGGAAAGGGCCTCGACTGAATAGTCCACCCACGCGGAGAACGCCTCGCTAGAGGAAAGACTTTCGTCACTGACTCCGTTCCCACCCAGGCCCTTGTAAGATGAAAGAAAACAAAGCCGGAAAGGGCCTCGACTGAATAGTCCACCCACGCGGAGAACGCCTCGCTAGAGGAAAGACTTTCGTCACTGACTCCGCTCCCACCCAGGCCCTTGTAAGATGAAAGAAAACAAAGCCGGAAAGGGCCTCGACTGAATAGTCCACCCACGCGTAGAACGCCTCGCTAGAGGAAAGACTTTCGTCACTGACTCCGCTCCCACCCAGGCCCTTGTAAGATGAAAGAAAACAAAGCCGGAAAGGGCCTCGACTGAATAGTCCACCCACGCGGAGAACGCCTCGCTAGAGGAAAGACTTTCGTCACTGACTCCGCTCCCACCCAGGCCCTTGTAAGATGAAAGAAAACAAAGCCGAAAGGGCCTCGACTGAATAGTCCACCCACGCGGAGAACGCCTCGCTAGAGGAAAGACTTTCGTCACTGACTCCGCTCCCACCCAGGCCCTTGTAATGTGAAAGAAAACAAAGCCGGAAAGGGCCTCGACTGAATAGTCCACCCACGCGGAGAACGCCTCGCTAGAGGAAAGACTTTCGTCACTGACTCCGCTCCCACCCAGGCCCTTGTAAGATGAAAGAAAACAAAGCCGAAAAGGGCCTCGACTGAATAGTCCACCCACGCGGAGAACGCCTCGCTAGAGGAAAGACTTTCGTCACTGACTCCGCTCCCACCCAGGCCCTTGTAAGATGAAAGAAAACAAAGCCGGAAAGGGCCTCGACTGAATAGTCCACCCACGCGGAGAACGCCTCGCTAGAGGAAAGACTTTCGTCACTGACTCCGCTCCCACCCAGGCCCTTGTAAGATGAAAGAAAACAAAGCCGGTAAGGGCCTCGACTGAATAGTCCACCCACGCGGAGAACGCCTCGCTAGAGAAAAGACTTTCGTCACTGACTCCGCTCCCACCCAGGCCCTTGTAAGATGAAAGAAAACAAAGCCGGAAAGGGCCTCGACTGAATAGTCCACCCACGCGGAGAACGCCTCGCTAGAGGAAAGACTTTCGTCACTGACTCCGCTCCCACCCAGGCCCTTGTAAGATGAAAGAAAACAAAGCCGGAAAGGGCCTCGACTGAATAGTCCACCCACGCGGAGAACGCCTCGCTAGAGGAAAGACTTTCGTCACTGACTCCGCTCCCACCCAGGCCCTTGTAAGATGAAAGAAAACAAAGCCGAAAGGGCCTCGACTGAATAGTCCACCCACGCGGAGAACGCCTCGCTAGAGGAAAGACTTTCGTCACTGACTCCGCTCCCACCCAGGCCCTTGTAAGATGAAAGAAAACAAAGCCGGAAAGGGCCTCGACTGAATAGTCCACCCACGCGGAAAACGCCTCGCTAGAGGAAAGACTTTCGTCACTGACTCAGCTCCCACCCAGGCCCTTGTAAGATGAAAGAAAACAAAGCCGGAAAGGGCCTCGACTGAATAGTCCACCCACGCGGAGAACGCCTCGCTAGAGGAAAGACTTTCGTCACTGACTCCGCTCCCACCCAGGCCCTTGTAAGATGAAAGAAAACAAAGCCGGAAAGGGCCTCGACTGAATAGTCCACCCACGCGGAGAACGCCTCGCTAGAGGAAAGACTTTCGTCACTGACTCCGCTCCCACCCAGGCCCTTGTAAGATGAAAGAAAACAAAGCCGGAAAGGGCCTCGACTGAATAGTCCACCCACGCGGAGAACGCCTCGCTAGAGGAAAGACTTTCGTCACTGACTCCGCTCCCACCCAGGCCCTTGTAAGATGAAAGAAAACAAAGCCGGAAAGGGCCTCGACTGAATAGTCCACCCACGCGGAGAACGCCTCGCTAGAGGAAAGACTTTCGTCACTGACTCCGCTCCCACCCAGGCCCTTGTAAGATGAAAGAAAACAAAGCCGGAAAGGGCCTCGACTGAATAGTCCACCCACGCGGAGAACGCCTCGCTAGAGGAAAGACTTTCGTCACTGACTCCGCTCCCACCCAGGCCCTTGTAAGATGAAAGAAAACAAAGCCGGAAAGGGCCTCGACTGAATAGTCCACCCACGCGGAGAACGCCTCGCTAGAGGAAAGACTTTCGTCACTGACTCCGCTCCCACCCAGGCCCTTGTAAGATGAAAGAAAACAAAGCCGGAAAGGGCCTCGACTGAATAGTCCACCCACGCGGAGAACGCCTCGCTAGAGGAAAGACTTTCGTCACTGACTCCGTTCCCACCCAGGCCCTTGTAAGATGAAAGAAAACAAAGCCGGAAAGGGCCTCGACTGAATAGTCCACCCACGCGGAGAACGCCTCGCTAGAGGAAAGACTTTCGTCACTGACTCCGCTCCCACCCAGGCCCTTGTAAGATGAAAGAAAACAAAGCCGGAAAGGGCCTCGACTGAATAGTCCACCCACGCGGAGAACGCCTCGCTAGAGGAAAGACTTTCGTCACTGACTCCGCTCCCACCCAGGCCCTTGTAAGATGAAAGAAAACAAAGCCGGAAAGGGCCTCGACTGAATAGTTTACCCACGCGGAGAACGCCTCGCTAGAGGAAAGACTTTCGTCACTGACTCCGCTCCCACCCAGGCCCTTGTAAGATGAAAGAAAACAAAGCCGGAAAGGGCCTCGACTGAATAGTCCACCCACGCGGAGAACGCCTCGCTAGAGGAAAGACTTTCGTCACTGACTCCGCTCCCACCCAGGCCCTTGTAAGATGAAAGAAAACAAAGCCGGAAAGGGCCTCGACTGAATAGTCCACCCACGCGGAGAACGCCTCGCTAGAGGAAAGACTTTCGTCACTGACTCCGCTCCCACCCAGGCCCTTGTAAGATGAAAGAAAACAAAGCCGGAAAGGGCCTCGACTGAATAGTCCACCCACGCGGAGAACGCCTCGCTAGAGGAAAGACTTTCGTCACTGACTCCGCTCCCACCCAGGCCCTTGTAAAATGAAAGAAAACAAAGCCGGAAAGGGCCTCGACTGAATAGTCCACCCACGCGGAGAACGCCTCGCTAGAGGAAAGACTTTCGTCACTGACTCCGCTCTCACCCAGGCCCTTGTAAGATGAAAGAAAACAAAGCCGGAAAGGGCCTCGACTGAATAGTCCACCCACGCGGAAAACGCCTCGCTAGAGGAAAGACTTTCGTCACTGACTCCGCTCCCACCCAGGCCCTTGTAAGATGAAAGAAAACAAAGCCGGAAAGGGCCTCGACTGAATAGTCCACCCACGCGGAGAACGCCTCGCTAGAGGAAAGACTTTCGTCACTGACTCCGCTCCCACCCAGGCCCTTGTAAGAAGAAAGAAAACAAAGCCGGAAAGGGCCTCGACTGAATAGTCCACCCACGCGGAGAACGCTTCGCTAGAGGAAAGACTTTCGTCACTGACTCCGCTCCCACCCAGGCCCTTGTAATGTGAAAGAAAACAAAGCCGGAAAGGGCCTCGACTGAATAGTCCACCCACGCGGAGAACGCCTCGCTAGAGGAAAGACTTTCGTCACTGACTCCGCTCCCACCCAGGCCCTTGTAATGTGAAAGAAAACAAAGCCGGAAAGGGCCTCGACTGAATAGTCCACCCACGCGGAGAACGCCTCGCTAGAGGAAAGACTTTCGTCACTGACTCCGCTCCCACCCAGGCCCTTGTAAGATGAAAGAAAACAAAGCCGGAAAGGGCCTCGACTGAATAGTCCACCCACGCGGAGAACGCCTCGCTAGAGGAAAGACTTTCGTCACTGACTCCGTTCCCACCCAGGCCCTTGTAAGATGAAAGAAAACAAAGCCGGAAAGGGCCTCGACTGAATAGTCCACCCACGCGGAGAACGCCTCGCTAGAGGAAAGACTTTCGTCACTGACTCCGCTCCCACCCAGGCCCTTGTAAGATGAAAGAAAACAAAGCCGGAAAGGGCCTCGACTGAATAGTCCACCCACGCGGAGAACGCCTCGCTAGAGGAAAGACTTTCGTCACTGACTCCGCTCCCACCCAGGCCCTTGTAAGATGAAAGAAAACAAAGCCGGAAAGGGCCTCGACTGAATAGTCCACCCACGCGGAGAACGCCTCGCTAGAGGAAAGACTTTCGTCACTGACTCCGCTCCCACCCAGGCCCTTGTAAGATGAAAGAAAACAAAGCCGGAAAGGGCCTCGACTGAATAGTCCACCCACGCGGAGAACGCCTCGCTAGAGGAAAGACTTTCGTCACTGACTCCGCTCCCACCCAGGCCCTTGTAAGAAGAAAGAAAACAAAGCCGGAAAGGGCCTCGACTGAATAGTCCACCCACGCGGAGAACGCTTCGCTAGAGGAAAGACTTTCGTCACTGACTCCGCTCCCACCCAGGCCCTTGTAATGTGAAAGAAAACAAAGCCGGAAAGGGCCTCGACTGAATAGTCCACCCACGCGGAGAACGCCTCGCTAGAGGAAAGACTTTCGTCACTGACTCCGCTCCCACCCAGGCCCTTGTAATGTGAAAGAAAACAAAGCCGGAAAGGGCCTCGACTGAATAGTCCACCCACGCGGAGAACGCCTCGCTAGAGGAAAGACTTTCGTCACTGACTCCGCTCCCACCCAGGCCCTTGTAAGATGAAAGAAAACAAAGCCGGAAAGGGCCTCGACTGAATAGTCCACCCACGCGGAGAACGCCTCGCTAGAGGAAAGACTTTCGTCACTGACTCCGTTCCCACCCAGGCCCTTGTAAGATGAAAGAAAACAAAGCCGGAAAGGGCCTCGACTGAATAGTCCACCCACGCGGAGAACGCCTCGCTAGAGGAAAGACTTTCGTCACTGACTCCGCTCCCACCCAGGCCCTTGTAAGATGAAAGAAAACAAAGCCGGAAAGGGCCTCGACTGAATAGTCCACCCACGCGGAGAACGCCTCGCTAGAGGAAAGACTTTCGTCACTGACTCCGCTCCCACCCAGGCCCTTGTAAGATGAAAGAAAACAAAGCCGGAAAGGGCCTCGACTGAATAGTCCACCCATGCGTAGAACGCCTCGCTAGAAGAAAGACTTTCGTCACTGACTCCGCTCCCACCCAGGCCCTTGTAAGATGAAAGAAAACAAAGCCGGAAAGGGCCTCGACTGAATAGTCCACCCACGCGGAGAACGCCTCACTAGAGGAAAGACTTTCGTCACTGACTCCGCTCCCACCCAGGCCCTTGTAAGATGAAAGAAAACAAAGCCGGAAAGGGCCTCGACTGAATAGTCCACCCACGCGGAGAACGCCTCGCTAGAGGAAAGACTTTCGTCACTGACTCCGCTCCCACCCAGGCCCTTGTAAGATGAAAGAAAACAAAGCCGGAAAGGGCCTCGACTGAATAGTCCACCCACGCGGAGAACGCCTCGCTAGAGGAAAGACTTTCGTCACTGACTCCGCTCCCACCCAGGCCCTTGTAAGATGAAAGAAAACAAAGCCGGAAAGGGCCTTGACTGAATAGTCCACCCACGCGGAGAACGCCTCGCTAGAGGAAAGACTTTCGTCACTGACTCCGCTCCCACCCAGGCCCTTGTAAGATGAAAGAAAACAAAGCCGGAAAGGGCCTCGACTGAATAGTCCACCCACGCGGAGAACGCCTCGCTAGAGGAAAGACTTTCGTCACCGACTCCGCTCCCACCCAGGCCCTTGTAAGATGAAAGAAAACAAAGCCGGAAAGGGCCTCGACTGAATAGTTCACCCACGCGGAGAACGCCTCGCTAGAGGAAAGACTTTCGTCACTGACTCCGCTCCCACCCAGGCCCTTGTAAGATGAAAGAAAACAAAGCCGGAAAGGGCCTCGACTGAATAGTCCACCCACGCGGAGAACGCCTCGCTAGAGGAAAGACTTTCGTCACTGACTCCGCTCCCACCCAGGCCCTTGTAAGATGAAAGAAAACAAAGCCGGAAAGGGCCTCGACTGAATAGTCCACCCACGCGGAGAACGCCTCGCTAGAGGAAAGACTTTCGTCACTGACTCCGCTCCCACCCAGGCCCTTGTAAGATGAAAGAAAACAAAGCCGGAAAGGGCCTCGACTGAATAGTCCACCCACGCGGAGAACGCCTCGCTAGAGGAAAGACTTTCGTCACTGACTCCGCTCCCACCCAGGCCCTTGTAAAATGAAAGAAAACAAAGCCGGAAAGGGCCTCGACTGAATAGTCCACCCACGCGGAGAACGCCTCGCTAGAGGAAAGATTTTCGTCACTGACTCCGCTCCCACCCAGGCCCTTGTAAGATGAAAGAAAACAAAGCCGGAAAGGGCCTCGACTGAATAGTCCACCCACGCGGAGAACGCCTCGCTAGAGGAAAGACTTTCGTCACTGACTCCGCTCCCACCCAGGCCCTTGTAAGATGAAAGAAAACAAAGCCGGAAAGTGCCTCGACTGAATAGTCTTCCCACGCGGAGAACGCCTCGCTAGAGGAAAGACTTTCGTCACTGACTCCGCTCCCACCCAGGCCCTTGTAAGAAGAAAGAAAACAAAGCCGGAAAGGGCCTCGACTGAATAGTCCACCCACGCGGAGAACGCCTCGCTAGAGGAAAGACTTTCGTCACTGACTCCGCTCCCACCCAGGCCCTTGTAAGATGAAAGAAAACAAAGCCGGAAAGGGCCTCGACTGAATAGTCCACCCACGCGGAGAACGCCTCGCTAGAGGAAAGACTTTCGTCACTGACTCCGCTCCCACCCAGGCCCTTGTAAGATGAAAGAAAACAAAGCCGGAAAGGGCCTCGACTGAATAGTCCACCCACGCGGAGAACGCCTCGCTAGAGGAAAGACTTTCGTCACTGACTCCGCTCCCACCCAGGCCCTTGTAAGATGAAAGAAAACAAAGCCGGAAAGGGCCTCGACTGAATAGTCCACCCACGCGGAGAACGCCTCGCTAGAGGAAAGACTTTCGTCACTGACTCCGCTCCCACCCAGGCTCTTGTAAGATGAAAGAAAACAAAGCCGGAAAAACCTCGACTCTTTCAGCAACGTGTGTAATCGATCATTGCATCGCCTTCTGGTCAAATAATTCTATGCGGAGAAAAAAAAGACTCGAATACTCGCGGGGTGTGTGTTACACGCCTGGGCTGAAATTCTAGTAAACTGCGAAATAAATTATAAGATAAGCGTTTCCTTTTATAGAAAATAATTTCGAAATCAACTTCACCTGGGTTGATTTATTTTGAAATATGGGAAGTTGGAAATTTTTGCAATCGTTTTCTTTCAGGTGAAAAACACCCCCTTGCGAGTTGCCCCGGGTTAAAGAACTTAATCTGACCGAAGTTTACTAAAAATATTTATTTTAAATGTATTACATGTAAATTCCTAGCAGTATTTTTTTACAGAAATCGTGGCAAAGAAACAGTTTATGTCCTATAATAATAGGCCACAAAGCGAAATACCTGACAAACGGGAAAAAAATGTCGCAAAGAAATTATTTCATGATCAGAAAACTGAAGAAAAATATTCTGCAACTCAAATCTGAAAGAAAACTTACTAAGGTGATACTTTAATATGCTTTATTTAAACATGCCCAGTACTTGTCCTTGTGCCAGAGTCTAAAATAATAGATTTGAATAAGAATTTGGAGATTGCAGGGGAAATTGTTACAGATTGTTTATTGGGTCATAAAAAAAGTCCTCAAAGTACTTTTGAGGATTTATATGTTGCATTTCTTTTATCCGATCACTGCGAATTTTGTTTCAAATTAATGCGACTTGTATTATTTTCATTTGCTTCATTTGCTTTATTGCAACAAAATTTGAAAAATTAATATTTCTTAAAGAAATCGCGTATAAACCGTATATTTGGCGTAAAATTAATAAATATTGTATTAAAGAAAATAAAAATGCGTGTTTTTAACTACTTAAATCTTACTTGTAGATGATTTCTGAAGGGCGATGACAGACGATTTTAATCACTTCTAAGTGGCGACCTGTTTCTTTCGACTGCAACGAGTTCTTTCTCGAGATATCCTCGCTTAAATTCATGTATGTGGTGGTCAATTCACATACCATGCGCACATTTAGCCCACAATTTCATACTTATATATTCATAAACGAACACCATTATCGAGGCCCGCGTCTCAAAGCCTCATTTCACGTATTCATCCGCCTAAACACTCAACACGAAACACTGAGACGAAGCACGCGTATATGTGCCTGCACAATAAGATATAAATAAGATATTCTTTTAAGTATGGTCTTTTTATTCTTCGCAATATTTGAAAGAAACATTTTAGATTTATTAATGTGCGTTTATTACACATTTCTTATATCGTAATCTATAATATCTAAATTGAATACATCTAAATGAGCTTATTTTTGAGCAAGTGCGGTTACTTACATTTGAGTACGTCGTCGCTCATTTACGATGCAATACTTAAAAAACCCCGAGTAGATTCAGGTGAAGATTAGGTAGATTCGGGTGAAGTATATTTTTGCACAGTGCATGTTGGTTATGAACCCACTACCCGTCCCTTCTCGTTTTTGGCCTGTTTAACCGCTGTGACTTCAGTTCTGATTGACAGATTGTGAAGCTTCAATTGGCGAGGACAACGAGTTCAATTTGACTAGCTGACAGTTTCCTGGAACCTCCAAATAATTTTACATCAATTTATTTTAATTTCTTTTGCGATACGATTCCTACACACGATGGAGTTCGGTTAAATATTATAAAAGTGAGTCATTTTCGTAAACAATAATATTTAATCCAGTATTTAAAATATATATATTTATAGTCCAAGGGGAACAGCGAACGTGCCTGTCTATCGGATTGATTGCGCAAATTATAAACATCGAAGTTTCACGCCTCATAGACAAACACAGCATTCTGATCTCAGAAACCACTTCGTTATCATTTGACAAGAGCGAACTTAAAAATGTCGGTTTATTGAAACTATCGATTTCAGTTGGTCTATTTATTTAAAAGTAATTAAATAATAAACTTACATTATTTTCTGTTTTAAGAAGACACTGCAGACATGTAGGAAATTCCTTGAAAACGGCGCAAACTGTGAGAGTTGGTTTTATATCAAACTTGGACGAAGAAATCTGGGCGGAGATTGAACCAACAAAGAAAAACAAATTAGGCTATCATTGTTAACAGTTATTGTTCACATTGCAACACATAATCGTTCTAAACAAAGAAAATAACCACTACCATTGTTAAGAATTATGTTGAAAATTTGATTTTGTCTGGCGGAATGTTAAATTTTTACATTTCATTGTTATCTACGGATGAGCATTGTTAAAATCACCTTAGATAATTTGTGAAAATGCTCCTTCAATATACGAAATATTTTAAATTGGCCTAGTTTTGAAGATTTTTTAATACACTAATATGGATTAGTTTGTTATATAGTAGTATATAGTGCACAGTATATTCAAGTTCATATTACAATTAGAAAACAAAAGATTTCGAGAATAAACCCAACGAAACTAATTTTTACAAAAAGCCCATTACATGAACATTTAAAAAAGAAATATTTTAAAAACACAATATTCAGAATCACATGATCATTGTATTAGGATGTTTAAATTCATATACCCATTCATTTAATGAACTCATACAAATATAAAACTATAAGAAACAGTACTAATATAACAAGCATACTGCGTGCATATTATTTACAGGGGGACAATAGTATGGCATAAATGCTAAAATTCGGTATTAAAACTATTTTTGGCCAACTTAAGCCCGCCAATAAAACCGCCAACGAGGAGCCATCAATTCGACTTGTTCGCGCAAGATTTCTGTTCTAATTGAAATATTTGGGTAATTTTTTGTTGTTGGATAAAAAGAAACCTTTCACTTGGGAACGTTTTGTAAAAAAATATCCGGTTATACGGCATTTAACCATCCGGAAATCTCAATTAACCCGACCATTTGAAATTTTCAAATTTCGAAAAAACAATTTGTTGGGTAGAGAAAAATCATTTTATGTAAAAAAAAATACAAGTAAAAATTCGTTATCCAGCTTTTATTTATCCGGAAATATCGATTAACCGCAATTTTTATATATATTTTACGATTTCAAATTTTTTCATTCCGCTTTGCATTACTTAACTATAATATAATTTTGTTTACCCGACATTGATTAAATCGGATAACCTGAAAATATACTATAAGGGCGTAGAAAAAGGAGTAACAATTTGAGTTTTCTGACGATAAATACCAGGGGGCGAATCCTCTGCTAAATTTAAAACTAAAAAGAGAAAAATTAAACCTTTTTTAAAAAAGGAAAGCGAACTTTAAAGATATAGCGCACAATTATACAAATAATAGTGAATAATGAATTATCGACTTCACTTTTCTAATTTATAAAGGAATAAAAAAAATATAAGCATTTTAATATAAAAAAAAATTACAAAAGTTATTTGGCTTGGTTGAAATACCGTCGCACTAGCGCTGCACAGTGGGCTATTGCTGATGGTTTAGGATCTATCACGAAGAAAATACCCGGGAACATTGCCTCGTAATTTTAATACGGACAACTGGGGCATCTGAACTGGCACTGTACGCAGTGAGTGAGAATTTTAAAGTGAACACATTAGATATGAGTGAGAACATTGAACCGCAAAGGCTTTAATGTTTACCGCAAATGTAAAAGATTTAACATATAATCAAATCACTGCACCATTATCAACAAAACAAAATAGTTTGAATTCATTTAAACTTAACAGACACAACTAATTTCAAAAATTATATTTCTTGTTTGTTTTTTTATTTAAAAAGATTAAACACAATTCATATTAGAGAATTAATTTGATTAAATGAATCTCATGGTTTACTTGGAAAAGAAACCTATTTTAAAAAAAAGTTAAACTTTAACCAGCAATGTAAGCTCATGTGAACAACATCGCGATTATTTAAACACTTAAGTGATAATTACAATAAAGTCATCAATATGAAGTATCATTAAAGATAGAAAGAAATTTTAAACATATTTACTCGCTTTTCTGCAATGGAAATATCACAAGTATTACTGAGTTTCAGCAATAAGTAAATCTCATCCTTCAAGCTTAAAATCGGAAATGTAAATGATGGAAATAGCGTGTAATAACAATTATTGTTAAACAGAGTATTGTTACTGTATTTATTATCCTTTATCTTATAACAGTGTTGTAATTTTAACAGTGAAAATTTAAGTTTATCTAACTTAGTACTTAGTTGTTTCTCTAAGATGTATTATATATTGTTGTTCAATTACACTCTATCATTGTTATAATTTTTTTTTCTTCTGAAAGCGCGCCTTTGCGTTACTAGGAGTCTTTTGAAATATACATTCCTAAAAAAATATGCACCGAAGAGCCTGGCTTTCTATTAATTATTAGAACCCCTATAAATTGGTCGTTGTAAAAAAAAATGCACAAAAATCAGCATCTTTAGGTTTTACAAATTGATTCTTATTACGGCATATTTCTTGAAGTATAAATGATAATATCTGTAGTGCCAAAAGCTTTTTGTTTAAATTCAAGACTTACGCTATGTTTTATCAAAACTTACGCTATTATTTTATCAAATCTTACGCTATGTTGTTAAAAATAATCAGTAGTTGTAAGAGCAAAGATTTTTAGTTTATAATAATTAAGTATTCAAATAATGTGTTAGATATTTATGAATGTACTAACAAGCTTTGTGAACCTGAGGCTAATTGCTCCCTTGACCAAATGGTAGTAGAATCAAATATTACCTTATTACTCTCAGTTTGTGGACAGACATATTTCCCATATCTGATTCCATTTTTCCCGCTTGAATATACGTTTTTAAATTCATATTTATTTTAGTGAAGAAAGTGAATGTTATTTATCCTGTTACCTCATTACTCCAATTATTTTGCAGTGACATTTGTAAAAACAAAACGACCTTAAATAATTTCTACTCAGATTTCACCTAAGTCAATCGCAAAGCCCCTTTTTCACACACCGGCAAAAACATTGCCGGTGACAACGTCAGGTGCAATGTTACGGTATACAAAGCCGGATCGGATTACTTGAAAAAGTTATAATTCAATAAGCATTGCCTCCGGTCGTTTGTGCCAGTTTACCCGGTGTTTGAAACAGGAGCCTAAGAGGGCCTAAAAACACTTACCATGGCTATTTTGAAGCAACATGTTATCGACGTTTTTCAACAAGTTCTAGAACAACTCAAATTGAATAATAACTTATTTTAATTTTGATGTGGCTTTCCGTATACTTCACTACATGTATTGCAAATTTGGTTGCATTATCATTATCTGTATTCGTGATAATGTGTTCACAAACATGCAAACAGAATATTTTCTAAAAACTACCTTTTTGGACTCGGGAAGTATTAACCCTTTTGCACGCGAGATATGACTCTAGGTCACCAAAATAACGACCTGTTCCTTTATTCTTTGTTTTCAAATTAAACGATAACTGCATTTTCTTGAACATAAAAATGCTTTTTTTTTCGTGACCTTGTTCTTTGTCTAACTTCATTTAAAAGTATGACATTACTTGGATGTTATCGGGGAAAAGATGGATGCATTTATTGTGGGAAAAGAAAAATATCAAGATGTAACTGTTCCGTAAAAAAAACGTAAATATTAAACATGTTTCTCGAGTGCAAAGGGTTAAAAAGTGTAGAAATAACCAAAATCCCTACATATCTTTTTTGCCTGGAAACTACCAATACAGTAAATTTTATAAAAGTAATACAGCTTAAAAATCGCAACTTTAAATTTTGAATAGCAACACTCCGCTGCAACACCTAGTCTTCAGACCCTGAATGTTGTTTTTCCTGTAACAAATAGACTATCGCAGTAAAACAACTTCTACAGCGATTAAAAAAGATATGGAACTGTATTCTATTTATCTATTCCCCACAAATCTTTCCTGTGTTACCAATACTTTTATGATAATGGTTATAAAAATGCATTGAATTAATAAATTTTTTATTTGAATTTATAATATTTTCAGAAATGACTTTTTACAAACGTTTTGCGTCCACATAAAATATAGCAGAAAGTCAGGTCACCCTATTTGCGTTGATTTAAGGGAACGGAATATGTCCTCGCGTGTACCTTCTGTGCAGCCCCGAAACACCGGGGGGAGAAGGGGGAGCACGACCTTCCCCTTCCCCCCCCCCCCCCCTTCCAATAATCTGGAAACTATAAAAGTTGAGAATCTCAAGTTTTAAAAATCTCCGAGTTGGGAAAATTAATGCCTGAAGAAAGTTAATATGCCAGGGAAAAATTAGAAATTGCTGTAGTAATATTACATTTAAATTAGACCTCAGAACGAACACTGCATTGGAACATGCGTGCAACAAATCAACGCTTGTGAGAGAACTGTTTAATATTATCTAATATATAAAAAATGATGAAAAATGCCAATAAGTTAGAATTGGGAATTTTCAGCACTATTTAGTTGGGAAATTCGAATAGTTAAGTTGGGAATTTCTTGTTTCAAACCCTCAAAAAAAAAATTGTGTGGCGGCACTGCTTCTGTGGCGGCTGCGTATTTTTCTTAGACACTGGATTATTTGGTTGATTGAATTTACCAACAAAACAAAAGAGTGTGCTGTTAATTGAATGAACCAATCCAGCGCGCTGGATTGGTTAGTTGTCAGTGAACGCTGCGTCGTCTAGAAGGGGAAAAAATCAACTGCAGCAAAAGAAAAACGCGAAGATACGTTCTCTACCTTTATTGTCAGATAGTAACGGGTCGCGCATTTGTATTGACGAAAAAGTTCGAGAACGACACACAGAATTTTGTTTAAAATGACTGTAGAACTTAATTGTGGATAGGCAGGGTAAAGGGTAGTTGGAAACATGTTGTGAAATCGATATCTAGCGGTATTCAGGTAAACTAATTATCCAAATAATAGTTACTCAATGTGGGATGTGACGTTATTTTTAACACTGATTCCAAATTCAAGCTATCTTTTTTTATCTCATGTTAATTATTTCAGATATTCAATCATTTTTTAGTGCAAGTTGGCTCAGTCGTTTTTTGAAGTGATAATACAAAGCAAAGATTTTTCTTACATTTCGTATTTAACATTTTGCGAACGTGGAACATGTTTCATATTTACGATATTTTTATGGAACAGTTAGTGCCCGTTACTGTTCTTTTTAAATAGGAATTTTTAATTTAGGGTTAATGAAATATGTTTATACTTAAGTAATGTCATATTTTTAAACGGAGTTAGGAAATGAACAAGCTCACGAAGGAAATGCGTATTTGTATGTTTAAAAACATGCAGTTCTCGTTTAATTTAAAGAACAGGGAACAGATAACAAATCGTTATTTTGGTAACTAAGAGTCGCGTCTCGTCTGCAAAGGGTTAAATGTTTGTGTGCTCGCTAGTGGATGATTTTTTCGACAAGATCGTGCCGAATTTTAAAATAATTGACCTACTAAGGGATTGCCATTTGTAAATTTTGACAACTTAATTACTTGAATTTCACCTATACCAATCGCAAGAGCGCCTAAAAACAATTACCATGGCCAGCAGAAAGAAAGCAGAAGGAAAATGGGAGGACATTTGTCCCTCCTTAGGGTAACGCACATAGGGCTGCATTAAAAAATTAAATTGTAATTATTTATCAATTACAATTTGTACTCTTCATATAGTACTTGCTTATAGATGTACATTGATTTGCTTACTATTATACCATTCATTATTTTATATTACAATTAATGGGAACGCACATTTTACTTTATTTTGATCGCTTCTTATTAATATATAAATCATTTTTACATGAACGTCTTCACACAACCGTTGACGGAGGAAGATAGAAAAAGCTTTCAGAATGCCCCATTTAGAAGTGAATCGCCTTGCCGAAAAATTCGCCTCAAACCCATCTCAGCTAACTAGAGCACATATTCGTTCTGCGGCACGTATAAAATATTTCACGAACCCCACTGCGGCTGTGTCCCCGATAGAGCCCCTATAATATGTTTGGGTGAATAGCCAGAGTAAGTTAATAAACGAAATGAGACTGTTAAAAGAACTTATTTATTTACTTTATTGTCAACAACCGCATTTACACACCTTCACCCCAAAGCGAGCTATAGGTAGGGAGCTGCAACCATAAAATTTGCATATCACAAATGCTTCGCGAGCAAAATAAATATCCTAATAGTTAATCCTAACATTTAATCGTCCGCTCGAACAACCCTTTATGTTTAGAGATGGTTACTTTGGAAATGGGACTCAGGCGTTTCCCTCCTGTTTCAGCTTGAAATGCTACGACATATATTAAAACCGGTTTGGGTCTTCATACACCATTAAAGACCATTTCCGTGCTGTTTTTGATGTTTTAAAGGGACCCAGAATATTGAAAAGTTATCGATTTTTTTTAATTTGCTAAAATGATAGTTTGGAATCTTTTAAATATGCTTACAAAATTTTAGGACTGTATCTATGTTTTTATTTAGTTATTTGAGATTTTATGCTCGGTGATGTAATATATGTTTTTCCAAGGAATTGAAACTTTTTTTTTCTTTCAATTTTTGGTTTTTCTTGATATTAAGTTCTTCGGAACACTTACTTTATTTTATTAATTGAGAAATGTATAATTTTTAGCATACTGTAAAATATGTGTGTATTATAAATTGGCATGGGAATTAGTAGGGTTTTTTTAATTACAAAAGTCAAACAATTTGACTTTTAAGGGGAAATTGTGTGTTATTATGAATAACTATTTATATAAAAACAAATACATGTGGCATATAAAATTTTAATGCCAATTCTTATGTATTATAATTCAAACGATTTTAGGATCTAAGGATTTAAAATCAACGTAGTTTAAATTATATGATTTGGAATACTAGTCATTCCGTCATATTTTAGATGTAATAGATTACGATATATTACGAAACACTAAAAGTAAAAAAAAAGTACATGTGGGAACATGCATTAAAAAAATAATAATACATTTACATAATGTTAAAGAATTAGCGTTTCTGGTCTAATTGTGAATTTGCGTGAGATATTGTAATAGTTATAAATGCTAGGTAATGTGCTGTCAAATATTCACGAACCCTTCGGTTTTCCGTTATCTCTTCTATTTATTGCCCAGGTAATGTCCTTCATCTAGATCTAGAGTTGATATTAATTCCCGTATAGACGTAAATTAATTTCAACCTCTACTAATTACTTTGTGCACACAATGCCGCCGAAGGACGGGTTTTAATACGTGATTGATTAAATGGATATGCTAACAAATTTTGGGCAAAGATAGCGTTGAATAATTACTGGTTGGAATTTGAATAATTACTAGCGAAATGATTTGTATTCGAATATGTACAGGATATATTTCAAAAAAGAAAACTATTTTGTATTCTCTTTTTGTACATCTAACTATCATCTAATTCTGAAATATTGCCTTTGGTTAGGCCCCAACTTGAGTTTGCAGTAAAATGTTGGTCACCTCATCTTAAAAAGATGTTGACTTGGTAGAATACACTCAAGGAGAAAATGACTAGAGAGAAACCTTGTTTAACTATTTTGAGAAATCGGGTGATGTTGAAGGCGTATGTACTTTAATACAGCCAATAGTACCAGAGGTCATGGGTATAAGTTATAAAAAACGTAACTTAATCTGGAAAGTAGAAAACACTCATTTTGTTATAGAGTAATAGATAAATATAATAGTTTGTCTGAAAAAGTGTTTAAAAGTTGTTGGTTTAAAAAAAAACTAGATAGACATTAAGAGACATTTAGGATGAATTAAATAGGATCAAACCTGCTGAGCTTAGAGCAGCCTGTACTGCCGTCATAAATTAAAATGTCTTGACTACATTTTTTTTTAGCTTCTCTGATTTTTCCTTAAAACATACACCTTTTTATGACATTAAAAAATCCATAAATCAAATAAAATGGTAAGTCACAATGAAATTTTTCTTGGCCCTTATTCCAGTTCGAGGCAGTTTTTGATAAAAAAAAAAGAAGACTCTATATGAGAAATAAATTCTAATAAGGTCGAAAATCCATGATGTAGAAAAAATCATTTTAAATTTAAGGGTTAAAAGAAAGTATAACTATCACTAAAATGAAATTTTGTGCATGCAAACAACTCATTTTTGAAAATAAAATCCTTATAAAGTATCAAAACTTGGATGCAAGTGATACATTTGATATTTCTCTTGTTTCCAGTAAAGTATTGCTTTTTGGTGTTAGTCTTCTTTCTTTAGGGCTTTCTTTTCGTTAGGGCCTTCTTTCTTTTGACGGCAGTGTAGTTGGTCGTCATTATTTGTGTTTATATTCGAATTTGTATTTCAGAAACCGAAATGCCAAAAGTTAAAGTTATAAATTCTAAAATTTCCTACAAAAATATTTAATTGAGTGATTAAATACGAAATATTTTACAGTCAAATTCAAATTAAAATGAACAAACAATAATAATTAATTCATGTCATAACAATTAAGAAATATAGGAACAAAAAAGTATTGAAAGATGTTTATTTTAAAAAAGTGTTGAAATGTTTAGTATTTAAAATTTCATTTATAAATGTTAGATAAAGCAACCGGTCATGCCCAGCAAATGGGAAATAAAAAAATGTAGATCAGTGGAAACTTAAATGTGATGTGTATTCATATGTATTACTAATTAATAACAAATATTATTTTATATAAAAATTTTTAGGTTTATCTCCCAAAATCATAAAATAGCTTCAAATATAAGAATGCTATTAAAACAAATATCGTATTTTCTTAAAGATTATTTTCAAACTATCGTATTTTCCTAAAGATATTAATTTCAAAATTATTTTACATTTAATTTTTTTATATAGGAGTCAAAAAATAGAAGAAGAATGGCAGTCTCAATTCGATAACAGCAAGGATCTTATTTTTTTTTTACATTTAAATAATTTTACAATACACAGATTTGACAGAGATTCCAAGCCATTACATAAGCTGTTTTTCTTATAACTGGAATCCTCATGGCACGCACGCTCAATAGCGCTATCTCCTCACATGCCAAACATACAGAATTCGAATCCAGAAAAAAGTTATCATTTGGAGTACGTTCAGCTGTAGATGCCGAAATGTCCCCCTATTCATATATGGGTGGGCCAAATGACGAAAGTCACAACAATCCGAAAATAAATTAACACCATTTTCTGTTTCCAGCCTTCTGACCGATTAAAAAAGGTTAAAATTGCCAAGTTGTTTTCTCTGTAAGATAGTTTGCTTTATATTTCCAGTGCTATATACTTTTCCAATTTTATATGTTTTTTAATTCTTATTATTTTATTAAACATAGCTTCCAAGAAACACCCCAATGCTTTACATTTGAAAAATAATTTTACATAGAATACATTTACGAATTTAAAGCGTATATGTATTGCTAGAAAAATTGGAAATCCATGGACGTCTTAAATAGCTTAGGTCTGTCAGAGGGCGGCCAGGAAGCTAGATGTATCATTTGGCCAAAGCGGGTGTGGGTCTTTGTTCAATGGGTTGCCCAATAATGAGTAAAGTATCATATGACTTGACATTGACACCAAAGCGAGTTGCAAACTTTAAACGCACTTATCTCAGAACTTTAATTTTTAGACTAGCTTCCCTTGGCAGCCAACCCGATCCTATTTAATACGGTCGTTGTATATAACTAAACGAGCTTTCTGACAATCGAATCCGGTAGCTTTGAGAAGAGCGTTAACCTATGAGAGAAGAAGGGGCGTGGGGGGCATTCCAGGCAAGAGGGGAACCCATTCACCACATCCTCCACAAGTGTAAAGTTCACAAAGTCCGTAAATCACCTGAAATCCATTAATTTGGCTGACAGGGGCCGATTAATGCGGGGTTGGGAATCGATTGATGGCGGGAATTAAGTTGCAAGTTACACCGTCTTTTGTATCTGGTAAACAACTATTTCATCCTTAATTAGAAATGCATGTAGAAGATATTTCTCCCGTATAAATTGTTGTTTCAATAAGTCTTTTCTAACCTATGTATGTAAAGAATTTTGTTTGCTTTATTTGTTTTGTCCCTATTGTCTCCACCAATCAGATTTAGAAACAAATTTCACAATATCCATTGATAAATCTTTCCGATTTCCGGCTACATTGTGAGCCAATACTGGGAATTTTCAGTTAATAATTTGCCTTTAAATAAAGGTTTTTTAACGAGGTTATTTTTTTTTCAAGACTGAAGGGTTATAAGAATGTTTTGATTATTTATTTTTAATATGGCGAGATAAAGGCTTTGGTAGCAAATGAAGATAATCCTTTAAACTGTATTGTTAACGTAGAATCAATAATAACGTAAAATAATATCGTAGAATCCGAATCACAACAAATACCCTAAACTTTTAAAAATCAAACCCGGCTTGAAAACGTTTGACTCTATTACTCGAGTGACAAATACACGTGTTGTTAATGTATTTGTATTTTAAATGCATTTTCGCAGTTAACACTTTTGTTTCTGAAAAACTACTAAATTCTTACCGTTATTATAATCAAACAAAATACAAGCTGTTTTTTTTTCTCACCAAAAGTATATTTGATTATTTTGTTCCTACAAACTCGATGAGCATATCGGGGACGTTTTTATTGACATTGTCTAATTAGAGTCTTTCTCAGTGATTAACTTACCCAAACTCTATACCAACTTAATCACAACTAGGGAATCCTAATTGAAATAAAAACTCAATCCTTCACACTCTTGTGTGTTGTGGGAAAAAAAGTATTTACAATTGTCAGAAAGCAAATTATTAGTTAGGGCCAAAAAAAAATTCCTTTGGTAATTAGAAGTCAAACGCAAAAAAAAAAAACATTTTCTACATAGGACAATGATTGACCCTTGCGCATCGTGTATTTAATTTTTTACCTGTTTCTCCAAATGAAAATGAAATATTATTTTTTTTCATTGAAATGGAATAGTACTCAAAACTTGCCTTTAGTAATTAGAAGGAATAACATAAAGGAATTTCGGCGTTGAACAATATTTGACCCTTAGTCACATGCGGTCAAATTTCCGAAAATTTCAACATTTCACCCATATCGGTCGATTTACGGAAAAAAGTAGCTTTACCCGGAACAAATTGTAACAAACGGATTGTTTTTCTAGTGGTTTTTGCCTTTATTTGGTGTGGACACACAGCAAAAAAAGTTTACACGTTTGTGAGTTAAAACTGGACAGTTTCAAAATGGCCGCTACTGACCGTTACAATTAGCTAGTCGCTATATCTTTTTTATTATTATGTCGAAATTAATCATAGTTTCTTCCAATTTGGAGTTTTTAGGGTCAATGAATTCATTTCTGCTATCAGAAATTTAAAATTTGTTAATAAATTCATTATACCCGAAAGGAGTACATATATTACAGAATTGGGTCGATTTAAGATTAAAAAAAAATTCCAATTGGAAGCAAATTTGAATAAATTGATTCTAACGTCTTTTGCTTCTGGATGGTGTGTTGAGTTACTACACCAATCAAAAGCAAAAGCCGTTAAGTAGCAATTAATTGAAATTTGCTTGAGATTGGAATTTTGTTTTGCCGTAAATCGACCCGTTTCTGTAGTATGTGGGCCTCCTTTCGGTTATAATGAATTTATTAACAAAAATTTAAATTTTTGATATCAGAAATTAATTATTTGGCCCTTAACACCCCTGATTAGAAGAAAATATTTTAATTTTGACATAAAAATAAAGAAGATCCAACGAGTATCTAATTGTAATGGTCAGTGGCAGCCATTTTGAAACTGTCCAGTTTTAATCCACTTCCGATAGACAAAAAAGTATAAACTTTTTTAATGTAAGTCAGCACAGCAAGTTGATTCAAAAACCCCTAAAATAAACTTTTGTTGCAATTTATTCCCGGTTAAGCTACTTTTTATCGTAAATCGACCCTATATGAGTGAAATGCTGAAATTTTCAAAACTCAGCCCGTGATGCCCAAGCGTCAAATGTTATCCGATGTCGAAACTTCTTTTTGTATTCGTCTCTAATTACTAAAGATAATTTTCCACAGCATTCCATTCTAAACTTAACAAATATTATTCATTTTCATTTGGAGAAATGGGTAAAAAAAATTTAAATATTCAAACTTTTTACCACGATGCGCAAGGATAAAGAATTGTCCGATGTCAAAAAAAAAATTGCATTTGACTTCTAATTTCCGCAGACAAGTTTTTCGCATTTTTACATCTCGATTCGAAAACTTTTCCATGTTTCGGCCCACCGTACTAATTATTAAGTAATCAATTTGCATAAAATAATTGATTAATTTTGACATAAGGAAAACTGCCCTTATTGCAATCTTCTTTTCAAAATTAAACGCATTACCACTTACTCAATGAAATAAGTATTATTCCATGTGGAAGTATAACAAATAATTTAAAATATATATAAGAAGTGTTTCTTTTCCAATATTAAGAATATTTTTTTCGCACACATCACAGTTGGACGTGTGCCATTGCAAGAATTTTTATTATATTTTTTAAAACAAACTCCCGCCATTCAGTTGTAAAAATTCTCAACAATTTATACGCTCGAAAATATATTTTAAAACGATTCGGTTTCAACTTGAACTCCATTCTTGAACTCCATTTTCAAGAGTTTGTGTATCGTTCTTTTTCTCGTTTTATTCCCCAGAAACGTGTAATGTTTATCTGTCATGAAGCTTTGAAAGGAAAAAAAATCTGAGAACAACCGATTTTTCAAATTCCTCGCATCATTCGAATCCCTAAACGACAAAAAAATGTATCTTGCTTCGAATTTTAAACTACCATGGATTTAACGTGAAATATCCACAGAGGAAGAACTTTACCTAGAATGCCATTTCTGCCGACTCCATTTATCATAAAGCTGTGTTATTCGATATGTAAGAGTATTTCTCATTTTTTATATAGCGTTATTATATATATTATGTCATTTCAAGAGAAACATTAATAGATTTCAATTTTATAAATAAGAAAGTTTAAAAAATATATAGTCTATCTCCACTAAAATGCTCAAAATCATCTGTATATAGAGTTTACCGTACAATTTTCTTCAATAAAACTTAACTCTTCTGATTGTATTTTAACGCTCTGAGATATATACGTCTATATTTATCCGCGTATCGCCATTTTCCCTAGCAATACATATAATTCTTAAATTTATAAAATAATGTAAGTTGAAATTTTTTTCTAATCTAATGCATTGGAGAAGGTTTTAACGACATTTGTAGTTGAATTTAAAAAGACATTTATTGGAATTATAAATTATTCTTTTACAGTGAAATTAACCATACCAATTCGATATTTAATGCGCCTGTCAATGGGTAATACTGTAAAAAACTAATCCTTCCCATTCTTAAAATATTCTTTGCTTTTCAGAAATAATACTATTTCTGATTATTACACAAAAATGCTTGGATGCATAAAATATCTCATTTCAAAAATTGTCAAATGTTTAGTCTTTGGAAACAGTTGATTTTGAAGCATAACAGACGAAATAACTTTATTTTGTTTTTTTAGAATTCCAATACTTATCGAATATAATGAATTAAGAATTAATTTAAAGTAATTTAATAAATTAATTAAAATAATAAAATAAATTAAATTTTTAAAAAAGAGTTTACTTGTAGTGTAACTTCGCCTTTCATTAAAAACAACTACTTTTCCGGATGTAAATAATCCAAGAAGGGTTTATCTTCGTTTCTTGTAGTTGCTGCTATCCTTACACAACACGCACTCTAATAAGGCTCGTTTAATCAAATTCAAGTATACGCAAAGAAACCAACACTTCAGGTATATCTAATCTAAGTTTAATTAAGCTTAAGAGAGGTTACATTTTATAATATTTACAATTAAAGGAAAGTGCGCCTACGAGATTGGCACCTCCTATACGTGGCTCTCGTGGTATAGTTCTCAACTCTCTCTCTCTCTCTCTCTCTGAAGGTGGGGACTCTTCAGCGTCATCAGCACTTTATTGCGTAGTATTCTCCGGCGATCTCATTGGACGTCTCATGCGTTGGAGTTTTGTCCACGTGCTTTTACAACACTGGATTTTCGTTCCGGCAGTTCAGAAGTTTAAGTCCAGGCTTTCGCTAACTTTATTTTATTTCCAACTAGCTTTTTGGAACATATTAAGGTATATACATTTTAAAAAATGAATGTCTCCCGTCGGGAGACACTCATCCGCGACATCTTATTCATCATCATAACCCGCGACATCTGGTTCCGGAGCCCGACGCGTGATGGACTGAGCTACAAAGGCTAGTTTGGGATCGTGAAAATATATTTTTATGATTTTTTTTTTGTACAATATTTCTAAAAATGTTAATATCACTTTAAAAAAACACTAAATGGTATTTTACAAATCCGAGCCATAGGTGCACATCTTGATGATTTTGATTACGCACACGCATGTACCCACGTACACGCACGCACACACGCACATAGCTAAGCGCCTGACTTTATAAATTTTTTATAATTATCTATTCTAAATGTAAAAAAAAATACGATAAAGAATACCTTTTTAAAAAGAACAGGAACGCGATGTAACTGTTCCATAAAAATAACGTAAATATCAAACATGTTCTTCGAGTGCAAAGGGTTATAATTTCAGTAAAATCGAAAGAGATAGTTTACTAGGGAAAATTCAGAAAAAAATGTAAGAGTGCGTCTTCCGTTTCAATATCAAGAATACCTAAAATACAGTGGAATAAAAATTTAGATATATTTTTCAGCAATTAAAACATTTGATACTTAGCAATTATAGATTCTCTTTTAAAATGTTTGAAAAAAATAGTACTTACATGTTAATTTTCAGCCTTTTATACGCAGAGAGGAAATTGATGTATTGCGATCCACAAACACTTTCTTTTATTATTATTGATAAAAAAAGTGTCAACTACAATATCTACTTTCTTCACATTTAGTCAAATTGGCAGTTTAGCCAGATTCAATTGTATTGTTAATGATGTTATGCAATTTGATGACCCTCATAAAACTGTGAGATCAAATTGCATTGTTCACTTTCTCAAAAAAAAAATTCCATTGTGTAGCAGTGTACCTACAAAACTTTAAAAGAAAAAGTGTATCCGTCTCGAATCAACTGGAAACTTTCCAAATCCCGCAGCTATAAAGTGAATGAGGTGGAACAAAACGCTTTTATGACCATCATTAGATACTACAAACTTATCCATAGTAATCCTGCAGATCTTATTTTCCATAGAGCCCTATTGAATGGAATTTCAAAGACTTCCTTTTCTATTTCTATAGTTTAGTACATTTATATTCGTATATTGGCACAAACTCTAACGATAAGGCTATAAGTCTTGTGTTGCTTTCGGGTATAAATCTGAACGTCTTATTTTCACTAATTGTCCACTTTCGAAATTCCCTGAGCCGCAAAAAAAATTATATATTTGTGGACAAAAAAAATTTTAATCGTGTAATTCTAATTTAATTAAATTTACAATCCAAGTTACTGATTCAAATGAGACATGGCGGCATTAAATTCAAACATTTTAAAGAGAAACTATAATTGCTAAATATCATATGTTTTAATTGCTGAAAAATATATCTAAATTTGTATTCCACTGTATTTTAGGTATTCTTGATATTGAGACGGAAGACGTACTCTTCAAAAAATTCTGAATTTTCCCTAAGTAAACTATCTTTTCCGAGTTCACAGAAATGATGACCCTTTGCACTCGAAGAACTCGTTTGACATTTACGCTATTTTTATGGAACAATTACATTCCGTTCCTGTTCTTTTTAAAAAGTTATTCTTTATCAATTTTTTTTTTTACATTTAGGGTGGTAATTATAAAAAATTATTAAGTCATGCGATAAGCCGAATATTAATCTCCGTATATGAGTCTAGTTTCAAACCCAGATAGAACCCAGATATATATATATATAGATCAATAGATAGATAAATATTCACAAGTTATCAATACACTACATCACCTAGCAAAGCGGTATTGCCCAAAAGTGTTTAAATACACTCTAAAAATGCATTCAAATTCATGTGTTTAATTAAAAAAAATACGCGAATGTCAATCTTATTTAGCGACTTCTGTAACGTTTATGAAAATTGATCTGTTTTTGAAACTAGAAGACTCAAACATAAATTCAGTGGTTTATGACATGTGTCAAATGTTTTTAAAAAAACAAGGATTGTAAAGAAATGCAATCTGAAGAAAGTTTTAGATCACTCACATATACTTGGTGCTTCTGGACGACAAAAATAGTTTCTATTTAAATTGGTGAGAAAATAACTCATCAAATTCATAAATATGTTTTTCAATTTGAAGAACAGATAAAAATAAAAACACCTCGTTATTTTGGTAGTTTAAATGCGACACTCGAGTGAAAAGGGTTAATAAAGTATGTGCAAGTGATGTCATTTTCACTTAAGTTAGCTGAAGAACAATCTTGACGAAATAAAACTTTTTCTTGTGTGTTCAAGAACGTAAAGTTCTCGTTCAATTTGAAGAACAGGTCGTCAGTTTGGTCTGTAATGGTCGTCATTGCGATCCAAACCCAGAACAAAACGTGTTCTGGTGAGAAACGATGAAGGTGCTTCCGAAGTGATGGTACTTAAAGCGAAATGCAAAGTTTTAAGTATCATCAACACACACACACAGTTTGTTAAGTCTTTATTGGCTTACCATTCCCCCTTTCTCGCCATTTTCCAACTTGGTACAATGGAAGTACAGCCCTGTGACTAAAATAAGACGTTAAAAACTCGATTTCAACAAAAAAAAAGTGACTCTTAACTTTTTTTTTCCTATGTCCCTTCACGTTTATAAAACATGTAAAGCTAAACCTTAGAACTACTTGGATTCCACACAATGAATACATGACTCTTAAACATAATCGCTTGCAGTAAAAGGAGATTGTGGCTGTGGAATCAAAATTGTTACGGAGCGCGTCGAATTCGACTGAGAGGAATAGAAAATTATATTATGAGCAGTTTGGCTGAAAGGTGGTGTAAAACCAAAAACAAAGTTCCTAAATTAGAGCATTTAAAGTTTGCAACTTCCCTTGGCTATAACGTTAAGCGGAATGACATTCAACTCCTTATGGGTCACCCTACTGAACTAGAAACCATGCTATTTTTCTGCGTAATGAACCTAGCTGCCTAGCAATGGAAAATGGTGTCAGTCCATTTTCGGATTTGCACCACCTAGTAGACAACCCGTCCATTGAACCACATATATATTTTTAGTATTGCAAATAGCAAAAATTTCAAAATAATAATATTTAAATAAATATAAAAACGTTTTTTAACTGTAATTACTTTTTATTATCAAAACACTTGATCATTTTTCTTGCATATTTTTGTACCAAAGACCTTTATAATGTTGAAAGCTTTTGATGGCATTACCTGGAACAATTTCAAGAAATGTGATTCCATCATTAAGTCTTAATTTAATCAAAAATTCTCTACGTGTGCTTGGAAATATTGCAAGTTGAATTTAATATACGTTAAGGTTTCAAAAGGATGAGAATTGCTTTTATTTTGAAAGTAAATGAATGAAAAGTATTCAAAGCTTAATCTAATTATACTTTGAGAAATTCCAGACTCTGAAAAGATTACATCCATAAAATATTAGAATATCCTTAAACTAAGATTATTTTAAAAAACCATTTGTAATTTAATAACACTATTTTTCTAACAATATTTAAAGTAAGATACAAAAATAAATAATACTTTCCAGATAGACTTCAACTCAGTAATGCAAGATTATATAGGACAAGATGTTTGGATCCACGTTGTTGTGGAACACTTTCGGCATTTATATTTAAAAAAATTGAGTAGCCTCCGTTGTGAGACTTGAACACGCGACCTATTGTTCCTAAGTCCTGCTACAACTTCGAGCATGGATCCTTCATAGTAGAGAAAAATAATGTTATAATCTCGCTGACATCAAAGTGAGGCCAACATGTATGGACTCAGACACGTGGTTAATTACGTCATTCCATTCATAAATGTTCACTGTAACACATTTCCCATTCATCAGCCAATCGCAAGTATTTTTTAACTCATAATTTTGAAAAAAAAGTCGCGTGTTTGAGGCCATTTGGTTTGAGATGTTGGTTTCACGGAGATGACGTCATATTTGCTCTACTACAGTCCATTCATGCTCGAAGTGCTACAAAGGTACGTTCTAGATCTTGGAAATGTTTTTTTAAAGATGTTTCTTTATGAAAAATTGTTTAAATCATTTTTAAAAAAATAAACGGAACCTTACAAATCCCATCCTTACGTGAATATCTTGGGGATGAATAGTGCTTAAATAAAAAAAATTCATTATTTTGTACGCAGAGTAAGTAGGTGCTTTGCAATCCACAGACAGACACTTTCTGTAATTATTATAAATATTTTTTATATAGGTGCCTTGTTGGGACAAAATTCTCACACTTTGGATAATAGGAAATTATTGATTAGAATAACCAAACAAACAAATCTTTCACTTCTAGAATCATTAGTTAAAATCAAAATATATATTTCGAACGCACGATTCTCCAGAATCGACATTTGACCAAAGAATTAAGTAGTTATTGTTTGTCTCTGTCAATAGACTGTTCAAGTTCTAGAATAATTTAACCTTTCCTCGCATTGGTATAAATGTCCCATTGCTCCACTCCCTTGCAGGTTAAGAATTTATTTATCCTAATAGTGTATTCCAAATTTTCATTTGATATTAAAATATGTAAGGTAGTTTGTTTGTCGAAGATATTTGTTAAAGAAGGGAAGGGACAATTGAATTATCGAACTTGATTCTTAAACCTTATCAGGGGACACATACCATTTAATCTTAAACCTTTGCACTCCAAGAACAATTTGCGATTTGTGTTCTTTCTATGGAATAGTTATTCCTCTTTACGTTCTTTCCCACAGATTTTTTTTATATTCATAAAGGGAAAAAATCCTAATATGTTTTGTTTTTTCAAGAGAACAAGTTGAAAAAAAGATTGATTTCTAAACACAAGATTATGCTGTTCTCGTTTATTTTAAAGAACAGGGAAACAAAAGTTCGTTATGTTGGCGCCTGAGAGGCGACATCGGAGTGCAAAAAGTTAAAAATTCGCTTTTTATTTTAAAAAATAATATTTTTATAATTTTTTTCACTTGGGACATAAGATGTTTTAAACCTTTGGAATCGAGTGTCAACTCCCAGTCACCAAAAGAACGGCCTTTTTTTTGTTCCCTGTTCATCAACTTGTACAGGAACTGCGTGTTCTTAAACATATCAGATGCTTTTCTTTCGTTAGCGTGTTCTTTATCTAACTCCATTTAAAAGTATGACATCACTTGGGTCTCGACACATGTTAGTCTTTTGCACTAGAGCGCCGCCTTTAAGTCACCAAAATAACGAGATGTTATTTATTTCTCTCTCTCTGTTTTTCAAATTAAAAAAGAACGAGAAATTCTTGAGTTTAAAACGTTATTCTCCCACAAACTTTAATATAACTTATTTTTGCACAATATAGAAGCACTATAAGAGTATGTGGGTGATCTAAAACCTTCTTCAGGTTGAAATCCCTCACAACTCCTAGTTTAATTTTTATTAAACATTTAACAAATATCCACTCAATATATGTTTTGGTATACTGAGGTTAATATTCAGCTTCACCCATAACTTTTTTATTTTTATAAGTATCCACCCTAGGCGTAAAAAAAACACAATAAATAATACCGCTTTAAAAATAACAGAAACGGAATGTAAATTTTCCATAAAAGAGTAATATTAAACATGAAACAAAAATGTTCCTCGAATAGGAAGTGTTAATAATTCAGTTCAATATATGGTGGCCATCAAGCATACAAATAAACTGTAACTTTAATAACATCTTAACTTTTGTCCTAAGGAGTAAAATATCTGTACACTTTGTCTTCCCTGCTTAACAATTAAAAATTTCAATTAAAAAGAAGAACGATGGAAAGAACGATGAAGGTCCACCTTGAGGGTTTTTTCAGAAATACAAAAATATAAAATTTCATGTATCTCATTCACGTGCCCTTTTCGCCATGTCACAACGAAAATACATCTACGTATCTAAAGTAATGAATTGATATCCTTATTTCAATAAAATTTTACCCTGATCGTTTTTCTCTGAACCCTTCAATTACTCTGCACACGACAAAATCGCAATTTTTTTTTTGTCTGACTTCTCGAAAACCAGTAGTTATTTATTTTAGTGGCACCCAGCCAAGAACACGGATGTAGAACTCAACATCGCACTCCACATTCGACAAAAGGGGGGGGGGGGGATCTTGCAAATATTCAAATCAAAACACTTTCACGGAAAATTTAATTGTTAGTCACTTTGTAAAACCTTTCAATTGACAAAACATGCAATGGTGAGTACGTGAGTGCTAAAGGCAGTGAGGCGTTGGGGCACTGGAAATGTTTAAGATTAAAAAAAAAAAATCACAAAGTTTAAAATTATTAAAAACTGGCATGTCCTTGCCATAATTCTAACATGACCCTGCGATTCGTTACTGGTCCATGAAATTCTCTTTCGTTTGAAACCTCATGTGTTAAAATTCGTTGCGTCTAATGGGTGTAAAAAAGATCTTTATTACAGAAATAATATATATGACGATTCCAAACGGAAAGATTTCTCGTCGATCTGATGAAATTTCCTGTTCCTTTTATTTTTCATTCTTTTGATCTGTATCTCTTTTTACCATATGACTATCGATATAACAATGATCGTCGGTATAAACTGTCGATGTAGAAGCTATTCAGTGATATTCTGAAAATTCATAGATACAAATTTTAAAATGGTGTATATTAGTAAGCTAGTTACACACATATCTATTATCTCTTTATCGGTGTGGTTATTGGAGCTTATTTAAACTAAATAGATTCCCAATTAAAGAATGTGGGTTTGATATCTGAGGTCAATTAAATTTTTTTTTAAATTAAACTGTTTTGAATATATTAATTTTAAACTTCTGAATGAAATAGAAACCAATTCCGACTGACTTACTTTTCAAATCAAACAATCCTGTGATTTCCGTCACATTTCAACAAGACTGAGCCTCAAACTTTGAAGCACGCTCAGAAATAACTCTCATTGTTGGGAATTCTGTGATCGTCAAGTCTACTTTCGTTATATTTGACAATCGTTTCGTCTTCGAATCACGTGACTTTTGACGAAACAAGAATCATCAAATTTTGAACGAAAGTCATTTACTCAGATTCCCATTCGGCCCTTTTCTGGATCGTCAGCTCATGTTTGGTTCTTACACTTATATTGTCAGCATTCAAACGTACCTCCGTGGCCGAGTGGATAGAGCGTTGGATGAGATGTCTGCGGTTCTAATCGTCTTGTTGCTATTGAATTATTATATTATTAAATATAATCCTCATTTTTGACAGTACAAATTTCGTTAAAAAAACGACAAAAGGAATATCCTCAATTTGACGAAGTATTTAATCGGAGCATATAGCATGTGTCTGTTTCGTCAAATATGAGAATGTATTCTTAACAGTATACACAATTGACAAAATGTTACTTATAATTGAAAATATATCTTTCAGTTCCGTTGAATAAACTATGCCAAATGAAGCCAATTGATTAATGTACACTGGAATACGTACACTGGAGGACTGTCAATACTGCAAATCTGGAGAGGTCCGTGGTTCGAGTCTGCTCGCCGATATTGAATGACAAAATTTTCGCCAAATATGAGATATTTTTAACAGCGAGACATTTTCCTTAAAACGATCAATTATGACATTGGTTCTTTTTGTTTCAAGCAACATGTAATAGTGTACATTTATGATATTGACCCATAAACGACTAATATAACATAGCAAACATGCAACACGATATTTTTCTTAATAGTATTTCACGAAAAGTATCCTCTCGAAGAAACATACGCAGCCCCATTCATTTCGCTGCCTATTAATAAATAGAAAAGACCCTTCGGCCACATTCTCTATCACTCGTTTATATATATAAATGGCATTTATCGCCCTGCATTTTCCCAGGTGATTCTCGTATTTACGCTCCAGAACTTGCGGGAGAGCGGCCATTCCGCAGGGGAAATGCCAAAGGATCGTGATAGCGACGGATCATCGTTAAGAAAACACGCTTGGCCGATAATCACTGCACTTGTCACAGATCCCACTTATTGCAGTCAATAGATTTAAATTATGCAGGGGCGGAAAGGCCGAAATGCTGTTTCTTTATGGTGTTTTATTTGTGAAAAATTAGGAATTGCCACGTCGGATGTTTTAAAAGTTCGGCTATCTTTTTTTAATTAAGGAAATGATATATAATTATGTTCGTTATTTATTGAGGGTTTTTTCAGGTTTTCGGAATGAAAATTGCATTTCCATAAAGAATAAATTGTTTCTTTCTGGCAAAAAATTATGGACTTTTGCCAGACAAATATTATTGATTCTTCTTTAATGATAGCTTTGTGTTACTATACAGATATAACTTTTAATATTTCATGTCAATTTTAGCAACTTTCCGAATATCATATGGGCTTGAAACGTGACATACCTATGTTATACCGATATCAGTACAGTTTATAGTTGTAATAATTGGAGAACATAATTTATACTAATAATAGTTCAGTAGCATTAGATCAAAATAGGGTGAAAAAGGGGATAAAAATGCTATGAAGTCTATTTTTTCAAAATAGGTTATGATTGTCAATACAAACAACTTAGTAAAAGCCGCAGGAAATCCGTGTGGATCTTTAGCCACAAAACGACCTGAAAGTATCCGCAATGAAATTAAAATAGGTTTTAAAAAAATTTGGTAGGCATAGACTTGCAAACATTTCAAGTTGTAGATGTTAACAAGATAAACAAAACTAAATATTTTTTAATAAAAGCAGTTATAATAGAATCAGGCTGATTAGTGGTAAGCATTAACTAGTTAGTTACGTAACTTTAAATAACAAAATTAAAGAAACGAATTTAGAAAGCTTATTAATTAAAAATACGTCATCATTGTCATAATAAACAACCTTAAAAGCCAGAAAATATCCAACAAGAGTTTTATCTGAAAACGGCCTAAATTTATATTGAACCTGCTTAGCATTTAAAATATGTCAAAATGACATTTTATAGGGACTTGCAAAACATTAAATTGTAAGTATTGACAAGAATAAAATAAATCTTTTTTTCTTTTTTAAGAAAAACCGACTTAAAGAAAATGCGCTAAAATGTAAAAAATAATTTTTAATTTTACGGCGAAATTTAAAAAAATTAATTATTTAATAATTTATATTAAATAATTAATTTTTACAACTTTTTTATACTTTTTACAGCTTTTTGAAATCGGCGCCAAAATTTATGTATGATTTTTGTAAATTGGCACCAACTTTAAAAAGTTTAAATAAGTATAAAATTGATATTAAATAATTCAATTTTTTTCAACTTCGTCGTAAAATTAAAAAATATTTTTTTACTTTTTAGCGCATTTCTTTAAGTCGTATTTTTTTTTTAAGATTTATTTTATTTTTCCTTTTTTAGTTTTTAATTTAGCAGGGATCTTCGTCCCCTATTATTATGTACCAAGAAATTCAAATAGCAACTTGTGCTCAACAATGTATATTGTAAAACAATCCCTATCAATGCCAATAAATGCTGGTTAAACGAAATGTCATTATTGTACAACTTCTGTTAACTATGAAAATATTTTGAAATTAGATAAATTGTTTAAAAAAATCTAGTTAATCAACATTTTTGGATATATAGCAGCCGGATAACCGATTATGTTTTGATTTATAAGTGATTTTTTTTTCTATCCAACAAAAAAAGAATTTTTGAAATCGGACAATATTTATTTTCTAACGGTCCGGTTAATTAAAAATTCCGGATAGTTAAATGCCGGATAACCGGATATTTTTTCAATTGCTCCCAAGTGAAACATCTCCTATCCAGCAAAAAAAACTGTGCAAATATCTTAATTAGAACCGAAATCCTGCGCCATCAGTCGGGCTCGAACTCGCAATCTTCTGATTACTAGCCGAACCTGATGTTTTTCCGTAAGAGAAAAATTTTCATTAAAATGAGAAAAACAAATTTAATATTTTTATTTTTCTATCAGTTTATATCTCGTGCATTTTTATTTACTTCACTGAAGTATGCGAACAAAATGAGGACGATCTAATCAATTCAAATTCGCTAATTGTTATGAAAAAAAGATAACTTTAGGAATCATTTAAAGTTTTTTGGTTTTTAAAATTACTTTTTTGGTAGTAGAAATTGATTTTGTGGACAGCAAAAATAGAACATCAATTTTGAATGTTGCTTAATAAGAACCAAATTGTTTTTATAAAGTATCCAATCCTCGCTTCCTACTTTACTCCACAAAGAAGAAAATAATAATAATAAATAAGTCTACAATAAAAAATATGATCGATTTTCGATATCTTCAGTTATCACAGAATATATTGATACCCAGAACATAATTTTAGCTGCACTACGTGGTACTCAAACACCTTACTCCATTTTTGTTTTGTATTTCTCAACTTTAGTAAAGAACTCGCTGACAATAAGTGTTATAAATATATTATCAAAAGTATAAGATAACATATGAATCTTTTTCCACAAAATGGAATAAAAATAGTTTAAATGACATAAAAATAGAAAAAGAATTTACAGAATATTGGAAACTAACGTATCCAATATCCAACCGTTCGCTACTGACGTTATTTCAGATTACATTAATGCTTCTACAATATTTCAATTATTTTGAAAAAAATCAGCTTTATAACACTTTTTTATTTTTTTCCTAACGCTACTGAACTATAAACACTGAGTTTGATTTTATATAGAAAAATTGAACAGCGAATAATTTTGAACCAAATAATAAATGATTTTGACCACGTACACTATAAAAATTCGTATTCTTGGCAGACGGTTTACACAGAGATCAACGTGAATGAATAGCATGATTTCCAGAACATAACTGTAACGTGCAATGTAAAATAGGTGCTATTATTTGCTTTTATCCTGTATATTATATTTACCATTTCATGACTCACAACCCAAGAAACACTAAATAATAAGATACTTTTTTTTTAATCATAGAAGCTAAAACTGGATAATAATGCAAATAACTCTTGAACTGTTTATCAACGAATAGTCCTCGTAATCTTAAGTCAACAAACTTCCCTCCAGTTATCTGGATAAAAATAGTTTGTAGAAAGAAAGCTACAAGAAACTATTGACCCTCTGATTAGGTGGGGGATGTGTCAAAGTGGGCTTATTCCGTGGGAAAACAGCTCAGCAATGCCTGGTTGCAACAGCTGTTAGGATGACGTCTTGCGCTCGGCTTCGTGTATTTATGTACTAGTTCGTTAAAAGAAGAAATATATGTGGAAGGGAACACGGTTAACAACTTCTTTGTTAGATTTCCTATATTAATATAAAGAAAACCTCGATGATGCTATAAAAGCGTTAATATTTAAGTTATAGTCATGGGAAATGTTTAGGTAAAAGTTTTAAGAGAATTTCAAAACTGTATTTGGAATACAGAGTGATTATACAGGGAGATGAATTTCGTAACCAATTAACTTCACTGTCAAAAGCATGCTCATTTTTCAAGAAACAGACGCCTCATAAATACTCCCATTAAATATTTCGCCAAACTTATGATTTTTGTTTTACGAAATTTATTTCGTCAAAACTGATGACGATTCCAAATCAAAATCGAACGCTCAACTCCAACCACAGATCACTCGAAATCAGGCATGCTACCGACTGTGAGGGACAACCTCTTTTGAATTGTGGAAACATACATATAAGAACCAAAAATTGAGCTGATCGGAATAAATTACTTTCGTTAAATATGTGACGATTCTTTTTTTTGAAAAAAGTTAAGTGATTCAATGATAAAACGATCGTCAAAATTGACGACATTAGCGCTGACGATCGCTGAATGCTTATCCCACTGACGCTCACTTATTTTTACACATGTCAAGTTGTTTTCAGCGTTTGAAATATTAATTAATTTTTCCTGGGCATGCTCTTTTATATTTTTTAATTTAAAAAAAATTGTTGATAGATAGATTTTTATTTGTACCTCAAACCTATTAAATTAAAAAAATATTATAAAAATTGAGTATTTTTATGAATTCAAAATGTGGGTGTATTGCTAGAAAAACTGGAGATTCATGGCTGCATAAACTTCCGGGGCTTAAATATTACAGGGCCACTTCTGATATTGTTAGGGTACGATTCTAAATATGTTAGGGTACGATTCTAAATATGTTAGCCAAGGAAACATTCTGAGGTTGTTTGGTAAGGGATTTCGCTAGGAGCATTCTTTATTTGCCAGGAGCATGCTCCTTCGATTAGAACTTTACAAAGGGGAAAGTTCTAATCAAAGGAGCAAACTTTCTATTATAACTTTTACCTTTGTAAAAGCACCCAAATTCACAAATTTGACGAAACCAACCTACTTTGCTCCAACCTAAATATTTTCTGTTTTGCGGTTTCTATATCAATTGGAAAAAACAATCGACAACAAATTCTTTCGTAGTCCAATACTAAACGCTTCTGAGACAATTCTTCCAAGGTAAATTAATTTTTGGAATGAATTCGTAACAATTATATGAATAATAGCGCTCTAAGTTGTTTGGTTGCGCAGATATAGCTTTTCACATATGCAATTCACTTCTAATCTCCCTGTATAATAAAATTTGAAGTACACAGTTCGTTCAACATAAACGAAACATTTTACGTTTAAATGCTTCAAATAAAATGTCTTAATGTGCAAAATATTCAATAAAAAAATCTCTATAAATAGATTACGTGTAACATTGTAAGATTAAGTCTTTAGGTTTAATAATTTAAAAAAAGTTATAAATAAAGATAATACGAGAAATATTTATAAATAAAAAATAAAAGAATTTATAAATAGGGAAATAAGAAATTTATAAATGTGTGTTCTTTTGTTTCCATGTTATTCAAAATAAACAAAAACAACCTGTTATTAAGTTTGTAAAACGTCGTTTTTTGTTTGTTAGCTTGCTCTCTCAACTAAATGATTCCTTTTGTCAGCACACAAGATTGTAAAAAAAAGTACAGAAACACGGGGTTTAGTGTTCCGTAAAATCAAAGACGTTCTTGGAGTGAAAACGGCTGCGACACAACTCGGACGTGCAACATCTGCAGCAATTCGGGACAGATTTCCGAAAAGGTAAGGTTTCATTAACTTTTAATTCACATTGCCTAGAACATAATCTGAGTTTAAATGTAAAAGTCTTTGCATAATCATAACTTTTGAGCGTTTTCATAATAAACAGTAATGACATTAATCAATATTCACAAACTTTTTTTTAAAAAAACGAAAATTTATAAAATAAAATCGACTTCAAACCTAAGCTCGTAATTACATTAAAGTAAATGCCCGTGATGTGTCAAAATATCTCTTATATTTTTTCTGTCATTTATTCATTTTAAACTGTTCAAACATGACATTTTCCAAATTAGTGAGATCTTAATTATAATGAAGTACCATATCATGAAAATTCTCAATGTTTTAAGAAACTTCTTTCTCAACAAAAAAGTAAAATGGCGTTTTGAAAGAACTTCATATGTGGTATTTTTTTTTTATTATTATTATTAATCCCAAAGTCAGAATTTCTTTTATTAATGAAAATATTTTCAATGGATTCCTTTTGTACTAGCAAAAATAGAGCCATCTTCTAACTCTGACAAGTATGACATGTTCTCTTAATAGTTGACTTGGAAACAGATATTTGGTGGAAAAATGCATTTAAACCAAGTATTATGTGATGTTAGAAATGTCATATTAATAAGATTATATTTGAAACCAACAAAAATATGTGATGTATCCGTTTGTTTGGATGTCCCCTATGTCTAAAAGGGCAAAAAAAAATTCATTGGTCTGTGATCTCCACTTTCGAGTAGTAATGTGATATAAAAAGGTAACAAGTAAAAACATTTGCAATACCTCGTGATATAAATGGAAGGTTTCAGTTATATACAAACGAAACAGCAAGAATTGTTTTCTTGACTGACGAAATGTTTTTCAAAAACGTGCGATATTGCATTTCAGGTTTTTTAAGTCATTTTTTTTGTAACATTTATTAATTATTTGATATTTAAATAATTCTGATTTGTGTTTTAAATATTTTATTTGCTTTTAAAGATTTAAACAAATGAATTAAAAAATCTATTTTAGACAAACTATATATTTAGAAGATATTAATGCAATTCAAATTTAGATATTTTTCTTCTTTCCTGAAATATAAAAAAACACTAAAAATTGCATTGCTTAATTTGAAATTATCTTATTAAACCATGGCTGTGGTATTAGAAGAAAAATCTTTTGAAGCTTGCGATATTCAATTAAATATTAAATTTTGCCTTTGCTGTCGCATAATAGTCAGATGTTCATATGTTTGAACAAATGAATGAACTAACCTTCTTTCAACATGTTTTCAAATATATTCTTAAGTTTAGAATAATTCCACGCGTTTTCTAAATTCACCAATCTGCTTTTCGCATAATTTTTTTTACCCTTTTTATCAGAAATAGTTAAAAATGCGTGTAAAAATTGTATATGTGATAATTCCAATTGAATTGACTGAAAGAGTTAACATATCGGCGGCTTAGTTCGCACGCTGTAACTCCATACCACGGACACGTCATTCGTCACGAAAGGGAACGAAATTCAAGCGATTAACTTATAAATGTGGGATTATTTTAAAGCAAGAAGGGATCGGAATGCCGGAGCTCATTTTCGTCGCCAAGCAGCTTTCGCTAAGGCTGACGAATCCGGGGGTTTGGAATTACGTGGTTTCCGAAGTAAGCCGATGATATGTAGAATATTTGCACATTTTCATTTGATAGTCATTATTTTGCGTATGTTCATGATGAGAAATTTCATAACATCCATTTCCATCCTATTCCGACCAAATACTATTTCCATCCTATTCTGCCACATCCTACATTCGCCAAACTTCCTTCACAACATTTTTAAATACATTCTTAATCCTTCAATAATCCCACGCCATTTTCTTCTCAGCAAAAAAAAAGTCAGCAAAACACTTTCATCAAAATTGTGAAATTGAAGGTTTTATGCAGGATAACTGCAGGTTTCTTTTGAAGATCTAATAAATTAAAATTTCAAATTCCTTCATAAAAACTGCAAATCTTCTGTTTTGAAACATTGACATCATTGAAGGGAAAAGGCAGTTGTTTTAAAAGGGTTTAAGCCGAAAAGTTAAAATCTTTCAAAAAAATGCAGTTTTTTTGTTCCAAATTCCTTTATAAAACCTTCAATTTCACAATTTTGATGATGGTTCTATGCTGACTCTTATTGTTGAATCGTTTGTGACATTTCCTGTGATTACGGCGACGGTAACTCCCCCTCGTACGCATCCTGAAACACGCCAACTCGCCCAGCAACATAATCGCAGACACGAGGCATCCAGACCCGAGCACCAGAAACGAGCTGAATATGTCCATGAAGGACAACTTCTGCGCGACGTTCTGCTTCCTGGTCTTCTTCTCGGTCGACAGGGACAGCGCGTACCACTCGTCAGCCTGGAGCTTGTCGAACAGCCCGGCCCCGCTCATTCTGGCCAGCATGGTGTCCAGCCTCCTCTTGCAGCAGAAGCCTTTCCGGACGGCCAGGGCGATCTTCCAGGAGGCCAGGACATCCGAAGCGATCTCGATGGCGTCGGTCTTCAGCAGCGCAGAGATCATCTGCAGCTTGAGGTTGATGTTCAAGATGGCTGTTTTCCGGATGGAGATTTTCCCGTCAGCCAGGTCAGGCATCTGGAAGTACCACCCGTTCTTCTCCATGGTCTCTCCCAAGAACCTTCAGTGACAAATGAGGTAACAATTATTTGTTTTAACTAAATATTAGTTTATATGACGTTGTTGTCTACAAAGATTAAATTATTAAGAAACAATCAGCAAGTTTCTACAACAAATCTGTATTACGCCATCTTCAACGTGCTAACAAAAGGAGCCATAGCATTAGAAAACACAATTAATAGTAAAATTAAAGTAATATTAAATTACACAATTAAAGTAATATTTCTACAGGTATATAGATAAATTTACCATAATTAAAAGTGAAACATCGATTACAACGATAATCAAGAAAACAGAATAACATTTCATAGTGACGCAACTTCAAAGGTTTATTTTTAAATATTAAAATTTAAATGTTTGTATTCTTATACTGTTTTTTCTGTTTGGTTATTGACGATTAATCTGAAAACGCTTTGTTAAAAATTTAGATAATCATTTGGACATTGGACCACGATCAGATTTAACGTGCACCAGTCCCGTATTCGAACCAGTGGAAATTAAGAATAATTACAGATGACTTTTGTATTTTGGTAACGAATCTGGTAACCCTCTGATCACGAGATCAATACATCTAAATACTTGTCAAGTTCTCATGCAGATTCAAACTCGCAATCCTCTGATTGCTAGCCGAATATTGTACCTTGAGAACACAGGGCCTTTAAATAATCATTAGGAGTTATTACAAGTTATACCATGCCAGCCATTCAACTGCTGTAAACTGTTTTTATAATTTTCTCTAAGTAAGTAGACGCCAAAAAAGTGCAAACGATTGAAAATTGAAGAAAAAGTTACTTTAGAATAGTTGTGTGGAATTAGAAAAATCTATTTTTAAAGATGGTTGAATATTATTTATAATTGACAGTCGACAAATTATCAGAACTAGAAATCAAACGAATCCTTTAGTTAAGGGCAAAATAGGTTCTAAGAAGCAGTCGTGGCAGGATTGAACGGTCGTAAATTTAAAATGGATAGTCGTAAAACTGATTTTTATTAATATGAAAAAAACATATTTTAATCCATTCAAGTGATGGTCTACTTTTTACGAATTCATAACACATTTACTATCCACACCATATTAACATATAATTCTGAAAACAAATTATATGTCTGCATATTTTTTTAAAAAATCTTTTAAAAAACTAGTGGAATGTAGCAGATATGGAATTGAAAAGATCGTAAGATATCTAGAAAGTTAAAAAAAAAACTTCTTATATAAGTATTTTTAATAAACAATTGAAAGGGCAAGTGGGAGAAGGGGTTAATTGACAAAATAAACAGCTTTTTCACTGACAACAATCTTGAAAAAAAGTTTCCGTTGAGCATCTACTATTTGTCGCCACGGAAAAAATTCCCACATCACTTTTTCTGTTCATCGAACGTAAGCGTGATTAGTGGTGGCAGATTAACAAAATTGACGAGGCTTCGCACATTTGTCATTTAAGTTCGCTTATGAAATCGAATTATTTTAAGTGAAACATATACTTTTTACTGCTCTGTATCTGCCAAACGTTTGTGCAAACCAGACAGCTCCTCTATTTTCTAATTTATCCTTTTCGCTCATTCCTATAAATAAAAGAAATCATCCATCTATTGGTCTAAAGAACCAGTCAGCCCTAAGCAATGGATAAAGATATAAAAAGGAAAAAGAGGCTATACTTTTGTATTACACGTACGATACAAGAAACTTACAGTGTTTTTCGTCATTCCTGAATAATTTTCAAAATTGGAGCTGTCTAGTTTTTACACTCACAACTTCAATTACGAATCAAAAATATATTATGTAAATTAGAATATTTCTTAATAAAATTGCATATGATGCGTTTTTTTTTTCAATTGGTCACTTTCAAATTTATAATCCCAAATTTGGCAGTCATGCATTTAGGTTAGAACAGGCTTTGAGCACAAACATATACTTACCTCAAGTGAGGCTGTTCCGATGAGAGCAAAATTTTGGGTATGCTCGACCCCTTCTCGCAGAGGCACCTGTAACCCCTCTCCCTCACGGCAGACGACAGTTCCTCGAAACTCCGAATGGGACGCTCCTGCAAAGGAAGCGTCAGGTACGACAGCAGAATGCTCGAGTAGCAGGAAGACACGACCAGCGTAAAGAACGACCACAGACAGAACAGGACCTCCACTTTAGCAGGCGCTCGCTCGAACATCACAGGCTGCTTCAGCAGCGAGCCCAGGAGTTCGAACAGCAACCTCGTGTACGAAAGCCTCCCGCGAACGAGCAGCACAAACACGGCGGGGATGGCGACGAGCACGAACAGAATGCTCGCCCACACCGCCAACCCGAAAGGTCGGAAGAGGTGGTTGGCGTCGTGGATCAGCCCCGGGCTCTCCACCAGGAATGTCACGTCCTGGATTGTGTATGGGGAGCTGAAGTCCACCGCTTGCAGTCTGTCCTCGGACATGGTGAGCGTGCTCATGGCCAGGTCCGCCTCTTGGTTGGCGACCAGGCCGATGAGCCCCGACCAGTTTCCGTCGCTCTCGAGCCGGCCCCATTCCCGCTTTGAGGGGCTCACCAGGTCGAAGTGGAATCGGAGGAAGGTCGAGAGGATCTGGAGAAGTCTGCCTTCGATCCCCGAGATCTTGAGTTTGTCGTCGTTTTTGGTCATTTGGAAGATGTGGTTGTTGGCGATGAAGGCAACTTTCAACCTTGAGGGGAATTCCATGTCCTCTACCATGAAGCGTTGCCTGAGAGATAGATTAAAAAAAGTTATTTATTCCACCTAGAACAATAAAATGTCTTCACTTTAGTTCTAGCAGGGTCTATTGTAACGGGCAGTCCTGGCTTAATTCGGCAGTCTTAAATTTAATTTGGTAGCTGTAAAGTGAAAATAGACAGAAATGATGTATAAATGAGCAGTCGTGAGATTCAAGGCATTGGAGGTGTGCAAGAATAGTGCGTAGAAGCTTACAATATAGATAATTTTGCTATTAAAAAAATCTTCATAAAATGTAGACTGCTGCCCTTATTTTCATTGTTGTATAGAAGTGTGAGGATTCAGCAAGCTCCGCGTAATGTGTTTTAGCCAGATAATTACGGAAATTCCACAATATCGTCAATATGGGCTCGAAGTTGAAGTCTTTCGTCAAATGAACTGACAGAATTTTTTTTAACCAATTGTAAATTTTGCTTAGAACAATCGCTGGACTATACTACTGGACAACAGCACTTTAGTACATGTTCGTATACTTACAGATATTTAGTTTTAAAATGTCAAAATCGGTAAATGGTGCAATGCATATTCATTATAGTGAGCTTTTATCAGAAGATTGATCCATTTCCAAAACATCTCATATTCAGTGCGTACTCATTTTGTTCCTAAAAATATTATTCCGTTGAAAACTGGTGCATTTAAAATCCATTTTGTACACTATTGTACATGTTTAAACACGCAATTATGCCCTAGTTCATATCATTGATAGAAAATGACAGAATCGTACATGGCAACGTGCGAAATGAATCATTTTGATAGCCAAAGAATCTTCATCAAAAGTAGATTGATGTCGTCATTTCCATTGTGGTGATTCAGCAAGTTTGGTGATTCAGAAAGCCCCATGTTATATGTTTTAACATCGTCATGTAATCATAGTTGAAAATAAATTATCAGGGCTATGTTTTCTTTCTTTGTTATAGATCATTAACTCTCACCAATAGCTCATAGCAGCTTACGGTTATAAACAATCGGACTTTTAACATGAACAACACCATATGAGTCCTATAGTCGCACAACGTCGACGAAAATTGGCAGTCGCTGGTAAAAATCGGCTATAACGTTATTGAGGACATTCCTATTTTTCTAGGAGCGGATAGGCTTTCAGAAACAGAGACTCCTGAACAGGTAAAGTAATTGCTTGATGCATTTTACCATAATTTACAACAAGCACGCACCCTTTCTATGAATTAAACAGTAAATGCAATAAATAAAAAAATTTATTATAAAATCATTCGAATTTAAACATTTGTAAACATTATTATTCTCTATTGTAAATAATCTATTAAGAATAACATATGTACGATCAGTTTTTGAATGAACATTTAAAAGGTAGTTACACATATACTCATTGTTTTTAACGGATAATTATTTTCCTTGCTGTCACCATGGCGATCCTAACTACCAAACATCACGAATTAGTTTCCAAAAAGATTGTTTCTTACAGCACAAAAATAAAAAAATTATCTTTTCACATACAAAATTTAAATATACGTCGTTTAAACAGATGTTCAATAAAACGATGTTTAGTGAGGCAAAACAACGTAACAAAGTTATAATTGCATCTGTAAATGTTCTCACAGTACTTCGTGATAAACAACAATTTTCGAACGACCACTATTCAATAAGAGCTTTATGTTCTAGAATAGCTTAGCTAACATAAATGACTTAAACAAGCGTCGTTTTATCCTCGGTAATCAATTATGTAAGGCCAATCAGCTGTTTTGTCAGTTTTTTCGAAAGTACTTCTGTTTCGTTTAAAATCACAAGATTTCTTTGTATTGTGCAGTCCTAAACACGTAATAAGAAAAAGCATGCAATTAAAATGAGTTCGATTAGATTTCATTGGGGTTAATCAGATAAAAGTTTATAACAACTGTTCTATTCTTTGCTATTTAACGAGGTCTCCGTGGCCAAGCGGTTAAAGGCGTCAGCTGGGAATACGAAGGTTCCCGTTTCGATGCCAGTCAACGGACTTGAAAAGAAAAGTAAAAATTAGTGATCTTGTGGTCGGAGGGTTGCCAGCTTCGCTACAAAATACTAGAAAAGTCGTCCAGAACATCCGCAAAAATTAACGGCGTGTATACGGGACTGGTGCACGATAAATCTGATCGGGGTCCAAAGCCCCGACGTCTATTGAAGGCGTTGGGTGGCAGTTTAGGTGTTTCCTCGTTATCTGACCATGGTCCGAAAATACGACGCATCGTTCCCGGGTCTTTCCTTCGAGTTAGGCCCCGAACCGTCGCCAATAGCCCACTGTGCAGCTCTAGTGCGACTTTAATTAATAAAACCAACCAAACCAACTTTGCTATTTAAGGGGGGAGGATAGGGTGTTGAGCATCAATTTTAAAATTATCATAATTATGCTTCTACTACTCAAAAGTTAACACAATTTTTATGATATACGTATTATGTTATTATTGATAACTTTTGAAATTTTTGAAACACAATCTCTATTTGGAGTTGAGTTGTAACAATTTTAACATTTTAAATTTAAAAAGTTTAAGGTACACTTTTCTAGTAAACTATTATGAATATAAACAAAAAAATTTCTGAAATACAAAATAGACCGCATGTTCAACTTATGGAACCTCAAAAAATAGACAAAATGTATACTTAATGTTTTTAAAAAATTTAATTTACTTTTGTTTACATAAATATTTTTAGTTATAAAATGTATATATTTTTTAAATATATTGAATCTGAAAAAAAGAGAATAAAGGAAACTGGAATATAAAAAAGAAAAGAAGGGGAAAGGAAAGAAAAAGGAAAAAAAGTGGAAGAAACAGACTCTTCCTGCAAATAACACACGCAGACATGAGTGAAGAAATATTAATAACATTGAATGCGGCCACACATTGCGCCATTGGCGAGTATTCGAGATCAATCTCAAGGGAAAGACCCGAGAACATTACCTAGGTAAAAATATATTTAAGGGGACACGGTACCATCTAAACTTTACTTTTTATTTTTCACTTTTACATGAATACACCTTTTCCTCTGTACTGTAATGTATATTCTTTAAAGTTATATAAAAGAACAATATTTCACACAAAGATTCCATAATTGTTTGTATTTTTCAAAATTCAAACTTTTTCAATTTTGAAACTTTTTTTGAAAATAAAAATGCTTTTTTAAATATTTATAATTTTTTGTCTCGGAGCCTTTAGACTATATTACATAAGAATCAATATTAAAATGCTGTATACTACATTTACCGTATATACTCGCGTATAAGCCGACCCCCTAATTTTAGGCCGATTTTTTGTCCAAAATCGGAAACTCGCGTATAAGCCGAGTTGTATTTTCGTACATGAAAAATTCCGATTAAAATCGGCAAATCCGCGACAAAAGAGTGAAATTTTAATTAGAAAAATATATATTTAAGCCTAGAAATTAAAAGTTTAAAGAAAGTGGCTGGAGAAACGGCCTTCCTCGAAGTTCGTGACGATTCATTGGGCTTAAAAGTATGTACCACTCGCGATGTTCTGGTGCCTTTCAAGCCCCCATCGGACTTCTTAAATTAAATCTCCCTTATTATCAAATAAAATATTTTAAATCACAAACTTAAATACCAAAATCTGCAATTTCTAATCCTTAACATCGTTTTGTAAAGATTTAAAAACTTAGAAAACGTCAACTATTTTCTGTCAACATCGTTGACTACTGTCGCTATTAAATACGGATGAGCATTTTTTATATCCATCTCGGAAGGAAATCTACTAGTACTTTATGGATGAATATATACTTCTTATTTAGTTTTTAATTACGAGATAAATGACTTGAAAGTAGAACTTGAATTCGACGATTAGCAACCGCGATTTTACCGCTTTAAAGCCAATTCCATCCAAAATACTAATGAAACAACTATTAATACCTGTACATAATATTATCAAGGAATAAAATCTGCATTGGGGAAATAAATTTTGTTTAATTATTGCAATCGAGCAAGAAAGACATTGACTTTAAAGTGGGGTCATTCGCTACGCACGATGTCAACTTCTTAGTCTTCTATCCGAAATTCTATTAAAGTAGCGTTTACTAGCTTCATAAATTCTACAAACCAATAAAATATTTATCAAAATATATACTTTTTATTAAGTTAAACTGATTATTTATGTGAGTAGTTAAATTTTGCGTTACGATTACGCGCCGCGATGCGCAGAACGTTTTTTAGTCAGCACGTGACGCACATTCTCGATCTCGGAAATGTGTCGGCGGGTTTCAGAACAATCCGCTAATTTCAACTTTTCTCCTTTTCCCATTTTCGGCAAATTATATTAGAAATTTTAATGACCCGCGTATAAGCCGACCCCCCTACTTTTTGATGAAAATGTTGACTTAAATTTCTCGGCTTATACGCGAGTATATACGGTATTTGATTTTTATATGAATAATTTTGCATAATAACACAGACTCTTCCTTCAGTAATTTAAAAAAAACTGATAATAGAACTATTCGCATACTAATTTATAATATGCACATATTTTACAATTTGCTTAAAAAAATTATACATTTCTTCATAAATATAGTCCTTACTTCCAGGTAGATCTCGCACACAGCCCTGCCAAAGTGGAATTCTAAAGAAGATTTTTTTTGTAATTTTTTTTATAAAGAAATTTGGATAAACCTTCATTGACGGCTGGTTTTTTTTCAGATTTAATAGAAATTAAAAAATCTTGCTGTATTTATGCACAAAATCTTCAATTTTATAACTTTTATGAAGTTTTCATGTTGACTTTTTTTGCTGCGGTTCTAACTTAAATCATAAGAATAATCAACACGTGGACGTCTATTGCCGTTCAAATACTAGACCTTACTTAAAACACCTGGTTACATTTCCCCCTTACTTCAAACTACATTATAAGAAAAATGTTACCTTTTAACTATGTTGTAACTTTTTGTTGATGTGAAAAAATCTTATATTTGTTGACATTTTGACATTAAAATTAAATGAATATTATTATGAATTAGTATTGTTTAAAACTATTGGGAACATTAGACTTTGCGCCAAAAAAATATACACGCCGATGTTAGTGACTTAAAGAAACATTCCTGCCAAATTTGAAAAAAATGAACAACGCGTTTGGTTGTGACTTCATAATAACTCAGTCAATAAGAAATTGAAATGTTTAACAATGTGCAGAATGTTTTAGAAATCAATACTTACTTATTCTGGTTGGCGATTACGAGACTTGCGAGTGATTGCAGTTCTAAGCAAAATTCCGCGTGAAGGATTGTGTTGACGGAAGTAATTATAGTTTAGAATCTCCTGTCATCTAGAAGTACCAATCGTTGGGTGCCAGCTCAGGTGTTGTCCTCGTCATCTGACCATGGTTCAAAAATACGAGGCATCGTTACCGGGCCTTTCCTTCGAGATAGGCCCCGAATCGTCGCCAATAGCCCACTGTGCAGCTCTAGTGCGACCTTAATTAACCAACCAACCTAGAAGTACCAAGTACGTTGGTGAGCTACAACTTTCTTTAGATGGAAATTTCCCGCTACCCTTGTTTTTTTTTTGTTTTTTTTAAACATGTGACAAATGTCATAAACAACTACAGATATGTTTAGCATACTGAGATTCCGACGGCCCTGGATTCAGGAATGGTTTGGTTTTGTTAATTAACGTCGCACTAGAGCTGCACAGTGGGCTATTGGCGACGGTTCGGGGCCTATCTTGAAGGAAAGGCCCGGGAACACATACACATTCACACATACATTCATACATGCACCTCGTTATTTTAGAACCATGGTCAGATGACGAGGAAACACCTGAACTTGCACCCAACGCATTCAATAGACGTCGGGACTTTGGACCCCGATCAGATGTATCGTGCACCAGTCCCGTATACACGCCAGTATAATTTGTTGGCTATTCTGGACGACTTTCTAGTATTTTTGTAGCGAAGCTGGCAACCCTCCGATCGCAAGATCACTACTTTTTAATGTCACGTCCATTTCCCGGATTCGAACAACCAATCCTCTGATTAGTAGGTGAACGCCTTACCAACTGAGCAACTGGGGCTCCCCTGGATTCAGTCTCACGCATAACTGTTTTATTTTTATAATTACCCACCCAAAACGTCAAAAATAAACGTTAAATAATACATCTTTAAAAAGAACAGGAATGGGGGATATAACTCTTCCATAAAAAGAACGTAAATAATAAACATGTTCCTCAAGTGCAAAAGGTTTTGTTTTTTTTGGTTTTGGTTAAATAACGTCGCATACATGCACCTCGTTATTTTAGAACCATGGTCAGATGACGAGGAAACACCTGAGCTGGCACCCAACGCCTTCAATAGATGTCGGGACTTTGGACCCCGATCAGATTGATCGTGCACCAGTCAAATTTACACGCCGTTAATTTTTTGTGGATGTTCTGGACGACATTCTAGTATTTTGGTAGCGAAGTTGGCAACCCTCCGAACGCATATCACTACTTTTTACTATTCTTTAGTCTAGTCCGCGCAAAGGTTCGAACCGGGGACCCTTTGGATTCCCAGCTCACGCCTTAATCCACTCGGCCACGGAGGCAAAAGGGAAATTTGATGATCGAATACAACCGATACATTTAAAACAGAGGTACCAAGGACTCTCGTTACGTAAATTCAAATACTTGATCGGTTTTTAAACCCACTTAAATACTCGTTCAGTTAATTCTAAATAAATTCCTTTAACCGTAACGAATTGCGCACCACTCCCTGTGAACCTGTAGCAAAAGATTGCGAAATGGGAAATTTAATTTCCGTTATTTACATTCATTATCGAGTCCCATGGAACAATTCGCTTCACTTTTACAGTCTTTTCTTCCGCGACCTGGTTTAGGGGGAAGGTTGAATTATTTTAACACGCTCTTGGCTCTCGGTCCTTTCCGCGTCCATGGATATCCCTATTTGAGAAGCAATTAACACGCTGCTCTGCTCACTTTTCCCTAAAAAGAACTATTGGGGAAAGATGATAAGCTGCTGAAAACTTTACTCTCGTGAGGATTGATTTTTTTTTTAATTATATCTAATGCAAAATGATCCAATAGAACTTCGGATAACTGAGCGATGTTTTCTATGATTCTATTGAACATCACTGACTTCCGATATTTATTGGGTTTTTTAACTATTCCCAGTGTATCGAAATTTCCTAATTAGCAATGTGCGTTCATTGCTGTTTATTGTAATTTGAAAAGTGTTACGATTTTTTAAAAAGTTTTTTGGGTTATCATTATTTTGTTAAAACACAATTTGAAGCTCTTAGATACGCTCTGAAATAGACACGAGTTTTTGCAATACTTTTTATTTTAAAACATGAGAGTTTCGGTAATCCCTGCAATTGTAACTGACAAAATGCGATAAATGATAGACTCTCTTCTGTTTAGGTATACATTTTAGAGATATTTCGGGGACTTTTTGTTTCTGCGAGGCTTGTTTTAGATATGCAAACATAGAAAAAAAATTTAACTGAATGTTTTAAAAGCACTTAAGTGATGTAATTAATGGCCTTTCAAACGAACTAAGCCTCAACCATTACTATTGAAATCTGCAATTAATTCTAAAAAAATAACGTGTCAGAATTTAAAAAGCTGACATTTTCCTTAACATTACAAAAATTAAAAAATTATTTATCATTTAATATGGAGAAAACGTTGAGCTCCCTTTTCTTTCTTTTTCTCTCGCTCTCTTCTCTCTCTCTCTCTCTCTCTCTCTTTCAAACATCTTAAAAAATCTTTCAAACTGCTGCGAAATAATCAAAATTGTGATAAAATTCTGTTTGCTTATTGAAAGCCGGAAAATTTCTCATCCACACGTAGTTAGAAGTGTTTCTCTAATTACACAGGTCCTATCTTTGCACATCTATTATTTTTAATAAAACAACATTAAGTAGTTATTATTATTCAGTATTATTAGTACTAATTAATATTTAGTAATTATTATTAATTTGTAATGACTGACTGAATATTGCATTATCATCAGTAATAACTATATACGACTGAATCAATAGCCAAATAACGTTTGAAACGAAATAAATCGAATTACAAAAAATCATATAATAACAACAGCTCGTTTAAAAATCACGTATATTGAAAAAAATCGGATTTTGCTGTGTCTAAAAACGGCCATTAGGGTTTCATTAGTGCCATTTCAGCAAATATAGGAAAAAAATTAGTCGTCAACAAAATATTTGCCAACAAAAAGAAAATACACAAGCTATTCCGCCTGACGCCGTGGGCCCCATCTATGTATGAGCTTTGCTTTCTTTCTAGATTTTACATTTATCAGAGTCTAATTTCATATCGAACGGAACTACATTTATGTCAATTGTGCTATTTGTCACGGAGTTAAAGTGTCGGAATGGATATCGCAAATACAAAATAAATTGCTTCGCTATGCTGATAACGCAGGTAGCTGATTTTTAAGAAGTTTTAAGTCAAAAGCCACGATTTTTTAAGGTTTCTCAGCATTAACCACATGCCACATTTCCATTAATTGGATTATTATATTACACTCTTCCGAGTTTCGTATAGACAAATAGACAGAAAAAGTAATTTGGAGGAAGGGGGTTCAGAGAAATGAGGAAACAAAATCAAATTGTTTTGCTGTATTACTACAACTTTTGAAATAACAAAGTTTTGAATTCGAACTATTTTCTCTTTTGTCGAACTAAATGCTTCTCAATTAAAATGCCTTTAAGCAATACAAATAAAAGCCAATACTTTAAAAAAAATTATTATTTATTTAAAAACCCATACATAAACTCCAAAACAATACAAAACTTCATCGTTCCAAAACTACTTCATAAAGTTTATTTTCGAATATCGAATTTCCCAATCGAAGACCCAGTCAAAAGAAATCGCTTACAAAACAAATAGCATCCGAAATGATTTTGGGAATATAGCCTCTTTATCAGTAAATCCAGTTTTTGGAAGGAATGTTTTGAAGAGTCCTAATGGCTCAATAACCATTTCCTTCGGAAAGCTATCAAATACAGTTCGCAAAGTATTTGTTGGCTTTCTTTGATGGGGGTTTCTCTGTGTTTCGGAATCAAAAATAAAGGATTATTATTTATTTATTTTTCACTTGATTCATAACAAGCTTATGTGATTTGTAAGTGAAGTGCTTTATAGACGTTCCAGGGATAGTTTTGCACGTTTGAATTGTATTAAAGCGGCTCCTAATCTTCATGAACTGTCAAAGGCTTTTTCCCAAGTTCAAAATATAGCCAAAAAATCCATTGAAGTAGCTAGATGTGGCAGTACAGCTCTGCATTCCGTTAAAACCAGTACTTTACATATTTTGTATTCTGAAGAATATTCATTTGCATCTTATAGTTATATCTATAATAATGAAAGGTCTTTGGAACGCAAAATACCTATTTCCTCTGCGTATAAGAGACTGAAAAATTATATATAAGTACTATCCATCTTAAAGATGCATGCACCTAAGACTCGTATTTGTAAAATTCCGTTTAGTTTTTTTTATAAATAATTTTACAATTTTAGAAATATTGCATAAAGAAATATCTTGAAAAATATTTCCCAAAACCTAGAACGCCCCTTTGTAGCTTTGTTGATAGCGCGCGGAACTTTAGAATGATAAGTCGTGGGCTCGAAATCCGACGAGATTCACTCAATTTTTTTTTATGTAACTAAACGGGTTCCCCAGAAACACAATTGTTTTTAATGTACAACTAATTGAGCTAACTAATTACAGTTAATTATTTTATAAATGACTGTTTTACTCGTATAAGTTAACTGACTTTTCATGTTTGTTATCTCAAATTAAGGAATTTTTCCTCTTATGGTGTCATCCCCATATCCTTTATCTTTATATCCATTCAAAACACCCAAATTTTAAAAAAAAATTTAGTCAGAATGAGTAGTTAAGATTGGCTAAATATTAACGCATTTGCATTGCATACATTTTGAGAATAAAGCGCGTGTTTTACTTATGTTTTTAAAATAGAAAGCTCATTGAAAATTAATTGCAAAGCTTTTTAAAAATTAAAAAAAAAAACATTAGGTGACATTTTTATATTCTACAAAAAAGAAAGCGTTCCAATTCAATTAACAGAAAACACAATTATTATAATTTTGGCTTTACGTTAAAATTTATGCAAGAAAGAAGATTTAGTGTACACTAACCTTAATTGTAATTTCAATTCTGAAGGGTTTTTTTTGTGTGTGTTTCTGCGAATATCGAAACAATGTACCTCTCTTAAGAGAAAAATGTGAAATCAAAACTTCTGGAGAAAAAAAATACATAACGGTCGAATTAATAACCTCTCGACTTGACGCGCGATTTGGCAATTTCAATTTAAAATTTTTGGAGTTTGGGTTGGCGCGCTTTATAATTTAAAAAGTAATTTCACATATTAATTTAAAGGTATCTTTTACAAGCTTTTATTTTATTTTTTGCATTCTATTTCAAACACGAAATCTGTAACCTAGGCGATGTTCCTTAAACTATAAGTGAAACTAAATCAGCTCACCCGTTTTTAATTTTGGTTTTTAGATGTTCATTGATACGTTCCAGACGCGCGACTTCGAACCAAGAAATATCTGGTTCGGGACGAGCGTTGATTTTTATTTGAAATCTTCTTCATATTTGACGAAATAAATTTAGTGAAAAAAAAAGACGAAATAAATGTCTCTTAATTAGACGAAATAAATGTCTCTTAATTAGACGAAATAAATGTCTCTTAATTAGACGAAATATTTAATCGGAGCATTTAAAAGACAACTATTTCGTCAAAACCAACGAAAATGTTTTCGAAAAGCCATAAGAGTGCAGTTGTATTAGTATGTCAGTCTCAGATTATCATAATAGTTGATAATACAATTTCACGAACTCCACACCCCGCATGCAACTAGTGATTTAATCACTGATCACATATGTAATCAATAAACCGATAAGTCAATACCCAATGCCATGGAGGAGAATCGAGCACGGGATTCAAATGGGTGATCAGGTCCTTTGTCATGATTGCGCGTTGCCTGGAGACGCAGTTTCGAAGATATGCAGTAGGAATGATGTCCGTTGTTAGAAGATGCGTAAATCAACGCAGTTGCTGCCATTTGACAAGCGGACGCGGCTTGTTAGCCGCCGGAACTGCGTCAGTTATGAGTGGTAGTGCGAAGTCAACGCTTTTGTAACCTTTCGATGTTTTCGTCATCGAAAAGTTAGGGAAAAACAAAAGTTATTTCTCTGTTTTGGACTATCTGCGTGTTCTTTTTTCTCCAAAAAAATTTTACAGGATGATCATACACTGTTGGGCGATGTCTGTATCACATTTAGCTGTATTGGCGTAATGAAACATCATTTTTGCTCAACGTCATTGCTTATACTTTAAACATGTCCCCCAACAATGTGTGGCCACCCTGTATTATGTAGCTAATGAATGTGTCTTCGATGCGTGTAAGAGCTTGTGTAAAAAAATATTTTGAATTGAAAACGTGGGTGCAAGAACGGGGCAGCTCCAGTTTTCAAAATTGTTCAAGAAGGACGAAAAACACTGAATGTGTGCATCGTATAATGCAAAATTACAATTCCTTTTCTTTATATCTTTATAGGAGTTGCCTGGTTCTTGCACTAATCGGTAGACGTTATATTTTCTTTATAGGAATAAGTGAAAAAGTGTAAGTAAGGAAAAAAGTGGATCTGCCTTGTTCTTGCACCCACATCTTCAATTGTGTAGTGTAAAATGTCTCTGAAGTTAGATGTAATAAGTTTTAAAGACGTGGAAGTATTGAAAATTAACTGATAAAAATCTGCTACAAAACTGTAAAAGCAGCTTTACTCAGATATGGCGAAACAAAGGTCCGTTTAAACTTTTAACTTTTCATACCTAACATTGAATTTTAACTCGACTGTATTCAAGTAGCTGTTACCCGCGTCTATTAAAAAAAGCAGTGGCGGCTCGTCCACTACAGAAGTACAGCCGGGCTGCACTTAAATTTATTAGTGTATTTTAAAACTAAAATCAGATATTTTATTAATTTTCTTAAATGAAGATTAGAATTGAAAATAAAATTTCTTCGGTAGTAAACAAAATCTCCGATAAATAAAAGCAATCCTGTTACCGTAATTCACAATTCAGGAGGGGGAAAAACTCCATTCAATCACAACTGCAGCCCAAAAGCGAAATTCGAAATCGGCTGCATCGTTGCCATGACAACCTCTACGTAGTACGGAGATTCCCCCCATGCTAATGCACTGGATTTGTGAGAAGGTACAGCCGAAATGAGTTTTCTTGTTTTAGCTGCACTTCAGTTTCGATATGCTGATTGGCTGTTGCGTGAAACGCGGAGATGGGTGGGTGAAACGTGAACTTACGAGAATCTCTCCAAACGGAAATGGTTTTCGTGATAAATTTACTGTGTGCTGTTGTTTCAGGACCATTATGGTCCTGCTGTTGTTTCGTTATTTAAGTTAATATTAAAATTGACCGTGTCGCATGTTTAAAAGAAAGTAGGATTGCTTTAATTTTCAAAAAATAAGTAAGTGTTTTCTATTTTTGTCGCATGTTATCATTTCTTAAAAATTAAAAGGAAACTTTGATTTGAGTAGTAAATAATAAAGAAATTTCCGTTTATGTACGGTTTGTGGAAAATAGGGGGGGGGGGGGGGGAGGTTCACATAATTTCGGCTGCACTCACATTTTCGACCACGGGCCGCCACTGAAAAAAAGCTGTTGACTTTTCAACGTGTGTGAAAATAGAAAATACGTGTTGAAAAATTACAATTTAATTTGATGGAAGTCATGAAAAATCATACTAACTAAACGCTTTTCTTTTATAATTTCAAGTGAGATCCTGTGATAATATCATTTCAAGTGAGGTGGTTTCCTGGTCACTGTGTAAGTTCATTACAAGGTGCCACTTGACGAAAAATATTCCGTATCGCATGGCCATTAGTAACTCGTATAAAAAGTTTAATCATGGTAGCTTTATATTTGTGTATCAGATTCTCGTTTAAAAATAAATTCCTGTTTTAGTGGCAGTTTACATTTCATAGCCAGCTAAAATACTTTAACTTAAAGTTTAAAAATAAATTTAGTTCCCTTTAATATGAAAATTAAACGTTTGAAACTGTCCCAATTTCTATTGATTTTACAGTCTTTCAATCTCAGCATAAGTCCCTTAAATATTTATTAACTTGATTAATTAACCATTTGAAGTATTGTGATTGTTTTGTAGCTAAAGTACATATCCCCAACATTAAAAATAAAACTCAAACCACCTTTTTGGAATAATATTTATAAACATTAAAAATTTAATTATTCTGGACACATTGTTCTTAAACCCATGCAATGTCTTTTGCTGTAAAACGAAAGCGCCCTGAAAGTTACGCGATTATTAACTTATTCAAATGCAGCGTTCAGGAGGCCTTACAATTACACAAGGGCAAGGTTCATAACGCAGCAAGTTCGCTTGTTATTAATAAGGACGCTACAACATGCAAGCTGTTTAGCATGGTTTTCTAGCTTAGTGAAATATCTTGAGCAACGTCATATTTAGAAACGAAGCTTCCTGATCTTTATTGACCTTGGCTTGAGGGTTATTGTAAATAATTTTAATTAAAGTTTTGTGTGTCTTCTTGACACTTCCCGCCGCTTCAACAAGGCGAATTATTCAAATGTTGTCTTAATAAACGTTGTGATAAATGACTTGAGTAAATCTCGTAAGCGAATAGCGCTAGAAGCTTTAACATCCGAGTGATCGATCAATCAAAAAACGCTCCATTTTTCTTTACTTCTTTTTGTATTTGGAATTAGCTTGATTTGAATAAGGCAGCAAATAAATTTGAAAGAAAGGTAAGTTGCTAGCTCAGAGTTCGAGTATCAATTATCCGGTAATAGTAGAACTGCATATGTGATTTTAGGGATGTGCTAAGGGTGTTCCAGCACCCATTAAAAATTCCGCACTCTATTTTTACTCCAATTTGTTCTTTATTGTTATTATTTTAATTAACTTGTCTAATAAAAGAAAATCATTTCGATCAACTGTACTAAATTGAATTCTCATTTATTAATAATTCATTGCATTGTGCAAGGATATCATCAAGAAATTTAAAAACAAAACTTTAAAAATGTCTAATTTCTCTAATATACTCTACATTTTTTAATAAATCTTCATTGATCAGTAAAGTTTTTTCTCCAGAAGATAATTTTACTAACCTTTATATTTTTCAAATTACCTTTAAAAATAAACTTAATTATTTTTTAAATTATAACTGTTTTAATAATTAAAGCAATATTAGTGCATGTATGTGTAGTTGAAAAAACCAGTAAGGGGCTTTGGATTCCTCCCCTCATTATGGTCTACTTTTTTGGAAAATCACCCCCCATTGTGAAGTTCTGGATACGCGTATGTACACAGGGAACCACCTTGCGTATGTATCCATTTCTATATCCATCGAAACAGCGTTTAACACCTTCGAGCATGGATTCTTTGTAGTAGAGGAGTCATGACGTCACCCTCGTTAACATCAAAGTGAAGCCAACATGTATGGCCTCAGACACGTGGTTAATTACGTCATTCCATTCATGAATTTTCACTGTTACACATTTCCCAATTCATCAGCCAATCACGAGTATTTTTTAATTCATAATTTTGAAGAGATGGCACGTGATATGGGCCTTTCGCTCTGAGATGTGGGCTTCACGAGTATGACGTCATATTCTCTCTACTACAGACCATTCCTGCTCGAAGTTTAACACTGCATCAGTAACATCTTTTCGCCGCCAATGTGATTCCAATGCGTGCCGTCATTTTGACGGGCGTTACAAATGCAGTGTTATATATAATGCACTGTATTTGTATTAAAAAATGCACTGTATTAAAAAATGTCTTATTAAATGACGGATTTTGCTTCTTTATTATATTGTAAAATTGAAGCCAAAGTTACCTATTGATATCATAATCACATTTTTCAATTTTTTGCATACTTAGAACTATGTGTTTACTAGTAAACGTGAACGTGGTATCAAAATAATAGAAAATTCGAAACGTTGAGCTGATTATTATTTGGTATGGAGTTTCTGCGTTCTTTATACTAAAACATGCCCAATTTTTTTTTTCTAAATACATTGAAGTATGTGTGTTTAGGAAATCTCAAGTTTTCCTAAACACCTATTCGATTGCTGTGACTTTGGAAATGGGAAAAAAGTCATATAATGCTTTTTTCTCATTACGAAAACCGTCATTGGTGTAAACGCTCACCTCCCCAAAGTTAAATTATTTCCTCCTTTTAGGAATTAACCCACAACCAGTGCAACTTTTCTGTTACGGAACCCCGCGAAAAGGTGAACGTAGAGATTCATCTATCTTATCAGGATCCATTAGTATCCTATCTTTGACCATAGAAAAGTGTTTGTCCCCACCTGTGAAAATTCCTTAAATATGCTCTGAACTGCATCCAACTCAGGACTGTCAGGTTTCAGATTTCTCAATCGTCAAAGATCTCCAAACTCGAATGACAATCCATATAAAATCGTAAAATGGTCGATTATTTGTCAAATATTTTGTGCAATTAAAAGTTATTTTCAAGTTGAATAATGTCCGATAGTTGCCAGTGCCTATAGCCTTATTGTCCGAGAACTGATAAATTTTCCCAAGAAACACCGCTAGGAAAAAAGAGTTACCAAATCTCTGTGGAAGGATGACTTGCCTTACAATAAGTGGCGTGTAACTGTTTGACGGAGGGATCGTTAACAATCCTTTCTCACGCAGATTTTGGGGGAAGGCAATTCAGGGGTTGAAATACTGAAAAACACAACCTAAGACGATCTGCATAAACCATTAGCGAAACGTCACCTGCGAAATTACCTGTTATGCCGCAAACAATATACTTCAGACTACATGCGTTTTAAAAATTATTCCCCCCATGCCATGGTTCGAAAGTGCCCCAGGCCCACCACTGGATCTCTATACTCTATGGGACGTCCCAGCCTAGTAGAGGCTAACAAAAACTTTGTGGAAAAAACTCTAAAAATTATTTGTTTGTCAATTCAAATTTAATAAATTTACTTAATTTAACAAAAATGATCGATGTTTTCCCTCTAGAAAATATTTAGAACACGCATAAAACTAATGGACGTCACATCCACGTGAGTAGTGGGACTTTTCTTAGCATTGGTGGGGATATGCCCCACCAACTCTATGTTAAAATATGCCCTGATGCAATTAAATAATCACTCGCAGTTGATTTGCTATATTTGTTAGTTGCTCAGTTGATTGAAAGTTGCAGGGAAATTGTTGCTCTTGCTAAGCTAGCCTAAATAACTCCCAGGCTTTACAGTAAAGCAATTGCTTAAAAAAATATTATAAAAGCCACTTCGTTTTCAACGTGGTGCTAATTATATGCTTAAGCTTATGGTGACAGATTCGAACGCTATATTCAAAATGTTCAAGTCCACAATGGTATGTTTTTTGATAGAGCTGCAAAATCGTAATAGGAGAGTTTTGAGTTTGTACCCCGGAATTCCAACGAAAACTTCATCCGAAATTACCAACTTTATTCCAAAATTCGATTGTCTTAAATTTTGATAATTTAATAGTATTCTACTTTTTGCTCGGCTTTTTTGTTTGAATGAAATAGAAGAATACAGCGATAAAAGCATGACACATCACAAGAATATGTGTCAGAATACGAAATCAAAAGGTCGTCTGCCAGCGTTATCGCACCTTTGCGGCACAGATTGCATTCGCGTGTGGCAACACCTCTTCCCCAGTAACGAAGTTTACTACCGTCTCACGATAAGTAAGCCGTATCCAGAGCTACCCTTTTACGGTAAGTGCACCTCTTGTTGTTTATAAACATTTAAAAATTGAACAGCCATGTCAGAAGAGTTGAGAAAAATTGATTTTTGATATTTTTGTAAAGTAGAGGGTCTATTCTATATTTTGTAACGAAAATCGTGTTTTTAGTGTTTTTACACTTTTTCAGGTCACCCGAGTACAAAAGTAATAATAAAATTGATCTGTGTGTAAACAAGAAATTTCAAGCTTTATTAATTCTACGTTTGCTAAGTTTGGCTAGATGATCTTGTATACCAAACTTACAGCAAAGTTAAGAGTCAAAAGCGTGCAATCTAAAAGTTTGGCTGGCTTTGTGCGCTTTTGTATGTGTGTAGGAATTGCATTGTATGTCCAACTAAGCTCATTAAGGGCATACCCGATAAGCGGAAGTTTTTAATTTATATTGTTATAATACTCAACACATGCCGAACTCAGCTTATAAAGATGTAAAAATCATGACCGGAGATAATCGAAGAATTGTAGGTTTGATCCTCGTATTAGGAAGAACAACATTGTCGGAGGATTGCAAGTCAGATCCTCGTAGTCCGCCAAACATCCAATGTGTAAAGGGGACTGGTGCACGTTAAATCTGTCATTATTCAAATGACGCCTGCATCGAATGCCAGCTCGTGTGTCGCCCTTGTCATATAAACATGATTCAAAATTACCAGGCAATGTTCCCGGGTCTTTCTATCGGGATATATCCAGAACCGTTGCCTGGCACGGATTGCCCAGTGCTAAAGTATCCAGCACGATATCGGAGGATTGAGTATTCGATTATCCACGTGAACTTTATAATTTGTATCGAGCTTGTGATCGGAGGTTGTCAGATTCGTTCTTAAAAAAAATCATTTAGAAATATCTACAATTTCATCCGCTTTGTATAATTGACTGGTGCATGTTAAAAATGTTCGCGGGTCCACTCTCCTGAATCCCATTGAGATTGTGTCAGTTGACAGCTCAGCAAGGTTTTAGTGCTAAAAAAAATCCGGTACACAAACATTCCGATCATGGCCGGTACACCGTACCGGCCCTATTACACTTCAGCTCATTCCATTCGCATTGACCCTGTCGATCACGTGACAATCGGAAACAGGTGAAAGGATGTCACCACACACCCCTGTATTCCTATAAACGACTGGAGGAAAGAAAAAAATTTCGCCTCAAAACGAAAATATTAACCCTTTTTTTGCCAGTTGTCTCACACTAAAACCACTTACTTACACATTTGCAGAATGAGACACAGTGGCTTTCGGTAACAACATGCGTGAATAGAAAGCGGAGAGAGCAATCTGCTTCTTCTAACGTTGTAAGCAAGCCCCCATTTTTCTACCTCTCTCGTTCTCTGGAAGGTGACGTCAAGCTCATTTTCATACAAAATATTTTGGCCAGTTCAATGTATATGTCAATATAAAGCGGCTGTCAACTATAACAGAAATTGCTTTTTCTGGATAGAATTTGATTTATAAAAAGAATTAATATTTGTAGTCAATAAAGTTCCGGTACGCCGAAAAGGCTTTCAAAAAATACCGATGCACTGTTCCGGCTAGCAAAAAAGTACCGGTACGTCATACCAGCGCGTACACTACACGCCGAGAAGAAAGAAGACCGCTGTTCCAACGGAACATGGAGAAAGTTCCGCGACGCCGAAAAAGTTCCATAGGGTTAGCATGGAGCTTTAGCTCCTGTACTATAATTTTAAGTTTTAGTCTTTAAATAATAACTCAATATAGAAATATTTATTACATACACTGAGATAGATTGTTCTCATCGTTTATCAAGTATTTTTGTGTTGAAATAAAAGTATTTTTCCGTATTTTGTTGTAATTCTAATTATATACTAATAAAATATAAGTATTTCTGTACTTAAATTTATTCATATATGAAAAAAAAATATTACTTATTTGGAAAAAAAAACAAATGTTATAAACAAACTTTCCCATAATTGCAAGCATAGCGGCTAAACAAACAAAAGCAAAGTTTTCTGCTGTAGGGAAGAAGGGGCAGCTATAGAGCAACATTAATATATCTCAATGGCGTAGCAATTCAAAAATTGTGGGATGGGAGGAGGGTGACCAAGTTCCATACCCAGAATAGATAATATAAAAAATAATCGCTAATTAGCAGTTATGCTAATTAATAATTTTATAAAATTAGCATTTGTTAACTCTCAATAATTTCGGTAATTACTTAGTTAATTTTATAAATTTCTCAAGCAATTAATAATCTTGCTATTATTTAAAATTAGGATTAAAATAATTTTCATAAATAACATAGAAAAGGTTTATGTTTACTCGGATAGTAGGGGGGGAGGAGTCTTGAGCCCCTGATTCCCTCCCTTTCTTACGCCTATGATTCAACTTATCACACTTTTTTTTATCATCTGTATGCTGTCCAGCTTCTATCAACCTTCACGTCTTTTCTTTCAGTGCAACAGGTGCAGTACTTCAAAAATGTGCTCTCAAGTTGTCAGGCCGGTAGGTGTGATATTTCATTAATAAAACCAGTTTCTTGTGGATATCATGGGTTTTCGAACTGGATAAATTGTTGCCGTTTTACTCCTATAGTAAAAAATTAAAGACATTGTTAATTTTCCTATACATAAATTCTAAATTAATATTAATTCTTCAAGCGGCTCGTCAAATTACCAAAAATGTATATATTTTTTCCTGCAAGATGGTTTAAATTAAATTTTTAGTAAATTGATTTAACTTTTTAAGGTTTTTTTTTTATATAAATGTTTTTTTTAATTATTACCGATTAAAATGGATATGAAAAGTACCTATAAGTTAACGCTAAATTGTTTTTACGAATTAAAAATTTTATGTGTGGTTAGAAAAAAATTGTGATCTGATGATGGAAAATTGCGTTTCAGATGATGAGGGTTAATGGATATTGAATATAAATTATGTTTTATAACATTTAATACTATATAGATTTTTTTTTAATAGAAATAATGGCTAATGCTATAATTTTCGCATACTTGATAATTCGTGGCAATATATCGCAACGAATGTCCACTAAAGTCTGTGTTTCTTCTGTGTATATTTTTTTTCTTTTTTAAAAGTCGACACCCTGAATTTAGAATGTCTTTTCCTATAGAATGCGATAAAATTTGTGTCAATCGAGTTATTTTCCACCAAGTTACCGTGCAAAAAAAAAATCAGCATATAAATTTCATCAGTTATGAAATTGAAAGTTTTATGCAAGAAAACTGCATTTCCCGTTCCCCCTCAAAATTGTCAGCAAAGGAATTGGAACAGGAATTTAAAACAAAATCGTTCATTAACTGCAGTTAATAAAGATTCCAAATTCTTTTATAAAAATTTTTTAAAAAAAAATTGGAATTAATAGCTGATTTTACAAAAAAAGTTTTTATGCGGAAAAAATTAAAAACTTCAGAGTTGCAGTTTTCTGTTCAAAATTCCTGTATGAATCCTTCAATTTCACAACTTTGAAGCTTTTATGCGACATTTTGTTTTTTTGCTGGATGTCGTGTAACGGAACACATTTTCCTTTGAAATCGCCAAATGGTGCGATTTTAGGGGGATGCTATCTTGATATCCCATGTAGCTTATTTCATACTCTACTTGTCGTCTAGGAGATGATAAAAAAAAGAACAGTTTTATGTGTGGCTCAAACTATTTTACACATACAATTTTCGAAATTATGTTTGAATTTTCGATGCGCAGTAATATGACCGTCTACTCTCCTACTGTTAATAGAAAACTCAGCAGAAAAAAATACGATTTGACTCAATTTTGTATAAATTCTCAGCAAACTAGATTTCACTCCTTTTACATTTCACGTCCACTCTAGAATTGAATAAAATCGTCCGTTTCTATGGCAGCTATAAAAATAAATTGTTAGTTTGGGCCTTCCGCTGGTGGTAGGACAGCAAATCTTCCAGATAATTATTTTCGCAGTGTTCGCGCCATTATGACTCGCATCAAAGTTCAGTTAAACACATTCGTTTTCCACTTCACATGTGTTATTTATGTAGTGTTTTTATATTTTCTTTATTGCATTTCAAAGAAAATTTCTTATTTTTATTGTGTCGTTGAATGTAACAGTTGAGCTAATTTTTGTTATCATTCTGCTGTCTTTGCCTGTTATAGGAAAAGTACGCATGGCATTACCGCATCTTAATAAATATATATTATTTTAAATTCGCGTACGACTTTTTGCCTATTCAAACATCAGGTTTCTCTCCATACAACAAAAAAGTCAGTGCAAGTTGGGCAATTTCTAATCTTTCCTAACTTTTATTTGCTATAATAATTCTATAGGCCTAATTTTCCCAACTCGGGAATTTTTAAAACTTGAAACTGTGCCCGGTTGTAGGCCCGATGCGACGGGCTACAAGAAGTATTATGCGAGAAATTCATATGTTATTTGGAAGATAAGGTGGAGAAAACGCATATGCTTTCGCATTGAAAGTCGTGTGCTATGGTCTTGAGTATTTGATTAATTAATATTTTTCTCGTTTTTCTTTTAAGTAGAAAGTATAGAAAAACATTAAATGCATTACACATTTTAAAACCAGAAATGTGGTTTTGAAACTAGGATGCATGCACTTCATTCTATGACAAACACCTTGCGAAAGGACTATTATTTTCTAGACATCGTTTAAAATAGGTGGTAAGTAGTCCTCGTTCCAGTGTTTATAAATTTTATCTCAGTAGCTTCCGAACAGTATTCTTCCGCGTGCCACATTAAAGTACATTTTCTTTTATGTGAGTTTGTCAGTCCATGTTTTATTTTCGGTCACCAATAACATATATTGTGAGACCGAGCGTGACGTTAATTAACCAACCATCAGATATTGAAAACATTTACTGTATAATATTTCATGTATATTTAAAACCCAGAAATCCATTTTTTAATCTACGCAAACCTATGCGGAAGAACTATTTCTTCTGCCTTAGCTCAAAAAGGTGTAAAGAAATCATGTACGCCTAGTCCTTGCTCCAGTCGAGGCGTAGCCTATAAGGTTAGCCTAGAAGTAGCATGCCTTTCGAGTTATCTACTCCAACTTCAACTATCTTGCGAGCTGCTCGAAACACGTGACCCAAACACTTATAATGTAAACAATACACTAGTGGAACACCTTACACCGGCCTCTTTCCCTCATCATGTGATTCCTCAGTGTTGCTAGATTTTTATTTTACTTATCTAAAAGTTGATTCTTGAACTCGGAACTAATCTCATAGTTAAATAGGAGAATGAACACACCCGGCGATATGTATCGGCGGCCGAACTATCCAAATCCCGATTATGTTGTTTATCCAAAGGTAAATATGGTACGCTGGAGAATAAATTTCGTACATGTGTGGTAATACATTGAATACTTGTTAATCCAATTTCCTTAATTCTTTGAATAATGTGTTTTGTACATTGTATCGAAAACTATACAATCGTTCAACTACGATCAAAATATGACTTTATCTGCAATTGGAACATCATCGATAAACCTAAAAAAAGTTTAATTGCCATCACTTTTTGCACTTAATGTTTTTCTGCGGTTTAAAACGTTTTTAAGTGTATTGTAGATATCTTTTTATAAAACTTGACCACTAAAATGCGCTCCAAAATTACAATTCACAGCTTTGAAATTTCCAAATTATACATATTGAAGACTTTAAAATATTAGCCTAGCTTATGCCTGACATTGTGGAATTTTTTTAAATTATAGCCCCTATATACTTTAAAATGCCAGTTTAAACTTTTAAAAAAATAATAAGTACACTAAAAAATAATTATTACAAAAGTGCCTTGTAAAGCCCTCGAAACTACTGCAGTCACCCTTGCACTTCAAATATATACTGCTCAAGTAATTGCCGAATAAAATTGTTGATAGTATGTAACTAATCTTTTTGTAGAGAAGAATTTTTTAATAGGTTACCTATTTTTATGAGGAAGAAATGTCAAATTACCCATAATCAAAGCACATTTGAACTTATAAGTTGTATTTACTGCTGATTATTGATTTGCATTTGCTTGCATACCACAAAATAGTGCTTTGTTGTTCTGTTTCTTTGTTTAAGTTATGTTTAAGAACAATAAATATTAAACACCCTTTTTATTTGCTGTAACAATGTTGAAATTTTTTGTAATTGCCTATGATATTAAATAAATTAATTTTATAAAATTTAAGGGCATTTATCCTTATTTTTTTTTATGTTTGTAGATAAGACATATTTTTCATGTTTTAGATCTTGCCTTATCATGGCGCAATCCCTGGCGGTCTCCACGAAGGGAAGCTCATCGAAGTGAAGGGCACCGTTCCGTATGGAGCAGATGCGTATGTGCTAAATATCAGTTATAATGAAAGAGTCTGTTTGTATTTACTTCCTTTGTGTATAAAAGGCTAGAAATTTATATATAAGTACTATCAGGCACGTAGGTATAGATTTGTCATGAGAGGAATTCAATAACTGAGCAAACAGATTTCTTTAGGAAACTAAATTTCAGTGCCCTCAACCACAGATATATAATGGGATCCACCTCCCCCCCCCCCCCATTTTTTAAAAAACCTATTAATTTTTATTTAAGTACACAGATAAATATAGAAACAGCAACATATAATTAAATTAGAGAACAAATTTAAAATTTGAAAACTCTTGTTTAGAATAATATATATTTTTAGTATCTTGTTTATTGGTACGAGTTTGACGATATTTTCTCTTTCATAACCGAAATCCAAATACTAGAAAATGACACATGGCTGTTAAGCTAAGTTTGAGATAAAAATGACCTCAAAACATGCTTTTGATACCTTTTGAAAAGTTTTTCCCACGGTAAGACACCGGAAAATACCAGGTTTTCCCTCATCGTTATTCTACAAGAAATATTATACGTGAAATTTAATTTTTTCTGCTTTTTAAAGTATTTTTATGATATTTACAGTATTTCGATTTTTATTTTTTTTCCTTCCTGATATTCAATGGGAGGGGTTTGAACCCTCTGAACCATCCCCTGACCTACGTGCCTGAGTACCATTCGTCCACAAGATGTATACTTAACGCTCAGATTTGTGAAATTCCATTTAGTTTTTTAAATGATTTTAACAATTTTAGAAATATTGCTTAAACATCTTTTTAACATAATATTTCCACGATCTAACTATAATGTGCCTTTGTAGCTTATAATTGGAACAATAAGTTATGGCTTCCAATTAGGGATGAAACGGATATCCGGTAACTATCCGGTATCCGGTCTATCCGGCAGCTTTTTAACTATCCGATATCCGGAAGTAAAATGCCGGATATCCGATTTTCTATGCCGGATATCCGGATGAATAAAACATCGAAGATTTTTTTTTGTGGCGATCAATTTTCTTTGTTCTTGCTTTAAGTATTTTCCTGAAAATTCTCCCAATGTATTCACAGTGTGCAGATTCTCCCTTTAACCAATAGAGACTTTAAAAACCACTATTTTTCAAAATTTTAACTTTAAAATTATATTTTTAACGAATCGTTATTGTGGAGGGTTATCACATCTCACAACTAATATAAAATTGAATTAAAAACTAAATTTCTCAAAAGTTTAAGCAAACTTGAGTTTTTATGTTTGGAATGAAAGGGTATATGGTAAAAATACAATTATTCAGAAATTAAGTGTAAAATGTACAATACATATGACCATTGCTAGCAGCACCCTAGAATAACCCTTTGTAAATAAAAAAGTTTTTTGAATGTTTATTCAATCTTGATATCACTTTAAATTGGAAAATATTACTATATCATTAGGAATTGGGAAATATTACAGAATAAAAAAAAATATTTTTCAATTTTTGACCGATTTCCGTTTTTTCTAGTGTGTATGAAAAGTTATTTTCATAAAAAATAAACTGCCGGATATCCGATCGAATATCCGGCAAAATCCAGTTCGGATATCCGATATCCGGTTTGTAATGTGCGCCCGATATCCGGTATCCGGCAAAACCACTATCCGGTTCATCCCTACTTCCAATCCTTTTGGAGCTATTCTTTTTTTTTAAATGGATTTTCCATTAATGCTGGGTTAAGAAGCAAGTTTTATATATATATTACATAACTTTTATTTTAAATGCCTAATATTTCAATAAATGCCTATATATCAATACTATATTATTATAGTAATAAAGGCCACACTGTGAGGATATAAATTAATCTTTCATATATATATTATATTTTTTTTATTCATAGTTTAGCTACTCTACTAATTTATTTTTGAAGTGTTTCAAGTGAAAGCTTTTATTAATAAGTAAAAAAAAAATATCCATGACTATGAGGATCATGATAAGATACCATATAGAATTTCTTTATTTCAAGCTATTGAAAAGCAATATATTGTCTTGCAATATATCTTCTATTTTTTAAATAAATAAACAGAAATATCAAAAATGATAATGTGTAATGCGAAAAAGATCTGAATATTTTTGTTTTGTTTAAGATTTAAAGTTGCAAAAATGTCAAATATTTTTGGTCAACATTAGAGACTGTAGGCTATTAAATACAGATTTTAATCTTTTTATCCATCTCGGAAAGAAATAGAATTGTTTTATTAATTAAAAGAATATTTTAAATGTATGTATACTTCTCATTAAAATATTTAGTTTTCAATTATGAAATAAATTACTTGAAAATAGATGAATTCGCAGATTAGCAATATCCTGAATTTACCTCTGGAAAGTCGATTCCATCCAAAATGCTAACAAGACAACCATTAATATCTTTACAATAATATTATCAAGAAATAAAATCTAATCTGTATTGGTCAAATAAATTGTGTTTAATTATTGCAATTGAGTAAGAAAAATATTGACTAACTACTCACAATGTCAACTTCTTAAGTCTTCCAACCAAAATGCTATTAAAGTAACGTAGGCTAACTTCATAGATTCTACAAACCAATGAAATATTTTTCAAAATATATACTTTTTATTTAGTTAAATTGATTAATTACTTGATTGTTCCAATTTTGCATTACATTTACACTTCAATGCGCAGAACGGTCGTGGTCTCGGATCGGGGAAACCTAGTAAGCACCCGATTAAACTAGAATTCACTTGATACCAACTTTTCCCATTTTAGGCAAATTATAAATTTTACTGTTTAAGCCGACCCTCCCCCCCCTCCCATACTTTTTGATGGAAATTTTGACTTAAATTTCTCTGTTTATACGCAAGTATATATGGTAGTATATCATTCACTTGAAAAAAAAGTATACCGTAATACAAAATTAAATTTTTTAAGGTTTTTTTTGCTTGTCACCCCACTTAACTTGTTTGCAACCCATACTTTACTTGCCTACTAAAAAAATTAGCAAAACTGTGCAGCTCTAGCGTAGCATTTATTAAGCAACCAAAACTAAAAAATATCATATTTGCAGCTTTTCTGTCAACCTGCTGACCGGGCTGGATCCACTGTCTGACAGACCTCTGCATATTAGTGTGCGCTTCAACGGGCGCATTGTGGTCCGGAATCATCTGGAGATGAACGAATGGGGCCCCGAGGAGCGCACTGGAATCTTCCCGTTTTCCTCGGGACGGGAATTCAAGCTCATGATCCTGGTCGAAAATACTTGCTACAGGGTGAGAAAAGTTTTTGATTGTACTTATAAACTACCACAGAGACCTCTATTAAAATATCATCTCTTTGAAAGACATATATTTTGTGTATAACATAACATAGTTGGGTCCCCATTGGCTAAAGGGGAAGAGCGAAGGCAACGGTGCCCATTGCTCAATTGCCAGTGGATTTCATTTAAGTGTTTTTTTTTAAAAACAACTTTTAAATGTCATATGACCATTCCTGTGGAGTGGTAATTTAAAAATTAAATCCTATACACCAATTAGAATATATAGGACTAGCAGCAAGGGTGGCTTAAGGCCCAAGCGTTCGCTTGAAGTACCAGACTAAGGAGGGTGCCCAATTTTTTTCGAAAAACGGGATACCATAAATGAGTTCAATTGAAAATAAGTTTTCAAGTTTAATTTCTTCGATATTCATTTATTACATTATTTCTACCTGTATATTACTTTATAGAGGTTAACAATTAAATTTTTTATCAAAAAAAAAGCACTTGACTTTGTACACAGTGAATTTCCACAAAATATTGGAATTTCATTCATTATTGAAACCGAGAAAAGTTTTTCTGTTAACAAAGGTACGAAATTTTAATGTTTAAAAAAAGTGACACATGTTCCAAATTGCATTAAAAATATTATTTGGGACAAATTGGGGTGCCAAAATTATGTTCGAAGTCTCTCAAAAATCCATTGAACTGCCACTGCTACCCAGAGTATCATTTTATGTATAAAAGAAGTACAGGTGGTCCCTAAAAGCAAATGTTGCAAATTTCAATTCAAGCCATTGTTGTAAGGTGTAACTTTCATTTAAGTATCCCAGATACAAAAGCAGAACTATACATTATAACAGTTTTGAGGAAAATCCTTAGAAACAACTGGATTTTAGGCTATGGAAATCACTTCTTGAAGTTTTCACCTTCATTGTTAGGTAGAAATTGTAGCCCAAAGTAACTAATCCTACCAAAATCCTCTTTCTTGAATTTGCACTATTATAGGGATGGCAATTCTACACCATTTTTGAGGTTAAAAATAAAAATTCAAAATTTGAGTTTAAAAATAAAAAAAGCATTTGTTAAAAATGAATGGATTTTGGGAATTTTTCTATTGGGTGATGAATTGATTTGGGAAATTTTTTTCTATTAATCATATGGCAAACGTAGGAAATGAAAAAAAAACTATACATACATTAATTAGGAAAATTTAAATTTTTGCATTTTTAGTAAATTACTTAAATTCCAATATTGTTATGAGCTAAACATGTAGGCTCTTTCTGTGCATTAATATAAATTCCAGTGCCTATTTGAACATGACTTCATTTTAGTTTCCAAAACATTAAATGTCTTCTGTATAAGTGTGGTATGGTTAAAAATTATTTTTTAGGGGGTTTGACATTGGAATAATTAATTTTATTAATATTCTGAATGGGGATCGTATAAGAGGGATGACATTGTCTTTTGTTGTGCCATCCCAGAAGCCATTGTATGCAATCATAATTAAGAGTAGTAAAACAAAACTAACTTGAAGTTTATTAGGAAAATCTGAAAAGGAAGGAGGATTAAAATTGCAATTATAAAATTAATAAATAAATTCTTGAAAGCTTTTAAAGTTTCAGATATTTTTATTCTTGACTTATTCATATGTAAGGAATCGGACATCTATTTGGAAGTGGCTTTTGATTCTTTGCTATCTCTTGGAAAGTTCAGGAGAAGATTTTCAGGAGTACAAATAAAGTTAAAAACGCACCACATAACAGCACTTTTGATTAATGAAAAACCAGCCATTACTTAAAAAAATAATGAAGAGTTCTTCGGGGGAAGAAACTGAAGATATCGCTGATGAATGGATGATGACACAATTTTGAAGATGAGAACTCTGTCTCGAAAATTGAAGATTGGGAGAACTTGTGGCAGCATAGGACAACCCAACTATTGATATTGAAAAAAATCTCGAACTGGGATGGAAAACGAAATCTCACTCATTATGAACTCGAAGAAAATAAAATTGCAACACGAGATCTCGCAAATTGAAGACAGTTCTTTTCCCTGGCTTCTTACTAAATTCTTATTCATGAAATATTCCAGTCCTCAAAAATATGTAAAGCTCGGGGCGTAAAAATGTAGAACTCAAAACATGAAGATCACAAGTTCAAAGGTGGACAGAGTTCATGAAGGACAATTGATGGCACCAACCAGTCATATTCAGCAAGTATGAGCAAGTTTCTTTTTATCATAAAGAATTAATGATGCAAACATAATATATATTTTTTTTAAATCATACCTCTCAAAAATTTATCTATGAAGAGTAGAACCATGAATTAATTTAGAAAATAATTTTTTAAAAAAACATATTGAATGTCGCTGCGGGAGTCCACCATCCGCAAGGATTGGTCACTCGGAATTCTCATAACACTACATGGTTGTGGTTGAGAGGTGCAGCAACAAACAAATTTTGAAACGTAAAATTTAGAAAAGTAATAGCAGTAGTAGTAGTAAAAAGTGTGAGCCGTGCTTAAATAAACTCTCCTCCTGTACAGTGGAGAGGAGGAGAAAGGCACACAAAAATGACTGATTCAAGGAAAAAGCTGGAATGGAAACATTACAAATAGTATACAAAACAATAAAACGAAGACTTTGCGATAGCGACAAAACTTGGTGATAGCTTAATGGACTGTGAACCGATGCAGACATTTGAGAAGGTGTGGCCATACGTGTTGAATGTTTTTGATAAGTAAAGTGAAAGAACTAAAACATTGAAAAGACGCTGAGATTGTTTACCAGAACTGAGAAAAAGGGGCACGTGAGTGAATAAATAAAATAAGAAAAGGAATTGGAATTCAGACAATAGTGGATTTGGCTGATGTGGGGGGAAAAAAAAGTAGATTATTTAAAATTCGAAATAAAATGGGGAAACTGAGATTGGTCTTATGTTGGTTAATACCACATAACAATAAACCACCTTTTACAAATTTGATCAGGAGTGTGATTATCAGGGCGGCTTAAGTACCAAGCGACACAAACAGCCGCTTGGGACAAAACTAACAAAATTTAATGTAAGTTTTAACAAGTTTTGTTGTAATTTAAATAAAAAATTATTATTTTTTATTTGATAGCACAATTAACCATAACATTTTGTATTTGTTAAACGTAAGTGCTTGCTAAAAATCTTTATAGTAGGAAACTATGCAACAACTGTATTTGTTTTCTTAAAAGTTTAGAGATAATAAGAAAGCTTTTAGAGTCTAATTGGGTACTTCATTTAAGATACCCATCTATAATCACTATAATACAACTGGTATTGAGGGATATTTTGAGACTATAATAACGGGAATAGTTATAATTAGTTTAATATTTATGCTTGGCTTTAAGATATTCAGCAACTGTAGCAATTATTTATTTAAAATTCCGAAATCAGTAATACCCAAGCCATTATTTACTAACAAGTTTCTTGAATTATAGATAGCTGTTAACAGCCAGCATTGTTGGGAATTCGTCCACAGAATTTCCATGGACCGAGTTTCATCTATTTTTATCGAGGGCTCTGTCGACATTGAAAGGATTGAGTTTGTTGACAAAATCGATCCCGTAAGTAAAAACCAAAATTCATTTCCTTCAAAAGTTACTTTTGTATTTATAATGAAATGCTTTAAGTCTAGAGTCTAAGCTAAATATTTAAGAAATTTAAATGTAGTTAAGAATCTGTGCAAATCTGATTTTTGTTTATCTAAATATGGTAAAAGTATTTACAAGGTATTGAAAAGGCGGTTCGGGAAATTTTCATGTCCCCAGTGAAACTTTGTTTATATGTTGCATGTGTATTTGTTGTGATTTACTTCTTGCCCACTGAAAATTGTTTATTTCTCTCGCAGTATTATGAGCCAAGAACCTGCAGTCTCCCTCCTCCCACCCTCTATCCTGCCGAAAGAATCTATCCTGGATTTAATTTACCCGTAGGCATTCTACTGAACTTGCATTATACTTGAATGGAACTATACATTTTGATTTGTTTTCCATTCTACGAAAAGTAGTAATCGAAAAATGAACTTTACTATTCTTCCGTTCATGCACGTTCTGTTTGAATCTCCATTCTTAAGCTTTATTAGCATTAATTTGCTTTTGATGATGGCTGGGGAGTTTAGAGCATGATATTTCAGAATATTTTAATATATTAGGCATTTGCGTTCATTGCAGTGCCAATCTGTGGCAACCACTTCTGCATTGGATTAGTACATTGCCATTTATTTTAATATCCTTATATAAGAAGATATATTTGATATCTTGTAGTGTATTAAATGTTCCCCTCAGTATATAACTGATATTGCTAATTTGAAATATTTATGAATGGCTCACTTTGAACGCAAACACCTCATATAAGTTTAATGTTGGATGGATGTCTTGTGTTATGTAATACAATGTGTTGTTAAATTCTATCATTTTGAGTATATAAGCATATTATTCATTAAAAGAATCAATTGCAGCATATTTAACAAAATTTCAAATAACAAATATTTCAATAAAGAAAATTGATATTAGGTTAAATATCCTTTAAAAAGTTAAATAGATGGCAATTATATTATTTGAAAATTTATTTGTTATAACTATTTTAATGAAATCCTTTTTCGGTAGGATATAGATACTAAAAATTTTTAGTGCATGATTTCCTATATTCATTATACTATTGTTTGAAATATTAAAACTTTCATTGTTTTTTTTGTTCATGATCACATGCTTAAAATTCACGTTACAATCTTCATTCAAGCCTATGTGTCAAATAGTTTATTTCAAAACTTTAATTTTTAGTTTATAGCTTAATTTTCCAATTTTACCTTTTTAGTTAATAATTTTGAAAGTAATTTAGCATATTTATTCTATTTATTTTTTAGGAATTGAATAACAGTCTCTTAGTCTTGAATAAATTTGGCAGATTCATTCTGATATAATAATTCATAGATATTTTTATTTAAATCGCTTATCTTTTAGAGTGGTTTAGCAATGTAATTATGATTTTTTTTTATTCCAAACAATGCAAACTTCACAATTGGAAGGGGAAAAGGCTTGTTTCAAATCTTTTGCCCAAAATAAATTTGAATGAACAATTAAAGTGGTTATAAAAGCACATGCAAAAATATAGTGCTTAAAATAAGTACAAACGTATCAGTTGAAAAAGTGGAACTTGATCCACAATTTAGATGACATGTGTAGTTTATATTCACTGTATGTGACCTTGTTTTACTGTTCAATCCTTTTTATGTGTCAACATATCTGAATCTTGTGCTTCTCACCCTCCCAGTATCAACCCCCGGCACAGCGCGGCCTCCTGCCTGACATGCCAGACTACCCAGGAACCTTCATAACACCCGTAGGTGCACCTCATTTGTTGGAGTCTTTTAACCCTTTTGTTACAAATTTATTTTTCCAATTGAGACGGTGAAAAAAAAGTGTTGCAAGTCAAAGTAACTTACTTTTCTGCCAGTTGTGCCAATAATCCATTCCCCGATTACTGATTACAATTGACGAAGAAATAGCGGAAGTTGACTTTTATAGGCATGCAAATATTTGAAGTCTTCAGCATTCTTATCAGCTGAATTTTTAATTAAAACTTTATTTGTATTTTGAAACTCTTATTTTAGTGATATCTTTTTTCGTGTAACAGTCCTAGGAAAATATATTAAAATGGCATAACTACAAATTCCTAAAATGAAAACTTATAAACTCTCTTCTCAGATTGTATACATTATTCAAAACTAGGCATTTACATTAAAAAAAATTGAATGATTTCCGTCGAGATTCAAACCTTCTGTTGTTGCAAAGTACAGAGTGCTATCGACTAAGCTACAAAGGTACTTTATGGATCTATCTTGGAAATAATTTTAAGATGTTTTTTATGCAATATTTCTAAAATTGTTAAAATCATTTTAAAAAAAAATGAAATTTTACATGAGCCTTGGGTGCACATTTTTAGAATGAATACTTGTACATAAAAATGTCAGCCGTTTATATTCAGGGGCAGCAGGTGTTTTTCGATCGATAGATTGACTTTTTTATTATTATATACATAACTCTTATTTAGGAATATATTTTTTCCTGTATAATTCCTATGAAACTATATTTAAATGCAAGCATAACTACAAATTCCTAAATTGAAAACTGTGTAAACTCCTCAGAATTTGAACTTCATTTAAAATGATGTCTTAAAGAAATCTGTTTATTCACTAACATGTTTCAAACACATTTCTTTGTAATAGCAATGCCTTGCAATTGATGGATGCTTTGTATTACTTGCTGGCTGTGTGGTTAAATTAAATCATTGGTTTTAAAATACATTTTGAATCTTGATATGTTAATAATTTCTTAGCTATAAGAATAAAGTACTTTATTTATTCATATATGTTAGGTTTATAGAAGCTTTTTCTTTTGTACATTTAATGTTATTCCTGTTTTTATTTTTATAAAGTTTTTTTTTGTAAATATTAGATATAGATATTCTACAACTACATTTATAAATTGCTTTTTTTTTTATAAATAAACTTTAGCACTGCCTTGTCAAGTTACTATTTTACTATGTTAATACTTAAAATAGCTAATATCTGTCAATATATTTTAATTCCACTGTTTAAAGAATACTTAACAGGTTATTTATTAGGTGAATACTTCTAATAATTTTTACTTGGTTCATCTATTACATTATAAATTGCTTGGAAATTTTCGATGTTTTCATTCATACAAAAATCAACTTATCTTCCTTTTAAATATTTCCACTTGCCCCTGGCCTGTTTGAACAAATGTATTTTATAATTAAATTATTTCAGCACAAGTTAAAAAATATATAAATTAAATATGACAAATAAATGGCAAAATCCAATTTATTTTCTCAATTAATAATTGCTTGAAATGTATCTATAAAAGGCTGTTTAATTAAAAATGTTTTTTAAGTAGTAATACACATAGTAATCAGAAGAAGTTAAGTGCTCAGTTCAGTTAAAAATTCTTCTACCCTTTGTACTAATATTGCCACTTGCATTTAAATTTAAAAAATACAAACTGTTATTAGCATAACTTAACCAGTGTTATGTAATTATGAACATTCAGTAACCCCGAGGTATCATCGTCGGCTATGAACCAGAGAGTTACGAGTTCGAATATGGCTGATACAAGAGCCTTGGCAAAAATGTTAAAATACAATTAACTTTTAATCGGAAGATTGCCAGATTCGGTGCGAAGTAACAATACGTCATCTTGCCTCCAATTTCTACGGTGTATATACGGGACTGGTTCATGTTAAATCTGGTCGGAGTCCCAATCTCCTGACGCCTATTGAGGTTACACTAGGTGACAACTCGGATGTTGTCCTCATAATCTGACCATGGTTAAAAAAATACAAAGCATTGTTCCTTCAAGGTGGGTCCCAATCCGTCGCCAATAGCCCAATGTTCAACTGCAACGTTAATTAACCGAACCATTCTTTAAGGTAGTATTTCCTACTAAATTTTCTTTTGATTGGCATTGCGCACCTGTTGATTTATACAGCATATAATTTTCTACTAATTTTTACAGTTATATAAATGTTTGGAAAATTGCAGATATCGCACTGCCTCAGCCTTCTAAGCAACCACTAAAAATAATGTATTTCATGGTAGCTATTCCGTTCTGCGTTGTTGAGGAACCCATTAAGGCATGTGCGTTAAAAAATTTGAGTAGCCCTTGTCGAGACTCGAATGCGTGACCTATTGTTGGAATGGAATTTTAAGTTATCCTGAGGGTGAATAGTATGTATATAAATTTTCAACCTTTTATACTGGGAGAAAGTAGTTTTTTTGCAATCAACGGACAGATTACTTTTATCATTGTAGAAGTTTATTCTCCAAACGAAAGCAGTCCTATAAAATTCATTATGAAAAGACTCTTTAGTTATTCATTTATGAAAGTTTGCGTACTTTTCAAAGTTTATTCTCATAAAAAATATATCACATGAATGAAAATTCCCTCCTGTTTCAAAGCTTGCATCTATTTCATTTTCACAAAACACTTCATTATAGATGTTGTGCACATGTAAGTATGTGATACTATTTGTTTAAAATATAATCGGAAATAAATAAAAAATTTAAATATAATCATAAGAAATAATTAAATTTGGTATAAATAATTAGAAAATAACTAAAAAAAATTGTCAGTTATGTTTATTTCTGATTCATTTAAATATCCTCTAGGGCTTTCCTACGACCCCTGCCTTCCCGTCTTACCCAGGGAACGAGACCTGCTACATTCCACCTGGGGAGCCTGTCTGTCCTCAGCCAGGTTACATTGAACCAGGCATCTCCAACCTGGCACCAGTCTATAATCCCGTAATACTTTACAGTATATTTTTATTACCTCGTTGAGCGACTTGCAAAACTCAAACCTCCTCAAAAAACATACACTATTGATTCCTATAAAGTATTTATAATACATTATAGGAATATACTAGCATTATACACAGGATCATCTAATAATGATAACAGTAATTACTATTACATCAATTAACATTGAATGAGGGGAATAATTTTTTCCCCTCATGTTTTTAATGACAATAAAAACACTAAAATATGACACAAGTAATATTTTTTTTATATATTTGATTACATTTTATTATGTGCTAATACATAATTAATCTGTTTCTAAATAACAACTTTAATACGTATAAATGTGCTTATTCATTTAATGTGATGGTCCAAATCTATTGAAATTTACTTTATCAAAATAGCAAGTTTTGTTGTATATCACAGTTGATTCAATTTACCGCTTAAAATATAAAATATATTGCGTGGTTCCACAGTTTTAAAATGTTAGTGCATGACTAGTATCTTCATAGTACATGAAAATCTGAAACTTTGAATTTATTATTTTCAACGAATTTGGTTTACTTGAAGGCAAACACCTCAAATGCATTAGGGTACCTTCACTAAACTTCTAACCACTCATTTTATTAACTTATTAGTTTTAAAATGTTCTTTAACAATAAAAAATAATCATGAAGAATTTTTTTTTTAATGAACTGTTGTTCAATAATTTTTTTTATTTGCTTATTACTAAAAGTGTTTGATCTATAAAACTTAAAAGTTCTTGAAAAACATGACTATTGTATAACGTATTCCTAACTTTATAAGTATTGAATTGTCTTCAATCCATCTTTTAATTATTTCAGAGTATTCCCTATGCATATCCCATTTATGGTGGCTTGAAACCTGGTATGATGATCTACATTAGTGGCAGACCCTCAGCCAGTGCTTATAAGTTAGTGCAGATTTATTTATTTTTGTAACTAAAAAATAATTTGCTATGAGTATTTACTTTGACTTTTCTCTGATATTTTGTGTTGTAATATACTATACTTTGTGTCTATCTTAATAATGAGGAAAACTGTTAATAAATACTAGTGAAAAAAAAGCACAAGGTAACACACTAGCAGGAAAATATGTGGTTTGGAACAAGGACCAATGTAAATTTTAGCATTTTTTTTAAAACTATTTTTAATATATCAATTTTAAATTTCTAAATGAAATAGAAACCATTGTTGTCAGGCAACCTTTCAAATCTAACAATCTTGTGATTTCCATAACATGGCAACAAGACTGAGCCATTTTTCTGAAAACTGTCAATTATGACATGTTTTTGTTCTGAATCACAGATATTTGAACCTCCAAAACTTTGTCTACTTTTAAGGGGTTTTAGTAATCGGAGATTAAGAATATTAATTGATTTCAGTATAAATTTTGCACAGACTTGTAATATTTTGTTTGGTGCAGTAATAATTCAAAATAATTGATTTCGGTATAAATTTTGCACAGACTTGTAATATTTTGTTTGGTGCAGTAATAATTAATAATAATTGATTTCACTGTAATTGGCATCCTTGAGCCAACCAGCTAAAACCAACTTACTAAAACTTCATCTGCTGATAAATCAATTAAAAGAAAATTAACTTTCCAGTTTTTATATAAAAGAATAATTTGCAAAATAAAACTTTTCATATGTATGTTTTTATGAAATTTAAAGCAAAACAAATCTTTTGAATGTATACTTTGTTTAAAAGGATATTGCATGCTTCACACAATGTGTAATTTTGCATGCTTAACAAATTAATCCTTTAACTCCCAACTTTATTGTAGCAGTAAAAACATTTTTTCTTTTAAATTGTGTTTCCTAATCATCTAAATACAATACCAAGTTTTTTACAGAATTTTGTGATCAATCGTTCATAAAAGCATCAATAGACCGTCATAAAGGATCAATAGAGCGATCTTTAAAACATCCCATTTTGAACCATCAAGCTTAATTAAGGCTAAAAATATTGACATATTTCAACAAATCACTATAGCAAAAAAAATTCATTGTACAACTCTTTGTAAGATTGACTCTTAAATTTTTCACTGTTACAAATGAACCTAAAGTGTTCGATATAATGTGCCGACAGATTGCACTCTACACTTCCTATGAAAGCATGTAGTTACCATGGAAACCACTAGTCTTATCCTTCAAATTTGTATATAGATTTTTTTAGTGTAAGTCCACCAGGAGCGAAAGGGCATTTTTAACTAAATTTACAGGCACTTGTTACTTTGAATTTGCTCTTTTTATGCAACGCACATCAAAGATTGCACAAATCTCTGAATGCCTCTCTTTTTAGGTTTGCCCTCAACTTCCAAGAAGGCACCTCCCCTTACCCCCCACCCAACATTGCCTTCCACTTTGGTGTCCGCTTTCACAGCCAGTCTGTCGTCCGCAACACCCGCATCAACGACCAATGGGAGCGTGAAGAGAACTTGTCGTCCCACTTCCCTTTCCAGCAGGCTGTCAACTTCGACATGGTCATCAGGGTCGACCACGACAGGTTCATGGTCGCACTGGATGGCCAGCATTTCCTGGAATTTGCACACAGGCACTTTCCCCTCGAGCGATTTGACACCCTCTACATTGAAAATGACATTGTCGTATCCTCCATACGCTTTGGTTAGGGGTCTACCCAAATGTCTAGAATGAGGTTTCTAAATTAGTAAATTCAAAAGATGAAAATGTTGGGGATTAATTATTTAAAATCAAATTGTTCTTGATTAGTCACACTACATTGCATTTTTCTTGTCACCAATTTGTTTTAATAGTATACCAATCTTTTTAATTAATTTATCAGTACTTTGTGGCCTGGCATTTACATTTAGTTAGTATAATGTTATATCAATTGTCATTGTCTTGTAAACCTTAATATTGATGAACTTTCAATATCAATAAACTTTCAAATTGATATGGGTAAAAACAAGACAAATTTTTGAATTTATAACTTGATTTTTGAGTGTTACCAGATTGATATAATGATGCTTTGTAACTTTGTAATTCTGCATGCATCAACTATATCTATGTTTCAAATGCTATAATATAAATTATATCTGAAAAATCAATATATTGTTCTTTGGTTTTAAGAATTTTTATTTAAAAAAAAAATAATGAATGCCCTTTCCATTGTTTAAGGTAATTTTTTTTTTTAATAGTTCAAAACTTTATTCAAAATTAGTTGAGCATTTAAACTATTTCAATAGTTCTTGATTTGTATTTCATATTTACAGTTCCATAAAAGCTATTCATAATTATTCTTATCAATTCAAGATTTGAGTTTTAATTAGTGAATCTAGAATGAAAAAAATATCATTTAAGGAGAAAATGCTTACTGATTTTCAAATGCTAAACGCATTTCGTTGTCCCCAGTTTTGTTTAATTTCTCTTTGTGTTGTAGATCAAAGAATTGTACTGATATTTGCTAAGTTAGAATATGCTTCATAGAAATCAATATTTCCCTCTCCATTAATTCTTTGTTTTAAATTAAATATTTACTTTAGCAAAATGGATTATTTTAAGTTTTTTTCCCAAATCAATACTCTATACTTGTTATATGATTTTTAAGTGCCTTGCAAAATCCTTTGAATATGATTATTGAATTGATTGATGAATATGAGTCATTCCTTAATATGATTACCACCTGTAAATATAAATAAACAAAAATGTGCAACACTGTAAAATGCTCTAGAATTTATGAAATCACAAAGTTACATTGTTAAAGGAAAAACCAAGATATATTATTGTGTATGAAACATATGATATACAATTAACACAAACTGTATCTAATACAAGATCAATAAATCATACATAAAACACCTACTTATTTCAATGAATACACTGTGAAATGAAATCTTTAACAAAAACATTGTGTATCATAATATAATGCTAAAATCACTTTGTAAACATTTTTGTATATTGCTATTTTTAAATAAAGTTTAAGTACTTTCAAGTTTATAAAGTATATATCTGTGTGTCTTGATGTACCAGATTTCTATTAGACAAAATGTTTCTCTTTATTACCAATATTTGTCTAGATATGTGGCTACCTAGAATACTTAAAAGTGCCTTACTGTAAATTGTGATATGAGCGTTGTGATAATTTTTAAGAACTTTAATAAAAAAAGGAAATTGCTTCTTTTGTTCATTTTATATGCTTAATCTAACATATAGTTAAGAATATTTTGTTATTTTAAAAAATTTCCCTTTGCACTCTATTGGCACAGCTTTGGCATCAACATAGGGACCAATTCTTTTGGTTCCTTATTATTTAAAATAAACAAGAACAGCATGATCTTGAGTTTAAAAAACATTAATCTGTTTTTCCACTTATTCTTTTGCAGATCCAAAACAGATTTTTTTTTATCCACAATCTTAAAAAATTCTAAGAAAAAAAACAAGTGGAAATAACTATTCAATAGAAATTATGCAAAATGCACAGTGCTCTTGGAGTGCAAACTGTTAAATTTTGAAAGCAGGTTCTACATTAATATCATACATTGTATTGATAATCCGTTACACAAGTATGCCAAACTGTTCTCGTATTTGTTAAATTTTATACTAGCATGAAACTGAACAGATATGGGAACTTTTCTACTATGTGTTTTGGCTAAAAGAGAAATGTTTATACTGAGTACTTTCATTATTGAATCGGCACTTGTAAAAAAGGGATATGTTATATAGACTTAACATATAAACATATCCCTTTTTTTTATATAAAGGCCCATTCAGTTAAAGCATTACTGTTTTTCAAAATTAAAAATTAACAGAGATTTACTGAAGTTATCAGATGATGGAAATATTTCGTACACAAATTTGTATTCATGTAATTTAATTCTTTTAAAAAACATTCAGTGTATTCTTGTATGTTAAACATTTTTAACTGCAGTGACCATAGTGTCTAATTTAAGATTTTTTTTTATGTGAAAGAATATTAAAAATTGCAATGGTAATGAACATTTCATTGTCTGTAAAACACCTCATAATCTGATTAATTTCTCAGGCTATGCTGCTATACCTCTCTGACCTACAGTTTTTGAGGAAACTGCACACACAAAAAAGTGGCATATGGGGGAAGGGGAAGCTATATCCGAACATAAAAAGGTTTAAACAAAAAAATGACCTTCCAGATGTTGCTTATTTATACAAGACAAAGGGAATCTATATATTTACAGTATAAATGCATTTATCATCGGTCTCGGATTATGTCAACTTTCCTCTTGCGTTCAAAAATTAGATTTTATTTTTATGTTTGCAATGTCGCTTTTGTTTTATATTTATGATTGGTTGAAATAACGTAACACTAGAGCTGCTACTGGTGATTGTTCCTGGATCCATCTAAAAAGAATTACGGAAAGACCCGGGAACACTGCCTCATATTTTTTAACCACAGTTGGACGACATATCATATTTTTTAACCACAGTTGGACGACAACCTCAATAGGTGTGGACGTGGACTACGACATTTAACGTACAGTCATGTGTATATAGTGGTAGAATTTTGGATATTTTTTAGACAACTTTTGTAATTTAGCAGTGACTGGCAACCCAAGATTGCTATAGCTTAACTTTGTCAAGTGTATGTCATATTCAATTCCTAGCCAAACGCTACTGAGCCACCAACATGACCTCGGCAATCGATTGGGTCTAGAAATAAAATATATGTCTGTGGATTTAGCTTAGATCCATACATACTCTTTCTAACATTTCAATACCTTTTTTTAAGACAAACTGACCAAAATAGTCCATGATTGTGTATGCAATCTGTATTCATGGCAGCATTGAATGATTTGTTCCCAAATGTCAATTCTGATTCACCATTTCCATTTGGATATTGCTGTCATATTCATAAATGTTGATTATCTTCCTATATTTGAAGAATATAGTTAAAACTTTTCTGCTTAACATAGCAAACCATACTCAATACCCCATTCAAGTTAAGCAACATTTATTCATGATTTTAAAAAATATCTTGAAATCTGTGCTGCAAATAAAAGTTTGCGGATTTTGTCATGAGAAAAAGGTTATTTCAATCTATCAAATAAACAAACTCTAAATTTAGATAACTAGCTAAAAATAACGAATACTAATTTTCATTACCATTACTAATTTCAAATATGTTCAGTAATTACTTGCCAGTATATTTAAATAAATATCGTGTTTGTGTTTTACTGATTAAGTGCTCTATTTTAAGTAGACACGATTAGTGCCAGAGGTAATATGCTTTTATTATTATCTAGTATCTTTAAACAGTAAATTCAAATATTGATTTCCCTTTTCATGTTTTTCTTTAATTTGACTTACGTTAACGTAAATGATCAAAACACAAAATAGATCAAATGTAAACTGAAGTAGAGAAAAATTTTAAATGTCTAATAACAAGATCGTAATTTAATAACCGAAAAGTTTATTCAACTTTTAGGAAGACTTGAGTAAACAAAACGCAATTTTCGGTTTCTGGTTTACAGTTTGACATGTTAATAAACAAATTAAGTTGCCAGATTGTTTTCAATGAATACTTCACCAGAATAGTTGTCGAGATTATATCTGATATTATTTTGAGATAAAAGTGACGCTATTTGTATAATTTTAATTGGTTAGTGAGTACCACGTGCTCTTCTTCACTAATAACGTAGGCTAATCAAATAAGTTTTTGTTAAACGACCATGATTTAATCTCGAAACCAAGTCGCTTCTAGTGTCTTAAACATGGATTTCTCGACTTTTTTAAAACTTGCAGACAATATTTTAAACTAAGTGAGATTTTCTTAGCGGTGCAACAATGCATTATTATAAGAAATTTGCTTAGAAATAAAACAAAAACAAACAAATTACCAAAATTATAATTTCTTATATTTTTAGTAAATTCATTTCAAAATATTATTCTTAAAGAAAATTATGAAATATATAACTTTTAGTTTAAAGTTAATGTACAAAAATAAATAATAAAAATAACGTGAAAGGTGCAAGTAAGAAAGTTACATTTTCCACGTTAGGAGGTGGTGACACAAAATTTGATGAGTTCGATTCCGATGTAGTGAAGTGAGTGCGAGAAGCATTATGGATGTTTGACAAGATTTCTTAATATTTCGTGTTAACAGTTTTTTATTCGATTTCTGTATGAAACTATTCAAGTAAAAAAATTATTATATCCAGGATGAGCCTTAAACAAGGGAAAAAAGATACAAAGATGCGTATTCGAGCTTTTCCTGTGAGTGCTTTTGTGATAATGAAATATTTTTGGAAGAGTCCATTTAACAAACTAATCTACATATGAAACCTAATTGTGATTCTTCGTTAATGAAAAACAATGTCTTGATTTCCTAGTTGTATAACGTTAGAGATTTAATTTTAACCTTCAAAACATGATTTTCCCCTTTTTTGTATCCTGATATTGTTGATTATATTGATAATGTAATTACAAAAGAATAGCCAAAGTGTCAATAGTACTTCGATGTTTACACGATCAATTTGTTTTTGTTTACAAAAAGACCCTAATGATTATTATTTTTAACCAAAAACTGTTCAGTACCTTTTTCTATAAAAAGCCTTTATTAAAAAAGTCGTTTTATGCTATCTTGTTCAATCAACGACTCAAAAGTTTCAAGACGTTGTTTAGTGAAAACGGTCTATTTTTTAAAGATCATCTAATTTTTGAACAGCACATTAAATTTTAACAATATGTGTTTAATTTAAATTTGTTAAACTCTTCTGAAGCATCCAGTCACTATTTTTAATCTGTTCAAAACAAATAAAAAGGACAATCTAATTTTTTATATCTGAAGTTAATTTAACTAAGTTTTAAATTCTCGAAATGTCTGTACAACGACACTTATTTTTACTGGTGTATAAGTGCATGATTAGCAGAAGTATTTAATTTAGAATAAAAAAAATGGTAATTTTTTTTTAAACTAGAGGCTCTTAAAAACTTTTATTTTAATCATTTTTGAAAACTTTTAAATGTCAAGCTTTTTTATAGTTTTAGCTTTAGTTACATCAGGTAACACAAAAAAGTCTACATTGCTGTGAATGCCCTAGAGTAAAAATTAAGTTTTGCAGATGATTTTTAAATGTTATGATTTTGCAAAACTATTTTTTTAATTGATCATAAAATAATTTTTTTACACACTTATACTTTGTTGTCAGATGCTAATCTTCTCTTAACACATTCACTACAGCATCTAAAAGGATGCAAGTTGACTATTACTGTTTACTTGTTATTTTGAAGTATTTGCTCTAAATTTAAATGTATTTGCAATTTGGAGTTCTATACAATATTTGGTTCACTTTCGTCGTTAGTTATAAAACAATTAGGAACTTTATTTCAGTAAATTAAGTTTTAAAATTTAACAAGATCCAAGACAACTCTTTTATTTAAATACTTTTTAATAGTCAAGTAAATGAAATAACTAAGTCGATTCTAATGTCAACTTTTAGAAAATGTAAATTTTAGAATGGTGTGTTTTTGTATTTTTAAGTAGTTGCTGTTAAAAAAGTTTTAGCTAAAAAAAAATTAAATAGCTCTTTCTAACTTTGACTGTATTTTTTTAGCAAAGGTTGTTGATGTGTACAATTTGGCATTTTAACAAAATATTGGAGTTTGCCTCGAACTGGTTAAATACGTAGGAGATACATTTTTAGATTTTTAGACAAGCAAGTCTGCTGAGTTACGTTATAAATCATCTTTTTTTCACAATGGTTCCTCAGATTTAATGATGGACAGTTTTCTAGCAAATTAAATATAATTTATTTCATGCACAATACAGCTGTGCTTGATATTTAATTTGTTTCTTCTGTCATTTGATTTTCATAAATGTCACTTTAGGCAACAAATGGTAACTTCATAGATTTTTTAAAAGAACTTTTTTATGGATATTTCATCCTCAGGAAAATAGGTATTTCACTTCTGAAATGAACACGGTTGTAGATACTTATAGAGATTAGAGATGAGCTTAGTAGTTATTATTAAATAAAAACAGTTATTATGATATTATAATAAAATATCTAGTATATTTGACTGTTTGATATCTTTTAAGCGAGATTAAATGTCATCAACCTATAAATTAGGCGCCGTAAAGCATCAAATGCTAAATTTTTTCAATTTTTTTTTATTAGTTGATCGTAAGAATTGTTTTCATTAAAATACTGTTAATGATCCAACACTTAATAATTTTTCAATAAATTATTTATTTCTATTATATAAGCATATTAATTTCTCCTAATCATTTTTACATTATTAAATGCATATTGGCAATCTCAATATACACATAAAAAAAAATTCACTTCTTTACAAATTTTGTCAACATACACTTTAAACTTCCATCTAAATTTTGTTTTTATTTAATATAGCACAATATACCAGACCATGATAAATAAGAAAATTAATAACATTTCAAATTTAAGCTATTTACCTTTTTACAATGCGACATTGAATCGCTTTCAGTTAAAATCATTCATTTAAAGTGAAGCACAAGCAAAATACCTTTCTCCGAAATCTCCACTTACCCAAAGAATTTCCAAGATGTAAACAAAATACACTCGACAAATGATTCACACATTCATTCATACCTACCAACCATCTTCCCCACACCAAATGAATTGAACCATTCCTCTCCGATCATTCCCACAAATGAAAAAAAATATTCCGATTCAATCCACAAATATGATAGTTTCCAAAAAATATATTTTCAACCAATGAGTCCTAATATTAAAATATTTTTTATCGTATCACAAATACTTTTTTTATCAAAAATGTTTGGATCACATTTTGGGCATGTGCCAATAACTAAGTGACATAAATATCAGGATATTATAGTTACAGTGTTCACTCTAGAAATAAAAAGGTGCAGGGCGCTGTTGGCAGTAAAAGGGCAAAAAAACAAAAGTTTGGGGTAGGCGTGGCCACCCATTGACACATCGGGCCCGTGTCCGGAGGAATGAGTACTCAATTCTTAGCAAAAATGTAGCAATCTGATCTGAGGGTAAAACATCACATGTCAAAAATGATCTGTTGAGTAGAGGGAAAATCCTTTGTGATCCTCATGCCTATTCAGGTTGCAGCTCAGGCGATGTCCTCGTCATATAATCATAGTTCCAAATTACAAAGCAGTGTCCTCGGGTCCTTTTTTTCACGGGATAGATTCAGAATCGGTTTAGGCGTTTCTGGTTAAACGCATCTATTAATTGTTTTAAGAACATATTTTTGTAATTTTGATTTCGAAATACTGCTGTTTTTGAGTAATTAAATAACTGTTATTTCTTATAAATAATATTTTTAATTATCAGAAATTGAAATAATGATATTTTATAACTGTTATTAAAATATCTCATCACTATAATAGATATGCACTACAAACACAACTTGGTGATTTTTTCTATTACGGCAAAATCAAAGTAACATGGGTACTTAACTTTTGCAAGAATAATAACAATGATTTTAAAAAAATTTTACTGACAAATTATTAATTATAGGTAAGAAATGTGGTATGTTTAAAGTAGGGATGAAACGGATATCCGGTAACTATCCGGCTGCTTTTTAACTATCTGATATCCGGAAGTAAAGTGCCGGATATCCGATTTTCCATGCCGGATATCCGGATGAATAAAACATCGAAGATTTTTTTTGTGGCGATCAATTTTCTTTGTTCTTGCTTTAAGTATTTTCCTAAAAATTCTACCAATGTATTCACAGTGTGCATAATCTCCCTTTAACCAATAGAGACTTTAAAAAAAAAAACTTTTTTTCAAATTTTTAACTTTAAAATTATAGTTTTAACGAATTGTTATGGTGGAGGGTCATCACATCTCACAACTAATATAAAGCTGAATTAAAACATAAATTTCTCAAAAGTTTAAGCAAACTTCGAGTTTTCATGTTTGGAATGAAAGGGCATATAGTAAAATTACAATTATTCAGAAATTAAGTGTAAAATGTACAAAACATACAACCATTGCTAGCAGCACCCTAGAATAACCCTTTGTAAATATTTTTTTTTTTTTAATGTTTATTCAATTTTGGTATCACTTTAAAGATAAGGAATTGGGAAATATTACAGAATAAAAAAATATTTTAAAATTTTTGACCGATTTCCGTTTTTTCTAGTGTGTATGAGAAGTTATTTTCATAAAAAATAAACTGCCGGATATCCGATATCTGGTTTGTAATGTGCGCCGGATATCCGGTATCCGGCAAAAACACTATCTGGTTCATCCCTAGTTTAAAGAGAGCATAAATTACCTTTCACAGTGAACCAAATGATCCATTCACTAACTTGAGAAATAAACATTTTTGAGTATAATAATAGCATACCTACTAATTTTGGAAACGAGTTACACAAGCAAGAACCTCAAATCTACTGAATTACTAAATCTCTTTAACAAATAGATATTATTTTTCATTGGCTTGAATGTACCAAGTTAGAAAAACAATCATAACATTTAAAGAAAATGTATTTTATGATGATAAAAATAATTGTATCTATAACGCACATACTTTTAAAAAAAAATTAATTAAAATTCAAAATATTTTGATAAATCTGTTCAATTTTAATGACATTTTATTTAAAGACTGATTTCAGCTTTATCAGTCCCCATAAAAATAACTTTTTACCGGGTGTCCACAAACAAGGAAATATAAGGGAATTTGACCATTCTGGAAATATCAGGGATTTGGGGATTTTTTTGAAAAAATCAGGTAATTGGTCAAAAAAAAAAAAATAACTTGATTTCTGGCTGTGAAACATAGTTGATTGGTTGCAAATATTCAAATACTTTTTTAATTCAATCAAAAAGAGGGAAATTGCATATGGGACTTTTAAAAGTGTGTAAAAGTGAACATTTTCTCTTTCAAAGTCGTAGAAACCGCACCAAAATGCTGATGTTTAAAATTTGACAAACCAATTGGCTATCTATAACTAGGTACTTGCCCGCCCACTCAATTTATTTTAAAAATAGATCGTTCAAATGTTTAAAACTTGCTAAGTTCCTAGTAAAATTCAAATTTCTTTTGAACATCCCTAAAATGATTTTTTTTTCTGTTAAACTTGATGAAACTGTTGTTGCCTCTATTATTTTTTGGGTACATTTTAGATCTTAGGAAATATATTTTGTGTACTAAGCTGTATATCTAAAGATACTGGATTAGATTTAATAAATTAGTTTTATTATTAGGGATAGGGATGCATTGGGTTTCTACTTTTTTGAGTATATTGGATTTCTTTTTTAATATTGAGGTTACTTTAGACTTTGATCTTAAAGTACAATCTCTAATAATCTAAGATATATATTGCACTTACTTGGACTTTTATGATTTTTAATTAGCATTTTGAACTTTTGATGTATTTGGAAAATGCTTCGGAATTTTGAATTTAGGGTACATTAAATTTTTATGCATTGATTTTTGGTTGTTAAATTTTGGTTGCACACTTTTGGGAGTTGGAAAATCAAGCAAAATAATTAGTAAACTTATATATTAAAAATAAATATATTTATTGGGAAATAATAAGATAATGTCAAAGCATATCTTGCATAATAATAATTAATAATAATACATTTTTAAAATATTGCCGTAAAAAAAGTATGGCTTGCAGTGAAATTCAAAATGCTTTCCCTGTGGACAACCTGTTTTAGCTAATGTTTTGTTTGATCTGTCACTTATATCTGATGGTGCTTTTTGAATTGAAGTGCTGAACTGAATTATTATGTATCAGATATTCTTCTATGTTATCTCTGTAGGACACTTTAGTTCTTCTGCGGTCTTAGATTTATATATATCTAATATGTTTATATTAGTTTTTATATATTGAAGTACTACTATAAAAGTTTCTCAGAAATTGTTAAAGCAGTGTTCACTCTAGAAATAAAAAGGGGCAGGGTGCTGTTGGCAGTATAAGGGCACTTTATATATAAAAAAAAAGTTTTGAGTGTGCATGGTTACCCGTTGACACATGTCCGAAGGAATAGGTGCATGACTGTAGAGATCTGATCTTTAAGTTCCGATTTGTTGGTTGAAATCGCGCTATCTTGAAGGAATGATCTATACAAAAGTGATGTCTCTTTATGAAGATACTACTTAAAATCCAAAATTTGACATTTAAAAATTAGTGTTTTCGTTAAAACCCAAATAGATAAGTAGCCCTAATCAGACAAACCCCTTACAAAACTCAAAACTGTTGAAAATGCTTCTTAAATCCAAAATTTTTTAATAATTGCCTAATCTGGTAACTTTGCCCCAAGCTATCTTTTTTTTAAAAAACACAAAAAAAAATATTTCGTATGTGGGCACAGGCAACCAATAGGATTCGAAACAACACGCGTAGTTAAAAAGAAGTTTGTTTTTCTACTGTCATAATTCACTTAATTCCAATTTACACACAAAAAAAATTAATTGATGTTTAAAGACAGCTACGGAAACAAAGACGCTTGTTCATGACTGAAAACGGCAAGAAGGTGCGGAATTTTTTCAAAACAGAGCAGCATTTTTGGAGAAAAAAGGCACAAGGGCGCTATTCAAGGTGAAAAAGGGTCGGGCCGCCCTTAAAAAATGTCTACAATGAACACTGGCTAAAGGACATATACAATTTTTGAAACTCGAGTTAGAGCATTCTTTTTTGCAAAAAAAATGTGCTCATTTCAAGAAAAAGTTATTGCTTTACAACTGTAAAGATTTTAAGTTAAAGGGGGGGAAACACAAATAAAAATATTTCAAATTTAAATCGGTAAAAGTGAAGAAGTGTCTTCAAGAGAAACATAGGGTTGGGTTTTTCACTTCCTCATAAGGTTCTTTCAAACTTTTTTCTTGTTCATTGAAAGTGAGTTCCGACCCCTAAGAGAACCCTTGAGGTGGCATGTGTCTCTGTTAGTGTGGCCTGGTTAGTCCAAGTGGTGATTTAACTGTTTTTGAAGAATATGTTATGCTAATTTTTGATGACCGGCTAGTGCGCACATTTCATTTGTAAATGGGACTGCTCTGTCTTTTTCTCTCCCCCGTAAACAAAAAGAAGGAGAAGAAAGGGTCCGTACTCCTAAACGCTGCCAACAAGCTTGTTGGCAGTGTTTAGGGGTACACATTTTGACGTGTAGCAGCAATTCGTAAAAGAGCCCATCAACATCACCACCTGTAAACTGTATGTTAAAAGTAAAAAGCCATGAGAAAATCAATGCCACGACCAGGCCACACAAACATAAACAAGACTGTCACACCCCCATGTGTAGTATTGTCTATTGTGTTTAATTTGACTAGATGTCTGATTCAGTAAGTAACTTTCACAAACCTTGCTTCTCTCCTCACGCCAGATGACGATGGATGAGAAGTATGTGCAGAACATCTGGACCCTGCTGAAGAACGCCATCCAGGAGATCCAGAAGAAGAACAACTCTGGGCTGAGCTTCGAGGAGCTCTACCGCAACGCCTACACCATGGTGCTGCATAAGCACGGGGAAAGGCTCTACACAGGGCTCCGGGAAGTCGTCACAGATCACCTCGTCATGAAGGTACGCTTTAAATACTTGCCAGCCACAATCAGTAGTGGCTAGAGTTAACTTTTATATTAAAAAGGGCAGGGTGGATTTATGAAAAAGAGCACTTTTTTGTTAGTGAAAGGGTATTTTCCTTATCTCCCACTGGATAATTTGTCCACACAGTGTACATTTTGTGTTAAATTCTGTACCAACTTAATCTGGAAGAAATTATGTCATGTGAAATATGCTATGTCATTGCTGGTCTTTTATCTTTTTTTTTACTATATTTTACATTAACAACCTCTACTATATGTTTATTAACATATTCAGTTTTTGGAAATTCAGAATAGATGATCTGCAAAAAAAAAAAAAATGACTTTGAGGTTTTTGCCACAAAAAAAAGTAAAATATTTTAGAAAACAACATGACACAAAATAGATACAGAAAAGGGCCAAATCACATTTCTATCTTTTAAATAGGGCAGAACACATTGACACTTGAAAAAAAAAATGCAGAAAAGGTTGAACTTTGAAAATTGTCTTTAGAGTATAGGAATGAGCGATATTAGAATAACAGTTAAAATATATCATTATTTAAATTTACGATAATTAAAAATATTATTTTAAAAATTAACAGTTCTTTAGTTCTTCAAAAAAGTTATATTTCAAACTCGAATATATATATAGAGAATAAAATAAGTTATTCAAACAATTAATAGATTCGCTGTTTAATTTGATCAGAAACCATTACAAAAAAGAAGAGGTTTAAAAAATTAACAGTTAAAAAAAAATATTACCATGTTACTGAAAAGAAACTCGAGAAGAACGATTTGCTCCCACTTTTTAGACGACCTTGATTGAAACAAACTTGTTCCTCGATACAAAATAAAATTCCTCTCATATCAAAATAAAATTCCTCTCGTATCGCAATAATGAGCTGGATTAAATATTATTTGCTTCATTATTGGCACATGTCCAAATTTAGTGAACGATTGAAAACAATTCAAACCATTTCTTGATACTTTTAAGATAAAATATTATTACGATAGAAATCATTGGTTTAAAATATATATATATTGTATCATCTATCGTTTGTCTGAGTCAGAATATTTTACTGATGCCTTGTGGGAAGGATAGCAAAGTTCATTTTGTGTCGGGGAGGTTTGATTCAGTTTGTGGGTGGTTGTTTTTCTTGGGTAAAGTGGGCATTTGGCAAGACATCAATCGCAATTATCTTAATTCTGTGATTAATTATGCGACGGTTCTTCGGTGATCATTGCCTCGTCTCATTTTCGGATGAAGGGTTTAAGGTGAGGAATATCTGTGTTTTTTTTAGAGAGGTTATTTCATATAATGTTTCTGGTATGCTTTTTATTCAACTATCTACGTGTGAAAGAGGAGGAAGGGGGAAAATGTCTTTGTAGTGCGGATGTGTGTGTTTGAACTTGGCGCTTATTTAACTAGTTCGAACGCGTTTGAGCAAATTTCATTTTTGCTACAGCAGTGTTCACTCTAGAAATAAAAAGGGGCAGGGCGCTGCTGGCAGTAAAAGGGCACCACATTTTTGAAAAGGCATTTCTTGTTTTTAAAAGGGCACTTTTAAAAATAAATGTTTTGTGTGGGCGTGGCCACGCATTGACACATCAAACCCATGACCAAACAAAAAAAGTACCGATTTGTTGGTTGACATTGCGCCAGAGCTGCATATTGGGCTATTGTTAACGGTCTGGGCCTATCTTGAAAGAAAGACCCGTACAAAATTAATGTCTCTTTATGAAAATATTATTTGAAATCTAAAATTTGACATTTTAAAATTATTGTTTTCTTTAAAAAGCAATTCTGTAAGTAGGAATCGGATCCCTTACAAAACTGATAAAAAAGCTACTTAAATCCAAAATTTAATAATAAAATGCCTAGTCTTGGAAACCAATCCCTACCTAGTCCCAAACCATATTCTCTTTAAAAAAAACACAGAAAAAAGGCTTAGAATTTAATATGCAGGCACAGGCAACCAATAGGATTTGTGGAATGCCCCGTGTTCGAAATTACCGCAGAACACAACACGCATGATTTCACAACACGCATGGTTATCAAGGAGTTTGTTTTTCTACTGTCATAATTCACTTAATTCCAATTTACACAAAAAAAAATTTTTAATCAATGCCTTTTTTAAAAAAACTAGAAGCAATGCTTGACTGAAAAGGGCAAGAAAACCGGATTTTTTTCAAAAGAGGGCGGCATTTTTTAAAAAAGGGGCATGAGGGCGCTATCGAGATGAAAAAAGGGCGGGCAGGGCGGACCGCCCTTCAAAAAACACCTAGAGTGAACACTGCTACAGTGTTGAGTATTTCTTGGCCTTTAAAAGATATATTCGCATCGTCTTCAAAAATTTCATGTACATATTTTTGACAGAAAGTAAATAAGTTTTTTTTAAAAAATTTAAGAAACAAATTGAATAGCCAATGTACTGAAATTATATAAACTGTCTAAAAATAGTTGATTAAAATTTTTTTAAATAGTTTTAAAAAAGATGGCTTAATGCAATATAAACATTTTAATTTAATGTTATTTTTGTAATTGTATATGTATTGCATTTTCCATCCTTTTTTCTAATATTGAACTATATTCTAATAAACATGAAATAATGTGCTAAAATTATGTCATGTTGTACTATAAAAGAACACGTTATTTTAAAATGCGAAAACTTTTTACAGAGTCTTTTTTGAGTGATTTAGGTCGAACACTTATATTTTACCCCTTTCTCTGAAAAAATACCTCAGTAACAGTTAAAAGTAACTGCAATAATATCATAATAATTACCGTTCTTTTAGAGTAACTGTTAAGCTCGTCCCTATTACAGGAACACTAGTGGTGGCCGAATGGTTAAGGGCTCGGAAAAGCATCCGATGGGTGCAGGTTCAATGCCCAACATGTGTCGATTTGGTCATTGAAGGGTTGTAAATTCATTCCTTTTAAGACAAAAAAAATTCATGTATAAGGGACTCGTGCACGTTAAATTTGACCATGGTTCAAAAATATGAAGCAGTGTCTCCAGAAATTTCCTTCAAGATAGATCCCGAACCATCGCCAATTTATCAGCCAAGTTGATGTGTGCCAAAGTATTTAGAAAACAAATAAATTCCATGATATAAGTGTAATAATTATAGATTTACATTTTAAGGTAACATTGCTATTAAAAATGCTAAAGTAATTGAGCAGCAAGAGAAATGTCTTTCTCCGCTGAGGTTTGGTCTAGGAATGTGTCTGTTGAGTCGCACTCATTCCTGTTTATCGGAATCGGCAGCTCCTTTGAGAGGCACTCAATGTTGAAGATCTCCCGTTGATTCTGTTCTGGAGTATAAACACTAGATAAGTGGAAATGGTTTCTGTGAATTGCTTAAGAGAGAAAGGAAGGTGAAAGTGGCACCATAAGATAAATTGTCAGTGGTACCTGCCAAAAAATTTAGTATGTAACCTCTTACAATATTAGCCATACTTTTAATAATAACTGCCCATCTGAGAACAAATCCAGGTCCTCCTCTTTACACAGCCTATGTCAACTTGTCAGGTAATATACCAAAAATAATACACAAACATTATACTTCACCTAGTTGTGGTGTTCTTGAAAACTTGTTATTATGCCTTAATAATCCTTGGATACTCTTGCATATCTATTGGATCTTTAAAAAAGTACTTAAGTAAGATTTTATTTAAAAAAAAAAAACATTTTAATAGAATTTTACATTGGTGTCTATAATTAATTTAATCTCATGGGGGTAGTTATAATTCAATATAATTTTTAATGCAATTAAAATGTGTTGATATCATTTAGTACTTAGTTTTTAAAAACACAGAATTTATTCTTTTGGTTGTATTGTGTTTCATCAAGAATGGCTGATCTGTTAAATATAAATTTTATTTTATTGAATTTTTAGAATAATTTAAAACTGTTAACTTAGATGGGTTAAATAGCAATATTAACACTCATTGACTTCATAGTTATTCCTACCCAAAATATAAATAAACTACTACTAGACTTCTGTGGCTTGTAACATGAATGGCCAATGTCTAATATTAATCCAATGCAATATTGGGTCATAGATATTACCGAAATAGTTATTAATTTTTTGTAAACACAAAAAAAAGTAAATGTAATATTTTATTCAAGCTATTTTGATGTTCCCTGTACAACCAAAAAAAATTAATATTCAAATAGAAATGAGTTATATAATTATTAAGTTCTGTAAATTTTTAAATATTACACTTCTGTGATTTTTTGTTATTATTTTTTGCTAAAAGAGTTCATTAAGTTTTATCTAACCAAAGATTTGAAGAGTTCTGGGGTAAAATCACTTGATAGCAATATATTTGAAAATGAGATAGTGATGCCATTTTGTAGCTTTCAAAAGAGTACTATCACCAAGTGCATTTATTTTTTTGGTAGATGAAAGCAGTAAAAAAAAAGATAAGTTTCTATACACTGTGAGGGGGAAATACCTTACTCTTTCAGCAGAAGAACCACTTGATTGTACTTGGCCTCTAAAGGTTACCAGGGAAACTCCTTATCACTCAGATTGTCACCTTCGATTTCTGCAAATACTCTTTATGTCGTGTAGTAATTTTATTGTTGTACGGGATGGACGGTGAATATTTGTGCTCTTCCAGTTCTCTTGAAAACCAGCAAGATAAGTCAACAAAAACTTAACAAGACCGGTAGGGTTAGAGAAGACTGTTTGGGTAAGAAGTCGAAATGTTTTCAAATTATTCCTGAAGGTGGACATACGAAGATGATAGGAAATCCAAAGAATTGGCAGACCATCATGAACAAGGTGGTTACTTAAGTAACAAGCCTAGGAAGGACGCAAATGAAGTTGGACCCAACATTGCCAGCTGTGCTAACTGGGTCCATATACTGAAAGAGAAGGTTGCACACGATGTTTCTGTTTATTTAAGAGCTTTTATCTCAATGCATGGAATCACTGTGAACTGCAATGAATTCTTTAAAGGCAGTTATAGGTGCTTAACCTATATATAAGAAATGTGAGAGACGTGTATCGGAAACACAAACTTTTCACGGAGGCAGTGGATATGAACACTTTTATCCAATGGTTCAAAGGACACAAATCCCATTAGGTTAGACAGAAAAAATATCTTTCAGGAGAGCTAAATAAAAAAGGTTAAAAAATTTGAATGAAAAACCTGATCTCATCTGCCACAAGCATTCATTTTATGTTCAATATGCGTATTCACTAATTAAGCCAAAAAAGTGGGGTGGGGAACCACCAGGAAAAAATCTACTACCAACAAGTTTGTGCCATTAACCCGCTCGTATACTGTGAGACTACCCATCAAAGGTCTGAAGGCTAAAAACCTTTCTCCATTTTGGACTCGAGAAGAACATTGAATAACTGACAACTGGAGACGTCAACAAAGGAATACTTAGATGACCCTCCATGATGGAGGAGACCAACCTTTTTATCTGCAAAATTCTAACACAATTTTTTTTTTTTGGGGGGGGGGGGAGGTTTTTTTTTTTAATATTTATTCAGGGTGGTAACATAACCGGGAAGTCAGGGAATTTTTTTATTCTGGAAATGTCAGGGAAAATTAAAAAAAAATCACAAAAAATCAGGGAAATTTTCAAATTTGGTTAATTAAAACGGCAATTATTATTGTCTATTCTGATTTGTTTAGTCGTCAATATTTCCTTTTAGTTCCGATTAAAAAAAAAATCATAGTCGAGCGCATGCGCAGTTTTGTTGTTGATAGATACGTGAACCGCTGCTGGAGGGAGAAACGAAATCAAAGTTAGACTTTGAACTGCAAAAAACATGTGGCTGCTAATGAATCTGCTGAATCAACAATTTGTTGAAAATTGTATTAGAAATATTTTTATTATGGATTTTTAGTATGGATTGAACTCTTATGGCAAGATAAAAGATTGGATTTAAAGACAGGTCGTAAGGACTTTGAACTTTATTTTAATATAAATAAATTATACCTTTTCTACTGCACCCTCTTCATATGCAAATAAGTTTTAAAGACTTTGAGTTTTTTTTTCTGACTATTTTATGGAAGCTTTTCAGATTTTATAATAGATTAAATATAAATTTCATATTATTATTTTTCAAAATAATTCTTCAATATCTTAGGAATTCAACAATTTTAAGAATTCCTCCAGTGTATCACATTTTGAATTATTCTTCGTTTTTGCTTAAAAATAGTAAAGTTTTGTTATTTTCTGTGCTTTTTTTATTTAAAATTAATGATTAGATACCGTATATACTCGCGTATAAGCCGACCCCCTAAATTTAGGACCATTTTTGTGGAAAATTGAAAATTCGCGTATAAGCTGAGTTGTATTTTCGTACATGAAAAAATTCCGATTAAAATCGGCCCATCATCGAGAAAACAATGATATTTTAATTCTTAAAATAAATATTTAAGCCGAGAAATCGAAAATTAAAAAATAAAAGGGGCTACAGAAACGACCTTTCTCGAAGTTCGCAGCTATTCGTCGTGCATAAAAAATATATACCATTCGCGATGTTCTTGTGTCTTTCAAACCGCCATCGGACTTCTTAAATTAAATCTCGCTTATTATCATAACAAGATATTTTAAACCACATACTTAAATACCAAAATATGCAATTTCTAATTATTAACATCGTTTTTTAAAGAATTAAAAACTTAGAAAACTTCAACTGTTTTCTATTACGTTGATTACTGTCACTATTAAATACAGATGAGCATTTTTTTTATTCATCTCGGAAGGAAATACTAGTATATTGTGGATCAACGCATACTTATTAAAATATTTAGTTTTTAATTGCGAAATAATTGACTTGAGAGTAGAGCTTGAATTCACCATATTTAGCAAAGTCCCGATTTTACCGCTTTAAAGTCAATTCCATCCAAAATTCTAATAAGACAACTATTAATATCTTTACATAATATTATCAAGGAATAAAATCTATAATTGGGAAATAAATTGTGTTTAATTATTTCAATCGAGTAAGAAAGACATTGAATTTAAAGTGGTGTCATTCGCTACGCACGATGTCAACTTCTTAATCTTCCATCCAAAATTTTATTAAAATACGTATACAGCTTCATAAATTCTACAAACCAATTAAATATTTATTAAAATATATACTTTTTATTTAGTTAAACTGATGATTTATCCGAGTAGTGCAATTTTGCGTTACGATGCGCAGAACGGTCTTCAGTCAGCACATGTGACGCACATTCTCGATCTCGGATCGGGAAATCGGAAATCGGAATTAACCTTACGGTGTGTCGACCAGAGGTCCTTACACCTTCATCGAATTAAGTCTAGTAAATAGAATAACGTTAGCGGGGTTTAAATTTAACTAAGAAGTTACTAATTAATTGTTGGGGGTTGGGGGCCCTAAGGCTAAACGCGAGTTCGTTAGAAAAACCTGAAAAATAACATCAGTAGATGGTGTGTGTTAGAAATAAGTAGAGACAACAAGTGATTTGTGAAACATATTTTATTATTATAAGATGCAAAATACACAACATTGATGACAATAACATAACCTGGCTACTAGCTAAAGAGCAGCTGTCGGGAATTTGACATGTCAATGTGACAAGCAAGTCTAGAAATGCCTACCAGGTGGGGTCGTGGTGAATGGTTCTTGGTCTTTTATGTTTTTGGTTTACCTCGTGATCATACTGTGTGATTTCTTTAAGGTGTTGTATTTCTGAGTTTGCGATTGCCATGTTATAGTTGTGAGAGATAGTCAGTATTGCTGTGTCAATAGTGTCCATTTTAAGGTCCCTGTGTAAGATTTTATTCCTGACATACCTTGGTGCATCTGTTAGCCTTCTAAGGGCTTTGTTTTGAAATGTTTGAAGTTTCTTTCTGTGTGTTCTTCGAACTGCAGCCCAGGCCGGACAGGCATACAGCAGAACTGGTCTGATCATAGTTTTGTAAAGAATTACTTTGTTTCTAAGTGTCATTTTTGAGTTCTTCCCAATGAGGGGATTTAAGCTTATACTTGCACCAGTCGCTTTTGCGAGAGTTTGTTTAATGTGTTCTTTAAAGCTAAGTTTACTGTCTAGGTGTACTCCTAAGTATTTGGTGTGGTGTTCTCTCTTGATCTCTGTATTAAAGATCTCAAGATCGGTGTTGTAATCAACTAGTGTGTCGTGTTTGCGGAAGAGTACCGATACGCTCTTTTGAGCATTAATTTTGATGCGCCAGTCTTCGCACCATGATTCTACTGTGATTAAAGCGGCTTGTAGCTTCCCAAAGGCTATGTCACCGTGCTTAGATTTAGCTAGTATTGCTGTATCATCGGCAAATTGGGCCGTGATGCAGTTATCGAATGTAGGGAAATCGTTTATGTACAAGTTAAATAAGACTGGTCCAAGTATGCTACCTTGTGGTACTCCTGCTTTAATGTTGGTGAGTGTTGAAAGTGTGTTGTTTACTCTAACCTGAAAAGATCTCTCTGAAATAAATGAGTTTATCATGTGTATCATTTCCTTGGGGATGTTTTGGTTTATTAGTTTTTTGATTAGCCCTTTGTGCCATAAACTATCGAATGCTTTTTCTACGTCTAAAAATACGGCTCCTATCATTTCTTTATTGTTAAACGCTTCTCCTATTTTTTCCACAATCCTATGAACCTGATGCGTAGTTGAATGTCCCTTTTTAAATCCGTATTGATTAGTATTAATTACGTTGTTTGTTTCCAAAAAAGTTTGCAGTCTAATGTTTAAGACCTTCTCAAAGACTTTCGCCAAGCAGGGCAAAAGACTGATAGGCCTGTAATTACTGGGTTGGAGGGGGCTTTTTCCTGGTTTTTTAAAGAGTATTACGATTGCTTTTTTCCATTGGCTTGGGAAGTATTTTAACCTGAGGCATGCATTGAAGATGTTGGTGATGTGTACTATTACCTTATGGGCAATATTCTTAAGTGCTTTGTTTGAGATTAGATCGTATCCAGAGGCTTTTTTAGGATTTAACTTGGTTATAATGTCAGTCAGTTCCTCTGGGGTGGTGTAACGTATGATGTTGTGTGGCTCTTCTGCTAAGTAGTTGTCTACTTCATTGATTGTGTCAACAACAAGTTCTAAGTTGATTGGTGAAAGATGTGGTGAAAATTGGTTGTGTAGACTGGAGGCAAGAACCTCTGCCATGTCGTGTTCGGTGTAAGCAATAGAGTTCGGTCCTTGAAGAGGGCCTATGTTTTGGCGTTTGGTTTTTAGGGCTTTCGCCATTTTCCAAACAGTGTTGTTCTGTAGTGAGAGCCTCATGACTGTGTTTTCCCATTGAGTCTGTTTGTATTCTTTTGTGAGGGAGCTTACTTTCTTACATGCCTCGTTCCATTTACGTTTATCCTGGGGGTGCCTAGATTGCTGGTAAACCTTCCTAAGTCTATTCTTTTCCCTGATTTCGTCTTTAATCTCATGGGGGAGTTTTAGGGTTTTTTCTAGTTTAATGGGTTTTGAGCAGCTATCTATATCCCTTTTTAATTTGGCTGTTAAATTTACAATTGCTTCATCAATTTGATTTATTGTTCTCATATTTGGGTTTACTGTTAGATTTACATCCGAAATGGAGTGAAATCTTTCCCAGTTAGTTGTAAATTTGGTTGCTTCCGGTGGTTGGGTGAGGCCATAAAAAGTGAATGTGACAGGGTTGTGATCTGAATTTAAGCAGCTGTGTACTTTAAGTGTTGGGTTTGATGGTATGCCCTTTAGGAGCATTATATCTAATATGTCTGGTCTGTGCGAGAGAGTGCCTGGATAGTGTGTGGGTTCATCTGGGGCGGCGATAGAAACGCCGTGATCCAGTATGTATTTTCTAAGTGTGATGCCGTTTCTGTTGTTAGCTCGACAGCCCCAAATAGTGTTTTTGGCGTTTAAGTCGCCAGCTAGAATGGTTGGTAGTCCAGTATTTAATAGGGCTGTCAAGTCGTCTGCTCCGATTATGGAGTTAGGTGGGTTGTAAACCGAAATAACGAGGATTTCTCCAAAGCTCTCGTTTTCCAGTACTACGGCACAAGCCTCGATGGTGTTAAGTGTTGGGAGAATGTACTCTGTGCATTTAAGGCTGCTTTTAATGTAAATGGCCACTCCTCCACCTTTATTAATTAACCTATCTTTCCTAAATAATTTATAGTTTGCTATTTTCGCATTGTCACTAGGACGAAGGTGTGTCTCGTTTACCATCATTATATCTAAGTTCTTTTCCATTATGAAATCTTTAAGTTCCACTAGCTGTTTCCTAAGCCCGTTTAAATTCGCAAAGCCTACTTCCGTGTAAAATGTGGGTGTAAAAGTGTGAGTTCCCTTGTGGTGTAATTTATTATTCATAATTTAACATACTGACTAACTCCTCGAAGGCGCTAAACCCTACTTCTAATTTGGCCATGATACCCTTTGCCGATTTAAATTTATTTGCGGTATTTTTTAAGATTGTAAGGATACCCTTTAGATTAAACGATTTCATGAAACTCTGAAATTGTTTAATATAATCGAAAATGCTCTCTTCCTCTTCTTGGGGCTGCTGTGTTGGCTGTTGTTGTGTCTGTTGAGTGGGCGCTGAAGGCGCTGGTTGAATGAAGATTGGTGTAGGTTCTGGTGCAACAGCGTTTGAATAGCTGACCCCGGGCCTCACGAGTGAGGGGGCGGGGTTTGCGGAGGGGGTGTGACTATCATTGTGGGCGGAGCCTCTGGTGTGTTGTTCGTGTATGTTATGATCGACGAATTCGTCGTTTTGAGTTTGTTTCTTGGGATACTTAGGGCATCCACGGAAATTTGCAGTATGAGGTCCTTCACAAAGGGCGCATTTGGGCGAATCAATGCGACCCTTGGTGTGACACTCAGCTGTAAGATGGGAACCCGCACATTTCACACAACGTACCGGGTTCCTACAGCCCGACTGGGCGTGGCCAAAACGCTGACATCGGTGACACTGCGTCGGTTGTTTAGACTTTCTATAGGTGTCCACATGAACTTTTAAATTCATGAGTTCAGCTAAGTTGTAAATTCGTTTGTTGTTTTGAGTGTTGTGGAGTTCCAAGAAGAATACAGGGAGGGGAACCTTATAGCCGTCCTTCGTTTTAGAAAATTGGAAAACGGTTATTATGCCATAACCCAGTTCCATAAGTTCTTCCTTAATGCTATCCGTACTAATGTCCGCTGGGACGTTCCTCAGTATCGCTTTTAGCGTTCGATCTTCTTTCATCTTGTAGGTGTGATACGGTATGTTCTGTTCGTCCAGAACATGCGTAGCTATCCTATACTCGATGGCAGTCGAGACCTTTAAGTTTAAAGTTTCGCCCGAAGCCTTACCGCTGAAATTGCTTAAGCCAGCAACTTTCAGGGTTTTAGCTAACTCCTTCCAATTAATTTTAGGATTGGTGATTACGATGGGGGGGATTTTGTGAATGTTGGCCTTGGGGGCTGCTGTGAAAGGTGTGTGGTCACTAGTGTCCATAGTTGTGTTTGTTGTGGTGTCTTCGCCAGTTTCTAAAGCGGCGTATTTGTTTGTGACCTCCAAAGGCTCGGGGCTAACGCAATCCCGAGGCCGTTTGAAAGTCTTCTTGGGAGTAATGAACTCCTTTACCCCCTCTATCTGTGCGTTAACAACATTTGGGATGTTGTCAATCGAGCTTTCCATTAGATTTAAAGCTGGTTCGAAAGTGCTGCGGGCGAGCCTAGCGCACGCCTCCATCCTTTCTTTTTCTAACCCGTTCATTTCCCTTTTCTCCTCAGCTGTTTTTTCTCGCTTACCTATCAGATAATGATGCCTCTGCAGCAGTTTCTGAATGTGGTTTACTATCGATAGTTCGTCGTTTATTTTTACCGTGGGGTCGTCTGGAAACCTTCCCTGCGAGCTCCCACTGGGAGTCGCCAAACTTACTTGGCCGTCTGGGCCGCCGTGGGACTTCTCGCCACCTGAAAGAACCTGCGTGCTCCCACCGGGAGTCGCTGCACTTACATCGCTATATTCGTCTCCAAAGATCAAACTCTTGCCTGAAATAGAATTCATCGAACTCCCGCCGGGAGCCGAGGTGCCTAACTTATCATTCCCTAACCTAACATTCCCTACCACTGAAAAGGAATCAGCCACTTCAGCCTGAGGGACCCTTAAAGAGGAATCCGAAGTGGTTGTGGAAGGAGGAGAGGACATGGCTTTTTACCAAGAGCCAAGCCTAGATAGAAAAATATACTACTGCCGGGCAAACAGAAAGCGTACCAAACCACCCTTCGGGGAATTGGCAGCTAATGGTAGTTTCACCTAAGAAACGGGGAACCGCTCTGTAGAGTTACGCTACCATCGGAGACCTCGGACTTACGTTTGTTAAAAAGAATTAGATCTTACACCTTGATCTGCTACACGCTGCAACTTCTGCTTCTCGCTAGTTTAAATGCACCACCGATCGCTAATGATTAGCCTTGAAAAAGGCTGCAACCCAGTGTCATACAATAAACCAACTCGGGATCGCCGGCGGGAACACGGCCGAGCGCGGGGCACTCGGGAGCTCGAACACGGGAACTGGACAGGAGCCTCTTGAAAACACGACCTCACTTCACGAGCGTCGGACTGGAACTGATGATCTCGGATCGGGAAAATGTGTCGGCGCGTTTTATAAGAATCCGCTTAATTTAAACTTCTCTCCATTTCCAATTTTAGGCAAATTACATTATAAATTTTACTGACCCGCGTATAAGCCGACTCCCCTACTTTTTGATGAAAATTTTGACTGAAATTTCTCGGCTTATACTCGAGTATATACGGCAGATGAAATGTAAGTATAGGATTGGGACATAAAGAAAATTTTGTTTTTGTTTATTTTGTATTTGAAATTTAACTAAATTTTTTAAACTTATATATTAACATATTAATATATAAACAATATATTTATTGTAGCAAAGATACTTTGTTTGTTTTTATACAAAGTATGTATTATAACATTTATTTAACCTAATTGCAAAGTCAGGGAAATTTTTTGAAACCATCAGGGAAGTCAGGGAACTTTTTTTCCAGGATTTTGTTGCCACCCTGTTATTACAATGTGTTTATTACTACACATTCAGTTAAATAAAATCTTTTGCTATATAAATAAAGTGTCTCTGAAGTTTTTTTTATAAACCTTCCGTACATTTACATATAGAACAACTTATTTTTTGGTCAAAATCTCATTTTTTGTTGTAAAGAGATTTTACCCTTGGACCTTTTATTTGCTTATCTCAGGTAGTATTATTTATAAAGTTAAATTATTAATATATTTTTTTAAGAATAGTTTATTAGACTAGTATCACAAAATAATACTATTAAAATAAACTTAGTATTTTTATTTATAATTTATCTTTCTGATTTTTCTTAAATTTTGATTAGTTGAAGTTAAAAGCCTTCATCCTGTTTCAAAACAAGTTATGTGAAAACTAAATTTAGGTTGTAACTTATTCATTAATCTGAGAACATATACATTTTACTAAAAAATTTGCTTCTTGTTTTCTTTATTTTAAATATATATTGTCAATAATTAAGTTTTCGTGATTTTCTTCAAAAAGCTTTAAGTGTATGCCTTCGCATCTTGGCTACTCACCTGTTAACCTATTTCTCCTGGTTTGTTTAGCAGATATTGAACTCAAGATGAGCTTACAATCAACTAAATGAAAGATTTTTGCTTTTAGTAATGGAAAGTATCAATAATAAACTTTTGATTTTGTTTAGATACAAAACCATTTTAAAAGGTATTCTTTTTCACAAATAATAATAGTACGTGAATAAGAGGGATTAATCACAACTGCCTACGCTTGTAAATAAAACAACTACAAAATAATATTTATAAAAAATATATTGTGCGTTGCAGGTGCGTGTGGATGTTTTGGGCTCTCTGCGCAACAATTTCCTCCAGACGTTGAACCAAGCTTGGAATGACCACCAGACCAGCATGGTCATGATCAGAGACATCCTCATGTACATGGTAGGTGCATAAGTCTTCTTACCTGCACCACTTTTATAAATTGATGCAGTGTACCGATTCCGACGATGTTAACATAAGGTTTATATGTTTTGTATTCATCACTAAAATTAAAAATAATATAAAATACTAAATATATTAATTAAATAATTATTTCCAATATTGTATTTTTGTTAGGCGTGCAAAACTTGTCAAATATTTTATTACTTTAAACTGTTTTCGTCTATAATTCAGTTGGATTTTAGCTTTCTGCTTTTTTGCGCCTTGCATATAATTTTTTACTCGGATTTTGCTTTTGGGCCAATCTTGTTAAATGCTTTTTAAAAACTTACAGTAAAACCTCTTTACAAAAGACTAATAGGGGCCCTGTTTAAAAAAAGCCCTGTTTATAAGAAAAAAATTCTAAAATGGATGTCATCAGTGAAAATACAATAGCTATCTATAAAAAGTGTGTATTATATATCAAACATAAAACAGTCTTTAACATAGGTTGAATTGAAAAAGATGTGTATGATCACTGCATTAATCTGCAGATCACTGCATTAATCTTTAGAACAAGATGTTAATGGTTCAAGTTGATTGTACATTCAGTAGTTCGAAAAATAAAATATTTTTGGCTGGGTTATATTTGCTGCTCATTTCTTCAGCCTTAACCATCAAGTTTTTTAGTGCACTAGGATTTGTGCTTTTATCGATGATAACAGTTTTAAGAAATTACAACCATCTGCATTCCCAAAGCTAACTCGTCGCTCCCTTCTTTTTTTTCTGCCAGGCAGTTTTCTTGTGTTTTTTATAACTAATTGCATCTTTCCCTCCTAGGACCGAGTGTATGTTCAGCAGAACAGCGTGGACAATGTGTACAACCTGGGTCTGATCATCTTCCGGGACCAAGTGGTCCGGTACGGCTGCATCAGAGACCACCTGCGTGAGACCCTCCTTGACATGGTCATGAGGGAAAGAAGGGGCGAGGTGGTTGACAGGTGAGTACATTTCGGCAACACTTCTGTTGAATCCTTGTCCTTACATTATGAGGACTGGTTGCTCAGTGATAAAGAAACTGAGGAAACTTCTGTAATTTCCCCCGAACACATTTTTTACCCTAGGCAAAAATTTCCCCAATAAATATTGTAAGGGTTAATCATGTTTTTCCCTTCTCATTTTGCGGTGGTCAGGGCTCTTGCTACACCTGCCCAATCTCTCGCGACTTCAGTCCATCTATGCATGATTCATCGTTCGTGCATGAAAGATGAATGTTATGTTCTTTTAGCATTAGTAACGTAATTAAATTTATTTATTTTTACATTTCATACATCATTTCAAAAGATAATTATAAAAGGTATATAATAACAAGCATAAGTAGATATCTTCGTTGTAATATTTATTTCTCGTCCTTAATAAAAAATTTACCGAGCAACCCAAATTTCCCCTGATTCTTGTTCAGACATATCCTGCACCCTTTGATAAAGTATCCAGGTAAAAAAAAACTATGCGTTTAAATATACACGAGACAAGTTGTGGCGATCTTGTGAACGGATTGTTGCCAGATTTGTTATATACACAATTTCCAGTGACATTTATATGTACCAGTGCTTATTAAATCTGATTATGGTTCGATGTCCCAAAGCCTATTGAGGTGCCAGCTGAGATAATGAACTTGTCATCTATGAATGAAGTCCTGTAGTTTATCAATTTTGTAACTTATTTCCTTCCCGTGCGTAGAACGGGTATTTCAGCTACTATGTATATATATATATGTTTTTTTATGTTGCATTTGTGTTTTTTTGAAAATTAGTGTAGCTACTTCAGATTTAGCTAGGTTTTTTTATATATTTGAATTGTGTCAGTGAAGCAAGTACACGTTTCTGTAATTCAGAAATTTTCACTTAGTCTTTAGATGTACGTTATAAATATTTTAATTGCAAATTTATTTACAATAATTTTTTTATATATTCGTGAAGCATTGAAAATTTGATTAATTTGAAATTAAATAATCTTCTTTTTTAGGCTCGCCATAAAAAATGCTTGTCAAATGCTGATGGTTTTGGGAATAGATTCGAGGTCCGTGTATGAGGAAGATTTTGAAAAGCCATTTCTGGCGCAGTCTGCTGATTTTTACAGGGTGAGTTTTTCATAATAAGATAAGTTACGTGTTGTATTTTATAGCTATTATTGACTTTTTTGGCAAAACCACAAGGAATTACATTAAGTTTAAACATTTGTCAAAAATTATATTTACCAATTTAACACACTAATATATCTATCAAGTTTTCTATAATTTCATGAAATTGATCTCAAGGTATACAAGTTTAAATATTTGAAGCATATAAAAAAATCTGTATGAAATTTTGTAAAATAAATTTTGTATGTTTATCACCAGATTAATGCTTACAAAAAATAAGTTACTGATAAATGCTTTTTTGCTAAAATTAGTTGACAATCTTCTATGATTGAAAATTTTTAGTTGGCTCGTGAATTGCCTTCCGAAAAACTACCAACAATTGAAAAAACTTTGTTCTGATTTTAAAAATGCACATGCCATCACACATGTAGCAACTTACGAGATTTTCATTAAAATAAAACCTATTAACAGCGTATTTTAAAGGGTTTAGGTTATATTTATGGTTCTTAAAGATTGATTAGTAGTTCAAGTCCCGAATTTGTAAAATAAAAATATCTTTAAAATCCGTACAATTTTATAAGTTAATAGAATAACCTCATAAAATAGCATTCAGCTGGTTCAAGTTGGCAGATTTGTAATGGGAAAACACTCAACAGTGTGTTTGCAGATATAAAGTGAAAAGCCATATTTATTAAATCATTAAAGTGGCAAACGTATGTCTATATCTAAAGAAACTAAAAGAAGTGATAAGTCTTTTTCATATGGCCAACAGCCAAATTAAGCAATAAAAATATAAAATTTCGATAGTTTTATTTTATTTCTTTGGAGCATATTTGGAAGATTTTAAATATTAAATTGCAAATGTTTTTTTGTTTTAATAAGCACAAACAATATAATCAATTTTTAAATACAGGATAGTGATAAATTGTTGGGGAATGGCCATTGGTTAGATATTTAACTAAACATAATAAATCATTCCTTTTGCTACACCTTAACTACTTTGTTGCTAAGTGACTTGTTTAAAATATAGTCCTTAGCAAAACCTTTGGCAAAAATGTTTTATTGTGCCAATACATCTAAATGTGATATAGCCAAGTACTGACCATTGCCCAACAATTTTTTGCTGATTTCTTTTCTCAAAGCGTTCCTGATAATTGAAGTTTTACTGTAATATATCGAAACGTAATTGCCCAGTTTGTTTTATATTAAATATTCGAATTAAGTTAACTTTTCGAGGTAGAATTTTTGTTAGGTATGTGAAACAAATGTTTTATTACTTATTCATAAATAATTCACTCCAACTTTTATTTTCAACTTTTTTGTTTTTTTACATATAATTCAGATTTTTGTTTTCACTTTTTTTCCCAAGCTTATTCTGGAATGTGGTAATGCTACACAAATTTGTCGTTAAAACTTGCTCAGATTTAATAGTTTGGTAGAATAAATGCTGGTCCTTGTGTGTGTGTTCAGATGGAGAGCCAGAAGTTCCTGGAGGAGAACAGCGCCTCGGTGTACATCAACAAGGTGGAGGCGCGCATAGGGGAGGAGGCGGAGCGAGCGAAGCACTACCTGGACGAGTCCACTGAGAAGCTCATTGTGAAGGTGGTGGAGGATGAACTCATCAGCAAGCACATGAAGACCATTGTGGAAGTGGGTGCTGCTCTCTTTATTTCTAGAAAGTAGTTAAATGTCGTGTGTTTTTAAAGATTGCAAGCTTAAATTTGAATTTTGTTTGTGCTACTTTTCCAATAAAAGTTCAGATGAAAAAACCTGAATTTTTATCGTTCCCGAGTTCGATGCAAATCCTTTTCAAAGTTTTATGGGTAAAAATCATAAAATAATGTTCAATAATTCTAAACAGAAAAAGGACATAATGACTAAAGTAGCTTTGGTCAAGGAACGTCAACAGATTTCCACTTGAATCTGGAGTGATCATTAACCTTTTTCTATCCTTTCATGTGGGAGTGCCTCTTTGGCTTGCACGTTAGTATAGTGGGATGCGCAAAGTTAAGTGTTATGTGCAATTGCTTTGCTTAACAATACGTGTTGAACATTATCTCCCGAGGTTCAACATTTTTGTTGGAGAGCTGTAGCATACATACATATATATATATAAATCTGTTATGGAATTCACCAACCACCACTGGTACTATAATATTTTGAGAATTCAAATGATCTCTTAATATCAAATCCCTAAAAAAGCACTTAGCCCCTTCTCAGTTGTTTTTTGATTTCTGTTGCATTCTTTTAAAAAATACCTATTTGTATGTTCTATCCTAAATTCTAATTGTCTGTCCTGTATGGCCTCCTGGGGACCATACAGGCCAGACAATACTGGACGTGTGATGGCGAACAAAAAGGGATAAGACATCTGCGCACAAAGCATCTAGATGTTTTTGTCATTATCCTTTTTATAATATTTATGTAAAAAAGTCAACTATATGTAAAATATTTGGTGTTTTGTTTTCAGTGTAATTTTTGTGTGCTATGTGTTTAGTGGTTCCCAGTTTTCTCTTTAACATAGACTCACTTGTCAGACTGGCAACATGCTTCAACTTCTTTTATTTATATCATACATATATAATTAGAATTGTCAACATATATAATTAGAATTGTAATTGAAGATAAACATTATTTTTTAGATGGAAAATTCTGGTGTAGTTCATATGCTGAAAAACCAGAAAACAGATGGTATGTTTACAAAACTTCAGTGTTTATGCATTTATGCTTATGAAACTTTTTGTCCAGGCATGATCATTAAAGAAACTCTTACACTCTATTTTAAGACTTTGATAGTTAAAAATTCCAGTAATTTATCCCAGGTGCCACTAATTTAATTGTAGAAGCATGAATAATACTTAATGGGTTACTTTTTCTTTTTTTTTAATTTGAAAGTGCAAGGAACATTGCTGTATTATAAATTTAATTGTAATTTATAGTATTTCACTCGAGAGATTTGAATTTCAGTATTTACTTTTTGCTTTAGTTCTATAAACAAATTATATTGTTTAAATATTGCAAAAAGTTATTAAGAATTCTTAACTAAAAATTTATTTTTAATAGAATTTGTTTTTAATAAAACAGCTTCTCTAAAAATCCAATAAAACAGATGGACTCTTGTAATTATCCAGTATTGTGTACATTTCTATTGTTATTTGTCCACGCCATTTTTTTATTATTATTTTATATATTTCCTAGAAAAAGGTCCCAACACCTTATTGAAAGCACTCATTGTACAAAATAGCAGGAGTTTAAAGTTAACAAACATTATCTTTTCTTAACAGACCTTGCGTGCATGTACAAGCTGTTCAGCCGAGTTCACGACGGCTTAAAGACGATGGTGGCATGTGTGAGTTCGTACCTGCGGGAACAGGGCAAGGCGCTCGTCACAGAAGATGAGGGTGGAAAGAGCGATGCCCTCACCTTTGTCAAGGTCAGTCATTTCATATTATCTTTTCATTTATCTTTCATTATCTGTTTCATTTATCTTGTACCCTCTTACCACCCTTTCTATTCATCCATTGAAAATGAAAGCAGAATCACTTTAGCAATAGTGAGTTGCAGTGTTCCCACGCACCTGGAAAACCTGGAATTGCCAGGGAAAATGAAAATGACCTAAAAAGTCAGGGAATTGTCAGGGAAAATTAACAATTTCTCAAGTTTTCTGGAAAAGTCAGGGAATTTTGTTAGATGAAGATGCCTTTCTAAATTCCTTTCTCACCATCGATGAAATGTTCTTTTCGTTACAAAAATATAAATTTGTAAAAATGATAATTTCTCTGTTTTTTTAATACTTTGATAAGTGAAGTGAACACTTCCTTTTTACAGACTTCAACATTTCTCTTTTAAAAAATCAGTAATTTTTCATATTTTTGCTTCTGGAATTTTTTTAACACCTTCTGGAAAACCTGGAAAAGTCAGGGAATTGTAATCTGAATTTTGAGTGGGAACCTTGGAGTTGGGTGATTGTTCTCGCTTTATTGCATGTAAATCCAAAAACAATTATACGATCGACTTTTTGAAGAAACGAAATTATAAGTATTTTATGAAAGGGAACATTCTAAGTAAAATATTTTTTTTTCTAAATTGTTGATCATTAGTGGTTATGATCTCCTTTAAGAAATACTATTAGGAGTCCCATATGAAATAAGTCTTATCTTTTTTTTTTCAAAATTAACTAATGGAAAATCTAAAAGAATTTTTTAAAAATACTTATAGCTGTAGGTATTTCATTAAAATGTGTTCTGATATTTAAGGATTTCTAAATTGATAATGGACTTGTTAATATAAAGGATACCCAGGCAACTTTCTAATTCACACTCCCCAGATGATAGTGTCACATAGATACATTTAAACTTTCAACTTTGTGATCTCTTGTATATATTAAAAATAAACTTATTCTTGATTTGCGTACAGTAAACGTGTAACATATTAAGGAGCTGCAAATGACTAAGAGAATTGTTAGATGAATCGTAAATTCAGATTCCCCAAAATATCATATCCCTTAAGGGCTGGATATTGTATTACTGATCGATTGTTCGAATTATTTATCATATTATTTAATGTAGATTAAATTACTCGTTTGTCCTCAAGTTATAAAGGAGTTTTAACTTGTATTTTTGCTTCACCCACTATGATGAAACTGATAATGGAAGGATACTTTATTTTCTATCCAAACACAAGTTAAACTCATAGAATATATCGGCAGACTGACAAAGTCGCCATAACAATACCTTTTCGACAAAATACAAATGCTGCTATGGTGTACCTTTTATGTTAATAAACATAAGCATATGAAAGTTCAAAAATGGAGTTCCACTTAAGCACATAAATTTTGATACCCTTGATATTTTTTTGTATAAAAGAATAAACATTAATAAATTTCAAAAGACCTTTTGTTGATTAAAAAATGGCTTCAAGAACCAATTCAGACCCTCTGAGGGACCACTAGTGGTCCGCGTATTAAGAACCACTGAACTAGTCCTTTAAATAGACTTATTCCCCCTGTTGTTACAGAACCTGCTGGACCTGAAGGACCGTTTTGACCACTTCCTGAACCACTCCTTTGGTGAGGACCGGTACTTCAAGCAGATGATTGCCAGCGACTTTGAGTGGTTCCTCAACCTCAACGCAAAGTCCCCCGAGTACCTCTCTCTGTTCATTGACGACAAGCTGAAGAAGGGCGTGAAAGGGGTGAGTGTTGCTTTCTCTACGCTCTTCACATGGGCCTGACTGACTTTGTTTGGGCCAGCCCATTCGTTCCCAGTGATCTTGCACTGAAACCACCTATTTATAAATGTGTACAGGATGAGACACAGTCTTTTCCATGTGTGACTTGCACTATTTTAATGTTTTTCCTACTGTTGTTTCAGATGACAGAGCAAGAGATCGAGCTGGTGTTGGACAAAACCATGGTCCTGTTCCGCTACCTGCAGGAAAAGGATGTCTTTGAGCGCTACTACAAGCAGCACCTGGCAAAGAGGCTGCTCCTGAACAAGAGCGTCTCAGACGACTCCGAGAAGAACATGATCTCCAAACTGAAGGTATGTACCTTCACATTCACGGTTTCTACTCGAAAGTACAATAGACACATTTGAGAAACTGGTTTGTAAAGTTTAATTTTCTAAGTACGTTTAATAACACCAACACTCGAAAGGATTTTTATCATTATAAAGTTGTATTGTCTGCTTTGAAGTGTCATAATAATTTATCCAGTACATGGTAAATTTCTCCAAGAGTACTTAATTGTTTCAAAATTCTTTTGAATTTGTAAAATTCTTTTGAATTTGTAAAATTCTTTTGAATTTGTAAAATTCTTTAAATGTTCTTAAAAATTTGGCTAAGTCTAAAGTTGTCATCTATTAATCATTTTTGTATATCCAATCAGATCTATAGCGTAACAATGACTATTATTTTTTTATATGAGTTTTTTCGATGTAGTAATGTCTTAAGCCTAGATGTGTTAAATAATTAGGAAAACATATACTTAACATACCCATACACTGAAGCATCATATGATATGGGTGGGGCCACATCTTATGATGTTTGAAGATGTCTGTTGACGAATGTCATTGTTGGATTACAATTTTTTTAGAAATTACTCTAATTATAACTGTGTAGTAACATGTTTTATAGAGCTTTTCCTCTATTTAAGTTATAATAAAAAAAATTATAAAAGTCAGACAATTTATGAAAAAAAAAAAGTTTTCAGACAAACCCATTAAAAGTAAACCTGTTGTAATGATTATGAATCTACCCGTATTGAATGTAAATTGTTTACTCCTTCCCCTTGTGCAGACGGAGTGTGGGTGCCAATTCACATCGAAGCTGGAGGGGATGTTCAAGGACATGTCTGTCTCCAACACCATGATGGAGGAGTTCAAGACGCACGTCTCATCGTCAGGGGTGAGTTGCGTGGCTACGTTAAACAAAGTGTCAATAGTCTTTACGTGCAGGCCTTCACAGGCATTCGAAAGAGGACTCTTTCAACTATAGGAAACTGTCAACTATTTTTAGCAGAGATCCTTATTTTTTAAGAGGCTACTTAATATCCTATATTGTTGAATATGTTACGAAATCCCAGTATTAACTCGCATACTGAACATTTTCCTCGTGTACTTGCTTACTAAATGGGTTAGTTAAGTATCTTACATTTCCACATAAGTAATATAATAAAATGTAATTGTCAAGTTTGATTTATACTAAATACATTAATTAAATCGTTATTTTCATAGTATTTTTATTAAGTATGTGAAACTGTCAAATGTCTTTTGTGTATAATTCACTCGTATTGGTTTTCAGCTTTTTGGCATCTTGCATATAATTGACTCGAATTTTTACTTTTTGTCCAATCTAATCTCTGTTTCTGCTTAGGGTGCATATGGTATTCATAAACTCTTAATTTCTGAGAGCTCTTAAAAATGTGTCCAAGACAATCATTAACATGTTGAGTGCTACAATTTGAGTGTAAGTTGATTTGATGTGACCAGCTCACAAGAACTAACAAATAATTGATTCAACCAAGTAGTCCAATTCGATCAGGTAGTTCCAAAGTTGCATTGACCACATCCTTGGTCCAGGACAATAACATCTTGGGATGCATCCTTGGCACACAACTTTTTAAACATTTTAAAGGTATTTGTTTGCAAATAATTAAGTCTCCTTTTAAAAAGATGTCGACAATTCGACATGTTTTAGAAAATATACAACATTTAATTTCTAAAAATATTCATTTCTTGTTACAAATGTGTTTTAAAATTCCATTATGATTATTTTGAAGTTTTTTTTTTATAAGGTCAAGCTTTCCTTGATTCAAGGTTCTGAAAAGTCCTTTATTTTGCTTTTCCCAAAACAATCCTATCTTTAAGCCTAAGTTGGGATTTTTTTATTTTTTTTTTAATTTAAGTTGGTTGCACACTCAATCTTGTTACTAATGCCATTTTATTTTCCTCTATAAAAATATAAATTTGAAAAATAAGAAACTTCTTGCTATTTATCTAATTTACTAGCACTTTCTTATAATAAGCTTCAATATTAATTTCGGAAATATATTATTTTCACAGTCGTGAAGTTTTTTAATGTGGTCTGTGGAATTTTAGGAAAATCGGGACATTTTTGCCTGAAGGTTGAGTGGCGTATACCCAACCTGTGTAACTGTAAAAGAACAAATTAAGAGTGAATCAAAAATTCTTTGGCCAGTAGTCAAGATTTTTTTAGATAAAATTAATATATTTTTAAATAATAAATACATTGATATTGTTGTACATATTTAGTGCTTCGCTTATTTAATGTGTCTCCATTATTTGTTGTAGGCTAACTTGTATAATGTAGACCTGAACGTACGTGTACTAACGACAGGATTCTGGCCTACACAGTCTGCCACCCCTAAATGTAACATTCCCATGGCTCCTAGAAACGCCTTTGAAGCTTTCAGGAGGTAAATTCCTGCAAAACATTAAATATATATATTTATATAAAAAATTCTATGCAACTTATTTTACCAACCCCATTCAAATGCTTCACTTTATTAAAAAAAATCTTTTACAGGTTCTACTTGGCCAAGCACTCTGGTCGCCAGCTGACCCTTCAGCCGCAGCTGGGATCCGTGGACTTGAATGCCGTGTTCTATGGTCCCAGGCGTGAGGAGGCGGAGTCCAGCAGGGAGGGCGTGGTTTCGACATCGGCAGGAGTCAGCACCTCCCCTCGCAAGCACATCATCCAGGTGTCAACCTATCAAATGTGTGTACTCATGCTCTTCAATGCAAGGGATAGGCTCACTTATGAGGTGGGTGGAGTTACAAGTTATTTTATTTACCCTTTATACTCAACTGGCCACTCTCTGTCACCAAAATAACAATATGTTTTTCAAATTGAACGAGAACTGTATATTTTTGAACATGAAAGAAAATGTTCTTTCATTAGCGTGTTCTTTATGCATATTTTATGTGGGCTGTAATTGTTGGATTACAATTTTGTAGAAATTAATCAAAAGAATTACTTTAGATGCTCTTCCTATTTCAAGCTACCTCTTTTGAATTTGCGGCCATCTCACCGCTCATACCATTTATTTAAAAAAAAAAATTTCAAGACCGTAAATTTGAAATGCATCTATTTGTTAGATCAGTGCACAGTTGAAAGTAAAATGCCATTCTGGAAAACGCTTCACGAGTTGCTGAAAAGTAATTTAAAGGGGTGTTATGGTGTACAAAAATCAGTAGTAATTAATAATAAATTAAAGTTTTAACAAAATCGACATTAAAATATTCAAATGATGAATTATACATTAATGGTAGTCCTTTAAAAATACCATTTGCAGGGTGTCCACAAGCAGGGAAAACCGGGAAAACAGGGAAATATCAGGGAATTTTACCATTCTGGAAAAATCAGGGAAATATCAGGGAATTTGGGATTTTTTTGAAAAAATCAGGGAATTGGTAAAAAAAAATATTTTTAACTTAATTTCTGGCTGCGAAACATCGTTGGTTGGTTGCAAATATTCAAATACTTTTTTAATGCAATCAAAAAGAGGGAAATTGCGTATGGGACTTTTAAAAGTGTGTAAAAGTGAAAATTTTCTCTTTCAAGGTCGTAGAAACCGCACTAAAATGCTGATGTTTCTAAAATTTGACAAACCAATTGGCTATCTAAACTAGGTACTTGCCCACCCACTCAATTTATTTTAAAAATAGATCTTTCAAATGTTTAAAACTTGCTAAGTTTCTAGTGAAATTGAAATTTCTTTTGAACATCCCTAAAATGATTTTTTTTCTGTTAAACTTAACGAAACTGCAGGGCTGCCAAAGGCGACTAAAGCGACTATTTTTATTAAAATAGTACCAAAAGCGACTATTTTCATCAAAACCCTCTACTTTTTTCAGCTTTTGGCGACTATATTTTTGTAACTTTTTTTAACAGCAGAGAATTTCAACTAATATTTGAATCACGCACCGTTTAACTGATTTGGCTGTGCATACGACGCTAATGTACTGTTATTTGGCGATTCTAAATGACAAACAGTTGAAGAATCAACACCATTAAACGCTTTAGGAGGTGTTTACAAGTAAATAATACTTGGATTTATTGCCAATAGACATCGCTTTCTTTACCTTTTAGAGCAATTTGCGTTTAGGTTGTGTTTGTTACTGCTAGAATTGACAGTGCGAAGCAAATAACATTTAGATACACCTCAGGAATGAAAATCTTCCGAGGTTCCCCTTTTTTTATTACTATCAATTTAATAAATGTATCGTTTTTTTTTTTTTTTTAAATTCTAAAAAATAACCAAATATATTCGTGTATATTCCGAAATTTTTTCATTTAAATGTGTAGCCTATATGCATGTTATTTAAAATAATTGCATAAAACAGCTGGGGAGGAGTGGATTTTCGAACTGTATCCCGGCGATTACGTTTCCCGGTGCGGTGCATTGCAATTTTAAACAAAAATATCGTTATTGGCAAAATCGTTGTAAAAAATATCAGGGATGGGGATCCTGCTCCAACTTGCTACAAAACCACATTTATGTCGAAAGTTGATGGTTCAATGTTTTTCGCTGCATAATGGCGCTGTGTTAAGAATTTTTTCGCTCATGAAAACTCTGGAACTTTAGATATTCACTATACGCGGCTTGCTTCAGTTCGTTTGTTTTTTTGTGAAAAATTGATGTTCAATCTAAAAAAACTGATAATTTCACAAAAATTTAATATCTTTGACATCTAGAAATATTTGCGATCTTAGTCAAACGGGGATGATATCTCTCGGAAGTTGAGATGATTATAACTATAATTTCGGCACATCTACCGAATGCAACTTTCAATTGGCGCTCTTTTGATATGTTTTATTTAATGCATGGAAACCTTGAAATTGTAGAAATTCGCTAAACGCGATCTGCTGAGATCTCCGTTTCAAGGCATTCAATCCTTTTGCATCTGATATATAAATTCATATATTTCATTACTTCCTGTTTTAACATTATTTGTTTAGCACTACTTGACAAAATTGCATTACATTTTTCGAAAATATAGTTTAATTCACGAAATTGAAATTTAGGACTTGTCATTTTCAGTAATTTTTTTTTATTATAATTTCTTTTCGTTTTCTTTCGTTTGGTTTGGTTGGTATTCAAATTCCAATTGAATTATATTTTGTTTAAACGTTTATATATTTTTATTACATTAATTATTTTTATTTGAAATTTTCCTTTCTCACAACCCACCCACTTAAAAAAAAATTAGCGTCCCAATTTCCATGATTTTCAAAAATGGAAATTTTGAAATTTCTAGGGATTTTGCATAAGTTAGCTGGTAAAATTAGTTAAACCTTCAAAGAACTTTATATCCGATTATCAGAAATTAATATCCTATACAAGCTTGGCAAAATAATGGTAATTTTAGTTGAAATTTCTTTGTTTTTGAGAATTTTAGGTCCCTTTTTTAACTTGACCCCTTAGCATTTCGTCTGTTTGTAAATTTTCTTGTTACTCATTAATGTCTAAATGTGTTGTTTGATTTTCTTCAAATTTGGCATGAATGTTGCTTGAAGTCATTAAAATCAACATATATGTGTTTTGTTGTTGTTGGACCTATGTATTAAAGTTAGCACAGAAATCGAATTATGCATTGGTTCAACAAAAAGTTTCATAATTAGAAGTATTTGATGCAATCCTCAACTGTTTCCAGAACTATTTGTGTAAACTTTGATGGAATTAAGTAGATATCTTTATAAAATTTAATATATTATTTAGAGCTTAAGGAAACATTTGTATTTTTGCTTTGTGATTACGTAAACAAAAGTTTTGGGTGTATTTCTTTTGGTTGAGAATTTTACTCCTATTTTTAATACGAATGCAATTAGCAAGTTTCGGGATATAAACAACTTATCATTACTACTAAATTTGGTTAAAAGACTTCAATTATAGAAGTGATTTGTTTCAATTTTGAAGTTTTTTTTTTTCGTTTTCAAAATTTGTGAAAATTGTCTTTATTTTCCGGTTTTTATTAAACTATTGTTTGGTTTAGAAAGCTATTTGTTATAAACTGATATTTATTACTACCAGGTTCAGCAACAAAATCTGGCAATGTGCTGAAAATTTTTGTGAATGCGGTATTTTTGTAACCATTGCCTTCAGTCATATTCTATTATGTTTCTTTAAAAGTAGGCATATGTTCTTTGGGTATATTTATATACGTAAATTTAAAAAAAAGCAAATATTGGTGCAAAAATGCACTTTTACAAAACAGTACTATTGTTGTGCGGTTTAAAAATGGAGTTTGTTCATATTTAGTGAATATATACATTTTTTAATTTATGCAATTTATTTAAGAAAATGAGTATAAAGTATATGTTTAGAATTGTCTAAAAACAGTGACAAAAAAAAAATAATATCAATTTGTAATATTACTTGCATTTAGTAAAATGCATTTGTCGCAATTTGTTTAACGTTTTTCGCAATTTACTACTTTTAGTAATCTTTGCTAAATATATGCATAATTGAGGAGACTATTTAGGCTTCTATTTTTGATGTCTAAGGATACTAAAGCTACTATTTTCAAAGGTACAACTCGGTGGCAACCCTGAAACTGTTGTTGCCTCTATTATTTTTTGGGTACATTTTAAGTCTTAGGAAATATATTTTGTGTACTAAGCTGTATATCTTAAGATACTGGATTAGATTTAATAAATTAGTTTTATTATTAGGGATAGGGATTCATTGGGTTTCTACTATTTGAGTGTATTGGATTTTTTTTTAATGTTGAGGTTACTTTAGTCTTTGATCTTAAAGTACTATCACTAATAATCTAAGAGATATAATGCACTTACTTGTACTTTTATGATTTTTAAGTAGCATTTTAAATTATTGATATTTGGTAAATGCTCTGGAATTTTGAATTTGGGGTACATTAAATTTTTATGCATTGATTATTGATTTTTGGATGTTAAACTTTGGTTGCACTTTTTTGGGAGTTCGAAAATCAAGCAAAATAGTTAGTAAACTTATATATTAAAAATAAATATATTTTTGTGAAATAACAAGATAATATCAAAGCATATCTTGCATAATAATAAAGAATAATAATACATTTAAAAAAAATATTGCTGTAAAAAAAGTACGGCTTGCAGGGAAATATCAGGGAATTATCAGGGAAATTCACAATGCTTTCCCTGTGGACACCCTGATTTGAAAATTATTTGCAAAATCTTGTAGGCTATATCTATTCTGTGGTAAATGCAATATGAATGATTTACTTTAAAATTTATAAGTTTTATTATACCCATCAACATGTATTTTGTACATTTGTACAATCAGCATTAAATTGTATGGATTTCAAGACGATTTTTCTGTTTACAAAAATATGCTATTTTTATAGCCAAAAGATAATCAGGAATCTTAAAATCAACAAAACCTTTTGAAAAATATGTTGTTTAGTTGTTAACTTTCCCCCTTATTTTATTACATTTTTGTTTCCTGGAAATACCTTTATAGAAAAATTGTGTAAACACACGTTTTTAATACGTACGTACGTACATGCATTTGCTTTAAGGAACCAAGCTGAAATAAAAAAATATATTGAGTCATTTAAAAAAAAAAGTTTTTCCTATCCAACACCAATTTAAAACTAAACTAACATCAATAAGCTTTGCTAATGTTTTAACGAATATTTATGTTGGTTGGAAGTCGATGATAATGGGGAAAAAATTGCACACATTTGATTTTTGAAATGTTGGCAGGTATGCTTTATAATAGTTTTTGCTCTTTATGATGTAAATTTTTTTTATTACCTATGTACTTCATATATGGTCATATTTTTACAAAAAAAGATCCAACCTCTTAAGTAACTTGACAGTTGGATCTTTTTTCATTACTATGGCCATATATTGAAAGAGGGGTAAATTAAAAACGTATTGACAAGGGCATTTTTAATATTGCTTGCAGGAAATCTCTAGTGAGACAGACATCCCTGAGAAGGATCTGGTGCGAGCCCTCCAGTCCCTAGCCATGGGAAAGACAAACCAGAGAATACTTATTAAAACACCCAAAACAAAAGAAATAGGTGAGTGCACTCGTTGTATATATGGGAATTTCTGTCAACAGTATTATTTTTATCTTTATAGATAGTTTTATGTTGATTAAAAAGTAAAACAATCATATGTTACATTAATTGATTGTTTTATAGTCAATAAAATAACTTGCAAATTAGGGTATTTCTATTTCTAATTATCATATAAAAAGGACTTCACATGGATGGATATCATTTCGGTTGAAAAACTACTTCCAATATTTTTACTGCAAACCCCCAAGACTTCACTCGTCTTGGGTATCAAACTTTTCTTATTTTGTTTTGGTGTGCTTCAACCAGTAGTTAGCCTGTTTAAAGAGGCTCACAAGTCCTCATGTTGGCGGTAATGTGCAGTTTGGATAGTGGTTGGGAGTTGTCATTGCCATTCAATTAAAAATTATGGAATAACATTACCAGTTTTTTTTCTTTGGGAAAATCTCAAGCGTTGTCCATAAGCCACCAGCACTTAGTCTGACGTCAGTCTTTCTTTAGAATGAAACCAATCAACTTTATTAAGCAGAAGTTTTTTTTATATGTGCTTATATTTTGATTTTCAAGTTAAAAAGTGTCTGATTGCCATTCTCATTTTCAGAACCTTCTCACCAGTTTATGGTAAACGATTCATTCACTTCTAGATTGTACAGGGTGAAAATCCAATTAGGTAAGTCACTTTCCATTGAACTCTATTCCTTTTTAAAAATAGCTGTAGGATTTTATTGCTATGTCAGTGTAAGCAAAATATATTTAAAAAAAAGGAAGACTGGTTTAAATAAAATTTTGCTAATGTGTTTCAAACTGGATACAAAAATAACATTTAAAAAATGAAGTTACTATGTAACTTGTTTAAAGTATCATCATGATTTTTTTTTTTTTTTTTTTTAAGAAAATTATTCTAGTGTATCTAAATATTCAAGATTCTGTTAAAATTTAATTTCGACATATATATTTTTTTTACAATTTTGTTAGAATTTATTTTTAGTTTTTTTTTTATTCTATGATAATCTTTAATATATTGTCCATGTAATGCCAAAAGTGACCAGGTCATTAAACATAGTTTACGGAAAATTTAAAGTTCAAATTAGTACGAAAAATCAGGATTTTAAAATTTATTCATATTCTAATATTTTTCTTTTCCCTTATTAGAACTTATATTTAACTTGGTAACTTTAATTTTTAATGACACTTTTCTTTACAAGGTGAAGGGTTTTCAAAGATGAGTTTTGATTTGGTCTCCATACAATATTTTAGATAATATGACTTGGTTAATTTTACACTATGTAAAATATTTATTTTTTTTTCATTTTGTAAGAATTTTTTTTACAAAAATCTGATAGTTCATCACACAATCTCTGTTGGAACAAACTTGTGTTTGGAAATCATGTGTCCCATTGTACACTTCCTTTTCCTACACTACCTTACCAAACCATCATGAGGAAAATAACTATGACAGATTAAACGTGCAACAAATCCCTCTATACAATAATACGTAATTAGTAAAAAAAATGTTTTGCTCACTTGTATTTTATTCTAAATAGTTTGCTGCTGTGTCTATCTTCGAAGAACAGAATGAAATTCTATTAAAAGTGTCTTACGAAAATATTTCCTTTCCTTAAAATGTGTAATTTAATAGATCTGCATTTACTAATGGTAAATATCGACAGTAGCAGCCCATAAGTATGAAAAGTGAGATGGCCCAAATGACATAATTTAATAGTTAATATTAATAAAACTATTAGTCCAGTCAGCAAAGCATGAAAAAAGAGTAAATTCGGAAAAAAATAGGGGAAAGCTGGAAACAATTTTAATTGCTTCCAAAAAGTGTTCTGTATGATATATTAATTTTGCACCCCGGCGTTGGCCGTCATCTTGGAAAAATGGTGGCCAAAATCAGTTTTTTGTAATTATCTCCTTAGTTATTAAATTTAGAAAAAATATTTCAATTACAAAATTATTCCCAAAGTAATTTTACACAAAAATGCAATTTACATTATTGTTCTGCGACTCACCATTTAGACGCTAGAGGCAAATAAAGTGAATACTAATTCACTAAGTGGCATGAAAACTCAAGAAACCGCTTTGACATGACATCTTTTGTTCCTTACTTTGTTTAAAAACCTCTCTATACCTTATGAACGTATATTTTAACATAAAACAGTTGTTTCACCTTAAGATAAAGTTAATTTTACTGCGGGGATTTTGCAAATAAGTTATATTTCCCATTTCTGAAAGAGATTTCACAATGGGCTCCCATAGAGTTGAAGAATAAATCTACCCTATTTGTTTCCAAGTAGCTATTCCGGCTTGGAATACCCTTCTACAATCCAAATAACATTTGAAATTCCGATATTGAATTATTATTCGAAACTTAATATATTTCCACAAAACTAAATATTATCATTCAAATTAGGAATATCAAGAATGTCACTTTTACATTTTTCATGAACAGTAACATTTTCAAATCTTCATATTTGTGTATGTTTCCCATTATTTAAACTATATTTAATTAACATTTTAGTCCCTTATCTTTTACTTCCGAGTATTATAACCTGATAGCAGTTTCTCGCAAATAAAACAATTATGTTATGAAGTCAAAACTGACAAGTTTTGCTTAAGACCCAAGCGTCTTGCGGCGTTAGACTAAGGAACACTCCAAGTTAGTGTAAAAATTTTTTTAATAGATTACTAAAGAATTTTTATATTCAAATTTCGATTACATTATTTGTTTTATAAATATTTGTGCAATTTAATTTCATAGAGGATGTATAGTTTAATATTTTTTTCTTACTAAAAAAATGTCTGCATATCATGAGAGTTTCCAAATTTTGCATTTAAGGAAATTAGCAAATGTACTATATTACTTTTAGTTGTCTGATTGCCTGGAAAGTATTAGTTTCTTCAAAAGGAAGAAGAGCGCCAAAATGGCTTGCTTGTGTGAAAATAAATTTCTTATACTGTCTTTAATCAAATCCTATTTAACCTATGGATATGAATCACACATTAAAAGAAACCTATTCTATTCTCAGGAAACATTTATATTTAGCATCTATGTCTTTGAATTTTACAGAAATACTGATATAGAATATTTTCTTTCACCTGGCTTTTAAATGACATAATTTCTTTAAAAAACGTTTGCTCATACGCTCAGTGTTTACTCCCATAGTCTGGATTTATTTCGACGTTAATTAATCAAACCAAATCCACAGTGTGGAAGAACAATAAATAATCTTTGCCCACTAAAAATAAATTCTAAAAAGGCTTTCTAATGTTGATGTCATTGGAAAAATATAGTTCATATGCTCAGTCACAGAATAGTTTGCATGGTGTGCAATGCTTGTTTCCCTAATAGACCTCATTTGTTACATTTAAGTAGATAATGATAGTTTAGTGCTATACACTTTGTATACATATGTCTCTTATTATTATTGTACCCTGTTAATGATCTTAGACTAACACATGGCTTTTGAAGGCTGGTGAGATCTAATTAGAATTCTTATGAGTACCAAACATGTTTAAAACTTGCAATAAAGTTTTAATATATCCCCCCCCCCTCCCAATATGATTAAAATGTTTAACAATACTTGCCCTCCCGAGAACCAAACCTGGATCTTCCTAAACATGAACTGAACCATGAATCTGCCTGAAAGTAAAAGTGATGTGAAATATGTACAAAAAATGACTAACTGAATTTTAATTTGTACATATTTTATATCTAAACGTTCATATACAAGACTGTTATCATGTAAAAGTGATTGTTGACTTGGCTGTACAGATCATAGTTCTCGGGACACTTTTGGTAGTATGTTTTAAAAAAATATTTTTCTTGAACATTTTATCTTCATTGTTTTTTTTTAGATCGAGTTGACCCTTATCAAGAGCGTGGACACGGGCTACTTTAACTTATTATTTTTCTTGGTCACTTTTTGCAGTGTACCGACAATATCTTATAACTTGTTAATGCTTGATCTGCCTGATGTAAATTGCAATGGCAGAAAAAAAAAGTACTAAAACCACCATCATACTTATAGATTAAAGCTAAATGCTAAAAAATATTTAGTCTTCAATAGTTTTTAATTTTAAGCAACATATATGTTGAAGTTTTTTGTATGTTTCACCAACAGTTGCAGCAAAGGGTGAATCTGAACCAGAGCGAAAAGAAACAAGGAGTAAAGTAGATGAAGACAGAAAGCATGAATATCCTTTTTTATATATTTTATTTTATTCTCCCTATATTGAGTTGTAATGAAAAAGTTTAGTAAGATTTTTATTTTTTCCACAATGAAATGTTTCATTAATATAAGAGATACATTTTCATTAGTTTATGTTTCGGTAAATTGAACTTGCACTGAAATATTTAGATGTTGGCTTATACTTATTGAAAATATTGATTTACATTTTTAAAAATTGTAAGTTCTCGTGTCTTGTTGTTTCACTGACCATTTAAATGGCAAATAAATCAATGTTACTTTACATAAATTTTGCTTGTAGCATTTTTAACAAAAAATTAATATTCACAGATGTAATTAGGATTACTAAACCTTTATGCTGGGTTGAATTTTTTCACAACCCTAAAACAATTATTGTTTTTGAAAGAAGAACTTGTTACACCAATTTGTAATACTGCAGTTAAGCATCACACAAAATTTCTGGGGTTATATTGTATTTTTGTTGGTAGAGGAAAGGTATGCCAAATATATATTTTTTTTCAATAACTAAAATTAATAAAAATTTAGTGTAAGTTTTGTTATTTAGGTTTATACAAAAAAAAATTACTTTTATTTTGGTTACTTAAAAACAAAAGAAATCCTACAACTCTTCCAAATGCCCATGCCAGATATAAAAAAGAAGTGTTTGACAGTATTCCAAAATAAATAAATATGTATTGCCTAACATAAAAGGAGTATTATCATTCAATACAAAGGTTGTGAAATGGTGCATTTGAAACTTATTTCCTAAGCACGATTAGCATTTCAAAAACGTTTTAACAAAATTTTGTTGCCTATATCAAATTTTTTACATACATCACATATGAAATCATTGTCTTCTTCCACGCAAGCCTCGTGTGCCCAATGTGGATGGCTTGAGCACTTGATCCAATCTTTATTTTCTCTGGATTTGGTGGCCGTGGCCACTTTTCCCTCTTTGATAGCATTGCATAAATGCAATTCTACAGGCTGTACAACTAACTCCAGCACTTACTTCAACACATGCACTTAAATTAAATAGGTTTAAGGGGTTACTGCTAATTGTATGTATTAGGAACTTTTATTTAGTTATCATAATTATTGCAGTACACTTACCTTGCCAGCATGCTGAAAAAACGAAATTCTTGAAAAACTTTAAAACAAATTATCAGGTCTGAACTTCAATACAGGCCTCGCAACAGGTCCCTTTTTTCCTTAAAAGTCCTTTTTGTTACTTAAAGTACTTAAAAGTCCTTTTTTTTTCAGAATATGGTCCCTTTTTCCCTTATTTTATCATAAATAAATTTTTCCACCCTTTATGACTATAATAACATATTTCTGGCCCTTTCTCCTCCTTATTTAACCATTTTTTTTTTATTATGTAATGGTCACATTACAATCATGTTCGTATATGAGTTGAATCTGCTGCTAGGGTATTGCAACTCTCGAATATCATTAAACCAGAAAAAGGCTCGCTGTTTTGTGTTTACAAATGTAATGAATCACATTAGTGTGGAATGTGGGCCTAAGTGTAAACTGTTCTCCCAGCCACTGGATCTTGTTTATGCATTGCATCAAAAACAAATGTAAATGATGCAGGTGAAAGTGTAAATTGGAATTACACGATTTCCCAGTACCTCATATTCTAATTAAGCAAATACTGTTCGATTTACTTTTGATTTGAAAAATAGACTCATCCTGTAGTAAGTAGCATCCCTGCTAAATTTCAATAAATTTTGCTAAAATTTAAAAAGTTACAAATAACTTGAGATTATTAACGTAGGCTTAAATTTTGTAGGACCCTTTTTGTCCCTTTTTTTAAGATATTTGGTCCCTTTTTCCCTAGGGACAAATGTAAAAAGTGTTGCGAGCTCTGTCAATATGACAATAACATGTGTTTGCCGATTTGTGTTGCACCGCAAGGGGCACAAACGGACGCTTTGCACACCCTTCCGCTACTCTAAGGCGCTGTCAATTTTCCAAATTCACACAGGGACTTTTGGTTAGGGTAGGAAGTTGCCCCGCCATGAATATCTAAGAATCCAAATCCTTGAAACTGTTGAAAATATATTTGATATTCAGTTTTCATACACTAATTTCAATATGTTCCCATAATTATTTTTGAAGTTGTTTTATGTCTATAGTTAATACCCATTTTTATAGTTTGATTTTGTAAAATGATGCATTTGTGCTTAGCAATTCTGCGTCATATCTCTCCTTAATTATATCCCACGATAGAAGCTGCTATAGTGAGAATAATGAAGGCCAGAAAACGCATGGGCCACACTATTTTGGTTGCTGAGGTAAGCTCCTCATAGAATATAGTCCAATTATATTGCTTAAACACTGACTTTTATTTTAAGATGTGTTATATTTTGGTTGCATTTGATATTATTGTTTAACTTGTTATTATACACGTTTTAGTGCTGTATTCTTTTCTTTTTTTATGCTTTGAAAAATTAGCAATTAGATGCAAATCAACTTTTTTTTTCTTCATATAAAGACATTTTATTGCCACTTTTGAGAGCTGCTAATGACAACACAGTATCTGTTACTGAAATTATGTTTTTGTTCTAGATATTAATAGCTGTGGTTTGTCTTTTAATATGTTTTATATTTAGTTTTAAATTTATTTTTAGTTTTTTTTTTCTTTAAAATTTTTATCTTATTCTTTTTTGTGTATTTTTAATTTATTTTGTACTCAAACTACATTTAAAAAGTAACATGTGCTTCTTTTTAAGGTTTGAAAATGGCAATTTAATTTGATTTTAGTAACCCAATCACTTTTCCGTATTTTATAATCTATATATTGGTCCTTGATTGATCAGCTATCTCTATGGTCAGAAATAATTTTATTGTTTAGGGTCTGGCGTAAAATGCAAGTTACATTTTTGACAATATTATGTTAAATTATTATATGTATATATTTGTTTTTTCATTTAGGTTACTGAACAGTTGAAATCTAGATTTTATCCCAGTCCAGTAGTTATAAAGAAAAGAATTGAAGGCCTAATAGAAAGAGAATACCTGGCCAGAACAGCTGAAGATAGGTAAACTTGATTGCAGAAACTTGTTATATTCATTGCTAAATGTATCTTTGTTGTTTTAACTGATTTGTGTTCTTTGATATTACGAAATCTAGCAACAAAATTAATCCGACTAAACTCATTTTTATTTTAATTAGCATTTAGTATTCAACCCAAATTGCTCTGTAACTTTAAATATATATATATATTTAATTATCCTTTAAAGCTTAAGCAAATTTCAAAACTGTAAACTTGTTTTACGTGTATGAATATTTCAATTTTGTTAAAAGTTTTTATTTTATCTTAATATTTTTAAAGCATAAACTGAAAGCAGTAAGTTTTATTAAATATTGTATAAAAAAAAGTATTTAATAATTTAATGCATTGTTGAAGTTTTATGAGTTAGGTCATTAAGCATATCCTGTCTTAGATATTAGAAAATGTGGTTCTATCAAACTTTATCCTTTCTATAATGACTACAATTAAAGCTCTTTGAACTTTTTGTTGTTTAACTGAATCGCGATGTTATTTAATAAAGATATAAGTAACAAAAGAACATTTTGACTACTTGAACGTAAGAGAATGAACATGTATAATTTCAAGTACAAATGTACAATGTAAAAGGAGCTTAAGTGAATGGATTTATTTAGTGAAATAATAGTCTTGAATACATTGAAAGAGAGGATATGAATTGTAGTTTTAGATTATATATATTTTAATTATTTAACTTAATTGTTAAATTTAAGCAATCCAACTCACTTCAAACGTTCTAATATTACAGTTAATTTACATAAATAAATTAATGTTAGTTACCATTTTTTGTATAAAAAATACTTGCTATATCAATTTTATTAATGTGACTTAACTATTTATATTGTATACTAATTTTATGAATTTTTATAAGACAACAAACTATCTTCTTTAATATTCATTAGCTGTTCTTCCTGCTAAACACACTTGTCTTTTTTTCCAGAAAAATCTACACGTATGTTGCATGAAGACGAGAAAGAAGTGAGACCCAAGAACTTGTGATGCTAAACAAAGACATTTTTTCTCACGTGATTGATGGACAGACATCTTCATACATGTTTTTTGTGCTCATTCTGATTAAAAAAAAAGACATTGTAAATTAAAGAATAGTGGCTCTCTTGTGAATAATTTTTGGAGGGATGGGGCCAGACAGACCATGCCCCTTTCCAGTCCGTTTTGTCACGCCCACAGGTTCGATAGGCAGGGCCAGACAGACCACGCCCACAGGTTCGAGATGCCCCTCCCACATCAGAATGCAGCAGCTCCTCCCTTCACACTTTGCTTCTCCACCCAGCAATAATTTCTTTTGTAATCGGCATCGTATCGCGATATCATTTTTTAAACAAATATTTTCGATGATCGAAAGGTGGGAAAAAAGGGCCAGTTGAAGAGTGAAAAGTAAATCTTGGCATCAAATGATAAATTTGGAATTTTATCATGATGATCGGTGGATGACCTGTTGCATTAGGCGGAAATCGATCTGCCTCTGCACATGTGAGATAGGATTCCAAAAGCACGAAATCAGTGATACTCGGAAGATAAATGATCGTCCTCCATAAAGATTTTTGTCAAGAAATCGCTGTCTGATTTTTGCATCCAAACTCCACTATAAGACATTGTGGAGTTCGCTGATGGATAATCTTCTTGGTACCATCTAAAGAAACTGGCCCTTTATTAATCTTAAGTTTAAGCATACAAGTAGGTCCTGGTGAATGACAGTCACCGTAACAAAGACACGTCAGCAAACTGCCATCTGATTTTTACTACAGAACGTCCCCAGTATTCAAGTAATAATATTTTTTCAATAGTGCTGTATTGTAAGAAACAAGTTTAAAGTTATTAAGTGCTGCTTTATTCTTTTTTTTTGTCTCCTCAATTTGTATCAAGCTCTTGCCCCAAAAATTTAGTTCTTGAATTTGAGAATCTTTCAGGTGTATGCAAATTTTCTTTTACTGCATCCACAGTTAGAGAAGAATGTGTGTGTCTAGCCTGTTTGCATACAGTGTTGCTGGATTCCAAGATCGTGTTAACTTCCTAATAAAAAAATAGCGTCAGGTTGAAGTTTTTAGAGTTAAAATATTTTATGTGATTCTCTCTGACTTAACAAGTGTATAATACTGTAAATATCTGTCTGTTAAGAATTTATATAATTTATATCGGCCAGAAAGTTTCTCCCATTCACCCTCTATTCATATCTGTCAACTTGCATGAATTGCTTTTAAGATGTGTCATGTTTTTTATGGATAGTACGAATGTCCCTTGAAAAGGTATACATTTCCACGAGAGAAAAAACAAAAATATTTTTCAAGAACAAATTTTAAATTTTAGACTATTGGAGATTTCAATTCTTCAAAGTTAAACAATACTTTTTTTACTATTTCATTTTAAAACATCATTTCTTTTTTATATATATATTTGCATATGAACTGTATGTTTAAACAATTTTGGACTTGCTTATTTTAGGATTCATACAACCTATAGAAGTTTTTTTTTAAAGCTCTTACTTAAGAAATATTATGATTTATATTTTTGGGATCCACAGTTTTCATAGGTTCATAAACCAAGCAATCTTCCAAAAAAATATAATCCCTTTTGTATTTGAGGGTGTTTGAGTTTAGTTCTAATTGTTTAAACCTTTTAAAAGTAGGAAATAAAATAAACAAAAGAAAAATCTTTAAACATGTTTGTTTTTATGCAGGTTAAAAACTGAGAAACTTTTGTTGTTCTTTAGAAACTCCTTATATTTTTATATAAAAATTGAACAATTTATTTATGGTGTTTATAAAATTTATTGATGTTGTCTATGAATGAATAACGTTTGCATTGCAGAATCAATTTATGATTACGTTGAATAGTTTACATGCTTCTGAAAATTCTCATGTTGGCAGATATGAATACTAGACTTCCTCTGACATTTGTACAGGATCATATAATTTCCTTAAAATAATCACATCCAGTTGAAGCTTGCTTATCTGGCAACCATTCAAAATAGACATAACCAGGTTAATCTCTTCACCGACTTTAGTTTTGAGCAATATTTGCAAGTTGTTTGAAATCATTTTTATACAAATTGGTTTCTGATTCCTAATTTGTATTTTATGAACTTCTGTCATCAAGATAAAAATGTTTGGCTACTTAAAAAAAATTACTTAACTTTAATTTATTCTTCTAATAAATAAATTTATTTTACACTTCATTGCTATGAAAACATGAAAGTAGACAACTTTTAATAAAACACCATTAAAGCTTTATTGCTATTCAACTTACGATACCTAACCTAGATTTTCAGAATTCAAATGAATCTTTACTAAAAAAGAAACAAATCCCCTGTAAGTAGAATTGAAATTAATGTGAAATCAGTAATTTGAAGATATCGGTAAAGAAAACGCTGGATAACTGGGCTTCTACTGTAGGTGGTTCTTATGACTTTGGAAGAGCCCATTTACTTTTAAGTTTATTCAAGGTTATCCTACATTATCTTCCAACAGTGGGAAGAAGTGCTTACGATACTGATAGAGGCAAGATTTATATTTGTATAAAAGGATGCAAGTGTGAAAAATGTAGAACTGTTCCACACTTCTCGAACTTTGCCGAATAAACAAGTGCTTGAAACGCTATTGGAGAAGTGTCCTGGTTTTTCTTTTCAATAAGTTTTGAAAATGTGAGAATTCCTCATCGAAATGTTGGTATGCGATTACTATTTTTTCGAGGAAAAAGGTTTGGCATTTGTAATGATTTAACTTTTTTTATAATTGTGTAATTACTTCGAAATATTCTTGCATAAATTAAATTTTGTTTGACCTTGTTTCTAAGAATGTTTTCCTCTAATTGTAAAGAATAAAAATTCTTTTCAGAAGTGTTAGTCCTGTGCATTAATTCATATTCCCTGCAGAAAAGATGAGTTATTTTCATGCCCAGATATATCTTAAGAATCACTATATTTGCATAAAACTCTAGTGTGTAATTGTTAGAATAAGGTAAGCTAATTGTTTTATTGAAATTAAAGATTGTTGATTGATAACATAAATTACCATTAGAAATTCTGAATTTATTTGAAAATGAAACTTGGATGCAACTTATCTGTATAAATCTAAATAATCTAATACATAATAAAATTTCTAAATATTTTGTAACAGGAATGCATTACTGTAGATACATTGTAAATATCTGTTCATTTTGGTGCTTAGTCTATAAATTCAGACTTAATCTTGTGTCCATCAGAGAAATTGTACTTTAGATTGCACATAAAAAAAAAATTCAGTTTCAAAAACGGTATAATTCAGAGAAAAAAAATTATTTTCATTGCACTTCAGAGGCATTTTTTTTTTATTATTTAAATGTTCGTGGTGACAAACGTTAAAACCAAAACCTGCTTTTACAAATAATATCAAAATACTATTAAATTAGACCTTACAAATAGAAAATGGACAGAATTTGTTGTTTGTACTACCACTAATGAAAAAAATTGAATCGCTATTTTTCAGTGAATACTAGCTGACAAGTATCTACAAAAGAGTAAAAATTGTTTTGTCATCGAGATTACACAACTGAGTAGCCTAGTTGCATAACACACACTGCACTTTTGAAGAAAATCGCGAAATATTGTCAACTTTTATTTTTCATGTACTCGACTTTTTCATTTATAATGATTTTTTTAATAGGATACTGTGGGCGTAACCGTCTGAGGACTAAACAAAATATCGAAACTGTAGGTTTTCACTGCAGGAGAGTAAATTTATATTTCCAGCTTATTTTTTATAATTCTAATTATTTCAGTAGAGAAAGGTTTTTAAATTCTTCCCAATGCCTTTATATTTGAAAAATATTCCAAAGTATGAACTTTTATGTTATGTGTACTATTTAAAATACACGAACAGATATATATCCGTCAAGTAGTTTTAAATACACCACTTATTTTTTATCTTAAGCTGTAAGCATTGGAAAATAGTAAAAAAATAATCCCGACAACTTTCTTTAAAATAATTTAAAATTTCAGTGTGAATTTAAAACAGTACTAGATCTTGAAATACGTATTGTTCAAACACAAATAGTTTAAATAATAATTAATGAGTCTCATACACAACCTGGGTCGCAATTACAATTCTGGAAGAAAGAGAAAAAAGCACATTTTTTGAAGAGGCTGATTGTGAATACAAACTACTTGGTTTTACATCATTTGGGGAAACCATCTAAAAAAATTAGCTTACATTTTTTTTTCTAGAATTGTAATCTTGACCCAGGTCATACGCAAAGGAACGCCTCTTATTAGTCTGCAGAAAATAATTATAAGCATATGTATTTGTTAAATTTTTTTGAATATATACTAACAAAGGGGAAGGGGGGTATGATCCCCATAACCCTTTCCACACACATTTTCAGTGTAATCTACTGCACAAGGTACATAGAAAATACAAAATCCTTAAGAATGATCAATCAAAGATTAACTATATAAATCGGTAGAAGAAAAAAAATTTTGGCATTTACAATGATTAAAAACCAACTTCAATTTTGGATACTGAAGTATAAAAGATTTTCTAAAGCTGCATAGAGATAACTTGTTCTTTAACAGGGCATTTTTTGTTGTAAATAGAATTCTCAAACTGAACTTAAGTTTTAAATGCTTGATAGAACATGCTCCATGCGAAGGGAACTTTCTTTTGTGGAATATCAGGCACTTAAGTTCAGTTTGAACAATCTTTTTAAATTTGACAACTAAAATGAAAGTCAAAGTATTAAAATCGGAAGCACAAAGAAAAATATCCCATAGAAATAAAATGGGAAGGGAAAAATCTTTGGTTGAATTCATGTAGCTCCTAAGTAATAAAAATAGTTTAATTTGTAAGATTTGACTAAACAGTCAGTTAAGTGTGTATGTTTATTATACAAATGATGTGATGTACATCGTAAAATCACACACAATGCAATTTTTTATTTACATACGCATTTTATTTATAATCTAATTTTATATAATCCAAGACCTACACAGTTTACTAGCTATTACAAATTCTTTAATGATGGTGATCCAATTCAAATCTCAGTCCACAGTAGCCACAAATTTTAGGCCCAGATTTATCCTAATAAATAACAAAAATATGTATAAAATAATTATTTCAAAGTTTTTGCACAAGCATTTCTCATTTAATTCATAATTTAAAATATATATATTCTATTACTTTTTGAATAGAAGCACATAATTATGTTTCTTAACCCTTTATTTGAATCAAGCCTAATAAATTGTCGGAGGGGATATTTCATTAGTACGATTTCTAACCTTTTCATTTTTACTTCAAAAAGATGTATTATTCATAAAAGGTGATCAATGGCTAAAAAACAGATTTTTTTTTTAATGAAGCATCTATTAAAGCTTATCCATTGATTTAAAGACTTACACTTTCCAATGCAAATGACCTGCAATGAAAATTTCAATTGCTTGATTATATTTTGTCAAACTGAGAATTCATCCAAATTTAAAATAAATTTTAGGACAAAATGAACCAAGCATGTAATTGACAATAACGGATAAAATTAAGAGAAAATATTAGACAAAAGTTAATTTAACTAGAGAAAATGTCCCCACTTTTATATATTTTGGATATTTGAAAGAAAGTGGTGTCAGGGTCCAAAAAAGTGACAGGATCTGGACACAAGCACTAGCAGCCACTGCAACTCAGTTATATCTTCCTGATCCATGTTTATAGCTCAATAATAAAAATGCAATGCGGCAGACCAAAATTTGAGGGTACTGGGTTTAAATAGTGTTTTTGGTTGAAACTCAAAAAATTAAAAGAGTCCTATTTTGTCTCAGAACTTGAATAACAGGAGAGAGAATAAAGAGGGTTTTATTTTTTCTTTGATTTTGTCAATGCGCGTTGGATGGTAGCTATGTCATGGTAGACTTTGCAGATATTAAATGGACAATATCTTGAATTTATAATATAATTAACCCTGAAGTGCATAGTAAAACTGAAGAGTTATGTAAATGATCTTTAGCATTTTGTGCTTTTAAAATATATATATTATTTGAATTGTGTTATTTAACTAGTAAAAAAACGATTGAGCTATTTGAACTAAATGACTTCCAACTTAAGAAATTTATTTTAAAGAAAACTAAGGGGATCCGCCTCCTGCTCGCTAACGCTCATCAACCCCCAAAGGATTGCAACACAATCTTCATTGGTTTGCTTCACAAACCAAATTTTGATTTGCTCACATAAATTCCATGCCTTTCTTGTGTTTTAGTTGAGTTCAGACCGTTTGACAAAGTCATTTTACTGTAGTTAAAATTTTTAGACGTAGATAGCACCACCATAACAGCTTTTCGGGGTTGTTTTTAAGCATGATAAATTAACTGCTTAATATTTTATAGTTTTGGCACATCTACAGTTCACTACCATTCAAATGACACCTTGATCATGAAAATTGGTTATATAGTTTAGAAGGTGTGACTGTCACAAAAAATTGCCGAAGCTATTAAATATATAGAATAATGCTAACATTGTTTTTAGTATTTTCCATTTAAATATAATCAAAAGTTTTTTTTTATTATTCATTTAAGAGTTAACCCAGGAGTAATAACAGAGTATTTAAAAGTTTGCATCTCACACAAGCACCCTTCATTGTGATGGGTATTACAACCTATAGGGTTAACATTACACTTTGTTCGTTAATAACGAAAATTTATAACATTTTTCTTCTACTCTGTTTTTTTTTTAACTTGTGACATTCTAATTTTTCCTTTACTTTGAGGATTATTGCTAATAATTAACATAAGTACCAAATTGACAGTGTTAGCATGAATTTGGGAGTTACAATAAAAACATACCAAATTAATATACACTTTAGGATGTCCAAGGGCTCCACCACCTCCATCGCAAGATGTCACTCTTTCTTTCACTACTTTAGGTGGAATTTGGTGGACCAAATCAATGGCAAAGTGGGGATTCACCTGCAAAATATTTAATAATATCACTTAAAAATAATCTTTCTCTAACACAGTGTTCACTCTAGAAATAAAAAGGGGCAGGGCGCTGTTGGCAGTAAAAGGGCACCCCATTTTTGAAAAGGCATGTCTTGTTTTTAAAAGGGCAGTTTAAAAAAAAATGTGGTGTGGGTGTGGCCACACATTGACACATCGGACTCGTGACCAAACAAAAAAAAAGTTCCGATTTGTTTGTTGACATTGCGCTAGAGCTAAATATTGGGCTATTGTTAACGGTTCTTGGCCTATCTCGAAGGAAAGACCCGTACAAAATTGGTGTCCATTTATAAAAATATTATTTAAAATTTGACATTCTAAAATTGTTTTACCTAAAAACCAAATTTCTAAGTAGGAATCAGAAACCTTTCAAAACTGATAAAAAGGCTACTTAAATCCAAAATTTGGTAATAAGATGCTTAGTCTTGCAAACCAATCCCAACCTAGTCCCAAACCAACTTCTGTTTAAGAAAAAACACAGAAAAAAAACTTAGAATTTCATATGCAGGCACAGGCAACCAATAGGATTTGTAGAATGCCCCGTGCACGAAATTACCGCGGAATCATCGCGATTTCACAACGTATGTAGTTATAAAGGAGTTTGTTTTTCTACTGTCATAATTCACTTAATTCCAATTTACACACAAATCTTTTTTAATCGATGCCTTTTTTAAAGACAACTAGGGAAGCAATGATGCTTGTGCTTGACTGAAAAGGGCAAGAAGGGCGGAATTTTTTCTAAAGAGGGCGGCATTTTGGAAAAAAGGGGCATAAGGGCGCTATCAAGATGAAAAAAGGGCGGGCCGGGCGGACCGCCCTTCAAAAAACACCTAGAGTGAACACCCTGTTCTTAAAATATATGAAAACTGCATGTTCTTGAACATAAAAAAGAAATTCTTTCTCTAGATTTTTTTTTTATCCAATTCCATTTCAAAGTAGGACATCACTTAGGTACCATCGGAGCAAGAAACGGGATATAACTGTTCCATAAAAAGAACGTAAATATCCAGCATGTTCGAGTGCAAAGGGTAGTCTTTTAACATCCAAGCAAAGTTCTAGAAAACTCTTCTATCCCAAAAAGTTTTAGAATATGTTTCTGCAAAAAATTGTCCATTAAAAACTGAATCATTAAAATACAGAAGCAAGAAGAAAATTCAACTAGGATTTAAAAAGTATGTTGTTGAAAATGTTTTGAGTAAATAAACAGTACAACAGAAGTTGAGCTCTGGCTATAAAAAAACTACAAAAGATGTTTTGTAACATGTTAGTGCCATCATTCTGGTGACCATTTCGATCAAAAAATGCCAACCGTCCTATATTACATCTATTCACAGAAAATAATTATTATCTAAATACAAAATAATATTACCTGTTTTTCCGTGTTTAAGAAACGCACCATTCGACCATCCCCCTCTTCAAATTTCTATAAAACAGAAAAAAAGTCGTACTTATAACAATAAAGCTACATTATAAAAAAAATTAATAAATTCTAGATATTAATATTTTCCTTTCTTGTATGGTTAACCTTATTAGTATGCCAATTTTCCCAATTCTAGGACTATCAAAAGTACACTAAGATTTATAGCATCTCGTCATGTCAACACAGCACCATATCAAGTACAAGTCAATACTTTCATGTTTTTTTTCTTAAGTAAATCTAAGAATCTGCAGAATTGCTCATTGTACAGAGATAAGTAAATTTAATAACATCTGGTCCACCGGTCCCAGGAATCTTATATATAAAGCAGAAATCTCCAAAATCTGTCCGGATGTTGGTTTGTTTGTCAGTACTTTATAGGCTCCGTAAATACAAAACGCAGAGATTTGAAATTCACAGAATAATTAGTTCAAAAAATAAGAATTTTAACGCGACTATTTTCAAGTCTCTACGATGTTCCATTCGAATGTTATGACATTGTTTAGCGCACGTCATCAAAGTTTCACGAAGTGGCAACAGTAAAATCAGTTAAAATCAACGGAGAAAAGCAAAAATGTAATATAAAAAATATATGAATCAATTGGAATGCCGATATTTACACGAAATACTCCATAACTACAAAGCGTAGCTTTATGAAATTTATAGAATACTTTACTTGAAAAATTAGAAATTGTTTGTGGTAATTTTTAAGTTTGTACGAGGTTCCATTCGTATGATATAACTATTTTAATGGATTCCATTGACTTAACATGGATGAAAATATCGTTTGCAATTTAAAATAAAATTGTTCGTTATTGGCAATATAAAAACGACGTCATAGGTTTTGTTTGATTTAATAACTATTGAAAAATGTATATACATTGGGCTTTTTGCTACAATACGGAACCATTCAAAAATTAAAACAACCAGAATTTTATCTTAAAGAAATGGTTTAGAATTGTATTAAAATGTTATAATTGTTTTATCTCTTTTGTTTTATACAGGTTTATTGTAAGTATATTTAATTATCTTAGATCGAACTTTAGAACAATTCATCCAAAATGCGAGTAATCTGTGTATGAACGTCCATTTTATTTATATGAAAAATATTTTTTGCAAGTATTTTTTTTTTTAAATGTACGAAGCTTGGTTTCATTGTGAATTTTCAACTCTATTAGACTTTTTAATGTTATTAAAGAATAAAATTTCACAGATACCAACTGATAATTTAAAACATATTTTATTTAATGTGCCAATGAATATTTCCTTTTAAAACATTGAATGGCGATCATTAAATATTAAATGTAAAATTATTGAAAGTACATGATGAGATTATAATATGCTGCACCGTTTGCTAAACTATCGCCAAGTTATAACAGTGTATTTTTTGGATGAAGTGCGCCTTGGCTGTAATTTGCTGTGGAAACTTACTAAATATTTGTATGACAGGTATTTTTCGATGCGAATTCTATAATAACAGTATCACAAAATCAAAAAAAATTGTTTAACAAAATGAGTAAATACTGAATTTTTAATAAATTTATCCGTAAATAAAAAAATGAACTTAAAATTAAAATAGGTGGTTATTCTTCTGCAATAATATTATTCAAGGGAATTCTTTAAAACATGGGCAGGGCGTAGTAAAAGAAAGTTGTGTAGTATTTCAAAACATACTATTTTTGGTTGAGTATTTATGCTGGGCTGTTAATTTTATTCTTACTTTGATAAAGAATTTGAGGCAGTTTATCTGCAAAAAACGTTTAGGTTTATTCTGGCTGCAATTTACATTCTTATGTTCTGCATTATTGAGGACAAAAATGCAAACTATTAATTAGATACACAAGTTGTTGGTCGAAGATATTGCAAAGATGTAGCCTAAATGATACATTGGAACGGGCATTTGGAAATAATCAAATCAAAATTGCAATACTAGGAACAGGGAAATTCGGAATGTTTGAAAGTTAAATCATTTAAGTTCTTTATCAAATTTATTAATTTGGTCAGCTTTAAAAAATTATGTTATCTGTTTCTGCTGCTTTTTTCACTTCCATGCAGCTTCAGAACATTTCAATATCAAAATTGATTCAGAAGTTTAATTAAAATTCACGCTTGAAGTTATTCCTTTAAAACTGCAATTTAATGAAACCCTCCTTGATGAAATTATTTTTTAAAAATATATAAAAATGAAGATCATAGCGCTTAGTTTATTATTTAATTTAATATTTTTTTCCTTAGATAAAAAAAAATCATAGCTTTATGTAAATAATTATTCATATAAAATACCTGTTATAATGCACATTATCTTTCAATAACGATGACAACAGTAATTAAAATTTCATCGATTAAAGTAAGCACTGTAAACTAAAATATAATTATAGTCATTTCACAAATAAATTGCGGCATCCGTGTTAAAAAAAATCGGTTATGCACAGACCGCGCTGTATTGGGCCCCTACTCGGTACAAGGTTGAGAGAATAAATGGCCTACAAGGATTGAAACGGCCTTCCTTCCTTTACACGATGGTATGTCATTTATCCATATAGGCTAATTCCACGTTGAATTAATGATAGCGGTACACTTATTTTCACCTGGTACAAACGCAAAAAGGGGACTGGCTTAAAAATCGGCATGTACGAAACATCTGACTTTCGTCTACACAATAGTATATTATTTATACCCATCAACTTATTCCACTTGAGTTAAGGATTTTAAAAACGTCGTTTTTTATTATGGTATTTAATGTAACTATGTATACCACACCGAAAAGAAATTCATATTAATTTCTAAACATATTTTTGTGCAGGAATGTTTAATTTTTAAAATTCCATACCTTATGAGAGATAAACTAGAAATTATTCGATTTTTGTCGGTGTTTTAGCAACCAAATAGTATAGAGATATTTTTACTTTTTTTTAACTTATAATTTATTAAACATAAAAATATTTTAAATTATAAACAAAAAGCTTTATCACTTTTTAAAGAGGAATTCTAAAATGGTATATGCGATTATCCCAGGTAGGAGAGGAAATGTATATATTTTCAGTTATCTGTCGTTATTTTATTTATTTCCGTGCGAAGAACGGGTACTTTTGCTAGTGTACAATAAAATTGGAAATTCTGAAAAACTAAGCATCATGAGCATTCTCTGTTTTTGTCGATCTTGTTCAACGACCTTCAGAACATGTTGGTAGTGATCTCATATTTTTCTGTTTCTATGAAATCAGTACTTAACTTGTCCCTTTGTTCTGCACAGTCATTGACAACAAAAAGACAAGTGGAACCATCTCTTCTGTAAGATACAAGCAATAATGGTTTTCAAAATAACTGATTGCACTTTCGGATATGATGGGATGGACAACCTATAAGAGAACGAAGCATTTGTAAGTCATTCCAAAGAGCAGTTATGGCAGAATCACAAGTTATCCACCAGGTGATGTAGGTGAGAGTGGCAAAATCAGGCAGTTTGACATGTTGTTGTGCCGGTAGGTAGTTGCTGATGCTGCTCAAGCAGGCAAATTTTAATCGTGTATAACAGTTTATCCATTCAACTTGCTTTGTGCAAGGCTCCTCATTGGTTTAATTTTATTGCTTGTGTAATATTAGGAAAGACAAGATATATTAGGCAAAGCTTTGTGAATTCCATATAATCATCTCTGTATTTTCCAGAATTGATGACACATTTTGGTGCATGGATTGCACTGGCTCCAAAATCATTAACTATGCTTCTTGCTTGTACATTCACTGACTTTGAGTCATATGGTTCCAATTCACTATGATCTTGATCAAGATGATCAAAATTGTCATGAAATAGTTTAAATAATGTTTATATCAGGTGACTTGGAAGCCTCGACCTTTAAGTTATCAAAATCATGAAACAAAATGACTTCTCTAATATGATGGCGGCAAGCTGACCAAAGAAGCTTATGTCCCAAAATCTTTTGCATACTGGCATAGCCTGTGTTGGAAGAAGTTTTCTCAAATATCATGTTCAGAATTGTTTGTGCATTGCTAAAAAGTCAGCTGCTCATATATTAAGTCGGCAATGATTGAGTCGCATTTACAATCAGTTCCTTGGGGACATGCAGGCACACCAAGTATCTTTTGCTGGTGAACGTTTCCAACGACAACGGTGAGACGTTCTTTTATTTTGTACTTATTGGACAATGTTGTTGAAAGTTTTTTATCCCAATGCAGAGTTGTATATTTAGGACAGCACCACTCTTCTTTGCAAGCAGTTGAAATCTGTAGCAACTTGCCTATTCTTGTTACGTCTGCTGTTGTGTAAGATGCTGCAATTGTACATGTATCTCCATCTAGTTTTGTAATTAATGTTTTTGTATATGCTGTGTGTTGCCCTGGACTCACAGCTAGTGAAACAATATTAGGTTTCTGCATAATGTCATATGGGATGAATAAACTCGTTCCCGTTCTTTTATATCGATGATGACTTTGAGTACTTATTGAGAGTCCTTCAAAATTTAATTTTTTTTACAGAATTTGTGTCACTTTGTTCATCAAAATCATCAGTAGACCTAATAATATCATTTAATATTAAATTGGAACTATTTTTTTTATTCACTTTATCTTTATTTTTATTCTTTCTGAATTAACCATAGAAATAAACAAAATAATAGTATAAAATCGATTCAGAATAAAAGTAGAAAATCCAGTAAAAATGAAAACCACAAGTTGGAATAAATAGAAAATATACTGTACTGTAAATTGTAAACAAAACTAAAGTTGTCACTAGTCACCTGAAATATATGAATCAATGAAGTCACCTGAATTTAATGCTAATATAGTTAATTAACATTAAAAATTTATATGATCCATATTTTACTTTATTATAATAATTTTTCTTAAAATATAATAAAATAATAGTTAATAAAATATGAAAGTAATTCAGTATTAAAAAATGCTGAATTTGGGGATTTTACTCGGAAAAAACGAAATTTCAAAGTTGTGATGGACCCCCTAAAAGTGTTTGGAAAACGAAAATATTTGGTATGTAAACTTTTTATGGGTAATGGAATATTTTCAGATTGGGGACAAAGTGATTTGTTTCTAGAAGGGCGTTTGATGCACCCTACTGACCACATTCTGGCTTGAAAGATTCAAACAAATAAAACAAAACAGTCTTTGTCAAACTCCTTATTTCCATTTTAGGATTTACAATAGAAAATTGAAGTATAACTAAAATCATGGACAGTTGCCTAATGGAGCAAGTTTATAAAACACACAGTTTCTAAGCGCGCAAATATCTAACATGTTGAATTACTGAACCTAAATACTATTCGAAAAGAATTAAGTAAAGCCACTAAACTTTCTCAAAAGAGTTTTTTTATATTCATAAATACAAATAAATTAACGTTTTGTGACAGTTACGATATTGATATGCATATATGCGTAAACCCCAAGCAAATCAGAATACATTTTCTTCAGTAATAAGATTCAAATACCTGTCCAGTGTGAGTAACTTGAGTATCTGTTCCTTTGACCACAACTTTACTGAAATGGGCAAGTGTATATTTAGCATTTTGTGGAACTCGCAAAACAGAAAGGCTTTTTACGAAGGACATCGCCATTGTGTTTGTTTACTATTATTGGAAGTTGAAGTGCTAGTTATTGTTGCGCGAGGGTGATTTTTTTGGGGGGGGGGTTGATTAAAAACCTCGCACCAGAGCTGCATAGTGGGCTATTGGCGATGATTCGAAGCCTATCTCGAAGGAAAGACCCGGGAACGGTAGGACAACACTTGAGCTAACACCCAACGCCTTCAATAGACGTCGGGACTTTGGACCTCGATCAGATTTATCGTGCACCAGTCCCGTATACACGCCGATAATTTTTTTTTGGATGTTCTGAACGACTTTTCTAGTATTTTGAAGAAAAACTGGAAACCTTCCGGCGATCACAAGATCGCTACTTGTTACATTTCTTTGTCAAGTCTGTCGCACGGGATCTTGCCAGGAATCCTCTGATTCCCAGCTGACACCTTTATCCACTGGGCCACGGAGGCCCTGCGCGAGGGAGAGCTAAGCTGAATTGTAAAATGGGTTTTAGTTTGGTTTGGTTTAGTTAATTAACGTTGCACAGAGCTGAACATTTGGCTATTGGGGACGGTTAGGGCCTATCTCGAGGAAAATACCCGAAAACAATAAATCTCCTATATTTTTGAACCATGTAAAGTGGGCTTCACCACTTTATTCTGAGATTTCTAAGCATATGACGTCATTAAAATTATAAAATAAAAAAATGAGGAGTTTCACGCCGAGAAGAAGAAGACCGCTGTTCAAAAAGAAAATGGATAACAATCCTAAACTCCGAAAAAGTATCGTAGAATTAGTATAAAACTACAACTGCCGCAATATAATTTTTAAATTTTCGCTTTTAAAAATATAGACACGGTAATTTAGTATAGTGCATTCAATTGCTCTAACACTACTTCGAAAGCAGATTGAACTAAGAGAAGAGTTTCTTTTCACAGTTTTCCTCATTCTGATTATAAACTGTTGAAAGCATGATTCTCTAAATAAAGCAAGAAAACTTTGTTCATACGAAATATTCAAAGTTATACTACGATCATTTTGATTCAAAATGTTTTGTTCATACAGGAAGAAAGTTTAAACAATATTTAATTTTACATATAGAAGTCACTATATATAGTATAATAAATGACCCAACTCGATACCCACATGGTAATTATTTCTATTTCTATGAGAATTAAAGGATATTATTCATGTACGTAATATTATAGAGAAATAAGCAAATTATAAACCGATAAAATATATTACTTGAATTATAAATATGTTTGCTTACTTGACAGGAACAAATGTTGTACATACAAACTTGCCTTTCTATAAAGAAATCCCTTTCTTTCGCTCATGAAATAAATTAAATTGCTATCCTATAATTTCACTTAATTTTTTTTTTTTACATAAGAGTAAATGTGTATTAAGCCAACATTTACTCAATTAGGGGATTAGACTCAGAGAAGGAATTTTCATGACACAAGCGAACATTAGCTTGACGTTCCAAATCTTACAAATATTTTTTAATGTATGCGTTTATCACGATTTACAAATAGCGATAAACTAAAAAACCTGTATTGTTTTCCCTAAGACGAAAAACACAAAAAAAAATCAAATTCAGGCTTTAATTATTAAATAACATATCGACGTTAATAAAGTAATAATACTAATATAAAAAAAACATTTAGCTTTAATATATAATTTAACTAGATGAAATACCCGTTCTACGCACGGGAAGGAAATAAGTTACAAAATTGATACAAATACAATATTTATAGCGAAATAAAAAATATTCTTAATTTATCACCCATCAGGGGGAACCACAGTATTAAAAGTACTAATAACGAAATTTAATTGGCAAGGTCCTGCAAGAAATGGAAATATTGATAATATGGGGAAGTTGGCTATACAATACAGTGGCGGCGATTGGGTGGTAAAAGTGGGGGGGCAAGATCAAGACGAAACAAGCGCGGGGGTATAAAAATTTAATCGCCCAAACAATAAATCTTGCATATTTATATATTTACTCTCTATTTTGAGTTATTTGAAGGAAATGATACTAACTTAAAATGAGTGCGAGACGCCCAGGTCGATTATTAACCCATTACCGATTATTTCCCAATTTTTTTTGGAAGGATACGGACTGTTGCAAGAATCTAATTAACATATTTATTGACCGACTTCCAAAGGGATAGGTATCTTTTCCATTTGTATCAGTATTGAAAAAGAAATGGAGGAAATTTTCCCTCCTCACCCTTTCAATCCCTAGGCATCTGGCATCTATCCCCCCTCATCTAGAGGGGGGAATCCTTAACCCCACAAAAATCAACAAACATCTCTCCCAACCCACCACCACTTTTTTTTCTTAAAAAATTATTAATTTTCGTTCAAGTAAACAGGAATACGTTGGCAGATAAACAACATCATCAGTTATCATTGTCATTAATTATATTTAACAATTGTCAATAACTATTTTTAAAATTAATAAATCACTCCCTAATTATGAAATAAATTTAAAGAACAAATTTAAAGTTTGAGATTCCTTGTAATATCTGTTTGGTAACGATTAAGAAATTTCCCAACTTAACGATTCAAAATTTCCGGCTTAACGCCGCCGGATGCCCAGCTCAGGTGTTGTTCTCGTTATCTGACCATTGTTCAAAAATATGAAGCATTGTTCCCGGGTTTTTTCTTCGAGATGGGCCCCGAACCCGAATCGTCGGCAAAGCCCAATATGCAGCTCTAGTGCGACGTTATTTAACCAAATCAAACTTAACGATCGAAATTTCCAACTCAACAGCGCTAAAAATTCCCAGTTCCAGCTTATCGACATTTTCAACCTTTTTATAAATTAGGTAATATTAAACAGTTTTCTTAAAAGTATTGGTTTATTGCACGCATGTTACAATGCATTGTCCGTTCAGAGGTCTGATATAAATTTAATCTTACAAGTTGGACAATTTCTAATCTTCCCTATTATTTGCTAATAATATAAATTTTCTTTGGGCATAAATTTTTCCGACACGGGTTTGTAAAAATCTAAACCAAAATCATAATAACATCTGATTGTCGAATTATTATTACTATTCTTTTTAAATGAATATTTTGGGAAAAGCAAAAATATCTCATCCGTGTATGAATGAATCAACCTTTAAACAAAAGTTTTTTAAATATATCTATTCACGGTTAAATTAAACTGTACCCACCCTCGTTACGCATTTGATGAAGTGCAATAATAGTCGAAATTTACAAATATCAATGATTACTGAAATTCGAATTAATTTTACAATAATAATTTGAAATTAAATTATAAAATGAACAATTAATGCTAAATAAATTGAAGTACAATCGCATAATATGAATGATGTAAAAGATTTCAAAATATCATACATAAATGTTACAAATCAAGATAATGGTATCTTTAAACGTATACTTGCGCGATTTTGAAAATTCCGTGGCGTAGATTGCAAACAGACGAGCTTTCTTGAATGGAAACGGTAGTGCTTGTGTTACTACTGCTGTCATGTTCAACTTCACATTTGTTCTTTTTATTAAAGTAATTTAAAACTGAATTTTGCACAATTCGCTTCATTTCGCTAAAAAGCAGAGCAGACGAAGATCAAAACAAAGACATTTAATGGCAAACTCATGACAACCCCTACCCACCTATCTACAGGCCTATAGATTACGCAATTGTTCGGCGCCAATATTACATAATAAACATCTCATTTAACGCATTATATTAAGACAGAATACTATTTTAATGTATCAGATAGACATAAATAAAAGCAGGGGATTTGATCTATTTTTTGAATTGAAGGTCAAACAGTTGCATTTTCTATGTAAAGATAAGCTATTTCTTTTTCCGAAAAAAAAAACAGAATGAGTAAATGTGAGGCGCCAATCAATGAGTTATTGGAATACTGTCTGGAAATTTGAAAACGACGCTGCTCAATTTAGATAAAGAATTTATTATAGTTTTAAAATGAGGAATTATTTTTAAAGAACAACGATACCACATTCGTTCAAATTTTTTTTTCACTTGACTTTCAATGAAAGGGGTTTGAAGCTCCTAACCCCCCCCCCCCCCCCTCCCTCCTTAATGCCTGTGGTGGTGGGAGGATTGGGTTCAAAAATTTTCCTTGCTTAGGGCAATGCCGTAAAACAATTGACTTGTTATTTAGTTTTAAAATGTACAATATTAAAAAAGTGCGGGGGCAACATTCGAAAAAAGTGCGGGGGCAACCGCCCCCCCTTGCCCCCCCGAATCGCCGCCACTGGATACATATATATGTTATTCCCGTTGATTAACATACATATTTTAACCTTTATTAACATCCCAAAGATTAAAAGAGGAACAACTCTTATAATTGTAAATAATAATTATCTCCGAAAAATTTTTATTAGACATTTATGTCAACATTCGTCGTTAAGTTTCACAAATTGATGAGAATATAAGAAGAAAGAAACGTAAACGATTTTAAAAGGTTCATTTGCCAAATTCAGGATTTTCATATTTTTTCTTTTGTACGGTAAACCCTATCAATATGCGAGGGGGGATGGTTCCCCAGAACTTTTTTAATATTTAACTTTTTTTAATAAAAAATAAGTCATATTTTTTACTGGATTGAGAAATCAAATTTTTTTTAAAAAAATTTCGCACCCTATCTCCTACCTACTACTACAGAGGATGGACGCAAACCCATTCCTCCTCTGACACTTGTACCACTTGACACTTGACAGTAGGGGAGGAATCTACAACAACAGTTTTTGATTCCGCCACATAACTTCTCGTATAGGCAGGCATACGATCATATAAAGAAAGGTAGGCCGCACCGATAAAGCAGATTTTTAACCCATTCCACCCGCTGACCTTTGTACTCCGTGAAGGGAATGTCGTCCTTAACTGCAGACGATTTCGTTCACATTACTCCCTGGGGAATCGTGGGATGGGCGATAAATGACCTACCATGGTATAGGGAAGTGAGTCGCTTCGATCAGGTAGGTTTTTAACCCATTTTTACCATCTGATCTTTATACTGTATGAAGGAAAATGTCACTCTTGGGTGACAGCCAGTATACACTTCCACCCCAATAATTCTATGGGAAATTAGCCTTCGTGGATAAATGACATAACATGGAGTAGAGAAAGGTAGGCCGCGTCAACCAGATTGACCATTTATACACTCTCCCTCTGACCTTCCTACCACGTAGGGTCCAAAGTATGCATGAAATAAATTATTACGGTACAGAGTGGCTTGTACCTACCCGATAGCTTACTTTTTATATGTCCACTTTGTATGACTGGCCCGCCCGAAGGCATACAGCGAGTTGTTTTAAAGAAACCGAAGCTTCGACCGCCACGAAGGGAACCCAGCCCAACCAAGAGGACGACGGCGAACACCCGGCCCATGAACCCGAGCGACCCGTGGTGCGAACCAACATCCACGGGCGACAACGGGTTTTAAAATTTGAACTCAACTGAAAGATTTGCTACTTTGTCTTTATTAACTTTATTACAGAACTCAACCTCTCGGCAGGTAAAATAATAAATAATGGATAACATAAAACTAATTGAGAGCACGGAGTCTAAATTAACTAACCAGATAACTTACTTTTTCTATGTAAGATATAAGTAACAACTCTGTCAAATTTCCTCTTCCAGGAAGTTAGAAAGTTAGTTTCAGTATACAGAAAGTTAGAAAAATAGTGATGAGTCAGTGGATAAGTGGCGAGGATTTTTACTTTTGGGAGTTCGAGTTTTTGAATTCTACTACCAGAAAATCCTTTCCTAGCGTACAATTTTGCCTTAAAATGTACCTCCATGCCAAATTTAACTTCCATAATTGTAGTACGGAATATTCCGTTGTCCAATCATATTTTCACCATTTTGACATTTTATCACTTTTTGACACTAATTTCGCAATTTTTATGTTATTTTTACATTTATTATCATACTATTTTAGTTTATTTAGCGATATTGTATTAATTTGGTAAAATTTTTTATTCATTTGGTGAATTTTTTATTTATTTGGCGGTGTTTTTATTAATTTGGCGAATTTTTTTTATGAATTTGGCGATATTTTGGCGATAATTAGTCATCAGCCAATCAGAATGCTCCTTATAGGTTACATAATATAAAAATATTGCATTGTTTAAATCTTGAAATATTGCATTGTTACATATTCTCCATGTTAATCCTATGGAAAGGTTTTTTTAAAAATCATTATTTTGGCAGTTCGGGTTCGAATTTTGTAAAATCCTTTCTTACTGCACCCCTAGGGCCCAAGATGAATATGTGTTCCAAATTTCAGCACTTTGGGTCTTTTGGATCTGAAGATATCGTGATCAATCAGTCAGTCAGTGGCTGTGGCTTTTATATATATAGATTAAAAAGCATAAATACTACAAATTTCCAACTAAAGTATTTTACATTTTCGCGCGCCTAGCCGCCCCTGCTATTACTTGAACTTTGCATTGTTGAAAACAGAAGAAGACTTGTCTGCTATGAAGAAGAAATCGAAAATACAAGTAGGATTCTCGTGTTTTACTACCGGCCTCCAGTGGCCAAGTGGATTAAAGAGCAGCTAGATGAGAGGATTGCTAGTTCGAACCCGTGCAATGGACTTGACAAAGAAAAGTAAAATAGTAGTGATCTTGCGATCGGAGGGTTGCCAGCTTCGCTACAAAAATACTAGAAAGTCGTCCAAAACATCCAACAAATTATACTGGCGTGTATACGGTTGGTAAACGGAACTGGTGCACGATATATTTGATCAGGGTCCAATTTCTGGCGCCTATTGAGGTTCCCGGGTCTTTCCTTCCAGATAGGCCACGAACAGTCGTCAATAGCTCACTGTACAGCTCTGCCGCGACGTTAATTAATCAAACCAATCCCGTGTTAGTACGTCACGTGGAACACCCACATTCCCCGCATACGAAATATCGTCCACCACTACCGTGCTCAATTAATAATTATACCCTAGAATGAAGACTCCCATTTTGCGACGAGCCCCAGTTGCTCAGTGGACAAAGGCGTTCAGCTACTAATCCGAGGACTGGTGGTTCGAATCCGTGTGATGGACTTGACAAAGAAAAGTAAAAAAGTAGTGATCTTGCGATCGGAGGGTTGCCAGCTTCGCTACAAAAATACTAGAAAAGTCGTCCAGAACATCCAACGAATTATACTGGCGTGTATACGAGACTGATGCACGATAAATCTGATCGGGGTCCAATGTCCTGACGCCTATTGAGGTTGCGTCGGGTGCCAGCTCAGATGTTGTCCTCGTCATGTGACCATGGTTCAAAAATACGAGGCATCGTTCCCGGGCCTTTCCTTCGAGATAGGCCCCGAACTATCGCATATAGCCCACTGTGCAGCTCTAGTGCGACGTTATTTAAACAAACCAACCAAACCAAACCCATTTTGCGACAAAATATACTTTACGGCTGCGCACCGATGCGTATTATTCGGTTTGGTCTTATAAATGGTTTTGGTTTGGTTTTGTTAATTAACGTCGCACTAGGGCTGCACAGTGGGCTATTGGCGACTGGTCTTATAAATGAACGTCGCACTGTGACGCTGCACAGTGAGCTACTGGCAACGGTTCGGGGCCTATCTCGAAGGAAAGGCCCGGGAACGATGCCTCGTATTTTTGAACCATGCGTATTATTCGGAAAAGGAGGTTGTGAGAAAGTATTTGACCTTGGCTTTTTCAACGTTGATGCAGCATTGCATCCTATGACAAACACCATGAGAAAAAGATTATATATTTTCTACCTTTATTAAAAAAAAAGTGTAAAGTGGTCGCCATGCTTTAGTATTCCCTCCAGTGATTATTAAGGCTCAGTGTTCAGCACAATAGTTTATTTTTTCAATAATGCAAAATAAAATGTTTATTTTTGTACATTTTATATACGACAATAGTTTATGTTTGTTGTTGTTCGTTGAATTAACGTTTTCGGACACCCTCCCCTCACCACCACTTCCTCGCGTACGCCACTGCTCCAGAAGTCATTTTGATGTCAGATTAGTACTATCAAATTTAAATCCAGTTCGTTACTATGAAAAAAAGGGATTTCGATTAGCAAACTGTTTCTAAATATCAAGAGCCGTGAAAAAGAATTGAGCAAATTAATTTATTTTTTCAAGTAGAGTAACTTAACTGACGTAAAATTATTCAGACAATAAATATTGAAAAAAAAAAAATATTCTCTAGGTAAACACACATACATTTCTTTCTTATAATTTTTATAACATTATAAAATATGTATTATATATATATATATATATATATATATATATATATATATATATATATATATATATATATATATATATATATATATATATATATATATATATATATATATTTCGGTTCCCCCTTAGCCGCACCCTAGTGATAAATCTAGTACTAATTCGTGGACCACGGAAATCAAAGTGGCCTAAGACTTTAGAGAAGAACGTATACGTAAAAAAAAAAAAGGAAAGCCCGTATGGAGCGTGTAATAGCAGTCCGTAAAGCTTAAGCATCCATGTTTGTCCAGATTTTTGTTGGCGACCAATCCCTTTATTTGCAGTCTTCTTGAATGTTTACGTAAAACCCTTTTTTCTGTGCTATGCACGACATACATTTGATTTGCCATATTGGGCTGAAACTTTTAAACGTGCACCCCAAAACTTTTATTTCGGTATATCCTTGAGACGCCGATTTAATCAGAAAATTTACACATCCAAACGTCTTTTGTTTTACATAAATATACCAATAAACTCCCGTTGGATCCACATGTTTGGAAGTTAAAAGAAAGTTTCAGGAGCCTTGTTGTGACGTTGCAAAAGGGTTCTATTTAAAACAGTCGACACTTTAGACGCGTGTGATGAGAATTAATGTTTGTCTCTTTTTCAAACCAGTTTCGGTTGTCCCACATTTGTGCGATCGCAAATACTTGTGGCAAGAAGCAAAACTAATGGAAAGTGTTGACCTGAAAATTCCGACACTTAAAAGAAAATTACTCCCCCCCCTCCCCGTCTCGAATATTTTATCGTTTGAGACGGCTTTTTTACTGATGAGAACAAGGACGGGCGAACGGTGAAAATGAGCACTGTAATTTTCGTCAATTAATTTTTTTTTACAACAAGCAATATTTTAAAGCTTATCATCACTAACCACATATTCAAATAAGTATATGTTTGAATACAAAATGTACAAAAAACAAATTGATTATGTGTATACTAGCTGCCAGCACTCAGTAGCGTACTTAGAAAAGTTTAAAAAGGTTCTATTTTCTTTTTTTTTACATTTTGTACAAAACACGTTTTGTATATTCCTCCATATATGCAAAATGTGTGTAAATTTGATATTGAAAACCTGAAGCTGCCAAACTAAACTAATGGAAGACAGTAAAATAACAGCTTACCTGACGACATTGTAGAGAAGTGTGTATGCAAAACCACTGACATGGCTGATGCCATTTTTATTTATTACTTCTCTTAGAAAATAGTAAGTGGGGAATTTTTTTTTTAAACTGGCAATTACAGAATTCCCTGAAAAAAAGAGATAACCGTGAAGAGTTTTTTTTTCAAATTTATTGCAAGTTTGCTCAGAATGCATAAGGCATGGAAACGAATTGTGAATCAGTTATAATGTCAATATTACCAATTTTTTAAAACTATTTTAAATATATATAATTAATTAAAATTATTATTTTATTATATATTATTATTTATTTCTTTAATTATCTATAATTTTTTTTTAAAAAAGGGCTTGTGTGTGTCTGTGGCACGCAAAACGTATAATTCCTCTACGTAGAAAAAGCTGAAATTTATATATAAGTACTATGTTTTCTCAAGTTGCGCAACTAATGTTCGGGTTTATTTTTTTTAATGAATTTATATCGGTTTTAGAAACCCTTTTTATAAATGTCAATTTAAAAAGAAATAGTATCAACATTGTTATAAACTCATTATATGTTGCTAATAATAAAATACTATTAATAGTATATGTTTATTGCTTTAAATTATTGGCAAAATAAATCTTTAATATAATAATAAGTGTTTGAGCAAAATTGAAAGAACATATTTCGACTTATTTTAAAGTTATACTTCATTTAAGTTTTAATGAAATACTGCAGAGTTGAAAATTAATATATGTATTTCTAGATTTTGGTTTAGGGAATAATTGTTTTATTAATTCATATAATTCGTTTTATTTAACCCTGTGCGAAGAACGAGTATTTCTACTAGTTATTATACATGTTAACAATTTTAAGCCTCTTAATGAAATCGAAAACAATGTCGCACAAGGGGCTTTTCCTGACCATTCAAATCCAACAATTCTTATATTTCCGTAACATTGCAACAACCCTAAGCAATTTTTTTTTCTTCAAGACTGTCAATTATGACGCAGGATCTGCTTGTTCCAAACCACATATCATTGGGAAGATTGCAAATATAGTTTGCGAGTGTGCTCCTATCACAACTATTGCAACAATGAGTCTGAAAATATATTTTATTGTAGGAAGACCTATTCTAAAGGGAAGTCGTTCATTGGGCAATCGTAAATTAAAAATCACAGTCGTGAAATTTAACAAAATTAACAAAATAGAAAAAATGGGATGTAACTGGATAGAGACCATTGTTTATTTTTCCTAGAGCATTAGCAAACTACTACCAATAGCATTTGAAAAAATTTTATATGTCAAAGATTTGAATTAGTTCAAAATTGCCATAATAATTTATTTTAGATTTGTTTTAGGATGTTTTATATAAAAATATTAATCCTTTGCGACTGGTTTGAAGGACCAACTCGAGAGGTGACTATCAGGCACCACTGTAAGAAATTGAACAAATATGCGGAAAATCGTTTCGAGTTGCTGTTTCGCCCGGGCGAAAAAGGGGAAATATTGGAATTGGAGTAAGGGGAAATATATTGGAAAAAAAATTAAGCTGGGAGGGAAAAACCAATTTTTATTTTCGAGGAGGAAAATCAGCCATCCTGCCACCTACCTAGCTACAGCCGCTTAGAATAAGCTATTGTAAAAAGCTGGGTTTACACTATAGAGTAAAATAGCTTTTTTGGCGAGCTATGTAGCTGTAGCGGAGCTATGACTAAAAATGTTTGTAGTCTGAGCAAAATGTTTTGTAGCAGTAGGAGCTGATATGCACTCGCAACCAGTTAACTTTGAGATGGTAAGCAAGGTTTGGTTAACTAGAGCTGCACAGTGGGCTATTGGCGACGGTTCGGGGTCTATCTCGAAGGAAAGACCCGGGAACGATGCCTCGTTATTTTAGAACCATGGTCAGATGACGAGGAAAAACCTGAATTGGCACCCAATGCCTTCAACAGACGTCGGGACTTTGGACCCCGATCAGATGTATCGTGCACCAGTCCCGTATACGCGCCGTTAATTTTTGCGGATGTTCTGGACGACTTTTCTAGTATTTTGTAGCGAAGCTGGCAATCCTCAGATCACAAGATCACTACTTTGTACTTTTCTTTGTCAAGTCCATCGCCTGGCATCGAACCGCGGGCAAGCAAGGTACTTTACTTTTTTGAAGGCGCATGCGCACGCCTTCGGGCGACAGCTATATAGTTGTGCTAGAACAAATAACGCGCCTCCAGCCCGGCAATATAGCTCAACTACATAGTTCCTTTTGCTGTGGATGACAACCGATGGTTTGCTCATTTACAGCTATGTAAGCCTTGATTTGGACTACATATCTGTTTTTCTAGTGGCGTTTTCAAAAACTTCTAGCTTTGCTATATAGCAGTTTTTCTACATTGTGTCAACCTGGCTAAAGACTCATGTTATGAAAAATATAGCTTTAAAAAAAATGTGTTGAACTTTTGATTTAATTTTATTAAGTACTAGGGCGTTGCACAAATTTCGATGAATGAAAGAACACAGGCAACGTAAATAAAGTAAAAACACATTTACTTTTACACCAAGCATTTATGAAAAAAATGGAATGTTACAACAAGAGTTACCACTGGTATAGACTACATCATTCTACAATTCTAATCAGAAAAGCTTGGCATATTTGACAAAACGACAAAAAAAAAGGTCAAAAACACAATACGACATGAAATAAATCTCAAATTCTTCTTTGATGCGACGAGTCTCTTGGAATATACATGTGCATATACTACACTCAGTTTTATTTTTCACTTTGCAAAACCGTCCATTCGAACAACTCAAGTCCAAACGGTCCCAAGTCATGTTTCGAAGTAACAGATTCAAAAGTTCCATACAAATAGTCCTTCTGTAACACATTTGATCATCCCTCCCCAAAAGAAAGATTCGGTTACAGACTTATACTTTTTACAATAATTGGGACTCTGAAAACGTTATTGGCAAACAGTCCAGTATCGTCTCAAGATCTTGTGAACAAATCGGATGTTTTCAGTTACTGAGGATTATTCCAACAGCAGGGCCTGACTCGTGACATCACCTGGCACATCATTGGTTTCAGGAGTCTCTCAGAAATTATGAGGGTAAAATTTAGCCAATATCCGGAGATCATAGTTATGAAAGAACAGTTGCTATTCTGCACAAATCAGATTCTTTTGGCATTTGAAACCATTTTATTCCATATATAACATAAAAGTCTTTGACAATTTTCTGGTTTATTTAAGTTTAAAACATAAGAAAGGTAGTTTTTAGTTTAACCATTTATGGCCCCCAAACCATCGAGTACCTGAATATGAGGGTTTGTTGGCTTCGGACGACATCCAGGCCCAGTCTATAAGGCAATCCACCACTCCACGCGGTATCAACTCTAATTAAAACAATGACTTGGGTCCTTTTGGAAGATTAAAATTCAAAGAATTTATTTTCCCTCACGATCTCGAGGGCCTGTTTCCGATGACCGGTCTCGGCCTGTTCAGCGCGTTCCTGTTCCTCGGTCTGAAGAGAGCGGAAAATCGGTTGCTCTCGGTCGTGGTCGGCTGCTCTTCAGACTCCTCCTCTTCTTCTGAGGTCTCCTCGTTTTCCTCAGAATCTTCCTCCTCGGCCGTGGAGGCGACCACCGCCTCGTTCGAAGGGGAAGTCTCCTCCGCCTCCGCAGGGGTCGCGGTCGTGGTCTCCACCGTGTCCTCGGGACGCGGTCTCAGGAATCCCGGTCTCGGAGGTCGGTTCCTCGAGATCAGGTTCGGTCTGGGTCTGCTGGTGGGTCTGCTCCTCGTCGGCCCCGAAGGAGACCGGGTCGTCGTCGACGTGGAGGTGGTGCTGGAACTGGCCTGGGATCTGGACCTGCTCGATTGGAACCTCCTTGGGGCAGCGGAAGTGAACCTGGCCCGAGCGGTCGTGCTCGTGGTCGTCGTAGACTCTGTCGTCGATCGACTCGGTGGCCTGTCTTCGTTGTCAGTGGTTCTGGAACGGGAGGAGCCTCCGATGGGTGGTCGGGACCTTATCCTGTTGCTGCCCTGGAAGGATCGCCTCGTGGGAGTAGCTGTTGTGGTGGTGCTCGTCGAAGAAGTAGAAGAGGTGCTTCTTGAAGGAGGGTTTCGGCCCCTATTGGATGGTGAGGATGCAGAAGAGGGGTTTGGATTGAATCTTCGACGACTTCCCCCGATGGAAGGACGCCTCCTGCTGGGTCTCTCGGTCGTGGTGGTGTCCTCTTCCGTAGTCGTAGGCGGTTCGGTGGTAGTGGTCGTGGTGGTCTCTTCCACTTCCGCGGATTTCGCCTCCTTCAGATCGGTTGCGTTGTCCAGGACGCTGTTGACGGCGTCGTCTTCTTCCGCCTCCGGGTTATTGGATGAGGAAATCGTGGTCGGAGACTCGGAGGTGGCGAACGACTGGGGCGTCGGACCTTCTGTAGTCGTCGTCGTCGAGACCTCCGAAACGACGAAGTTGGGGAGCACCGGGAACCTCGGCACCTCGTTGCTGCCGTAGCGGAACACGTTAGACACCGGCTTCAGAGGCTGGGGTCTATCCGCTCGGATGAAAGCGTCGTTCGCCTGCGAAGAGGAGGCGGATCTGGCCTGCAGGGAGGCGGAGGCGTTTCTCGAGTCGTCCAAAGCGTTTCCCAGGTTCGTCTGAATCCTCTCGGGTTCCTTCGCGTCGTCGAAAGACTCGAGCGAGGGGATGTCGTCGAAGTTAAGGCTGCTGAGGTTATTGCTGTTGCCGCCGTTGGCAGCCGTATCGTTGTCGTAATAGTAATAGTAATAGACGACGTACTCGTCTTTGGCGGCATCTTTCTCTTTGGCGACAGACTCTTTCTTCGCCTCGATCTCCGAGGCGGGCGCTTTATGAATCGCCTGGACGCTAGCTGACGAACCAACTACTTTGGAAGTCCTTTCCGATGAGGGCTGCTGGTGCACAGAGAAAGACTGCGACGAGTCGTGAGGCACGTACTGTACGGACTGGTGTCCCGAAGAGGAGTACTCCAGGGGCGAGCGGTACTCGAAGCTGTTGGCCGGTTGTGGTTGCTGCTGCTGTCTGGGGATAGGGGGCTGGTAAGAGTTGTGCTGGGGTATCGCGGGTTGGGGAGCGCTATTCAGCAGGAGGGGAGGCTGGTAGAACGTCGTCTCGGGAGACTGGCGACGTTGGCGGTAGTTCGCCTCAGCACAGGACAGAAGTAGGACCGCCAGCGAACAGCCCAGGAGGTTTCTGAAACAAAATGTCAAAGAAATGTAGAAAAATATTGGAACTATGTGTATTAGAAATATGTTATTTCAAAAATTTATAGCACAAATTCGGATATATCACCAAGCCAAAATATCTACAAAACGTTATATGTTCAGTAGAGTGCATCCCATAAAAGACGTATGCACACAATATTAACATTGCATTTTAGTTTTATAAGTCATCCCAAAATTATCAGGGCAATTATTAATATTAATTATTATATCAGGGCAATTTGTTAAATAACAAATCGATGCTTTAGCTCACAAGTGGTGTCTCCCTATGCACTTAAAACTTCTCTAAGTTTTAACCCTCTGACGCTTAAGCGATATTTGCAATTGAAAAAATGTTTTCACTGCTTCGAAGTGTAGATACATTTATTATTTTAACCAAAAATTTTAATTCATCGTAAAGAGATAGTATTCATATTGTATATATTTCCGACATTTATATAAAAAAATATTGTAAAATGGAGTAGTTTTATGAATTTAAAAATTAAGTGCATTGTTGGAAAACCTGGTGATCCCTTGACGTAATATCACGCCCCTGAACGTCAGGGGCTAGGCATCGAGATACAAGTTAAAAATATACAATGTATCTTTTTAATCAGAATTTCAAATAACAATAAGTCAGAATTTCACAATATCAGTAAACATGAAACCTTTTTGTCAAATAGAAATATTGATGACCAACAACAGATTCAAGGGACAACAAGGTCGGTCCCGTCTAGTATCTCTAAACTATTCCTCAATGAATATTTAATTTCTTCTGAAAATCTATTACTCCTGTAGAATTAACAATATTCACTGACAAGTTGTTCCATTTGTCGATTACCCTATTATAAAAACAATGCTTTCTCCCTTTCCGATTAAAATGTGATTTGTTTCATTTAAACCCATGACTTCTTGTTCTATTACTCATACTCTCACTCCACCAAACGCTTGATATCCACTGCTTAATACATTTAAATAATTGTCTACACTTTACTGTCTAAATTAACACTTTGTTAGTAACACCAGTCAGAATGACGGGTACTTGCATTGGAATAACATTGTCGTTGTGAAGATGTTACTAATACAGTGTTAAAATTTATAACGTAACTGTAATGGACCCAACAAGGTTGGCTTCATTACAGTAAAGTTATAAATGGTAACTGCATATTATCGCAGCAGATTTGATACAATACAATAAATCTCTCCAGAAATCTTCCTACACATATCCTGGATATCATGCGTACATTCACGTGTAATAATTGGGTTGTTTTTCCTTCAAAAAGCGGTTTCAGTTCACGGAGGAAAATCCGGAGACATACAAGTACATACAGAATTATTTATAAAAGTCATTTCCATTTCGCAGAAAGTTGGCGACATTCCTGGGGCCGAATGACATCTCCTCCGGATTGCCCTTGGTGGTGTGTGTACCACAGCGCGATGCCCAGAATAAGAATAAGAAGAGAGAAAAAGCGCCAACCCTCAGGCACAAAGAAAGGGAATGTTGTGATTTTAGCATTCACGGCCACGGGCTTCTTGACCGACTTTCTTTTGGTCGCCACTCCCTTTCGATCTGAAATCGAAAGATAAGATCGATCCTTCCGCATCGGCCAGGGGAAAGTAATACGATAAGTCCCTGGGCATGGGTGGAATTAACGCTGCACTAGAGCTATACAACGGGCTGTTGGCGGCGGTTCAGGATCTATCTCGGGAACACTGCCTGGTGATTTTGAAACATGGTCAGATGAAACAAGGACAACATCTAGGATGGCCGTCTATGCAACTGATGCGGTCATTTGGACCACGACCTATGTAATGTACACCAACAGCGCCCACTGTATAGAAAGCCATATGGCACGTGTTTTTTATGTCACAAACTTAAGCCCGATTTCAGTTTCTGAGTGGGTTGTGCTCAACGGAAGTTATGATTTCGACTTTCTCGACTCTTTCGGCCTTCAGTTTAAGACGTAAAAAGTATGTGTTATACGTCTTTCTAACAGTGGGCGCTGACACCAGTCCCCTTTACAAAGCAGATGTTTAAGACTGCATTAGTAATATCTTCGCAACGTCAACGTTATTCCAAAGGAAGTATCCGTCATTTTGAAATGTGTTACTAACTAACAGTGTAAAAGAAACGTCTATTGCATTTTGTGCGTGTGTGTGAATTTTCAATAAACATGCCAGCTGGCACCGTATGCTCATAGACTGCGGCCTGAGCTCCTTCTCCTCGGAGGAGAGGCAAATTTGGTACCAGTCTAGGTATAAATTGCAGACGACGAGAAAGAATACTGACAATCCTCCGATTGCTAGCTCGCTGCACTCTCCCCACAATTTCCAATTATGGGGAGGATTCAAACCCACAATCTCTGATTATGAGCTCGATACTCTTCCGACAAGACTTTATAGGCTTCACATTGATTAACTTTTACACATAGTAACACGGACGGGCAATGACAACGGTTCTTCATTCATTTCCAATGAAAGATCGAGGAGTAGAGCTTGGCAGCGGTCTGAAAGTTCGAAACAGAATACTTGTTTCCCTCGTAATCTGACCACGGTTCAAAATCAGTATACAGTGTTCCCGGACCTTTCCCGATAAATAGATTTCGAACCGTTGCCAACAGCCCATCGTGTGGCTCTAGTACGTCGTTAAATTCCATCCAGTAACGGGAAACACACTCTCGTCATTTTTACTCATAATCAGATGAAAAGGACAACACCTGAGCTAGATTCACGTTTTCAACCAACCTTCCAAATCACGAAGCAACTTGAGGACATTTGGTTTAATCCTGAGACTAATACCCTAGGCCTCCGACCCCCAAGAGCGGTATCCCCTTCCTATTCGCATCTCTTAAAGGTGGAGAACATTTTCTCACTTTTTTCATTTACATTCAGGTACTGGATTGGTTAGATCCAGTGTGGGAAACCATAACCGACCAATCTAATATTACGGACGTAGAAATGAAAAGAGCGAGGACACGTTCTCTACATTTTAGTGAGAACATACACTCTGGCTTTTCATCTGCAGACGCCGCACTCGACGTCCGTGATAATGGATTGGTTGGTTTCCCTCTAAGACACTGAATCTAGTGTCGGAATCCTTGACAGACGTCGGGCGAAGGGTCTTCAGAAAAACAAAAGAAAAACGAGGACATGTTCCCCACCTTTAATGTTCAAGTTCATCCCCCATAGAAGGACCAGTTATGAACGCGACGTCCCTCTATTCGGATTAACGCAAAAAATTCGTTTTCAGCGTAAATGGAAACCCAAGGTTTCACTTTCAATGCTAAAAAAATCAGTAGCGACACTGGACATGTAGAGAATTGTTGCTGCATGGATTTTTCTACTGAGTGGTTTAAGCCAGTTTCCTTAAAATGAACATTATGTGGGGTGACCGGTTATTGCAAAACACGGTCCATTTCATATCATATTTATAAAAGATTTATAAAAATGTTCAAAAACAGTTGTCAGGGTTAACATACGTCAGTACATTGAGGTGACCCATAAACATTCACGGTGTCCAGAGACGCTCAAAGATAAACAAAGTTCTGCATTAACTATATAAAAATTATATATACTTTTTCTAATAAACGTCTGCCATATAATTTTTCTGAGCACTCTAGGGTCATGTGACAAGGACTATTATCAACCAAGAGCGGTTCAAACTTGTTATTTAAATGAGGTTTTGGAAATAAATCAATATCAAGACTGTTTTAGATTAATAGTGGAACAGATTCAACAACCGCTATCTGCAACAATCGAAAAGTTATACAATGGCACTATTTTTTTTTTTATTTTCTCTGTGAAAACTCAAATTCTTTCAAACGGCTAATGACCCGATTTTTATGTACTCTTAAGGTTAAGGTGAGAATCAGCAAAAAGACTAGAAAAGTTTCAGCAAAAAGACTGAAAGACAAAAAGACCTGCTCACACAAAGATGTTCAAAAGTGAAAACATTTTTATGTCCCCTTAATGTAAGATGATTTTTCGAATTAATTGCAAAATTGGAATCAATACACCATTAAATATTATGCAGAAACATTGTCTAAATACCGAATTTATGTGAAATAATAGCAGATGGTTTTACACAGAGTTCTGTACAGTTAAAAGAACAAGGTATCATCTAAACTTTTTTTATTTTTGACTTTTTGAAGTTTTAATATATATTATTTAAATGTATACTTAAAAAAACAATATTTTACACAAAAATTCCATAATTGCTTGTATTGTTTACAAAATTTAAACTTTTTCAATTTTTTTTAAGCTTTATTTCTAAGGCTAAGACTTTTTTAAATTCTTATATTTTTCCATTAACATTTTTTCTCGGAGATCCTTTGAACTATAATATCCATAATTAAATCAAAATTTTGTATTTTACATGTATTTTATTTTTATATAAATAGTTATTCACAATAACGCTAATATTTTCCTAAAAAAAATTTTTTTTTTACTTTAGTAATAAAAAAAAATACTACTTGCATACAACTTTAGAATATACACATATTAGAAAATACAATATAAGCTTTAATAATATACATTTCTCCATTAATAATAAAAAATGCCCTTTAGCATTTCGAAACAATTAATATCAAAGAAAACCAAACACTGAGTAATAACGATTTAAAGTTTTCGTGCCTTGAAAACATACCTAAAAAAAAAAATTAAAAAACATCTCAAATAACTCATTAAAAACCAAATACAGTTCTAAAATTTTGCAAGCATATTTAGAAGATTCCATACTATAATTTTTAGCTCATAAAAATAATCGAGAAATTTACAAATTTTGGGGTACTGTGTCCTCAGTGGAAGGGTGTAGAATTTCAATCAAAATCGATTGAACAGTTTCCCCTGGTTGATTTACTCATTTGATTTGGAAGGGTAGGGAGTGGATTTTGATGATAAGTAACGGAAAGTTGTGTGATTTTGGTACACTGGTGGATTGCGTGCAAAAATAATGTCAGTGATCTCCTTGTGGTATTTAAGAAGCAATGGACAATCTAGCGATGAGGGTTCATTGAGTTTGAGAACATGATCCCCTGAATTATACAAACCCTTTTAAATGCCTTAACAATACGAGTTTGTCATGCGCGTGGCGTCATACCGAAAGGTACGATGCGGTTATCTAGACCACTATTTCCTTAGTTCCAGTTGAGGACGGAATACGAATTTCCAGTTCTCAAGTCAGAAGGACGAATTGACAGCATAAAAAAGTGGTTCTTCCCCCTAGTAGCCTCGAAACAGAGCGAGTTCACTATGAACACGTCTCTTTTTTTTTTCTTGACCAACTCATTTTCGACGACTTAATTTTTTTTTTGTTCCATTTGACACAAGGTCATTTGGGGTTTCTTTTCCTTCTTCTCCTCCTCACAAAGTTTTAGATTTGGAAATTTCTGGAAGTGTGCGTCAGAAAAGGGCAAAAAAGATGCAAAAATCGGTTTGGTTTTGGTTAATGAACGTCGCACTAGAGCTGAACAGTGGGCTACTGGCGACGGTTCGGGGCCTATCTCGAAGGAAATACCCGGGAACGATGCCTCGTATTTTTGAACCATGGTCAGCTAACGATGCAAAAATCGAAGAGCAAATCGGATGAAAGGATCTTGTAAAGAAAAAGTGTTTGAGTGGGATTTTTAAATTAATAAATATTTTTTATAATCATAGTAGTATAATTCTAATATAAGAAGGAATCATGTTAGTCTAGCAAAGTAACTGACTCGAGTCGTAGAATTTTGAGAAATTAAACCTTATGATGCAGAATATACTTCATTTATGTTTGAGCATTTATGAACTAAGCTATGGATGAATGTTATGAGCCGAATCATGAATTACAATTAAAATTATAAACTGCTACTAATTTTGGTTTATTTTACGGCTAATTTCACAAATATCGTAAAAACTGAAAATATTTTTTTTTTAAAAAGCGAAAAATAAAAATATTTTTTTTCTTGAGGAAAAATTCATATATATGTTGTAAAATGTTCATTATGTTCAAATGTTCATTATGTTTTTCTGCTGACTTTTTAGCAAGAAAATACAAAATTTAATAAAATCTCAATCCCAGTGACGTACACAAGATCTAGTTACGAGAGGGAAAGTATTTGTCAATAGGGTAAAATAGTGGTGCCCGTTTAAAAAAATATTTTTATTAATAGCCTATTAAAATTAATACGCCGTCGCCTTAAATCGCAAACCACGTAACTCCGAACCACGGATTCGTCAACCGTAGCGAAAGCTGCTTGGCGAAAAAATTCAAGCGATTCACTTCTACATGTGAAATTGTTTAAAAACAAGAAGTGGTTTGAATACCGTCGATAGGAAGCAGCTTACGCAACGGCTGATGAATCCGTGATTCGGAGTCGTGGTTTGCGAATTAAGCCGACGGTATTTAACCATATTTTCACCTTAAAGAATTGTTTTTCAACCACCTTTCAGCAACCTACCTAGCGCCAATAAGGAGGAGTTAATATCTTAGCGGCAATAATAGTTGTTTTATATTCGTTCGTGCGTAAGTTCTGTTCTAATTAAAATATTTTAATAAAATTATCTTTTTGTTTTACAGGAAATATCTCCAACTACAATAAAATGTAGAAAATTTTCAGTTATTTGGCATTCAGTTATCAATTATCCGGAAATTTAAATAAATAAAAAAAAATCTTAATTTAATTTATTTGGTTGGCTGGACGACTTAACGACTTAATATTTTTATATATGAATGTAACCATTTTAAACACGAACAAATTGTTATATAAAAATATATTTTTGTTATTTGTCATTTAATCAACCGGAATCGTAGTTAAACGGACATTGCGATCATTGTCTTCGATTTTTTTTCGAGAGTTGTCATTTGGAAAAACTGCTACATTTATGTACTTGAGCTGGCATTTGAGTATGTATCATACGAAGGGATAAGAACGATGACGGTCCATCCAGACTAATAGTGCAGAAAACGAAAACATAAATACACAGTTTCATGTGTCATGAGGACAAGTTTCATAGGGCCAATCACACGTCATTCTTGGGGTTTTTTCTGGGAACTGTGGTCCTTCGTCTTGTTTTATGGGAGCCGGTAAATTTGGCAAAGGTAAATTTGGCAACGGTAAATTTGGCGGAATCTTTCGAGGGGTCGTCCATATATTGCATACACACATATAAGGTAGAAATTTTCTGTTCTGCGTGGTTTTATGTTTCTTTTAGTGGATTGTGTATGTATATTGATCGTACGTGAAATGAGGGGGGGGGGGGGGGGTAAGAATAGCGTGTCAAGAAGGAAGAAAAGCGGTGGGAATGGTGTGTGTGTGTATTTCGGCTATTTTGTTCGTGGTAATATCGGTCAGAAATTATTTACTCGAGCACATGCTTATAATTCTTTTGTTATAAGATGTGTTTTAATAGCAAATTAAATCACTATTTTCATATCTTTCATCAAAGTAATAATAGAAAAATTGGGTGTAACAGTGTCGGATCACGGACAGACGAATTTTACGTGAAACGTCATTTTAGTAAATTATACACATACAGAAGTAAGGATTGGTCGCCAACGTAAACCTCGATAAAAGACTGATTAAAAGGAAATTGTTGCATCTGATGCCGCGGATTCCCTCGACACGCGTACTTGTTTTATTTTAAAATTTTACAAACATCGGCATAATTTCTCATCGAACAAGACCGAATTTATATCAACCGTGGTATTTTTCACGGAGTTATAGAGTCGGAATGTATCTCCTACACAAGCGTAGCATAGTATTTCTATCCTGATACCCCACGAATCTGATTTTAAAGAGGTTTCATTTCAGATTCTAGGCTTTTAGCTTAGAAAAGGAGTAAACTACTAGAAATATTTCAATCGTTTTTGTAACTATCTTATTTTTTTTAAAATTGAGAGTGTGAGAAAAATGTTTTTGTCAAGCCATAACCATTAACTGGAAAAGAAAATGTAAAAAAATATTATTTTATATAAATTGAGAACTGATATGTTTAAATTCCTAATTGATGGTAATGAATTCGAAATTAACAAACAATTGATGCACCTCATTCATGCTTATTCTAATAACCAAAGGAAATGAGGTTTTAGTTTACTCTAATTAATCCCACGGCTCTCAAAATGCTGGCGCCATTAGGGACTAGCCGTGCCCATGGGGGGGAATCCGTACAAGGGGATCCGACATCTGGGTCTAGAACCAAATGGCTGAAGGGTGGGCAGCAGGCAGTGGCGGCGATTGGGTGCTAAAAGTAAGGGGGGTAAGATTAAATGGGCGGGGAGAGTTGAAAGAAACAAAAAAAGGACTCGGGCGACCTTGAAACGTTTTTTAAGAAAAATAATAATTATGTTCCATTTCCGGTTTGGGTTTGTTAATTAACGTCCCACTAGAGCTGCACAGTGGGCTATTGGGGACGGTTCGGGCCTATCTCGAAGGAAAGACCCGGGAACGATGCCTCGTATTTTTTAACCATGGTAAGATGACGAGGAAACACTTGAGCTGGTACCCAACGCCTTCAATAGACGACGGGACTTTGGATCACGATCAGATTTATCGTGCACCAATCCCGTATACACGCCGATAATTTTTGTGGATGTTCTGGACGATATTCCTAGTTTTTTGTATCGAAGGTGCAAACCCTCCGATCACAAAATCACTATTTTTTTTACTTTTCTTAATCACAGGATCGAACCGGGAACCCTGCGATTCCCAGCTGACGCCTTTATCCACTGGGATATCAGGCCCCCGTTCCATTTCTGATAATAGAAATATATTACAAAAAATTTATAACAAAAGCAAATGTATATTAATCTAGAGAGAGAACAATTGAACTGTTCATTTACTTCAATATTGTAAATTGGATAGCTGAAAAATTAATAAATATATGTATATGTAACAAAACGTTTTCCCAATAGGCGATTAACAATATCGTAGTTTTCCTTTCAGTAGCTATTTAAACACTAGCTAAAGAGACCTGACACTTCAAATGACGGCCAGACTTGTTTAAGTATTTGCGATGGCCGATGGACACATTCACTTGTTCAGTAAATGCGTTTATCGTCTGTAGTAGTGGGTGGGGAGGGGGAGTTGGGGTATGACATTTTTCCTGGTTTTAGCAATGCAGTAAAACAATGGACTTAAATTTTATTTTTAAAAAGTGCTATATTAAAACAGTGAGGAAGCAACTTCCGAAAAAAAATGCTGGGGCAACTTCCGAAAAAACTGCGGGGGCAAAAAGTGCGGGTTTGAAAATCAAACAATATTTTTTAAACGGTCCAGTTAATTGAAAATTCCAGATAAATGCCGGATAACTGAATTTTTTTAAAAAAGGAAAATGCCCAAGGGAGACATCCCCTATCCAGCAAGAATTTTTTTTTCCAAATATCTTAATTTGAACAGAAATCTTGTGTGAATATACATTAAAAATATACATAACAGTCGAATTGATAACCGATCTCATTTGGCGCGTTTTGACTATTGATTGGCGCACTTTAAGTCAGTTAAAAAACGGTCTTGCTTCATCTCTTTCGGGAATTAAGTGTGATTTATAAAATTATCATTATTTTTAAAATATATTTTTTTGATTTGGCGAAAATGTCATTGATTTCGGCCAGTTGAAGCCGCAAATTTTCCTGAAAGAATTTGCTTTTATATGTATATAAAAATAAAAAAAAATTAAGTAGAGATGCGATTTAATATTAAGGTTTTCACTTTGAAACAGAAATTTTAACATTTCAGTTAATTTTTAACTGAAGCTTTTTTTAAATATCCATTTGAAGTCGATTATGTCGCACAGTGGGACGACTAATGTAAAAAACCCGGCATGGCTTAAATTTTTATGTTTAGAATTTGGCTTCCAAAACATGTTATAATTTATTTTTCAATGTGTAATCTACAAGAATCAGAAAAAAAAAATTATTGCCGAAAAAGTAACAATAAATGAACTACGAGATAGGTATGAAGTTCATAGGAGAGGCTATTACCATTAATCAACTCATTGATTATTATATATTTAAAAAAAAAAATCGAAAGAAAACATTACTGTTCCAGCTGCTATTTTAATAGTTTCAATTTTCTGTTTCGACCATCCACACCATGTTCAAATCAACAAATAAAGGGGAAAGTGGGGTAGAAATGTGCGGTAATGACTAGATTCAGTTTAAATTTTATTTTTGGCCGTATTTAAAAATGTTCAAAAAATTGACATCAATCTACTATTCTACAATGATTATACTTCAAATAAATGCAAACAGTGGATCCGACCGCGTCCTAGGCTTCCGGGGCCGAGCGGTTAAAGGCGTCAGCTGGGAATACGAAGGTTCGTGGTTCGATGCCAGGCGATGGACTTGACAAAGAAAAGTAAAAAGTAGTGATCTTGTGATCGAAGGGTTGCTAGCTTCGCTACAAAATACTAGAAAAGTCGTCCAGAACATCCGCAAAAGTTAACGGCGTGTATACGGGACTGGTGCACGATAAATCTAATCGGGGTACAAAGTCCCGACGTCTATTGAAGGCGTTGGGTGACAGTTCAGGTGTTTCCTCGTCACCTGACCATGGTTCTAAAATAACGAGGTGCATGTATGAATGTGTGTTCTCGGGTCTTTCCTTTGAAATAGACCCCAAACCGTCGCCAATAGCCCACTGTGCAGCTCTAGTGCGACGTTAATTAACAAAACCAAACCAAACCGACCGCGTCCGACCTTGGGCATAATTCGTTTTTACACAAGCCCTATTATGTTTATCGACACTGACTTTTTGACCCTGCAGGACTTTAACATGAAAACAGCTATTGTATTATTAGTTTTATTATTAGTTTTTTTATTAGTTTATTATTAGTCTTCTTATTTCTGGTGCAGTGAAATTCGTATTCGTGTAATTATGAATTAATTTGCGTTCGTGTTCGTGTAAACGTGAAATAATTTGTGTTCGTATTCGTAAAAACTATACATCTATTTAAAAAAATTAATTGTGTTCATTAGCGAGTTTAGTTTTGTTATTTTGCTAAAAGCACCTAAAACCACGCAGAACAGAAATTTTCTACACCTTATATGTGTATGCAATATATGGACGACCCTTCGAAAGATTCCGCCAAATTTACCGTCGCCAAATTTACTTTTGCCAAATTTACCTACATCCTTGTTTTATATATGTTGATCAGGGCCGTCGCCAAAAATGGGGTGGTGGGGGTGGTCTCCACTCCCAATAATTTTCCAAGTCGGCATATTTGGCATTTTACATATTCATTTTAAGAAAAATTCAATTTTTTTTAGATAATTTGGCAATTTTGTTTAAAGTATAAAGATTGCTTTGATCATTCGGCAATAGGTAAATAGTCAATATTAAAAAGCAAATGAAATAGAATGTTGTGGCTAGAGAATCGAAGACGAATTAAAATATTTTTAATGAATTAATTCTAACTTGCGAAATTATACGTTGAATGTCTGATTCGATAAGTACGTAATTTTCAATCGGCAAATTGTTGTCGTTCGTCCTATCTGCTTATGGTTCTGCCCCCTTCATCATATCCAGATGGAAACCATTCCTTTTTCTGTTATCTGTTGAGATAATCTGCATGTTTTATTTCTGAATTGCCGGTTGGTTCCTAAACTCCCCAATAAATAGTGTAATATAAATTATATTGATCAATCAGTCGCCTTGGTTAAACAAAATACACCTTATAAACGTACGCAAGGAATACTATCAGAACAAAATTCAATCAAACAAAGCGGGAACTCAATATGCCTATAGTTCATTCGCTCAGGATTACGGTTGGGACTGTCGACGGATCTGATGATTCCCATGAACACTTCGTTTTGCAGTCTAGCAGATCGGACGACAAATCTTAAGGAATTCCATCAGTCCAACGATTCGTCGTCCGTTCACTCTCCACGCGTCAGATTTATCCTTTACGATCTAGCTGATCAGTCCGATGCCGTTCGACCGAACTGCGTGTGTGTAGAGGTCTTAAGTTTAAAATTCGCGGAGGAGGCAATTGTCTCTATTCCTCTATATCTAGATCCGCCACTGTCCCTGACTTCGTTACGCCCAGAGAGTAGTAATATTAAATAAAGAGCGCCTTCAATACCAGACTCTCATAAGGCCGCGGTGTCAACATTGAAAAGAAAAACTCAATCACGTGGTTATAGCGCTGCCACATATGGCGTTCAGACATCTGCAGGAGTTTCAAATTTGGCGCACTTTCTTCTCTTTTGGTGATAAGGAGTTCTGTCCGTATTCAACTTTTTAACATATATGTACGTATTTACTTATTTTCACACAATATGCGCTAAATATTTCTTCTTCATTAACGAAACGAAAATATTTTATTTGTGTTCAATACTCGAAGAAGCGAAACTCTTTATATTTCTCAGGTTTTATTGTTCATATTTTCATATTGAAGTATACAAAATAACAATTGAAAGAACTTCGCTTATGGTAAATTTTTTACATAAAGACGTAATGCAATTATTTCATAACTACAAAGTAATAAAAATCTCCTTAATATATCTGTTAAACTCCCTTAAATTGTGCCACTCGTTCAAAAAAACGATATTTAAATACAAAATTAAACACAAAACCATATTACAATACTTCGATCTCGTTTAGTTCTGAAAGTCGCCAAGGCCTGCCAAGTAATATTGGCGCATGAATGAATTGGCGTTTCCACCTATCACGTGGTTTCAATGATGGACACACGGGTATCAGTATTTTTATTCCTCTATTTGTATCATTACTCTATGGTTACGCCGCGTCAGGCAAGGGAAAAAAAATCCCTCCTAAACTTTCCGCAAACAAAACTCTTTCGTAGTTTTATACAGCGAGTAATGTTATGCATGAAGGAGAGAGAAAAAGGGGGTTGAGGGAAATGCGGCAAAGAGAGCGAAATCAAAGTAGTCCGGCCTCCCTTTTGATCTGTCTTAAATAAGCAATGTCAGGTGAGCGAAAGGTCGTCCAGCAACATCCTGGTCAGTAAATATAGAAGGAGGAAGACATTCCAGAATCGGGGTCAGTCTCTTGGAAGTTTGCTGACCCCCCCTCCTCGTTGGACAAGTAAACGGGATGAAGGTCGACGCCGTCACGATTTACACGCAAGGGGGCACGGGATCCCGAACCTCCCGATCCCACTTTTCGAACGATCCCGCAACAAGTCGACATTCCACGAATGGAACGATTCTCATTTTCAAAGCGGGTCTTCGAACATGTCAACGAAAGACAAGGAGAGAGGTGCGAAAGCCCGGAAAATGAGGATGGAAACGAAAGGGGTCGTAAGTGAAATGGAGCGTGAATGGATCGGAGCGAGTAAAATAGTCTTGAAATTGTTTTAACCTTGAGAGCAACACTTTACGCATCCGAGGATCACGAGCTCCAATTTAGTTTAAATACCATAAATAGAAGAATTCTTAAAAATATTATTGGTGACCAATTTCAATGGTATTAATGGCTAAAAAGGGTAGTTAAAAGTTACTTTTTTAGGGCTACAAAACATGTATGTAGATACAGATATACACGCGTACAGATATCTATATACAGCAGATATACACGTCTGAAAGTTAATTTATGGGCTAATTAAGGTTTTAAGTAACATTCTTTTCTGAGAATGATGTTCCAGGCAGATTTTTTTTTATTTATTTATTTATTGTTAATTTTTAGTAGACACTTTTACGTATATTTATTGCGATCTGCTTTGTTCGATACTGTTCTGCTGATGAAAATAAAAATAATATAAAAAAAATAATATTCGCCAAAACAAAGAATATTCTTAAACTTTTTTTAAAAAATTACCCACTTTGTGCCAGAAACACTATTCTGATCTCATCGATAATTCTTTTTAATTCCGATTGAAAAAGATCAAACTCTCCAACAGATCCGTCGCAGGATAACAGTGAAGGAAGTGCATAATCTCCTAATCGCTAGGGGGGTCAAAAAAAGCACGTGACTTCTAAAATCGAATTTTCATTCACGGCCAAGTGCTTCCCTTTTAATCTCACATAAATTATTTTGTTTAAACTTAAGCGGAGGAAGATTTCATAAGCCATTCAACTTTCCTAAATACATCAGGTGGAATAAGTAAATAACTAACACTTATAGTTATATCCCAAAAACACTGCCCCGTGATTTTGAATCATCAAAGAGATAACGAGGATAGATACTTCACGCGACCTCAATAGACGTGAGGACATTGGACCACGATAGATTTAACTTGCACCTGTCACCTCTGCACACGAAAAATTATTTTTGGTAAGCGAAAGGTACGAATCTGACAACCTTCCAGATTACCAGATCGCTACACCCATGCTGGGAATCGAACGCACTCCCCCCGGTGCTGAGTCCGACGCAGGGTCACTCTTAGGGGGTGTGCGACGCGTCTACCGCACAGGGCCCCGCGCTTTAACTTTCCGTCGGGCGCAATTGATCTGACAGGCACAGTGGGGCCAGTGCAGGCAGAGAGTTGTAATATTAAATAGAGAGCGCCTTTAATGCCAGACTCTCGTAAGGCCGCGGTGTCAACATTGAAAAGAAAAACCTAATCACGTGGTTATAGCGCAGCCACATTTGGCGGTCAGACATCTGCAGGAGTTTCAAATTTGGCGCACTTTCTTCTTTTTTGATGATAAGGAGTTCTGCCCGTATTCAACTTTTTAACATATATGTACGTATTTACTTATTTTCAAACAATATGTGATAAATATTTCCTCTTCATTAACGAAACGAAAATATTTTATTTGTGTTCAATACTCGAAGAAGCGAAACTCTTTATATTTCTCAGGTTTTATTGTTCATATTTTCTTATTGAAGTTTACAAAATAACTATTGAAAGAACTTCGCTTAAGGCAAATTGTTTACATAAAAACGTAACGCAATTATTTCAAAACTACAAAATAAGAAAAATATCCTTAATATATCTGTTAAACTCCCTTAAATTGTGACACTCGTTCAAAAAAACGATATTTAAATACAAAATTAAACACAAAACCTTATTACAATACTTCGATCTCGTTTAGTTCTTAAAGTCGCCAAGGCCTGCCAAGTAATATATAAAGCACATGAATGAATTGGCCTTTCCACCTATCACGTGGTTTCAATGTTGGACACACGGAAATCAGCATTTTTATTCCTCTATTTATATCATTACTCTATGAGTGCAGGCCATTTCATTGAAATTTGTTCGACTAGTTTCATATCAAATATAAAGTTTTTTTTTTCAGAAACTTTTGTATTGTTCTTCTTTTGACATAACTCATAATGATGTACATCATTTGGAAGTTGTATAATTAGGTGTTTATTTTGTTCTTTCAATATAGGGGCCCATCCTGCACATTGCGCCCGAACACAGCGGTCAACATATTGCGCCCTGCGGAAGGTTATGGGGGGGGGGGGGCAGCCTGCGGAGAGCAGATTTTTCTTGTTAATAATATTAAATATTATGAAGAAACATGAATTCTTATTTTTAAAACTGCAGTTGCATTACTTTTTATTTCCGTGTGTTCATATATAATTTATTTGATCGCCAATCATAATTTAACTAGGGTCTAACGAATTCAATAATGTTTGCCATATTACTCAAAGAACATAAAAAATCGTATTATTTATTAGAGAGAAAGAGGGGACGGGGGGTGGGGGAGCTTCAGAAGTTGGATTAATGCAATAGAGAACCTAGGGCAGGGATTGGTTTTTTTTTTCATCTAATTTTGTTTTTAGCTAATTTTGAGATATGGGTCAGATTTTTTAACATTTGATTTGTATAACTTTGTAAACTAAAAAAAACTTTCATTTGTTTCAATAAAAGGTGCACATTTTTAAAATTTGAGAAAAATCGCTGACCTGCAGGACAAGAATGCGTTTTCATATATTAAAATATAATCCAAGCTATATAATCTATATAAAGTAATATATATTTAAAAAAATAGTAAATATATATTAAAGCAATTAATTTGATTGTTATAACGTCGCCTTAGAGCAACAGTTGATATCAGCAAAAGCAGAGTTGCCTATAACATTGATTTTAAAATTTGCTGTTTTTTCAATGCTGAATATCTAATGCTGTAGTTCAGGGATTTCAAAGGAGACATAAAAATGTTCGAGTGTTCCACTAATAAAAGGCACATTTAGTAATATTAGCAAGTTCGAAAACTCATTTTCGTTTTTTTTAGATTTCTTACTTTTGCTCTGAGGCGACGATATATAATTTTAAAATATGAACATAGAAAAATTTCCAATGTTGACAACAATTTCAAACTCAAATAATTTTGATATTTTCACCTTTTCATTAAAATTTGTCGCCCTCATTATGACTGGCGCTATAAATGAGTGCTTGCGTCGCTTGGGCCTTACGGCTACCCGGAAGCGGGGGGGGGGGGGGGGGGGGGGGTAGCGCTAAATAATTGGCGGTACGTTTTAAGGATCCCTGCGGCTGTTAAAGGCGGCACTGCTCCGACGCCCTCACTATTCGGCCACCCACGGTAAGTCATTTTGTTTATGAGATTAACACAAGCAAACACACATGCCTTTGACAAGCACTGGCCTTGTGCAAAACTAGACAAGAACTAGATTTTAAGTTGCGGGCTAAGATCTATTTACATACATTCTTACACTATTTTCTGTGTAATAAATGAAAAACTCGTGTTGTATAAATAGTAGCGATAAAAAAAATATTATTTGTACTTAAATTAATTTTTTTCTAATCATTATTCAAGATATTTGTTAAATAAAAAAAAAACATAGAAAAGTAGTCTATTTTAAATTAAATTGAATTACATTAAAAAATCAAAGGGGGGGCAGGGGATGATTGCCAACAAAAGGAAAATAAACAAGCTACTTCTCATCAACGTATTGCGCATAAATTTTCCTATCAAACTAGACTCCATGTATGTCAGTCATGCCGTTTAATTGAATCTTTCCTATGAACTGTAGTGTCGGGGGATGGATTTACCCTATGGAAGCGTGTATCACAATAGTGTTTCTACCCTCTTGCTACCCCAATGTAGCTGATTTTAAAAACGTTTCACGTCGTAAAACGATTCTAGAATTTTTTTTAAATCAAAATCAATGGTTTTCTTGTCTGCGCGGGGCCCCTCTCCCCAACAGAGCAGGGCTTTGTGCGAAAGTACCTATCGTACCTTGGCCAAGCGAACAAATCAGATCAGTAACTTCATTAGAATCGATGGAGAAACGGTCCCATGCCGAGATTGCTCCCGTGTTATCCCATCACGAGCACGTGACTTCCGCATTTATAATTTAAGTCGGAACACTCTTAATTCCTTAAAAGTGACGCTTCAAAGGCTACCTGTTGACTTTTAATATCAGACAACAGCAAAGCGGGATAAAAGAATTATAACAATACAATATTCTTTATTTAATGAAACGCGCCATTAGTTTGTTATCTCTAAATCATCGCACTGTTTGGATATTTTTTATTCTTTTAGCTTATGAATGAACAAACTGAAATGGTTTTTAGTAAAGGTTCGCTGAACATCCGGCAAAGAACTCATCGGTGGGAAATGTTAATAACGTTGCGTCACTGTTCTGCATCGGCAGAGAACTTAATTCGAACAAAAAATTCGATCAGGCGTAGAGGTGTTGTGTGTTTAGTACCAGTTCAATAAACAGTTTAAAAAAATGTTTCACTTTCTATTATATAAATATACAATAATGAAAGTATTTGTTTTCTATTTTAAAATTGTGATCACGTTATGTAATCATTTAAAAAGTAGTTTTTAATAACTGGTGTGTGCTTGAACATAACATTACGCCAAACACGAATGATATCAGTATTATAAATTAATTTTGGTGTTTATTTTACAGGCATCTATGAAGGGGCGATAAAAGTATTTTTTGTGATACAAACGAAAATTATTTTAGCATCATAAATCAATTTTTCGCAGGTGATTCGACAAACTGGGTTCATTTTTAATATTCAAGTTTTCTAACTTTATTTTCAGAAAAAATTATATTGGTTTCACTTACATGAGCATTTTAGAATATAAAAGAAATCACTGGAATTATGCATATTTCACAGGCAAAAAGAAAATCCAGGATAAATCCTTCATAAAATATTGAACTTTCAGAAAATTGAAGACGTGGGCGCAGAAACCAGACAACTCCACTTTTTCTGATTTACAATTTTTCACTTGCCCCTATGAAGGAAAAAAGCCCCTATTGATTAGTGCAAGAACCAGACACCTCTAAGCACTGGCGATAGATATCTTTTCCAGTAATTATTCGGGAAGGACAAAAAACACGGAACGTTTCTTGCATCGTTACATTACAGCTCCTTTTCCAGTATATATAGCTTGTGTCGTTTTAAGCCTCTCCTGCTTCTATGGAGAGTAATATAAAGGTTATTGTCAAAATCGAACATTCGAACAGGGTGGAGGAAGCCATTGCTTGATTTTGATTTTATATCTATCGTTCGAAAAATTCTTTAAAATTTCTATATTTTTAGACAACTTTAAAACTTCCAGTACGTCTAAAATTAAACAGAAAAACGTATTAAAACGCCAATGTTTTAAAAATGAAGGACTAGATTCGAGAAACTTTGATTAGTTGAAAATGTGGTTGATCTTTTAAAATGATCCGTACAACGTTGATTAAGATCTCGTTTTCAAATGTAAAATAGAGGATTTAAGATATACTCTGTATTTCTATGAAAATACAGATAATTCTAAAAGATATGCCAATTCTAAATAAGGCTCACATTAAGGACGCATTTTAATTCGTTATCGTATTCATCATTGCCTTTTAAAAAACTTGTTTTCATTTACTTAATTATTGCACCTATTGAGAAGTTTTTTTTTTTTAAAAAAGGATTAATTTAATATATGATTATTGTTCCTGATCATTGAAGAACTTTAGCATTCCCATTCAACAGTGGACGGACGGTGAGGGAGGTCTAAACGGGAAAGAGACCCCCCCCCCCCCCCCCACATGTCACGGAATGTGACACCACATGTAAGGAAACGACTGACGTAAAAGTTTGTTATAATAAAATTTTGCTAGTTGTCTCGATCGTTTTATAACCCTTCCCTGACAGTAAAAACGGTTTTTTGAATGTAAAACTAACTACGCAAAGCAATTTTAGTACTCAAATGAAAATTTAATAGCGTGTGCGTAATAAATAGTTGAGAGAGTTCACAAGTCGTAAAGTCAATAACCCAGTAAAATTTCTTTATGCGATTTTCAGGTTGTTTCTGTGAAGGAATTCGCACATGCCTCAGCGGCTCGTTTTAATGATACGTTACGTCGCTCACTTACTTCAATAGAAAAGCTCATTCAGCGTACCGTCACGTTGATATAAATCATCATTGGCTGGTTGAATTGGGTGCGACGGTTTGGGGTTTATCCCGAAGAAAAGTCCAGGAAATACCGTTTTAAATCAAACTGCAATATTCACAAATACCAAAAAACAGCACACTTTTCTGTGTCGTTTACACACCAAACAGACTGCTTTTTAAAAGAAACAATTATAATTATTAATTTTTAAAAGTCTGGAGCCAAAGTTATTTCTTATATCGGGATTTTTTTTTAATTAAAATGATAGATCGGTGACAATTTACTATACAAGTAGTGTTAGGGATTAAAGAGGATGATTGAGATGACTAATTATTAATGAGAAAATTAGTGAGAAATTATTAATGAGTAATTATTAATGTGCCATTATTGTTGAGTAATTATTTTTGACGCGTTATTTTTAGCACTAAGCTATTACAATATCGCCCAGTCCATGTACCCTTAGGTATGTGCGACATGTGCCTCCGCTTGTGCCGGGCGTCCAGCAGCAAAACACAAGTTATCTGGCGTCTAGAAAATTAATGAATTTTTTTTTATCGTAGAAAAGGACGTTCTAGACCTTTCATGTTTATAAATTGAAAGTTTTTTGCAGGTTTTTATGAAGGTTTTTTACAGTTGTTATGAAAGATATTGAAACAAAAACCTTTAATTTTATAGATCTTCAAAATAACTTCAGTTTTCCTGCATAAAACCTTCAATTTCAAAATTTTGATGAAGGTTTTATGCTGACTTTTTTTTGCTGGGTGGTAACGCGCCTGACTTTGGACCAAGATATCCTTGGGTCGAGTCGAGGCATCGATATTTATTTGAAATCGTCCTCTCTTTTGACAAAATAAATGTCATGAATAAAACGACAAAATTATTTTCCTCAGTCTTACGGAAATATTTAATCGCAGCATATAGCAAGCGCCTGTTAAAGTTTCTTCCAAAATGAATATGGTATTCCGTAGCAGAACTACTGAGCTAGCGGATTCCCTTTAAAAACCCATTTCGCTCATTCCCACCTTCTTCAACGAGGTTGAAGCACTCAGCCGACGGACGCTTACAAGATACATACAAACAAACAAAAAAAAACTTGCGTGTTCTTTCCGCATTATGTGATAATCGCCATTGTTGCAGCCAATTGAGACGCCGAAAGCAGACGGCCTTTTCACGGTTACAAGAGCCATTCCGAAACAATACTGACGGCAGCAGAGCGTGCGGGCAAATTCGCATAATAAACTTGCCTAGGTTTTTATTTTCTTCTCGTTGTTGTCGAAATTGTGTGTCCCGTTGTGTTTTGAAACAAGGGTTATTTCCCCCAGTAAGTTGTGTTTCGAGGCATCTAAATAAAGTCCGAACGAAGGCGTGAGAAAAATCGTTTGGAGATATTCCCGAAAGTGTTCCTCTCGCACTTTGAAGGAAGGGGGGATAGTCTTTTAGTAGGCCGCAATGTCGTGCAGGGTTTATTATAGTCTGAAATGGACAATTTCTGCTGTCGAAATACTGGGACACACTCCATCTGATCGTCGAACTTGTATTATTTATTTTGATTTTCGAATTTTTCATTCAGCAACTCGGTGATCGTACATTACAGATCGTCCATTTATGGCCTATTTTTTAAAAATCTTTTTGTGCATCTATTTTCTCCCCCTCCCCTCTTATCACGTTAATCTTGCCACTCCTTCTCCCCCCCCTGTAATGTAACGGACCGAGCAAAAACACAACACAAGGGACGTGAACCACACTACGTTTCATTTCAGGTATCTAATTTCCCACCAATATCACACAAACGAAGCGTAGTCAGCCTGAAATTGAATATTTTCACATCCACAAAAACATATCAAATCAAGAGAGGTAAAAAAAAACCTAATTAACAGGATTACATTTCGAATGTCTATTGAAATATATCGAAATTCGTGAGTTCGTCCCCAAAGAAAAATTTCAAAATATAAATACATTAAAAAAGAGACTGACAAAAAGTTTTTTGTTGGATAGGGGAAGTTTTATTTCGGTACATTTCGAAAAAAATATCCATGTTATCCGGCATTTAACTATCCAGAATTTTTAATTAACTTTACAGTTTGAAAAAAAAATATTGTCTGATTTCGAAAATTCTTTTTTTGTTGGATAGAGGATCCACTTTGGCAACAACTGCAAAAAATAATTGGTTATCCGCCTTTTATTTATTCGGAAATATGGATTAACCGGGCATTTTTTTTAAACATTTTCTCCACTTTCAAAATATTTACATTGTTGTATAAATATTATATAACAATGAAGTTTCGTTTTCCCAGCATTTATTAAACCGGATATTCTCAAAATATACTATTCGTAGCATGGAAAAAAGGGAGTAACAACATGACTTTCCTGATGAATAATAGCAGGGCGCGAGGCCCCTTGCTAAATTAGAAATAAAAAATGGAAAAATAAAATAATCTCTTGGGGAAAAAAAGGGAAAATTGACTTTAAGAAAAATGCGCTAAAAAGTAAAAAATATTTTTTAATTTTACAAACAAGTTGAAAAAATTTAGTTATTTAATATAAATTTTATACTTATTACAACTTTTTTAAATTGGTGCCAATTTACAAAAAACATACCTAAATTTTTGCGCTGAATTCATAACGTTGAAATAAGTATAAAAATAATATGAAATAATTCAATCTTTTCAATTTGTTCGTAAAATTAAAAATTATTTTTTACTTTTTAGCACATGTTTCTTAAAGTCAATTTTCCTTTAAAAAGAAAAAAAAAGGTTATTTTATTGCAAGATAAGTCTACTTAAATAAATTCTCGCGTTTTAATATTTAAGGATTAATTTACTTTAATTGTTAATGGATAGCCTCTCTAGATGCACGGGGAAACAATTTTTTTTTAATTTTAACGCTGAACCCTAAAATATTTTTAACATTACAGTTTTAGACATATGGGCGAATTGGCTGCCAAGTGATCTAAAAATCCGAAAAATAAATGAACACCATTTTTCGTGATTTGCGTGCTAGAACTATCCATTGCCAAGTGTGGTGTGGTCCAAGTTTAATAGATTGCTAGGGCAGTGGTCAAAAGGGCAGTGGCCGCGACAAAAAACCAAACCGCGGCTCGCAAGCCACATGCGGCTCTTTGGCCTCTTGAATATGGCTCTTCCACAAAATATCACGTGCAGGCGCGCACGTCTTAAAAATAATGACATACAAACTTGACTTTCTCAAACTTTCCAAGGAGATGAAAGGCCATTGTTCAGATTGATATTTGTCAGTCATCGTTTTGATTTAATTTTATGGATACCTTACAATTTAAGTTTATCAATCAATAATATCGTTTATTAAGTATGATATCAAGTTTTATTCAACATACCTATAGTTTAACTAAGACTTAAAACTTTAAATCAAGTTTATTAAGTTAATTTTAGTGTAGTGAAAAAAGTTGTGGTGTCGAGGATTATGAGAAACGTATGCTGAGATGGTTTGGACATAAAGAGAGAATGAACGAAAGGAGATAGACGAAATACAAGACGAGTATGGATAGGAGAGTTGGAAGGGGTTGATCTCAGCGAACGCACCTCAATCAGATTGAGGACGATTTTAGCAAAGCCCAGCTTAGGAGTACGTAATTAAGTTAATAACAATGTACCTACTTATATAGTTTTAAGTTTAAAAAAATTGGCTTTTAAAAGAAATTTCAACTGTTGGTATCTGGCTCTGTAGACTAATGAGTTTGCCGACCACTGGCCCAAGGTGATCACATGAGAACACTGCTGTTGGCCTAAAGCAGTGAACCGGTGGTCCCCAGGAATAGTATACAGCTAGCAATCAGATGATTGTGTTCAAATCCCTATTGAGGGTGATCCTTAGGGTGACAGCTGAGGGGTTTGTCCTCGTCATCAGACCATGGTTCAAAAATACAAGGCAGTGTTCCCGGGTCTAAAAGACCCCGAACTACCGACAATAGCTCACTTTTTAGCTCTAGTGCGACGTTATTTCAACACGCAACCAAGACGAGATTCGAACTCACAATTCCCCGATTACTTCACCGCTGGCCCCAGATGGCCGTTCAGAGAATTGTCTACAAAAACCGAGATATCGAATTGTGAGCATAAAACACTTTTCCTTTCGCGTCGTCGGAATCCCATTCATTTCAGGAAAAGATCTGCCCCGTCGGTCGAGTTCTTCTATAAATACCCCTTCTTCTCCCCAGAAGGCGCCTTCCTTTTCCCTTCTTTCTCTTCTGAGATCGGAATCGAGAGAGAGGCGATTGAACTCTTGTTTTCGCCCGCGATAAAAAGGCGTCGGAATTCTGTTTCGAACTCTCTTCCTCGTCCCGAAGTCAGCCCACAAAAAGATCCGTCCGCTACACAAACGAAAGCGAAAGTCCTTTTTTTATTTCCCAACGCGAAGAAGTTTTATTTATAACGCCCCGCGGTCGCTTGTTCAATCGGAACATCGAGATGTATAAACACGACATGCGTTTATCTCGGTAACGGATCTAGCTATAGGGCACTGGGGAAAATCAATGTTCCGATTGAGCTTAAAATGGACGGTTTTTTGTTTTGTTTTGAAGCAATTTTATTGAAGTTTTTTAGCAGGAGAATGTGTAAAATGTACTCATGGTTAGTACACTAGGGTTAAAATTTTCTACACAATATCTTCGATAACGAACTTACGTAGGACCACGATGGCCTGGTCGGAAGAGTACTAAGCTCAGTAATCGGAGGGTGGTGTGTTCTATCCTCGTCTTGGGATAGTCAACAGCCCACTGTGCAGCTCTAGTGCGACGTAATTTCAACCAAATAACGAATTTACATTGTACCTCTGGAACTATTTAACACTGCCTAGTAGTCTAAATACCATAGTAAATTATACATTAAACCTTTGCACTCAGTTGTCGTCGCTGTGGCAGCATTTTAAGATAAGTTGATAACTCGGCTATCGCTGCTGCGACGACCGTGTCATATGAGCTCGTAACTTTGCTGTCGCGACACCGAGAAACAAATTTGTATTTTTATACAGAAAGATATTGCGGAGTTCCCTTCCGATAAACTTACTAAAACGCCAAACTTTAGAAATGAGCAAACGCTTTAGTTGATTGCCTCATATTGTACCATTGTAAATACTCCTAGAGTAGTATAGCTGGTAGCTCATATTAAAAATGACTAAGAGTTGTTGAACGGTTGTATTAAAAATGACTCAAAGTTGTTGAAAGGTCATATTAAAAATTGCTCGTAGTACAAAGGGTATTAATTGATCTGTCGCCTTTCTCTCCAAACTTCCACGTAGGAACCCACGTGAGGATCCCAGAAGTCGCCCACGTTGTATAGTAGTGAATAGAATACAGGACAGTACTACATCGCTGTGGGTACCGGCTAAAACTTGGACACAATGGCTGATATATTGTGTTGTCAACATGTATTTAAATCGTATTGATTTACAGTGTATAAGTATGTGAATAAAGATTGTAAAACTCGTTCAAAAGAACACCGACACAAGCTTGGCACTTAGCTAACAGTATATGCCTTTTATAAAAACTGCATTAACTTCTCTATCCTGATTATTGTAACTTCTTTATCTAGGGCTTCTCTTAGGAGTGTGGGACGCGTGCCACCGCACATGGTCCCGTGCTTTTGGAGAAGCCCTACGGTCATTAAAAAAAATGTGCAAAATGAAAATTTTACAGATAAAATGAATTTTTTATTTCTTTTGAAGTAGAATGTCTTTAAAAAAGCTACATGGAGTATCAAGACAGAAACACCACCGTTTTAGGGTGATCTATTCCGGCACTATAACTCCGTGATAACTAGCTGTATTGACATAAATCTGTTCAAGGTCGACAGCAAATAAGGCTTATTTTTTATTTACAAAATAAAAAACAAAATAAAACCGCCTTTTAATGTAACGAAGTCATTTAACAAATATTATAATAAATATATGAAAATGAAATGTAGCCGCATCAAACATATGTAGTTGATTTTCAACTACATTTGTAGTTAATATAAAATACCGATTGGATTTTTAAAAATCTAAAATTTATTCTTATGTTTTATATTGTTCATAAATTTCATTTAAGCTTCTCCATAATTCTGTGTGGATGATTAAAAGGGGATCTGCTTTATAGAGGCACGCACTGTGGGCCACGCCGTGTTTCAGGGCGACACAGTCTGTATCTCACTCACCTATATTTTGTAATTTAGGAATAGGTGAATACATAGCGAATCTTATAAAAGAATTTTTACACGGATTTCATTGAATTCATTGATTTATATTATTAAAGTCTCCAGAAGTTGTAAAAAGGTGATAAGTGAAGCACATGTCACCTTTTTACAAAGTTTCGGATATTAGACCGTTCATTTCTCCCATTTATGAAGGTATGAAGGTATGCTTCCGAAAACATAAAACTACTTTTCAAAAAAATTTTACATATCCCCTTTTTACAAATGCCGATTCATATATCTTTAGTACCTAATCAAAAGTATCTATATTTTACTGATATCGGTAGCATTGCAACTGCCCTCCGTGTGCGAATCTTCTTTGCGCGGTGACGACCAACGCAGTGAAACACATGTACAGGAGGGAATTTGGGAGATGGGTTGAATTCTACGCATACTTTTCAGATACAGTTCCTAAGGCTCTCGACTTCCTGAAAATTAGATTCTTTGCGATTTTCTTCAAATAGTTTCAAAACTGTTTTGCTACAAAATCTAGTGATTTTAATGGAGTAAATTCAGTATTGAAAACAATACCGAAAAATTATAATTAAAATATACGTTTCGAAACTGAACTCTCAAAATTACAAATACATTTTGTCTTTCCGTGTACCCCCAATAATTTAACTAACTCAAAAATCCTCGTCCATTCTAAAGTATTTTTCAACCGAATCATTCTTTAAGAAGATTTATTTGTAACTTTACCTTACGTTTCCGAAAATAAAAATACAAAATTAATTTAGCCTAGAAAGTGAGTGTGTTGCTTGTTTCTGAGGTTCAAGAAAAATCCTTAAAAAAAAAAATACTCAAAATTGTATCTTTTTCCACTTTAGGAATGGGGTTTTTAACACTCGATTACTGTCTTGAAAAAACTTACATGATTGATGTCGTTGGATCCATCAGATGCATTTTCCATAATTTCTCCACTTTTTACACCGATGTTTCGGGGAAAGGTAGTAAATAGCTAGGAGTCACACTAACTAAAATTGATCAGTTAAATTATGAAACTAACAAAACTTGTAAAAATTACTCAAGCGAACTAATTAGTCTTTTTCGTTTTACATTAAAAAAATAGGTAACATCAATCGAAATAGGTAATATCAACATTTCAACTTAGGAAAATAGACATTGTGTATCTTACAAATACAAGAACAGTAACATAGTGTTAAAAGTTAGCCGAGTAGCTTCAAGTCGCTGGGGAAACTCTTTGGAACTAAAAAGATCGTTTTCATAAAAAAACAGTTGTACATATATCTAACTAAAAATACACATTTTTGCGCTTGATTTTTATACATAGTCGTGGGGAATCGTTCTAAAAGTAGTGGGTCCCCAACAACACTGAACCGCACATTTAGATCTTCCTGCAATGCAAGGCAACGCCCCAGGGGTGGTTCAAGGATATTTTCAAACGATTCGACAAATCAGATAATATTTTTAATATAGGAAGAACTTCTCAATAAAACTTGTAGAAAAGTGTATATTGGTCAAGAGTATTAAAATATTTGGAATGGAGTGACAAACATGTATTTTTCACTCCAAAAATTCCGGTTTTATCCTTTATAATATACGGTTAGAAACATTGCGATGTTCAATGAATTCAATTTACTGACATGTAATGTAACTTAATTCAATAATTAACTTAATTCAATAATTAACTTAATTCAATAATTAACTTAATTAAAAAATTAACTTAATTCAATAATTAATTTAATTCAATAATTAACTTAATTCAATAATTAACTTAAATGTAATATTAATTTACTTAAACGTAATACTTAATTTACTTAAATTTAATACTTAATTTATTTATATGTAATACATAATTTACTTAAATGTAATATAAATGAAGAAAATATTCATCTTTGTAAAAGGCTAAATGTAGACTACAATTTTGAAGTTAAACTCATTACAGTTTTAGTTTTTTTTACGGAAATTTAAATCCACCTATAGTCATGCGCCCCAAGCGACACAAGTGGCTCCTGCTAAAACCTTCACGTTCTAAAATAGCCATGTAAAAAAAAAATTCAGGTTCCTAAACGCAAAACTGAAGGTTTCTTTGAGGTCAAACACACAACACAAACAGCTCTTCTCTATTTGAATAGGTAAATACAAATTTTCAAAAAAGAAAAGATAAAAGAAAAAAACTCTCCAGTTCTCCCACGGAGATAACAGCACACCAAATGGAGGTTGAATGAAACCCTCTAATCCCTTCACCCCCTTAAGCAACTACAGTTACAGTTTCCCTTCTCGATCGAGCAAACGAGTGAAAGTTCTTTTTTGTTTCGAAATGTCTGCCGCCTTGAAGTGGAAGGAAGTGGGGACGAGGAAAATAATAATCGAATATAATAATAATGTCTCCCGAAACTTTAATCCTCTTTTTTTTATTTTGTGTGATTTCGAATGATTCAACCCTGATGGGCGACGAGGCGAGAAACAATAAGACTTCCTGTCGGTACGAGAAACTTTGTAAAAGAATTGTTGAACTCAAGGAGGATCAGGGGCAAAAAAAAAAAATATTATTATAGAGAGATACGGTCTTTAAAGATGGAAAAGGTGCCATCTTAACTATTCTGCCATCTTAAAGGTTTCCTTCCCCATTTAATAACTTTCACAAACAAATAGTTTTTACAAATGGCGAAATTCCATCTTCAGTGAGGACCGATTTTTCCCAGTGATAAAGTATCCGGCTAGTAATTAGAGGATTGCGAGTTCGAATATCTACATGGTTGGTATGGTTTGGTTTTATTAATTAACGTCGCACTAGAGCTGCACAGTGGGCTATTGGCGACGGTTCGGGGTCAATCTCGAAGGAAAGACCCGGGAACACATACACATTCACACACACATTCATACATGCATCTCGTGATTTTAGAACCATGGCCAGATGACGAGGAAACACCTGAACTGGCACCCAACGCCTTCAATAGACGTCGGGACTTTGGACCCCGATCAGATGTATCGTGCACCAGTCCCGTATACACGCCAGTATAATTTGTTGGATATTCTGGACGACTTTCTAGTATTTTTGTGAATATCTACATGGACTTGACAAGTGTAGCAATCTAGTGATTGTAGGGTTGCCAGATTCGTTACTAAAAAAGTCGTCAAAGAATATTCGCAATTTTAACCGGCGGTCCACATTAAATATGATCATGGTCCCATGTCCTGACATCTAGTCTGCCCTCAAAAGTTAAAATAACCAACTCCAAGTTTTTCGAAATTCATTTTATTATCTTTTCCGATTTGACCTTAAAAAATTTACGTGCTTGTGAGATGACGTCTTGTACGTACGTGCTGCAGAGGACACATGGGCACTAAGGAGCTGAGATGTCGTGTTTGAAGCAGATTTCTCGCCAAGGCTTAAATGCTAAAAGGGGCATTCTAATGCTTTTCTTCGTCAAATTATGGGGGAAATGTGAAGTTCTAGGTGCCATCTGCAACAGCCCTCTTATTCGACTTAAACAAATTAAACTGTATACTTCCATAATCCACATTTTATTAATTTTATTAATTATTTATTAAACGTAGTGGGGTGTTAAATTTCCAACAGAAAATATTTATAATTAATATTCCCCTGTTAAATCACTCCGTCGCTAACGCTATGCTATCGTGTTCGAATTTTGTTTGTATATTATATTAACATTATTTTTTTCTCCGAAAATATCATAGCCGAGAGACTTAAGCAACCGGAGCGGGGCCGTACATTGAGATTTTGAATCCCAGCCGGAGCATATAAACAGTAAATAATAATTGTTACTTAATAAAATACTTCATTAAAAAGTCTTATTTTTTTTTTTAAATCAAAAACTTTGATAATTTACTTGTTATTTAGTTAAAAATCTTTGAACAAAAATAAATTATCCTTTACCCACAAGTTTTTCATTTAAATAAATTTGAATTTTGTTTTGTAAGTTTGACAATTGAGGTTTCGTCCTCGTCATCTGACCATAGTCCAAAAATATGAGGTAACGTTCCCGTGTCTTTCCTTCGTGATAGATACCAAACCGCCCCCAATAGCCTACTGGTCAGCTCTAGTGCAACGTTAATTAACCAATAAACCACCTTCAGTGCCTACTTTTACAGCAGGAAATACTAAGGTGAGGGAGGAACCCTTTATACTAGTGGTTCCCAACAGGTAGTCTACGGACCCCCGGCAGTCCTCGAATCGATGTTATAGGGAGATTGCGGGGAAACAAAAGAAATTTTTTTTAAATATGTGCAATGGTAAATAGCGTCCATATTCTTATTAAAAACTACGTAAAACTAAAAGAAATTATAAACTTTAATTTAAGATTTTTTTTTTTTTGCCAGTTTTAATTGACAGAAAAGATAGCTGTGGTGAAAGTTACAAATATTTTTAGCTTCTTTAAAAATGCTTCTTTTTGACATTGGGCGACTCCAACCCACTTTCAACTCTGGAGTTTCGTTAACGTTTGTGGCAATACATGTGGTTTGTGGGTTTCGGAATAACAACGACGCCCTCAACATGTTGTAATAGTGTTATGTTCGCAAGGTCCTCGTTGAACTAAAAATCAATTTTTATATTTCATTAGGATTAACCAACTGTACACACTTGCATTTTACGATACACAGAATACAGAGAATGTGTAAATTGCAAAGCTATCAGGCCACTATAGGATTCTATGAAGCATTGATTTGAGTTTCTTTAAGGATAAGGTAGTTCTTCACAAAGAAGGCTTAAATTGCTTAACTTAAATAATTGGTCCACTTAACATTGTTTCCAATTTGTGAGTTCACACACTGACATCGGAAGATCAATATGTACAATTTAATGAGTGGCAGCTGTTCACATCCAGCTTGCTTTCAATAGCAATACAGTCTAACAAATGGATAGCCATTTTCTGAAAAATGGATAGTTATAGAATTCAAAAAGAACTAAGAATCACACATTTACGTAACGGAACTGAAAAGGGAAATGTACATTTCCCTTTGGGATGATGGGTAATCAGTCCCCCCTCCCTCCCCCAAGTTTTTCATACTGAAATCATAAAAAAGGAGGTTTCCATTCTTGGTTTCGTCATTGTTCGCCGTTCCCCACAGTGCGATGCGTCTTCCTCGGTCTTTCCACATTGGCAAGCAACTCCCAAACGTATCAGGGACTCGCCTCTGTCGTCGGTGTTTTTCTTGTGCATCATTTAATTTTTTTTCTTCAGAGAATAGGTCACTGAAGTATGCGCGGACGCCCTCTAGGGCTCAACCTGTTTTCTTACTCCAAAAGACACTTTCTCTTTGGTTCAGATGAAAAAAAAGCACACCTTTTATTCCTCTGCGGTCGCAGTGACGCTTACCCAATATCCATCATCATGCTAACCCTTAAATCCGAACGTTTTTACGTACACGAGCAGCATTTGAAAAATAGGCCACAAAACCAAAACTTTTATTAAAACTGATGAATAACTTCAAAGTTATATTTTTTGTCAAACGTAATTTTCATAAATTGCAACACACCTATACTAGTTTTGGTTATTTGATCTATTATAGGCACTATTTCACCCTTTGACATTTTTAACTGATTCGTATAAAGTGTGTAATAGTTTGTACAATATCGCGTTGTAGTAATGTGAGTGTGTACGTTTAAGCCCTCTAAATATCTATATAATTCTAAAAGTACAAAGAAAAACATATTCCAGAAATCGATTTCTAAAACATACTTTGTTCTATTTTTTCTTATACGAAAATTACTGATAATTGAAACTTATTTGCTTGGCGATGTAGTTAATTTTGTTCTTCTTTGGTTGTTATTATTATAGACAATAAAATCGAATAATGGGAATCATGCCTGTGACAAACACTCTCTCATTGTGAATAGTACTTGGCATGAGTCCCAATCAAAATTTTAAAAAAAAAATTTCCATTCGAATTTCAATTTACCTTTGACTTCTACCGCTCGTCCTGACGAAGAAAGGTTGAATCCTTTGAAATTTGAATAGACATTTTTTTTTAATTCCATTTGCAGCAAATTAACGTCAATTGTTTAGGTGTTTCACTTCCTTAAATGTGTGCAATTATAAGTTTTATCAGCTCCAAATGTGTCGGCTTCTTTTATATATTCTTCTCCGATCGAATCCGATGCCCGTTGCCGTTTAACCTCATTCCCATGCCCATCCGAGGGGCAGGACGTTCTTCTTCATTAGGGAAAACAAGCGGCGGGACACCAAGTTTTCTGAAATTTGTTTTTGCGCTCGGGGTTTGCATAAAAACCCCGTTTCTACAATAAGTCACGACTTGCATGAGATTGACCTATTTTCCAGCCCGAAGTTTGAGTTTCTGTTGTTTTTTCACCCTCCTCGACTTGAATAACTTGCGTCGGTTTACGGGTATTCCCAAAACCAGTGGAGTCGGTTTTGTAATCTTGTGAAATAGAATTAAGAATTCGATTAAAAGCATTTTGAGTCACTTTGACTTGGAAACGCAATATTTTAGAATATGTCTCAATATATGTGGCTTGGAACAAGAACGCCCCATGGTCAAAATGGACAGTTTTTGAGATAAATGTCTTCAAAGTGTGAGGCTCGGCCTTGTTGCAATGGTATGGAAACCCCGAAATGTGTCTGATTTGAAGGGTTAGAGAAACGTGACGACATTGGTTTATACTTCATTTTGAAGTTTAAAATTGATATATATTCAAAACTGTTTATTAAAATGTTTTCATAAAATTGACATGGGTTCCTTCTTATTCCAAGCCACAGATACAAAAGTATCAACCCATTTTAAAAAAGCGGGTCAACTGAAACTTCTATTATCCGACTGTATCGTACATTCCGAATGCTTTCACATGAATAATAAAATCTGGTGTTTTTCTATATCATAAAATGAAGCTAACCATCTTTAATTGATAAATGTTGTGATTTAGTAGTGGTAATGCCGAATTGCAAGTCGACGTGACAGTTGCAAGAAGGTTAAAAAGGAGTTACTCAAGATTTAATGTTATAACAACAGAGTGAACATAAAAGCGTGTAAACCATAGGAACCTTATGCGGTCGAGAGGTGACTCTCGGGCACCACTCGGTTTGATGCGCTGATTAGATAGGTAAGAAATTCACCGAATATGTAGGAAATCGTCTCGAGTTGCTGGTTTATCTGAGCGAAAGAACCCTCGGCCACAAAGGGTTAATGAAATGAATGTAATCAATCGAAAATAAACTAGAAAACTGTTGTTTTTAATCCCAAATTTGGAAAATTTAAATATTGTAAAAATTTTATTCTCAAATTGTATCACCAAGTTTTAAATGTTCGTTCAGGATAAAAAATCTTATCGAAAATATGATAACGATCTCTTTTTTTCCCCCTAATGAAGAACATCTTTCCGTTATCAAATTTCAAATGGTTCGACCCTTGTTCATTAGGGGGAGCGGAAGAGTAAAAACTACCTCATTTGAAATTCAAATTTTTTCGCATTATTTTTATCCAAATAAAATTTCTTAAGTAAGAAGTTGAATAAACTTTTGGGAGTACTGTCGTGTTATACAAGTTTAAGTATTCGAAACAAACAAGATAAAATTTATAAATTCGACGATATTCTGTCTGGAATATTCATTCCTAAAAATAAAAGTATTAAATACAAGTTAAGCGATTCGAAAAACTTACTAAATTTAGTAACTTGCCATTGAATTCTTAATTGAATAATCTAAAATGCCATTGAAAAATTATCGACCCAAACATTGCTTTAAGAAACAAATGACAGAATGAAATAAGAAAAAGAAGAATACGGAAGAGGCGCAATGAAAATAATAGTGGGCAACTTAAATTGTTAACTTTTTCATACTATCAAATAATCCGGCAGTCGTTTAATTAATAGAAGAAGTAGTAAATAATCATATATGTCGACCTAAGGTACTTTCGGAAATTCAAAAGCTTAATAGCCTAAAACAGGGATCGGTGCCAGAAGGTGTTGTGACTATAATGTTATATTTTTTAGCACCCCGTTATTAACAAATAAACGTTTTTTGTAAACGATACGTCTAAGGACCATTCTATACAGACGAGAAAAACGTGCACGAAAATTTAGATACAATTCTGCGATCGGAGCATACTAACCGTGGTTTTGTATCCACCAATCGCCGAGCCATCTAGAAAAGCTCACGCACATTTATCAGATGTATCATTATTATGCAGAATAGGCTTCAAAGTACAGGTAACACTTTTCAGATTAAAATTGAAATAGGCGGTAATAACAAGGGATATACTATAATAATAATAAATAATATTAAAATACAAATACAACGTTAAAATATGGAATAAAAGTCCATCAAATCTGGACATGTTACGGGAGATACATCTCCTTTCATCAGCAGAAAATGAAAAGTCTGTCACATACTTTTTTATATATATATTGTATTTTAATATTCTTAACGCAATGTTCTAAAAGACGAGTTTTTATCTTAATAATAAATAATACAATAACAATGGCTATGCTGGAATGGGATTTTTTTTTAAAAATTAATTTCTCTCCCCTTCTGATTTTGTACTGTGTGGAGTCCAAATATATTATGTACAAACCAAACCTACAGTGCGGCCGGTAACAACCTGAAGTTTTTAATACTTGAAGGCAGCAATATTTTTATTTATCCATTCAAATCGTGAGGCACAATTTTAATGGCTTTCAAAAAAATAAAAAAATCTAAAATACTAAATATAAAAAAAAAGTTAAACCTATACACGTTTATTTATAAATATTTTTTTTATAATATAATAGATCGTGTTATGTTGTCAAGTTGAGTTGGCAGTGTATTAACCGTAGGACTCGTTGGATCTCCGCAGTCACAGTATATGAAGCATGTTGTTTCCTGATTACTTTTGTCAAAGATTGTAATTCGATCATTTTAGGGAAGTGTTCACTGTGAATAAATGCGCTCTCATTTTCAAAGAAACTGACTCCTATTAACGATGTATTATTTCTTCAATCGGAGGAAATTCATGTTGTTTTAAGGAAATTGATTTAATCAAAAGTGAGGCACGTACAAGAACCAATTATAAATTCCCTTGAAAAGGGCCGAAAACGAATCTGAGTAAATTACTTTTCGTTAAAAATGTGAGGATTCTTGTTTCTTCAAAAGTTGCGTGATTCAATGACGAAACTGGTGTCGAATATAATGAAAGTAGCTTTTGACGATTGCAGTAATCTCAAAAAGAAGAGTGTTATTTCTAAGATAGTTCTTCTCTCGGGTATCTGCACATTTTTAGTTCATTTTAAAACTACTAAACTGTTCTCTTCTAGCATAAGTTATACAATAGCGGAGCGTTTTTTTTTAAATATATGTGTGGAAAATCTAAAAAAATGGGATAAAATGTCCCATTAAGTCTCTTTTCGCATTACAAATATTTAGCGTCTAACATTCGAATATCCGTGTTCATAAAACCATTACCCGGTTACCATTCTAGACATGGTGATCCATTATTTTGTTGTGATTAGCGTCACACTGGAGCTAGACGAATTGGAATTGGTGGATACAAACCACGTGGTGTGTATTCCCCAATCACAGATTCGTCTGCAAAGGCAAACGTGCTTTAATTACGCCCGTGTAGAATGGGCCTCATTTCCGCTCATGATTCCTACCAACTGAGTTATTGCGGTTAATGTTTGATTAAATGTCCTGGGTGACGAAACTTCGTTTACATGGTTTGGATAAGCCAATTGGTCAACTCGCTGTAACTCGTTTTTTTGATTAGCTAAAACCAAATAGGCGTTACCCAACCGCCAATTAGCTGGAGCCAGACATATTCTCCAAACAGCGACATATTTCTCGAATCAATGTATTGTTTTCAGCATGCTTGACTATCTGTAGGTAGTCGCTCTGAAGGTTATTAAACTACTAACCTGGATGACGCGGCCCACCTTTTTCTACAGGATATTAAGTCATTTATCCCCATAGATGGATTTTATGTTGAGTTATGGGCGGGGGGGAGGGGGGGAAGCGCATATTGCGTCCAAGGGCGGCATACCCCCCCCCCCCCCCCCCACACACACACACGTGCGGTACAAAGGTCAGAGTGTGAATTGGCTAACAAATGGCCTGATCGACACATCCCACTTTTCTCTACACAATGGTATCCTATTTATCCGGATATGCTGATTCCACCTTGAGTTATGTGAAAGGAAACGCATACTTCAGTAAAGGGCGACACTCCCCCACCCTCTACGTGGTACGAATGGGTTAACAAATAGCATGTTCAAAGTATCCCACTTTCCTCTACACGATGGTATGTCATTTATCTCCATACGCTTGTTCCAAGTGAAGTTATAAGGATTTGACAGGTATCGGTTTAGAGGTTACGATTTTTTGTGGCGAGGTGCCCCATACCGATTTCCTATTATTAAAATAATCTAAAAATAATAAAAAAAATAAACCCATATTTAAGAAAACAGTATTTAAGGATGATCAGCGTTAATTTATGTGCTAATAACAGATTTTTTGTAATAAATGTTAAAAAGTATTAACTTATATAAGCAAAATATTCACATGTAGTTTTCGAAAATCTAATATTTTATAATATATAACCATCAAACAAAAAATTAGCTTGTCTAATAATACGCCGATATAGAAAAAGTTACGCATATTATGTAAGCAGAAAACAATGCATACCAAATGTAGTAAAAATAAGAACTGCATAACTAATAAAAACTTTAAAAAATTATGAATATTTTGTACAACACCGACGACACCTTAAGCTTTTTTTTTTCTTTCGGCAAAGTGAAAATCTCCAAAAACTATAGTTCAAGTAAATGTTCCTTGCAGAGAGCGGTATTGAGATTAACATTTTAATACTTTCTGGTTTGAACTTTTTTGATACTTTTCTTTAATTTTAAAAATACAGAATAAATGTATGTTTTAATACAATTTATTTTATTATAAAATTTAAACCTTTTTTTTATAGTAAAGCTTAAACTGCGTTAAGATTAAATAATTAAAGATACATTAGTAAATAAGTTACGTGTTTAAGCATAAAATAAATTCCATATAAGAACATGTCATTATTTTAAGATACAATAGTTTTATTTAGTTTATTCCAAATAAAACTTACTCAAGTATTTATTAAAATATGCAGATTATATTACGTTACCCCCCTCCGAACAAGAATAACAAAAAAATTCACATGGTAAAATTGGCTTTTGTAGGATTAGAGTTCAAAACTGGTCTTCGAAACAAGCGTCTGAGTCAAGGGAATATTAGATGTATAGGGTTGCCATCAATATACTTTTTTAGAAAATAAAACATTCATAGACGACTTAATGTAAATTGCCAGAGAATACATCATTAGTATTTTATACTGACACAGTGCCCCCCCCCCCCCCCCCCCAAATTTTTTTTTTGCTAAAATAATAGTTTGAAATCTTTTAAATATGCTTGCTTAATTCTAGAACAGTAGCTATGTTTTTCGAGCGCTATTTGAGATTTTATGCTGGATGACGGGTATGTTTTTCAAGGAAACTTGAAATCGCTTTTTATCAGTGTATGGTTTACCTTGGTATTAAGTTTTTCGAAGCGCTAAGTCTCTTTTTTATTATTAATGGAGAAATGTTTAATTTTTAAAGCATATTGTAAAATATGAGTATATTATAAATTTACATGCAAATTAGCTGCATGGTATTTTTTTTTTTTTTTTTTTGATAAATAATTATTCAAGTAAAACAATTTAAGTTTAAAGGTCATTTTTTGTGTTATGAATCAACTATTTATATAAAAATCTAATACACACAAAATTTTAATTCCTTTTCTTACGTATTATAGTTCAAAGAAACTGAGAAAACATTTTTGTGAAACAATGGACATATTTTATAAAAGCCTTAGCGTTTAAAAAAAAAAGCTTAAAAAATTGAAAAAGCTTAAATTTTGAAGGAAAAAAATACAAACAACTATGGAATTTTTGTGCAAACTATTGTTCTCTTATATAAATTTAAATAATATGTATTAAAACTTTGATTGAAAAAGTCAAAAATATAAATAAATAAAAGTTTAAAGGGTGCCGTGTTCCTTTCATTGGGAAAGTGGAGCCCGAAACCGAAAAGTGTGAACTTATCCCCTATATAAAAAAGAAAATGACAGCCCTTTTGCAAAACTTTTTCCAAATTAAGAGATTTAAATACTCCCAGCTCGTTTCTCCAAATGAAAACAAAACAGCAGCGGAAAAGCTGGGAGTTACGTGGGAAGGAAAAGCGAAAACGAGTAACGGAGTGAGAGAGACTTACCTTAACCCCATTTTCTTTTTTCTCTCTGTGGCCGGTTGCAGTGAGCAGCTGCTTGTGACGGGGGGTGTGCGAGGAGTGAGCGATCAGACGACGACCAAACGGGATCTGTGGATGGAAGTGGGTTAAATAGTCCGCCAGCGACCTCCATCCGCGCCAAATAAACCGGCCCCGACCGGTCTGCGCGAGGAAAAGGAATTTTTGAAGAGAAATTTTTGAATTTATTGAACTCCCACGATCGGGGTAACCCGAATGCCACTTTCCGCGCCTCCTCTTTTCCATTTTGTTAACTTGAGAGTCATCTCTCACCGTCTGAAGAATAAGTCAAATGGAATACATCTGTAGGTTTGTTGTTTTCACGGCAGTAGAGTTTCATTTATTTTTAAAACACATTCCATATAGATTGTTTTTTAGTGGCGGCTCGTCCACTACAGCCAGTGGCGGCGATTGGGTGGTAAAAGTGGGGGGGCAAGACGAAACATGCGGGAGGGGGGGAGGGGGGTATAAAAATGTTGACCGCCAAAACAATAAATATTGCATATTTATATATTTACTCTATATTGAGTTATTTGAAGGAAAGGATACTAACTTAAAATAAGTGCGAGACGCCCAGGTCGATTATTAACCCATTACCGATTATTTCCCAATTTTTTTTGGAAGGATACGGACTGTTGCAAGAATTTAATTAACATATTTATTGAGCGACTTCCAAAGGGATAGGTATCTTTTCCATTTGTATCAGTATTGAAAAAGAAATGAAGGAAATTTCCCATCCTCACCCTTTCAATCCCTAGGCATCTGGCATCTATCCCCCCTCACCTAGAGGGGGGAATCCTTAACCCCACAAAAATCAACAAACATCTCTCCCAACCCACCACCACTTTTTTTCTTAAAAAATTATTAATTTTCGTTCACAGGAATACGTTGGCAGATAAACAACATCATCAGTTATCATTGTCATTAATTATATTTAACAATTGTCAATAACTATTTTTAAAATTAATAAATCACTCCCTAATTATGAAATAAATTTAAAGAACAAATTTAAAGTTTGAGATTCTTTGTAATATCTGTTTGGTAACGATTAAGAAATTTCCCAACTTAACGATTCAAAATTTCCGGCTTAACGCCGCCGGATGCCCAGCTCAGGTGTTGTTCTCGTTATCTGATCATTGTTCAAAAATATGAAGCATTGTTCCCGGGTTTTTCCTTCGAGATGGGCCCCGAATCGTCGGCAAAGCCCAATATGCAGCTCTAGTGCGACGTTATTTAACCAAATCAAACTTAACGATCGAAATTCCCAACTCAACAGCGCTAAAAATTCCCAGTTCCAGCTTATCGACATTTTCAACTTTTTTATAAATTAGGTAATATTAAACAGTTCTCTCAAAAGTATTGGTTTATTGCACGCATGTTACAATGCAGTGTCCGTTCAGAGGTCTGATATAAATTTAATCTTACAAGTTGGACAATTTATAACCTTCCCTATCATTTGCTAATAATATAAATTTTCTTTAAGCATAAATTTTTCCAACTCGGGTTTGTAAAAATCTAAACCAAAATCATAATAGCAAAATCATATAACAAGATCTCATTGTCGAATTATTATTACTATTCTTTTTAAATGAATATTTTGGGAAAAGCAAAAACATCTCATCCGTGTATGAATAAATCAATCTTTAAACAAAAGTTTTTTAAATATATCTATTCACGGTTAAATTAAACTATACCCTCGTTACGCATTTGATGAAGTGCAATAATAGTCGAAATTTACGAATATCAATGATTACTGAAATTCGAATTAATTTTCCAATAATAATTTGAAATTAAATTATAAATTGAACAATTATGCTAAATTAAATTGAAGTACAATCGCATAATATGAATGATGTAAAAGATTTCGAAATATGATATATAAATGTTACAACTCAAGATAATGGTAATTTATCAAGATAATGGCTTTAAACGTATACTTGCGCGATTTTGAAAATTCCGTGGCGTAGATTGCAAACAGACAAGCTTTCTTGAATGGAAACGGTAGTGCTTGTGTTACTGCTGCTGTCATGTTCAACTTCACATTTGTTCTTTTTATTAAAGTAATTTAAAACTGAATTTTGCACAATTCGCTTCATTTCGCTAAAAAGCAGAGCCGACGAAGATCAAAACAATGACATTAACGGCAAACTAATGACAAACCCTACCCACCCATCTACAGGCCTATGGATTACGCAATTGTTCGGCGCCAATATTACACAATAAACATCTCATTTAACGGATTTTATTAAGACCGAATACTATTTTAATGTATCAGATAAATAAAAGCAGGGGATTTGATCTATTTTTTGAATTGAAGGTCAAACAGTTGCATTTTCTATGTAAAGATATGCTATTTCTTTTTCCGAAAAAAAACCAGAATGAGTAAATGTAAGGCGCCAATCAATGAATTATTGGAATACTGTCTGGAAATCTGAAAACGACGCTGCTCAATTTAGATAAAGAATTTATTATAGTTTTAAAATGAGGAATTATTTTTAAAGAATAACGATACCACATTCGTTCAAAATTTTTTTTTCACTTGACTTTCAATGAAAGGGGTTTGAAACTCCTGACCCCCCCCCCCCCCCCCCCCTTAATGCCTGTGGTGGTGGGAGGATTGGGTTCAAAAATTTTCCTTGGTTAGGCAATGCCGTAAAACAATTGACTTGTTATTTAGTTTTAAAATGTGCAATATTAAAAAAGTGCGGGGGCAACATCCGAAAAAAGTGCGGGGGCAACCGCCCCCCCTTGCCCCCCCGAATCGCCGCCACTGACTACAGCAAGCACACCCGGGCTGCACCTAAATTCAGTATTTTAAAACTAAAATAATTTTACTCATTTTCTTAAATGAAGATTAGAATTGAAAATGAAATTTCTACGGTAGTAAACAAAATCTCCGATAAATAGCAAGCCTGTTACCGTAATGTACAATTCAGGAGGGGAAAAACTCCATTCACAATCAAAACTGCAGCCAAAAAGTGAAATTCGAAATCGGCTACATCGTTGCCATGGCAACCTCTACGTAGTATGGAGATTCCACCCCGTACGTTTGTGAGAAGGTACAGCCGAAATGAACTTTCTTGTTTTAGCTGCACTTGAGATTCGATATGTTGATTGGCTCGTCCGTGAAACGCTGGGATGGGTGGGTGAAACGATAACTTACGAGAATATCTCCAAACGGGAATGGTTTTCGTGATACATTTACTGTGTGATGTTGTGTCAGGACACGGTATTGCTGATGTTTTGTTATTTAAGTTAATATTAAAATTGACCGATTCGCATGTTTAAAAGAAAGCAGGATTGCTTTAATTTAAAAAAAAATAAGTGTTTTATTTTTTTCGCATGTTATCATCTTGTAAAAATTGAAAGGAAACTTTGATTTGAGTAGTAAATAATAAAGAATTTCCGTTCATGTATGGGTTGTGTAAAATAGGGGGGGGGGGGGGGGAATTCACATGATTTCGGCTGCACTAACATGATTCACATGATTTCGGCTGCACTAACATTTTCGACCACGGGCCGCCACTGTTTTTTTTTTTTGACGGGAATGCGTCTTTCCTTTCGGTACGACGGGTACATGAGTTGCACGGAAACGATACATTTGTAAAATATTTATTACTATATCTCATAATTATTCCACGTGGAATCATCCTATTGGGATAAACCAAATTCCATTGAGTAGAGGAAGATATGCCGCGTCAACCAGGCCGCTTATTAACGCCTTCCGTCCTCCGACCTCTGTACCGCGTTGGGCCAACACCGACTCTAAAGTGTTCACAAACCAAATTTTGCGGTACAGTGCGGCCAACCTGAACTCTTTTTTTTTAAGTATTTCAGTTGAGAAGAATTTCAAAAACCCATTGCTTTAAATTTGAAAGCCACTTAAATTTTATTCAGCCATTTTCAGCAGAGATTTCTTATGAACTCTTTATCTTCTGTTTATTACTGGGGGAAACTGGAGAGACGCGAGCAGATGTGCGCGTCCGTAGCGTATCAATGAGGTGGAGAAAAACTGTACTTTTCCAGCGTATCAAAAATGAATATTAAATTTTAATTAAGTTTACGTTTCACTAGTATTTTTATTGAGTTTGAACTTTTATTTAAAATTTGAACATTATCGGGTTTATTTACATTATTTAACTTAACGGGGCCAACCTATTTTTGTTAATGCTTACCTGAACCTATTTTTCGCTTTATTTCAGGGTAGTGATATTTTATTTGCAAGCGAATTCTGTCACTTTATTTATTTACTAGCAATATGGCCAGGCGTTGTTTGTGGTCATTTAGTGTAGTAAGAGCTGCGCGGCTTTTTTAGTTAGCATAGCTAGTCGAATATGCTATCTAAAAATGCTTTTTACACCCTGTGAAAAATAACTTTATCAAAATCTAGATTTAATCAATTACTTTGAAAAGTTTTCAAGAAACTTAATCCTATCTTTTTTTTTAATTTTTACGTGTACAACTTTAGATGCTATCGCGACTATTTGTAAACTGATGTGTTTTCGTAAAATGATTTTTTTTAAATAAAAATCATCGCCAGATAGTATATTTTGAGAATACCCTGCTAAATAAATGCGGGGTAAATGAAATGTCATTGTTGTACATCCTGTACAAAAAACAAAAACTGTACAGTGAAAATATTTTGATTTCGGAGAAAATTTTGAAATATTTCCGGATAAATAAAAGCCGAGGTAACCTATTATTATTTTTTTTTTTAGCAGTTTTTGCCAAAGTAGATTTTTGTCCATATGAATGCATCGAAACTTTTTAAAGAATGTTTCGTGAAATAATGAGTTAAATTTTTAAGATATAAAACATTTATGAAGGGAAAAAAATAGATAAAAATAATTAGGAATTTCGAAAAGAGGCCACTTACATCAGAAAAATGTGTCCAAGACACCCAGTACAAACTTCTTTAAAGGCCTCCGTGGCCGAGTGGATTAAGGCGTCAACTGGGAATCCAAGGATCCCCGGTTCAAACCTTGCGATGGACTAGACTAAATAATAGTAAAAAGTAGTGATATTGCGATCGGAGAGTTGCCAACTTCGCTACCAAAATACTTGAATGTCGTCCAGAACATCCACAAAAAATTAACGGCGTGTATACGGGACTGGTACACGATAATTCTGATCGGAGTCCAAAGTCCCGACGTCTATTGAAGGCGTTGGGTGCCAGCTCAGGTGTTGTCCTCGTCATCTGACCATGGTTCAAAAATACGAGGCATCGTTCCCGGGCCTTTCCTTCCAGATAAGCCCCGAACCGTCGCCAATAGCTCACTGTGCAGCTCTAGTGCGACGTTAATTAACCAAACAAACAAACAAACTTCTTTAAAGAGGATTACTCTGGTCGAACCAGGACGCAAGCCAAATCATCGACGATCAGTATCTTGACTGATATTTTGATTTCGTCAACTTGCAACAACCAAATGCACTTTTTTATACACATTTAAACAACGATTAACTTAAAAACAACCTCGCTTTTCATCCCCTGTTCCGATTCCTTTTTCTGCTTCAGTTCAGTTCGCACGAGTAAACCTTCGTTTCGCGCTCATTGCGATTTAACTCTTTAGTCTCACTTGAAACGATGCATATTCATTCCTGTCGGCGCGATTGAAGCTGCTCCCCCCTCGCTTTGTCGGACGTCGACCATCCGTTGAGAGCAAACGAAGAAGAAACGGTCCATTTAGAGCAATGGTTGCCAACTTGCCAGTGGCGTAGCCAGGATTTTCGGAAGGGGGGGGTTCAAAAATTATTTTTGTACCGACCAAAACCAAGTAATTTTTTTTATTAATAATTGATTTGAACAATTTTTAACTAATAATTTTAATTAATAATTGTAATTAGACTTAATTAATAATTTAAATAAAATGTAATTAATAATTTGAATAAAATTTAATAAATAATTTGAATAAAATTTAATAAATAATTTGAATAAAATTTATTTAATATTTTGAATAAAATTTAATTAATTCAGTTATATTTAAATTACTAACAAACCTGGCTGACAATTTACTGTGATTTAAGCCGGTAGCTAGATATTCATAGGGCGTCCAGATTGAAGCAATTTTAAATTAGTAATTTTAATTAATAATAATTTTTAAGTAGTAATTTTAAATTTATAAATAATTCTTTATTATATAATTAAAAATAACAGAATAATAATCGTTATTTTCCGGTTAATTTTATCACGCATGACTGTGGCGTTTCATTGGTTGCGTGACACAGTAAACCGGCGAATTGCGGCAAAATCATAAAAGAATTTGGCGTTGCTCGTAACAAAATCAAGTAACTGAATAGAAAATATATTAATACAAAAAAAAATTGATATGTAGAATCTGTGAAGCTAGACAATGGGGAAATGCTTGTATAACCATCAGCACGAGATGCAGCCCCGCAGAAAAAAAAATCCGGGAAAAACTAATGAACACAGATTTAAACGAGAATCTGTTGACCCCACCCTTCTTAAATAGGGCCAACTTTCCCATTATGTGCCCTTCGTATTTATAATAGTTGAAAATAACTTTTTTATAATTCCTCATAAAAATTTTCAAACAAATGTGTATCAATCTTGGGAATGATCAAAACCCAAATTTTTTTAAAAAAAAGCGGAAAACCGCGTTTCCGCGTAAAAAATAACACGTTCAAGTGACAGAAAACTAATTTGTAAATGTAATTGAATAAAAAATTAGTTAGTTCTGGGTATTTTCAAAGATAATCTCAATAAACAAAAAATATTTGAATAAAAAAAGGACTACATACTTTAAACATATCAGCACATTTTTTGCACGATGCTCCTTTCTTTTGTCCTGAATCTTCCAATAGTTTATGTTTTGATGACAGCATACCGTGAAAATGGTAATTCAGATAAGCTTGGCAAGCACATGCAGTATTGGAGTGATTTTTAAATTCAAATGGCAAATGAGAGACATGCAACCTCTCAGAAAACTGATTTTTGATCAGGGGGAAAATTCCATTTTGAGGGAGCAAAGAGGATCACAATTAGGGCTTTTTTTTTTTGATGAATGGGTTTTTCTGGCAAACTACCTTAAATTCAAAACAAGCAATTTCTGGATTGTTGCATTGTGAATTCTGGCTCAACTGCCGCCCCATTTCAAGTTTTAAGAAAAGTAACGCTTTACATGTACAAACAACCAAAAGTAACCCTTTACATGCAGTACCGTCACACAAGAGGATTGAAACAAGAAATTTCCCAATTTTACAATTAAAAATTCCTAACTTCACGGCGTCGGGTACGGATACCAGCTCGAGTGTTATTCTCTTTATCTGACCATGATTAAAAAATACGAGGCATTATTCCCAGGTCTTTCCTACGATATAGACCCGAACCAACGTTGTGGCACCCAACATTTGCTGCACGCATGTTCCAGTGCAGTGTCCGTTCTAATGTTTAACGAACAATGTGAGATGTTAAAAAACTTAACGATTGGAAATTCCGAATTCAACAGTGCTAAAAATTCCTAGTTCCAACTTATCAAAAATTGTCAATTTTTTTATAGGATAATTTGATTGTAGAAGTCATAAGGGGGGGGGGATGGGGGGGGGTTAACAAATACAGCTATGTTCTGAAAATGGTAACGTGATATGTAAATAGTGGGAGTCAAAGGGACTCGACAGTTGTGCCAACCCAATAGACATTGTTAATCTTAACATAAAACATAAATATAATAATATTCAAAAACGTAGCAATCGTATCGAAGTCTGAATCATTTTTTTTAACCGAGGGGTGATTTAAATAAAAGAACCCATCGAAAGATCCGGAAGTTTCTATCAGAAACCGGTAAAAACTAAAAAATATATATTTTTATAGAAAAACACAAAGGCGTCACTGCGTCAACATTACACAATATGGGAAAATTCAACTAACCAATCACAAAACGAAACAAAAAAAAACAGTCCTAGACACGAGACGACAAATTTATATGGGACTGGCGCGCCAGTCCCATATATTCGAAGCGTCATGGCGCTTCGAATATTAGCTCGAAGAAATTTTACATTGTAGAAGGCAAAACCAATAGGGTTATATGAAACAAAAGTGATTTTCGAATAAAAAGGAGAGGATTTTGATTTAGACAATCACACCTAACACAATTAAAAGAGAAGTTATTTTAATAAAAAGAACACTGTGCGATGTTCTCGTAAAGAGCAACGCCATATATTTTAAAATTCTTTAAATGATAAGCTGAATATTAAAACATATAATATAACTTTGACAATAAAGAACAGAATGAGCAGATGCGAGCATTTATTTAGGCGCCTGTCTCGAAATCTGAAAACATTGCTCTTTACATTAAAGAATTTATGATACATTTAAAATGTAGGAATTTTTTTTTAAGGAAATGGTGCCACACGGTTAAAAAAAAAAATCGCATGACGCAATAAAAATTCGGACTCACTCAAAAAAAACCTCGGTGCGACATGCCTCTTTACATGTACAAACAACCAAGGCAATCATACAGACCTACTACCACATCGTCCCCCCCCCCCCCCCACAAAAAGTCGAATTTTCTGTCTTCAAGGTTGTTTGACCACTGTTCTCTTTAAAATCATCCCTTAAGGGGACAGAAGGGAAAAGAGCAGGAGATACATGTGGGGTAGACCAGGAAATGCAACGTCGTATTTTCTCTATAGAAATCAGAGAAAAAATCTTCGTGTTTTTTTAAACTTGTTATTTTTCAAAAAAAAAAAAAAAAAAAAAAAATGGCTATGGGGGGGGGGGGGGGGGTTCTGACCCAAAGTAACCCAATGCTGGCTACGCCACTGCAACTTGCAAGCGCGAGAGGATTGAAAGTGGCCCGTGGAGCGATTGTTCAATAATCATAACAAAAAAAAAAACACTTATCAGTCGACTAACCGGTTTCTGTATGAATTAAAAGTATGTTTTTATACCGAAAATAAAATTAAATGGTATCTTTTGACTTGCTACTTGGGAGTCATTTTAATTTGTCATCGTTTCTCAAATACTCTGCGTTACATATCATTAAAGTTCGCAAGCCAATTTGAAATAAGACAGATACATATTACTTCACATTAATTAAAACGTACTAAATGCTATTATGTAATTAACATAATTTAAGTTAAGTGTGGTATAATTTTTTAGATAGTAAATTTAATTTCGAAGTAAATAAGTTCATTACACCGAAACTCAGGTTTGTATCTGTTATAATAAAAGAGTCTGTGCGAATCACAGAACGCCTGCTTCCTCTGCGTATAAAAGAGAAGGCCTAAAATTTATATATAAGTACTGTTCATCCTTAAGATGGCTATTATGGAAATACTATTCCAACCTGAGGTTCATATTTGTAAAATTTCATTTACTATTTGAAATGATTTTTAATAGTTTTACAGATCGAGAAACATCTTTAATAAAATAATCTTTCTAGAAAAAAGGAAAACCGACTTTAAGGAAAATGCGATAAAAAATCAAAAATAATTTTTAATTCTACGAATGAGTTGAAAAAATTGAATTATTGAATATCAATTTTATACTTGGTACAACTTTTTGAAATCGGCGCCAAAATTTGGGTATGATTTTTGTAAATTGGCACCAACTTCAAAGAGTTGTACTAAGTATAAAATTGATATTCAATAATTCGATTTTTTTAACTCATTCGTAGAATTAAAAATTATTCTTGACTTTTTAGCGCATTTTCCTTAAAGTCGGTATTCCTTTTTTCTAGAAAGATTATTTTATTTTTCCCTTTTTAGTTTTTAATTAAGCAGGGGGCTTCGCCCCCTCTTATTATTCACCAAGAAATTAAAGTAGCAGCTTCTGCTCAACAATGTATATTGTAAAAAAAATCCCTATCAATGCCAATAAATGCTGGTTAAATGAAATGTCATTGTTGTACCACTTCTGTTAAACAATGAAAATATTACGAAATCGGATTAATTGTATAAAAAAAACTCTGGAAAATCGACATTTTCGGATATATAACAGCCGGATAACCGATTATTTTTTGCAGGTTTTGCCTAAGTGGATTTTTCTCAATCCAACAAAAAAAGAAATGTATAAATGTAAAAAAGAAATGCAACAAAAAATGAAATAGTTAAATGCCGGATAACCGGAATTTATTTTCAAATTGCTCCCAAGTGAAACAGCCCCTATCCAACAAAAAAAAAATTGTGCAAATATCTGAAGTAGAACCAAAATCCCGCACGAACATACATAAAAAAATTTTTAAAAATACATAACGCTCGAATCTATAACCTTTCGATTTAGCGGTTACAATTTAAATTTTCTGGCGGTTTTATTTTGGAGTTTTGTTTGGCGCGCTGTTCAGTCGGTTAAAAAATCATTCCAAGACTCTAAACGTGTCTTTTTGTAGTTTAGTCGATAGCACTCTGCACTTGGGAACAATAGATCCCGAAGGGGGTCATTAAAACTATTTTTAATGTACTTTAACAAGTTCCCTAGCAACGCGAAGCCAAACAGCTAGTCTGCCATATTTCACACCTAAACTCCATTTAATATTTTTAACAGTTGGTGGTATCCAAGCATTGCCAGGGCCTGATTAAGACATTGAAGCAAGTGAAGCCCGCCTTTAAATGGGGGCCCTATTGCTCTGAAATAGACCCTGGAACATCAAATCGAGATTTTACATGCACCAAAATCCTTGTCTTTGAATGGCATTAAAACGAAATATATTATAAATATACAACATTAATAAGTGATGAATATTCTGTATGTTTTGGATCTTTTCCCCCAATATTCGAACACATTTAACACAAGTAGCAAGTTTTATTTACTAAAGTTAGTAATGCCACTTTTTTAAGGTAAATTTAGTAGCAAACTATGTTAAGAGTGTTATATATTTATATGAAATATGTGATTTGGGGGCCCCTCAAAAATGTAAAGTGTAAGCCTGGGCTTCCCGGGCCTATTCGCTAATCAGGCCCTGAGCATTGCCTAACATTGAAATAGGTGGTCCGTAGCCATAAAGTTGGGAACTACTGATTTAGAGTGAAACTATAAAGAATACGGTACAGACGCCAAATGGCTTCCGAACAACTTTCGCCAAGGACGGTTTCACAACCCTTTCTCAAAACAATATTTTTCGTGAATAGCCATCGTTTAAGATAAGTTCTAAAAGAAGGGGGAAAAAATAGGTAGGCACAGTCCTCACTGCACCGTAAGTTTTAGTTCGTGGAATACTTTGTGCGTTTTGATGGAATTTCTTGCATTTTCGCTAAGCTCTAGATCTCTTCGCACTAGTGGCGGATCTAGCTATAGGGCATTAGAGGCAAATAGCCTCCTCCAAGATTTTTTTAACTTACACTACCTAAAATTTACTTTTTTTCATTATGGAATGAATTTTTAATAAATGAGATAATTTAATACGCAATTTCTATTAGAATGAACTTGCATTTTAAACAACTCAATACTGCTAAATACTACGGCTCAATTCATCAATATTGCCTTTCAATTTAAAGCCACTGACAGATGATGTGGTCAATACTTGAGCTGTCACCTCATTTTACAAACTTTCACACCAACTCTTGCCATCGCATTATCACAAAATTTACAAAGGGTCATAGAATTTTGTATATTTTAATGAAATTCTTTCGATTGTTTTAAGTTGTCTATTGAGTGTTTTGAGTTTTAAAAAAAATAGTGTATATTTAAAAGCGATTTATTTTTACTTCGACTTTGAACGAATATGTTAAATCCTAATGGGTCTTAATGAGTAACATACTACAATTCATGTGAGTATTTTTATTGTTAAAATATGAACGTTTTTATTTTTAACTATTCGAGTAGCTTTACATTGCTAGCAACCTGTTACCGTATATAACTTTTTTTAAATTAAAGAAATGGTTAATTTTTTTTAATTAAAAAGAGGGAAAAGCACAATTTGCAGTCCACAGTTTCACACTGAAATTATGTACATGGTATAGTAAAAGATTGAAATACGGGTCATGTGAAATTATTTAATATATAGATTCAACACTTCTTTGTTAATATTATCATAACTAAAATGCTCCATTGTTGGAGATTTTTTTGAAGACAGAGAAATATATTTAACAATTTTTTTAATTATTATTATATCGTAATAATGATATACGTAAAAATGTAATTTCCCGACAACAAAGGTAACGAGGTTTTTTCTTTTCACCATTTGATGAAAAGTTTCTGCTAACGAAACTGCGAATTTCACATTGAGAATTTGTATTGTTGGTGTAGTACATACAAATATTTATTATTGCGTAAAATGGCTGGTACTCGCTTCAAATCAGAGGAATAGTTGGGGATTCTGTTCTGTCAAAGGTTTCGGTCTTTGATAAAAACCATTTGATGAAAAGTTTCTGCCAACGAAACTGCGAATTTCACATTGAGAATTTGTATTGCTGGTGTAGTACATACAAATATTTATTATTGCGTAAAATGGCTGGTACTCGCTTCAAATCAGGGGAATAGTTGGAGATTCTGTTCCGTCAAAGGTTTCGGTCTTTGATGAAAACCATTTGATGAAAAGTTTCTGCTAACGAAACTGCGAATTTCACATTGAGAATTTGTATTGCTGGTATAGTACATACAAATATTTATTATTGCGTAAAATGGCTGGTACTCCCTTCAAATCAGAGGAAGAGTTGGGGATTCTGTTCCGTCAAGGGTTTCGGTCTTTGATGAAAACCGTTTGATGAAAAGTTTCTGCTAACGAAACTGCAAATTTCACATTGAGAATTTGTATTGCTGGTATAGTACATACAAATATTTATTATTGCGTAAAATGGCTGGGACTCCCTTCAAATCAGAGGAAGAGTTGAGGATTCTGTTCCGTCAAGGGTTTCGGTCTTTGATAAAAAGTTTCTGCTAACGAAACTGCGAATTTCACATTGAGAATTTGTATTGCTGGTATAGTACATACAAATATTTATTATTGCGTAAAATGGCTGGCACTCCCTTCAAATCAGAGGAAGAGTTGGGGATTCTGTTCCGTCAAGGGTTTCGGTCTTTGATGAAAACCGTTTGATGAAAAGTTTCTGCTAACGAAACTGCGAATTTCACATTGAGAATTTGTATTGCTGGTATAGTACATACAAATATTTATTATTGCGTAAAATGGCTGGGACTCCCTTCAAATCAGAGGAAGAGTTGAGGATTCTGTTCCGTCAAGGGTTTCGGTCTTTGATGAAAAGTTTCTGCTAACGAAACTGCAAATTTCACATTGATAATTTTTATTGCTATGGTATAGTACAAACAAATATTTATTATTGCGTAAAATGGCTGGTACTCCCTTCAAATCAGAGGAAGAGTTGAGGATTCTGTTCCGTCAAAGGTTTCGGTCTTTGATAAAAAGTTTCTGCTAACGAAACTGCGAATTTCACATTGAGAATTTGTATTACTGGTATAGTACATACAAATATTTATTATTGCGTAAAATGGCTAGTACTTCAATCAAATCAAAGGAAGAGTTGAGTATTCTATTCCGTCAAGGGTTTCGGTCTCTTCACGAGGCCATGAAACCTAGCGTCTTGGACGCCGTTCCTTCTATGGAACATGGCGACGGACCTTCCGTTGTTAGGAAGGAGGAAGCAGCAGCGGAGGGCGCTCCGATATTAGTAGCCGAAGACGAGGACATCAACACCAGAGCCCGTTTTCTTGTCGATTGCATCATCGCAAGAGCTCAGTCCATCTTGAGAACTAGAGCCCTCCGCCGTGAGATGGCATTCGATCTCGTACCATGGAATCCTTTACAGGATGAGTTGTTAATTTAGCTCCGAATTGCCCATGCGGCGATTCATCGCGATATGCGACCGCAGCTCTCCCGAAGGCGTCCGTCGAGAACCTTCGAAGAAGCCGAACAGGCTCCGTAGGTTCGTCCGCGGGCTGTTCTGTTGCTGCCGTTGAACAACTTCGGGCAGCAAGTGCATTAGGGCTACAGGCGATAGCACTCTAAACTAAACGCGCAGGTCTATTTCTACCTCCTGGGTCTGTGTGGAAATGAAATAGAAGTTTCCTCTTTTCAATCGACGACATCGTAAAAGTATATGAGAAAATACAAGTAGGGAGATGGTGGCTTGTTTCAAAAAGATAATATTCGAAAAGCACACATAATATACACACTACTCTTACATCTCACGTAAGAAACACAAAAGCCTCACCGATTAACTTTTGAAAAATTAATAAATTTATCGATGTGCCATACCGCTATTTTATTTCCATTTTCGAATAGCCAACAACTTCGGTTTAAAAGTAAAGATTGTAAAGACTTACAATTTAAACACACCAACTTCATCCGAAATAAGGCGTCAGGAAAGGATATCTCCCCTAAGCCCCATGTATGCATTATTATGCCTGTCAACCCTCGAACATAAGTCACGTGTCAGTGGGCCGCCCCAACCACGCACGTGACATTCAATTTCAGGGACACATTTGCATCTGGGATCGACTAGGTGCCAGTGCTCCACTCCAGGCTACAACCACTGCGCTTATCGAACTCCAATAACACCGTTTTCCGTACATTTTACCACTCATCGGAAATAGAGGTGGGGGAATATACAGGAGAAAAAAATATAAGCTCTAAATGACACTTAAAAAAGTAAAGGAAGGTAAAAAAAAACGTTATGACAAAAATGCATCTATATGACAATAAATTATTTCGACCGGTATTTATTGTGAGGCGGGATTTCTGAAAACTATTTAAGTGGTAGTTATAAAATCGGGATTCATTATAGTTTGATATATTTTTTTAATAATAGTTTCATCGCTGCTAGCATTTGGCAATATGTGTCTTACGTTGCGAGTTTGGCAGTCACTCGGAATCGAACCTTGGACGTTTTGCATGCTACACCGATACTCTATCAGTCAGTTTGAAGTATAATTACTCGAGCACAAGTAAGAGTATTGGGTAAACGAAGTGCCCCCCCCCCCCCCTCAGTGAGTCGGACGGAGGAACGAATAATTTATACGTTATAATGTGGGCTGTGGTTGGCGAATTTGCAAGTGCTGCATTTTTGCCGTTGTTGCGGGATATATCGGGTATATGAAGTGACCACTATACGTGCAATATAAGTTTTAACACGTTCGCTGCCGAGCACGCACAGGGGCGTGGTACGTTCTTCAAAATAAGAAGTAAAAAGGCAATAATCGACTTGCATCCTTTCAGACAAAGGCAGCGAACGTGTTAAGTGATTGGTATTTACAAATTTCTGTTTGAATTAGGATAAAATGAATTGTTGGTCTAACTCCAAATAAAATGTATCCCTCGACGTCATTGAACTAACTAGCAAAGTTTCAATTTGAAATTCGATTCCTTTTACAAAAAAACAAAAAAACGTTTGATTAAATTTGACTGCGTTCATGTTGCTGCCTATTGATATAGAAATTAAATATATCGTTGACAACATTTTTGAAAAGTTTATTGCATTGAAAGACGTTGCAACGTAAAATATTATAAAGATATCAAGAAGCACGTTCCTTTTAAGTAATGAAGGCCTCCGTGGCCGAGCGGTTAAAGGCGTTCAGCTACTAATCCGAGGATTGGTGGTTCGAACCTGTGCGGTGGACTTGACAAAGAAAAGTAAAAAAGTAGGGATCTTGTGATCGGAGGGTTGCCAGCTTCGCTACAAAAATACTAGAAAGGTCGTCCAGAACATCCGCAAAAATTAACGGCGTGTATATGGGACTGGTGCACGATAAATCTGATCCTCCAAAGTTCCGACGTCTATTGAAGGATTAGGGTGCCAGTTCAGGTGTTTCCTCGTCATCTGACCATGGTTCTAAAATAATGAGGTGCATGTATGAATGTGTGTGTGAATGTGTTCCCGAGTCTTTCCTTCGAGATATACCCCGAACCGTCGCTAATAGCCCACTGTGCAGCTCTAGTGCGACGTTAATTAACCAAACCTTTTAAGTAATGAAATTTCTCACTAATTTTGCAGCGCCAGGAGCTCCCTCAGGGATATGTGACCACTGAACTCTAACTGTAACTGCTGGAAGGCTCAAACTTTGTTTCCTTTACGGGCGCGTTGAAACCAATTGAAAGCTGCCAAACTGTGCCCCAACATTTTTTTTTAAATGATTTAGTGGTGTTTTTTATTACCAAAGCATTGTAGAAGTATTAAATATATATAAATATTATATTTTCTTCTTATAGAATTAATTTTTATATTGCCAAACAGATAGTTTTTGCTCTTGCTTTGTAACTACTTCTACTTTGACTTGCAAATGACTTCCTATTTTAATAGCAGATTACATTTAAAATGGGTTTAAAAATAAAATAAAAAAAACTTACCCAAAAATAATATATGTCGGCGTATTTTAACATGAAAAATATACGAAATATTGCGGTATGAAGAAAAGTGTGGCCCATCATGGCGGCCTCCATATCGGCTTCAAGTCAACAAAATGTCTTGCCCTATCCAGAAGTTACAGTTAGAGATCAGTGTATGTGACACGTGCCCAGTAGCAGAAAAATTCTTAACAGTCTGCGACAAGATTTTAGAGAATAAGATTTGTCTTCAACTTAATTTACTATATAACTATTGGTATACCTTTCTTGAGCGATGTAATTGTACTCAAAGAAAAACGAGTATGTTAAAGTACTCATTTTAAGTACCTTTTTTTTACAGTGATAAATTTGATCTCCTTCGATAGAAAATTAGGCTTATACATAAAAATAATAAAAAATCAAAATACAGACGAAGTTCTCTAATAAATATTCTATTCAAATTATATGTAGCCGCATTAAATATTTGTAGTTGATAAATAAAAATTTGATTGGATTTTCAAAAATCTGAAAACTTATTTATATAAGTATCACTCAAGCTTCTTCATAAAAGTGTGTAGAGGTTAAAAAGGGGCCCGCTAATATAGTTCGCAACGGGATCCGCGGCAGCTGAAGGCGGCCCCGTTTATAGCATCCACTGTCGCACAAATTTCTTCTTCCGAAATTCAGTCATTTAAATCCCAATTTTTCTGAAAATTGGGCAGTCTTGTAAATTTTCTGAAGAATAGGACCTGGGAACACACACAAATGCGGTTCTGTACGTGCACAATCCAAACTATTTTACGCTCTTCTCAAGGCGGCGGCGCATCCGATCACCCCCGTTGGTTCTGCTTGCATTCCAATGCGTTTCAGAGACGACCGTTGGAGACAAACCGTTGGAGACAATGACGTTGCCCATATATCAATCGTTTAAAAAGCAAATGTCATAATGGCGCATTTCACTCAGGCAGCTATTAACTTGACCGTGATTTCTATTCGCACGTTCGCTCCACTGCGCAATGCCGTCCGTCTATCAGTTGGGTGGAATCTGCCTTATTTAAAACGAATAAAATAATCTTTCTAAAAAAAATTAAAACCGACTTTAAGGAAAATGCGCTAAAAAGTAAAAAATTTTTTTTAATTCTACGAATGAGTTGGAAAATTGAATATTAATTTTATATTTAGTGCAACTTTTTGAAATCGGCGCCAACATTTGGGTATGATTTTTGTAAATTGGCACGAACTTCAAAAAGTTATACTAAGAAAATATAAAATTGATAATCAATTTTATATTTTCTTAGTATAACTTTTTGAAGTTCGTGCTAATTTACAAAAATCATACCCAAATGTTGGCGCCGATTTCTCTTATTTTTCACCAAGAAATTCAAATAGCAACTTCTGCTCAACAATGTATATTGTAAAACAATCCCTATTAATGCCAATAAATGCTAGTTAAATGAAATGTCATCGTTGTACAACTTCTGTTAAATAATGAAAATATATGAAATCGGATTGTTTAAAAAAACTCCGAAAAATCAACATTTCCGGATATATAAAAGCCCGATAACCGATTATTTTTTGCAGATTTTGCCTAAGTGGATTTTCTCTATCCAACAAAAAAAGAATTTTCGAAATCGGACAATATTTTTTTTAAAACGGTCCGGTTAATTGGGAATTCCAGATAGTTAAATGCCGGATAACCGGATTTTTTTTAAAAAATTGTTCCCAAGTGAAACATTCCCTATCCAATAAAAAAAAATTTTGATTTTTGAAAATATCTTAATTAGAACCGAAATCTCGCGCGAACATACATAAAAAATATACATAATGGTCAAATCTATCTATAACCTCTCGACTTGGCGGTTTTAATTTAAAATTTCTGAACCTTAAATCCCCCCCCCCCCCCTTTTCTCGTTTTTTTTACTCAATTTTTTTTTTGGGGGGGGGGGGGGGGGGGGGTTGAAACAAGAAATTTCCCAATTTAGAGCGTCAACTCAAGTACTGTCCTCGTTATCTGATAATGGTTCAAAAATACGAGGCATTTTTCCTGGGTCATACCTTCGAGATAGGCCCAGAACCATCATCAATAGCCCAATGTACACATCTAGTGCAACGATAATTAATCAAACCAAACTTAACGATTCGAAATTCCCAGCTCTCAACTTATCGACATTTTTCAACTTTTTTTATAGATTAGATAATATTAAACAGTTATCTCAAAAGTATTGATTTGTTGCACGCATGTTCCAATGCAGTGTCCGTTCTGAGGTCTAATTTTAGGCAATTTCAAAATCTTCCTCGCTTTCATTTGTTAATAATATTAATTTTTTTCACGCATAAATTTTCCCAACGAGGAAATCCAAGATAAAAAAGTTAGTTTACTCAGTGGATGTCTCTTTGGCTGGTGCTGCAAGAGTCCGTTTGGGCCAGTTAAGCTGTGACAGAAAATGGTCCTAATTTTCCGATTTTTGTCACTCCTACCAGACAAACAGGATTGTGTTTTTTAATCGATTTATTTAATTTAAATCATGATTTTTTTTAATTGATTTTTTAACAAAATATATTTTTTTTCCTCCAGTATTTGTGCATTAAACACTAAAAAATACACTTTGATTTTATCAATTGCACTACGGTTTCAAAGAAATTAAAAAACCTCAAAAATGCTAAAATAATGTTAGAATTTTGATAATATCAACGAATATTAACTTAATATTATTTTTACCTAATATAACAGGGTATTCTCTCATACTAACAAATTTATGTTTTAAAAGCAACGAAAAGAATGCTATGTATGTGCATGTAGTAGGTTGTTACTGCACTACTGCTGCCATAAGTTAAAAAGCCCCAACTCCAATTTAAAAAATTTTATAGTTAATCCCATTTGTCCTTAAAATATACACCTTTTTATGACATTAAAAATCCATAAATCAAATATAATGATAAGTTATAGTGAAATTTATACTAACCCCAATTCCATTTCGAGGCGGGTTTTGATAGAAATAAAAAAAGGAAAACCGACTTAAAGAAAATAAAGTAAGAAATAATTTTTAGTTTTACGAACAAGTTGAAAAAATTCAATTATTTAACATCAATTTTATACTTATTAAAACTTTTTGAAATTATCGCCAAAATTTGGGTATGATTTTTGTGTATTGGCACCAACTTCAAAAAGTTGTAATAAGCATAAAATTGATATTAACTAATTCAAATGTTTCAACTCGTTCATAAAATTTAAAAAAAATTTACTTTAGCTCATTTTCCTTAAGTAGTTTTTTTTTATTTATTTTTTATTTTACCCTTCTTTTTTTTTTAGATTTTGACATAGATCGCAACTACTTCGCTACCTGTTCAAGGTGATATATATTTTTTAAATTATCAGTTTTTTTTTTCTTTTTAAGATTGAGCATTGATTCTGCAGAAAACAACAAATGAAGCGATATTTTCCAGTGGTGAAACGTCTTATGATAATGAAATGCCCTTGTATAAAAATTTGGACATATTATACTTATATACAGTGGCTCCAAAAGTGTTCGTACACTTTAAAAATTTGTACAAAAAGCGCTGTAGTCTGGAATTGAATTCGAATATAAAATCCAATATTATTTCACATCATCTCCATGTTATTCTGAATAAAACCTAATATATATTCTTTAAATATTGAATTATTTTCTTTTTATAAAAATGAAAATGCAAGGAAACAGAGAAAAAAAACACCACAAAAGTGATCGTACACCAAAACATTTTCGAATAAATTCATAAATAAAATTATCGTCTGTCGCTTTTTTTTATTTTTGCATTGTGGTGACATTTAATATTCGTTTGGTATTAATTTTTGCTTGTTTACGTCGTAATATTCTATTTATTACTTAAAAATGGATCGTAGTCGTAAGGAAACAATGAATAGCATTCGAATATTGATAATTTCTTATCAAAATGGTTTTAAATCATCTCGGAGTATCTCTAAATCAATAAATTTATCCAATTCTAGGTGCAGTATGTGATAAAATGCTTTAAAGAAGAAAATTTAATCAAAAACAAGGTAAGAAAATGTCATTCGGCAAAGTTAACTGAACGTGATCAGAGATTTACAGTTAGAAAATTTATGAAAAATTCACGTTTGAGTGTTGTAAAAATATCTACAGTATTTAATGAAACATATTCTACTTCAATTTCAATCGAAACTGTTCGACAAGTGCTCAGATGAGCTGGATTACATGAGCGTTCCGCTGAAAAAAAATTCTTGTTAGTGCGAAAAATAGAAAGCTTAGGTTTACCTTCGCAAATACCAATAACTTAATCGGAACAGTAAAGCATGCTTTGGATGTGTCCTTGTGCAAGGGTGCAAATTAGCATCAGGACTAAGTAATTTGGTATTTGATGATAGCATAGTGAATCAATATGTTTATTTAAATATTTTAACACACAATTTCAAATTATAAGCTCAAAATTTGGGTATCGGAATCAATTTTGTTATCAAGATAACGATCTTTAGAACACGGCTCTTAATATTCGCTTCTGTTACCTCTGTAATTGTCCACAAGTTCTGAAAAAACACCTCAGTCGCTGAATTTAAACCTAATAAAACACATATGTAAAGAACTAGAGGTTAGGAGTACGAAGATACGACATTAAAATGAAAAGCGAACTTAAAAAAGTAATAATCGAAGTATAGCAGAAATTGATACAAAAATTACTAAAAAAATAATGAAAATAATGCCCAGACGTTTAAAAGCTGTTGTGGATGTTACAGGACATCCTACTAAGTACTAATTTACCGAAAAAATGCAATATTTATTAATGTGTAGAGATTTTTTTAAAGTGTACGAAGACTTTTGTGAGATAATTTTGTTGTTACTTTTTAATTATTGATTTTCCAAAAAAAAAAGTGTTACTATGTTTTTAGAATATTTTATATAGTTTTGTTAAGAACAAGTTATATATCTTAATAAAAAATTCCCATTCCGAAATATTATTTTTTATAATAAATAGAGCAGTATTTCTTTGAAATTCGTAAGTGTACGAACACTTATGGGAGCCACTGTACAACTCTTTCTGATGCGAAATCCTCCATTCACGCCTTTCTCTCATTGCCGTATTGCAGGCTTAACTTCTGTACACCTGACAAAAGGGCGTCATCATACTCTATATTTCTATAAATACTATTTAAAATTTAGAAAATGTGTTTAAAATTTCTTCTTTCTAAAGCTGCTGTAACTTCGTTTAGCGCCAGACAAACTTGCACCGAGACTTGGCGTGTGCAGGTTATTTTGTCGCCCGTTTTAACGAGGATTTAAAACAAACTTGACGCAGAATCGCACATAAATGTAGTTTTGTAGCAAGTTGGCGCAGAATACCACATTTGGCGCTCTCTGGAGCAGAATTCCTATCCCTGTTAGGATGACAGATTAGTTCCAAAAATGACAATCAGTCCTTAAAATAAATTATTTGCATTTATTTTAACATGATGATGAATTCGACTACCAAAAAGATGGTTCATTAACTGCAAATAAGCAGTTTTAACACAATTATTGCAGTTTTTTCTAAATAGGCTTGGCTTAGTCAGATTTTCAATATATTTAGGAAATACATTCATATTTATTTGAAGGATACAAAAAACATTTTGCTTCAAATTAGCTAAAAATAGACTTGGATTGTTTTCGCATTAAAAATATTTTGCAAAAGAAAACGTGCACAGACCACAAAGAGAGAAAAAATACAGTTACAACACTATTCACAAATCTTTTATGTTAAGATGATACTAAATGGTTTGTGTTACATACATGATAAAGCAGTTTTTTTCTTCACACTGCTTAAAATAATAGAAAAAAAGTCATTTTGAAGTAAAAAATAAGGAAAATTTTAGAAAATTGTATAATTGGATGATAACATATGTACAGGTGAACGGTGAACTGTTGATCCATTTTTCGAAAATAAAATGTCCTCTGAACAATCTGAAAACAAATAATTACTCCATTAAAAAATATGTGAAACCCTTGAGAATAACTTAAAAATTTTACACATATTAAAAAATACCTTTTTTTTACAATACCGTAGCATAAATTGGTGTCATGGGGAAGAGCATCTTTAAAATTTGCCAGTGGGTTACATTTAAATGGGGTTTTTAGAACACCTGTCAAATGATATATGACCATTCCAATGGAGTGGTAATTTCAAAAGTAGATGGGCCCTATACTACTACCAAATAGAACACCGTTCCAGCCAGACCCGTTTTGTGAGGGCTTCGGTTTTTCTGATTAGGACAAAATTATTTGTATGGAAACTTGAATAAGTTTTTCTCGTCCACCAAACGCAAGACGGGACCTTTGACTGAACAAAGATGCGCCGGTAGATAAAAAGGGAGGAAGCTACGGTCAAGTCAATTGCTTTAGGGGGGGGTGGGGGGTTACAGTATATTTCATAAAGCAATGAGCAATGAAAGCAATGAGAACCCTGATTGCAATTTGTGAACCAGAAAGGGAATTGGAGACTTTATTTACAATACTCAACATGAAAACTTTGAATATTATATGGATTAATTAATGTCACACTAGAGCTACACAATGGGTTATATGTGACAGTCTGGAATCTATACTTAAGGAAAGACCTGGTAACAATGCCTCCCAACCTTGAACCATGGTCAGATAGCAAAGACGACACTTGAGCTGGCACCCCACCCATCTTAGTAGGCGTGAGGATGTTGGGACTACAACAGATTTAACATCCACCAGTCCGTGGTGAGTTGTTTATTGTGGACAACGAATAACGAAACTGGCAATCCCCCAAGGAAGAGTTCGCTGCAGTTTTAAAATCAAGATTCCAACCCACCTCATCTTCAGATTACGAATTGAGTACTCTACTACTGTGCTCTGGAATGCTTATTAGGGTGGAACTAAGAAATCAAAATTTGATTAATATAATGTAATAGTGCAGAAAAGTTGCCTTTCGTATACATTATTACCATGTAAAAGGATTTTGATAGCAAATAATATCAAGAGGTTCCCCTCAGGCCTTGAAATTTACCAATAATAGGTAAAAATTGAATGTTGTAACGCACTATAGGATGAAAAAAATTTATCAGAATTTAACACTGTGGAAATTTTAGCTTTAATATAAGTTCATTTTTTAAACATAAGAGCAAGTTAACAAGTTCTTACAATATTAAAGATAATTTGAGGCTCCGCTCGGAGGACGAACTTTACATCAAATGTCCATATAATACCATATATTTCCATATACTAGAGAACAAAGGTGAAGTAAGTATGACATTATGAATCCAGCTTAGCATAGTTTACAAGAGTATCACTTAAATCTAAAGATAAAACTGTAACCACAATGCAAACAACTGAACAGTTTAATGGGTCACTTATTGACTTGATTATTGACGATATTCTGCTTTGGTGTTATATTGTGGCATAAGTTTTCTAGCCTGCAATAATAAACCCATCTCTCCTGCTTGCACCACAAACCGTAGCTGATGCCTTCATAACTAATTTAACCCATCGTTCCTCCGATTGAGTATGATATGGGTTGTTTGCGAAATCAAACACTTCAGGTACGCCATCAAGCACCATTTGTTTCAAAGCTTCATCTAGAATTCTCATGGTAGCTGGAGGTTCCGTTGTTTCCAAACTCTTTCATGGTAGTCTTCAGCTTCGAAGTTAAAATCTGGAATTGTAAATATGCGGAATTCATTGGATCTTGCCGCCAAGATCCTATGCAAACCAAGCTCCCTGATGAATTTTCGATCATCTGTCATCATTGCTAATCATATATTTTCTGGAAACCATTGCGCTGAATCACAGGATCGATCACAGTTTTCATTTCAGAAGAGAGATAACGAGATCTTTTTATTGTTTCGAAGACGTATTTTGCACCAACTTTTCAGGAGTGGTGACTCTTAATACTAAACCACATTGGTGCATAAACTTTCATAACGTATTCTGCTAGTAATTCTGTGATGGATTGACGGTTGCGATATACAAACGCAAAATTCGATTTACAGTAGTTAAACACCTTGAATGAGTCAATGCTCCAGGTTGTCTTCCTGACAAACTTGTCGAGCACTGGCTGCTAGCCACTGATTGACAAATATCAAATAAGTATTGTTGTTCAGTATTTAACTTTTCTTTACTTATTTCTGACAGATTAACTTGAATTGTCTCAAATAATACAACTGGCAATTGTTCACAATTAGCCAATGCATTTCCAAAAATACCAGAGAATGCACGAGGGGCTGTAGTTTTACTGTCTACATGTTTTAGTAGATGTCGTAATGGAAGCTCGTTTGAATGAAGCTGACATACCAACCATTGTAAGGGATTTTTAAAATAAACTTCAAGAAATTTTATTATTCTTCCATTTTTTCTAGTATTTATGTTGTGTGGTTCCGTCACATCCAACAGCTACAATATTATCAGCAGAAATTCCGTTTTATGTTAGATAGTCAGTTATGCTCTTGATGATGTTTTGTCGTTTCATCTGGCTTTAAAGCGTGCCTCGCGTATAAATAATACTTTGTCATGTGTTCATAGGTGGGCAAAACAATTTTACTAAACTCTTCAGTGATCCAAACGCAGGGCACTTTAATTTAGTTCTGGTTTTTGCTTTGCTAGTGGTATTCATTTTTCACAATTTAATCATTGATTCGACAATACACAATTTCGAAGTGAAAATACACGAGAAAGTAGGCACAAATTCAAGTAATGTATGTATCTTTGTCTACCGTCGCTAAGATGATACATGATATAGAAATGAATAACCGTCTTGTACATTTGAACGAATTCGTTTAATGAGATAGAGATGAAATACCCGCACGCGCGCAATGGTGCAGAAGTGAATTCTTCCAAGGTCAAAGCGGGCCCTCGAAGTGAATGAATATGTAAAATAAAGTTACTTTATTATCCTCTTACTTTATTATTGATACCAAATGGAAACTTTCCCGCTATATTAGAAATTGAATTACCGTAGAATAAAAACTTATCAACGTCACAGTGTTGTAAAAAAAGGCAATTTTGTAAAATTTAAGGCCAGAGGGGAACCTCAAGATGATAAGATAGAATAAAACTATTTTAGGTCTGTCATTATGATACCAAATGACAACTTTTCCGCACTATTAGAAGTTGAAATTCGAAAAAAAAAAAAAAATCCTATACTTTCACTCCACTCTAATGCTTATAGCTCTAATAACAATCTTTAATTTCAAATAACTAAGGAAAAACGAGGCCACACTCACATCACAGTTTTCAGGAGAATGTTGAACAGATCTTTTGTATATCGGTTATCCTATTGTCGACTCGTTGATAAAGGTTCTCGAATTTTTCCAGCTTGTCTACCAAAAGGGGTTTATTTTCTTCCACAGTCAAGCTGCTCAATAGCTCTCTCCTAAAATGATAAAAATAATCCCAAAATTGCATGTAAAATTGAAGTATTTATTCATAATCACAAAAAATAACATCTCTAATATTAACTCAATTTCTAGTATATAATTTTGTTTGATTTACATTTTAAATCCATGTAATTTCATTTTAAAGAAACTTGTAATTAGTCAAAAACTACTTGATATCTAAAGTGCAGTGTTTCACCCAGTAACATAAAACTAAAAGTGGTACATGAACTGAACAGTTAATAAAAATAAGGTAATATTGCTAATAAAAATTAAAACAAAAAAATCCTGATTTTTTTTTCTTTTAAAAAATTGGAAATTGAATCGGAAGATGTAAAAAGGGGATATTTTACTACATAGACTGAACATAGCACACATCCCCGTTATCAGACCCACCACAACGGAAGGAGGGGGGGGGGATTTGGGGGAAGCATGCCCCTCCCCCCTTTGTAAACTTGAAAAAACCTTAAAAGTTGGGAATTTCAAGTTTTAAAAATCCCTGAGTTGGGAAAATTGCCTCAGGCAAATTAATATTATTAGCAAATGACAGCGACGGAAGTCTAGAAATTGCCCAACTTGTATTAAGATGAAACTTAAATTAGACCTCAAAACGCAACACTGCATTGGAACATGCATGCGATAAATCAATACTTTCGAAAGAACTGTTTAACTATAAAGAACTATAAAAAAGCTGACAAATGTCTATAAGTTGGAACCAGGATTTTTTTTAGCACTGTTGCGTTGTGAATCGGTCTGGTTAATTTGCGTCGCACTAGAGCTGCACATTGAACTATTGGCGTTGCTTCGAGCAAAGCGCCCTTGATTGATTATTGGTACGTATTTACTTACTACATCAAGGACGCTTTGGTTCAAGGCCTTTCTCGAAGAAAAGACCCGGGTACGATGCCCCATATTTTTAACAATTGTCAGATAACGAGGACAACACTTCAGCTGGTACCCGACGTCCTTAAGTTGGGAATTTTTAATCGTTTAAGTTGGGAATTTCGGATCGTTAAGTTGGGAATTTTTTTTTCTCAACATCCGAAAAATAAATTTGTGTGATGGCACTGCCAGTGATAATTTATGTAACTAAGAAAAGTATTGTTGTTAGGACACATTGTCATTGTCTACAGTGTATGAAGCCGGTATTGGTTTGCGTAACAATCCTCCGGGGGTTGGCGGAGCGTCAGCGGAGCAGGGGGCGGAGCCCCCTAGTACATTTAAAAATATATATTTCAGTGGTCACCGTCGAAACTCAAACTTGCGACATACTCTCCCACAAAACCTTGTGCACAATCAACTAAGCTACAAAAGCCTGTTCGAGTTCTTGGAAATATTGTTTTAGCCATTTCTTTATGCAATATTTCTAAAATTGTTAAAATTAATTTTTTGAAAATATGGAATTATTTAATGTCAATTTTATACTTATTACAACTTTCTGAAATCGGCGCCAAAATTTAGGTATGATTTTTTAAATTGGCACCAACTTCAAAAAGTTGTTATAAGTATAAAATTGAAATTAAAAATTATTTTTTACTTTTTAGGGCATTTTTCTTCAAGTCGGTTTTCCTTTTTTTAAGAAAGATTTTTTTTTCTTCGATTTTTAGTTTTTAATTTAGCGGGGGGCTTCGCCCCCTATTATTATTCATCAAGGCATTCAAGTAACAACTTGTGCTCAGCAATGTATATTGTAAAACAATTCCTATCAATGCTGGTTAAACGAAATGTTATTGTTGTACACTTATGTTAAACAATGAAAATATTATGAAATTGGAAAAATTGTTTAAAATAGTCCTGTTAATCGGCATTTCCCGATATTTAATAGCCGGATAACCGATCATTTTTTGAAAATTTTGTTTAAGTGAATATTTCTCTATCCAACAAAAAAATAATTTTTTTTTTTAAAGGTCCTGTTAATTGAGAATTCCGGATAACAGGATATTTTTTTCAAATAGCTCCCCTTTGAAATATCCCCTATCAAACAACAACAAAATTTGTGCAAATATCCGAATTAGAACCGAAGTTCTGAACGAACATACATAAAAAAAATACATAAAGGTCGAATCTATAACCTCTCGACTTGGCGAGCGATTTGGCGGTTTTAATTTAAAATTTCTGGCGGTTTTATTTCAGAGTTTTGGTTGACGCGCTTTTCAGTCGGTTAAAAAACTAAATGGAATTCAGGCCTCAGGTGCACATCTTCAGGCCAGATAGTATGCGTATATAAATTTCCAGCCTTTAATATGCAGGGGCAGTAGACTTCTTGGACCACAGACATACACCTTCTTTTATTATTATTATTATAGATTCATAAAAGTGGATCTTTACTTTTTGAATAGTATTCCGTCCTTCATGAGTATGAGGTCATAGATGCAGAGGCGGTTCAACTTGTCATCGTCCGTCACTGCGCGGAACACCTCCTCTTCCTTCTCTGGGATCTCGATCTTAGAGAGTTCCTGCACAAAGAGAGAAAAACATTTTCAACTGCATTTGTTCAGGGGGCAAACGGGAGTAAATTTAAAGATACATCCGAAAGACAACTAACTCCAAGCAATTCTAAAACAAGCTAGTAGTACATCTACTTCGCCACGTAAGATCACCCAAGCGGAACGCCAAACCAACGTCATGCCTCACTGCACCTCTTCTTCCCTGCAGACGATCGGACAATAAATGACTTAGACAAACAAAAAACTAAACGTCGCGAAGGGAGAAAGTTCGATCGGCAACATTCCGCCTCGATGATCAAACGTTACAACCCAACAGTATTAATGTATTAATAATTTTTAAACATGGTATTAAATTTAAAAGGCAGTTAAGAAACTGAAATCCTCAAATCTAATAGAAGTGAGAAACAAATTTCATTCCATTTACGATGAAATTATTTGTTTCTAAGGTTGGCTAATTAACATTGCACTCGAGCTATACATTCAGGTACTAGTTACAATTCGATACATATTCAGCAGAAAAGATTAACTACTTCATCATAATTTTAGAACAGTCAGATGATGAGGACAACACCCGAGTTGGCACCCACTCTATTAACTTGCATCATAAGAAAATTTGGACCACAATAATTCCAATCACCACTGGCCCTTAGTTTTTAAGGACTTTGTATTATAAGTTTCCCTTGGCAATACTCATTAAATGGGGAAGAAAAAAACTTTGTAAGGAAAAGAACAATAAAATGGTCTAACAACAAATGATTCAAGGAAAATGTTTGTATACAACAAACCTAAATATTACTAAGAAATCGGCAACCAATTAACAAAGACATGAGTTTGGAATACATTTAAATAAATGGTTAAAAATGCTTCAATATTTTAATTATACCACTTAGTACACATGACAGCATTTGTGTTTATACATGACAACATATCAAAAATATACTTTATTTTTTCTCTCTCTAGAGTATGATTTATTGAGGCAGATTTAATGCAAATTATCAATATATTTATCTAGCCTGTCTTTTCTAAAGCAACAACATAAAGACCAGTATTTTGGATCCTTGTTCTTTAAATTAAATAAGAACAACATTATCTTGTGTTTAAAAAACATTGGTCTTTTTTTAAAAAAAACTTGTTCTTTTGCAGACAGATAAGGATATTTTTTCCTCTGTGAGCATAAAAAATTATAGGATAAAGAATAGAAAGAGGAAGTTCTGTAGAAAAAACGCAAAAGTCAAAAATGTTCTTGGAGTGCAATGGGTTACATTAAATAAAACTATCCATTGAAATAAACCACAAATTTAGAGCCTGTCATTAAAAAATCTTCATAATATTTGCAATAGATTTTAAATGAAAGAAAAAATTAAATAAGAAAATATTTTGTAAAACTTAAATGAAAAAGTTTCATTACCCTTAAAAATTTCAGTTTTTCATTATTTAAAAAAAACAAGCAGTAATTCTATTTTCTAATTACGCTGCAGTTAAACTCTTGCACATTTGAAAATAAGTTGATTAATTTTTTACAACCTTAAGTAACAAACTTAAGGGTCAAACATTGTAATAATTTCAAAATCATATCCTCCTATTAGTACTACAACTAGATAACTCTATAGAAAGATTAAGGTATTAATAGGAATTACATATATACCTTATCGCATATACTCGCGTATAAGCCGAGAAATTTAAGTCAAAATTTTCATCAAAAAGTAAGGGCTTATACGCGGGTTAGTAAACTTTATAATATAATTTACCTAAAATTGGAAAGAAGTTGAAATTAAGCGGATTCTTCTAAAACGAGCCGACACACTTCCGAGATCGAGAATGTGCATCATTCCTTTTGAATAACTGAAGACCATTCTGCGCATCGAGCCATAATCGTAACATATAATTGCACTATTTACATAATAAATAATCAGTTTAACTAAATAAAAAGTATATATTTTGATAAATATTTAATTGGTTAGTAGAATCTATGAAGCTAGTATACGTTACTTAAATAGAATTTCGAATAAAAGACTAAGAAGTTGACGTTGTGCATAGTGAATGACACCACTTTAAAGTCAATGTATTTCTTACTCGATTGCAATAGTTTAACAAAATTTATTTCCCCAATACAGATTTTATTCCTTGGTAATATTATGTACAGATATTAATAGTCGTCTTATTAGAATTTTGGATGGAAATGACTCTAAAGCGGTAAAATGGGGACGTTTCTAATCCGGAATTCAAATTCTACCTTCAAGTCATTTATTTCGTAATTAAAAACTAAATATTTTAATAAGAAGTATATATTCATCCATAAAATAGTATTTCCTTCAGAGATGGATTAAAAAAAATGATCATCCGTATTTAATAGCGACAGTAGTCAACGATGTTGGCAGAAAATAGTTGATGTTTTCTAAGTTTTTATATCTTTACAAAACAATATTAAGAATTAGAAATTGCACATTTTGGTATTTAATTATGTGGTTTAAAATATTTTATTGTGATAATAAGGGAGATTTAATTTAAGAAGTCCAATGGAGGTTTGAAAGACACAAGAACATCACGAATGGTTTATACTTTTAAGCCTGATGAATCATCGAGAACTTCGAGGAAGGTCGTTTCTCCAGTCACTTTCTTTAAACTTTTAATTTCTCAGCTTAAATATTTATTTTAAAAAATAAAATTTCACTATTTTTTCGAGAATTTGTCGATTTTAATCGGAAATTTTCATGTACGAAAATACAACTCGGCTTATATGCGAGTTTTCAATTTTGTCAATCGTCCTAAAATTAGGGGGTCGGCTTATACGCATGTATATACGCTATATGTAATAACTTAATCTTCCTATGGAGTATATAATTGTTTTACTAGTGAGACAATGTATGTTGGCAGGCATGAATGTAATAATAAAACTTTATTATATAACAAATTAGTGAAACAATTTCTGAAATATATCTCGAACTATGAATTTGAGCTTTATGTAAACTTAGATGCCCAAACAATCAACATTTTAAATGCGTTAGATGAGCAAATTGCAACAAAGTAATATTATAAATATTTTACTTCTTCTCTTCCTGAATGAAATACTACACATTCTGATCAACGTAATTGTGTTTAAAGAATAAAATTAAAGTATTAGTAATGGCCTCTCACCTGCCATGCTGGTAGATTCGGATTGAATGATTCAATTTCTCTTGAGATTTGTTGACGCAATTTCACAGAAGGATGGCCAAATTCATTTAGGATGGCAATAGCACTGAAAAGGATTTAAAATGTATACAGTTAATATGCATATTCCATGTTAATTTTAAGAAAACACAAATAAAAAAAATGGTGTGTATAATTTCACACGCATGTAATGTTACCTTTGCAAAGGATAGATAATAATGCATGTGGTTTTTCTCCCTTTTTGGATGCCTTTAACATGAAACCTGGGGAGAAAGGATTCATTTTAGAACTATGAAGATAGATTATATCAGATTACTTTTCTTGGCTGTAAAGAAATCTCATCGAGGAAAAAGCAGCAATTTGCCTAAATATACAAAATATTATTGGATTCTCATATTTAGTTCTTTATACATGCAGAGTTATGTCACAGATTCAAGCAAATAATCTAAAAACATTTTATTTGAAACCTATCTTAACTTTTCAGTTGTTTGCTTTAATAATCGAAGGTTGCTGATCTTAAACTATTTAACATGGTTATGTATTCTTTCAATTTAAAAATATCAAAGGTAAATAAAAATATTACACTTAAATTAAATTTTTTGATCATTCTATAGAATACTACTACTGAAATCTTTATCTTTAATGAAAGGAAAGAACTTGCTCAGAATTTAATATAACTTGGTATATTTTTTGCACAATGGAGACCAAAAATAAGGATGCAAGGCATAAAAGTAGTGTGCTATTAATAGAATATGAATGTACTCCTTGAGTTTTGTTAAGGGTAAAAAAAAGTAACTACAAAATAATAGCTATACGATACAAAACATGAAAACTATACATAACAATACCTTTTACAAAGAGCACTTGTTTTTATTTATTATTTAATGACAGAAGGTAATCCTATGGGGATCTTATCTTATAGATTTTACATAAAAATCCAGAATTTTTCAGGAAAAATTAAAATTTAAAAAAACAACATTCATTATTAATATTTAAAAAAAAATAATTAGTACATAAGTTTACCTAGGCTAAATTTTCCATATGTTGTAATATAAAATAATCATATCTTTACCTGCCAAAACTAATATTTGGAACTCCTTATATATTTTTTTATTAGAAGAAAGACAGTACTTACTAAATATTTCAACTAAATTATATCTAATGAGGGAATTTATGTAGATTGAAAATACACAATAAGATTACTAAGTCAACAGGAATATTTTTGAGAATAAACTACATGTAACACCTTATCTATACAAATACAACTCAATTTAACTTGGTGGTTTGAAATTCCTAGAATGTTAGGTATTTCCAAGAAAAATTCTTAGATTGTATACAAATTATTGAAAACTGAACTTTGTACAAGCAATTTGTCCAAGTTGCATATGTATTAACAAAAGAAAAAAAAGTTAAGTTCATTTCAGGGTGGCTTATATTTTGACGTAATAAAAAAAAACTATAAAAAATACTCGAATAGACACAAAATCATTACACACTACAAAACCAATCACCAAAGAAGCACACAGATCATAACAAATCTCAAATTATACCAGTAAAAGAATAAAGAAAAACTTACGATTTGCACAGTCCCCCAATAAAAGGCAAATTAAATAAACCAGCTGCATTAGGTACATAAACTAATTGAACCTTTTAACTCACAATTTCTTGCCATAATAAAAAACATTTTCTTTAAAATTTTGTTTTCTAGTCATCTGAATACGATACCTATTTTTTTTACAGAATTTTTGAATCAATCATTTAGAAAATTAAAAGCACAGAGGGAGCAATCTTTAAGGCATCTAATTTTCAGTTTGATCAGGCTTAATTAAAGTTAAAAATGTTTATTTTATTAGCAGTAAAATAATCTCTTGGGGGAAATAAAGAAAACTGACTAAGAAAAACTAAAAAATAATTTTTAATCTTACAAACGAGTTGAAAATATTTAATTATTTAATATCAATTTTATGCTTATTACAACTTTTTGAAATGGGTGTCAAAATTTAGGAATGATTTTAGTAAATTGGCACCAACTTCGAACAGTTGTAATAAGTATAAAATCAATATTAAGTAATTCAATTTTACTCAACTCGTTCGTAAAATCAAAAGTTATTTTTTATGTTTTAGCACATTTTTCTTAAAGTCGGTTTTCCTTTTAAAAAAACATTTTATTTTCCCCTTTTTAATTTAGGGGGTCTTCGTCCCCTGCTATTATTCACCAAGAAATTCAAATAACCACTTATGTGCACATTTTGTCTCAAAAATGCAACAAACCCTGCTAAGTAAACAAACCTATGCATGCCAATAAATGCTGGATAAAAGAAATGTGATTGTTGTACAATTTCAAACATTTTAAAATTGGAGAAACTGTTAAATAAATTTTTAAAAAAAGAGTCCGGTTAATCGATATTTCCATATATACAACAACCGGATAACTGATTATTTTTGCAGTTTTTGACAGTGGATTTTTCTCTAACAAAAAAAATCGGACAAATATTTTTTTCTCGAACTGTCATGTTAATTGAAAATTCTGGATAGTTAAATGCCTGGTAACTGGATATTCTTTTTCAAAAGGTTCCCAAGTAAGGCATACCCTATCCAAATATTTTTTTTTTTCACAAACATACATAAAAAATACATAACAGTCAAATTGATAACCTCTCTCCTTTCGGAGCGCTTTGGCAGTTTTAATTTAAAGATTTTGACCGTTTTATTTTAAAGTTTTTGATGGCGCGCTTTTCAGTTGGTTACAAACAAATTATCAAATATGTTAACAGATCTTAACAAAAATCACAAGAGCAAAGAAAACGCAAAAAAAAACCTGATTAACCTAAAATTTTTGCACCGATTGCGCTCAATGCTTCTTATTCAGACTTGTGGTTACCATGGAAACCACTGGGTCTCATCCTACAAATTTGTAAATAGGTGATTTTAAGGCGAGACAGGCAGGAGCGAAAGGGTTATATAATGTGTGGATGGCGATTCAAATATTGTGTAGTTAAAGTATAATACACACTTGAGGGTTAAAAACTATTTAAAAAACTTACTTTTCAAATTGGTTGAACATCACCTCATTCCCCTCTTCTGAAATGGATCGAGATTCAAAAACAATGTCCTTTTTCTGCAGCTGAAAGTGTAAGAGAAAGAATTTGAAATTACTATTAAGCACCAGGATAAATTTATAAATGTTGTAGCAGTGTCCTGTATAAATAGTGTAAAACTAGGGTCTAACAAGTCTCGTGAAGGATAATGTTAATAACTTCATATCCTTTTGATGGACAAGTAATAAGTTTAAACTGGCCTTCTCACTGCAAAAAAACTTTAATTTACAATTCAAACTCAATCTTTTTAAAAAAAATAATTTATTAAAAACTGGGTAGATATGATTTAAGTTACCTAAATATTTTATATTAAAAAATGTTTCAGCAGTGTTCTTAAATGAATTTAATGGACACTGTGAATGACCTGGTGTAGAGAAAAAAAAGTAAGGATAAACAAAAGGCATATGTATCGAAGGTTCTGTTTGGTTTATGAATAACAATCATGATTTTTTTTTAATTTAAATGGGGTTTTTATTCCCCAATTACAGAGGTATCTTTAAAACACATGCTTTTGTTTATCCACACTTTTTAATCTCTACATCAGGTGATGCATAGTGTCTTAAATTCATTTAAGAATTCTATGCTGAAACATTTTTAATGTAAAGTATTGAGGGAACTTAAGTCATCTCTACTCAAATATTTAATAATTTAATTTTTTTAAATATTGAGTTGGAAATGTAAATCTAACTTTTTTGTAGCGAAGTGAAATGTAAAACTTTTGATATTTTGTTTTCGTGTCACAGAACTATGAAGTTATTAACATGAAGTGTCCATTAAAAGTTATGTGCACTGCTGGGAATACTGGCAACACATGAACAGATATACATGTCGCAATTTCTACAATGGCGATTACAAAAAACATTTTTTTTTTAATTCTTAGAACTACAGATTGTAGAATTCAGCCCAGCATTATTAATACTTCTATTAAATAGTAATGATGACTTTGAAAGCATTACACAGTTATTAAGGTACACTGTACCATTTAATTTTTTTTTAGAAAACTGTTTAATCAAAATTTTATTGCAAATTATTTAAATTTATTTAAGAGAACAATATTGCACCCAAAAATTCCAGAGATGTTTATATTTTTTTTATTAAAATTTAAACTTTTTAAACGTTTCACAGTTTTTTTTTTTTTAACACTAAGGCTTTTTAAATATTTATATTTTTTCACCACAATTTTTTCTCAGATCCTTAAAGGAAAACCACACACTGAGAAAAAATTACTTAAAGTTTTCATTCCTTTATCGTATTCTTTTTATCCCTATTCTGTCAACCAGCATAAAATCTCAAATAACTCATTAAAAAACATGGATACAGTTCCAGAAAATTTGCAAGCATATTTAGAATATTCAAAACAATAATTTTAGAGGGAAAAAAATGGAAAATTAAAAAAAAAATTGTGGTAAGAATTAAAGGGGGCAGTTCTTTACCCTTTCCAACAGGTGGTCAGGATTCTTGTCGCTCCAGATGAGGGTGGAGATGTCACCGCTTGAGACGTAGGGCTTAGCGTCCACAATCAGGATGTGAAAGAAGTATCCGTCCATTGTTCGAATCCTGAATCGCATAATGGAATAGACTTAAAATCAGAATGCATTTCAATGCAAGACCATTTCAATCAGGAAAATGAAATACATTTTACAAAATATGTTTATTGCAATGTGTGGCCTGCATACAGCTGAAGACCTCTATATAAATTTCATTCTATAAAAAAGAATTGCATGTATGACCTCTACACCCTCTTTTGAAAAATTAGGTTTAACGCATAATTTCTAATAGGAAGCAGACATTATTTTTATGATATATAAAGAAAGATATATAAAGAACTGCATAGTATAAAATTGCAATACTTTAGATTTTGTTTGTATGTTATGCATACCCATTAAAAAAAATCAGAAAAATCTGTTTGGCGGAGATTCGTAAATTTTCAGGGTATAATTATACTTATTAATTATATAATTATACTAATATTATTTTAATCTTGTTCAATAGAAAGCAAAATATCCTACTATTTAAAAAGGAGATAAAGATATTTTTCTGTTGAATAAACAATGCAGGGAACATTACATTGTTACTTATTAAATTTTATGCACTTTTGCCTACCCAGAGGTCACTCTAAAAAAAAAAGCAATTCAGCAGGAATCTACATCTATTGATGTAAAGAAAAACTTAAATTTTTTTTAGAGAGAGAGGTTTGAATAATTTTGAGCATTTTCCATAACACAATCCAAATTTTTTTAAATCCAAATTTTCATACTAGTTATCTACTGATAAATTCTTAATTTTATTTATATTAAGTTGTTAAAGTTAGTTGTTTGATAATTAGATATATGCCCAACCTCCAAACTTCTATAGTAAACATGACTTCATTTGTAACATGAAGTTTTATAGTATAAAATTTTTTCAACCTAAACAGGTTTCTACTTTTTCATCCTTTTAAAATGTAAGTGATGCTTAAGTTCAAGATTCAGAATTTGGAACTCATTTTTTTTATATATAAAAGAATAAAGTGCAAAACATTTTCATGCAGGTTGTTCAATAAAAGAAATTACCTTTTAACATATCTTTTGGAAACTGAGCGATAGTTTTGAAGAAATTCTTCAAACAAACTATCATCATCTTGGAATATATCACTGTTTTAAAAATATGGAGGAAAAAATTAGTGTCGACAATTTCATTAAAAACAATAGTTGTAGCAAGAAATATAGATTATATTTTAATAAAGAAATATAATACAAAGCATTTATTCAAGCCTTTAATTCCCCAAGCAGCAAGTAAATACCCAAAATACTAAACTTTTCACTGTAAAAATTTAAATTATAGGTACAATATGTCTTGTTGAATAAAAAATCTTAGGAAAAATAAGAATTAAAAATTCTGATTTTGGATTTTAATATTTTTTTAATATATAGATTATAATTAATACTTCAATGCAATAGGTTTTAAAGTACAGTAAAATTTAAAAGTTTATTAATTTAAAAATTGTATGTATTGCTGGGAAAAGAAGTGATCAGATGTCAGAAAATTCCAGATTGACTGTTCAGAATTTATAAGAAAAATTGAATGTAACTATATACCTTTTTAGTTTAAGCTTTATTTTATGAACGCTTTTATTAATTTAGCTAAATTGCCAAATCAAATTTTAGGTTTTTCAAATCATTTTAACATTTAAAAATAATATATTCTTAGAGTATGTATCATTTTATATACTTATTTCAGTAGTAAAGATTTTGCAGTTCTCACACAATAGATCTTAACATGCCTGGTGTAATAAAAGGGAATTTCCCGGAGTAGTAACGAATCGTACTTTTGTCTATGATACTTGTGACTATGAACATTGGGATTTCTTCTAAAATTTGGTTTAAAAAATACCACAGTTAAAACGATGGTGTAGCTAGATAAAGAACAAACCCAACTCCTCCAGGTATCTAAGGGAAAGTATAACCACTCCTTTACAAAACAAGTGATGATTTTTCTTATGTAAATTAATATTACTTTTAACGAAATAAAATAGAGGAAATGTTTATTCATTAAAATTGTATTTTCACTCGAGAAAAGCGATGCAATTATTTTTAGCCTGTGATGATTAAGGTTCATGAGTTCACTTTGAAAAAAAAAACAGTCCGAATTTATATATGTGATTGTGAATGCCATAGAATAAAATAGAAATTATGTAACTACTTTGCGAAGGAGCTTTAGAAAAATATAGCAAAAATAAATTACATCATAAATTGGGTATTTTTAAATTAAAAACATTTCTTTAAATTAATAAAAACAATGCAATTAAACTATAAAATAAATTAACAACATTTTGACTTTTATGGCTTTGAAAATAGACTGATAGTCTTGAATTAGAATGATATAGCCTAATCAAATTTAAAAGAAATCTGGCTCATTAATTAAAAATTGTCAGGTAAGGGTCATTAAATGTCAAACCACCCAACGTTATTGATCAGACCCCTTTATATTTACATGATACTTTGTAGAATTGATGCTTGAAAATATCCCAATGTTTAACTTCATCCCTCCAATAGATCAAATATGGCCAAAGGTCACTAAGGAACGCCTTTTTTTAATTACTGTGCTTTACAAAATTGACTGTAACTTTGCTCATTTTTAACCTACCAAGCTAAAAAAGCTCTGATTTGAAAGATTTTATAAAGGTATTTTTAAATATGTAATAAAAGTAAGTATTATAAGCAGAAATGTTTTAAATAAACTGAAAAGTTTCGTCCTTGAATTTTTCAAAATGGGGTCATTTGAAATTTTTTGAAGAATTATAAATTATATAGCGTACCATTTTACAGCTTTTTTCAAAATTTCATGATGGGACCAATGTGGGTTCAAGAGATATTCAAAAATTCGACTCGAAGGTAATACTTTATTCTAATGCATTCTGACATTGAACCGTAAATAAAAAAATGATGCCTATATAATTATTTTTTTAAATCACAAGTTTAATCATAATTTATTCACATATCTATCACAAGTGTACGTCATCTGTAAAAAGTGCATGTTAAGAATTATTTTATTTTGTAACGTAAATGTCTAGACTTAGCTGCTGCAAGCTCGTCGGTATTCAGACACTAGGTTCTTCCTGTATTTGTTGTTTGGGGATCAACTTTTGTTAGCACAGATGATAGGGAAATCCCAAGTAAATCTGGAACCGAATCGACCATGGTCCTGAAGCACAAAAAGTGATTCAGGACCATGAGGTGCAAATAAAACTGATGTGAACTCCATAAGTTCTCCATTTGTGTTTAATACGCATCCCAACCACCATTGTTCATCGAACTTACATTTGGGTAAAACCGGTAATATCTGCAAGGTCAAGTAAACAATTAAATTCAAGGTGGCTAAATTGTCTGCATGTGACTTCATTTGAATAATTCATTTGTTTGGTAAGAAGTGTGGTTGAACTTTTAAACAAGATAAAGTGTAACTTCTGTGTTCCCGATAGTGTGCAAACTGCTTTAAAACACTCCAAGAGGAGAGTTTTTTTTTCTTTTGCTGTTACATAAGAAGTATAAGTATGAAAACAAATATTTGAAAAGTTTTCTTATTTTATTAATAGGGTAATGCCCAATCTGAAAAATAAATTATTCTCTTCAGCTTCTCCGAAAAGTTATCTTTCAAAAACGACACCAAATGGCATTGAAATAAGCATTATGAATAAATAACTTTTGAATATCTCTCGAACCTATAGTGGTCCCATCATGACATTTGGGGAAAAGGTTTAAACTATCACACTATTTAACAAACAATTTTTTGAAAAAATTCAAAGTCAAACTTTTCTTTTCATTTTATTAAAAAAATTCTGCTTATAATACTTATTTTTATTACGTAATTAGGGAGATCTTTAGACAATCTTTTAAATGAGACCCATTTTAGCTTTATAGGTAAAAAACGAGCAAAGTTACAGTCAATTTTGTAAAGCACGATAATGCAAAATGGGTTGATTTCATTGACATATTTGATCTATTAATGGATGAAGTTAAAACTTGAGATATTTTTAGGGGTTCACTGTGTCATCAATTCGACCAAGTTTCAGGGAAATCTAAAGGGGTCGGATTGTAATTCAGCAAAATTTTGGATGGTTTGACATGGAATGACCCTAAGCATATTTTTTTAAAAAAAACTTAACATCATTTTTATTAGAAACATTAAATTCGGGACAAGATCTTTTGGGTCACTCAAATTCCAAACATAGTCGTGTCTCACCACTGATAGAAAACTACACCAGAACCTCACCTCTCATCATCTGGGGACTCCCTAGAAGACTGGCCAGAACTAGAAGCACAAGTTGACTGCAAGTCTAATCCAGGTGCCCTAACTGAAGGAGATGGATAAGCGTAGGCCCCTAGATGAGACGGGGAAGCCCCTAGATGTGCCTGGTTAATGTTGGTTCTTAGAGAGGAATTGGAAGCAGCAACCCCTGGGTGTGACGAAGGTGACAGTAAGACAGAAGCTGCTGGATGCAGCGAATGAACAGCAGCGTCAACTGGTGTCTTGGGCACCAGAGGGTTGTCTGGGTAGTTGACCGAAAGGGACTGCATGGCCTCGGCAACCTGTTCAGGGGTCATTGTGAGCGAGAGGGTGTTTAACATCTGGTAATAGCACTGCGCCTGCATCACGAGGATCGGGTTGCACACAGGTGGTGCTTGCTGTTGCTGCAACGAAAGGGGTGGAGGATGCAAAAATCTTATGCAAGACATCACATGACTTTTAAATTCCCTCCATTAAAAAAAATCCGAGAGTCAAAAGTCAACAGGAATGGAGAAACAAACTTCCATGTCTTGAACAGTTTTTGCTAGAATGATTTATCTAAAAATTTGTATTTAACTAAATACTCTTTTGGATGAAATTGACCAATTGGAAATACTTTTTGATGATTGTACAAATTTTTTAACAAAAAATATCATACCTTCTGACGTAGTTGGACGACTTAAGTGTTCCATGGAGTTCCAGTTTTTCTAGCAACACATAAATTTTAATTCATAAAAATATTTGACGTTGAAATATTTTTTTAAATCTAAAACGTTGCGGTGTTTCTTTAAAACTATGTTAAAAAATAATAATAATTAAATATATATATACATAATATATACATGCTTTGGAAATACAAAATAAACTAATTTGCAGATATATAAACTTTCGGACATTTTTCTAAACCGTCAGATTACCAAACAAAATAAAGTATTTTTTAAGACAATGGCAACTGACCAATCGTGAAAACTCGCCCCTTCTTTACATAAGTGAAATTGAAGACAAAACCAAAGCCAAAACTAACTTAAAATTTCAATAAAAAAATTGCATTACATGTGCTTTTCCGTTTCTTAAAAACTAAGAAAGCTCCAATGGTATGAAGGCAAACTGAACACTTCACCTACCATTGTCTGAATAAATAAATGAAAACAAAGGCAGTTTTTACAGGGGCTAAGGAAGTTGTACTGTGACATTCAAATATATCTTTGGTAAATGCAATATAAATATGAGCTTAAGATATGAATTCTGCGATGATATGATCCTATGTCTTGCCTCCAGTATGGGTCAGAAAATTAAAATCTAGGATATTACACATAAATGAGCATTTTTTTAATTCAAGACAATAAATGTAACTTTTTTTTAAATCGATCAGAAAGATATTAATATTCCAAAAGGCTTTATTTTATTTCCTAATCAACTATGGAAAACTATCGAATATACATTTTGGCCACATCACTATTCTACCTAATCAAAAAACTGTATTCCAATAACGTACAACATTTCAAGTGTTTGAAAGGAAGAAATAGTTAAAATCTTTATATAACAGTAAAAGTAATAATAATGATGTCCTTACCAATTTCATTGTAGGGTTGTTAGAAAAATTCCATCGAAATTAAAAATATTTCAAAGATTATACTTAGCCTCAGAACATAACTTATGACTTAAAAATGAATAACTCAGCTGTAGAAAATAATCAAAATTGTAGCAGTATCAAAATCACATTAGTATGTTCAGTTTCAAGCAATACTGCATTAAGAAATATTTACTTAAAATAAAACAAGGCATAATAAAAAAAAAAGATTGTTAATATTGCAGGTTAATCTGCTAGTTACTTGAGGAACTAATTTTCAGTAGGGAACATTTTCCTGGCTAGGATTCAGTAGCCGTAGCGAACACTGCTTGCGATGAAATTCAAGCGTATTAATTCTAATATCCAAATTCGACAATTAAAAGTGAATCGTTTCAATTTCGTCGCCAAATACAGTTTATTACGACTGTTGAATACCAACAAGGAATATGTTCCCTTTTGAAAATAAGCTAATCAATTTAATTATTTGTTTCAGAAACCTGCTCATGTACTTTTGCAAAATTTCAAGAAACAAAGAAAAATATTTTATCTTTGACATTAATAAATATTTTAACTTAAAAATAGAGCATTAGTTAACATGTAATCAAAGTGTATGAAGCCTGTAATTAAATTATATGTATTCCCTTTTTCTAAAAAAAATTGATATTAGCAGGTTTCTGAAATAAAAAAAGTTTATACATTTTTAGAGTAAATTTGGCAGTTAATGTAATGATAGTTGCCATGATTGGTCAAAAAAAATATATGTGATTCTGATTCTGCAAAAAAATTAATTTAAAAATTAGAAATTATTCAGAAACCAGAATTATTAATTACAGAAATATTTCAGAAACCCATCAACAGGTGATTAAATTTTGCATTTACACTATATACCCGCAAACATGCTACGAGATATTGCTTGTCAAATTTCTGAACTGCAAAAAATATCTCATAAAATGCAATGGCAGTTGACAGGACTGTGCACAAGAATATGTTTTTACCATATGAGATTCTGATTCCATAAAGAGAAAACGAATTCCCCAAAAAATGTCTGCTGATGGGTTTCTGAAATAAATGATTCAATTGTGGATTGAGTTTTCTGTTGTTTAATCGACCTCACCTGTGGTGGGGATGGCTCAACTTCGTCCAGCACAGAGTCAGCCAGGCCCTCCTTTAAGAGAAGGTCATTGATGAAAAGGTCCCCGTCTCGAGTGTCGCAGAGGACAAGGGAGAGGACATCATCCTGGGGAACAGACACATTTAAAAAAAACAGAGCAAAATGCAATCATAACCTTCATACAGCATGTGCATTAAAGTCCATTGCTAAAGTCCCTTAACTTTTGAACACTGGCAACTATAGTCATGAAAGTGGTATCTGGTGGTAATGGTTGTCATTGAGTGGAATGTTTTTTATTGTAGGAGACTCATTTTAAGAAGTAGGTTTAAGAAGTATAGTTTACAAAATTCCAAGTCATTCTTGAATGGCAAACTTTTTAAATAAGAAACAGCTATTAAAACTTATATTAACTAAAGAAATAGAACCTTTCACATGTATTTACAATGCACTGCATCATACCATCAATCAAAGGATAAAGCCTTAAAAACACACACCCACAAACTTGATATAGTGATAAGTACCGGTTGGGGGAACTAGCTGTTGCCAAACTGTGCAAACTAAATCTACAATTATCAGTGCCTATTCCGCCCAAACTGTACTTTGTGTTGGAGGTGGGAGGTTGCGGTGTGAACAAACAAACTACATTATCAAAGGCTCAACTATAGAAAGTAGCTGTGCGCTATTCAATGATACTGCTTGGTTTACATTGCTCCTACAAACAAAGTCTGGAGTTAGATTGTCAATCTCAAAAGTTATACAACATCAGGGATGCAAAATATATCCGAATGCCCGAACAAAGTTTGGGGGACAGTCAGGCAGTCCTGGAAAATTTTTAATAAGGATGAAGCAAAAGAATAAAAATTACAACAAAGGTATCTTTAAATTTTTTCCCCCACATCTATTTTATAATTATCAATTGGAATGATGTATCAAATTTTTAAATCAATTAAAAAACCTATTTCATTACGTTAATTCATTGATATTATATAACAATGTTTTGTGTCTAGTTGCGTTTAAAATTTCTAGAAATTTTTAGGCCTACTTGTTTTTTAGTTATTTGCATTTAAAAATGGCCGAAAACATACACTCTGCCCTCTGATGGCTGCATTTAAATTACTATAACTCCTGTTCTAAATAACACATAGAAATAATTTTTGTATAATTTTAAAGCTCTTTAAATGACCTTTAAAATTATATGAAACACATGAAGGTTTGATAGAAAATATTTCAAGGTAATTTAACTACATGTATACCAATTTTCAAAAAGGGCACTCAATGGGATCACACACAAAAAAATTAGAAACCAAAATATACAATATTTAAATATTGACAACCTTTTTTTAAAAAATTACTTATTTAATCACTATTTGCAGTTAATTGCAGTTTTATATACAACTTTAAATTAATTATAAAGACTATTTACCTTAATTGAAATTTAATAAACTTTCCATCAGCACACAATTTTGCAAATACTGCTAACAGTTTCCTTTTCAAGTATTGTTAATACAGGTACCAAAAGTACTTCAGGCTTATTTGGAAATTTGAATGATGGGAAAGGGCCAGATGGATGGAGAAAACTTAATTTTGCATCATCTTCATTGCAGTATTAATTACAAATGCCACCCACCATTTCTTATCATAAACAGCAGTAACAAATACTTTGATATCACCAATTGAAAGTTCACGTCTTAATTTGGTAACAAGTTTAACTTTTGATTAGGGATGAACCGGATAGTGGTTTTGCCGGATACCGGATATCCGGCGCACATTACAAACCGGATACCGGATATCCGAACTAGATTTTGCCGGATATCCGGCAGTTTATTTTTTATGAAAATAACTTCTCATACACACTAGAAAAAACGGAAATCGGTCAAAAATTTTAAAATATTTTTTTCTTCTGTAACATTTCAATATTTTTTATTTTTAAAGTGATACCAAAATTGAATAAACATTCAAAAAACTTTTTTATTTACAAAGGGTTATTCTAGGGTGCTGCTAGCAATGGTCGTATGTTTTGTACATTTTACACTTAATTTCTGAATAATTGTAATTTTACCATATGCCTTTTCGTTCCAAACATAAAAACTAAAGTTTACTTAAACTTTTGAGAAATTTATTTTTTTATTCAACTTTATATTAGTTGTGAGATGTGATGACCCTCCACCATAACGATTCGTTAAAAATATAATTTTAAAGTAAAAAATTTGAAAAAAAGTGTTTTTTTAAAGTCTCTATTGGTTAAAGGAAGAATCTGCACACTGTGAAAACATTGGTAGAATTTTCAGGAAAATACTTAAAGCAAAAACAAAGAAAATTGATCGCCAAAAAAAAAAATCTTCAATGTTTTATTCATCCGGATATCCGGCACTTTACTTCCGGATATCGGATAGTTACCGGATAGTTAAAAACCAGCCGGATAGGCCGGATAGTTACCGGATATACGTTTCATCCCTACTTTTGATATAGGTGAAGCAGAATACATTGCACTGCACTGTCGTCGGCAAATGAAAAATTGTGTGCTCATGGAAGAATTATTTAAATTAAAGTAAATAGTCTTTATAATTCATTTGAAGTTGTATATAAAACTGCAAATAGTAATTAAATAATTAATTTTTAAAAAAAAACTGTAAAAAGGTTATGTCAATATTTAAATATTGTTTATTTTGTTTCTAATTCTTTTTTGTGTGTGATCCCATTGAGTAGACATTTTGAAAATTGGTATACATGTAGTTAAGATGTTGGGGAAAAAATTCAGGAAAAAAATATAGTGAAAATTGAGAAATTCGTTTTTTGGGATATAAAGGTCAAATAATATTACCTTGAAATGTTTTAAACCAAACCTTTATGTGTTTTATATAATTTTAAATGTCACTTAAAAAGCTTTAAAACAATACCAATATTATTTCTATGTGCTAATTATAACAGGAGTTATAGTAATTTAAATGCAGCCATCGAAGGGCAGACTGTATTTTTCGACCATTTTTAAATGCAAATAACTATAAAACACAAATAGGTCTAGGAGGTAAAAATTTCGTGGGGTTTACATTTTTAGTGGGTATAACAAGTTCACCAAATTTCATAAAAATCGTAAATGGTGAAGAAAATGACTGTGTGATGTGACATGAACCTTATACTGAAAACTAATTGGTTATTGCATATTTATAGACAAATCACTGCATCTGTATCCAAATAAATAAAATACACCTTTTTATAGGTTCTAATTACTTTAAAAAAAATCATTTATATTACTATGAGCGAGCAAAACGAATAAAAAGCTGTTATAAATGGCATTACTATAATAGAATTACTGGTACTAAAGCTTCTATATTGAAATATTAAATCAATGATGTAAAATGACATAAGAAAGCAATATGTATCGAAAAAAAATTGACTTCACTTCCAAAATAAATTACACTTTATCTATTAATCTAAATAATAAGTGATTTTCATGTTTACATAGATGTTAAATTTATCAAACAGTTATTAGCTAATTTAAAATGTTATATTGATTAAAATTTTCCATTATTTGTGTAAAATCAAATGAAATATCCTATAATATGAATTGACAGTAAATTTAGTCATTCATGAAGTGACTTGTCACTTCAGAAACTACTTTCTATCACTGGACATATTAATTGAAGTTGTTATTGAAAGGTAGTTGAGGTTGATTGATTGTTATTTAATAAAGTTAATGAATTTAAGGGAGTCGTCCTTGCGCTCTTTAGTTAACTGCACACAAAGTTATTCATAGTTTAAAATAAGATTAAATATAAAAAATTAATGTAATGTGCTTTAAATTGTTTTTGAATATTTTGCTAATACAACAAAAATAGTCAATTTTTATTTTTCAGTTAAAATATAAAATAATCTATGTTAACAATTCTACATAACTGTTACATTGGATTTACATGTTTAATTTTATATTGACGAAATTGCTCAGCAGCAAGTTCGGCTTGGCTATTGCAAATTGTCAGAATCTTAATGAATTAATTTTAATAACAATCAAATCGTGAAGGGAAAATTAGAACTGCTGTGCAATAATATTTCCCATTACTAAAAGCTTTTGTGTGTTTAATTTGGTGCGATTGCACTTCAAGGATTTTTTTTAGCAAAAGATATGTTATTTCTATTTTTCTACAAAGATTATAAATTAAACGTTATGAACTAACTATAACAAAACAATTCATCCAAGGGAGAGGGGTTGGGGAGAGGGGTATACATCTTCTAAAAACTCATTTTCCACTCTGTAGTTGAAGATGTCTGATTGTAATCCTCGAACTATATAGATTGGTTGGTTGTTATAATTTACAATTTATATTAAACTGTATGTACAGTCCTGTTTAGCTGTCAATGATTGTTTACAAGATAACTGACATAAAACCAAGGAAATTCTTCAATGCAAATGCATATCTTTTTTTATTATTAGTGTGAATTTCATATTCATTGTTCAACTCCATTGAAGAGATGTATTACTTTGCTCTTGAATTTAACAAACAAATTTATATTTTTTTTAATATGTTTTAAGAAAAAAAATGTAATTAAACTTTTTAATTATTAAATAACGCAATTTAATTATTCTGCATTATAGCTTAATTCACACAAACACCAGCTTCTTAAAATAGTATTAATTAATACATTTTACAAATTATTTTTTTTAGTAATGCATGAACTTAGTAAAGTAGCTATATAACATAGTGGCCAATATATTTTTCAAGTCTAGTGACCACAGACTACCATCCAATTTTTTTAATCTTCACCTTTATTGGAATGATGTATTCATCTTTAAAATAAATTAAAAAAACGTTTCATTTTGTTATTTTATTAGTGCTAAAGAATGTAGCATTCGTCTTTCTGGTCACATGTTAGTGGGAAATTATTCCTTCTACCGCCCATGTTAATGGTTACATGAAAAACCCTAATTAACTAATACAATATTTGTTGTAGAAATTTGTGCTTGAAAAAAATGCATTCGAGAGGAATTTCAAGGGTCTTAAAATTTTCTGTACACCTGATTCTTCCATTCAACCATCCCAATCTCATATGCAGCATGCAAAAATTTCAACCATCATTACAGACTTCCATCAATAGTGCCGTTACCAGCAGTTACTTTAAATGATATGATAGTAGAATCTTGGCGATAGTTTTGGTTAAGCACTACAAAGCTATGCATATGGGATACAAAACTTTTCTTAAAAAAGCTCCCTTCTATCTTTACCTCAATATCTTCCACTGCAGCCATAAGGAGGACATTTTGACACAGATTTAACATCCTGTTCTTAGATTCTGGACTCCAGGTAGATGCCTGAAGAATAATCAAATTTATAGTACTTTTTATGAGAAACAAAGAAATCAAGTGTATAAGGAACAGCACAGGAAGGGGCTGGAAGATAGAAGGTACAGAACATTTTATTGGACCTAAATGTAATAAACGTTACACATAATGTAAATGAAATGCAATGTTGCCATCACATATTTGATGAAAAATAAATAACTTATTTCCCTAAAAATTTTTTTACAAAAAAGAGAATTTTTAAAAATTGTATAACATCTCATAATTATTCTAATAAATATACAATACAAGCACTCCCATCTACTGTGTACAGTATTTAATCTATATAAGTATTAACTCTGTCTGTGCATTTAAATATAAATGCATACTTTTTATTATTATACACTTCTATATAACTCATGCATTTGTCATATCATTAAAACTTCCATTTAAATTTCTACCCCTTTGAATGTCATTAACTTGAAACACTAATGCAATTTTAATGGTAATGCAATACTTAGTATTAACATCGTCATTAATAATGCATACCAAAAATAAGTGACACTTATAAAAAAAAAATTGCAGAGGCAAATTTTGAAGCTCCTTTATCAGCACAGTGCCTATGCAGCATTATGAAAATGTAATTTCTGAGAAAAAAGGTTCTAGAGAACATTACAAGTTATTAATATGAAGAGGAAATTTTCAACCATTAGATAAAAATATACAGAGCTAAAAAGGTCAAACACTCAATACTGCTTTTACAATATATTGCAGTAAAACATTTTGTCTAGCAATATTAAAAGAAAATAAAAACTCTTCTTGATGACACACCTCCAGTGTTCACTCTAGGCATTTTTTGAAGGGCGGTCCGCCCTGCCCGCCCTTTTTTTCGTCTCGATAGCGCCCTCATGCCCTTTTTTCAAATATACCGCCCTCTCTTTAAAAAATTCCACCCTTCCTGCCCTTTTCAGTTAAGCACAAGCGTCCTTGCTTCACTAGCTGTCTTTAAAAAAAAAGCATCGACAAAAAAAAATTGTGTGTAAATTGGAATTAAGTGAATTAATTATGGCAGTAGATAAATAAACTTCTTTTTAACTACGCGTGTTGTAAAATCGCGATGATTCCGTGGTAATTTCGAGCACGGGGCATTCTATGTATCACATTAATTCCCTGTGCCCTCATTTGAAATGTTAATTTTTTTTGCTGTGTGGTTTTTGAAAGATAAGATGGTTTTGGGCAGGGCGATCCCGATTTACCTGAGCATTTAAGTTACCTTTTCAATAGTTTTGTACAGTGTCTAATTAAGGCTACTTACAGATTTGGTTTTTAATGAAAACATTAATTTTTAAATGTCAAATATTAAGTAATATCTTTATAAAGAGACATCAATTTTGTACGGGTCTTTCCTTCGAGATATGCCCCGAACAGTCAACAATAGCCGAATATGCAACTCTAGTGCAATGTCAACTAACAAATAAGATTTTTATTTGTTTGGTCACGTGTCCAATGTGTCAAATTGTGGCCCTGCCCACCCCAATTTTTTTTAAGTGCCCTTTTAAAAACAATAAGTGCCTTTTCAAAAACGGAGGGCCCTTTTACTACCAATAGCGCCCTGCCCCTTTTTATTTCTAGAGTGAACACTGCACCTCAATGTATAAAAGTTCTTACCTTATTTGGAGGTTTCACATAAGCAATACGTGCTCTCAGTGCTTGAGCAGGCAACTTTGTAAAGGATTCCCTGTTAGGAAAACCATATAAAGAATACCATGTTAAAGGCATACTATTAAAAAATATTTCGAAAGTTTAGAACAAATATCAGACAGGAACTTACTTTAGATATCGTAGTAAAGTGTAAGAAATCACTGCATTTGTCCCATAGTCGACATAGAACACCTGGATAAAAAATATAATTAAAATCGAATTGAACAGATAAAACCAATATTATTCATTAACAGTCATTTTTCTAGGTTTCTCAGTTGTGTGGAAATCTTGTAAGGAGGAATTTCACAATGCCATTTTGTTGGTAGAGATTTAATTCACCATTTCATTTAACTGACTAGGGAATCTAGATTCCTTTTGCTAGTCAACAAGTACAGTATACATACTTTTTTTATACATTAGCTTTAAAAATCGTACTTCAAACAATACAATTTGAAAAATATTGTAAAACGGAGTCAGTAGCTACGAGTTTGGTACAGATGTATTACAGGACACTTTTTTTCCCCAATTTATGTGGTTTCTGGAAACCTCCTCACTTCTTAGATTAGTATTTTCCAATTCTTTCACTGGGTTCCATTCTGGCAACCCTACAAGCATCGTTTATGCAGACCTTTTTATGACATAATCATGCAGCGTGCCGTGCAGGAAGGCGGATCCCAGAACTATTAGCAGCAACTTCGAATATCTAGAGTTTGTTGCTGTTATATCAAATTAATATTGATATTTATATCAAATTTTGTAATATGTATTCATATTTCTGAAATATCATGCGATTTATTCCAGTGGATAAGCTTCCGATTTGTTTTGCCACTAGTGGGTAACAACCAGTGTGCAAGCTGTGGGCTTATGACATTTAGTGAATTTATTAATAAATGATATGTTAGTGTCACTCCAAGGTGGAGGTCTGGAAAGTCGTCAATGTTGTAATATATCAACAAATTTCTAATTCTAAAATCAAATGTTGGCGTGAAAGATGGCCGAAAATGTAATAAGGCACTATAAATGGGATACTGCCAGGAAGTTCGTTTGCTTGTGTATTATTGTGCATTATTATTGTTTTCGGTTCCTGATAACTAAGCTTGAGCCGTGATAAAAAATTTCCATTGCGATAATCCCCAACCAATAATCAGTATTTTCCAATTCATGAATAATTCTAATATAACGATACTTTCGATATATAGATTCTGATATATTTACGAGTAAAATAAATACAGTAGCAATAGTAAACAAAAAGAAATAACTTTATTCCAAGTAAGAAGAATTATTTTGCTTCAAAAAGCAATTTTTGTAATGACACTCTCGGCATCCCTTCCCAACACAGCCATGCGGTACTGGCATATTCCTGAAACCAAAACTATTCTGTCTGCTCAGCCACACCCAAACAAGCTTAACTTAAATGATGGACTTGCATAATAAAATATTCCTTAATTAGGGACTTCTGTTTTCTTGCACAGTTCAGTAGCATCAATTTAATGACGTCATGCTATAGATCAAAGGTCGAGTTTCTAATTTTACGCAACCTCACCACCATTTGTTGACAAACAAATGTAATTCTTGTGGAGTGGAGAGTGTTTTCTGTGTCGAATATTCTTCCAGACTTGAGTTCTTGGGTACTTTTGAGAGAACTTTCGACCAATTGTAAAAATTATTAATCGTCAAGTCCATTATTGAGGAATCGAAAATTACAAAATTGAAATCGCAATGATATTTTACTTACAGAATTTCAATATAAAATAATCGTCCAAGCCTAATGATAACCGCAAGGTCTATTTGTCAAGCTGTATTCATATATATCGATAACTCAAAAAAAAATAATAAAACTTAGTTATTTGTATTCACACTTTTTCTAATTATGCTCTGCACTTTTAATAAACATACCCGCACTAATTCTTCAGATACAACTGATATGATGCGTGCTCTGTACCATAGTTGGTCCTCTGGCCAGAATGCAGCACACATAGCTCCCTCCTTTACATGCCTCAACTGCAATAGGTAGTGCTCGCTGTGGGGACCGGAGTAAAACGGCCTGGAGATGGAAAAACAAAAATATATCAGAACATTTTTGATTTAAAAAGTCTTTAAGATCAGCTACATGGAGTAACAGAATAGAAACATTACGTTACACTTAAAAAGACTTCGAAAAAGTTTAGTGGATGTTTTACAAAATATTATTATTTTTAGTTAAGTTGCTTAGAATTTAATGTAAAAATCTTAATTTAAAATCTTCATAATTTTAATGCATAAAAAAATATTTTAAATTTTGGCAGACATTAATTTTTTTCATTTCAGACTACTTACCACTAAAAGACTAATTTGGGGCATTCTGTTACAGCTTATACAAATAATACTTGTTAATCAGAAAGAATGAGCTGAATGGTTGAATTAACGTTGCACTAGAGTTACATAACGAGTTATTGAGAAAAGCCAGGTACACTGCCTCACAATTTTCAATTATGATCAGATGACGAAGACAACATCTGAGCTGGCAGCCCACTCTCAAACTTTTACACCATGACCAACATAAGGATATTTTGACCATAATATATTTAATGTACACCAGCCTTTCTATGAAGCAGATGGTTTGGAGGACAACAAAAATCGAACTCGCTCGGGTCTTCTGCTCTCCCAAGACCAGGATTGAACTTACGATTACGACCCCCCTCAATTATGAACTTGCTACTAATCTGACCAGGAAACAGTGGGTTCAATACACATGGAAGTGTCACTCACTCTATGTCGTTGTACATATTCTGCATAGCTTCACTGGTGTCTGGACCGTACAGCTGGATATAGATGTGCCCTGGGTGGAAGATGTGCGACGTGTATACTTGGATGAATTTGGATGTACCAATGTCCAGGGGTAAATCAGGTTTTTTGTACTGGCAGTCTGGCGAAGCTGCATCATAGGGGATGGACTGACGGAAGAGAGAAAAGGTCAGTTTGTTAGAAGATATCAATCCACATCATGGGTGAAAGTTGGTAAAAATCGCAGGACGAAAATTCAGCATTTCAATTATATTCACAACTGCACATATTTTTAAATTGAAAAAGGTAGTATTAACATTGAAAGCTTTTTATGTGTCTCAATGCTCTAGAACAGCGGTTCTTAACCTATGGGTCGCGACCCAAAATTGGGTCGCGAAGCATATTTCTTGGGTCGCGCTGAGTCGAACCAAAAAAGTTAGTAATACACCAAATAATAAGTAATACCAACACCTCCTAGAAGAGTTATTCCCTAATACAAGTTATTCCCTAATACAATGTTTCGGTTTTACCGCTCTTCGCGAATGGCCTTCCGGATGCGACGTCCAATTCCTGTCCTGAGGCTTTCTCTTCGTGCGCGCAGACTCAGTAAGCTCTCTGTCAAAAACTCGTTTCTGCGCATTGTGTTGTGAATAACAGTGAAACGTGTAATAACAGTGAAACGTGAATACAAGCATTTTAGAAACAAATTTTGTCTTATTATTAATAGTGGAATGATCAAGCTGCAGTGCGTATTGTAAAATTGTAATCACCCTAATAATGGCAAAACGTGAATACAAGGAAGCATTTTTAGAATTAGGTTTTACTTGCATTTATGATCAAGGAGTGAACAAGCCGCAATGCGCGTTGTGCAGTGAAATATTAAGTAATGAATCGATGAAACCGAACAAACTTAAAAGACATTTTGATGCAAAACATAAAAAAAATTTCCTTTGAGGGAAAAGATCGTACTTTTTTCTTCGAAAGAAAAGAAGCCCATTTAAAAAGACAGCGCTTGGATGCACCAAGTAGTAATGGTTTTATAAATTCTGCCAAACAAGCTACACTTGCTTCTTTTTATGTGGCTTGGCATATTGCAAGACAAAAGAAACCCCATAATATTGCTGAAAAACTTATAAAACCTGCTGCCATTGACATGGAACGTATCATGTGCGGAGATGAAAGTTCAAAGAAATTACAAAAGATACCATTATCAAATGATACAATTCGTTTACGAATTAATGATATGTCATTTGATATTAAAAATCAACTTATTTCTGCTATAAAAATTGCTGGTTTATTTAGTATTCAACTGGAAATAAGTAAAGATCCTCAACTCATGGTTTACGTGCGGTATCCAGGTTTAACAGATATACAGGAGGACATTTTATTTTGCAAACCAATGTCAACAACAACTAGAGGTGAAGATATTTTTCTTATGGTCGATTCGTTTTTTAAAGAAGAAGGATTAAATTGGAATCAGTGTTTCAGTATTTGCACCGACGGTGCAGCTGCCATGACAGCATCTCAAAAGGGATTTTCGACAAGAGCAAAACAAATGAATCCACAAATTTTATCAATTTCATCAAATCAAGAGCTCTTAACTGTAGAATTTTCCGCGAACTGTGTTTCGAATTTGGTGCAGAATACGAACATTTATTATATTATTCTGAAGTTAGATGGCTGTCCCGGGGCAAAGTTGTTCAAAGAGTATTATCATTGCGGACAGAAGTTGAATTTTTTTTGAGAGAAAAGAAACACCCATTAGCATCTAAATTCTCCGAGTTGAAGTGGATTACTCAAGTTGCTTATTTGTCAGATATTTTATTTGAAATAAATAATCTAAATACGTCTATGCAAGGACGTAATCATACTATTATTGAATTAACTGAAAAAATTACATGTTTTAAAAATAAACTCAAATTATGGAGAAATAAGGTTGAAGTAAAGAAACTTGCTTCATTCCCGACTCTTAATTTACTTGTTGAAGACAATAATATTGATATCACAGATTTTAAAATACAGAAAATTATTATTAATCATTTAGAAAAACTAATAGCAGACTTTGATCGATATTTCCCTGCAGACGATGTTTTCAAATATAATTGGGTTCGAATGCCATTTAATTTTGATGTAAGTGATTTGCATGAGGAATTTGTTAATATTAATCAATTTCAAGAACAATTAATAGAAATACAAAGTGACCAAGCACTTCGATACAATTTCTACAAAAACACTGAATCTTTATGTGCTTTCTGGTTAAAATTAAAAACCGAAAAGCCAATAATTGTTAAAGAAGCCCTAAAAGTATTATTGCCCTTTTCAACAACATATATGTGTGAGGCTGGTTTTTCGGCTCTGTGTGTAATCAAAAACAATTACAGGAACAAGTTAAATCCTGAAATAGATATAAGGTGCTCCTTGACAAGCATTCAACCGAGTTTTGAAGATCTTTCAAAATGTATTCAAGCACAAGTTTCTCATTAAAACTGTATGACTTGCATTTAAAATTTAAAAGACTTAACATATGTATTGATATTTCTTTTTTTTTTTAGGAATAAGTTAAAATGTCAATTATTTTCAAAAAGTTATAAATATATTTTAATTGGTCAATAAAAATTATTAAAAACACTTGATTATTAATTAAATTTTCCTTGGATCGAAAAGTACTTTTGTTTATCTTTATTATTAAAAAAATAAATAAAAAATTTGTAAGTTAAAAAAAATCATCATCGTAGGATTGAAGATTTTTTAAAAATACGATCTAAAATAAAGCAATGAAAAAATTTTGACTTTTTTTTGGGTCGCGACATGGACATATTTCTCAAATTTGGGTCGCGGCTTAAAAAGGTTAAGAACCACTGCTCTAGAACTGAAAAAAATTACTTTTGCTTTTCAACAATAATGTACTTTTTTACTATTTAAAATTTGGGTACATAGTTGAAATTCAGGCATGAAATTATGCCCAGCTACCATACTTATTCGAAATTTCTTAAAATTATAATAAAAGATACACTTTATGGAAACCATTTTAAGAAATGGAAAGCTAGTTTATCTAAAATTTTTAAATCTTGAACAGTTATTACGGCTCTTTGTATTGCAATTGTAATATCTTGATAGGAAAGTGGTGAAGTACATTAATTTTTAATTGTGTGACATCACTGCCTAACTTCCAATAAGAGAATGAGTTGTTTAGTTTTGTGTCATTTTACCTTTTATTGGCTTTGACAGCCACATAAAGCATTAATCCTTTGCACTACAAGAATATCTTTGATATTTGTGTTCTTTCCATGGAACAGTTATTCCTCTTTCTGTTCTATTCTCCAGATTTTTTTATGCTCACACAGAGAAAAATATCATTTAGATCTGCAAGCGAACAAGTTGAAAAAAAATGGATATTTTTTTAAACACAAAATCATGGTGTTCGGTTATTTTAAAGAACACGAACCTAAAGAACTAGTCGTAAAGTTTATCACCTGAGAAGAAAAACAGAGTGCAAAAAGTTAATTATGTACTTTTTTCTTGTTCTTCCATTCTGGACAAAAATGAAAAAGACGCAAATCCATCTTGTGATGGAAAACTTTTACACATAATTCAAATTAGATTTAAGTTAGGGTCACTTTTTTTTTTTTAAAGAAAAAAGCTAAAAATAAATCTTATTTTGTGAATATATTTACATTTAGATTTGCGAAAATAAAATTAACTCTAGAAATTTTGAATTTATTCAAGACATTTTGAAATCAATACAATTTTATTATCATTTTCCCTACTGAAAGTAAACAAATTTCCTGAATATAATGTTATCAATTATAAAAATTTGATACACACTACAAAGCACTTTTTTATTACCTTTGCTGTTTTTATGTTTAAGTGTAGTTAAGTTTAATTAACTTTAAATAACTTAATTTTTAAAAATACAACTTTTTTAAATGCAAAAAGTGCTTAGAAAACGGTTTAATTTGTTTTATCAATTTAACTCAATTGCTAAAAAGTTTGTTTTTTTTAATCTAGATTAAACACTTATTAAGAAGAATAAAAAAAATAAAGGCATATTAAATTTGTAATTAAGGACACAGAAAGACCTGCAATCATTTTTTAATATTTCTTACAAACCCAGAATTTAATTTAGAAAGTTTGGATTAAAATTTTTTTTAAAAGTAACAAATACAAAACTTTAAACACTAAAACTTAAGAAGTGACCACTGAAACCATGAAAGCTCAAGTTTTATAAAAATATACTCAGAATCATAATAAATATAAAACAGTTAAATCAATTATATATGCACTTATGTGAAAGGATGAAGATTAGTGCAATACTTAATATACAGATTTTAACCTGTCCACCTTTTGTAAAAATTATTTCCTCAATATAAAACAGTAATTTTAAGTCTTAAGTGTTACCTCTGGCAATTCATCTTCATGTATGGCCGGAACATGGCTATTCATAACTTCAGGTTTGGTTTCACCCAGGAAGACAGTTTTACAATCTGAGTACGAATAAACATGCCAATAACAAATGAACACGATAGGTCAAAAGTCCCCGACACATTTTAAAATGGAATATAAAATCAAGTAATTGGCGGAGTATAGTTTGAACTAAGAAATTCTTCTCACAATAATATTTTTTTTTTCAAAACTTTATCTATAGATGTACTGTACTTTCAATGAGAAAAAACAACTTCAAAACGCGAATTGAATTGGAGTACTGTTTGGATCTGGTTGAAACAAAAGTGCACACAATATTTCAATAAATTTGCTAGTAGATTGCCAAAAATAAATTCTCTGTAACTGCTTGCGACTGAATAAATTATCTGTAATAGATTATCTTAAATTTTGATGGTTTTTTAAGGGTTACAGCATCATCTATGCCAAATTTTGAAACTAAATTTTTTCTTTCGTTTTTAAAAAAAAACTTTTAATCACAAGAAGCATTTTAGAACAAATTATACTCTTACACTAATTTATATCTATATATTTAATATGGAAGACATTATTTTGTGAAAGTCACTCATCCTCCTAAACCTTATAACTAATTTTTATGATCAAGGTGTCATTTAAAACGGAAGTGGACTGTAGACGTCCAAATATGTGTAAAAACTTTATAATATTAAGCAATTAATTATTAATAGTTATTGTGACTCCATCTACATCTCAAAATTTGAAATGAAGGGAGTTGATCACGATGATCTGAATGATCATGGGAATTTAAAAAACGACGAGCATGTTTTCATGAATAACATTGCACAGTAGAACTCCAATTATCCAGATCAATTGGCACCAAATTTGATCCGGATAATCAAATATCTAAATAATTGGATAATCCTAAAAAAAAATTATTTTTTTATAAAAGGAATTTTGCTTTAATATGCAATGTTATTTAATGACTATTAAAAACAATATAATTCACAGATAAGAAACTTTCAAATGTGGATTTCACTAATTTTTTTTTCTCAAAGCGATCTAGATAAATTGGTGATCCACTTTGATTGATCCAAATAACTGAAGTTCTACTGTGTATAAAGAACTTTTGAAAATTATTGTAATCTCCACCTAATTTAGTAGAACTGATTAAATGAACATATTTTGAAGCCCAACCACACCAAAATCATTTAGATTAAGGAATTCCTCTATCAAGTTTAAAGAAAACCAAATTTTCTATTTTAAATGTGTGAAATATTGCTGTAAAAGAGCATTTTTTTTCAAAAAGCATTTTGGTCAAAATTTGACACACACTTCGGATACTGAAAATTATTTGCAACCCCGAGTAACATACTAATATATTCTGATACCAGGGGGTAAAAATAGTCACATTAAATCACAGTGGGTCATACCTCCTTCAAGATCAATCTTCAAAGGCACACGATCTGATACACTCAGTAGAAAATTCTCAATGCAATCAAATCCAAGATCAACAATGTAAAGAGGTTCATTACAATTAATCTAAAAAAAAATTAGGCATTTCCAGATTAATCAATAATTTTCAGTAATAGTTTCAACATTGTTGTTTTATAAATGTGATTGAACATCATTCAAAAAAGGCATTAATATTAATTTTCAAAGATTTAATTATGACACTATTATCACACTGTTTAAAAAACAAGAAAAGATAGCAGAAGTTCATTATAGAATTTAAATAGTACTTGAAAAATAGTTATATTATTAGATATTTTTCAATTGAATGGGTTAGATTAAACAGGAAAAGATTCCAATCGCGTTCTTGTGGAATCTTTTCCTTTTTAATATCACCATTCAATTCATATTGGAACTTACAATAAATTACTAGTACTTTGATTAAAAAGTGAGTTTTCTAAGTTTGAACAAAAATTTCATTTATTAAAAATGCAGAGACTATGTGATGTATAAATTTGAGATATTGACATTTCAAATAGATCAGATCCACTTGGGTTGTAAAATTGAAAGAAAAGATTTTGCATTACCATTTGAATAGTATTACAACAGAGTAAAAAACAGACATTACAGAACTTTTTTTTAAAATTTACAATTAATTCATTTTCTACAATCATGTACTAATAGTTTCTACTATATTTTTCCCCCTTCAGACTTATTTATTGAGTTATGGTTTTTAAAACCATAATATTATTTAGTTTTACTGCATATATTATCATATTTTATTTTGTAACAAACTCCCATAAATGCAATAATAATTAATAGTTAAATATTTGTCAACCTTTTTGTACTGGGGAACTTTCGATGATAATTCCTAAAAGGCCAAACAAAGTATTCCCCCGTTTTTATAAACCCCCTAAGTGTTTTCAAGTGCAAATAGACCCATAACCCCTGCCTGGAAACAATTTCCATTGGAAAAGGTCAATTTGTACAGCTTTTTCGTCTCAAATAACATCCCCACCACATTTCGAGGTTTTTTCAATCTGGCAACGCTGTTTTGGCACAAATATACAAGAGTGCACGTTTTTTAGAGAACTTTTAACATCACTTTGGAAGCCTCAACAAGCACAGGAGTTGAGCTCCTCATTTTTCAACCAAAGCTGGATGTTTGCCTTTTTTTCAAAACCCTATGGGTTAGCAACAACTAGAGTTGTAGCTACAGAAGTTGATTCTGGGTTAAAGTATCTTAACCGCCGTCCTCCCAACCAGATGCAAGACAGATTGATGTAGGTCCAGGAACGATGGTCAGGTGATCTCTGCTGTTGTCGCGGAAACATTGGAGCCCTGATTCCTCGGTCATCCCCCAACCGCCCGTTGGTCCGTGTAACTCACTCTGGGTCCCTGGAGAAGGTCCAAGAGCCGTCTTCCCTGAAAGCTGCATCCCAGAGCCTAGATGTCTCTACAGTCATCCGTCGTCTTAGTTCCCATCTTCTAACCACCTCCGGACAGGGACTAGCCAACGATTGTGTTAGAGACTGTCATTTAAGCCAAAAACGTCAGTGACGACTCTAACGTTGGATGAGCCTCTAATCCAAGTACCCCTTTTGTCCATTCCAAATAGGGCACCTTTTCTATAATAGCAGCATTGGCATGTTTTTTTTTCATTGCAGTTTTATTTTTAATGTCTAGTTTAAACATCAATTACATCTCTCTTGTCGAAGTTGATGTTAAAAATTTGTGTAGTTAATTTTTACTTGCCCTCCACCTTAATTTCTTTTAGTTACTTTTATTGTTTGGTACTGTAAGGTTTATTAGTGATTTGTTCCCTTAATTTTGTCTTTGAATAAATTGTTTGCCTTTGGTCACTAAATTTGTGTCTGTTTTATTTAACTTTTGACTTGTTGTACTAAATTTTTGTTTAAAAACTATATAATCTAGCCTTGTAAATTCTTAAATTAAACAACGATTACTTGTAGCGTTCTTCTCTCTTCTATCTCCCTTTTTATTAATTGTAGGTTCTTTAAAATCTGTTATAACAGTGATTCCAATAAACAGGTTTTAATACCTTATAACAACTTAATCTAAAAGCTTATTTATATGTGTGTGTATATATATATAAATACACTGCGACATAAAAGTTTAAATAATGAACAAATTCATACATATTTCAAAATACAATTACTAATTTTTCCTAAAACAGCTTCAGAGTAATGTGCTATGCATATACAATATTTATAACTAAGTTCCTTCCTATCCTAGTTTACTTGTGCATATTTCAAGTAATTAAGGGATAATAAAATAAAATTAACATTGTCTCAAAAGTTTAGACAAAAAAATTAAAGGAAATTAAAATAAACAGAATTTAAAACCTAAATCTAGTTGTGCATCCATTCTTGTTGATTAGTTCATAAATACGAATTTCCGTCGAAGAAACTAAATCTTGCATGGGGTGGGGCTCGATTTCGTACCATACATACTCAATAGATTTCTTGAGTTCATTTACAGAAGAGTCTATCATTGCTGTAAGCTTTGCGACACATGATGCCCCAAAGATTCTCTATTGGGCTACATGCTGGTCAGTCTAGAATTTTTATATTCTGAGAATTAAACCAGACTTTTGGGCTGTTTGCAGCGTGAATTGAACCATTGTCTTGCTGAAATTCCCACTGAGGGTCACTTAGAAACTCAGCAAATGGCAGCAGATTATCCTCCAATGTCTTAGTAAAATACTGTGATGTTTGGCGACCACTAGTAAAGTACCGAGACATTTGTCCATTGTAGCAAAAGGCTGCCCAAACCATCACCGAGCCACCACCTCGTCAACGACTAGGTTCCTTGCGCAAGTCATGTCACTATGATGCCCAGCCATCCAAACCATCCAGATTCCACTTTTTTTCATCGCTGAATATCACCAATTGCTATTTCGGTCCATATGACATATAATTTAGAGTCCGCAACATTTTTTTGTGACTTTGATATGGCTTCAGAGCTGGTTTCTTTTTAATTTTCCATTGAACTATTGTTCCTGTTTTCAAAATTCGTCTACAAATCATATAATTTGATACTGAGAGTTCCGATGACCTTTTAACTTCCCGAACAGTCATTTGTAGGGTACTGGTCAGTCTTTGGATCTGACACATCGCATTTATTCGTCACACACAGCCTCCCAGACCTGTGCTTGGCTTTGTATTTGCATCCACTGGATAACAACTGATAAATAGATTTCTTTGATCGATTAATAATAACCAAAATTTCTGAAACGAGCTTACCTTCAACTTTTAACTGCCAAATCTTCGTAATCTCATCCACTTGAATTTCTGTAGCTCGCAGCATCTCGACTAAGAAGTTTTACTATTTTGAGAACTCATGTACTCGATATCTATGATGTCATCACTTTTAAATTTGCATATGCAAACAAAATTTCTCGGAAACTTGTAATCGCATCTAAACTTTTGTAAATAAGCAACTTTCTGTTTTTATATAAAAAATTAGTATTATAACAAATCAAACAACTGTATTTTGATCATAACATTTAAAAGAGTTTTTGAACATGTTTAAAAACTTTTGTAATTCTACTTTTAAAGCCGAATGACGTCAATGTCTAAACTTTCGCATTGCAGAGTATAAATATATGTGTTTGCGAAAGAAAATTCCTGTAACCGCCCTCTTTTCAAATCCCGAACCCCCTTGTAAAACCTCTCTTGGAATTTCGTAAAATCTATCCCTTAAAATAACTAAGTACAATTTGCACCTTTTCCCTCTTGTTCATAAACTCTTCTTTTTCCCAAAACAAAGCACTTCGTTCTCATGATTTCTGCTGCAAATCTCACTACCCACACGCATGTTTTTCTCATTCCCCATCACTCCGGGACCTTTTTTTCCTAGAGGATCCCCCACCCGATTAACGACCGTGTTTCCGAAACGATAATAATTCTCTATTTTCCATCTTCATATCATGTAACAAATCCCTATGCGATGTCCCTTGCTTTGCCCTGGTGATGTAAAAATATGCTGGCTCTGGGAATTGACTTGTTTTGTGTTTTGTAACTACCCTGCTCGACCATGGCTTAATTTCACGACTGCAAACCTACCTAATGGATGACCACACTGTGGGTCTATCCATTGTTATGGTTAAAACCATAATTGGTTAATTTTTAATTCCTCTTTTATTTAATTTAATTTCAGACTCCCCTAATTGTATTAATTAATTTATGTAATATTGATGTATCCTATTTAATTGTCAAACTTGTACTTGGGAACCTGCACTTTTGATTCCATTTAAGCCCAAACGTAAATTTCCCCCTTTTTCATAACCCCCTAAGAGCTTTTTAGTTGTAAATGGGGTGATAACCCCTGTCTGAAGTCTTTTCCACCCTTTTGGGTCCCCACATCGGCCTCTCCTCCTGTATCATGTTACACATCTGGGGTCTGGTATGTGAGTTGAGTTCGTGTTTTTGAGACCGTTTTACGTACTGGTCTGGAATTATGTTTAACTGTAACCGAAGTTGTAATTGTAAATTCTCTGATTGGCTGAGAGGAAAATTGATGTGCTAGTTTTGAGGGATCTGGCAAGGAGGTTTTGGCGATTTATTGGTAAGCGCACCTTTTGACGGGACTTTTTAACGCATCTTTCGAAGCCTCAAGACGTACAGGAGTGTAGCTCCCGTCTTATAAACGCGGACCGTGTGTCCTTTTTCAAAACCCGATGGGTTAATATCGTGCAATAGCCGCCGATGCTGATGCGGGGTTAGAAGAATTATTTAACCGCCGCCACCAACCTCAACGATGCTCGAGAGTCGCCCATTCCAGTAGATGTTGCCGGGTTAACTGCAATAACCCCAGCCACCCATCGACGTAGCACCCAGAGGGATGTTCCCGTCCTCTGCCGTTGCCTCTGATGTCAGCCCTGGACGCCTCCCCCATCACCCGTCAAGCCCGTGATCCTCGCCCAGAGAAGGTCCCATCCACCAACCACCTCTGAACTGGATTTCTCTGCTAGACGACCACCACTGGCTGACGCCCTTTTGACCGACCACCTCTGAAGCTGACATCGGAGTTGACACTCCGTCGAAGGATGTGCCAAGTACCACACCCCTTTTCGTCCACCTCCCAATCTTGGACACTTTTAGTATGGCCGTAGCGGCTTGGCCATGTTTTCTTTTTTTTGAGGCACTCGTATTGTATTCGCCTTGATCTCCTGCCACATCTCTCTCGACGAAATCAGCTGAAGGTAGTAATTTTTAATTTTAGTTTACCCTCCCCCTTTTAATTTATTTAGTTTTAACTTGTTTGGCTTTTTGTAAGGTTCTTAAGTGTTCCGTTCCCTTTTTAATTTTAGTGTTTTAATAAATTTGTTTTCTTTTGGTCACAATTTTTAGTCTTGTGTTTTTTGTCTGTTCTAAACTATACGATCACGCCAGGTAAATTCTTAAATTAAACAACGATTAATATTATCGTTCTTCTTTTCTTTCTTTTCTTAGTGTGTTTTTTTCAACCCTTAAAAGTAACAGTAAACCTGACGTAAAAGTAACTACAACAGTGGTGCCTTTGACCTTAGGATTTTTTTCCCCGTTTATCTGCAATTTTGCGGCATAGCTAGGCCTAACTTCAAGCGACTTTCGCCGATGGAGACGTGTTGCGATGTTTGTTTACCTTTTGGTAGTGTTCTTTCTTTTTGTGTTTACGGATTTAATTGAACTTACTTTAATTGCATTTGATTTGTGTTAAGCATTATTAATTGTTATTATCTTGTGTTTAATTGAGTTATATAATTTAAATTTTTTTATTGATAATTTTGATGGGAGTTTGTTTACATTGTTGATGTGTGTTCGTAATGGGATTTCCGGTCGAGATTTCTATTTTTATTTGATTTGATTTGAACTTTGATTACTGTGTGTATTAATAACTTAGTTTAATTTAAAATTTGATAAATTTAGTTGATTTTTTTTTGTTGGAATTTTGTTATTTAAATTTTTTTTTTTTCGGGTTAGAGATGGCGCGTAGAGGCAAGAGTGCCTCTGCCACCAGATCCTTTGGATCTTTAAATGATTTAACTGAGGGCACAGATAGGGTTGTTGATGAGGAAGTGGAGTATTGCCCCCCTAATTTTGGTGTCCCTAGATTACATCTGATGGATTCAGTGGAGGAATTTTCGGGAGAGTCATCTGACCTTTCAATAACTGACTATTTTGAAAATATCGAGATGATTTCTTCCCATGCCAAGTGGACCATGCAGGACAAGCTGATTGTCGCTAAGCTGAGGCTTAAAGGCAAGGCAGCTCGATTTATGAGGGCTAATGTTAGTCTGAAAAGGGAGACTACCTACGACACCTTTAAAGAGAGGCTGGAGGAACACTTTGCGGAGAAATCCAATATTTACCTGTCCCTTAGACAGTTGATGTTGGGTTTCCAGAGGCCCAGTGAGAATGTTAAACAGTTTGCTGCGAGGCTGGAGGCGTTGTCTCATAGAACGGTCGCCGAAGACCTTCTTGGAGACCCCTCGGCTGAACAAACAAGGGTAAAGACCCTTCTGCACTCCTTCACTCAAGGTTTAAAACCTAATATTAAGCGTCTAGTTATGATCCAGAATCATAGGACCTTTAGCGATGCCAAAAGGCACGCAATTTTAGAGGAGGAGATGTACGACAGTTTTTTGGAGGTGGAGGGAGCAGTGGCTAACACTGTGCAGGCTGCCCCTCTCCCTCCCAGTCAAGGTCAGGGAGTCGATAGTTCTCACGTTATTGCCGAACTACTGGGTAAGGTCGACTCCTTGACCAAAATCGTTAGCGACTTGTCTAGGAGGCATGAAGGCCCTAGACCCGAAAGGAGCAGAACCATTGAATGCTATGCATGTCATGGTTTTGGACATATGGCTCGCGAGTGTAGGTTCGTACAGAACCGAGGTCGTAGAGGTGGCCGTGGGAGACAGGGTCAAGACTACGTCCCTCTCCAGTATGGTCCAGGTCCCAACTATCAGTACCCTGTTGGCATGGCTTTTGCACCACAATTTGTGGGCATGCAGCCCCAATACGCCCTTCAGGCACCTGCTCCTCCTGCTCAAAGCCAGTCATCAAGCTCCAACCAACCTGCCACGGATTCGTTAAACAGTTAGTGGGTGATGTAGTTGCACCAACTACCATCGCTCAAGCCCTTTCGGTGACAGAGGTATTTCTGGGTAGCACAAATAATGGTTTGCCTGTGGTAAAAGGCACCCTAAGAGGTAATAAGTTAAAATTTCTCTGCGACTCTGGAGCTTCAATAAATTTAATTGCAAAGAAATATGTCGATTTAATTAAGGATCCTATTTTTCAGCCCTGTTTGTTACAAGTATCTGGCATTGCCAATACTGCTATTTTTATTCACGAATTTATTCATTTGGATGTAGTTTTGGACAAGAAAATTTTTAGTGTTAAATTTTTCATTTGCCCAGGTAAGATTGGTGAGGGCTATGGTGCTATTTTGGGTACCGAATTCTTGTCTAAGTACAATGTGACCGTAGATTTTTCAATAAATACTTTGTATGCCCATGATTTCTTTTTGCCCTGGGAAAATAGTAAAACTTGCAACTCAGAGGAAGTGAACACCTTGGAGATGGTGGAGACTTGCTCTGGGGTTTTGATAAATAAACAAACTCTACCCCCTCTTTCAGAGAGTTTTGTTAAGATTAAATTAAAAGGGAGGAATTTAAATTCTAAATTAGTATTATTTGAGCATTCTAGTAATCTTAAAAATGACAATCTTTTCATTGGACGTTGTATTCATTCCTTAAACAAGGATAACTGTTACTTCATTAAAGTTTTAAATTCTTCTGGCGAGATAATTCACTTGAATAAGGGTGTGAAAATAGTGGAGGCTGAACCTTTGAGAGAAACCCATATGGAGACAGTGAACAATTTGAATTTGGATACCCAAGTAGAAGACAGCTTTGATGTTTGGGGAGGAGAATTTAACTTAAGTCACATTCCTGACCAACATAAAGAACCATTGAAGAATTTACTCAATGAGTATGGTTTTCTGTTTGCCAAAACAGTTAAGGATTTAAAAGGATGTGATACTATCGAACACGAAATACATTTGACAGATTCTGTCCCAGTTCGTGTCAAGCCATACAGGACCCCCTATCATTTGCGTGAGGAAATGAATAAGCAAATTGCTGAGCTCCTCGATGCAGGCATAATTCAGGAAAGTAGTTCTCCTTTTTCAGCACCTGTGATGCTAGTAAAGAAGTCTGACAATAGTTATCTGCTAGTCACTGATTTTAGGAAATTAAATTTAAAAACTTTGGAAGATAACTTCCCACTCCCTAACATGTTAGAGTTAGTGGATAATTTAGCTGGAGCCAACATTTTTTCTACTTTGGATTTGACCTCTGGGTTTTATCAGATGAAACTCAGAGAGGAAGACAGACAGAAATGTGGGTTTTCCACCCAGTCTGGTCACTATCAGTGGAACAGAATGCCTTTTGGGCTTAGGAATGCCCCTAGCAGTTTTCAACGTTTAATGTCAATAGTTTTATCCAACTTACAGCCACTCCAAATCGGCATCTATATAGATGACATAGTTCTGGCCTCCTCGACTTATGAAGAACATTTGGACAAGATTAAATTAGTGTTTGATAGATTGGCCCAGCATAGTCTTAAACTTAAACCTAGCAAGTGCAATTTCATGCAAGATACTATTAAGTACTTGGGATTTAGGGTTTCGAAAGGAATTGTTTCACCAGACCCCTCTAATTTAAATTTAATTGCTAATTTTACTGTTCCTAAGAATAGAAAGAATGTCAGACAATTTTTGGGACTCGCTGGTTTCTATCGCCGTTTCATTGAGAATTATGCTCAACAAGCTTTACCGTTAACTAATTTAACTAAAGAAAATACACCTTTTATTTGGAGCCCAGAGGCTCAGAAATCTTTTGAAATTTTGAAGAGTGAATTGGTAAAGGAACCAATTTTGAAGTTACCTGTAATGAGTCAGGAGTTTGTTTTGTGTACCGATGCCTCTAACTATGCTTTGGGCAGTTGCCTGTGTCAGGAATATGATGGATTTTTGCATCCTGTGGCATTTGCTAGTAGAAAATTGAAAGATGCTGAAGTCAGATATAGTACTTTTGAAAAGGAAGCCCTTGGTATTGTGTGGGCCACAGCTTATTTTAGACAATATTTATTAGGTAAACATTTTACTATTTACTGTGACCAAGCCTCCTTATCCCAAGTTTTAAAACTTAAGGACTCTACCTCAAGAATAGCCAGGTGGATCACCGCTTTAAGTCAATTTGACTATAAAATTATTCATAAGCCAGGTAAACTAAATGTAACAGCTGATTTTCTTTCTCGAGCCGTAAATAATATTTCCTTGGTACAACATTCGGTTGAACCCATTTTATTTACAAATATTTCAGATCAGCAACCAAGTGATGAAAAATGCATTAAACTGAAAGGCATGGTGGAGTCAGGCATAGCACCAAATCCCAAAACCCTAAAATTTTTTTGTGAAAATGACATTCTGTTTTGTAAACATGTCAAGCCAAAGCACAGGTGGCAAGGAAATAAAAGATTAGTAGTTCCTCTTAATATGAGAACTGAAGTTATGGCTCTTCATCACGACTCTCCTGTGGCTGCTCACTGTGGTTTTGGAAGGACTTTATCAAAAATTCAAAGATCTTTTTATTGGCCAGCCATGTACAGTCAAATTCGGAACTATGTTTCTTCCTGTCATGACTGCCTGAAAAGAAGAGGTTTCCAACCATCGAAGAAAGCACCTTTGGGTAGAATACCTGTGACTTCAAGACCTCTTGAACGAATAGCCATGGACATTGTAGGTCCCCTGCCAATAACCATGTCTCAAAATAAGTACATTCTGGTCATGACCGATTATTTCACTCGTTATCCTGAGGCATATCCCTTACCTGACACCAAGAGTCATTCTGTAGCAGAAGCGTTAGAGAAGTTCATTGCTTCCCATGGTATACCTGAACAGCTGATCACCGACCGTGGCACTAATTTTCTTTCGGAATCTCTAATGGAGGTTTATAAGGCGTTGGGAATACAGAAACTGAACACGACGAGTTATCATCCACAATCTGATGGAGTTCTGGAGCGATTGAATGCCACTTTAATTAACTCTCTGAGTTATTTGGTCTCAGATTCACATGATGATTGGGACAGGCTAATTCCTTTTGCCTTACTGGCTCATCGTTCAGCTCGTCATGCTGCAACAGGCGAGACGCCTGCTTACTTACTTTATGGTCGTGATATAACATTGCCTTGTGATTTACTTTTGAAGAAGGATTTCAGAACATACGCTGACACGCCTTCTTATTTAACGGATTTGGGAACAAGATTGAAAACTGCCTTTCGGGAAGTTCGTAGAAACTTAACCCTGGCAGCCGAGAAGCAAGAAGAGTTTAGGTCTAGATCTGCAGTCGATAAACAGATTCAGATTGGGGATTCTGTATTTCTGCACACACCAGTTTTACAGAGTGGGCAAGTGAAGAAGTTTGCCAAGTTCAATAAAGGACCCTACAGGGTTATTGGACAGGCTAAAAACAAGGTAAATTACCAGTTGGTTTTGCTAAATAAGCCTTCGGATGTGAAGTGGGTCCATGTCGACAGACTCACTCGCATACCTGGGCGTATTTTACTCCCCTCTCTTGAAGTAAGTATCGAGCAGAATGAAGTTTCTGAGGAAACTAGTGTGAAGGAAGTTTTCAGGGACACACACGTGGCACCCTATGATTTGCGACCAAGAAGGTCGGGCTTTGTAGTATCACCTTAGAGGTATTTTTTTGGGAGGAAAATTTTTAGGAAAATGTTGCTTTGTGAACATTTATATTTTTACTGTTTTATTTAATTTTTTTTTGTCATTTGTCTACATATCACAGTTGTGGACAAAATTTTATTCGTTTATTTTTGTGTCTATCATTTCATCTCACAATTGAAATGAACTTTTACTTGTTTATCTTTAAGTGTATACGCGCGCTGCTTGTATTTATGCTCTTTCTTAAGGATCGAATTGTACAAAGTTTTTCTTTGGAGGTATCTTTATTTTTTTACTTCAATTTCAGGTTGGTGGTTTTGCGAGTCTCCCTTTTAGTTTGTGATTTTTTTTTTGTTTCTTTCTTGCATTTTAGCTGGTCTTTAGTGCTTATTTTTTTTTTCCATCTTGGATCCATTTAAAATTAAGTGTTTTCTTAAAGGTTATCCCTCCTTTTTGTACTCCTTAACTTCCTGCCTGTGTATTGATGTTTTTAATCGTATTCCTTATTTTTGGGTTTATTGGGAATGTTGTAAGCTATTTTTTCCAGTAGTATTTACAATCTGTATTTCGTGTTTTTATTTTTAGGTTGATTGCTTTTGCAATTTTTTTTTCTTCTTTCGAGCAACTGTTTCATGCACTGTCACTGGTTCTCTGGGATTTTTTTCCGTGGGTGTGGTCCTGCCTTGGTTTGATTTGGTTACCTGGGAGATGGTTAATTGTTTTCTTTTGGGAGTTTTAATTTTTTTTTATACTTTTCTTCTTGGAGTAAGTTCTGATTTTTAATTGTTGTTTTAAAAAAAAAAAAAAAATTTAGGGTTGCCATCCTCAGACTTAAATTGTTAATTCTCGGTTGATTTTAGCTTGTAACTATTTAATCATTTTTTAGTTTTAAGATCATTGTTGACTATCTGTAATAGCATTGTTTGATAAGATTGATTTGCTTGTAATTATTTTGCTTAAAACCTAAATTGCTTCAAGGACTCTAACTAAGCAATAGGTTGAATTTAATGTTGTATTTCTGATTTAATTAATTGTTAATTTATTTTAGTTACTGTAGGGCCTCTAATTTTAAGATGTTTGAGTTTAACTTTTAGATTTTCTCGTCCGGTTAAATCCCATTTGTCTTTGTTATGCATTGTGTGACCTTATTGTGTTAGTTTTTAAAGTTTTGCCATATTTGTGAACACCCCATGTAGGGGACGATAATTTTTGGTGGGAGAGTCTGCTGCTGTTTACTTTTTGACTAGATCTGTGTTTTTATTCTTGTGAAAAAAAAGTTAATTCTTAACTTTTTTTAAGAGGTACGCGTAGGGAATGTTATGGTTAAAACCATAATTGGTTAATTTTTAATTCCTCTTTTATTTAATTTAATTTCAGACTCCCCTAATTGTATTAATTAATTTATGTAATATTGATGTATCCTATTTAATTGTCAAACTTGTACTTGGGAACCTGCACTTTTGATTCCATTTAAGCCCAAACGTAAATTTCCCCCTTTTTCATAACCCCCTAAGAGCTTTTTAGTTGTAAATGGGGTGATAACCCCTGTCTGAAGTCTTTTCCACCCTTTTGGGTCCCCACATCGGCCTCTCCTCCTGTATCATGTTACACATCTGGGGTCTGGTATGTGAGTTGAGTTCGTGTTTTTGAGACCGTTTTACGTACTGGTCTGGAATTATGTTTAACTGTAACCGAAGTTGTAATTGTAAATTCTCTGATTGGCTGAGAGGAAAATTGATGTGCTAGTTTTGAGGGATCTGGCAAGGAGGTTTTGGCGATTTATTGGTAAGCGCACCTTTTGACGGGACTTTTTAACGCATCTTTCGAAGCCTCAAGACGTACAGGAGTGTAGCTCCCGTCTTATAAACGCGGACCGTGTGTCCTTTTTCAAAACCCGATGGGTTAATATCGTGCAATAGCCGCCGATGCTGATGCGGGGTTAGAAGAATTATTTAACCGCCGCCACCAACCTCAACGATGCTCGAGAGTCGCCCATTCCAGTAGATGTTGCCGGGTTAACTGCAATAACCCCAGCCACCCATCGACGTAGCACCCAGAGGGATGTTCCCGTCCTCTGCCGTTGCCTCTGATGTCAGCCCTGGACGCCTCCCCCATCACCCGTCAAGCCCGTGATCCTCGCCCAGAGAAGGTCCCATCCACCAACCACCTCTGAACTGGATTTCTCTGCTAGACGACCACCACTGGCTGACGCCCTTTTGACAGACCACCTCTGAAGCTGACATCGGAGTTGACACTCCGTCGAAGGATGTGCCAAGTACCACACCCCTTTTCGTCCACCTCCCAATCTTGGACACTTTTAGTATGGCCGTAGCGGCTTGGCCATGTTTTCTTTTTTTTGAGGCACTCGTATTGTATTCGCCTTGATCTCCTGCCACATCTCTCTCGACGAAATCAGCTGAAGGTAGTAATTTTTAATTTTAGTTTACCCTCCCCCTTTTAATTTATTTAGTTTTAACTTGTTTGGCTTTTTGTAAGGTTCTTAAGTGTTCCGTTCCCTTTTTAATTTTAGTGTTTTAATAAATTTGTTTTCTTTTGGTCACAATTTTTAGTCTTGTGTTTTTTGTCTGTTCTAAACTATACGATCACGCCAGGTAAATTCTTAAATTAAACAACGATTAATATTATCGTTCTTCTTTTCTTTCTTTTCTTAGTGTGTTTTTTTCAACCCTTAAAAGTAACAGTAAACCTGACGTAAAAGTAACTACAACACCATCCACCCACTCGATCGCAGTCACGCGTGTGTGCATGCACAGTCGTATATATACATTTCATTTTTAGACTGAACACAGCAAAATAAAATACTTAACAAGAGCAAATAAGTACATTTTCGAAATGTACCTGCCAACTCTCCAAAAATCGAATCTACAATATTTGTGTTAGCAACAAATTCATATAAATTGTTAGGTATAATGTTACACAAAAGCTCTTTTGCTTAATTTGTGTCTGATTTGAAAACTTTTTAAATGTGATAGCTAAAAATAGTTCAATAATTGTTTAATTACTAAAATTGTTTCATTCAATAAATTTAAGTGCATGCATTACAACAAATACATATTTTTTTTTAAATAAAAGAACAATTCAAGTAACCAAAATTTGTTATTAAGGGTTTAGGAGTCTTTTTCACAAAAAAGTACATTTTTGAAAAAATAAAAAAATCCTGGGAAATCTGTAACATTTTATGAGTCAAGCTAATCATATAACTATTCAAAATTGTTCAAATCTATACAAGTTGGCAGGCACAATAATATAAAATGAAAGAAATGATTTAAATAAAACTGCAAACTCTACAAAACAACTTAAACTCCAAGTGTGTCCTACGTATCATGAATCCTACTTACACTATACACATCGAGGAAGCTATTGAGCGGAATTCCTTCTGGATAACCCTGAAGTATCTGATTTATGTTCTGAATGCAAAAGTCAATAAGCAAGGATCCCACTTTAGGTGATCCATCATCGTCTGAAAACAAAGACAAAGGTTATGAACAATGCACCTTTTAAATGTGATACTACTACCACTGTCAAAGTAGAATAAAAGATTTCCTATCACCTCAGAAACACACTACAAACTAACGACTGCTACAACTGAATTACAATAGAATCGTGTAAGAGTTTTAAGGGGACACATTACCCAAAAAATTGTAACATTCCTGTTCTTTGTTTATTTGTTAAGATTATAATCTGGAATTTCTAAATATACTTGTAAAATTCTGGAAATATATCTATGTTTTTAATAAGTTATTTGAGATTTTATGCTGGATGACAAGTATATATTTCAAGAAACAAAAACTTTAAATTGTTTTCTCCAAGTGTTTGATTTTCCTTGATATTAAATTTTTCGAAACGCTACGGCATTTTTTTTATTATTAATGGAGAAATGTATATATATTTTAAATATTATAAAATATGTGTATATTATAAACTGGCATGCAAATTACATCTATGAGTAGAGTAAGGTTTTTTTTTTTAAATTACTAAAGTAAAAAAACATTAGGTTTTAAAGAAAAATTGTGTTATTATGAATAACTATTTATTTAAAAATCAAATACATATAGCATACAAATTTTTAATGACAATTCTTATGTGTTATAGATGAGAAAATTTTGTCAAAAAAATATAAATATTTAAAAAAGTCTTAGCATTTAAAAAAAAAAAATTAAATTACAAGAGTTTAAATTTTCAAAAAAATAATTACGGAATTTGTGTGAAATATTGTTCTTTTTTATAAATTTAAATATTATACATTAACATTCTGATTAAAAAACAAAGTATAGATGGTATTGTGTCCCATTAAGAATGACATTAGTCACTGGCCTCTTTAATTTACATGGGAAAACTACATTTTGAATGAAAAGTTTTGTAAGTTTTAACTAAAGTTAGTAAAAAACGGTCAACCAATTTTAGAAAACACCATCATAATTAACCCTCTAAGCAAGAAGTGAAATATCAAAATTGTAAAGTGGCTTTCACTGCAAGATAATTCCAACAAGTGAATTAAAAAAAAAATTATGATAGCTTTCAAAAACTACCCTAATGTTTTCAATTCGAAAAATGTTTCAAAAGTGAGCATGTTTGGGAATTTTAAACTTATGTGTATTACTGAGAGAACTTTAGATGCACAGATGCTCAAAAGTTTAAGCCTCCCTAAAAGGGGGTGATGTAGTAACCAAAACTATATGTTATCTTCCAAACCAAACATACCAACTTAATCAATTTATCTACTGTACTATCCCTTTTCTATCAATGTATAAAATATTTAGCAACTTAGTTAAAATCAAAAAACTATTTTAAGCCGAAAGTTTTTCAAAACAATTAGTATTAAAACTTCATACATATAAATTGAAATCAGTTAGTACATTGCGATTCCAAGAATGGATATAAAAAAATCACCAAAAAAAAGACCCTGTGCAAAAAACCTGGACAGACACCCTGATTCCTCACCATTGATGTCCTCTTCCTCACAGCCCCCAGCAGAAATGATCATCCAATCCTTCCTGCTCCCCCTCACTCGCTTCCTGCGCAGGATGTCCGGTACAGAGTCCACCAGGCCAATGAGGTCGGTGAAGCCGAGGCTGTGCAGGTCGAAAGGAGTTTGTGTCGCCTCCTACACAGGGGAGAGAACACAAATCGATGGTTTAGAGAACGATGAGTACAAAAGCACCAGTGTGCATTAAGCAAACATTTACAATAAGCATCATGTATTCGACATATAAACTGAAAAATACAAGAAAAAATGTCCATTAAAAGAATCATGTATGGCTACGTTGGAGCACATCGAAAAAGGTTTTACATAAAACATCATTTCAGCAAATTATAGAAATAGGAGTTGATTAACAGTTAACACCTTCCCAACAGAAGAAAGATAAACAAGCTGATCAGTCTAACTTAGTTAACCTTTTCAAGCTCAACTTTATTTGATGCACATCCTGTTTCCAAGACTCAATTTATATAGATCATGTTATTTGCCACAGGGTTGGAATGGATCCCCTTTCTGTTCTATTCTATTCTGGAGAATAGAACAGAAAGAGGAATAACTGTTCCATGGGAAGAACACAAATATCAAAGATGTTCTTGTAGTGCAAATAATGTTTTATGTGGCTGTCAAAGCCAATAAAAGGTAAAATGACACAAAACTAAAGAACTCATTCTCTTATTGGAAGTTAGACAGTGATGTCACACAATTAAGAATTAATAGGTAATAAAAGCGTAACATAGTGAGGCGATTCATCCCGATAGCCCCTATAGCTGATTTTAAGGATATTTCATATCAAATGTAGAAGGGGTGGGTAAACAGGAGTCAGTAAAAATTAGAATAAAAATGTGTTCCAGATAAATTGAACTTTAATCATGTTCTGGGTCTCAATGTTGAGTGAGCTAATTTAAAAATGCATCACATATTGCACCATAGGTCAAAGTGATGTGTTTTGTGCAAATATAACGACAAAAATTATACACTTTGATAAATATTTTATTGGGGATTTTAAGAACTAAATGAAGGTTTCTTGGTTTCCAAAACCAATTCTTTAGTAAAAATCAAACAAATCAAAGTCTTTAAAAACAATGAAGATAGTACAAGTTATTTATTTTTTGCTTAGAAGACTAATAAATTCACATACAATCATGTGTAGCCAATGATGATTTTAAAACTCAATAACTTCTAACTTAACTGAACCAATTAAATTTTATTATTTAAAGTGAAAGGGGGCAATCAAAAACTATGTGATGCTTTTGGGGTGATGTAAACCACATCACCCTTGTATATTACAGAGCATATACAAGTTTTTAAACAGTGACATTGCATGGTTGAAAGTGACTAAATAAATGCTTCATATGGATTTTAAATTAAATAAAGTACTTACAGAATTTGAATATTATCCATAAAAAAATTTTTGGGTAATTGCTTGACAAAATTAAAAATGAATATCCTGAATTTCTAAGCTTTCAATATGATATTTTTAAAAAATATATACATATGCGAGAAAATTTATATAACTCTTACACATGACTGGAAATAAAGGACATGGCTAATACCAGTAACTATTGAAAATTAAGAAACTAAAAAAATTCAAGTTGCAGTGAAAAGAAGTGATTATAATAGTGAGAGCTGTATCAAAGAGCACAAACAAAACTCAAACATTTTTAACACGATGTAAATAAGACACTTTGAACAATAGTTATTTTTTCAGAACAATTCCCCGACCATTCATGTATTTTTCATTTTATTTTAACCTTTTGTGGTCCACTGTCTAGTGTTACTGTGGACAGCCCATTTCGATATAAAAGGTCCAGTCCCACTGAACAGATTATTGTTTATTTTGACAAACACTCAAATGTAATAGGTGGACTGGAAAGAGTTCAAATTACATTGGACCTACTACCAACACTCTAAAAAAATCAATGGATCACAAAGAGTTCAAATTCATGGATTTTTGTTCCAATATGCTTAACAACACTAAAAATGTATCAAAACATATTAACTTTCAACACTGATGAAAGAATAACTTTTAAATAGATAATTAAAATACTATTTAAATTCATTTGCAAAACAAAAGCAAGTGAAAACTAACCTCAAAAATTGATGGAAATTCTTTCGCCCATATTCCATTCTTATTTCTGGACATGATCTAAAATCAAATATTAGAACTTTAGTAAACATAACAAATTGTAAGAAATGCAGAAAAAATTAAATCAGACTTCCTTAATAATGTATATTTATAAACTGTATGCTTAAATTATCCTATAAGAATGATAAACAATCCTTTTAATAGCATCAACCCTTTAAAAAAAGAATCCCATGCAAATATAGTCAGTGGACTAAAATTTAATAATTGGAGAAACAGTTTCTTTGTGTCCCAAATACGTATAAAATCAAACTTTATTACGTTATTAAAATAAACAAAGAATATAGCAATGAATTTGAAAACTATATAATAGAGAACTTGAGATTAATATCCGAACTTATGGCATTGTATGTTAACTTATATAGGAAGTTATCAGTAGTTTTTAATATTAGTTATCAGTAATCCTATATTATTATAAAATTTTATTTAAATTACTTTAAAAGTATAAAATACTTTTTTTTTTAATATTCTGAAACTATCTTAAAAATATTAATTTATGTTTTCTACTGATAAAAGTATTTTTTATAAATGTCCGAGAATAGATTAAATTTCAAATGTAAAAAATGTTGTTAAATGTAAATGTTCTACAGTCTGAATTGAAGTGACAAAATTAATTTTTGATATAAAAATTTGTAATTTGAGTAATTATGTGCAATTGGTATTTAACTTAAAATAATTAACAGATTGAAATATTGTAGTCAAAAAATCCTTATTCTCAATGCTGAATTTTGATAAACTTAAAATCAATTATTGGTTTTTCGTAACAACATCAGATTAAAAAAAAAAATAGAAATCTTCACATTAAGATGGAAAAGGTAATATCAGCTTTTTGTTTTTGTCAAACTTGGTATAATTCACCTGTTTTCATAACTTTTTTTTATAGCTAAAAAATACATTAAACTAGCTAACTTATCCCCAACAATAACTAAAATTTTCTTATGTTTAAAAACCATAATGTGTTGATATTTTTACCTTAAACATTCAGTCATTTGTGATAAACAGAATTGTATTTAATTTAATTAAAGAGCCAAAGAGATATTAAAACGAGGGCCTATTCTAGTTGGCAATCATGGTTTAATGGAGAAGTCTTAAATTAAAAAAAAAAACAGTTGTAAATTTGACAAATTGGAAATAAAAAAAAATTAAAAATTCAATTGATTAGGGAAATCTGAATAACTTATAATTTTTTTTCAATTCCTTAACAAGATGCTTTAAACAAATGTCTATGCTTGCCATCCATTAGGTCCTCTGTGCATAAGACAGATGATTCTAGCGTCTATTGAACACCACAACACTGATGGAATTATTTCCAGGGGGGTCACACATTATGGAGGTGGCATGGTTACCAAGCATATAGTATGCTTTTAGTGTATATTTAAAATCTGAGACTAATACACAATTATTGAGTGATTTCTATAGTATGTAAAATACTAGGAACGTCAACACGATGGCACAAATTTCCTTCTGTAAGAACATGAGGAACTCGTATGTCCAGCTTTGAGATTAAATCTAGACGTTTCAAATTATCATGAACGGTCAAATTCGATCAATTTAATCTCTCAGCAATCTCAAGAGTTGTTATTCAATGGCTTGCATCAATTAATGCCTTTATTGGGTCTTCAACAGCTTCAACTGGCCTTGCAGAATATGGTATATCTTCAACATCAAAATTGCCGGATTGAAATTTTGCAAACCCGTTTTGGCATTGGCGTTCTGTCAATACATCTTCTCCATACACATCGGATAATTTTTTGTCTTGCTTGAACAGCCTTTTTACCTTTGCGATAGTAAAAAAGTAAAATATGCCGAAAACGCTGCTTTTCACTTTACATATTTGAAAGGGTACCAATCAAAAACTACTGCGTAGAATCAATCAAACTTTTTCACAAGCAAGCCTTGCTATATCAGCTGTCAAAATATATAATGATTATGCGGCTTAAGTGTGAAGTTATCTGTGAAAAAATACAAGTCCTCTGTTGGGAGAAAACAAAATTACTTTCCAAACAACTCAATAGATAAAAAAAAAAATTAAGGTTAATGTTGAAAGCTATAAATTATTGTTGGTTCCTATAACATAAATAAAAGTTGAGAAATTGTTAGTTTTCCCTGACAATTCCTGATTATTTAGGTCATTTTCATTGTTCCTGATGATTCCAGGTTTTCGCTGTTTTTCAGGTGCATGGGAACACTAAGACTAATTCTGGAACTATACTCCACAATTGTATCCGATATTTTTTATTTCATCTTTGAAATTTATTATTACAATTGAGCATTTGTAGATTTTCTAAGGAATTGGGTAGTTGTCAATTTTGCTTAAAATAGGTCTTGTGATAAACTCCCAAATTGAGAGAACTGAACTGCTGCTTTGCTAAACTAAACTCAATGCATTTAATAAATTTAATCTAGCATGACAAAAAAAGCTAGATTTTTTTTTTCTCAAAAATTTGCATTGCTTGACCAGAAAAATCGTTTGTAATATTTGTAACAGCTTGCTATAAAATGATTATAGAAAAGTAAAATAGCTTAAAAAAAACCATCGCAGAAGATATTCATTTCTGTTGATAACAAAAAATATTTTTATCATTTACATTAATAACATTCCACTTGAGCAATTGTTTAAAAAATTCTGTGACAATTTAATTATAGAATCCTTTGATAACGTTGGAAAACTCGAAATGGTGTGGAGCTCAATAAAGGATAGAATTGTCTGTCTTATGCACAGAGGACCTTTTACAATAACATAAATTAATTAGATTTAAATAAAAAATTCACAAAATATTTTAATCCTATACGAGACATCCAAATTGTAAACTTGGTGCTTCATACAGACTTGTCACTTACTGCTCTAAACTTCCTTTTCATATTTTCTGTAAGTCCAACACCCTCTTCCCTCAACTCAAAGGTATCCAGCACATCTGCTTTGGACTTTGGAGTCCTGCGCCCCTCCTCTGAGGTTGTTGTTTTAAACACGGCTGAAATACACAAGAAAGTTAATTAGAAGATGTGAGTGAAGGAAACTATGCCTTAGAAAAGGCAAGGGAAGAGATAATTTTTTTATCACAATGTGTTTCTACATTACTATACAGCTATAATTAGATTACTTCTTTGAAAATATATCCCACAAAAGTATCTAAAGTGGATAATTTTTCAGGGAAGGCAAATAGTGTCCTGTTAGAGCTTATCCAAAGGATGTCATGCCTGTGCTTTTTTTTTAAATGTTGGAAGTGGCTGCACATTTTTCAGCATCTACTCTGCGCCCCATAATTTTTTTTAAATATCTGACCCTTTATTTGCGGCTGGTTTGGTTAATTAACGTTGCACATTGGGCTATTGGCGATGGTTCGGGGCCTATCTCGAAGGAAAGACCTGAGAACAATGCCTCATATTTTTTAACCATGGTCAGATGATGAGGACAGCACTAAACTGGCACCCGACACAACTTCAATAGGTAGCAGGACATTGGACCCCAATCAGATTTAACATGCACCAGTCCTGTCCATATACACACTGTAGAAATTTGAAGGATAAGTTCGGACGACATATTGTAACTTAACAGCAATTCAGGCAATCCTCTGATCACAAATTCATTGCATTAATATAAACACTAAATATTAAAATCAACATTTACCGAGTTTTCCCCATTTTCAAGAAACTTAAGATGCAGAAATAACTGTTATTATGCATTAACTTTTACAGGACAGATGGTTGATATTTCAACCAGAATCCCAAGTTAAAACCAAACACCAGACCTCTAAAGGTTAATACCAAAACTTGTAACATTTAAATGACTTTTAATAACAAATAGTTAAGTTTAAAAAGTTAAGAAGTTATATTTCATACTGAAAAAAAATTTATATTAATAACAATAAAATAAATATAACATGGTACATTCGTCTAAAATTTTCTGAATTTTCCACACAAAAAAGAAAACAAAAACTGCTTAATTTTCCTCTAACAATTCCTTAACTTTTCAAGTCATTTTTTCCTTCACCCTTATTTCCTGTTTACCCTTGTCGCATGGCAACCTTTTTTTATTATCAGAAATCATTTCTTGGTTTTCTGTTAAATGCATGAAAAGAACTACAAAACATACTAAACATTATAATGCATGTCTGCCAGTGGTGGCGTTTAGGGGTGCCGAACGAAGTCAAATGCCACCCCACTTTTTGGAAATGTAAACAAATTCCTATATAGAGAGAAATTAGACATTTGCCACCTCACTTTTAGTCCTTGCCCTCTCACTATTGTCATACAATTGTCGCCACTGATGTCTACCATCCATTGACATACATGGATAAAGAGTCAACAACATTAAATAAACATACAGGGAAAAGGGAGGCTTAAAAAACTAGATAAATATACCCCACCCCCTTTATTAGCTCTGTCTTGTGTGCATTAATTACACAAAGCCTCAACTACAACAACAAAAATTATAAACTTTTAAAGAAAGACATTAAACTTCAGTATCTTTTTTTGTTTTATTACAATTTTTTTTTATTTATTGGCACTTGTTCTATAGAGCATTTTAATCATTTCAACTGTGTATAATATTCATATATAGTGTTCCTGTTATGCGTTTTTCAAAGGGCGCCACGCCCTGCCCTTTTTTTTGTAAGTGCCGATGCGCCCTGCCCTTTTTAGAAGTGAAAATGTGCCCTGCCTTTTTTCAATATCTTCTTTGCGCCCTGTAATTAAAAAAATATATTTTTCCGCAAAAACGTAGGTCTGTAGGATTGCCTTGGTATCCCAATCATACCCTTTGCCCTTTTACATAACAAAAAGTGCCCTTTTACTTAACAAAAAGTGCCCTTTTTGACAAATCCCCCCTGCCCTTTTTTAAAACTATGTGAACACTATTCATATATTAATGGTTTTTTTACCCTAAAAGATTAAGCATAAATATTTACCATTCTCTTGATAATATACAGATTTTTCATTCACTTGAGGTATATCTTGAAAGGTATAGGAACCTATAGAAAAAAAATACATTATAGAAAATAATTGAGAAGACTAGAACAGTTAAATATTGCAGCATATACAACAGAATACGTCATAAAAAAAACTTCACAAATTTCCATCTGGAAAGGGTTAAAAAATTGTGCTTTGAATAACGACTATGTATAACAATGACGGGATCTACATAACAGAAATTAAAACCCCTTTGAGAAATTTTCAATAAGTTATCTACTTGCAAAATTAATATTTCACAAAACATTGAATACGTCCATATTAATACATTTAAATAACTTGTGTTACAATTAAAAAAAATTTAGAGAAAATTGTACTTGTGTTTTTTAACTTCAGTGTCAGGAATTCCTGATAAAAATTTTTAGTATTTACTCAAACTTGACAGTTAAAATCTAAATACATGTATATGGAGCATAATTAAAAGGAGCTTCAAGTAATACTCAAATAACTCATCCTCACTAGACATATTCCACTAAAACTGCATTGGAACTTGAATTATAAATCTGTGAAGTCAAAGAGGTTACCCCATTCCATACAGTGAGGTTTTCTCACAGTGCAATTAAAAGGCTCTCTTGTTTTTCTTCACCAACCATACATGGAAAAACTTAATGACAAATCCATCATGCCTTTTAGTGAAAAATTTTCTTGTTTAAAAACATATATCAAATGAATAATGAGTTACAAATAGTAGTTGGTGACATCTTTTATAAATACCTTGTTCTTGATTGAAGCTCCTTGCATTTTGATTTTGTCCTTGGGATACATTCTCGGATTGCGTGCGGTTCTCACTTCTAGGAGAATTTGCCCAACTTCCTAAAATATGAGAACATGTAGTTCAAAATCTTATATATAATTTAAATTTTAAGCAAAACTGATAGATTCTATTACCAGGGCTAATGTTCATTATTTAGAGTTCATGGATCAAATTCGACAAAGTTCATATCTACTTAATATTTCATGTGAATATAAAGTAGATTTTAAGTATGAAGTAGGTAATTTAAGTAGGAGACTTTTAAGTAGGAGTATGAAGTAGGAAACTTTTAAGAGTCTTTTTAATGGCCTATTAATATATTTGACATTTCATCATCTATTTTTTTTTTGCAGTACCTTCACTTAAAATAAAATTGATTTAAAGTCTGACTATTCAGAAATAAATTTGACTAAAGGATGGAATGCAGTGTTGCCATTTTGAAATACTAAAATGTAATTTTTTGTTAATCTAAATATTTCCAAAGGTGTATTGATAAGTATATATTTTTTAGAACAAGTATTTAAAATGTAAATATTTCAAATGAATTTTATCTTAATAATACATTTGGAAATCATTGCCAAAAGTAAGTATGTTTTGAGTTGGTATCAACTTACCAAGCTTCTTTAAAAGATAAAGAAAAAATTACTTTTTAGCACATTTTTACTGCACCTTTTTTTTTAAAGTTCATTTTATGGATAAGGAAATTGTTGTTCGTCTAATCAACTATACACATAAAATCATTGTAGCATAAAAACAAATATTTAAATTAACATTTCAAAATACTTTGTGCATTTTCGAGAACCATGAGTTAATCTATTTCCCTGAATATTCAAAACTACAGAAATTAGTGTTATGTAACAATTTTTTTTTAAACCATAAAGATTTTATTTTAATTATGTAGGAGAAAATTTATACATTTGCTCGAATGTACCTCGATTTACGGTTGGGGGAAATCTAAATATCCTTTTTTAAAAAAAAATCTATTTTGCTTTAGCAGACTTTTTAGGTGAATGGTAACCCTGAAGCTATCATTTAATTAATATATTACATAATATACTTCCCACACCATTAAATTTGAATATTTCAACTGCCTTATCCTTCTTAAAAGTCGGAGCAGGTTCAGCACAGGAATCAAATTCAATTAACTTGCCTGTGAAATAAACAATACAATCAGTGAAGTGCGAATACCTCACACACTGAAGCAGTGGCATATGTACGGGGTGGGGTCTTAGGGGTCTATAGCCTGAAGCAGGAATAATAAAAAGCCAGCAAATTTTGTTTAAATATTATATATATTCTTATCGATATTTGATATTATTATTAATTAAATATGAATATTGATCATCAATTAAATTTGAAAACTGTTTCTATTAAATTATAAAAAATGTATTTTGAATAAATACTACATAATAAGGCTTGTATATTTTTTCCATAAAAATTGGTTTAATTAAAGTACACCTTTCAACCACATCGTTGGCTTAATTCCAAATCACAGATTCAGCATATGTAGCGAAAGCTGCTTAGCATTGAAATACAACCTCCAGTATTCCAATCAATTCTTGTTTTTTTAAATAAATTCACATTTAGAAGTGAATTACTTGAATTTCGTCACAAAGCAGCTTTCGCTACACATGCTAAATCTGTGGTTTGCGAATTAAGCCGACACATTGTGTAACCCTTAGGTGGCAAGTTTACGAATCCGCTCAAAGTCCGCAATAGAACTGGCCGATGATACTGTATCATCTCCAAAAGGATATACATTACATTAGCTACTTAATAGTGACTGATCTTTACCTGCCATCTAATAAAAACAAGAAGCCTTCAACCATTTGAAAGATAGTCACCTTTTACATTTAATAGCATACAAACTACCTTCAATATCAAAAATGGTAGTATTTATTATATAACTACAAGGAGTATATGATGTTAGTTATAAATTGTAGATTTCTAAGTAGCACAGATTTAAAGTTAAAGCTCTAGCAAAAATGTTTAAAAATTCTTGATTTCGAAGCTCTAGTAGTTTTAAATACAATATTCGAATTAGGGTCATTCAAATACATAAAGTGTGAATTTTATTTCAGTAAGCTTTTTCGTTTTCAAGGTAGTATCACACCAACACAAGAGAGTCACTAGTAGGATTTTGTAGTCCTATTTAACTACTCTCATTAAAAGATTGAAATGTATTCATAGGTGAAAGCCAAGGATTTTTTTAAAAAAAAACCAGGTAAACTTACTAGCAACATTTAAAATTCTAAAGTTACTTTTTAAATATCTCAATTCTACTTTCTTAAATTTATAATTCCACTTTATTAAATTACATAAAAATTGTAAATTTGTATGCTGTTATGGACATTTTACTTTGTAGATCTTGACCAAAAAGTTATAAGGCTGTTTACATATCAAAACAAATGTATTTCAATGCAAAAATAGCTGTTTGAAGTTATAGCATTGCCAAAACAAGTTAAAAAACACTTAAGCCAATGTAGATCTTAAAGATAAATTTGCTATCTTACCAGTAGCAGGTGACCCAGAAGCCAATTGGATTTCTTGAAGTTTTGTGTTACTTTCTATCATTCTCTTGCCGCTGTAGTAGATCGTAAATTCGTTGTTCAGCGGAGACATTGAGAGATCGCCAATGGTCCCCAAACACTCCTGCAAGCTGTGAAACCCATAATGTTCGAACGAAAACTGTCGGTTGTGATTCCTATTGGAAGACATTATTTTCAGAGGAGTTTAAATTCAAAATACCTACAAATTGTTTTACTTTTACAAAATAAGAATTATGTGAGAAAATAAGAGGAATTTTCACACAATGCAAGTGAAGTATACAATAATATGAAGTGAATGTAAAACCATAGATACTTTGGGAAAGCGGGTAATTTTCGGCTTTCGAATTTCCAGCTAATAACATGCAATCACAGCTACCGAACCCGCTAGTATGTGCTGCTACTTTGTTGACAGCTAATTCGAAAGCCAAAAATTACCCACTATCCCAAAGTTATGGTAATAGTCTAGAAAAGTGTCAAAAATAAAAATTAAAATGTTTATTAATTTATATTTAAACAGAAAAAAGGACAAAATACACCTAACTAATATTTTGAACATTTGATAACCATTCAAAACAAATTATTTTTTTCTTTGAGAATTATCAGACTTCTTATACTTCATGTCAATTTTACGTTTTTCCATATGAATTAAAATCCTGTCAGACTGGATTTCCACAATTTTTAATAGAAAATGTACATAATAATCACCTTTAATTTCACACATCAAAAACTTTTCATAGGACTATTTAAAGTAACCTTTATTTTAGTGCTGTCAACGGGTCATCAAAGGTTAATTCATCAGTTTATTAAATGTATAAAAATTAAAAATCACGAGTTTTAATTTTAAAACTAAAATTATTAACTTTCTCAATCTTTACCTTCGTGTGACCACTCCTACCTATGAGGTGGGAAAAGAATGTGTAAAGCAGCAAAATTTTAAAATTACAACTTCCAGAAACAAGAAAATATTCCAAACAATGAAATGATAGTACAAGAATCTTAGCAGGTAGTCTTATAATAATTGGTAAAAATATGAGTCAAAGTTATATCAATTCTTAAAAAAGCAAGAAAAAACAGGAACCAGTTTGTGGATTTGACCCTATTGTACATTTTTCTTCCTTGAACAATGTTAAGGTCATATGCTGCAGGTTTCTGTGTGTTGCCACTTCGATTATTGAAATAAATAATAACATCCATTCAAAGTTAAGCAAATGAGATATTGAAAGTTTAGGTACATTGTATGAGCTGTTAGAAGTCTATTGATAATAAAATAATAATGCATAATTGTAAGTTGTGTGTTCAGATCACAGGGACAGCTTATGTGCTTCAAACCCACTCTCTAAACTTTCATGTGAAACTTAGGGATAAATGGATATTTGCATCAGTCTCCTTACTGGGTTATACATAGGTTTTTAATTGTTTTAATTTTGCAATGGAGTTGTATAGCAGCGAAATGAGCCACATCCCAAAACACAAATGGAATATTAGTTTTGTTTAAATCTGCAAGAAAGATATAGGGCAACAGGCAACATTGACTATGTTCTCCGCGTTGTTATGTTAGAGCTGTACAAAGGGATATTAATGGGGTACCAGATGTATTATAGGGCACTTCTTTTTGCACCGTTTTATTTGGCGTTATTTTTTCGGATTTATGCCGTTTCTGGCAACTTAATTTCATAGAGGTTGGTATTCCTGATTCTTCCACTGACAACAGCACAATGCAAACCTGAATCATCATGCTGCGTGTGCCATGTAGGTAGGCAGATCTCGGAACTTTTTGAGACAACTTCGAATATTTGTATTGTTATATCGAATTATTATTGATGTTTATATCATATTTTGTAATGTATATTCTTGTTCCTGAAATTTCACAAGCAATGCATAACAACCAGTGTAAAGAACATCAATGGGCAATTTTCATTTCCTATCCATTTGACATTTCTATATATACAACATAAATTGGGATTACATTAGATTTTGGTTTTTGCACGGTTCTATGGAAAAACAATTTTCAAATGTGGCCGAATTTTTTTTATAATAAGTAGGTGTATGTTTAAAAGGGTGTTAAAATCTATATTAATTGATATGATGATGTTCTGCAGGAAGTTTGTACAGAGCACATAATTATATATTTGACTGCTGGAAAGTTTGCCTATAAGCACTATTATCGACTGCTTGAAGGGGGTACCAGCTGCTATCCTAATTAGTCAGAAGCCATAGGATGGAGACCACAATTGCCCGGACCCATAAATCAAGTTTACAAGTTTGACATTAGCGTACTGTACGTACGCTTGAAACAGTTGGCTAATAATTAAATACCAGAAAAGTCTATATGCTGCTTCTGTTTCATAAAATTAAATTCTAAAATTTTATCCGTGCAAATTGAAACTATTTTTGCAACCATTTTGGTCGCCAAGAAAAATTAAAAAAAGTGTCCTATTCTATATGTGTTCCAGTAATGGCACAACATGTTATGAAAGATTAAGTTTGCAGAATAGGCATAGGCATATTGGTGATGATTTGACTAGACATGTGTCTTTATGCACTATGTCTAATCATGTCTGTTAAGGCATAACGAAAATAAAATAATTTTGGTTCAAGTTAAAAATGAAGTCTTTCACAAAAAAATCTGTTAAAGTGACAATTTACGTTTTCAAAAACTAAAATCTCTATTTCATTTAAAATTTAATGGAAGATTTTCATCCTTAAAAAAATTAAAGTCAAATTTACGTTTTCAAAAACTAAAATCTCTATTTCATTTAAAATTTAATGGAAGATTTTCATCCTTAAAAAAAATTATAGTCACTAAAATACAGAAATGATTTCATTTACATAGATACCTAAAGTAAGCTACGGAGAAATCCCTCATCCGAAGGCCAGTCGGGAACATCTTCACAACATTGATTATTTGGCCCTCCACATCGAGAGGAAGGAGTTTGGTGGAACTTGTAGCACGGAATCGAGGGGGAAGGTCCCGCTTGAATTGCGCTGAATAAGAAACGGAAATTACTGGATTACGCAAAACAGAAGCTGAGTTACTGGCAGCAGGAGTCGATTCCTTCACTGGAGCATGGTTGCTGACAGCAGCAAATGGCCTGCTGGCAAAGGGAGTAAGGTTGCTAACAGCAGGTGATGGCCTGCTGACAAAAGAGGAAGTATTGCTGACAGTGGGAGATGGCCTGCTGACAAAAGAGGAAGTATTGCTGACAGTGGGAGATGGCCTGCTGACAAAAGAGGAAGTATTGCTGACAGCGGGAGATGGCCTGCTGACAAAAGAGGAAGTATTGCCAACAACAGAAGACGGCCTGCTGACAAATGGTGTAATGTTGCTAACAGCAGGAGATGGCCGATTGGTAAAAGAAGAATTATTGCTGACAGTGGGAGATGGCCTGTTGGCATAAGGAGGAACATTGTTGGCAATGGAAGATGGCTGGCTGACAAAACGGGAAGTATTGCTGACAGCAGGAGATGGCCTGCCGACCAAAGATGAAGTATTGTTGGGAAAAGAGGAACTATAGCTGGTAGCAGGATATGACCTGCTGACAAAAGAAGATGGTCGGTTGCTAGTAAAAGAAGGTCTACTTGGCACATAACGGGAAGAGTACTTGTTATGGCGAGTCGCCTTGACCGGCTTCTTCTTGGCTGGTTTTTGCATGGCCACCATCTTCTGTATGTGCTGTGTGCTTTCATCTGCTACGACTGTCAGCTTGTAGTCTCCTCCTTGTTTATAGATTGAGACAACGTCAGGAATGGCATTTAGGAGCTCCACGTCGTCTTGGAAGCCGAATTTCTCGGCGGGAATAGGGCGCCCAAGCATCTGCCGGTAGTCCTTCCTGAACTCAGATAGGGTGCATCCTTTCTGAAAGGGCATGAGAAGGCTACGGATCTCCTTCTTGAGGTTGTCAAAGGCTGCGTCATTGTCTGCCATTTCTGTTGGAAAAGTGAAAACATAAGCATTCAATGGTATATCAAGCTTTTTTAATTATTGCAAACTTTCAGAGATTAATTCCAAAATTACTTCAAATTAATTCAAAATTACTTACTAAAATACTTGAAACATGAAGAATGTGTTTTATTTACAAATGGCTGTGTGGATCTACATTCATTGAAACCAATTAAAAAATTTCTGGCAATTTTTTTAAAAAAATTGGCTTACACTTAGATAAATAATATAAGTTTTGTGATGCATACTATAAAAAAAAATTTAGAAAAGTAAAAAACGCTAAGCCCCCTAGCTCCACCTGCCGAGTGTTCGTTTCTTGTTGGCTGCTTTGGCAAGGTGGTGTTATTTCTTCTTTTTTGGCTAAACGTACCGAACCCGACCTGGTCGCTTCATATACTTCAACACAACCTCAGAAATGCTGAGCCAAATAACCAAAAAAATTACAACTATGGCTTTCTTCAGAAACTGCTATGTAAAAAACTTCTAACTTCTAAAATGTAAATACAAAACTGAAGAATTTTATATATAGTAGATATACAAATTGTGCACTACGAAAAATTTAAAAAGGAATTGTGAAAAATTGAAAATACATCATATTTTTAAGCTATTCTCTCTATTTCACCTCAAATTGTAAAAATAAATCCAATTTCGAGAAAATATTGCGGAAATAGAAAATTGTATTTAAAAAATTATTCAGTTTTTTTTTTAATAATACATGATTTTCTCTATATTTCACTTATTCTCAGCAAATTACATGCTTCCCAATTATTCAACTGTTACATATCACGACTCTCGGATTACGTTACTTTTTAAGATGTGTATAACCACACCTGGGCATTAGTTTTGTGCTTTTGAAACTGCAAAACAAGCAACAGATTCCCCCTTTTGAATAAATAACTTTTTAACCTTTTTTTTGTGGGTTAGAATAGAAATGTGTTCTAGATAGGGACTCTTCTGAACGAGCAAAAGGAAATTATGGCATGAATGGTTGAATACCATAGCATTGTGATGGGACAATATAGCACACAACAGATGAGTAAATCCTTGACAGGTGTCATTTAACACAATTTCTCTGTTGGTTCATTAATGAACCCCACTAGAGCTGCAGAGTCGGCTATTAGTGTCAATTCGAAGTCTATCCCGATGGTAAGATCCGGGAACACAACGTTGTATTTTAAAACCATGGTCCGATGATGAAAACAACATCTAGCATCCGACACAACCTCATAACATTGAACTATGATGACATTTAATGTGCACCATCCCTTATACATGCTGGTGGAAACTGTGGATATTTTTAGATGACTTTGTAATTTAGGAATGAATCTGGCAGACCTCCAACCACAAGATCACTACAGCTTAACTTGCCAAGTCCACTAGATATTCAAGCACATAGCCACTGTGCTTTTACCACTGGGCCCTCCAGAACATTTTCTCAAACCAGATTTTAAAGGGAACAATTCTTGGAAAATATGTTGCTTCAAGAAGCAAAATTTTACAACTTTTTACATACTCGCTAAACTGTGCTCACAACAACAAAGCATTATCCAGACTGCCCCTTTTATGAGAAACTTGCAATTACCTTTTACGTCACCATTCCTAGACAACTATAAAATCTCCTACCGTTATCTATTGGTCATAAGCCCCTTCCTAGGATTGACCTTGTTATGTAATATATGAACAGGTGATAAAGGCGCAATGTCAAATAAATAGGTTTTTATTTTTAACAACGTGCCTTTTTCAGCAGTATAGCAAAACTTTCCCTGTCATTTACACTTGACATAACTTCTTTATTGCCAAAATGAAATTACAGTTTAATAGTTCCCTTTGGAAATTACGAAGTGGTATGAGAATCTCATTTTTGACATAACTGACATGGGCCCTTTATTCCTTTTCATATAAAAATTATACAAAAAAAATTTTTAAAGACAATTGCTCAGACAGCATTATGAGCAACATTACTGCACTTTACTGTCCCATTTTTTGATGATTGGTAGGTAAGTTTTTCTGTAACACATTTGAAATAACTAAAAAAATATTACTTTTGAGTTATGTCACTTTTAGAGCAAGAGTGTGATATATTATTACAGCCCCATGAAGGGGTAAACCCCATGTAAAGTCAAAAGAAAAGATGGAAGAAAGAAAGGAGGAAGAATGAACACAACATAGTACTCATTCTTCCTCACAACATCTGAAAATAATCAATATATACTATAGAAAAATAATTATCCCTGAATGTATTTTGATCATAAAACCCAGACCAAGTGTCCTGCTCAATTGCTACAATGTCGAAAATATACAAAGTTGGTTGCTATTGAAGACAAGTAGTATAAACATAAAAAAATATGTTACAGTTAAACTGGGTAGCTACTCAAAGAAGAAAAAACTTTATTTGTAATACTAACCGTGTGTGTTTTGAACATGAGCAATTTCATGCTTTTTTTAAAAAGGACATCTTTGTGCAATTTTTCACAAAAATATCATACATTTATTTGACTTGTATTTTAATTTAAGTATAAAATTTAAAACTCGTTTTCAATATTAATCTTCTTTACCAAAAATACGGGTAGTTACAGGCCACACTGCATCACAAGGTTTGGTTCATGAATACATATGGGCCTAGAGGGGGAAGAGGATAAATGGCCAACCTGGTTGGCCCACCTTCCTGTACAGGATGGCAGTTAAACTATACATGTGGAGTTATTCCCCATGGAGTTATAGAGAGGAAGCGTATACTGCAGCCGAAGGCGACACTCCAATCCACACTGGTCATACAAAGGTCAAGAGGGGGTAATAAGTTAACAAACAACCTGGTCAATGTGCCTCACTTTCCTCTACATGATGATTATCATTTATTTAGATAGGCTAATTCCATATTGAGTTATAAGCGACAGCGATTCTGCAGCTAAGAGCAACATGTGGTTCAAAAGTCAGAGGGCATAATGTATTAAAAAAGCTGGTTCCACGGGGAATCATAATGATTTGGCGAATGTTGTTTTTTAGTATACAATTATTTGCGATAAAATACCTCGGACCGATTTTCTAGACACTCACGTCAAAAGTATTGTGCAAAGCCTAGCAAACAAAAAAATTAACATAATATAACTCAAGACTAACTTTTGCTTACGCGAGTTGAAAAGTAAATATCGAACAAATAAAATAAACTTTACAAAAGGAAAATATTGTAATGAAATAAATATATGGAACAGATGTAGTATAGAACATTTGGTGCGGTTTTTTTTTTTGCGTTGAAAAATTGCCGTTAAATATAGTTCTTGGTATGCAAAAAAACGATTATGCAGTGCGATGATGTCATAGGGTTGCCAGATTGAAAGTCACCACAAGAATGAATAGGAAAACACCAAAAATGTCAGGTGGGGTTGCCATACTATAAATTTATCTCCTCTATAAAACACGCCAAAAAAAACCTTGCGTGCCAAATGTCCTATACTACATCTGTACCAAATATATCTATGTGGTTTTAAAATGTATGTGCATAATTTATTTTAATGATTTTAAAAAAGTTTTCATTTCTGAATTAAATTGAAGCAAGTTGAACTAGTTTAAATTTACTCAATAGATTAATTTTAATAAAAAAAAATTATGCGAAATTAAAAAAATACTTTAATAAAAATGTAAGTTGGTGCATTTGCAATATTAATTTTCTTTGACTTTTAGTAACATTTTGTAGAACAAATAAAGTATATTTTTGCGAATTAAAAAATACAAAAATAAAGTCACAAAATATCCTTTGTAAAACAGTCACGCGCTAAACAAAAAAAAGAGAATAAAGCAGCTGTCCCTAAATATTGTCTATAATTACAAATTAATTAGCAACATCAAGTTCAATATAAGTTTCAGTTCACAAAAGAGGAGTTAAAATTAAAAGAAGAAAGGTAAGAAACATTGAAAACTTTATCTCTGAATTTCTGCTGGGAAAGAATAACGTTCCATTACCTTCCTTAATTTCACAATTTTATCACAATATCTAAATTAAAAAGTTTATTAATTCTATAAATCACGTCATTTAAATTTTGAACTCGTCCTACATGTGGAGTAACAAATAACACAAAACATAAAAATATCAACAAGTCAGTATAACAGTTACAGTAAGAAAATATTTTAGAATGTTACGGCCAAAACGTCAAAACTGGTTGGTTTGGTTTGGTTAAATAACGTCGCACTATAGCTGCACAGTGGGCTATTGGCGACGGTTCGGGGCCTATCTCGAAGGACAGGCGCGGGAACGATGCCTCGTATTTTTGAACCATGGTCAGATGACGAGAAAACATATGAACTGGCACCCAACGCCTTCAATAGACGTCGGGACTTTGGACCCCGATCAGATTTATCGTGCACCAGTCCCGTAGCCGATAATTTTTGTGGAAGTTCTAGACAATATTCCTAGTATTTTGCAGCGAAGCTGGCAACCCTCCGATCACAAGATCACTACTTTTTTACTTTTCTTAGTCAAGTCCATGTAGGTCCATCAAGTTATGTAGGAAAATTTGCCAGAATCGTATGAGGGGTCGTTCATATATTGCAGAATGAACATGTAGGGAAAGAGGTTTTTGTCCTGCATGGATTTATGTTTAATTCCTAAGTTATGGTATCCCTTGTTTCGATTATTTTATGTCGCGATTCTTTTATTTTAATCAAAATTGCGCCTCAAAATTTGCGCCAAGGCCATGATTTTCTTACTGTAAGCAGTGGCGGCTCGTGGACTACAGCAAATACAGCCGGGCTGTACCTAAATTTATTAGTGTATTTTAAAACTAAAATCAGATATTTTACTAATTTTCTTAAATGAAGATTAGAATTGAAAATGAAATTTTTGCCATAAGTAAACCAAATCTCCGATGTTGCCGTAATGCACAATTCAGGAGGGGAAAAAGCTCCATTCAATCAAAACTGCAGCCGAAAAGCGAAGTTCGAAATTGGCTACATCGTACGTAATATGACTTCCCCTATACGCTAAAATGAGGGTTGTGACGACAAAAACTCAGCCCAAAAGGATTTTCTCAACTCAGGCTGCACTTGGTATTTGATAAACTGATTGGCTCGTGTGTGATTTGCGGGGATGGGTAGGAGAACCGAGAAACTCTCCAACCAGAAATAGTTTTTGTCATAAATTTATTGTGGGCTGTTGTTTCGTTATTTAAGTTAATATTATAATTGACCGATTCGCATGTTTAAAAGAAAGGAGGATTGCTTTAATTTTCAAAAAATAAGTAAGTGTTTTCTATTTTTTTCGCATGTTATCATTTCGTAAAAATTGAAAGGAAACTTTGATTTGAGTAATAAATAATAATTTCCGTTCATGTATGGTTGTGGAAAATAGAGGGAGGGGGGCGTGGGAGAAATTCCCATGATTTCGGCTGCACTAACATTTTGGACCACGGGCCGCCACTGCCTGTAAGTATTGTCATACGCAGTAACATCAACAGTTTTAAGCACACACACGTTTGTGTGCTAATGTCACAGGCTCCTAACGTCGAATTATGGCACCGGACAATTGTGATCTCCGGATTTCGACTAAACAGGATAGCAGCTGGTACTCCTTTCGGTTAGAAAAATAAATAGCAAAACTATTTTCTTTCTTTTGCCTATGCACATGCTGAAAATATTTTTAGGCACCAGGAAATATTTTCAGTTACAGGCCTGCCTTGAGGTTAAACGATGTTGCGGCCCTTTTTGAACATTTGAAGACAATTTAGAACCCCTAAAAAATTGCGCAAATACCTTTACTTACTTACGAACCCAGAGACCCGTGCCCACTTTGCCCCCTTCCCCGAGGGGAGAGAGAGAGAGCGCAGGTTAAAAAAAAACACAGGCTTTGGGATGGCACGGGCCAGGAGAAAATGGTCCCCCCAGCACTCCGGAAGCCCAGCCGGCCCCCAGCCCCGCCCGGCGGGGAAGGCACTAGACGACGCTACAAACGCAGCGCGCGCTCGGCCCCAGACAACATTTATTAAAAATAAAATACAAATTAATACATGCGCATCTGCACTCCTTGTGCGAGCTGAAACACTAAATCATAACATGCTATAGTCATTAAGCCTGTGTTACAGCCATTACGAATTTTTATTTATTATTCTATTCTTATTTATATGTATATACATTTGTACAACACTTATCAATTTATTATAATTATATATTAGTTCATTTAGTATCTCTGCTTTGTTCTAGTATATATACTAACAGTATACAATATAAATAATCAATTTATATAATAAAGAACTATTTCAAATAAAAAAAAATTCTACATCACACAGCCGCGTTCCTACACTGAAGACATTTTAGCTAAATTAAATTATTTTTATTGAACCAATAAACAAATAATATGCCAAATAGTAGAACAAGGAACATTTATTCTATTATGAACTATTGTTATTAACATTTATTCCAGGAAGTATAATTATAGTTTGTTTATTTACTTATTTATATCAGGACGCAAGGGAGAACAACAGATCCAGATTACTTAAATTAGTTTAGTTTAGTTTTGTTAATTAACGTCGCACTAGAGCTGCACAGTGGGCTATTGGCGACGGTTCGGGGTCAATCTCGAAGGAAAGACCCGGGAACACATACACATTCACACACACATTCATACATGCACCTCGTTATTTTAGAACCATGGTCAGATGACGAGGAAACACCTGAACTGGCACCCAACGCAGATTACTTAAATAAAATTCTTAATAGTCCATAATTTTACCAAGTCCAGCGGCCCGGGGATTCTGAGAGCAGCATCTAATCTGGCATCCGACGCAACCTCAAGAGTCGTCAGGACATTGAATTACGATTAGATTTAGCAATAAGAACAAATTTGAGAACCCTTCAATTACCAAAAGGTTATACACACATGCTGGGTAATGAACCCTCTCCCATCGGGTGCTTGTCCGAACCCTTATTCATTAACCATTCGTTATTCATTAACCATTCGGCCCCCACGGACCTCCACTGAGCTAAATAGACGAATCGGAAGGTTTGGTTTGGTTAATTAACGTCACACTAGAGCTGCACAGTGGGCTATTGGCGACGGTTGGGGTCTATCTCGAAGGAAAGACCCGGGAACACATACACATTCACACACACATTCATTCATACCTGCACCTCGTTATTTTAAAACCATGGTCAGATGACGAGGAAACACCTGAACTGGCACCCAACGCCTTCAATAAACGTCCCTTTTTATTTAACTCATGATCTTTCTGATGTCCATTTTTGAGATGTTTGGTAAAAAACAAAAATCACAGGAAAATTACTGAAAATGATAACGTACTGTATTTATGTTGAAAGTAGCTCAAAATAAAAATAAATATATATATTTCTAAAGAGTCTATTTATAAAAAAAATTCTAAAACAACATTTTTCTTCATAACCCAAAACATTCTGATTTTTAATAATTCAATACATAGCACTTCAAAAGAAGTTACAGTGAATAAGAATAAAAAATAACAGGACGACATAAATGAACACTCCCCCCAATCCCTTTTTATCAACAGTGGCGGCGGCGGCGGCGGCGTGATACAGCGGCATGGACAGCGGGACAATCGTTTATCTTGTCAACCGATTTCATAAACCAAGCAACCTTTTTCATTATTTATAATTGTCCATTTACATACTTTGATTTATTTTTATTTTAATCCTGTGTTATACACGGTATAAGTAAATTAAAAACAAAAATCTTTTCAATTAAATGCAATGCCATTCAGTGTATTTAATAAAAAATTCTAAAACAAAAAATTAAATTTTGAAAAATTAATAAATAAAATAACAAAGGAAATTTGTTGCATTACTGATAAATAGCATTAATTTGTGAGTTTTTAGGAAGCAGGAATAAGGTCCATTCAAAACAAAACCGTTAGTTGAGCAGTGCAGGCCTGTAGCCAGAAAATATATTCAGGGGGGGCAAACACTATTCCAGGTAGGGCAAGAGGGGAGGGGGGGGGGTTAACTTTCAACTTAATTACATAAAAATTTAGCAGTTTAATTATACATACTTTTTCAAACCTTGTACCATTAAAATATATAATATTGTTTTTATTCTGAATCAAATATCTATATTTCCTTGTATTATACACATGCACCTACCAACGTATGCGATTTGTCTATATGTACGAATTTTAAGCATTTTGTACGCTTATATGATTAATTTGTAAAATTTTAATGTAATTCGAAGGGATTTTTTATTTTACAAAAATCATCAAAAGAATTTCGAAAACTCTGAAAACAACATAATACTTAAAAAAATATGGTGAATAAATGAATTTTTTGCTGAAAATGCTTAACTTTTTCTTCTTTAAAAATGTTATGTCTAGTCAATAATTTCATCAGGGTGGTAGTAAATAAAAAGCAAAATGAGCAATAACCATTCAATGTTTTTTAAAAACTATAGACTTTTGTAATGTTATACAATACATTTCATACAAGATTGTTGTAAAAATAAATTATAGTATAATACTATTAAGTTTATAAAAAATATATAATAATATAAATACTTGTAAAAATCTCATTTGCTTTTGATATTAAATGGGAGAAAATATTTTAGCAGTAAAATTTTTTTTGGAAAATTACACTGAACAATATTTCTAAAGCACGCAAAAAAATGTGGTCTTTTTTTTAAGCTGGCAAAAATTAACGTCAACAACGAAAAAATAAAATAAAGTGTGGTACAGATTTCAAAAAATAATCTTTTAACTAATAAATAAAGAATTATAAAATCTTTAATATTGTATAATTGGAATATTCTTTGATAAACATTTATAAAAATCTGCTCTGGGTAATTTATAAGAATAAAACGTGGTTTAAAAACGTTAAGATACACTTAAATGTTAATTTTATTAATGTTATATCTCTTGAAAATGGACTTATCATAACGTTAAATAAAAATATCTTTAAATGTCAAATGCAATTTTTCTATTATTTTTTTGTTTTTGATATATCTTTACCAAAAATAACAAATCAGAAACCGCCTTCTCATAAAACAACAAAATATTAAGAGTATTTTTATACAGTATTTATACTATCGACATTCATACTTTGGATGTAGCAGCATTGAATAGTTAGGTAAATCGTAATTGGTTTAGGAAATTCTTACTACATATAACTCATTACAATTAACAACAACTTAAATTCCGTTGCACATTAAAATTAAATGCGCAATTGTATTTTAAAGTTAAGCAATTACTTTAGTAAATTTACAATTTAATTTGATTAACTATATTAATTTGATTAATTATATTTTCTTAAAAATTTGAATTTGAAAACGTTTGTAAATCAACCATGGGGATTATCATAAAAATGGCATTTTGATTTCAATTTATAAATATTGCAAAAGAATACTTAACTTCATTTTGTAAAAAGGATAAATTAACGAATGACATGTATCATTAGATACTATATAGCCCCTAACGTTTTTTTGCTTAATTTTCTGAAAATGTAATTTTTATAAATTAACTAGCATATTTAATAAGGTAACACTTACTTTGCTACTTTGATTTGGGATTTAACAATGTGTCAGCTCGAAGAGCCCTTACATTTCCATGGGCATCATGTTTGGCATTCACTTGTTAACCAATCCGTCCATATTATAACTTCGTTAAGATGAAAAATATAGTAACATTTACATCACTTGTGCTGGGATCGTTGCTAGTCTCGCTGAACACATCCGCTTTCTTGTCCGATATTTGTATTTATTTAAAAAAGCAAGCCATAACCATTAACCATATCCATAACTTGAATGATGTTCAAGCAACTTCCATGCTCTTAACCAACCTATTGCAACAAACGACGTATAGCAACTCTGAGCTATGCTCTGCGGGGCTTTTGCAGATATAACAGCCAATACGCTGAAAGAAAGCATCAAAAGCCCCAACAATTTTGTGGAAATACATACTACCCTGGGCAGTATAGGCTAAATTACACTGGTGAGAAAACAGGTTGACAATGGACAAACTCAACAGGGGTCGGATGAACTTGGGACTTTAACCATAAATACTCAATTTAGAGTTTCCTGTTTGCCTGTTAAAATCGATGTCCTAATGAATGGGTACGAGTTATTCTTATATTGCTTGAGGGTCTCAGTTACACTATCTGTTGTCGATAGTCTTTATTCTGCTTTTTTCCGAAAAAAGCGACGCCTTTTGTCTGCAAGAATTCTATCCTCCCTGCAGGGGGGGGAAGGGGACGGCAACACATGTCATACGAGATGGACTACTCCCCACTAGTTTTCAAAAAGACAGGTAAATTGGCGGAAAATAAGCCATGGGGCTAATGATTTGTCTGGTCCCTGGTCAGGTTCAATTGCCAGAGATGGTTACTGACGCTGAGGGGGGAAGGGGGGGGGGCGCGTTTGAATAGCTTCTATGCATAGAAGAGGAGGTTTTGTCTTGATGCCAAATATTGAATTCAATTGTGTTTTTGTCTTTTTGTCCTGAAAAATAATTGGGTTTTTCAGTGTGAGATTCTAGAAAATTACATTAATTGCTGAAGGGGGGGGGGGGGGCAAATAAAATTCTAGGACGGGCAAATAAAATCCTAGGACGGGTAACGCCCCCCCCCCCCCCCTGGCCCCTAGCTAGCTACAGGCCTGGAGCAGTGTGCAACGTAATAAAAAGTAACCTGCTTTTCTGTCAATCCATAAGGAACTTCTTCAAAATATTCCTTGAATTTAGTTAATTCCTCAAATCTTTTTTTCCTTACACAGAATATTTTTTTGATTTTTTTTTTTAATGTTTTTATTTTGGGTAATTAATTGTCTGCAAGTTTTATTATATAGGAGGTCCGTTTTTCATAACGTAATAAGATTTTATTTTTGAAAAACAATTCCTTAAAATAATTAAAAGTCAGACGAAATAACCTAAACACAAAAACAAACGAACTTAAAACGAAATAACAAGTTAGACGATTTAATGAAAAAATAAAGACTAAATATATCGAAAATAATTAGCCCAAAAAAAATCTCAATTGCCAAATGTGACCTTAAAGAACCAATCTGGCAATCATACTGCGCACGAAACAAATGTCTAAGGTTGCTTGAAAATTCGGTAAAAGCTGTAGATGACCTAGCCAGCCAGATCAGCGTAGAGACTGTGGCCAGGCACGTCGCGCCGGGGGGGGTTTGGGGGGGAGTCCGACCCCCCCAATAATTTGGAAACCCTAAAAGTTGGGAATTTCAGGATTTGAAAATACCAGAGTTGGGAATTTCGGGGTTTGAAAATACCCGAGTTGGGAAAATGTATGTTTGAAGAAAATTAATATTTTTAACAAATGAAAGCGAAAACACCAAGGTTATCAAGCAAATGCTTGCCGACCCCTCTTCTTTCTGTTTTTACAGATATTGTTCTTTTCCAAGCACCTTGTTGCTTTTTCTCAGTGATTCATGCATCCTGTCGGGGATTGCAATGATTGGTCATTACGTCACATATGCTATTATTTTTTTTATGAATCCCTGGGAATTGAATATTTCTACTATGCTTTTTCTTCCAGATCTTTTCTTTTTTTGTTAAGTAACAACAGGCGTCTTTATGTCGAGACTTTCAGTCAAATACATCGAGAAGAAAATTTATTGGAATACATGTGATGTTCTATGATTAATGAAGAAAACTGAATTATTTTTTTTATTACGAATTTGGTTTCGGTTTATTTCAGGAAAAGTTATCATCCTGAACGAACTTTTTATTGACTGTTCTATACTCTTCTTCGTACATCTACAAAGGTATTCCAGTTAACAAAATATAAGCAGTCCTGAGTTCAAGTTGATCACGCTCTTGACTAAGATATTTAGAGTTTTGCTGCTGTACATCCGCTGCCCTCTTTCGTGTCTTCAAAAACGTCTCTCTTCCAAAAGTGGTTGGTTTTAGTCTTTGTATTTTTCCTGATGAACTTATCTGCAGGGACAGCAGACCAATCCGATGTATCTTGTATTCTCGTGTCTATTCCATCTACACTGCAGAAGTTATGTCAATCTTCTACCTAATTGGTTTGTACCCTTTATTTGTCATCCTCTTTTAGACTGAATTTGAGTGATCAAGTTAATACTTTAAATTTGTGTTAGTTTGCTTTTTTTTCAAAATAATATAGTAACTTTTTCTTTCACTAAGAAAGCCTTATTGTTCACCTGGGCACAACGCGTAGAATAGGTAACCATTATTATATATCACTGACCGTACATAATGATATATTAAGACAAAGTTATTATAATATAAAAGTAGATATTATTTTATAAAAATATCCACCGTATAATATATAAAATATATAAATAATTTATAAAAATATCCAACGTATTCCTGTTTACTTAAATGAAAATTAATTTTTCATATTTTTTTTAGAGTTTAGGTTCATTTAAGTATAATTCATATAGGCTTTTGCATTAATTCTCAATTAATGTAAGTTTTATGTCAGGAAAATTACAAATTATCTTCGTACATATTGTTTTCAAATAAAGTATTCTGCAATAAATGAAATGAATTAAAACAATATAAAAACATGTATCGTAGCTTTCCACTGTTTATTTAATGCCTTTAATCCTACCTCTAATCTATAAAAAAGATGAAAAATGTCGGCCAGTTGCAACTGGAAATATTTTGCAAATGTATAGTTGGGAATTTCGAATCTTTAAGTTGGGAAATTTCTTGTTTCAGCCCCCCCAAATTTTTTTTGATGTGACGGCCCTGACTGTGGCCTCTACATTCACCTGGCTGACAGAGATGGTTTAAGCACTAATCTGATTGGTTGACGCTCATGAACGAGATTCGGTCTTCGTTATAGATCAGTTAACAAAGCTTTAACAACACCGTTGACAAATCGCCAAATTCATTACTCTTGGCAGAATTATAAAGTGCGGATTTTGTTTCTAAGTGTTTTCGGTTTGAATTGATTGAATGGGTTCATTTTTTGGGATGTTTTAAGCGTTTCAAGAAAAGAAAAATTAAATAAACTAAACAAATGTATTTAATAACTTTTTTAATTGATAAAATTTAGAAGAAAAAAAATTTAAATTTGTTTTATTTTAAATTGATTTTTTTTTTAATTTATCTGTGGTCATCGGCGAATCTACCGATGACAGGACCCTTCGCCACTGATTACAAGTCCATAGGCGGCTTAAGGCCTAAACGACACAAGCGGCCGCTGGGGCCGCCGGACTAAGAATGTCGCCAAACTTTCGGGAAAAGTGAAAATTTAAATGATTTTAGATTCGGAAATTTGTAGACAACAGTTGGCATTTCCTAGATTTATTTTTTCTAAAAACAATACGTTCTATAAAATTTTCTATTAAATTACATGTTACAATTAAATATTTTTTATATTAGTATTATTACGTTATTTTTATCTATATATTTTATAAAAAATGTACAGGTTTATTTTATTTTTTTGCATGAAAATAACACTTAGAAATAGTTTAAAGAATATTTGTGACACAAGCGAACATGATTTTGGCGTCACAAACAATTTTTTAAGATAATTTTGCAACCTGGAACGCAATTTTTTTTTTACATGAATTTTCTAACTTTGTCAATTATAAAAACCTATCTCTGATTCACTTAGGTGGGGAAATCCCTAGTCTGCGGGGAAGAGTGCGTTTTCAGATGATAAAATAAAATCCAAACTTTATAACTCCTACAAATTAATATACATGTAGAAATAAAGTGATAAATGAATATCAAAGTAATTAATTTAATTTAAATATATAATTTAATTTAAAATAAAAAGTTTTTTAAAAAATTCCAAATTGACAACAACTTTCCAACTCATATTATTTATCTTTTGCATTTTTCACTAAAATTTGGCGCTCTCTAATTAGGTGCTAGAAGTGTGGGGGGGGGGAAGGGGGGAGAGAGAGAGAGATAAAGAAGAAACAAGAAGTCCCCCAAGTGGAAGGGATGGGTGTCTACTAAAAATTGACCACCTTTCCTGTTGTTGGAAAGAAAGTTTTTGTATTGCACATTTGTATTTATTTATTATTTGTACACTATTTTGTGTTATTTGAAGTTTTACCAACTTAAAATACACAGTAAAAAAGGTTTAATTAATAACATAATTTTACGAAATTATAAGGTTACATACAATAAAGCTGATTTGAGACAGGGTTACAAGCTTTCTGTTTTCGTTAAAATAGTGATAAATGCCTTGGCTTCCTTCTAGAAAATACTTCAACACAATCATCGAAATTTAACTTTGATTTTTCTATAGCTATTATAAAATTTTTGAAACAAAAAGAATTCTCAACCAAAAAAATGCGATATTTTATTTACTATTGAAAAACAAAATATTAAATATTGCTTAATAAATATTCAACGTAGATATATATCGGCGCCCCAATATTTTTCCCGCTCTCTAAAATCGAGACTTAGCTATCGAAACTAGCTAAGGCGCCTAAATGTCTGATAGCTGTCTGCGTGCTGGCAAAAGATAATACGCGAAAATTAAATCGATTGTAAAAGTAATATATAAACAGAAAGAATTTGGAGGGAGTGGGGATTGAAGTACGAAATTTTTCTTTGGTTCGTCAATTCAGTAACAAAATTTACTATATTTTTTTTAAAGTGCAAATTTAAAAAATAAAGGTCCCCATTTCCGCCATTGCCTTAAAGTACTCTTAACGCTACAAATCACTGACCTCTCTTAAATTTTTGAATTTGTCTCTTTAGTGCATGTGTTTCAGAAGACATGCTGTGCCAAAACGCTTCCAAGAAAAATGATTTATAAAAATTGGGGCTGCAAAATCATGTTCGCTTGTGTCACAAAAAATTCCCTATACAAATCATTACGAACATCTAACTTTTTCAGGATTCGAACCTTCTACTTTCATTGCAATACTATACTCGGGGACAACTTAAGTTGAACCTGAAGCAGAAGCTATGTATAAATATTCAATTGCTTTAGGCTCAACTTGGGTTGTCCCCGAGTATAGCCACCTACCTTCGAGTATGAGGTAGGCCAAACTATATTCGAAAGTCTGATATTTTATTTCGCACGAGTAACAATGCTTCTGAATCCCAATTTAATAGTAAAGGATTAAGTTCAGCATTTTGTTTTGATGATGCATTTTTTTCTGAATTGCAAACGAACAGTTTTTAATTTAAGCATATTGATGAATTTGGTTTTTATTTTATCTAAGTTTTTGTTTGCAAAGCGAATCACAGCAGTCTTCCTTTGGACTTTTGCAGACTCGAAAGCAGGAGTTGACCCAATAACCGATGACCTTTCGCACGAACACGGATAAAATAAACAGATAGCGGCGTGACGTCATGACAAGCAGTTTTCCCGCGCCCGTGACGTCATTGTAAAGGGTTGCCGATGTCACCGTGACGTCATTTACGAGAGGCGCCAAATGTGAAGAGGGGATGATGAATCGAATATGAAATAAACTTTAAGAGAAAAAAAACTAATATTGTCTCTAACAGTTAATTTTTTCATTTTATTTAAAAAATAAAACAAGATTCTTTCTTACATTTTCAGTATTTTTGGCTGCGTATTAACAGACTTGAACTCTTTCAGCCCCAACTCTTTTGTCGTAGTAAAAAAATATATATATTCTTTTAAATTGGGTTTTCTAAGCATCAAATAATTTTTTTACAGATTTTTTTTTACTCATTTAGAAAACTAAAAGCAATCAGAGAGCATCATAAAAAACAATGAGGCAATCTTTAAAACATCCATTTCCATTTTGAACCATCTAAGGCTAAGCATTTTCACTTTATTAGCCAAAAAAGATAGTCAAATATTAACAGATTTTAACAAAATCACAATAGCAAAAAAACAAAAACAATAAAACTTATATCTTTGCACAATTCTCTGACAGAGTGACTTTTGTATTTTTCACTGTTATTTACAAATTAACCTAAAATTTTCGCTGTGCGCTGACAGATTGAGCTCTACGCTTCTTACTCATGCATGCGGTTGTCATGGAAACCATTGAATATTATATTACAAATTAGGTGGTTTTTAGTGCGAAACCACCGGGAGCAAAAGGGTTAAAGTAAGTGCATTTTCAGGGGCAATTGCTCAGGGAGGGGATGGGTGGGAGTATTCACTTGAGCTAGCACAACACTTTAAAAACTTCCCTACCAAGATCAACTTGAAGACAGTTGGACCATGAGAAATTTATTCGGCTGTACACAGCGGATATTTGGTGGACGCGACGGAGATAGAGCTCGCAATCCTCCGATTACAAACTCGCTGCTCTTCCCAAAATAAAGATCCATAATCCGATTTCGTGCATGATCGTAGCCAGTGGCGGCTGGTATAAGGTGTTGAAGAGGGCCCGGTCCCATCCTAGGGCCCGTCATTTTCAGGACCCTAGTCCCACAAATTATGAAAGATTTTACAGATAATTTATGGAGGAAACTATCGATAAATCATGATTTTTTTTAAAAATTTGCAATCTAATGCAAATTCACGAAGTACATCGCAGGCAGTCCCTTGTCAAAAACAGGGCTTCTTCATTTTATTACTATGCTAGCTGTTTGGCCCCACATTGCTGAGGAACCCGTTAAGGCATATACATTTAAAGACATTGGTTGTCCCCCTTCCCCATCGGGACTCGAAAATCCCGCGCTCTACCGACCATGCACAAAGGCACGTTCCATCTAGATGTCTAGCTAAAAATGTTTTTTATTCAATAATTATATTATATAATAATATTCTTTTAATAATAATATTTTTTTAAATAATAATATTTTTTAAATAATAATATTTTTTTTAAATAATAATATTTTTTAAATAATAATTTTTAAATAATAATATTTTTTAAATAATAATAATATTTTTAAATAATAATATTTTTTAAATAATAATATTTTTTAAATAATATTTTTTTTAATAATAATATTTTTTTTAAATAATAATATTTTTTTTAAATAATAATATTTTTTTTAAATAATAATATTTTTTTTAAACAATAATGTTTTTTAAATAATAATATTTTTTAAATAATAATATTTTTTAAATAATAATAATAATATTTTTTAAATAATATTATTTTTTAAATAATAATATTTTTTTAAATAATAATATTTTTTTTAAATAATAATATCTTTTTAAAATAATAATATTTTTAAAATAATAATATTTTTTAAATAATAATATTTTTAAATAATATTTTTTTTAAATAATAATTTTTTTTTAAATAATAATATTTTTTTTTAATAATAATATTTTTTAAAATAATAATGTTTTTTAAATAATAATATTTTTTAAATAATAATAATATTTTTTAAATAATAATATTTTTAAATAATATTTTTTTTAAATAATAATTTTTTTTTTAAATAATAATATTTTTTTTTAATAATAATATTTTTTTAAATAATAATTTTTTTAAATAATATTTTTTAAATAATACTTTTTAAATAATAATATTTTTTAAATAATAATAATATTTTTAAATAATAATATTTTTTAAATAATAATATTTTTTAAATAATATTTTTTTTAAGAAACCGTTTATATTTTTGAGATGAACGTGTGACTTCTCAGTGCTCCGGAAAATTATTTTTCATTTGATACTTCACTTGAAAAGATTCGTGGCGAGTAAGAGGCATGAAAGTGATATCTGCTATAGAAGTAATATATAATATATATGATGACATTCCACCACATTCAATTGTGCGCATTTTCTCTAAAACTACTGTATAGACTTGTCTCAAATTTTACATTTAATTGCTTTTCGCATGGTTTTTACAGTTTTATAGTTTATGGTTTTATATGGTATTCATGGTTTTTATAGTTGACGCATTAAATTCGAATTAAAAAATATTGCTTATATAACACCCAACAGGGGCGCCCGAACCGGTATGAATGTATAAATGTGAAAATTACTTTTTTTTTCTCTTAATACGAATACATATGTATTCTTAATACGAACATATATTGATAACCGTCTAAAATGTGGCCAACAAAATATTTGGAAATGAAACTAAAAAAAAATTATGACTTCTAAATGGTTAGAAATTTATAAAGGTTAATTTAGTAGTAGTAAATTAAAATAAATGAACTCATATTTGATAACATAGAACAAAAGAAAGAAATAAAACGAAGGAGACAGAATTTTTTTTTTAAAGTTTATAATTTAAAAACTAATAATTATTTTCAAAAACAAAAATTCTTGCATTTTTCAAATTTAACAAATTATAAAACTTCTAACAAAAATATCCTATTGCAACAAAAATACCTTCATCTTATTCCTCAAACGATTCTAAACAAACCTAATAAATTTCATAATTATCCTATAGTTAATTTTTGAGAAGGTACTATTACCTACTATTATTAGAAGGTAATATTTCCAATAGTCAGCAGCAGTTACTTTTTTTGTTACAATAGAGTGGCATTTTTTTTTATTTTTTAATCAACGGTTTGTTTTAAAAAAATATTCGATTACAAGAATTATTGTGTAAAAAAACATCTAAAAAAATATTTTCAAGTTCTTTTTAGAATGTACTTTAGTAGTCTTTTTACAGAACTTCGCAGCAATAAGTCGCGGGTTCGAGTCTCTACGGTGGCCACGCATACTATTAATGTATATCAGATTATCCAAACAGAATTGTTCATGCGAGTACGTTAGCATATATCATTTCTGTAGTATAGATCCCGTTTAAGCCACACACGACGAATCTTAATCAAGAGAGGTATCAAAAGAAAGATAATTTTTCAGGGTCCATCTCATAAATATGTACGGTTTCTTTAAATGTGCGTTTAAAAGAATTATTGCATAAATAATCATCTTTTTAAAAATATTTCCAAGATCTAGCTTAGAGTCCCTTGGTAGCTTGGTTGGAATCTCTTGGGACTTTCGATCAATAAGTTGCGGGCTCGAGACCCGACGTGTGCCACTCACTTTCTTGCCAAACGGGGCCAACCAACTAGTCAGCCAGCTATGTCATTTCATTTTAGTATAACATCAACTTATTGAATTGCAAGACTGCCCATCTCAAATTTGCGACTGATCATTTTGAATTTACGACTGCCCCAATTAATTAGAATAAGAACTGCTAATACCAGCTTGAACGCTTTGACTATAATGCCAAACAGAGCGATTCATCGCCAACCATTGCTCCGTGGGGGTGGTGTGTGAGAGGGGAGGGAGAGTGTGTGTGTTTCTAAATTTAGCCGTTTCGTTTCCGCATTTAGAATTCATCCCGGAATGATGCGGTCCGGATCGATGGGATCCGGGGAGACTGACCCGATGACGTCACGGCAGCTGATCGACAACCCCCCCCCCCCCCCCCCCTTCACCGTCTTTAAAAATTCTGACGGCCGCTCCAAGGTTCCGTTTCTCTTTAAGAGGCGGTTCAAGGAATTTGTACAAACATATACGTAGAAAATTTGTAGGTCTTTTTTTTGTATTTGAATTCTTAAATTTGTCTATGAAATAATCTTAATTGGTTTTATTTAGGTGCTGAATTAAAATTTGGGGAAAGTTATACTGTTCTAATGCTTAGCTACGAAATCCAACTTCTAAATGTGGTATTGTTTAATTGTTAAATAGGAAGTGATCGGAATACCTGACCTTTTAAATTAATCTCAAAGCAGCTCTTGCTTCGGCTGCTAAATATGTGGTTTAAATATACCTGATATTCCTTCTAAGCACGAAATGTTAAACAAAATTGAAGTATTGAAGTATTTACCTTACTTTTTAAACTTAATATTTAACCTTATATCCAGTGTGGAGGGGAGCTTTCTCCCTTTACTATGCAAATATGGTCGGCATAGCCCGGTAAATTTAGGATTTTATATGACAGTATTTCATAATTAGTTGAAAATTTCATTATCAACTAATCCTGAAATTTTCAGCTAATTATGAATTAGGACTCTTTACACGTAAAACGAATCCTAAAAAGTCCCCTAATTTTTCATGCAAGCTTCAATCCAAAATGGCGAATCCAAGATGGCCGCCAAGCACTTTTTGTCTTCTTTGATGGTTTTCCACATATATAATTAAAAATAAACGTTTTCAATTAAAAAAAACCTGTATGATCTGCAAGAATTACTCTTTCTAAGTATACTATAAAATAACAAATAAAATTGTTTCAAATGAGTGCACATTAATTTTGTTGACGTCGAAATCAAAATTTCTGTATTCTAAGTTTGTAGCAGAACTCAAACAGTTGGGAATATAAATAAATCGATAAAAACGTTGTATGTCAGAAAATGTTGTTTTCTATGGGGAATTTCTTAACGTATCGTAACTTGTGTTTACTTGAACCTCCCCGCCACCCCAATATATATATATATATATATATATATATATATATATATATATATATATATATATATATATATATATATATATATATATATATATATATATATATATACATATATATATATATATATATGTATATATATATATATATGTATATATATATATATATATATATATATATACATACATATATATATATATATATATATATATGTATATATATATATATATATATATATATATATATATATGTATATATATATATATATATATATATATATATATATATATATATATATATGTATATATATATGTATATATATATATATATATATATATATATATATATATATATATATATGTATATATATATGTATATATATATATATATATATATATATATATATAAATCACTCCTGGGGGGTCAGTGTCATGAAAATATAGACGCTATTGTTAGAGTAGCTGATTTTAAAGACGTTTCACGTTGAAAAAACAGGTTGCATTCTACGACACAAATATGTTTTCTCTATAGAATTTAAAGTACTTTCATGTTCTGGTTCATATGTTAAATAGTGTTTTATATAATGGAAATACACGATGATAATTTGCCGATATCAATGAAGAAGTTGAGTTGATAGTTTGGTTTGGTTAATTTACGTCGCACTAGAGCTGCACAGTGGGCTATTGGCGACGGTTCGGGGTCTATCTCGAAGGAAAGAACCGGGAACACATTCACACACACCTTCATACATGCACCTCGTTATTTTAGAACCATGGTCAGATGACGAGGAAACACCTGTACTGGTACCCAACGCCTTCAATTGACGTCGGGACTTTGGCCCCTGATCAGATCACTACTTTTTACTTTTCTTTGTCAAGTCCATCGCCTGGCATCGAACCACGAATCTTCGTATTCCCAGCTGACGCCTTTAACCGCTCGGCCACGGAGGCCTGTTGTGTTGATAGAGGGTGGTCGCTGTAGAACTTGTTTCACTGCGAGGGTTGTATATCAGAAGGAAATACAACTTTCAGAGAGTCGGCGTTAAGCCGCTTAGTGAGCGTATCGCAGAAAAACATTTTTAAGTAGTGGTCGTTATAATGCACGATTTGATTCGAATCGTCCTGAAAACTTGTGCAGACTGACCGTACAGTGTAATGTTTTTTAACCATTTTGTAGGTTTATAATATTCACTTATATGGATTTCACAGAAGTTTTTTTTTCTTCCAAAAATGTACACTTTTGAGAGATAAAAATCCTCTTCATCCATAAAAACGAAACAAAATAAACACAACAGAAAAACCGTAATTTTATTCATTGTCATTTTATCGGAATGTATTTTTTATACTTATGTGTGTGCTTTCCTAAGGGCTCGTATACACATGTGAGTTTTTCAAGCTCAAATAATTGGGTGGGTCGGCTGTCAACAGACAAAACAGACTGCCCTAGATTTATTTTACTTTGTAGAGCAAATGTAGATTAGGAAAATTAGACTTGACACTGCTGACCAATGATTGCCCTAAATGTTTTAAATCGAGCTCTTTTATTTAACCAATATAGTAAACCAAGGTGTTTGGTTTGAAAAGTTAGAAATTTCTATTATAAAAAATATCACTATATTTGCTGGATTACTAACACTAAGTTAATTTGGGTAATATAAAAAGGTCAAAACAAGTCCGCTTATGTCAAAAACATAACATGACCAGTGTTCAAAAATACGAAGCAGTGTTTCCGGGTTTTTTATTCGAGATTAACCCCAAATTGTCGCCAATAGCCCACTGTGCTGTTCTAGTGCGACGATGTTCCGACCAACCAATTAAAAAAAACATGTAACCACCTATGTGGTTTCTTCGGTATAAAAGCTTTGGTGGACGCCGTAGTAGAGTACAGAACTCATAATCGGAGGGATGTGGTTTAAATCTCGATTTGTAAGAAAAGCGAACTCGTAAGTCAGAGGATGGCCAATTTCGTACCTTGTCGTTTGCTACAAAACATCGGCGTGCAGAGGGAATTGGAATACATTAAATCTGTCATGGTCCAAACTTCCTCACACCAACATCAGATGCATAAGATATCAGTTCAGATGTGTACTTTTCCTTTCTGACCATGGATCAGAATTATGAGGTGTTTTTTTCGGGTGTCTTTCCTTCGGCATAAATCCCGTACCGTACATGAGAGTATTGTGTATATTGTCGCTGACAGTGCAAAAAGTTGTATGTCAAAAAAATCTTTATTATTATTACTGCTATATATATATGGCATTTTATAATTTCCAACTGGTGCCAAAATACCTCATGACTAATCCAATAAAAAGATACAACTAAAGAAAAAAAGTTTCAAAGGAAAAAAGAAAACCTTCATTTTGCTCTCCTGAAAAGTGCCAGGTTTAGACTTACGACCTTTTGCACTGTCAACGACGATGCGATTTTTTTTTCACGATAGGATTTTGTAACTCTCTTATGAACGTTCATTCAGCCAACCAACCGACTATTCGGTATGAGGAGAAGCTCTTAGGAATCGTTCATTTATTACGTCGCGCACCCTTACTTGGTTTCAGTAAAGAGACAAACTCCAAAAATTAAGGTAAGAAGTTCAGTAATCGTAGCATTGCATGGTTACTGTCATCCCGCCAAGAGAAAAACTCCCGCCAGAGTTCTGTTGTCTGGCGGCTGTTATGGAAACGGACGGTTTTATTCAATTCTAGGTGTGGAATGTAAAAGGGGTAATTCCCGTTGGCAGATCGTAGAAAATATTTTTTTGAATTTTCTTTCTTTTCTCTGACGGTTACGTTTAAGCAGCGCTATCTTTAACGCTCCTTTAAAATTATAATTTCAATAAGATATTTCGCTATTTCATTCTTTTTTCCAAGAAAAAAAAATTAAAGCTATAGATCCTCTATAAATTATTTAGGTAGAAATAGTGTAATAATAATAATATCAAAAATATATAATTGTAACATATAATTTAATAGAAAGTATAAACGTAAAAAATTTCCAATACAGTCTACAAACTTCCAATATGAAAATCATCTACATTTTCACTTTTCACGAAAACTTGGAGTCATTCTTAGTATAGTGCTCAAAGCGGCCGCTTGGGTTTTAAAACGCCCCTGTTCAATGGGTTGCTTTATGATACATTTTAATAAATGACATATACAAGGTACATTTTTCCCATCACATATAAACACAAATTACAACCACGCTTACCCGAGAATCGAACCACTGACCTCGGGTACTGCAGTCCAGTACCCAAACCGTTACACCATTGGGGCGCAAAACGCTGTAGCGAAAACGAAACCTTCTCGTAACCGCAAGAAGCGTCTGTCCACTTTAAAAGTAAGGATTTTCTGTACCTGTCACTCGTGGCACTTCATTCAGTTCTGTATTCCGTGACGCGAAATGTCCCCAAAGCGTGCGCAATGGTCATCAGCTCGGCAATGGCGGAAGTTATAAACTAGAGCTGTCTGTGGTCCCACTTCCTTCCAGATCATTCCACAAGGGCGCCTCACATTTTGTAGGCAATAATTCACCAACAAGAGACAAACACCGGAAAGGTAAGATCACCTGCACATCTTCTAACTCTATTTGGTTTCAAGTTCGAATGAACTTTTAATTAACACGTTGGCAGATCCTTGGGGAAAAGCGCTAAAGTAAATCGGCAGACACAAGTGATGAGGCGTAAAAAAAATCTTTTGAGAACTGATATTGTTAATTACAGATACGAAATTATTCGCAGAAATAGTTTCGAATATACTGGGGAAGAAAAAATAACACGAAGTAAGTAACTGGTAAATAAATAATGCAAATAATCTAACAGGTTGGTATTATCTTCAACAATTTGACAACGTGTTAATATTTTGTTTTTGTTATGCAAAAAATACGAAGTTCATGTTCATCAAACATAAATCTCAAAAGGTGCGTATTCTTGGATCTTTCTCGTACAATAATTGCGTTATACTAAACTTGTAAATATTTGATCCACAACTGTGACTGATCAAATTGAATGAAGATGAACGTTAAATTAAAACATTGAGTTATTATTTAGGATCATTTGAAAAAATCTTTATGAGAAATAAAATGCAACTACAGTATTTTGTTAAGCTACTACTATTTTTATAATAAACGCTATCAACTATTTTTATAATAAACGCTATCAACTATTTTTATAATAAACGCTATCAACTATTTTTATTAAATTTAAACTTTTATAAGAACTGCCGATTGCTAGCTTTTTCTGTGGGAATATTATGCTTCAACTCTTATTTACTTTCAATTGCACCACAAATTTGTGAAAAGTCTTTAATAATCTCCTGCGAAATTTTATCAGTTTCATTACTTTAGTGTTCTTAAATATCACTGAAGTCAGTGGGAGAGGGGGGGGGGGGGTCAAGAAAAAGCTTAAAAGAGGGGGGGGGGGGAAGAGAGTGAAACTCGCACTTTTATAGGTTTTTTCAGAAAAGAAAGTATGCGGGGGTGCAGGTGCAACACGTGACTCGTCTTGTTTACAAACAACAAAGTCATATTTAATATTACAATATGTTTAACCCTTTGTACTCCGCTACAACATGACGATCCGTTCTTTTGTTTCCCTGTTCTTTAAAATAAACTAGAACATCATAATCTAGAAAACATCGAACTTTTTTTTTGAACTTGTGAACTGATCTGAAGCAGATTATGATTTTTTTTTTCATTTTATAAGCATAGAAATCTGTGAAAAATAACAGAAAAGGGAATAACTGTTCCGTAGAAAGAACACAAATGCCAAAGGTGTTCTTGAAATGCAAAGGGTTAATTCATCACTCAACAAAATTTGCTCGTCGCTGCTAAACATCAATTGCTAAAATCAGTTTTAAATTTTAGTAATATGAAAATAATTTTATTCCAATAATTTAGATAATGCAAAATCTGTGTAGTCTTTAAAAAACACTGAAAACATTTATTAATTTAGGAGGAAGTTGTATGCTTCCAACACCCGCCCACGACTGAAGTCGCCTTTACCTGCGATCATACTTATTTTATACTTAAGTTTAACGTATATCGGTTGGACGTGTATTTTAAATAAACTAAGATTTTAGCTAGCGATGCTACTATTCGGTATTCAAAATTAAGAAATGACATTGTATGAGTGACGCACGTCAAAATGACGGGTACTTTGCATTTGTGAATGATATGGGTGGCGGAAGGATGTGTGACTAATGCAGTGTGAAACTCTTCATTGGATTCAACAGCTGATCTAAAAACGCAGGTACCTGTTTAGAACCCGCACATTTAGGGTAAGGAGAGGTGTTCGCAGAAAGTATATCGTAAATCTAATTAAATTGGTGACTTATTATTAAATTGTCGACAAATAATGTCGACCAACTACAGTCTCTAGGCCCAGCAAAGTTGGTCCTGTCAATCCATCATCCTCGCGATTCCCCAATGCCGATCCAATTGTTTTTTAAAACCACCCACCCCTGAAAAATTAACAACATACTCAGGCAAACCATTCCATTTTTCAATAACCCTATTAAAATAATAATGCTTTCTAACATCCCGATTAAGCTGTGACTTGTATAATTTGAATCCATGACCTCTAGTCACATTGGCAATCTATACGAAAATAAGGAATTATTTATTAAATAAAATGAAATATCTATGTGTTCCGAATAAAGGAAAGTCATTTTAAAAATGAGTTGAATTATAAAAAATCTTAATAGCCAATTTGTTTTTTCCGTTACAATCGCTTTTAATGTACATGGAACTACAATGGCTACAAAATGTTGTAGGGTTTTAAACACATACAAGCATTGTCTGCTTTTTATTGATTTTTGTTGCTAACAATTGTGGAATTTTGGTTGAAGTTAAATATTTTGACTATGAGGATCAACGATATTTTCGAAAATAAGCCACACCACCAGGTAAAGTGTACAAATGAATATTTAGTGGACACTTTTTGAATCATAAATTACAAAACGCTTTGAAACATTTCAAATTGAACTCCTCGCCCCATTCTGTGGGCAGGTGCAGGGGGGAGATCGCACGTCCCCTCTTAAAATGACACAAAATACCGCATATGTAACTCCAGATGGGAATCTTGTCATTTATTTTAATTTTGTTTAAATAACTTCTCTTCCCAATTAAAATGTACTAAAGCATAAAATATTATTATTATAAAGTTTAATAACTAATAAAGATTTATAACAATTTATTATATAAAAAGAATTCCGTTTAGTTTTCGTTGACAAACATGATCAACATAATCTCCTTTCCGACGCAGCAAGAAAAGTTATTAAGCGGAAAATATTTTATTTTTTTGCTTTTTGAATCAAAAGTTTTATGTATATTATTTAAATTTATATAAAAGAACTGGTGGTTTGGCTCCTCTTTGTTGGGGCACCAACTAAGGCTTATGCAATAAAAAAAATGAGTTACTCCCTTCTAGATTCGAACCAGCATTGTATCGGTCCGAAGACCACGCTGTACCAATTAAGATAAAAAGACACGCATGTGCAGTTACCATAACTACGATTCCAATTCTATGGAAACCATAAATATTAATTTTAAAAAATAACTAAAATTTTAAAATTCTGGGCCAAGGTGCACAATCGGAGGTTGAATAATACTTGTGTTTAAAATTTCAGACATTTCTGTGCAGCGAAAGAGAGTGTTTTGCGTGCCACAGACTCTTTATTTTATTGTTATAGACAATATTTCACACACAAATTCCACAATTGTTTCTTCAAAATTTTAAACTTTTAAATTTTTGTAAGCTTTTTTTTTAATTCGCTGAGGCTTTTTAAATATTTATATATTTTTTCACTACATTTTTTTTTCTCGGATCATTTAAGCTATAACACATAAGAATTGGCATTAAAATTTTGTATACTAAATGCATTTGATTTTTATGTAAATAGTTATACAAAATATCATTTTTCTTAAAATTGTGGAATTTTATTAATTAAAAAACTACTACTCTTAGAGCTAATTCGAATGCTAATATTTGTATATACACATATTTTACAATGTGCTTAAAATTATACATTTATTCATTAATAATAATAAAAAGCCACGGCGTTCCGAAAAACCTATTAGCAAGAAAAACCAGGGTGTCAATGATTTAAATTAACAATTTGTAATTTAAATCATAATTTAAAACAATTGATTTTTTTAAATTATTGATTTAAATCGATTATTTTAAAATTGATTAAGAATTTTTGTTAATAAAAATTTCCCTGGTGGAGACTTTTTAATGATCACTTCCTTCGTCTGATCTTTTATCTAAGTTTAATTTTTCATTTGCCCATTTTTATCTATTCAAAGTCTTTTCCATCCCTTTCTTCCGTAGCCTACACGCCTCTGAGATAATGAAGTTTACCATTATTTGGCTTAAAACCACTGTTTTCTACCTATAGCTAGAATGGACATTTCCTGTTGGAAATCGTTCATTCTGAGCATGAGTGTTAAGACTTTCGTTAATGATTTTTTTTTTAAGAAGGCCCTTAGTTTAAATTATTTAAATGTTTTCTGGAAGACAAAAAATTTCAATTTGGTTTCATTTTAATGATAGTTTTGAAGTAGGTAAAAAAAAAAGTAATGCTACTTGTAAAAAATGTTGAATTCTTATAATAAAGATAATGTGATCAGCTTGTTTATAAATATGTAATGAGTTTTTAAAAATAAATGGGTATAACTTAAGAAATTCAGTTTAAATTTTTGAATAAATAGAAGTAGATATATATATCTTAAATACCCAAGTACCATTTTCTTTCATAAATGGCCGAAATATGTAAAAACCTGGGTATTTATAAATATGACTTTATAATGGTCTGTAAAATATAATATGCTACAAAATGAATATACATTATATAAATACATCGTAGTGATTTTTTTTTACACCTGGGTAAGGTATGAAAGTAGCAGAGAAAAAAAGTAATCCCAAAATTATACATTGACTGCATGAAAAATTATACACAACATATAAGGACTGCATGAAACATGTAATTTAGTCAAAAGGTAGGGGTGAGTTTACGGTCCCCCCCCCCCCCCCCTGGGTATTTACCAGACACATGTGTAAAGTAATTAAACTTATTATAAAAAAGTTATTTAAAATGAAAAAAAATATGAAAAAAAATCTATTTAAATAAAAAAAACTTATTTAAATCAAATACGATTTTTTTTAAAAAATCATTTGTTTTTACACCCCGAGATATACTGAACACTGAGAAAAACCGATTTAAAATTTTCATTCCTTGGAAAACATGCTGTCATCCATACAACATAAAATCTCAAATAACTCATTACAAAACAGATACAGTTCTAGCATTTTGCAAGCATACGATCTCGTATTTAGAAGATTCCGAATTATAATTTTAGCAAATAAAAAAAACAAGTTTTTAGGTGCCTACTGTGTCTCTTTAAAATAGGTCCGTATAATAGTCAGAAAAAAAAATTGCACGAATTAAAGAGTTTATATTTCAAAGTCGTTTAACTCCAGGGGGAATCAATCTGTGAGGATAAATAACCTACCATCGTATATGAAAGAACGGGCCGCGTCGACCCGGTTAGTTATAAATACGCTGCCCTTCCACTGACTTTTGTACCGGGGGTGAGGAAATGAGTTGCATATTTCATACACTGACTTATTTAATCGCTGTAATTACAGTTCTAATCAACGGGTCGTAGAGAATGCGTGGTTAAAATGAGAGCAACGAGTTCTACAATTGAATGAATGAGATTAAAAAGGAAAAGCTTCCAATTGGTTTTTTATAATTTTTAATCAAATTCCATTTGACTAGTTGATAATTTAAACCTTTTGTGGGGAATAGAAAGTGACAATTTATCGACATTTTAATATTAAACAAAATATTACACTTAATTCTAATGGTGCAAAAAGAGGGAAATAGTCTCCTTTCTTTTGTGAAAATTTTGCATAGTAAGTTATAAATAAATTTAACATTAGCTCCGTTTCTATTTGTGTTTCACCTCATAGAAGCCTAAAGGGAGTTATTTCTGAATCGGATCTGTAATATGTAGACTAATCAGGAATACTTACTGGGCTTTCTGACCAAGGTGTAATACATGTAAAAAAAATAACAATAAAAAAAGGCAAAGACATAGTTACTACTAAACACATTGTACTCACCTTTAACCCTTTGCACTCGTATGTCCTGGTATGGGGGACATCACTCGTTTTACCATCGCACTCGTATGTCCCCGTACATGGGACATCGCATCTGTACCGTTGCGTTCGTATGTTGCCATAGAAATAGGAATAGGAAACACACAGAATTATAAAATGTAATTGTTTCTTTATGTTGTGCCTCTTATTTTGTTTCTTGTTTGTAGTTTCTTTGTTGTTTTTATTGTCTTTTAGTTAGTTTTGTTACAGTTACATACTTCTTACTAGTTATAGAAAACAGAAATTCTTTGGGCAAACTGTGATAACTTAACCAAAACATTTCTGTTCGAAGTATTTCTAAGTTGATTTGCTATGGTGGAGGTGCCGGCATTACGTTCCTCCCCAAAATATTGTTTATATAGTTTGTTTATATTATTACATTTCTTAGATTTTTAATGCGGTGTAGTGTAATATACTTAAGTATTCTTAATAGTTTCAATAAATTATTTTGACACGTTGAAAAATAAAATATTATGTGGCTACATTTCCATCCTAGGTCAAGGGGTGTATTCAGGGGTTATATTTTTAAATTTTTGATTTAAGGATGGTAAACCTTCTAGTTAAATTGGAACACATTTCCATCAAAAAAAATTCATCTTGATCGAACATGACAAAAAATTCCGAGTTATTTGCTAACTTTCTAAAGCATACTTACGAATGCAAAAGGTTAATAGACCTACCATACCTACCCATGTATTAGCTGGATATCTCAGATGTCCAGTCCGTCTCTATATTCCCAAGCCTCTCAGGTGCTTTAAGTGCCAGAGGTTTGGCCATACTACTGCTACTGCCAAGGATGTGAGACATGCTCTTACTGTTCTTCCTCCGATCCTCATCATGACTTCCTAAATTGTAAATCGCCACCAAAATGTTCCAATTGTGCAGGCCCGCACACGTCTTTCTCAAGATCTTGCCCTCAATGGACACTTGAGAAAAACATCCAGGAACTCAAAACTACAAAAAATATATCTTACTTTGAAGCAAAAAACCTTGCATCCAATTCCGTGCCAAAGTTAAACATGTCATACGCATCAGCAGTAAAACCAGTTACAAAATATATCTCAACCCAGACAACGTTTAATGAATTCTCCAAAGTTCCACCTAAACAAGTTTCCGCATCTTCCCAAATATTAAATGAAAAAGAAGTGTTGCGATAATTTAAACCTACCCCTAAAAGTGAATCACAATCCTTGAAGAGAAATGTAAAAATAAATGAGAGAATAACAAAAAAAAATTCAAAACCGAAACCCGATTTCCAACCGAAAGCTGTTGAAATTAACAATTGTATTGTACCCAAAGCAATCCACTATCCTATACCCAAATCGAATCATGCCTTAAAAGCAAAAACCCGATTTAATATCCGTAAAGAAGCCGAAAACCCACCTAATGTTGATTTGATTGTGCTATGTCAAAAATATCCAGTAAATTGTACAGAGACTTGGGAACCTTTACCAGAAATAAAAACAGATTCTACCATGTCCCATCGAAAGTTTTGGCAGGACATGGGGGTCGAATTTATTGCTAAAATGAAAAATCAGTGTCAACAACTCGTAACAAAAGAAGACGATGACGTTTTAATTTATGATAACAACGACTCTTTGGTTGGTTTTGTTAATTAACGTCGCACTAGAGCTGCACAGTGGGCTATTGGCGATGGTTCGGGGTCAATATCGAAGGAACGACCCGGGAACACATACACATACACATTCACACACACATTCATACATGCACCTCGTTATTTTAGAACCATGGTCAGATGACGAGTAAACACCTGAACTGGCACCCAACGCCTTCAATAGACGTCGGGACTTTGGACCCCGATCAGATTTATCGTGCACCAGTCCCGCATACACGCCAGTATAATTTGTTGGATATTCTGGACGACTTTCTAGTATTTTTTTAGCGAAGCTGGCAACCCTCCGATCGCAAGATTACTACTTTTTACTTTTCTTTGTCAAGTCCATCGCACGGATTCGAACCCCCAATCCTCTGATTAGTAGCTGAACGCCTTACCAACTGAGCAACTGCGGCTCCAACGACTCTTTGGAGATGGACGTTGAGAAACCATCCTCTCCAAATGAAAGAACCAAATCTTAAAAGATTCTTACGTATTTTCACTTTTTATATAACTTTTAAAATGGTATAAAAATCGTGTTACCTATTTTAACAAATGTAATGCTAATTTACTTAAAACCTCATGAGATTTTAACCTCATACCTATCTATTTTAAAATCATGAAAACAATAATATCTTTCATTGTCAGTATATATTTGAACCATCCATCATTATCCATTTTTATCTTTCACTTTGTATTTTATACTTGTCGTTTAATTTTTTAAAGAAGTTTGTTTTAAAATAATATTGGTTTAATTAACCTAGTGTTTGACGCAGTTTGGCTTTTGTGCCATTAAACCTCATACAACCAACCAACACGACGTCTATTGAAGGCGTTGGGTGCCAGTTCCGGTGTTTCCTCGTCATCTGCGTTTGGTGCCAACTCGGGTGTTGTCCTCGTCATCTGACCATGGTTCAAAAATTCTGCTTTCTTCGGTTTGAATGGTTCAAAAATACAAGGCATCGTTCCCGGATCTTTCCTTCGAGATAGGCCCCGAACCGTCGCCAATAGCCTACTGTGCAGCTCTAGTGCGACGTTAATTAACCAAACCAAACCTAGGTTTGGTTAATTAACGTCGCACTAGAGCTGCACAGTGGGCTATTGGCGACGGTTCGGGGCCTACACATACATTCATACATGCACCTCGGTTATTTTAAAACCATGGTCAGATGACGAGGAAACACTTGAACTGGCACCCAACGCCTTCAATAGACGTCGGGACTTTGGACCCCGATCAGATTTATCGTGCACCAGTCCCGTATACACGCCGTTAATTTTTGCGGATGTTCTGGACGACTTTTCTAGTATTTTTGTAGCGAAGCTGGCAACCCTCCGATCACAAGATCACTACTTTTTACTTTCTCTTTCAAGTCTATCGCATTGGTTCGAACCACCAATCCTCGGATTAGTAGCTGAACGTCTTTAACAGCTCGGCTTTTCAGGTGTTTCCTCGTCATCTGACCATGGTTCTAAATAACGAGGTGCATGTATGAATGTGTTCCCGGGTCTTTCCTTCGAGATTGACCCCGAACCGTCGCCAATAGCCCACTGTGCAGCTCTAGTGCGACGTTATTTAACAAACCAAACCAAACCTTAACCGCTCGGCCACGGAGGCCTCCCCGCTTTCTGCGGATCAGTGGCGGTTCGGGGACTACAGCAAGTACAACCGGGCTGCACCTAATTTAATTAGTGTATTTTAAAACTAAAATTATATATTTTACTAATTTTCTTAAATGAAGATTAGAATTGGAAATAAAGACAAAATTTCTACTGCAATTAAAAAAATCTCCGATAAATAGCAAATCTGTTGCCGTAATGCACAATTCAGGAGGGGGAAAAACTAAATTCAATCAAAACTGCAGCCAAAACACGAAGTTCGAAATCGGCTGCATCGTTGCCATGACAACCTTACGTAGCATGACTTCCCCTACACGCTAAAATGGAGATTGTGACGAAACAAATGCAGCCAAAAAAGATTTTTTCAAATCTGCTGTTCTTGGGACTGCGTTGAATTGATTGGCTCGTGCGTGAATCGACGAGACGGGGTGGGGGGAAACCGAGAATTTTCAAGAATCTCTCCAAACGGAAATAGTTTTTCTGTTAAGTTTACACGTGTGATGTTTCGTTACTCAAATTAATATTAAAATTGGCCGATTTGCAAGTTTAAAAGAAAGAGGATTGATATATTTTTCAAAAAATAAGTGTTCTATTTTTTCGCATGTTATTATTTCGTAAAAATTGAAAGGAAACTTTGATTTTATTAATAAATATTAAAGAATTTCCGTTCATGTATGGTTGTGGAAAATAGGGGGTTTCACGTGATTTCGTCTGCACTATCATTTTCGACCACTGGACGCCACTGACGCGGATTTAATTTTTTTTTAAAAATTCGTTGAACGGATTCCTAAAAAACACGTTAACTATATGAGGGTGGACGGTGCATACATGTTTTCGCCCCTCCAATGTTATTTCCAATGCAAGTATACCCATTATTTTGACGTGTTGCTGATGCAGGTGTTACTAAGATTAGTGAGATTGATAAACAGGATATTGAAAATTCTTTGCAAAGTGTTTCGAATTTAGGCGCATGCGTTTTGAAGTATGACCGTGCCAGTGGCTTTATAGATCTCTGGTGGGCATGCCGTCGCGTCATTCAGCACGGGAAAGCAGGATCGAAGCGTCTGCGGACCGACTTTTGTGCAAAGTGTGCAACTGTGTATGTGTTACGTGGTGCGCGTTCTGTTATATATATGAGTGGCTCGGTTTGCAATAAGGTCGTCAGCCCAAAAGGCGGCAAGGATGATCGTCGACTGAACTTATCACCAACTAATAACAAGAAGGTATCTTTATTATACATCCCCGGTTTTCTGTGGGAACACGAAGGATTTTTGTGGGACGAAGGGCTTTATCCGTCCATCGGTGAGTCAGACCTTTTCTTGATCTTTTAAAGAACAAAATTTTACATATGCCTTGAACACCTGCCTCCTTTTCTAAGACCCCAAAAAGTTTTAAATGTAAAATAAAGTATTGCATACCGTATAAAGTTTGATATCTGTAATTGTAACATTCAATAACTAAATCTTGTTCATTGTTCTGCGTAATAAAACGTGATTATAACGGGATATTTATGCATCTAAACATAATATATCCACTAATATCGGTAAGTAGACTTTTTGATTTATTGCTGCTTAAAGTTTTCCCTTTTAGCAGTAAAGACTACAAATTTGTTAACCTGCGTTGATATTATTTGTGTAAACATGCTTTTCATGGATATCGAAATCTGAATACTTTCGAATACAAAAAAAGGAAAATTTAGTACAGTGATATGAATTTTTCAGTTTTTATTGGCCGAGTGATAGGTTTGAGTTCAAGATCTGTTAATCTAATGTAGAGCTGAAATAGAGTAGAGATTTATAATTCCTCACCCACATGCAATTGAACTGTTACAAATTACTGACGTACCTCACGGCATTCAAATCTTAAAAAATTGTTTGAATATTTTAAAGATAGTCTTTCATTTTCATACGCAATAAAAATTTATTAATTTTTTTTAGACTCTCCTGACATCTAAGCTCGTTATTATGATTACGGCTGAAGTCACGTGACCGACGTTGAACACGTGGGAGAAAGTGTATCGATAGCGGTTTTTAGGGGGGATTCGCCCTTCTGCTTTCAGTTCGTTTTTAGTTTCTTTTTAGAACTAATTTATCATTTGTTTAGTTTCTTTTAGTTTTAATTTCTTTTGACTTAACAATGAGTAATTTCCGGCTTTACATTTCGAATCTGCATACCGAAATCGACGAGCCGACGATCGCCCAAGTGTTTCAGCAACAAACGGGCGTTTTGCCGGATAATATAATATTACGAACAAATTATGCCCTGGTGGACTTGCCTGACGGGACATTAGCTGACAAAGTGATCGAAACATTAAATGGTATGTTTGGGTTACTATATATGTTGTGAAAAAAGCCTTAAAATATTTATTTTAAAGGGAATGTGACAGCCGGCATTTAGCGAAATGAGCTTGTTTACAATCTAAGATTTTAGCAGAATGCTTAAGTTTTTATCGTTTTAAGAGTAAATGTTTGCAAAAATTGTTGGACCTATTGTTTTTAAATATTGTATAATCGCGTAGTCCTATAAAAAGCTAGAGGCGAGAATGGGTAAAAACGAAACTACGTTTTACAGAGAACACAAAATTGGCTGTTCATGACCCTATTGTATTGGTAGAATAGTATATAAGCCATCTTAATTATTTTACCTTTGTACACCAAAAAATTGTTTGACATTTGTTTTCTTTCTATGGAACAGTTTTTTTATGTTTATTTTAGAAGAAACCTATTTTAGATCTGAAAGAGAACAAGTTTAAAAAAGATCTGTTTTGAATACAAGATCATGTTAATTTTAAATAGCTGGGCATTCTGTTGTTCCCTGAGATGAGCCAGTGGTGTGCAATGGGTTAAAGCAAAGTATTGTGATTTCATTCGAGGCCTTTCATTAATATAAACTTGCCAGATTTTAGGCACTTTGTGCTTGCTAAATGTTCTTTCCACGAAAACAGTTGCACAATCAGGGTTCCCACTGGTCCTTAAGAACTCCTTATTTTTGGTTTGTATTTTTAAGAGCCCTTTAAAGTCTTTATTTTTGACCAAGAGTCCTTAGAAACTCCTTATTTTCCCCTTGCCAGAAAAACATTAATTTTTTTTTTTTTTTAGTTCTTTTAAAATTTCTTGCTCTCAGTTTATTTCACTTACATTGGCAATCTTTACTTTTGGCTGTTTTTACATAAAATGCTTGAATATTTTCTCGGTTCAATAATAGGTTAGTGCATTGCATTTATTATTCTTTGCAAATGCATATTTAACAGTGGTGAAGAAATCAAACAAGATTCTGACGAATTAAAAAAGTAATAACTTGAAGTCAAAGAATGAGGTTCTGTTAAGATACCTTTCAAACATAGCATTGCGTTTAAAGAGTCATTTTTAAGTTAATGTGAAAGTTGATTGTTTTCATCATTTGTTTAATTTTTTCTTACTTACAGAAGCAGCGTGATAAAAAAGCGTCCTAAAAAACTTCTTATTTTTTATTCTTAAAAATGAGTGGGAACCCTGACAATCTTTAAACATGCTTAAAAATAATAACTTGAATTATGCTGATATACGCATCGTTTTTAAGAAATATAGCCTGTAGTCACCATGGATTTCAGCTCCCAACATACTAAACAAAATCTTTTTTTTGAAGTCGTTCCGACCCAGATCGTACATACTTTTTATAATTAAATTTTAAAAATCACTAGTATACTACATATTTCACATATATATATATACATATTTTAAAGAAAGTTTACTAATAATTTTGTGGAAATATATGTTTAGATAGGAAAAATGAACATATAAGTTACCTAGACTTTCAACTGAGGGCATTTTGAAATAAATATGTATACTAATGATAATATACTAGTGATAAATATGTATACTAGTGATATTGAAAAGACTAAATAGTAAAAAAAAATGTGTCAATAGTGTGTTTTTTTATTCCAAAAAATTATCAATAATTTGAAAAGCAAACTATCCTTTGATATACATTATTTTAAAAATACTCGTGGCCTTTAATATTTTCATGGATCTTGTCTGTAAACCTTCATCATGTCTATGGACCTACGAATCCACAGACGACAATCCACTGGCATAATGAAACTTCTATTTATTACTGATAGCAAATGGAGATTTAGGTTTAAGAAAATGATGCAGTGTAACTGAGATTAGGTAATTTGTTACTACCTATATAAAAAAAGAAAATATATAAATATCATAACATACCTATTTAATTTCTTGACCATAGATATGATGACATGGTCTTTCCAACCTCCACTTTTATCAGCAAACTACCTTGCAACTTTAAGAGATAACAAACTAATCATTTACCAAAATACTTAAACTGTTTGACTAAATTCTATTGGTGTCAAATTTATTGTTGCTGCCATCTGTTGACCTTTAAAACAGTTGTTAATATTTGGTCCCTGGACATGACATTTGTGCGACACATGTACTTTAATTAATTGAACTGCATCCATAAAAATAAAAAGTTCATATTTTTTTTTTATAAAATTTGTCAATAACATTTTTAATGATAAAAATGCATTTTATTAAACAAGTGTGATCTTTTGTGGAATAAGAAACCAAAGACAATGGTAAAAGTAGAGGAGGGACAGGCCACGGACATGATTTATCATAGTCTGTGGACTCGAATTTTTATTAATATTTTTTTTTAATTAGGATTGAAGCACTATAGTATGGAGAAAATGCATATTTGTTAATTAATTTTTGTAAACAATTCTTAATATATGAAATAATAAAAATTATGTGATGAGACAAGGTTTTTAGCACTTTCTGAAGAATGACCCAATAACGTTTATGCTGAATGGACCTAAAATAGTTAGTTTACTCCATAAAAGTAATAAACATTTCTAATTATAATAGAAATTTTAGGTCGTTATATTGAGTAGGTTATAAAATTTATTAGTATTTATATTTTCAAAATCTATTTGTATAAGTGTCCAAATTTATGACAACTAGGAATAAAATGACTGACCATGACATTCGTAAAACTGAGGTGTCCAATTCACTTTGTGTATTGATTAAGGCAAACTTTTGTTTTTGACATTCTTCTGTGTTCTGACATATTGAACCATAAATCTTACTGTATTAATACTCATTAGTGATTGATACACTTCTAATTTTGTAAACTGTTACTTCTGAAAACTGTTCTTGAGCAAAAGCTTTAGAGTTGGTTTGATTGACATGAGTGTCGCACAATCATGTAATTTTTTAATATTCAGCATGTTTCTGCGAACAAAAAAAATAATTTTATCTTGCTTTTTATATGGTAGATACAGTGTTCACTCTAGAAATAAAAAAGGGGCAGGGCACGTTGGCGGTAAAAGGGCACTCTGTTTTTGAAAAGGCACTTCTTGTTTTTAAAAGGGCACTTTAAAAAAAAAATGGGGTGGGCGTGGCCATACATTGTACCATTGGCCAAAAAAAGTTCCAATTTGTTGATTGATATTGCGCTAGAGCTGCATATTGGGCTATTGGTGATGGTTCGGAGCTTATTTTTAAAGAAATACCCATACAAAATTAATGTCTCTTTATGAAGATGCTACTTAAAATCAAAAATTTGACATTTAAAAATTAATGTCTTCGCTAAAAAACAAATCTGTAAGTAGCCCTAATCAGATCATTTACAAAACTGATACAAAGGCTACTTAAATCTAAAATTTGGTAATAAGAGCCCTAATATTGTAACCTCGCCCCAAACAATCTTCTCTTTAAAAAAAACCCATCAAACCAATCAAAAACCAAAACTTGATTCCAATTTACGCGAAATTTTTTTTTTCAATCGATGCCTGTTTTTAAAAACGGCTAAAGAAGCAAGGACGCTTGTGCTTGAGTGAAAAGGGCAAGAGGGGCAAAATTTTTGAAAAAGGGGCACGAGGGCGGTAATGTGAAGAAAAAAGGGCGGACCGCCCTACAAAAAATGCCTAGAGTGAACACTGGTAGATATTTTATAAAGAATAGTCTAATATTGCAATTGGAAGATTTTATAACTTTTTTTTTTTATGACCCAAAAACATGCGATAACCAAAATTAATTTTGAAATGACTGCGCCTTTGAGCTTTTATTGTTCGTTTAAAAAAAAATAATATTTCTTTTTAGGTTTTCAAGTTATGGGTTCCCACCTACTTGTGGAACCATCCATTAGTCAAAACAGGTGAGTTGCCATTTCTTAATTTGTCGAAATAAAAAGCTGTATGACGTAGATGGTATAACAAGTTCACCAAATTTCTTAAAAATCGGAGATGGTGAGGGAAAAAAAATGCATTTTCTTGTGTCGATTTGACAACTCGCGACATGGAATAATCCCAATATATTGCATATTTTTTTAAAATTTTTTTTTGTGTGTGATCCCATTGTCATCCCACTCTGAAAATTGGTATACATGTAGTTCAGATGGTGTAGTATTCAGGGAAAAAATATAGTAAAAATTGAGAAATTCGTTTTTTGGGAATTCTTGAATTCCCAAAAAACCAATCAAGGTCAAATAATATGACCTTGAAATGTTTTTCACCAAACTTTCATGTGTTTCAAACAATACCAATATTATTTCTATATGTTAATTAGAACAGGAGTTATGGTAATTTAAATACAGCCATCTGAGAGCTGATTTTACGTTTTTAGCCATTTTGAAATGCAAATAACTAAAAAAAACTAATAGGCCTAAGAGGTTAAAATTTTGCATTTATTACATTCTTAGTCGGTATAACAAGTTTACCAAATGTCATAAAAATCGAAGATGGTGAGGAAAATGACTGTGTTGATTTGCCTTGGAAATGACTCGGATTCCTTATAAATGAGCCTTAATGTGATAGCAGAGCTTCTTCCTTGTAATGACTTATTAAAGTCTCCAATTGATTGGGTTATTTTACTTGTTAAAATTACCTTTCTTCTTTAATGACGTCTAGTATTGGTCAGTGAAAGGTTTTGTATAAAGGATCTACTGTACTTGTAGTTTAATGCAATTTAGTGTGTTGGGGATGGCGGAGTGGCTGTTATGTCCAGTTTGTCTTGCAAGTCCAATTCGAAAAATTTCAAGAAGAAAAAAAAAACTAAGGGCTTAACAGTTTAAAACAGTGTTCAGGAGAAGTCCTTAAAATCTATTTTTGTCCAGAAGATCCTTAGAAATTTTCCCATTTACTAAAGGATTTTTGAAAATCTTTTTTACTATAAACCTCTATTAAAAATGTTTGATCTTAATGTGAATAAAACATAAATTTGTATCCTAGTAGAAATCCTCGGGCTTTGTTGCACCCGATATCTTTTAACCGATTGCTCCTAGTTTCCTCTTTCATATTCATGTATTTAATTGTTTTTTTACAATGAAGCCTGTTTGTGACTTTAAAGCTTGCTTTTTTTTTGTCGCCAATCTGTTTGCATTAAAAAAATAAGGTCCTTATATATCGATTTTAAGGTTCTTAAAAAGTCATTAAGAACTCCTGCCAGCTTCGCTATAAAATACTAGAAAAGTCGTCCAGAACATCCGGGATTGGAGCATGATAAATCTGATCGGGGTCCAAAGTCCCGACATCTATTGAAGGCGTTGGGTGCCAGTTCAGGTGTTTCCTCGTCATCTGACCATGGTTCTAAAATAACGAAGTGCATGTATGAATGTGTTCCCGGGTCTTTCCATCGAGATAGACCCCGAACCGTCGCCAATAACCCACTGTGCAGCTCTAGTGCGACGTTAATTAACCAAACCAAAAACCTTAAGAACTCCTTATTTTTATTTTCAGTAAAATTCATATGAATCATGGTTTAGCATAACAGGCCAACTTGCAAGCCATTTTTAACTTAGATCTAATGTATTTTGAATATTAACGTTTTAGCCATAGATAGTGGGCACTTCAAAGTTGAAGAGTGTTGAAGTGTGAAGTTCGTACTTGCCCCTTATACGTTTTTCCATACAATGTGCAGGTTTTCGACATTTTGTACGGTTATATGATTGATTAGCTTATAAAATTGTACATGTATCCAGAATTTTTCATTTTTTACTAAATGGGCTATTATACTTGTGCTATATAGTCACCTGAATAATTATAAAAAAAATACCAAAATCCTTCTATAAATGTTTAATTGTTCAATTGTCTCATTTCATGAAAGTTTTTTGTTCTGAAAATATTAAACAATTTTCTTAAAACATTACATTTGTTGAAATGAATATACTTTTTTTAATAGTAAATAATACATTTTTTTTACAAAGAAGTCTAATTGGGACTTCAGAGCTAACTTTTTATTACAAATGTATGAATTTTTTTCCGAAAGTCCTCGGAAACTCCTTATTTTTATTTATGATAAGATGCGTACGAATCCTATATGCAATTTAAAATGTATCTGATACACATAAAAAATTTAATAATGGTTTCTTCTAAGAAACTTAATTTTTTATAGACTTGGGTGGTACAAATCAAAATTGACACGCAAGTGACATTTCTTGCGACCAAAACAATAAAGCAGATAATAAGGATTTAACCTAAAGCAGTTGACAACCTAAAAATATAAATTCTTAGCAAAAAAATAAATAATTATGTGGATCACCTGACTGATATTACTGACAATAGTTAGATGGCAATCTCATCAAGTCTTAATTTTTTTTAGTTCTATGCGGTTTGAGTTTTATTAAATTTCTCCTTTTGTCAATTTTTATTGTGGCTTCCTAATCTTGTAACCGTGTTTAAACCCTCTTCCAAATGTCGTATTAACTTGAAGTTTAAATATTATTTCATCCCTATAACAATGCAATATTTGACCTGAACAAAACCACTAAAATAGAGTTGATTGATTTTGATTAAATTAATACTAACCTCTGAAGTTAAAAACACAAATTCTATAAACAAAAACATATTTTTATTAATTGCACTACAAAATAAAATATAGAACATTGATAAACTGCATATCTCATTAATTGATGATAATCAAATACGAATTCAAAACTTATAAGGCTAGAAATATTTTTAAACAAACCACAATAAAACTTGAATTTTCAAATTCATCATTGTAGAAAGCGTAAGTAAGTAAAACTTTGGACATCCTCAAGAATCAAATGTCTGATGAAATTCAATCAAAATTGAATAAAGTATTGACAAAAGAAATTTGTTGAAATGCGTAAAGAAAAGAATTTTCTAATGTAACGTTGAAGTAAAAAAAATGTAGTTGTAATTTTGTGGGGAAAACCAGTTATTTGATTATCAGGTTTCTCGTTCTGAAATCGGGGATTTACAAAGAAATCTAGAAGACTGTTTTTCGCATATTTACTGGTTTGTTAGGTAGGCAGGACAGAGCACATCAAAAACTCTTTAAGGTTTCCTGAATCTTGCATATTAGTCTCTCAGAGCAAGTGGAATAACTAATTTTGAGAGATACAAATTAGCCCTAGGGACGCGACAGTGAACTTTTGAAAGTATCCACATTCGAAAAGAAAGGTTGACTTAATTTTTTTTAATTACAAAGTTCATATGTTCCTTAAGTCTTTAGGGACTGCTAATTTTTTATTTATGTTCATAAGGGCTCTTAAAAAGTACTAAACTCTTTATTTTTAAAACTTTCATGTTTCCAAAGGCTCTTAAAAAGTCCTTAAAATGACTACCGTTTAAATCAGTTTATTAAACTTGTATTAAAAGTGTTTGATCTTAATATGCTTTCAATGCAACTTTGTATCCAAGTTGAAAACCCATGACTTCTTTGCATCCAGTATCTTTTAACAGATTGCTATCCTCCTCTACTATATTAAATATTGTTGTTTTTTACTAAGAAGCCTATTTGTGCGACTTTAGAACTATTAGTTACAAGTGAATACAATTTTTCGTCTTAAAAAAAAGGTCTTTATAAATAGCTTCTAAAGGTACTTAAAAACTTCTTTAAGGAAATTTTTATTTAACCCTGAGGTGTTCTTCCCATATAGTTCGAACAAATGTGTTAATAAATAATATCAACTTTTAAACAACTTAAATCAATGAGAATGGTTCAGGAATTGACCAAAGAGTTAAAAAATGTTTCTTGTCCTACCTAGACTACATTTTTTACAAACTTGTAACAAATTCAAAATATCTACAAAAAAAGTCATTCGAAAAATAACTAAATTCTGAACATAAGTCAAATCGCTGCAATACTTTTAAAAAGTACTGCACAAACAGTTGAAGTGGGATGTTGTCATTGTGGAATTAAAATCTAAATAAACTTACTCTGGCATGAATTTCGACGAAAGGCAAAGATAATTTATCCTAAAAATACAGGAATCGTAGGTATATTTCTGATCTTAAGAACTGGCAAGTTTGAACTATAAAAATATTTATCAAAGAAATCTAATTAAAATTAAATAATTATCCATATAAAAAATTACTGATTATCTTGCATTATTTTCAATAAATTAACCACTTTTGATAAATTATATGTATCTGTAGAATTAAAATCTCTCTCTCTCTCTATATATATATATATATTAGGGTGCATCAAACGCCCCATGTTTTTAAAAATCTCATGGAAATTGTCTGTCCTTATGTTATTTTTGTTCGAAATGCTAAAAAAGTTATATACGTAGAATTTCGTAAAAATTTAATAACATCTATGTGGTCCTCAGGTCCCAGAAATGTACAACAAAAACGAAAATTCTGAAAAAAAAAGCATCGTGCATAAAAAAAATATATAATAATGTATACTTTTAATAAAATAATGCAATTAAGATTGTTTTGTGATAAAATAAAAGAATATATAATCATATAGTATTAACTTTCTAATATCAATTTAATTCGTACAAGTACACTCAATTTAAACTATAGTCAATTTCGGCTGTTTTCGCAGATTTCTCTGTTTTTGTCGACCTTGTTCGACGACCTGCAGAACATGTTGGTTTTTCATGTTTTGCTGATTCTATGAAATTAGTACTTAGCTTCACCCCTCGTTCTGCACAGTTGTTGACAACATTCAATGCTTGCAACTTTGTGAGTGTGTGGTGTAGGATACAGAACTTGACCATTCTGAAACATCTTCTATTAAAAAAATTGAGTCTAGTTCAAATAGATAAAATAAAATCCAAGAATTAGTTTCAACTGAATTAGAAATAGTTGTATTTACAGTGAGATTTTTGGGAAATTTGGGTTTTTCAAAATCCATACCATATTAACCTTGAAATTTAAAAGTAGTATCAGTGGAATTTAGTTTTGTAGCTAGCATTGCATCAGCGATAGCTTTTCGTTCTTGTGGTGGAACTTTGTTGCGCCAAAGGACAAGTGGAACCATCTCTTCTGTAAGATACTAGCAGTAATGGTTTTCAAAAGCACGAATTGCACTTTCAGATATGATGGGATGGACAACCTTGTACGTTATAAGAGAACATAACTTTTGTAGGACATTACAAAGAGCATTTACGGCAGAATCACAAGTTAACCACCAGGTGCTGTAGGTGAGAGTGGCAGTCACACAGTTTGACATGTTGTTGTGCTGGTAGGTAGTTGCTGATGCTGCTCAAGAAGACAAATTTTAATCGTGTATAACAGCTTGGCCATCTAACATGCTTTGTGCAAAGCTCCTGTTCGGTTTAATTTTACTGCTTATGTAATATTGGAAAAGTCAAGGTATATTACACAAAGTTTTGTGAATTCCATATAATCATCTCTGTATTTTCCAGAATCGATGGCATATTTTGCTGCATCGGATTGCACTAGCTCCAAGATCATTAAACTATGCTTCTCGCTTGCACATTCACTGACTTTGGGTCATATGGTTCAAATCCAACATCATCTTGATCAAAATTGTTACAAAATAGTTTAAATAAGGTTATATCTAGTAACTTGGAAAGCCTCGACCTTTAAGTCACCAACACATGAGACAAAATGACTTCTCTGATATGAAGGCGGCAAGCTGAACAAAGAAGTTTATGTCCCAATTTATTTTGCTCTCTGACACAGGCCCGTAGCCAGACAATATATCCAGGGGGGGCAGACACTACTCCAGGTAGGGCAATGGGAAAAAAAGGGGGGTGGGGCGCAAAACATTTCCATCTTGTATTATATACACATATATCTGCCAACTTTTAGGGTTTGTCAGTACCACGTATGTATTCTAGACATTTCTTACGATTAACTTATAATATTATAAGAGAGAGTTGAATGTGTATGAATAGTTAGTTCTATTATAAAATCAAATTTTATTGAAACATTTGTTGATAACAAAATCTGCAGATTGATGCAATGCAAGAGATCAGGCCAGGAAAATGTTTACAGGGGGGAAATGCGTATACATTGAAACCCAGTTTTTACATCTTAAATTTATTGAAATATTTCGTTTCAGTCTCGCATTGTAGGTTTTGGTTTTGTCAAAAAAGGAAGGGGGGTGCAACAAGCGATGCGGTAGGAAGAAATTGTTTACAAGCAAAAATTAATGAATAAATAATATTCCAACATCTTGAATAATTTACCAACTAAATTAGATCTTCGCTGCTAAACATAAATTTCTGAAAGCAATTTTAAATTATTGCAACGAATCGTACGTTCATTTCACAAACATCAACGGTTTGTTTAAAAATGCGTTTAAAAAAAAATTTGCATAAAGAAACGTCTTTAAAAATATTTCTAATATCAAGCAAGACTATGCTTTTGTAGCTTGGTAATTAGCGTGCTTGACTTCGGAACAATAAGTCGCGGGTTCGATTCCCGACGGGGACTACTCAACTGATTTCTCCGCTGGTTCGTGGGACCAAACAGCTATTTTTTATTTATTAGATTAGATTTTTTTTACGTGCACCAAAAAAAAAATCATAATACGAGTCATAAAAAAAAAACTATCGTGTAACACGTTTTAATATCAATTATAATAGCGACAGGAAATATTGAATTTTATAATAAAAATCTCCAGTATTAGGTTGATTATTGCTGTCCACAAACAGATGTCCGCTGTTGAAAAATTAAGCTTCTAAAATTCAACTACAACAAGAATATATATATGTGGTTTAGAAGTCGAAGGACCTATGTCCTAAGTTAAGTCAGTGAAACATTGCTCTTTCTTGTTCCAAGACACATACATATTATACATGTTCTATATCTCATATTTCTTTACAGGATAATATATTGAAGTGGATGGAAAAGTTAAAAATGAAAAGTGGAAAATTTCATTCAATTAAAATTATTTTCTAATTGTCACTATAACATATATTTAATATGAGAATAAAAAGAAACAATTATTTATATAATCTTTTCGACGTAAAATAATTCATACCTGTTTTCTGTTCCAATACATATACAATAGATATATAATAGTGCCCAATAAATCTTCAATTTAGACCTTCAACTGACTAGTCCGTTTTCAGATATGTCTTCCCTTTAACAAGATTTCCTAAACTATGCAAACGAAGATGGACGTACACTAGTACACAATGAGAAGGGCCGATATTTATTTGTACTCGTACATGTGACCTTGCGATGCTTAATTGACAGCTTCCTGTTTCAATGCTCACACCTTGAAAAGAGGATTTTTTTCTGGAGGGGTTGGACCTCCTCCCCCTTGACTACGTCCCTATTTTACCCACGGCGTTTTCGTCAGTCGCCGATGCTGGGGATTATTTCGCAAAAGTTATATGGGAGGTCTTTTCTTTGAGGGTAGGGAATCTACCAACTGACCTAAGGGGACAAACCTTATTAAGATTGTTTTACAACCTGCTTGTAAACTGAACTCAAAACAACCCGTCGAATACAGGACCATCATAGATAAAGATGAACAGGAAAAATACGACGCTAGTAATTGAAACCAGACGGACAGGAAATGAGATGGTCAGAGTAGTTATCTTTCAGCAATTTCTACCCGATATACTTGGAGGGGAGACAATGAACACCTCATTCCAAATTTAAATGTATTTGTTTTATAGTACATGATTTTTTTGATTTTCTTGTTTTTTTCATTGTACGTAAAAAGTATTATTGTGTATTGAAATAAACACAAACACAACAGAACGAAATTTTAAGAAATTGATGTAAATAATTTTTTTAAAGAGTTAAAGTAATCTTAATATATAAGCAGGACTCGATTTGAGGCAGAACACGCCGAAACGGCGTTTCGGTACCTCTCTTTAGGAAACAAAATTTCGGTAATTAAAAATATTTAATTAATAAAAAATTACTCTGTTGTTAGTGAATGGGTCTGGCCTATTACCAGTGGCGGCGATTCGGAGGGGAAAGGGGGGGGGGGGGGAGCGGTTGCCCCCGCACTGTTTTCGGATGAATCTTTTTTCTAATACAAAGGAGAGGGGATAAATGATGAAACTGGTTGACGTGGCTCACATTCCTCTACAGGATGGTAAGTTATTTATACTCAAAGAATGACTTCTCGTGGGGTTACGGTGCTGAAGCGCATTCTCCCTCTTAGTCCTCGATATTAAAACTCCTCAATTAATTATATATGTTCCAAATTTATTATACGTTCCATAGATATTAAAAAAAGCACTATTATAATAAATTGTGAATTATTTGAAATAGTATTTTTACCGTTAACCTTTATCATTTGTTGTCATTTGCCAGATTAATTGACAAATGAATAAAACTCAAATAGTATATTTTTAAATATTAGCCATGTAATTTAAAAAAGATTAATAAAATTAAATTAATTTATGTCGTGTTTGTCCATTTGTAACTTTTACGCTATTAAAACAAACTGGAATGTGATTGTTATTTAATAAGTGTATAAAATGTAAAAGGAATAATAGAATTAAATTAGACGCCACTGTATTTAAACGTAATGAAGGGAGACCTAAAAAATAATACTAATAAAAGTATGTAACTTACTCATTTCTCTTTAAATAATGTCGAATTACCTAGCAAGACAATACATTTCTTGCAAAAACGTGTCATTTAAAAAGTTAAGATTATTTTCACCTGGGAAAACAATCCTAGAACACACTAAACTTTTTACACGTTTTTTTCATGTTAAGAATTTGTCCAAGAAACAACAAGAAGTCCGCTAGTCAATATGCTACCACACTGTCATGAAAACCAGTCCACGCAGTTAACACCCCCAAGTTTCACCCCCTGTGGGTGGTCAGTTGTCTGTTGTGAGCACCCCAGGGAAAAAGGGAGAAGATAAATCTGGACGGTGAAGTTGAAACAACCAGACGACGATGGGACGCGACGAAACGCCTCCAAGCATGATGTCTTGGAAGTGCTTGGTTCTTGATGCTGGGAGAGTAGAATGAGGGAAGGGGGGGGGGGGGGAAGTGTCTCCATTTGTCCCCTTACAAAGGAGTGTAAAAAATAATTAGTTAGGGTTTTCCGTGTGAATTTCTAGAAATTTGAATTCTTCAATTGTTCTAGGGGGGGGGCAAATAAAGTTGTAGGCCGGGCATTGCCCCCCCTGGCCCCTACCTAGCTACAGGCCTGCTCTGACACAAGCAGCAGCAACATGGCCTGTGTTGGAAGAAGTTGTGTCAAATATCATGTTCATAATTGTTTGTACATTGCTAAGAAGTCAGTTGCTCATATATTAAGTCGGCAATGATTGAGTCGCATTTACTATTAGTTCCTTGGGGATATGCAGGCACACCAAGAATATTTTGCTGGTGAACGTTTTTTTTATTTTGTACTTATTGGACATTGCTGTTGAAAGTTTTTTGTTCCAATGCAGAGTTGTATATTTCAGAAAGCACCACTCTTGCTTGCAAGCAGCTGAACTTTCCATTGCAACTTGCCTATTCTGGTTATGTCTGCTGTTGCGTAAGATGCTGCAATTGTACATGTATCTCCTCCTAGCTTTGTAATGTTTTTGTATATGCTGTCTGTTGTCCTGGTCTCATAGCTAGTTGAAACAATATTAGGTTTCTGCATAATGTTGTATGGGATGAATACAACATTATGCAGAATACAATAAACTCGTTCCCGTTCTTTTATATCGATGATGACTTTGAGTACTTATTGAGTCCTTCAAAATCAAATTTTTTTTTTTACCTAATTTGTGTCACTTCGTTCATCAAAATCATCAGTAGATCTAATAATATAATTTAATATTAAATTGGAACTAATTTTTTTATTCACTTTACTTTTATGTTTATTCTTTTAGAATTAAAAGTAGAAATAAACAAAATAAAAGTATAAAATCGATTCAGAACAAAAGTAGAAAATACGTGATAAATGAAAACCACAAGTTGAAATAAACAGGAAATGTACTTTACTGTAAATTGTAAACAAAGCTAAATTTGTCACTAGTCACCTGAAATCAATGAAGAATGAAGTCACCTGAATTTAATGTTAATATAGTTTATTAACATTAAATATTTATATGATCCATATTTTATTTCTTTATAATAATTTTTTTTTAAATATCATAAAATAATAGTTAAAAAAATATGAAAGTAATTAAGTATAAAAAATGCTGAATTTGGGGATTTTACTCGAAAAACCGAAATTTCAAAGTCGTTGAGGACCCCCTAAAAGTGTTTATAAATCGAAAATATTTGGTATGTCAACTTTTTATGGCTAATGGAACATTTTTAGATTGGGGACAAAAGGATTTGTTTCTAGAGGGGCGTTTGATGCACCCTAATATATATATATATATATTAGTCGATTATTTAACAAAGTTGTTTGCGCGGTATAGAGCGAAAGGATATTTTGTCCAATAGCTACATGTGTGATAATTGCTAAATGAGCAGATGCAATCTGAATTTTTCAGTTGCATGTTACTAAATAATGCAGTTGTACGTCCGATAGTTGCCAGTGCGCGGCTAGCTTGTATTATTACATAGAAAATATGACTTTTTCTTTTATTATTTAAAACTTTTTGCTCTATTGCGTTTTTCCCATAATTTTGTTCCTTTCACATTGATGGCTTAAAATTTAATGAAGATTTAAATTTTGTATGTCCTTTTTGGACCCTTTTTTTTTTAAAAGATGTTTGGTCCTTTTTTCCCTAGAGACGTGTAAAAAGTGTTGCGAGCCTTAATATATATATCTTGAATTTTGCAAATGAACCTTTTAAAATAGTTTTTTTTTTAGTTCTCGCCAATATAGGAAGTTTAACGGCTTTTGTTGATATAAATGTATAATAAGATTTATTTAAAGATAATTATAATTAACAATTACAAGAGTTCTCATCTTTAAATGACTGGGACGTTACTAAAGGTTAAAATGAATGTTAATCATCGGGAGTATCGTATGTATATCCTCGTTATTTTATCGCCAACTTCTCTGGTTTATCAAGCTTTCCAGTTTTATTGCACGACCTTACTAATAACATTTCGTTGGTATTTCACCTAGTACTATATATATATATATATATTCAAACGAAAATATCGTACATCCAATCAACAATTAAAGGAGGGCAATTTCACGCAGATCCAAAAAGTTAAACGGGAAGGTAACTTTGACAGCTAAAATCGTGATCACTCGTGACAATTTTTGCGATACCATAAAGGTTGTCTATAATTGGGTACATTAAACCATGCAATGCTTGTGAATTTTTATTTTCTGAAAAGTTGAGCAATTTAAAGATTTTTTTTTTCCTCGACACGTCACAAGCTAAACAAATTTGAAGGAAATTTTTCAATTATTAAAGTATGCTGGGTAAGAAATTAAAAAAGAGCCTCGGGTAAAGTGTTCTACGATAGTTTTCTTGTGTATTTATCAATAATCCCTATATTAAGTCAATAGTAGATATTATCGTAACGGGACCTTCAATTCGCAAATAGTTTTCTTGAGCAAGGAGAAGGGGGTTCGAAGCCCTGGCGACCTTTTTCCCTCTTCGCCTGGGGTCCAAGGGGCGGCCTCTCGAACCGCGCGCCCCTGTTGCGTCGCCCTCTGACGTCACGTCTCCATGGCGATGACTGGGGGTCCCCTCTTCCCGCCCTCCTCCCCCCGCATCCCCATCTCCCGAAATGCCAAACGTCGCGCACACTTTTCGGGGCGGTCAAATCATCTCCTCCCCTCGCCCTCGAAAGAGGGGCTTTCTTCTCACGAGTCGCCCTTGCTCGAGAAAAGTGCAACTGGGAAACGTCGACGGCCAAATTTGAATACTCGTGTAAGTGCATATTTTTACGTCCATTTCTAGTTTAAGAATTCTTCGTCCAAAAATTAATCCTTATAACTTAAAAACCACTAAAAGGATGTAGATTTTTTTTAGAGGTTTTCTGTTAACCTGTTAAGTGCGGCAAAAAGTTTTGAAGTTTAAAAAGCATGTTAATAAAAAAAAAACGTCGCAATTGCACGTTTTGCAATCGCACTGCAAGAAATATATTGCATGGTTGTTGAAATTCAGAATGGTCATTAAGGTTATGCTTTTAACATATGCTTTTTTTAAAGTAATGTTAACTTTATTTGCCTTAGACTTTTTTTTTTTTGTGTAAATACTTTGAACTTTTCTCTGATTATTAAAGGATTTGCATTGCTATTCGCAATCGACATATTTTTTTCCTATTATGTTTGAAAAGAATATTTGTTGAAATACTATATTTTAATATTTTCAAACTACTTTCATAGCACTTCTCTCTAACCAGAAACGTTTACAATAGCCTATTCTTGCAGCTTGAGTGCGATGTCCACCAATGATAGCATTAAGTTGTATGAAATAGAAACTAAGAAACTTGTGTCAACACCAGGATTTTTTTTATATAACTTACTGGGTTTTTTGTATATAAATGTTTAATTACGAGAACTAAAACGTTTATAGATAACAGAATAATGGGCACTAACACCATCTAGATTCTAACACTTTCTGTTGGAATCGAGAGGTCAAGTGATATTGTCTTTGAAGATTTCTTCGTAGAAGAGTAAATTCTGGGAGATGATCCCAATAGAAAGTGTTGGAATCGAGAAATGGTGCTATTGCCCAAGGTTCGGGAACTTTAACCCAAAGACCGGTAAATTAATTCGACACGTGCGTTTTCAAAGAGAACTATTTAATTTTTGAATTTGTAAAGTGTCAGCCGGAGGATAAATAGCTGAATGCAACAACCATTTTGAAGAAAAAAAACATATTAAAACATAATATTCTATTAGCTTTAAATAAGTACTTTTGATCAATGGTCCTCAAAAGCTTTTAAAATTGAGGTGCATTTCATTTTACAGTCTCATGCGAGTTCAGTAGTCGCATGTTTAGCACTGGTTGGAATTTGGTCTTAACTGGTCGGTGATTGTTACATTCACCCTACATCGAAAGTGAATGTTTCAAAGCGGTACAAATAGTCAATTGCCATACAAATACCATGACGAGTGCAACTCGTCATTGCCCTTTTGGGCCAGTTTCAAGCAGGACGAGGGGCGTTTGTCATTCCCGGTCTCAAAGGGTTTTTCAACGGGTAGTGTTCACATAGTTTTAAAAAGGGCAGGGGGGGGGGGTTTGTCAAAAAGGGCATTTTCTGTTATGTAAAAGGGCACTTTCTGTTGACTGAAAGGGCAATAAACTCTTGGAAAATACCTTCCTTCAAAATAAGCAATTTTTGGATTGATGCATTGTGAATTCCGGCTCAACTGCCGTCCCATTTCAAGTGTTAAGAAAAGTAATCCTTTACACATGTACAAAGAACCTACACTTATCTTTTATGTCACCAACTAAATACCTATAGATCTCAGAAACGCCTCTTTACTTTAACTACGTTGTTCAGCAAATGTCACGTGGGTTGAGTGTACGATTGGGATACCAAGGCAATCAATCCTACAGACCTACATTTTTGCGGGAAAATATTTTTTTATTAATTACAGGGCGCAAAGAAGATACTGAAAAAAAGCAGGGCACATTCTTCACTTCTAAAAAGGGCAGGGCGCGGCGCCCTTTGAAAAACGAATAACATGAACACTACCAACGAAAACCCAACAAAAAAGGTTCTCGGTAGACTATCTAATTTTTAGTTTTTACTTTATCTACTATTCCTAACCATGAAATATAATTATGGCCGGTTACTTTTCATAATTGTTTATAGAGTTCATTGAAATTTGCACAAACCTTAACGTGTATTGGAATAATATGAACTTTAATCTCAATATCGGTAACTGTTTTGCAGTTATGGATTGAAATTTAATTTCAAATGCGTTTTTCGCGTTCTATGCAAAGTTTTGTATGGAAATATGCCATATCGGATTTTTTGGTTTCTACAAGGTTTGAAGTGCCTTGTTTCCATTTTTTTTTACATAAATATCAGTACTTGAACAAGATATATTAAGAATGGATAAATGCTACGATAAACAAATTTGGTACACAAGTTACTGGTGTATATGACGTGTGAAGGCTAGGTTAACGCCGAAATCAAAAATTCTTTATTGGGGGTCAGCCATCTTTTTATCTCTTACTATTTTTAAAAAAAGGTTAACGGTTACGTTTGAAATTATTATTGCTAGCGTGATTGTTACCTGTGAAATTCGCCAAGTGAGCTGCGGCATGCCAAGTTAACCAAGTATACAATCATTAAAACCCCATGCCAGAAATCTTATGTAATTTGTAGCAATCCTCACTAGTTTCTTTATTTTAAAAACACGTGCAATTAAAAGTAGGTATTGGAAACAAAATCGCAAACAAAAATTTAATGTGTGCGTCATTGACTAATAGGACTTGAACACGCAAAGTTTAACGGACAAAGAATTCAATATTTCCGTTAGACAGACTAATAGTTACAGATCGTAGCTAAAAAAATCAAGTTTGGTAAATTTTATTACGACATTCATATTTTAAAAAAACAGCGGATTAGATTGTTTTCGTTTCAAGTACTATTTTCAGCATTTTTTTATAAGTAGTTTCAAATTATCCATGTGATCATGTCTTAAGTTGAGCAAAAGTTAATTTTGAGTAAAAATTTATATGTAATATTGGATTTTTAAAAAGTTATTTCTACTGCCCGGAAGGTAGCACGGCCCTTTCGAGTGGTACCCACACGCTAAATTTGCAAATCTGCTACTGGTTCCAATGTAATATTTATAAAATCTTTTTTTTTTTAAAGGAAAATCGACTTTAAGAAAATGCACTAACGTAAAATTTTAAATTTTACGAACTAGTTGAAAAAACTGAATTATTTAATGTCAATTTTATAATTATTAAAATCAACGCCAAAATTGAGGTATAATTTTTGTAAATCAACACAAACTTCAAAAAGTTTTAATAAGTATAAAATTTACATTAAATAATTAAATTTTGTCAACTTGTTCATAAAATTAAAAATCATTTTTTAAAGTTTTCTTAAAGTCTATTTTTCTTTATAAAAAATATTTTAGTTTTTAATTTGTTGCTCACATTTTTCCACGTGTCGAATTCGGTTTAATAAATGCCGGGTAAACAAAACTATTGTCTCAACAATGTGTATATTGTAAAGCAATCCCTATACATGCTAATAAATACCGGATGACGAAATGTCATTGTTGTACAATCTCTAACAAAGAATGAAAACATTTTGAATTGGAGAAACTTTTAAAAAGTACGGTTAATCCATATTTCCAGATATATAACAGCCGGATTATTTTTTGCCAAAGTGGATTTTTCTATACCCAACAAAAAAGAATTTTCGAAATCGGGCAATATTTTTTTTAAACTATCCGGTTAATTGAGAATTTCGGATAGTTAAATACCGGATAACCGGATATTTTTTTCAAAAATTGCAGCTTGGGTTACAAGACTTTTAGAGTTCTCGTAGAAAAATTACTTTAGCCGATTTTTTTCCTGTCTCTATTTACTTGCCTGGGTTGGTAAGAAAATTGACATTTTAACCACTAATGGAATCTCTTTCAAGAGCTCTGGCTTCCTCACTTTGGGCGCACTCTTGGGAAGTGGCATATAATGGTTACCAAGCATTATTTTAGTGTATGTTTATAATCCGAGACCGCAGTGTTCACTCTAGGCGTTTTTTAGGGCGGTCCGCCCTGCCCGCCCTTTTTTCATATCGATAGCGCCCTCGTGCCCCTTTTTCAAAAATGTCGCCCTCTTTCGAAAAAAATTCCGCCTCTATTGTCCTTTTTAGTCAAGTACAAGCATCCTTGCCTTCCTAGCTGTCTTTAAAAAAGGCATCGATTAAATTTTTGTTTTGTGTAAATTGGAATTAAGTGAATTATGACAGTAGAAAAACAAACTTCTTTTTAACTAAGCTTATTGTGAAATGGCGATGATTCTGCGGTAATTTCGAGCGCGGGGCATTGCACGAATCCTATTGGTTGCCTGCAAGATGGTTTGGGGCGAGATTACAAGATTAGACATTTTATTACCAAATTTTGGATTTAAGTAGCCTTTTCATCAGTTTTGTAAGGGATAAATTCGGGTTACATATCGATTTGGTTTTTAGCGAAAACTTTAATTTTAAAATGCAAATTATGGATTTCAAGTAGTATTTCCAAAAAGTGACATCAGTTTTGTACTGTTCTTTTCTGCGAGATAAGCTCAGTCGTCACCAATAGCCCAATATGCAGTTCTAGCGCAATGCCAACTAATAAATCGGATTTTTTTTTGTCCGATGTGTCAACGGAAGTTTTTTTAAAGTGCTCTTTTAAAAACTAGTGCCATTCTAAAAACGGGGTGTCATTTTTCTGCTAACAGCGCCCTGCCTCTTTTTATTTCTAGAATGAACACTGCGAGACTAATACACGAGTTCGGAGTGATTTTTATATTGCGTAAAATCCTGCATCCAATTAGAAGCACTAAGTAAAATTGTAATTTTAGACGTGTTTGGCAAAAGTTTTAGAAATTCAATGCAAATGAAGACCATAGACATTTTTTTAGAGTAATCAATTTGCTTTAGATGTTTTTAATTGTTCGAATTTGTATGTCGCTGAAATATTTTGTAAATTTAAGAAAAATTAAAAAGCTTTGGTTTATGAGAATTTCCGTATTAAATTATTTTGCATGTATGAAAGTTTTCTTCGCAAACTTTCTTCCTTCCTTCCTCACAAACTTGAGGGACCACCAGTTGCCCAGTGGATAAAGGCGTTCGGCTAATAATCAGAGGATTGCGAGTTCGCGCTCGACTGATGGACTTAACAGAGAAAAGTAAAAATGCAGTAATCTTGCGATCGGTGGGTTGCCAGCTTCGCTACTGAAATGCTATGAAGTCTAAAAATATCTAATAAATTATACTGGTGTGTATACAGGACTGGTGCACGATAAATCTGATCGGGGTTCAATGTCCTAACGTCTATTGAGGGTGCGTCAAGTGCCAGCTCGTGTGTTGTCCTCATCATCTGACCATTGTTTAAAAATACAAGGCATTTCTTTCGAGATGGACCCCGAGCCGTCGCAAATAGCTCAATGTGCAGCTTGGGTATACATTGTACTTGAGTGGTTATGCAAGAAAATACTTGCCTGCATACCGGTTCGCTTGCCGAACATGTTTGTAATTTTATGTAAATGTTCAAAAATAAAGAGGCAAGTTAAACCATGTGCCTAATGTTGGTACTTCATACGCTAGTAGGTAACAGTCGTCTAATAATAAAGGCAGACAATTTCGAAATTATGAAACGTGACAGACATCATCAAGGTGAAGTCATGATCTTGATACTGGGTGTCCTCTACAATCCTTTCAAATCCCTTAACTTTTAAATGCCGACAGCTATAGCTATAAAAGTGATGTTTATGTATATTAAAGTGACTATGCGATGAAACCGCTTTCAGCGTCCCCTAACGGAAATTTACGGAGTTAGCGCGCTCTAATATTTTGCAATATACGTGTAAATAATCAATTACAAAGTTGTAAAGTAGCATTGGTTTAGTACGAAAGGACACCTTACGCGCATGAATGCTATGTATAACGTGTACAACTCTCATTTGTTTGACTCCATTGGATTTCTCGAATTTCTTTTCGCTATATTTCGTATAAAAAGCGTAAGGTGTTTCTTTATACTAAACCAAAACTATTCTACAGCTTTGTAATTGAATATTTTCAACTATGTTATATAATATTAGAGTTAGGCCCTCTAATTCCGTAAATTTCCGCTAGGGGGATGCTGTAAGCGGTCTCGTCGTATAGCGTATAGTCACTTTACTGTACCTAGACTCTACTTAAATAACTGTAGCGGTCGGCGTTCAAAATATAGGAGGGTTTGAAGGACTGCACTGAACGCTGTATCAAGATTACACAAATGGCTTGACTGTGACGTTGTCTGCCACCAGTTTCATAACTTCAAATTGTTTTGCTTGTATTTTGTTAGTTATTAGATCATTACCCCACTAGGGTACGCGCAAGCACAAACATTATGCAAATGGTTTGCCTTGCCTCTTTATTTTTGAATATTCACGTCAATTGATGCACCTTTTTCGCAAGCGAACAGGTAGGCAGACAAGCATATACTTTTATAACCAACCACTCAAGCGCAATGTGGTTATACGTATTATAACTGTATGCCAATGGTATGACTTTTTTGGTCATTGGCTCTCGGTCTAATTCACTAAATTTCAAAAGCAAAGCAACGTAAGTGTTATTTCCTCAGTTGAGAAACAGTTAATTGAAAACTCACTGGTCGGACTGTTGACACATCCGATTACGTTAATATTACATCGGCGGCTTGACCACAAAGTGATGTCACAGGAATACGAAAATGAACCATATTCCATGACTAAACAGCTAGATCTATCAGTGGTACGTATCCTAGTTCAATAGGTTGTCCAAAAATGAGTGGAATTTCCTCCAAGGAAAGTTTTAAATTTTAAACTCTTATCTAGTAACTCAGTTTTTCGATTTATACCACGTAAAGGTTTTCCCAGAATAAATTATTTTCAAATTTTTTCAACGGTCAACATAGTCCCATGCGTCCTTACTACTTACTGTCATATAAAATATGGAAGTCAGAACTGCAATCAGTGTTTCCTTCCCTAGGGATAGATCCCGTGCCGTTGTAAAAGGCGGTTGTATAGCTTTAGTGCAACGTTAATTCAACAAACAAGAAATGACCCGATTTGTAGAGAAGGCATAGGATTAGTGTTGATAAAATTGAGAGTTCTACTTCGAAAAGCATATCCAAGATTATCAGTGTACAATACATTTAACTAGGTGCTTGATAAAACTGTCGTCAAAAATATTCTTGTATGTATGAAATTTTGAAAAATGGAATGGGTGCATGAGTAAACACGGGCTTCACAACCCCGAGATACCCTAATGATCTTTCCCTTTTTTTGTACTTTAATTTTATATTTGCCGTTTTCTTTAAAAGGTGTTTTTTTTAAATGTATTTAGTTTTTAAAGATTCGAAATTTCACAAATGTTTGACGCAGCGTAGCCAAATCTGGCTCTTGCACCATAAAACGCCAACCAACGGAATCTTATGTTCTTATTTGATCTAAAAACCGGGTATGTGTTCTACAATTTATCTCTTACGATTAATCCTAAACCGTCTATAATACATTTCGTTCGAAGTGACATTAATAATCCAGAAATTGGCAACGTGCGACTCCTAACTGTCCAAATTAAAAGCCCTCGCCACCCATCCACTCACAATTCTCCAACTTCCCATATACAGGAAGGTGAATTTCGACAGAGTTGTATCTTACGCAGGAAAATTAAACTATTTTTTGTTGGATCGAATGTTTTTCAGGAGTGGAAAACCAGTTATTCGACGATACAGGAGTGCCCATCCCCCCCCCCCCCCCCAAGTTCAATGGCGCAAATCCCCCCAAAAATTTATCTGCCCCACCCCCCTTCAAATCTAGTTAACCATGTAACTTAATTGGATTATCAAATTTCTAACTGAATCCACACAAATTTCTACATTTCGTATTTTCTAAATTAGTTAAGAGATAATCAAGAAATACATTCGGATGAGATAAATAAATTCAGAACAGCTGGGAAAATGAATAGTTTAAATTTGTATCAACAATTTCATATATAAACGATGATAACACTGTAAATAAAAATAACTATCGTATAGTAAAAATATATTTTTATTTTTTAAAGAACCTGAAAACTGACTAAAACAAATATTTATTCTTGAACTTTTGTATAAGAATTCATTTTCATATTTATAAAAAAAAACTATAAAATTGAGTGAATGGAAAAATAGAACAATAGATCATAAAAGGTGGTCCGCGGACCCCCGGGGTCACAAAGAAAAAATGGTTAAAAGGCACTAATTTTTAAGTGTAAAAATATCAAGCTTTCAACCAAACTTGCACGAGCTTAAATCAAAAAGAAATTTTACTTAATCCCATACAGTTCGAAAAATATTGGAAATCTAACTTAAGTGACTATTATAATGTTTTCATGAGTTAAAAGGAGTATTAAATTAACAAGATAATAAAAGTAATTAAACTTTAGATTGTGGTGATATCTTCTATGTATATGTTGGATAAATTTGTATCCATATCCTTAGTAAAAGCTGTGTAAAATTAAAAGAAATTATAAAATTAATTTCAGAATTTTTTTCTTTCCTTCACTTTTATATTTAAACAAAATTGAAATGTATACATGCCAATAAACCTGGGGGGACTTTCGTGAGCATGAAAAAAGGGGCCCCCGGTCCTATATTAATATTAACTAAGGGTTTGTGGCTTAATGATAATTACAAGCCGCTGGAATAGAATATGAAAAAAAGGCAGTTTCTACTGTACCATAAGGTTTGGTACATGAATTCTTTGTACAGCCGCGGGAAAAAAAAACGAACCACCGATGATTATTTCGTTAGTTTTTATAGTAGAGCTAAACTTAATATACCATTTTGTAGGAAATAAAGTCTACTATACATTGATATACAAAAAATTTGCATAGGGGACTATCTTCATACTCGAATCCGCACCAACTTTAAAATTTTCAATAGCAACACCTACTTCTGATAGCGCAGAAATGTTCCCCGCCCTCAAAATAATCTAAATACAAATTTTCGTTAATTTCCTACATTTATATGCAGATATATTAGACAATATGTATCGATCTTATTTGGGGGGCTACTTCCACAGTGAACAAAGTATTAGTGAGACTTCGAAATAAAGTACGCTGGTAGAAAATGTTTTGGCGTTAGCCGTGGTTCTTATTTTTCCGTGGTCATTCATTCCCCCACTCCTGTATACCCTTCGCCTCTATATAAGAATTTAGAATTTTATACCAACGCGATCACAGCGCTTTTAATTCTCAAAATTAGTAGATTTCTGTTAAGTTCTGCAGATTTTAAATTTGTGTATGACCCCTTAAATGATCATTTGATGCACATTATAATATTGCCAAAAAACTACAAAGAGGAAAAATCATGAAATTTTAGATATGCATATAAAACTTTTTCTGAGTCCATCACTATCAAAATATAGCATGGTTGCTATTCATAAATTTTATGAATATTAATATCCTAATTTAAATAAAATTAAAAAATTTACATATAAGTAATGAAAGTTAGTGTATTTTATTTGGGTCGTTTAGAAGTAACACGCATAAAAATTTCAGCTTAAAAAAATTATTATTTCGAAAGATATGATTAAAAGTTTAAGAAATTCATTTAACATTACGAGTTCTAAACTTTCGATATTCATAATTAAAAAACTACTTCACCAAATGACTTGCAAATTGATATTCAACGATAAATTTTGTCGTAGATTTTAAATATTGAATCAAAATTGGGTGTTGCTATTGGAAATTTTAAAGTTGGTGCGGATTTTAATATGAGGATAGTCCCCTATGCAAATTTTTTGTATATCAATGTGTAGTAGACTTTATTCCCTACAAAATGGTATATTAAGTTTAGCTCTACTATAAAAACTAACGAAATAATCATCGGTGGTTCGTTTTTTTTTTCCCGCGGCTGTACGTACGCCTGCTCTTTCTTGCGTTTTCGGTAAGATCTAGAGATCTTATCAATAAATTATAATTATTGGTATAATTTTATTCGTATTGAGCCTTTCTTTCGAAATGTTTAAGTTTCTTATGCCGCTATTGAACTGTAATGGCATATTTTGGCTCTAAAGAGAGATCTTCGACACATCGTCCCATTCTACTCTACACAATTTTCTCCCAAATTGATTAAACTTTTAACTAGACTAATAATTATAGAAATTATCGTTTTCTTTAATATAAGCAAATACTCGGCACGGTCCATCGACTAGAACTGAAGTTACAGCGGTTAAACTGACCAAATTTGTCCTTTATTATTATTACATGTTCAAATTTGGAATCCTTTTCCCTCCCACGCGGTACAAATGACAGGCGAAATGGTAGTGATTAGTGAATAGCTTGGGAAAAGCAGGGATACTTACTCTTCACGATGGTAGATCATTTATCGAGAAAAGCTTTACATTCTCTCCATACTTGAAAAATTTAGACTTTCTGGTATCATTTTGTTCGCCTTGAATTGTTTTTTCAATCTGTTTAAGTTTTTGTATGCCGCATGTGTAATTTTGGAAGGATATTTTAACTTCAAATGAAAATATTGGGCAAAATGTCACTTCTATAATTTGATCCCAAATAGTTTAAACTGTCACCTAAATAAATATGGCCAATCACGTTGACGCGGCCCATCTTCCTGTACGTCAGTGGTTCCCAACCTTTAGGTGGACGTGGACCACCGAGTTAAACGTTGACATTGCGCGGACCACCACTTTCTATTAACAGTAGAAATATTCAGGTACCAAATATACAGGGGCTTACTGGGAAATTAAAGAGCAGGCGATCAGTGTTTACCAGCCCAAAAAATAATGAAGTTGAAAATTATACACAAATGTTACATTAAATATAAAACACACATTAGTAAAAAGTAAAAAAATATTCCTCATATGCATTGAATTTGCACAATTTCGTCGTGGCGGTCGTACGATATGTCTGGCTGGTCCTGGACATGTGATTGCATCGAACAATCACACATGACCAGTTAGCCCTACCCTAGTCACATCAGTGAAACCACCTTATGTGAATGGTGACGTAATTATAGGAAAACACAATGCAGGAAAAAGAGATGTCAACTACAAAAATGTTATTTTCTACAAAACTTTATTTGAATAGTTATTATCCTTTTAAGTTTTTATTAATTATACCTGTGCCCAGAAAGATATTACAATACAGCCCTTACATTTTTTTAATTTAACAATATACACAGAGTTAACCTGAAAAAGTTACAACCAATAAACTGAAAAACTTATAACAGAAAAAAATCCTTAAATATATATATCTTACCATGAAGAAACCCGAAGAATTGGGCATGAGAAAATCTTCGAAATATTATTCTATTGTACTTTAATACATCTATTACTTTTTAAAATCCCTGTCTCATAAATCTAGCTGGATTTTTAATCTATTTTCATAAAAAGTTTAAATGATTTAATAAAGGATTGTTTGTCGCTTACATATTGTGATCCCTCAAAAGTGAAGTGTTGTATTAGCTAATAATTTCATAACTTCACTGGATTCTTAACAAAATTTTATCGTTTCCCGCCAAATTCTCTTATTGGTGAGTGGGTTAACGAAGTTTATGAATAAATCTGTCTAGTCATTTCCTTTCTTTATATTTATGACTGAAAAATAAGATCTCTTTCGAACTGACACCAGAAAATATAGAATCAGAGACTTTATTACATCACAATAACAATTCCATCGAACTTTTCCCGCCAAATTCATGAGTTTAATAACAGTTGGTTAATTAGTGTACAAGTTATGCGTTAAACAACTCTGAGTAACGTAAGCACCAGCTGCAAAATGTACCATTCAGCGATTCCATTCGACATAATTCAGTGGTTGAAAGTATGAGCGCATTTTGTAGCAGAGACAACATACTGTTTATGAAAACACACTGAATTGTTTTGCTTTCTTGAGCTACTTAATTCATTCCTCTCACTCTTTTTTTTCCAGTACTCTCTTAGTAAAAATTAGGAAAAAATCTTTTCATTGAGTTGTCTTTTGATATATGGTATTTTACTATTTCAAGCATTTTCCCAACCAATTTTTTGAAAAATCCGAGCATTATTAAAAAAGTTAGTAAACTTGGGCGAAAATAAGTTTTTTAATAATTGTTGCATGCTAATCTAGAATTTTCGTAAAATTTGTCCGAATTCCTTGAAATTTGGCAGTGATGCTTCTTACTAAAAAAGAAGTCTATGTTTTAAATTAAAAGTAAACCGAACTATAATTTCTTAATTACAATAAGGAGTTCCGGAAATTCATATAATTACAATTCAATTCTCACTTGCATCTGCTATTTTTCTATCTTCCCGAATCAATTCCTCATTTACATTTGTTCAAATCAGTATTTCGGCCTTCGCCAATTGTAATGTCCTTTTGGGACTAAACAAAAAGCACACGCCCGGCCTAATGCAAAAAACTCAACAATTTAAATTCCGAAAACAACGATATAAAAATATTTTAAGAATAAATACAAACATGAATGTTGGTTCTCCTAATGGTCATTTCAAAATTTAAAAAAAAGGATCATTCTATGGCTATTTCGCCCCCGCCAAATATGCCAATTGACAATGACGACACCATATAAATTATACTTCATTGGAAAAAAATATGAAAAATAATTCATTTTAGGTTGAAATCCATAATAATTACGGTAAAGAACATATAAGAATGGAGTACAAAATGTTATTTATTTTATTGGGAAAATTGTGCTTTCCACATAAGATCGTTTTGGCACAAAAAAGTATAAATTCTCAAACAATGCCTGATGGGGTCTATTTTAGATGAGCAAAAAAACAACATTTTTATTGGAAAAAAGATCTACGGACCACTTCGGACCCTCGATCGACCAATGATCCTCGAACCACAGATTGGAAACCACTGTTTTTTATGTAATGGATGGTAGGCCATTTATCCCCATAGGATGATCACCCCTGGAGTTATGGGGTTTGGAAAATTCAAATTTTTAGGTCACCTAAGTTTTTGTCAATGTACCCCGTACCGATTTCAAAGGCATATTCAGTCAAAACGCCCTGAAAAAAATCCCCCCCAAAAATTCTGATAGCGCAAGTTGCGCCATGATCCCCCCCTGTGGGCACCCCTGCGACGATAGTTATGACGTACGTTTCGTATACTTCAGATTGTCCCAGTATCTGGAAATTTTGCAGTTTAATATGGATTACCATACCAACAAAAGAAAAAACTGCAATATTGAAGGTATATTTTGAAATCTGTTCCGTTTTTTTTTTTTTTACGGAACAATAGTTTTTAGGCAGTTTTGATTGTCCGTGAAATTCTGCATGCAGATAGGATTTACAATACCAACAAAAAACCAGTATGAAAATCTAGAATATCGAGTACGGATTTTTTTTACGGAGCAGTAGTTTTTGACACATTCCTTAATACCTTAGAATCGTAATTTTTTTTTAGTACAGATTAGGATTTACCATACCAACAAGAAAAAAAATCTGCAATTTTGCACGCGGATTTTTTTTTTTTTACAGGTCTTTAGTTTTTAACACTTTGTCTTGGACTCGTGAAATTTCGTATATTGATAGGGTTTACCGTACAAAGGAAAAATATGAAAATCTTTTGCAAGTGAACCTTTTAAAATTGTTTATTCTCGCTAATATGGAAAATATAACGGCTTTTGTTAATATAGGTGTTTAATAAAAGTTATTTAGAGATAATTATTATTTACAATTACAAGAGTTGTTCATATTTAAATATCTGGGATGTTACTAAAGGTTAAAATATGAATGTTATTCAACTGGAGCACCGTATGTATGTCCACATTATTTTACCAACTTCTCTATATTATCAAACTTTCCCGTTATTGCGGGACCTCACTAATAACATTTCGTAACACTTAGGTTCCCCTGATGTGTGACAAATTAAGAATATTATTTCTTTCGCTTAAAAATAATGTATTTGTATCTATTTTGTAAATTATTTCCTTTCCGTGCGTAGAACGGGTATTTCAGCTAGATTATGATTCTATGAATTGTTTTCCATAAGCAGAGGAAGCTCCATCCAAGTAAGAGGAAGCTCCATCCAAGTAAACAACATTCCTGAACAGTACCCATGGGATGATTTTACCCGCTTTTTATCTAAGTTTGGAATTTTCCAGGACTGCGAGAAAGGTAAGTTTTCAGTTGCCTTCCTACGGACTTTTATGGTATTCTTCCCTTACGCTAAATAGGAACTCTCACTGCTATGTACTACGCAGGAGCAGTTCAGTTAGACAACCGAAATAACGTGTAGATAGAGGTGGGGAACATGTCCTCGCTTTTTTTTCATCCTGACATTCGTCTCATTGGATTGGTTTGTTTCCCTCCGAGACACGAAAACTGATTCATTGTCGGAATCCTTGACAGACGTCGAGCGCGCATCGTCTGTAGATGAAAAAGACCGAAGACATTTTCCCCCAGCTTCAATCTACCGTCCTGGTCTTCACGACTAAGACAGATGCGCGGGGTTTTAGCTCAATGTTGTCATCGTAACCATGGCGCAAAATTACGAGGCAGTGTTCCCGGGTGTTTATTTCGGTATTGATTCGCGGTGGCCCTGCGGTAAAGTATTCGCTTCTGAATCGGAAGTTTGCAAGTTCGAATATCATCTTGGACTGTGTAAGAGTTCGTAATCGGAGGTTTGCCAGTTCCGTTCCTCAAATCTCCAAAAATATCCGCTGCACATTGGAGACACGTGGTTCTCGCGTTGATTGAAGTTGTATGGAGTTCAGCTCGGTTTTTTCCCTTTTCATTTGACTATGGTTCCAATTTACGAGGCAATGTCCCCGAGTCTTTCCTGCGAGATAGATCCCGAACCGTCGCCAGTAGCCCATTGTGCAAATGTAGTGCAACTTTAATTAAACAAATCGAAATTATGTAAATATATTTTTCACTCATATTTATTGAAATTAGCCTTGTGTAAACAATGTCGCTCAGCTGGCAGGCCCTTCCATGTAGATGGTTCAACTGGCTGTGAATTTAACCTTATGTGTATCTGTCATCAAACAAGACCCTTCTAAGTCCAGGGGAAACGAACCACCAATGATTATTTCGTTAGTTTTTATAGTAGATACTTAATATACCATTTTGTAGGAAATAAAGTCTACTATACATTGATATACAAAAAATTTGCATAGACGACTATCTTCATACTCGAATCCGCACCAACTTTAAAAATTTGAATAGCAACACCTACTTTTGATAGCGCAGAAATGTTCCTCGCCCTCAAAATAATCTATTGTATATAAATTTTCGTTAATTTCCTATATTTATATGCCGATATATTAGACAATATGTATCGATCTTATTTGAGAGGCTACCACCACATTGAACAAAGTATTAGGACTACGAAATGAAGGGTTAAGGAAATGAAGGTAGCTCCGATTGGAATTAATCGATGTAAAATAAACAAAGCGTTATCGCGCCGCTTAGTAGTTCTCGACATAAAATAAAACAAGCGCTATCGCGCTGCTTGGGTCTTTTGGTACTCATTTAGAGAAAGCGCGGTTGCGCTGTTTGGGATTCTTCGACAGTGTTTTTTCAATACCCCCTGGGACTCAAACGGTTAATGCAGAACAATAAATTTTACATTAATACTCTTACCCCTTCTTGGTCCGTCGCATGTCATTTTCTGATTTGTGTTGTCTTAAGGCCAGACAACTCGCGGGATAGGACAGACTGAGGAAGGATTGGAATTTCTTGCATGTCCTGGATACCCAAATTTGTGTGGAAGCTGGGTTGGTAAACTTCCATACATGCAAAATAACTTCGTATGAAAATTTTCCTGGCAAACCCAAGTTTTCTAATTGTCCTCCAAGTTGGAAAATACTGCAGAAATTGCATCAACATACAAACTCGCTAAAATCAATTCATGGCTTAATCCAGCCGAAATTTGGGGTAAAAAAAAGGGATCATTTCCGAAATTGATGCATCCAATGTACATCGAATTTTAAAATTAGTTTGAAATCCTGTTGTGATTCAAAATTAATCTTCAACTCTGATCTATTTAATTGCTATTGTGCATAAGATCTAGTAATTGAGCATTGGTTTATATAATAACAAACTACACATTTTGAACTAGCTGTTTGGCACCGTGGTGTTACGGAGCCCATTAAGGCATATACATTTTTAAAAAAAATTGAATGGACCACGTCGTGTCTAAAACCCGTGGCCTATTTTCCCTTTCAAAAGTTTAGGCTAAAACATCACGTTTTAAACCTGGGAAATATATATATATTTTTAGATCTTTCTTTATGCAATATTTCTAAAATTGTTAAAATCATGTAAAAAAAAAACATCAAGAATTTACTTTAGTCAAATTGTAAAAATCTTATTAAATCTGCGACTCGTTCGGCATTGTACGGTCGGCATCCCCCTACCGTACAGGTCGGCATCGTGTGTCTGACGACGGCAAAGAAAGAATGGCCAAAGGAAGTTAACTTTGAATGCCAAAATAGCTTTTATGATGAATTCAGTGGGGTTAACTTACTATTTCACATTCAAAAAAGTTAACGTAATATCCCTTGCACGAACCCTAGTTTGTCAAGCAAAAATGTTCTGACAAATATTTAGTGTTTTGGAATTTTTAAGTACCAGGAAGGGGTTAAGACTTAAACAGGTTATTTAGTTTATTATTGACATTTATTAGTCATTTGTGTTTATCAAAAAAATTTCTATCAGCCATTACTCTGTTAATTTTCTTGCTCAAATCTTTTACATATCAAAGTATTTATCAATTAATGTTTTCATAGGTGCATCCAAACAAAATGCCTACTGTGCTATAGTCACCTATGCGAATCAAGAAAGTGCCCAACAGTAAGAGCCATACGTTTTAGTATGTAACATAGCATTTGATGGCCAAAAGCACAAAAGTTGTATATAATTTTTTTTTACTAGAATGAGATATTGATATCAATGTAAAGGTGGAGTCGAGCTATTCCCTCCTGCACAAGCATTGTATCTCCTTTCCAAATAATAAATTTGTGGTGCTGGTTTAAAGTTCGGCACAAATTCTAAATAATTTTGTGTTTTCCGAAAGTTTTAAAAAGTGGACAATGATTGTGCTTTTAACCATCTATATAATATAAAGTGTAGAAAAAAAATTTCATTTATATTTTTTTAATCTTGATATTTTAATCTTAAGTAGAATTAATCAGTTTAAGTTTGAAGCTATTTTTTTAAGATATAACTAGGTAATCGATTTCTTTTCTTGTGTGTTCAATGCATTTGGTGCTATAATGTAGTTTCGATTAAAATTGGGCATGGCTTAAAATCATGAAGTCCCTTTTTATAAGAAAAAAAAAATTCCCTGGGGACATAGAAGTAAATAGATTCCCAAATATGGTTGCGAAAGGTTTCGACATTTTATGTACCAATACTTCTAATGCCAGAGTTGTAAATTACTTTTTGTAAAAAGTAGAAAGACAGTTTGAATCATGCATCAATTAAAATGCATTGAAGTGCCATTAAAAGATTTATTCCTAGCTGCTAATTTTATTCATAAAGCATAAATAGCAGCAAAAATGGTCTTTATATGCCTGTGTAGTTTATAAAACTGGAATATTAAGAACAAGCACACACCTTGTTTATAAATGGTTTTGCATCTTTAACTAAATTCTAAAATTGAATTATTTCGATAAGTCTTCAGGTTTACCCTCCAAGTAAACTATTTTATTAGTCCAAAATAGTTACATTTTTCTGGATAAATTCAAATTTGGATTCGTCCAAACAAACTCTGCATTGGAGTTAACTCGTAAAAATTAGAATCTGTGCGTGTGTCAAACACATTTAGCAAGAGTTATTTTTTGTGTTTTCTCGCGCATCACTATGATGGGACAATACACATTTTAAATGTTTACTCCTCGTCTTTGCAGAAGCAACGCCTATTTCATTCATCTAGCAGAATTTAAAAATAAAAATTCAGTGTCTCGCATAGGGGTAAATGCTACCTGGGCTGTAATCAAGCTGTTTGTATCAAAGCTTAATATGATGTTTATCAATCTTTAACGCTAGGAGCTTACTAGAAATAATTAAGATGTAACTGTTAATCACCTGATCAACTCAAAAATCGCACACCAACTACTTTTGATTATTTAGTTGCATTCAACTCGGGGCTGCCAAGTATCGGATTTTGCAATCACCAAACTGAAAGTGAAATTATTCGGATTACTGCAATACATTCAAAATGTTTGAATTGTTGATTACTTGCCAGAGTTCTTGGAGGGTGTAGCAAGCAAAAAAAATATTTTGTCCAACTAAAATTGCTAAGATCGAATATAATTTCGGTTTTCCAGTTGTAGGTTACTAAACAGTTTAGTTGCATGTCTGATAGTTGCTAGTGCATGTCTGTCTAGCCTTAAGTGTTGAACCCTCAATTTCATGTTGTTTGTAACACTTGTTCCTTGCAGGGCGCAGTTACAGCTGAACGAGAAGGAAATCCAGCCGGGCGTGTTTCTCGAGGTGGATTACCTTATGGACCCGGGAAGGGGAGGAGGGGGTCGTGGAGGCAGGGGAGGGAGACCCTCTCGACCACCCTTCAATGGCCATCCTGGGGGGATGTACAGGCAGAATGACTTCCCGCTCAGGTGAGTTGTTACAGCTCATAGAAATTTATGCAAGCTTTGTAATTGTTTTTAGTTCCTAAAAGGGGGAGACAAGTTATCAGTCTCTTACTATAAATTACAAGTACCTTAAGTTCAGCGTTCAAAATTAGTGGTTGTTAGTTGTATTATGCATCCAAAAATTAAATTTTGATTACCTCAATTTTAAACGGTCATTTTTTTTTATGTCTAACTTTATATTTTTTACTCCATAATTTTTTTAAAAATGAATGAGCAACTGCCTTTGTGATATTCAATGCTACCGTTGTTGCTTACTCCATTTTCGTAAAAGCACTTATCTGATCGTATCTATATTACAATCATTTGTTGTACTTCAAATTATGGTACTTTGAATTTTTACTTTTAAATGAAATATTTGAAAAATAGTTAAGCTAATTAACTCTTATTTTATTTCATCAAGCTCTAGAAAACAAACCTTTAAAAATTAAATGGTGATAAAACGAGAAAAAAGTTTTTAATGATAAAAATTGATTTTCAATAATTGCTCGTATTTTTCAGTATTTTTCTCAGCAAGATGGTGATACTTTTTTAATACAAATGAAAACATGATCTAATTTTATGCATAAGAATTGTAATAGTTACAAATAATTATTAATAGTTGATGGATCTGCTTAAACAATTAGAATTATTTTTAATTACACCCAAGAACATTTTGGAAACTAAAATAAATTTATACCTGCCAATGACGCCTAACTTTTGTCGCCTAATTTTGAACCCTGTTTAAGGTGTGCCTTTCAGTCTGTCCTTTATTGTACGTATTTTTAGTACATGCCTTTGGTCTTTACAACTTTTAGATTTTTCAATGTGAAAACGCAAGCTAGTTATTTGTATTATACAGTTATTACATTTATATGTACATATTCATTTTAAGTTAGTCGCAAACATATTGTCATACTTGCAAACATATTGTTCTGAACAGTCTCAGGGTAACGAGTAGTCTATAATGACCATGTTCTCAAACTTTTGTATGTGAACAATTTAGTTACCTAAATGCAAAACTAGATTTCTATTAATTTTTAGACATACAAGCGATTGTAACATTACTAACAATTTGTGGCCTTCTATGATAAATCTAAATTTATGTCGAGTCCACTTTAAAAAGTTTTAAAGGAAATCTAAATAAGAAAAGTTTAGGATAACAAGCCAACTTTGAAGCCATTGATAGCAGGCACCTCAGAGTTCATTTTAAAGAGAAACTTACTTGTAGAGAAAAGTGGACTAATTCAGCAAAAGTAGACTCAATTAAATCGTTTATTTCTTAACCCCCATAACTGCTATTGAATTAACATTACACTTATGGAGTTTCTCAAATAAGCAATTCAATTGTCCTTTTCAACTTAAATAAAAATACAAGGTTTATTTTTGTGAATTATTTTCAGAATCCTAGTGCTGAGCGACATGGTAGGTGCTATAATAGGGAGAGCGGGAGGCACCATCCGTCAGATAACCCAACAGTCAAGGGCCAGGTATTTCAACCTTAACACTTAATCTCATATCTATAATAGAATTCAGTGGTGGCCCGTGGTTGAAAATGCTAGTGCATCCGAAACCATGCTTATTTACTTTCATTCAAAATCTTTAATTACTTAAAATGGAAGTTATTTCCTAAAGTGTTTTGTAGCGTGAAATGTAATAAAATTTTGTTTATAAAATAAAAGTTGTCCACTGAATTCTCAATTTATAACTTTATAATTTCGTATCGATATGCCTAGGATAGTGTTATATATTCGATAAAGCAGATATTTAAAGAAATACTTCTTTAATTATTGCATTTTTATTAGAAAAGAGTTTTCTAACTAAAAATTGCATTGTTTAAAAAGAAGTATTCCTTTAAAGCTCAAAGTTCGGCGTTAGGGAATGCAAAACTACCTCTTGTATATTTATATGAAATTATAAAGTCGTGCATTGAGAACTTTTTTTTAATCTTGCTGGCAACTTTTATTTAGGAAGACTTTCATATTTTATGCTACAAAACATTTAAGAAAATACTTATATTTTAAATGACTAATATTTTAAAGAATAGACAGTGGCATTATACTGTTTTGCGAAATATCAAAAAAAAATGTTCACTATTTATTAAAATGATTCATGATTTTGCACTAATAAAATTATTTTAATATTTTTCCTAACCAAATTTTTAAAATTTGATTGCTAGTAGATTTACCAAAGTAAAACTTAGCCTATCACAAATTACAGCTACATACTATTTATATAAAAACGTGAGGTCATAAATTTTTAACAATAAAACTGCCTTTTATAAAATTGTGTTTATTGTCATTGCTTTAATTTAAAAATTTAATATCGAATTTCATTTTATAGAGTTACACTTTTATGAATTTCAAATTTAAAGCTGTAACCTAAACTAACCCAATATCGAACATTGCATTAAAATTGAAGCTTTCCAATTGCCAATTATTCTTTTTAAGAGTAAGATTACACTGATTAAAAAACCTCACAATCTAATTATAAGTATTTGTATAGTTATTTTTTACACAATTTATTTTTCTCAAGTACATTGTTCCTGTTTCTCCCCACAGAGTGGATGTCCACCGAAAAGAGAATGCAGGTTCTCCTGAAAAAGTGAGTATTTGCACTCAATAAAGATTTAAATTTTTGAGGTTCTTTTCATTCTAGTATTAATTTGATTTTTTAATCTTCCAGGTTATAACCATTTATGGTTCTCCTGACAACTGCTCCACTGCGTGCCAAAAAATAATGGAAATAATGCAACAGGAAGCAAATACCACCAACAGAGGGTAAAATTCATTCCATGACAATTTTATTTTAAATATAAGCTACTTTTGAGATCAAATGGTATTACAGGGTGGCAACATAACCTGGAAAATCGGGGAATTTTTTTAATTCTGGAAATGTCAGGGATTTTTTAAAAATTTCACAAATTAGGGAATTTTTTTAATTTGTATCATTAAAACGGCAATTATCGTCTGTTATGCTTTTTATTCTGGGTAGTTTAGTTGTCAATATTTCCTTTTAGTTCTGAAAGAGGATTTTTAAAAAAGCATGATTATGCACATTTTCAGTTATTTTTTTGTAAGACGTGAACCACTGTTGGAGGGAGAAGCAAAATGTGTTGGACTTGAGATTGTCAGTAACATGTGAGGGACTAATTAATATGCGATTGATTGAAGATTATAATAGGATATATGAAATATATAAAACATTTGAAATTATCCTAAAAACAATAATTGAAAAAACTTGCTTTTTTGCATTCTCTGCTTTCAGATAACAAGTTTAATTACTATTATGCCTGTCACAATTGTATAAGTTGTGCCAAAAAAGAACAAATTAGTAAGACAGATTAGCATACAGAGATCCTCTGATGAAATGTAAAATAAAATGACTTTTTTCAAACCAACAATTGCAGCAGAATGCATTTCTCCATCGTTTTCAATGCTCAAAACTGTTAGTACCTTTCTCAAATGAAGTATATGCGATATGTTATGTACTAAAGGTATGAAATTGCAACAATATTTCTATATAATATTCTTTCTATTTTCATATCTAGTTTTCACGTATTTTAGTCGGCGAAATTGCTAAGTTTGAGTCAGGGAAATGGATCAAGTGATTTAAGTGAGAACTGTGCGGAATGTACAGATTGAAAGAACTATATTCCACCTTTACATTGATACCAATATATAATTTTTACCAAAATTGGACATTCAATGATTGTGCTTTTAACCATCAATATATTGATTAAATTTTCTTGATTAGTCAAGCAGTTCTACTACCACTGAATAAAGAAAAAAACTTTTTGCAAGTTCAAGCACATTGTTCACCAATAGCAAATATTACTTTACCTATACAAATTATTCTTTTTTTCTCTTCAGTGTTTGGCAATATTGACTTTCAGAATAAATTAGAAATATTTAGAATTAGTACGAGTTATAAATTAAATTTCGGGGATATTTGAATATTGTCTTTAATGTATTAATAGAGCTTGTTTCTTTAAAATATATCATTTAAGGTTTGATTTTTTTTAATATTGTTTCCATGGAAACTCTAGATTCAATATCCAAAGTAAGGGAAATATTTTACCTTGAAGTTGACAATTTTAAAGACTATTAATAATATCAAATAAATTATATTAAACGGTTATGATTTCCATTAAATAGTTTTTACTGGTTTTATCTTGCCTCTAAATCTTATGTTTATGAAATGTAGAAAACTTGTTAAATTTATAGTACACAAAAAAATTAATTTAAGTATTATTATTATTATTATTACACATTTTATATTTTGCATTCTAAATAATAAGCGTTGTTCTTTGCAGTGAAATCCCTTTAAAGATGCTCGCCCATAACGGCCTCATTGGGCGTATCATCGGGAAGAGTGGGAGCACCATAAAACGGATCATGGAGCAGAGTGAGACGAAAGTCGCAGTGTCCAGGTAGTTTTTTCAGTTTAAGGCTTCTCTGCAACAGTCACTTGAGGGAAACATTACAGAAATTTTTAAATTAAAGTATTTGCGTCTTTCAGGTGGGTTGGCTGCCAAGTGGTATAAATCCCAAAACAGAGTTCCGAGATAAGAAAATTTAATGTATGCATCTCGCCTTAGCTATAATTTTAAAGATTGACAAGAGTGTTTATAGTTTAAAAACTTCATAAAATTTTATATATTTAATTAATTTTTGCTCAACCTGAAGGCAAATGATAGATCTAGCTACTTAGTAATGGAGAATAATGCTAGCTGGTTTTCAGATTTTTGTGATTTTTACCACTCTGCCATAAGCTAGCTTATTTATAAGTCAAATGGGTTACAAAAAAACATTAAAGCTCATTGCAACATGAGCCATTAACCTGAAAATGCGAGATGCTTTAACAAAATAAAGAACTATTTTTCTTTTGTCGATCTTAATGTGTGCTAATTTGCATTTCTTGACCATGACAGTCGAAATTAGGAGATAAAAGTTAAACATCATTGGCACCTAGCATTTTATTTTTAGTTGCCATCGTGTTCTGCTTAGGTGTGTGTACTTTAAAATTATTCAAATGCATTTAGCAGAGCTGCCAACTGTTACGATATTGTTGTAATCATTACAACTTCTTTTACATAAAATTAGAAGCATGTACCCATTTGGACTGTACATAGCGAGCAATAGCTGTTGCTAGATTCGCCATTTATAACTTGGAGGGAAATACATTGAGGAAAATTGAAAGTCTCGGCACAAGAATAGTGTGGAGAGCAGAGAGAAATAAGCAATCCAGATCCCCGTGGATATGTGCGTGTTGATTTTTTAAAGCTCAAACAGGAAATTCGATATGGAAAAGCAAATTTGCGTCTTACCAGCAAAATATATATATAGATAGATTTAAAAATTGATGACTGGGTAAAATATTATGGTCGTCAAACTAAAATTTTTAGGTGCAAGTTGCGACTAATGATTGCTAATTTCAAACCTTGTCATGTCAGCTTTAGTGTGTCATTAATTCAACCAAGAAATCTCTTGCAGCAACATTCATGACTTCAGCAGCTGGAACCTGGAGCGTATCATCACCGTGAAGGGGAAGCTGGAGGACATCGGGAAGGCGGAGAAGATGATCAGCTCCAAGCTGCGGCAGAGCTACGAGAATGACCTTGCCGCCATGGCTAACCAGACCTACATGTACCCAGGGGTAGGTCTTTTCTTACTTTTGAATAGATCTGTTCCCTCTTTTCTCTATGAATGAAAATATCTACAATGGAAAAATGAATAAAAATATGCACCTGGAAAACAGAAAAAAAAAACTGGAATTTTCAGGGGGAAATGAACAAATTCTCAACTTTTCTGGATAAGTCTGATTTTTTTTCTTCTTCTAAATTTTAAAGGCCTTTGTAGTCGAGTGGATTAGGCGTCAGCTGGGAATCGAAGGATCCCCGGTTCAAAACCTTGCGATGGACTAGACTAAAGAATAGTAAAAAGTAGTGATATTGCGATCGGAGGGTTGCCAACTTCGCTACCAAAATACTAGAATGTCGTCCAGAACATCCACAAAAAATAACGGTGTGTATACGGGACTGGTGCACGATAAATCCGATCGGGGTCCAAAGTCCCGACGTCTATTGAAGGCGTTGGGTGCCAGCTCAGACCATGGTTCAAAAATACGAGGCATCGTTCCCGGGTCTTTCCTTCGTGATAAGCCCTGAACCGTGGCCAATAGCCCACTGTGCAGCTCTAGTGCGACGTTAATTAACCAAACCAAACTTCTAAATTTTAGATGAAAGTGCTTATTATATTACTTTCCTTGCTGTAAAAGAATTTTTTTTTCGTTTTGAAAAATAAATTCATTTTTTATACTGTGATAGGATTTTTGCAGGCACTTTATTATTTTAAGTATCTACATAATTTTTTTTTAAATATTAGTTTTCATGTATTTCTGGAATTTTTTTTTTTAAAACCCTCTGTGAAAACCTGTGAAGTCGAGGAATTTTAATCTGTTGAATGGCAATGCTGTAGTTTCTCTTTCCATTGTGAAAATCTGTGCAGTTGAAAGGTTTCAATATTAATCCCATGGCCTATACTTTTTAAAATTATGTAATGGTCAGGGGTGCCCATAGGGGGGGATTATGGCGCAAGTTGCGCCATCAGAATTTTTGGGGGGGATTTTTTTTCATTTCTTTATTATTATTTAATTTTCAGGGGGAAATGTTTTGGGCAAAAAATAATTTTGCATATATAATACGTCTGCAGTCACTGGACTTTCCAGCCATTTCAAGAAACGCCTCTTCGACACAAAAGCTGACGAAATTGTAAAAAAAATACTCTTGTTTGAAAATGCAAGTCTTTATTCTGTTAAAATTAAATGCCATTTTAGAAAGATTCTACAAAATAAATTACAAAAATTATCTGATTAATGGATATAGAAGTATCTTAGGTTTGTGCGGCGCATGCCACCGCATAGGACCCCTCGCTTTTTTTTTTTGGGGGGGGGGGGGGGTCAGTAAAAAAACCAAGAAAACTATTTCAGAGAAAAAATCATATTTTTTAAAACTTTAGTATTTTTTTTAATGTGTTACTATCTAGGACATACACGTTTACTTTGTCCGGTTCATACATTCAGACTATACACTTCAGTGCTGAGATTTAAATTAAAAAACGCTGTGAGGCAATAACTTTTCCGTTAGGAAGAAAAAATGTAAAAATAAATATGAAGATTGCAATAAACTCAGGACTGCAGACTGCAACAAAAACTGGAAAAAAAACGGTGACTTTAACAAAGTTAATTCTTTTGTTTGTTAATATGTGGCATATGTTTTTTAAAAAAAACTGCAATGATGGAAGCATAAACTGTTTCCGCATCTCAACAACACTTATAACGTAAATTACGATTTTTATATACAACTCCATAAGAAACTAATTACTTTCATACGTTTGTTCACTAATAAGCAACAGTTGTGGCGATTAGGGGGGACGCTCCCCCCTCCCACTTTTTTTGTATGTTGCCCCATACTTTTTAAATTTAAACTAAAAAAAATATTTAGTAAATTGTGTTACTGAATTGACGAACTAAAGAAAAATTTCCTACCCCAACCCTCTCCTATTTTTTTCTGGTGCTTATATTACATTTACAATCGATTTTATTTTCTCGTATTATCTTGTATCTTCTGCCAGCACACAGACAGCTAACAGACATTTAGGAGCCACTTCTGTCATTACAAAATACTCATCGTTCAAATAAAACAAAAACAAAAAAAGCCAAAGGAAATAGGCGCTACCATAGGTCTTGATTTTTTAGCGGGAAACATATTGGCGCCGATATTGGTCAACGTTGAATACGAGTAGTATTATGAAAACCAAACTGAATTTTTAGAACCCAATCGCCGCTACTGAGCGTAGGTGGTTTTATTATATTTGAGTTTAGTCTTGGCGTCGAATCAGTTTAAATAATTTCAATGGTGTTACAATAAAAGAACGGATAATATATTTTTGTCAGCAAGAACGAATGGTTTTTGTGAAAGTGCAGTTTAAATGTGGAGTAAAGCTGAGAATATTGAAATTGTAAAAAAATAACTAAATGAAAAGTATTTTCTGAGTTTGATAAACTGTACTGGTAAGTGGATAAATATCATACGGCATTTTGAAATTAAATTTCATTATTAATACATTTTTAATTTAAATAAAGATTTCTTAAAATTCGATAAAATAAAGTTTTTACATTTGATAGTCATATTTAAAATAGCCAAAAATAAGAGTAGAAGGTCACAAGTGATTTTAAACAAAACCAACAGCGTTCAGTATTTTGCATGAATTTAGTCAATAATTTTTTTTTCTATCTTTGTGTTTACCTGTCTATTTTGTTGGGGTTTAATAGATGTTTTTTTTTAAATAAAACTTTCACAAGTTTATTTATTACTTATAATTTGTACTTTAGTTCATGTTGACATCTCTAACCGTTAAGACATGAATTTTCCCACTTTTTCATAAATATTTCTGTTTGACCATATATGTAGCCGTGTTTTATATATACCAGTTTTGTTTATACCATTAGGTAAGAGAAAGTATACTTAACCAGTAAAAAACAGATATTCTAAGGCCCATTCTACACGGACGCTATTTACGCCGCGTTGCATTTTGCAGAAGCATCTGATTGGTGCATTCACACCAAGTTGTGGACCAATCGCAGAGTTATCGCAAAAGCTAACGTCCGTGTAGAATGGGGACATTATTAAAGCGCATTAGCTTTTGTAGATGGCCCTGTGATTGGGGAATACAAACTATGTGGTTTACATATACACTCGTAGAACCATCTGTATCCAACGCACGTAAATAACATCGATTTTATTTCTTTGATGTCATGATCAAAGAGTCGTGATGTGTTTTTAAAAAAAAGCCGTTTTTTATATTTCAAACAGAAAGCTTTTCTTTCTTAAAGTATTTAAGCATTTTCAGTGGTATTTGGCTGACATGTAAGAGGCAATTGTTTCTGAGCATTTATAGTAAAACCTATTTACATCATGTGTTTCTGCTAATTAGAATGATTTTGCATATATCACTGACAAATAAAATAAAATATTGTAGGTAGTTATTTTAGTCTAAATGGAGCGATTGCAAGGGTTTTTCTGAAATTGAACAATCAGAGATTACCGTCAGCATTTCTATAGTAACTATTTTTAGGAGTTTACAAAATTGAATTTAAAATTTTTTAAATATCCATTTGTAAATTATATTTTCTGGTGGAATTGAAATCAACACCTTAGACAAATCGATGACATTTTGTAGAAAACACCAGATTTTTAGACCATAACAAAGCTGCGGTTCTTGAACCGAAATCGATCGATTCTTAGCGGACAGACAATAATAAGTTCTATGGAATTTATTATGAATTTTAACGCATATTTTAACAATTAATAAATTTCTGAAATTACAATTTTATTCCACAAAATTATGTTATCTGAACCTCCGACCCTATATTTTACCGACGAACCTGACTTTAAGCACCATTTGTTTGTATCAATGAAACGTTATAAAGAGATGCGGAGAGAAAGTTTAATTCAATATATAAGTTCCATACATATAAGTTAATGTATATAAGTTAAAGTATAACCAAATTTATATCTTGATTTTATCTCCAACTGATTTATAAAATACGAAATGTGGAGCTTTGTGTGGATTCAGTTGAAAATTTTAGATTCTAATAAAGTTATATGCTTTAAATTTGAGGGGGTAGAGATTTTTTTTTTTGGGGGGGGGGTGCGCCTTTGAGTCAGGGGGGATTTGCGCCATTGAGTTTGGGGGGGATGGGCACCCCTGGTAATGGTTATTAAAGTAAGAAATACTAAAAGTCCTTTGGACTTATAAAAATAACTATTTTGAGAACCTATTTAGTTGGTTAAAAAGGTCCTGCAAATCTTTCGTAACATATATAGAAAATTAATTTTTTAAATCGTTTGTGCTTTTTAACTTTGTTTTTAAAAGTTTTGTTCTTTAGAAAAAAAGCTTATAATTATGCTGTACCCTCTTGCATAACTTTTGTCATAAAAAAAAAACGATTAAATGAACTAAAATGAATTGTTCAAAGTAATTTGTCTAATCGGCTTATTTGAATCATTAATTTTAAAAATTACTAAAATTAATAGTTTAAAACATGATTTTGGTTATCAAATAATCACTCTTTAGTAAAAGTTTTTTAAGTGTTTTGTATATATATATATATATATTTTAATCTTGCATCATGAAAATAAAAATTTGTTTTTAGACTTTAAGAGGTTATTCAACACATTTTATTTATGTCAAATGCCTGAAAGTCTGTATTAAAATCTGTCACTGATTTTTTTCATGGTTTTAACTATATAACCTGACTTAACAAAATTGTGAGCAATCCTGATATATTATCTACATATTTGTATTATTATAAAAAAAAACATGCATTCTTGTAATATCTAAAAACTAAATTTTTCCAGCTAAATTTCCAAATTGAATTGTTCTGATTGCAAGACAAATCTATAGCTACAGCAACATTTTATTGCACAAACTAGCTGTTTGACCCCTCATATTACTTGAAAACCAGTCAATTTGTTTTTAATGAGTGTCCACCATTGAGACTTGAACCCTTGAGCTACTGTTGAGAAGTCCTGCACGCTATGGGATCATCTGCTAAGAGACTTGTTCTAAATATTAAAAATATTTTTTTCACTACTACTATCCTACGTGAGCACACATTAATAGATGTAACAGCCACTTAACTGCAAAGGGAGTGTACGACATATACTTAACACCTTGAATAACAACTCTACACTGTTGCTATGGAAACAAGAGGTAGCGAGTTCAAGGTGATCAAGTGTTTTGCTATTCACATATATTCTTTTATTATAAACAAGTATTAATATTTTTACAGTTTGTAATGGCACTTCCATCTACCAAACAGGTTCATCCAATGGCCATGATGACCACGCAGCCCTCCCTGCCCATGGCCACTCCACAGCCCAGGGCCAGCCCTCCCCTGTCGCCCTACACAATGTATGGGCCAGGGGCCTGCATAGGGCCCATGGGAGGAGGAGGCAACTACCCACAGGGCCCCATGCCCCCACCTCTGGAGGTGGATAAAGAGACTGTCTATGTCTACATTCCGAATTCTGTTGTGGGTGCCATTATTGGAACAGGAGGGAGCAATATTAGAGAGATGATCAGCTGTTCTGGTGCAAGCATCAAGGTTTGTGTTGATTTTAGTATTTGATAAAATACTTAAGCATCTTTGCTCCAATTCTGGTCAGTATCTTTGCCTGTATACTTACTTATAAGGACTGTACTTTAAAAGGGGGCCATCTACTATACTATGATAAACACGCCTGTTCTTGTCGGATCGCAAAATTCAAGCATCATCGGGGGCAGGGTGGCAACATAACCGGGAAGTCAGGGAATTGTCATGGAATTTTTTTATTCTGGAAATGTCAGGGAAAAGTCAAGGAAAATTAAAAAAAATCACAAAAAGTCAGGGAATTTTTCAAATTTGGTTCATTAAAACGGCAATTATTATTGTCTATTCTGATTTGTTTAGTCGTCAATATTTCCTTTTAGTTCCGATTTTAAAAAAAAATCATGGTCGAGTGAGCGCATGCGCAGTTTCGTTGTTGATAGATACGTGAACAGCTGCTGGAGTGAGAAAAGAAAGCAAAGTTGGATTTTGGACTGCAAAATGTGGGCTGCTAATGAATCTGCTGAATCAACAATTTGTTGAAAATTGTATTAGAAATATTTTTATTTTAAGTATGGATTGAACTCTTATGGCAAGATAAAAGATCGGAAATAAAGGCAGGTCGTAAGGACTTTTGAACTTTATTTTAATATAAATAAATTATACCTTTTCTACTGCACCCTCTTCATATGCAAATAAATTTTAAAGACTTTGAGGTTTTTTTCTGTCTATTTTATGGAAGCTTTTCAGATTTTATAATAGATTAAATATAAATTCTATCTTAATATATTTCAAAATAATTCTTCAATATCTTAGGAATTTAACAATTTTAAGAATTCCTGCAGTATCACATTTTGAATTATTCGTTTTTGCTTAAAAATAGTACATTTTTGTTATTTTCTGTACTTTTTTTATTTAAAATTAATGATTAGATACCGTATATACTCGCGTATAAGCCGACCTCCAAATTTTAGGATAATTTTTTGTGCAAAATTGAAAATTCGCGTATAATCCGAGTTGTATTTTCGTACATGAAAAATTCCGATTAAAATCGGCAAATCACCGAAAAAAAATTTGACATTTTAATTCTTAAAATAAATATTTAAGCCGAGAAATCGAAAATTAAAAAAAAAAGGGGGCGAAAAAAACGGCCTTTCTCGAAGTTCGCGACTATTCGTCGTGCATAAAAAATGTATACCATTTGCGATGTTCTTGTGTCTTTCAAACCGCCATCGGACTTCTGAAATTAAATCTTGCTTATTATCATAATAAAATATTTTAAATACCAAAATGTGCAATTTCTAATTCTTAACATCGTTTTGTAAAGATTTAAAAACTAAGAAAACGTCAACTATTTTCTGTCAACATCGTTGACTACTGCCGCTATTAAATACGGATGAGTATTTTTTTTATCCATCTCAGAAGGAAATACTACTATTTTATGGATGAATATATACTTCGTATTATAATATTTAATTACGAAATAAATGACTTGAAAGTAGAACTTGGATTCGCCGATTAGCAACTTCCCGATTTTACCGCTTTAAAGCCAATTCCATCCAAATAACTAATAAAACAACTATTAATGTCTGTACATAATATTATCAAGGAATTAAAATCTGTTTGGGGGAAATAAATTTTGTTTAATTATTGCAATCGAGCAAGAAATACATTAACTTTAAAGTAGTGTCATTCGCAACGCACGATATCAACTTCTTAGTCTTCCATCCAAAATTCTATTAAAGTAACGTATATAGCTTCATAAATTCTACAAACCAATAAAATATTTATCAAAATATATACTTTTTATTTAGTTAAACTGATTATTTATGTGAGTAGTGCAATTTTGCGTCACGATTACGCAGCGATGCGCAGAACGGTCTTCAGTCAGCACATGACGCACATTCTCGCTCGCCGAAATGTATCGGCGCGTTTTAGAAAAATCCGCTTCATTTTAACTTCTTTCTTTTTCCCATTTTAGGCATTATATATTATTAATTTTACTGACCCGCAAATAAGCCGACCCCCCCCTACTTTTTGGTAAAAATTTTGACTTAAATTTCTCGGCTTATACGCGAGTATATACGGTACTTTTTATTTAGTTAAACTGGTGATTTATCCGAGTAGTGCAATTTTGCGTTACGATTACGCCGCGATGCGCAGAACGGTCTTCAGTCAGCACATGTGACGCACATTCTCGATCTCGGATCGGGAAAATGTGTCGGCGCGTTTTCATAAGAATCCGCTTAATTTAAACATATCTTCTTTTCCAATTTTAGGCAAATTACATTATAAATTTTACTGACCCGCGTATAAGCCGACATTCCTACTTTTTGATGAAAATTTTGACTGAAATTTTTCGGCTTATACTCGAGTATATACGATAGATGAAATTTAAGTATAGGATTGTATAATTTTGTGTTTTATCCATAAATTATTATTTTAACTGAATATAAATATTTTTCATTTAGAATGCAATATATTAATTATAGTAGCAAAGATACTTTGTTTGTTTTTATACAAAGTATGTATTATAACATTTATTTAACATAATTTCAAAGTCAGGGAAATTTTTTGAAACCATCAGGGAAGTCAGGGAACTTTTTTTTCAGGATTTTGTTGCCACCCTGGGGGGGTGATCAGTAAGAGATGGTGACCACCTGGGAACACCATGTGCTGTTGGCCTAAAGAGGGGCCCTGAGGAACACTATCTGACTAGCAATCGGAGGATTGTTAGTTTGAAACGGACTTGGCAAAGTTAAGCTGTAGTAATGGTTGGGTTACCAGATTTGCTCCTAAATTACAAAAGTCGTCCATACATGTTCTCAATTACCCCCGGCGTGTATACATGACTGGTGCGCGCTAAACCTGATCAGTATCCAACGTCCTGATGCTTATACAGATTGCGTCGTGTACCAGCTCTGGTGCTGTTGTCCCCAAAAGCAGAAATACGGCAACGTACACGCAGATTTTTTCAAAGGTCCGCAGACAAATTTTTGCAGAAGCCTAATATACAAATTTTTTATTTATGTCTGCACTACTTTAGAACATCTTCTGCAGATTCGTTTTAGGTTATATAATTACTTTTCTCTCATTTAAGAAAGTCAAGGGGACAATACTAGAATTCACACAATATCCTCAGGAATGTTCAAATATTCCAATTCGTAAAAATGGAGGAATTAGTGAAGTCCGATTTTTTACAAACTTAGTATAACTAATTAGTTCGCAATAGTAAAAAAAATATATATAAATAAATTACAACTAAAGAAATGCCTTTCAAAGCGAGAAAACTGGCTTTAAACATGTAGTAAAACAAGTTTTCTGTCTTGAAAATCGGAAAAGCCACCGGGCGAAAATGCCGATTTCAGATATAATCGGCAACTGTGGTTAGCTAATAATAATCAAATTCCTAATAAACTCAATAAAAAAATTAAGAAAACCATATAAAAGCTAGCCAAAAATGACTAAATACCCAAAAAAAATGCAATTTTAGTCACTAAAATCGGAGTAATCGCGGCGTCAAATTGCAGATTTTTTTTTTTAAACTTGCATCATTGTCTATCTATTGACTATCAAATAGATAAAAATGAGTAAAAAGAAAGAAAAAAAATGAGCTATTAAAGTAAAAAAATTTAGCTCTAAATCCAAAAGAAAAAAATTATAGCCAAAACTTGGAAATCTGCTGTGGAAGCTGTATAAAATAACATTTTCGTTTAGCTCAAATTCCCTTCTCAAAGAAAGTTCTGCTAATTATTTTCTAGTAATGTATCTTCTCAAAGAACAGGTACTGAAATGTACCATGGAGTTGACAAAAGAGAATCAACAACAAAGAAACGTCTGCGGAGATTTGTGCAAACACGTGAAATTTATCTTGCATTGCGATTGAGACTTTCTATTATCAGGACTTCTCCCCCACCCCCTGACTTTCTTAAATAAGATAAAAGTAATTATCTAACCTAATAAGAATCTGTAGAAAATGTTCTAAAGTAGTACAGACATAAAAAAAAATCGTATGGTAGACTTCAGCGGACTTTTGAAAAGATCTGCGTCGTACGACGCACGTCGCCGCGTTTCTGCTTCCGGGTGCAGATGAAACAACTTTACAATTTTGACATTTTCCAAAACCCTCAGAGTTAACATGGCAGCTGATTATAATCCTAGTTTTAACATATATGGAGACATGGTGCAAGAACCAGACAGCTCCACTTTTTCCCTGATTCACTCTTTTACTGTTATTCCTATAAAGGAGAGAGTGATAATTTTGTCTCATACAAGCAAGATAGTGTTTTTTGGCCGCCCTGAAAATTTCGAAAACTGGAGCTGTCTGGTTAGTTCTGTATGGTCTTCAAATCCCAACGTTTTTATCAAATGTTTTCACTTAACTCCTTCTAAAGCTAATTTTTCATTTTACATTCTATTTGTAATTTTTATTTGCGTACCTTATCAATTGGAATCCTAATAGAAAGTTATATATATTCAAGCTATTAGGCTAGTACAGATGTATTACATTTATTATTGCTATGTACTAAACACATTTCTGGTCTAATTCATGTTCTTAAGTATCTCGCATGTTCTTTTGTGACATTACTTCCCTCTCTTCAAGTTCTATTTTAATAGATGAAATAAAATGTGTTGTGTTTTTTCAATTAAGCAGTGGTGTAATGAGAATTGAAATTCGATTGGGAAAATAGTAAAATAATTTTGCATAATGCTCATTTTATGTTAAAAACAAATTGAAAAGGTTTCTTAAGAAAGTACATTCTTATTTTTAAAAAAAACTTTCAGGTGACCCAGCCTGGGAAAGATGAACCCGTTGACAAATTGGCTGAGAGGAAAGTGTGTGTGATCGGGACACCCGACTCACAATGGAAGGTATCTTCATTTTGTTTGTGCTTTTAGAAAGATTAAGTAGCCCATGCGTCAATTAAAATCAGTTTGGCAAAGAATAGTTGTGCATGTTGACATTTAAAAACTTAAAATTAGTTTTAAATTTTTAACTTCATGTTTGATAAATCAATCATCTCTCAACTGTTTAATTTTTTTTAAACTTGTAGCAAATTTTAAATGTAATCGCACAATCACAATTATTTTCTTCAACACAATTGAAATGCATTGTTGGAAAGATGTGGCAGATAGCTTTGAATTAATACAGAGATGAGATTCTTCTGCTTTATTGCTTTTCCCAAGACAATTCTGTTGCAAAAAAGATTTTTTTTTTAAACTTGAAATGAAGAAATACAATATTTGTATTTAAAGTGCAATGGTTTTTACTTAAAAGGCCTTCCAGGTAACTAAAATAATATTTGATACTATTTGTAACCATAGGAGGCTGTTAAGGTTCATTTTGCTAAAAGTAGTTATTTTATAAAGAGGTTACTTAATATCCCCTCTTAATATTTCTGTATTGTTGAATAGGTTACAAAATTTCTGTAAGGTATAAGTTGAATATTTTCTAATTTTTTGCAAGATCCTTCGGGTTAGCATGCTTAATGAGTTAAGTAATTTACACTTCCACATAAATATAATATTGAAACTTAATCGCCTAGTTTGCTTTATATACTAACTATATGAAATCATTATTTTCAATATAGTATTTTTCTTGGGTATTAAATATTTTTGTTAGTTATGTAGAACTTGTGTAAAATTCACTCTAATTTTTATTTCAAAGTTTTTGATTTTTGGACAATCTCATTCCTGACTAATAGTATAAATCATGCAACGTTAATTATTACCGTTAATCTCACTTTTATTTCATGATAAAGCCTAATAGAGAATTGATATAAAAAAATATTCTTCTTTTAATAAACCATATTCATTTCAGGCCCAGTTCATGATTTTCAAGAAAGTAGGTTTTGAGGGGTACAGAGGGCCCCAAGATGCCACTTTAAAAGTAGAGATTTCTGTCCCCACTCAGCAGGTGGGCCGCATCATTGGGAAAGGAGGCTCTACGGTAAGTGTTGAATATGACAAAGAAAAATTGTAGTTTGTTTGCATAATTTTGATTTGAAATACTCTTAAGAACTTTCAAGTAAAAAAAAGCATAGTTTATTGTAAATATCAAAATCTATAAAGAAGTCCCTGGGTTTGTTTTTAATACAAATTTAAGTGTTTCATGTTTTTAACAAGGTTTTATTTTTGTGATTTTTTTTTAATAAAATTTTATATATTTTAATACGTTTGTGAATTGTATGTAAAAATAAATAGCTTTAAAAAATAAATTATTTAACACACTAAATAAAATATATTAAAGCACTGTGCAATTAAATTAATACAAATAAATAGGCAATGGAGTTAAAATTTCTGTGAAGTTATGCTCCGAGATAAAAACGATCAAGGGTATTGCATTCAAGTTACCTAATGTGGACCACCGGTGGATTCAGCAGAAATGGTGTTAAATGGATTAAATTGATTTTACTTTAGAATTAAAGTAGATTGCATGACCGTCAACATTTTTTAAAAATCAAATAATTGTTTTGAGAACTGCCGATGCTGCACTATATATATTTTTTGTCTGTCATAAATGATGTTGTCCCTTTCACTCGCAGGTGCGAGAGTTGCAGCGTGTGACGCATGCCATCGTCAAGTTCCCCGAAGATGCACGGAGTTCCGAGACAGAGGAGACTGCCGTCCACATTATTGGAGACTTCTTCTGCACAATGGTATGTTTGTTTCTCCTAGCCTTGCCACATAGTTAAAACATATTGGGCAGTGTTCTGGTGTCGTTCCTTCAATAGCCTACTGTGCACCCCTAGTGCAACTTTAATTATCCACAGATTCTTGAAGACAATTGATGTTTATATAATGTTATATTTCATGCCAAAAGCTGAGCTTTTAACTCACTGATGCTCAAGACCATTGTATTCATTTGTCCAGATATCTAATTTTTTTTTTATCCTTGACAGTATTTTTCAAATCTAAATGACTGAGGCACAACTTTTAAAAGCCATCTTTAACAATTAAAACTTAGAAGAAATAAAAGTTTGTACAAGATTTTTTATTTTTCTTTAAATTTACAAGCAGTGAATGCATCTTTACATTTACTAATGTTGCTTGAACTTTAATCCACAAAGTTCAAGCAACATTATCCTTGTCAAGTCTTTAACCTTGTGAATTGATTTACATTGATTATGTTTATAACTGATTTATTCATTTGATTTACATTTAATAAAAGCACTTTTGTAACTTTATTGAGCAAATGTACCTTTTGATTTTTAACCACATTAATGTAATTGAATATTTATTTATTACATTTTATATACTGGCGCAAAATTTGAAATGGGAAATAGTGAAATTTAAAAAAAATATTTTATGTTAATAAAAATATTAAATGACACATTTAAATTTTTATAAAAAAAAAATTGGAATCTCTGATATTTTATTAATTTCTAAAAACTACTTTCTCTTGCATAATTTACCTTTTGCAAAATCAAAGCAAATTTATTCAATCTTGCTACATTAATAAAGTTTAATAAACATGCCAAGTTATTTCCAAAATGAAATTAAATTTCTGTAAAAGTTTTAAAATTTGCTCACAAGTTGAAGTGGAAAGTTGCATATGTATACATAGAAATGAGTAGAGTAAAATTTGTAGACAAGGATTTGGACAGGAAAGGAGCTTGCATGTTGGAAAAATTAACTTCAATAGGTAATGATTCTCCTCCCTTAAATGGAAAAGCTTTTAACAAAATATATTAAAAATATTAACATTTCTAAATTTAAATTGTCCATTTGTGTTCTGATTTTAAATTTAATGGCAATCGGGCTGTAATAAATTTCATTAGACCCTATGCATACCCCATGTAAAAAGTACACCCCATATTGTCACTAAAAGTGCAAAATGTATGTCAAAAGTTCCATCTTTTCTTTTGTTATTGCTATATATGGCATTTTGTGATTTCCACCTGGTGGCAAAAGCTCTTGTGTCATCAGCTGATCCAATAAAAGGTACAACCAAAGGTCAAAAGTTCTATTGTAAGGAGAAAAAAAAATTTGCTCTCCTGGAAAAATTTAACTTTTAGACATGCAACCTTTTGTACTTTGAATGACAATATACTGTGGTGGCTGAGCTAGCGATCCAGCATTACCGGCAATTGCTCCCTATGATATTTCTTAACTTATACTACCGAAAATGAAAACATTTGCGCTTTCAAAAGATTTTGAAAAATCTGGGAATTTCACACCGATATTCTATTGTAACTTGCATTTTAAAAGTCTTTGGGAAAATATTGAAATCGGTTTTACGACAGACAGATGATGGACAATATTTGAGTTGCTGAGCAGGTATGTATAGAAATATAAACTTTTACACAAAAACCAACTTGAGTATAAATATATTATAACAGAAACCCTGTAGTACACACTAAAAAAACTTTTTTCACTGTCTTATTTTATGTTCTTCTAAATAATTGGCTGTTGTGTAACTTATTTTAAAGGAACCAAATAAAATACTATTAAAGAGTAACTCAAAATCTTTTCTCTAGTTCCATTTTGATCATACTTTCAAAAATAAATGGGGTCCTATATTACCACCAATTATAATATAGTAAGAGTATGCCTATCGGTTTGTAGATTTGGGTTTTCCGTTGGGGAATTTTTTTTGTATGTAACTTTAATAAGCTTTCCTAAATTGCCTATGACTGCAAAGGGTTTGAACCTCCAGTTGGGTAGACTAGCTTTTTAGCCCCACAATTGAACTTTAGTGAAATTTAACCGTAAAACCACTATCGTTTTAATAAACCTCAATTTTTTTATTTTTTTTTAATATTTGTTCTTAATGTGAATTAAACACAAATTGGTATTTGAGTAGAAAACCCACAGTTTCTCTACCTTATTACACAAAGGTTTAACTTATTGCACCAATTTTCTTGTATTCAGTTAGATATATAACTTTTTTTTAAATATTTTTTTTACTGGGAAGTCTATTTACGACTTTAGAACTAACTTTGTTACATGTATACAATTTTTTGCATATAATTTTTCTCTATTTTTTAATGTATACAAACCCTGTACTGAGTTATATATAAATGTTCAACCTTTTATATTCAGAAGAAGGGAGTGTTTTGCAATCCACAGACACTTATTATAGATTTCACGTCTCCTTTTCAGGCTGCCCAGCGTCAGATCCGCTCCCTCGTGTACAAGACCAGCAACTTCCATTCGCGCCGGAGGTCATCCCAGCCCATGCTGCTCAAGTGAAGTGAAGTTGGAAATCTTTGAAAAGGATGTGCGAATCGAAGCACCTCCGTACGCTTCGCTCTTTTTCCCCCTTTCGAGTTACAAGGGTGCAACTCTCCGAACAAAAAAACTCTTGAAATTCAAAACAAAAAGACTGCCAACGTTTAGTTAGTACAAAACTATGTATGCGACCATGTCGTGGGTCTCGTTTTTTGTAACGAATATATTTGTAAGAAGTTTATTTTTGATATTTGTTGGAGAAATGTTTTGTTAGATTATGAGATTTCTTTAAGGGTGTTATGCTGTGTATCTGCATAAATTTGTTTCTGCCTTCAAGCGTTGAAACGAGCAGTGAATTAAATTTAAAAGGGGTCATGTTTAAAAGTGTTTATTTTTTGGCTTGTTAACAATCCTGTTCCTTTAAGGAATTCTAGTCTGTCTTCAGTTTATTTGAAATGTGCTAGTCGCGACTTTCAACACATTAATGCCTGGGGGAAACTGAAATTTTGTCTAATCGCGTTTTCAAAGATTTCTTGTGAACTAGATGAGAACTGTGCAATTTTTTTTTTAAATGTTTATTTCTGTTTTTGGACGTGTGTTTCTCAATAGTCTATGGAAGCGTTGATGATTGTTATACACAGCTGTTTTCTGTTGACTGAGCAATATTCTGAAATGTTTTATTGGAAAGTAAAATGGCATGTTTTTTTTCTCGGAAAATTGCTACATCGTAAGATTCTGGTTAACATGTTCAAATTCTTCAGACTTGCTGTTTGTTAAGTACAAATGATTATTGCATTTGCAAATGAAGTATTTTTGCAAAAACTGCCATGTAATTGAATAAAAGTAAAATAAATTTCGATTCCTATGTGAATTTTTTTATTGCGTTTCAGAAAACATCAACATTTTTAAGAATGACATCACAATTACGAGAACTGTGAAATGGTCGTTATGTCTGAGTAGAGAGACTGCGGATCACAAATGGTTAAATATGTTTGTCGGTTATGAATGTAGGGAAAGGAGGGGCTCAAGGCCCCGAGTCCCTTGTTATTTTGGGTCCCATTACTAATTTGATAGAATTAACCCTTTGCACTCGAATATTTGATGTTTACTTTTTGTGGAACAGTTGCATCCCATTCCTGTTTCTTGATCAATGACACGAATTTTTTTAATGAAGTTCAAGAATAAGCTAACAAAAGTGTTTTTTGTGTTAAACTTGTGGAATTCCGCTTTTTTAGACTTTAATGCTAATTTGCATATGTCCCGGGAATGAAAAATTTAAAGTTTCGACGCGAATTAGCGTATAGCGAGTCGTGCCTCCGAGGTAGATGGGGAATTTTTCGAAGAAATTGTTCACCGAGAAGGAAAAATCCGAAAGCCCCAAAAGATGGTTTTCGAATATGCACTACGGGAACCCTCTTAAGACTTCATAATTGGAAAAATCTCAATTCGTTTGTTATTTTGTGAAGAATCGATACTCGATCTAAAACGAATTTCACAAAAATTGTAGAATCTTGAACATGTACAAATATTTGCGATCTTCGTCAAACGTGGATGACATCACTCACTCCAAAGTTGAGATGATTATAACTCGTTGCATATGGCTAATGTTCATGTGATAATTATCGCACGTTCATGCTAGTATATAATAATTTAAAAAATAGCTGAACAAATTTGGTGACTTAACATTTTAAGTTTTTTTTAATGTTTTAGAAGATAGCCAGACACTTGTATGATTTTTATCCTCAACAAAAAAATTAATATTGTAGTGTTCGTATGCATTTTATTAACTTTTGAGTGCAATTTTATGTATTTTTAACTTGAACAAAATATTTTCTAAAATAGAGAAGGGATCGGAAAACAATCCACCAAAAAATAAGCCGCCGTTTAGAGGGGTTATTTTTATTTCACGTAAAATTTTTCTCCAATAATGTTCCCGCGCCTGTTCTGGTTGAATGGGTTGCCAGCTCGGTTGTTCTCATCATTTAACCATGGTTCAAAATAACGAGGCAACGTCTCCGGATACTTGTTTCGGAATAGATACCGAACATTTAACAAGATTAATTTATTTCATAGTTTTTTTATATAAGAAAGTTTGGTTGAATTGGACAGTGGCAGCTATTTGTGTGCTATGCTACAATGCTATAAGTGTGAATCTAGTATATATAAAATAGGAAGTTCGAAAACAAATCCGTCCAAGAAGAACATTATTTTCTTTTAATGAATAAAAGCGCTTCAAATCTTCTTGATTTTAGAGTTTATTCAAACAAAATTTCCGAATTGCAGCGCCACACCCAAGGGGAATACACCCATCAATAAGCAATTGTTTTTCGAAAATCTCAAGGTTATTTTTTTTTTTCAGCTGTAATTGAATTTTATGGAAATCGCGAGTTTCTAAATAATAGCATTTTAGTTAGAATTACGAAAGAGTCATGCTTCATCGCATCCAAAAATATGGAGTGACTCGACGCGTAATTAAAGTATAAAAACGCGCCAATGAAATGGATTTGCTGACATTTTTGCATTCATTTGTATATTTAAATATTATTGGACGCAAATGGGTCTTTAAAATCGGTACATTCAAGCAACCTAAAAAATGAGTTATAAAATTCCCATAACTTCATGAGAAATCGGCATATGAGGGTAAATGACCTACAATCGTGTAGAGTAAAGTATATTGTTTCGACCAGGCCGGTTGTTAATTCCCCCCCCCCCCCCCCCCCCCATCTTTGTGCAAGGTTGGAGAGAATAAGAATGCCAAGTTAGGCTTGGGAGTTTATGACATTTTGCCATCGCGATTAATTGCCAGCCGCTAATCTATTTTTCGATTAATTGATATTTCTAAATATTGATATTTTCGATTGTAAAGCAACCATTTTTAGCTAATTTTACCAAACATCAATAAAATTAAATTTTAACTTAAAAATATCGCATAATATGTTTCGCTTACCAGCGGAGTTGTGTAAAGAAAAAAATCGTTTTAACAATTTCAGCATTTGTACCGTAAAATGGGGCAACTTTGTGCCACAGGTTGCAACATTGTGCCACAGACGATTTCCAGACTTCAATGCGTTCTAGCGGTAATATAAATGCAACTAGAGGTTTGGAAAAAATCCTCTAGTTAGCTATGATGATGTTGAATCTAAACGAGCATGTAATAATCTGGTCAGTTATCAGTTGTGGTTTCAAGAAAATATTGTTTGTGATCACAGTGTTTGAAGGTTTTTAAGATACCAGGAGAGTCTCATCTGGACCTCATATTAGTTGTTCCCCTGGATATTTGGTAAGTTTATACATTAATCGCTATATTATTATCTACAATTTGCTGTATTAAGCAATTCAAACTGTTTGTTAGTTTCGCCATAAGCTCATATGTTATCAAAAATGACAACTTTGTGCCACTCAATTTCTTATTTTTTTAGCTTTAATCCGCTTTTTATTCAATACTTTTTTGCAGATAATGGTCCGTGGTGACAGAAAGGTGGTCGGAGGTCGCCCTTATCGGGCTTACAGTAATGAATACCTTGAAAAGGTGTTAGGGGAAATTACTAAGAAGATGATTTCCATCCGTAAGGCCCAAGAGAGGTATGGAATTCATCGAAATTCACTTGCATTTATGCTGAAGAAGAGAAAGGATGCTGAATCATCCCCATCTGAAGGTCTGAAGAATTCAGGAAGATTGGTTTGAATATACCATGTTACTAGTCCGCAGGAAACAAAGTGGTACTTATAGGAGACAATCTCAGTTCACATCTTAGTTCTCATGTCCGGCGTTTTTGTCAGGAAAATGATGTTAAGTTCATAGCGCTGCCTCTACACTCCACTAATGTAATTTAAAATTATTTTTTGTAATGTAATATTATAAAACAGTTTATCATTAAAAGTTTTAAAAAAACTCGTCTTCTTCCATTTTGCACACTTCCAAATTGATAAAAATGCGAAAAAAACAGTAAAATGATGAGAACAAATTTTATTTCCCTGCTCATAGCATAGTAGATGAGCTGAGTATGAAAAAAAGTATGGTCAAGATTGTGCTACATTAAGTTTCAATGTGTTTTAGAGGCAGAAAAGAGAGTGGCACAAAGTTGTACCCAATCGGGTACAACTTTGTGCCACACGAAAAAAATTCCCCCTCCCTTTCTATAAAGAAAACATTTTTTTTCCACCCATCATTGGATAGCCGAGATGTGTAGGTATGTTGTGTAAAAATTTCAGAGCAATTGGTGCATAAATGATAGATATATTCTGAAAAAACCTCAAAAAGTGGCACAAAGTTGCCCCATTTTACGGTATTGCATGCTTCACATTTTAATTAAAAATTCGTTTTCAAGGAATAATGTATGAGCGAAGCGTTCGGAGTACCTAGGGGCGTAGCCCCTCTAACCTCCTGTTGGACTATTATTTGAAGAAAACATGACGATAGAGTTCGTAGATGCATGGCTCGCACATAAGTGCGACTAACGACGAGACATGGACGACACAGGACAGCACAAAGTTCGTTGGAAAGACGTTCACATCTAATTGGCTACTGCCAATGTTGCTGCTTTTCTATTGGCCGGTGGGCGTGGCCACGTTCGCCGCTACTGGACTGCACGCTTGGGTTTCATTCAGCGCTCATCACCACCACTCTCTCTCTCTCGCCTTCGAGTAAGACGGACGAGATTCCAGACTGCTCCCTGAGTCAAGCCAAAAACATCGAACTCCCGATCAGAAATTACCAACTGTAAATGTGGATCCTTGCCTGTGGTATTGTATGCCTGGTATTCTTTTCTATCCCCTATTTTCACGATGGCACCTAAGTGTACTAAAACGCTTAAATCGATCGAAGAAAAACTTATGCAAGTTAATTTCGAGCATTCAATTTTAACCTCCAAAAAAAAGGACGGAAAAATTACTAAAGCAGAAAAGGTTAAACTCGGAAACCTTTCTAAATTAAGGTCTACTCTTTCGACTGAACTGCACGATCTTAACGCCCCCGCGTCTCCGGACCCTGTCCAGGACTTAGCATCAAAAACTTGTGAGAACATAAACTCAGTAGATACTAATGAAGGAATTACTCCCGATCAGGAAAATTCCACAAACATTATAGTGGACGATATTCTACCGTTGGAGTATGACGGAGTTATCACCAATATGATTATCGATATGGCGAAAAATAACCCGTCTAATCCTGACCCTGATTATGCGATTAAGTGTAAATACCTTATGCTTTTGCAAAGGCAAATTGGAAGGAATTTCACAATAAACATAAACCCTCCAAAAGAACTTGACTTACTGGATAAATGCAAACGCGAGCTTATCGAAGTCAACGCAGAAATTCAAATGTTCCTGCACCAACATCCCCAATTAGCGGGATTTAAAGTGCCAAGGAAAACTGCAAAACGTAAACTGGAACTTGAACCGGCCCGCCCGGAAGAAGTACCAAATAAATTCGCAGTTCTGACCGAAAATCAGGACGAAATGGAAGTGGAGGCAGTCTTGCCAAAAATCAAAATCCCTCCTATTATCATCTCTGACCCGTCGCTATGGATGGAAATTAAAAAATCTCTCAGCGATGCAGGGATTACAAAGTTCAGCTGTAAAGCTAACCCTGAATCACTGAACCTTAGGCTAGAAGTACTCGAGGAGTACCACGCAACTCTGGATAATTTCAAAACAAAAAATTACCCTTTCCATACGTTTAGTAAGAAATCTGAAAAACGCATGAAAGTTGTGTTGAAAAACGTCCCCGCCGATGTCAGGGTCGACGATATCAAGGAAGCCCTCATTGAAAAAGGCTATCCAATCTCAAACGTTCACCAACTGAAAAAATCAGTTAATAGGTATAGGGTAAACCTGCCTATCTTCTTCATTGAGTTGCCGTATGGAAAAACGTATGAATCCATTTACGAGCTCACTGATCTTATGTACCTCAAAGTTAAAATTGAGCGACATATCAATAGAAAATCTCCTAGCCAGTGCCATAATTGCCAGCGCTATGGACATACAAAAAACGGCTGCAACAATCCAGCCAGGTGTGTTAAATGTGCAGGCGACCACCTTTCAGGCGAATGCACCGAAACTTATATCGCTAACCCAAAATGTGCACTATGTGACGGCGATCATGTAGCTAGCTTTAGGGGGTGTAGTTTCTACCCTAAATCGAGAGCAAAAACCGCCAGCCAAAATACTCGAACCGAAGCCCCAGTCCCAGCTTCACCAACCCAGGACAACGCTAATGTCCCTGAACCAAACCAGGATGACCAAAGTTTTAAAGACCTGTTCAAGGAATTTATGTCTTGGTTCAAAAACATTAATCTGAGAGAATTGATGAACAAACTCAAAACTCTGTTCATGGACTTTAAAAATGCAGCATCGCCATTCGAAAAATTCGAAGTCGGGCTAAAAGCTTTTGAAACTTTAACCAACTGCTTTTCTGACTAGAGATTTCATTGAGCATACTTTAAACTACTGGCCCAGGCCAATACAGCCTTTACAAACTGCTACCCCGGTGCCCGAGCAACCTAGCAAATGAACCGCTCTCAGAGAGCAGGGATGCTGGGTCGAGCCTCTGGGGAACCACGGCAGGGAGTAATTTCACCATAGGACGGCAATTTTACAAGACAACCTTATGTCGCTGGAAAAGATAAAACAGAAAATAAAATAAAAAGCATAAAAACCTTGAAAACAAAATAAAAAGTACAAAATTTATTGAAAAACAAATAAAAATTATTGAATAATAATTATTTAAACCAGGTGCCATCCCTTTTCCACTTTACCCAAATTCCTTTCCCTAAACTTCTTTTTCACGCCACTAGATGGCGTGCCTAGCTCACATCCTGAGCCCTGCAAACTTTCACCTCTCCTCGCCCCCTATTGGAGGGCGGGATCTCTTTGTGCCATTCTGGCACGCCCCCTCTCTCTTACCCTATGCCTCTGCCAGGCAGCAATTTTATGATCCACCATAGACCACCACCAACCATCTTCGATGAAGGCGAAAGGACCTTAGGGTCGATGCGCCGAATGGCTAATTATGATTTCCGATTTAGTCGTGCGAGAAAGAAGGTGAAGAGAGCCTGTAACTTTTCGGCTGGTGACTCCTTCTCTCGCAGAAGGGAAATCAGATCACTGATTCCCGTAGCATTGGTAAAAATCGGAGCAAGCTCCGAAACCAACTCGGTGATGGGCGAACTTTCGCTTTTCGCCGAGATAGGTGGATGGGTGGGTTGTTTTTTAATGCTCACCGGCTTTCGAGATGTGGATTTCATTTTCACTGGCGGGCGTCTTGTTAGGCTTGGGAAACTTTGGGCACCGTCTGCTGGAGGCGACGTGTCCGCTGACATGGCAATTGATGCAGGTGGGGTTTTCCAATTTCCCGATGAGGCATTTTCGGGTTTGGTGGGCATCTCCACACTTTAGGCATCTGGGAGCGACATGGCAGGTATGGGCGGTATGGTAGAAGAAGTTACAATTGAAGCACTGGGGGATGCTCTTGCTTCTATATGGCTCAACCAAGATGTCAAGTCCCAAGAGCACCTTGCTCTTTAGAATTTTATTGACACCCTGGTTTTTCATCAGGGCCGCCATGAAAACTTTGGTCGGCTTTTTGGTAGAGCGGCGAGTTAGCTGCACCACCTTGATAACTTTATATCCAAGCGTGGTCAGTTCATCGGAGATAGAGGAGCATGCCGTTTGAGCGGGCAGGCCTTTGATAGCCACTCGAAACGGCACACTGCAGGGTGGAACGGCAAGGTGGAAACCATATTTCATTTCCTCGAAATGGGTCAGGATCATGAGGTGGTCCCCCTCGGATGATGGTTGAATTTTGATAAAATACCCGGCCTGCTTTGCCTGGAGTTCTCCATCCATCATACTTTTCAGCTCGGAAAAGATCTGGGGGTACTTTTCGGTAGCCCTGAGAAAAATAGCGCCGGGCAAGATATTTTTTGCCTCGGTGATGATGGGTGCAGGAGGGGGGCCGATAACAATTATTTCGTCGTCTTTCCCCTCCGCAACGAGCGCGTCGTCCTGCTCGCTCAGACCCAAATCATCGGCTACTTCCTCAGGACTAGGAATATGTTTTCAAGGAAATGTTCACCAAAACTAATTGAAACCAGACACGTGTATCATGAGGGTAGTTCAGTGACTGAGTCACTTATTTCCCTCCCCACACCCCTCCAAATTAACAACCCTCTCCCCCATTTTTTTTTTACATTTAATTTTTTTTTTTCAAGTATACGTTGGCATATAAGTATCCAAACAACAAGAGTTATTTATTTTTCATGAAATCGTTACCAATATCAGTCATTAATTATTTTTAAAAATTAGTAAATATCACTCACTAATTATGAAATAAATTTAGACAAATTTAAATTTTAAGATTTCTTGTTTTAAATAATGTATAGATCCCGTTTGATGATCTTTTCCCTTTGTCGCCGAAATTCAATTGCTAGATAATGCAACACGATGACGTCATGTTAAGCGTAGATTAATATAAAAATGACCTCAAAACATGTTTTTGAATCTTTTTGAAAACTATTTTCCCCGGTAAGATCCCCGGGAAATAATAGGTCTTCCCTCATGCAACTTAACCAAGACGTATTATACTAGAAATTAAAATGTTTCAAGTTTTTTAAAGTATTTTTATGATTTTTAACAGTAATTCGATATTTTAAATTTTTCTTCTTGACTTTCAATGGGAGGGGTTTGGACCCCATGAACCCACCCCCTTACCTACGTTCCTGGCTGAAACACAATCTCCATTAAAATATTCATTTATTGTAACCATCGAATTATGCGATTTTTTAATGACTTCTTTTGTATTAATAACCATTGATTAGAATTCCGAAATGCAACTCGTCAATAACGTTTAGTCAGCAAAATACTGAATAACGGAATCGACCTTTACCCCAGGACTGAAAAATAAAACTTATCTGTGGTCCTGCCTTCCACCCTTTTCGGAAGAAAAAAATCGAACCATCAGAAATATATCTAATTATAAATAATGTCCTAAATTTAGTACATACCCAAGCACTAAATTTCAGACATTAAAAACGTAATTTATGGATACAAGCATATAAATGTTGACTGTGGTTCCAGCTTATCGTACTCATCACATTGTTTTTACATAGTTTTCAATGGAAAGGATTTCGCTTCTGCTGATAACGTTTTGAAATATGATTCATCGCTGAAGTGTAAAATGAATGTTTGAAATTTTTGGTTTATTAGAATAATGAGCATTTTATTCTTACCCTATCCGAATGTTAATTACAACAATAACTTATTGAAAGTTGTCCATTTCACCCAAAAAATTGATGGTTTAAAATAATCGCATTAGTAAAAAAAAAAAATTTAAAAATCATTTTTTTAATGACACCCCTTGACCTTCCTTTACGATAATGGCATATTCCTGAAACCAAAGCTTCAAAACGCTAAGCGCTCCCCCCCCCCCCCTAAATAAAAACATCTTCGAAACTGTGGCTAAAAAAGTTGTGATATAAAAAACAAACAAGCCAAGAGCTCAACCCTGCACACCCACTCACTGGCCTTCTCCCGAAAAAAAGCTGCGCTTTCTTTTCTTAGCTCGATTAAAATTTTATACACACATAATTTTTTAATCGAGCTAAGAAAAGAAAGCGCAGTTTTTTTCCAGGAGAAGGCTAGTGAGTGGGTGTGCAGGGTTGAGCTCTTGGCTTGTTTGTTTTTTATAACAACTTTTTTAGCTACAGTTTCGAAGATTTTTTTAGGGGTAGGGGACGCTTAGCGTTTTCTACTTTTCTAAAGTTTTTTTTCAACCCACCTTTTGGAGAATGTCAGACTAATCACCATTTAAACTTTTTAAAAATTACTATTTGTTTTCCCATGTCATTAGTTAAATCCGATTATTCAAAGAAAAATTAATTACACACGCCGTATGGGGGAGTTTCACGCCAAGAAGAAGAAGACCGCTGTTCCAACGAAACATGGAGACGTATTCTAGACGCCGAAAAAGTTCGGTAGAATTAGTATGGAAATACAACTGCTGCAATATACTTTTTAAGATTTTTCTTTTTAAAATACTAACATGGTGATTTCGTGTAGTGCATTCGGTTGCTCTAACACTGTTTCGAAAGCGGATTGTATTGCAAGAATAGTTTCTTTTCACAGTTTCCCTCATTCTGATTCTAATCTGATGAAAGCATGGCTAGCTAGGATAAAACGAGAAAACTTCGTTCCTACGAAATATTCAAAGTTGTGCTCCGATCATTTTGATCCAAAATGTTTTTTTCAAACAGGAGGAAATATCAAACGATATATAGAAAAAGATAATTTCACTCAGTGTTTCTGCATATGAATAAATATGTAATAAGCCGAAATTTACTAACAAAGGGTCTTTTACTTAAACTTTGCATTGTTAAAAATAAACGATGACAATACACAGCTAAATTATCTCGTTAAAATACAATACAAAATTGAGTGGAATAAGCGAGCGAGCGGAGCGACCAAACCACAGGCTTGTCTGCTAAAGAGAAGAAATCGAAACTACAAGTAGGGAATTCATGTTACTACGTCACGTGAAACTCCCGCATTAAAAGACTATAGAGAGAATAAATATGACACCTCCTCCCCCCCCCCCACACTCCTTCTTTCACCCTGTTGATATGCAAGGATAGTGAAGACCATATATATATATATATAAGGTGTGCTCGTTCTCGCGCTGCCTGACGGAAGGCGGAGAGAGCAACTATTTGACGTCATAGTGACGCCTACTTTCGCCTTCTGTGGGCGTGTCTAATGCTCTCGTTTGAACCAATGGCAAGGCTGAACTAGATGCGCACGCGTTGGTTGATTGTGCTGCCATCTATTCGTTTTTTTGTGAACTATTAAAAAGTGATAAGCATGAATTTTGAAAGAGTAAAATGGGGGTCGAACCATCATGTCAATGCATTTGTATTGGACATATTAAATGAGTTACAATTTCAATCAAGTAAAATACGGGGATATAATAAAACAAGGACGGATTAGTAGTGAAGCTACCTGAGCACAATTATTTACAGATATTTACATTATTTTGCTAATTAAAAATTAAATCACCAGTTGTTACCCAACCGGGGATCGAACCTAAGTAGCAATGCGTGAAACACACAGCCAATGAAAATGATCAAAAACCGATAGTAATGCGGAGCTAAAATGACGTCAAAAGTAAGGCGGAGGTAAAATGACGTCAAATAGTTGCCTTTCCTTGCCCACTTTCAAAAAGCGAAAACAAGCGCACCTTCTATATATAGTCTTCACTTGGTTGATATGGAAAATGGTTGCTAGTTGAGGTATTTTTCCCTTCTCCCGCGAAGGAGTGATAGGGGAAAATATTCAACAAGTTAATTATTTCAAATGCTTCTATCTTCATTAATAATTGTCCAAGTTAAATGAAAATTGATCCAGCGATTAAAAGGATTTTTCATCTATCGGGTGGTAAAATTTTTATTTTGTAGAGCGCTTATTATTTAACGAAAATTTTAACTTTTGTTAAGCTGCTCTAAAACATAATTTTCTTTGGCGACCGGAAAGTGGAAGGACTTCATATTTGGGTAAAAATTGTCTGTTTTCGAAAAATTTGGCTTATATTATTTAATTATTGTAAGCTTTGTCCCAGCTCAAATCTTGGTTCGTTGATACTCTTGAAACCCCCGGACAATTCAGAACAACACCGGACACTTGATAACACCAGACACTTGATAACACCGGACAATTGATAACACCGGACAATTGATGACACCGGACACTTGATACCACCGGACAATTGATAACACCGGACAATTGATGACACCGGACACGATACCACCGGACAATTGATAACACCGGACACTTGATACCACCGGACAATTGATAACACCGGACACTTGTTAACACCGGACAATTGATGACACCGGACACTTGATACCACCGGACACTTGTTACTTTTGCTTTTCGAATCCGCCTCCGGTCCTCGCTTTCTTTTTTCTCTCCCTCAAAACAACCGAACGCTCTCTCCCACGCATTCCGTCACTTCCGGTACACCAGCGCCACTCTGCGAGAGCAACCTCTCACACCTTCCCTCCAGTTTCCACTGCATGACTATAGTCCTGCAGTGAAACTATTACTAGCTTTGTCCGCGTACACTTCAATGTCCAATTATAGAAAGTACCTTCAGTGTGTGTTAGTGTTTGTGTCCCATAATTGCTTCTCATGCATGAGCTTACAATTAAACATTCAACATATCCATTATTACATATAAACAAATCAATAAAATAATAAACATATTAATTTACTGAAGTACATAAACACATACATTTACATTTTTTTTTCTCCAAAATTTACATTTACTACATAAACATTGCATTAATCCTCATACTCGATGCGAGACAGAGCATCAGCGTCCGTGTTAACAGCACCTGGTCTATGGGCAACTTCAACATTAAACCTTGCAAGGGCTAATGCCCATCTCTGTAATCGAGCATTCTTCGGGATTCCCTCAGTAAGAAATTTTAAGGGATTATGATCAGTATGAAGTAAAATTGGTTTCCCATAAGTCCAAACTTCAAACTTGTTTAGCGCCCACATTACAGCAAAAGCTTCACGTTCTATTGTACTCCAGTTTGTCTGCGTATTTGTCAAAATTAATTTTATGTTGTAGGGGAGTGATTTTAAACCTTTTTAACATGGTATCTTTGATACGACTATAATTATCCAATTCGTCCTCCCCCAGTATAGAACTTATACCCCTTACCCGTTCTTTTAAGCTGTACAGTACAATTTTGCCCTGAAAGTGATCAGGAACTTCATACAATTTAAACATAATTTCGATATGATGAAAATAAAAAGGCCAATCCTCTGGTTTTTCGGGAGGGTCCAAGATTGAACCTTTCATTATATTTAAATATCCCATAAAATTACACCCGTTTCTTTCCGAAATGTCTCCTGAACCGAAAGCAGTGCCGCCTTTACCCGAGAGCCCCTGCATTTCTAATTCTTTAAGCTTAAGTTCATGTTCTCTCTCTAATTGTTTCTCTTTTTCTTCCTTCCCCTGCTGCTCCTGCTTAATCCTATCTTCTATTATATTACCCAACATATTCTTTGCATATTCCTCCTCAAATTCAACACTAGCGGTGATAATTTTTTTTAAATCTACCATCCTACTACCTGTAGGAATTTTCTCACCTAATTCCGTGGCTAGCACAATTAAATCCTCTCTCTTTGCTTTCCCGAAGAATGCCATCTTAATTACACAGCAAATACAGTTATATAATAAAAGTTAGCCAAAATACCTTTAATTTATAAAAATAAGAATTATAATATGCCAATTGTCAGATATTTGAACAAACCAGTAACATTATACAGCATTCTAAATTACTTAATGCTGGTAAAATAACAGCATAATTTTTCTTAAGGGATTTTTTTTCCCCACTATTTTTCTCCTCAAAATACACCTCAACCATATATTTTACATATATCAAACCGAAACTACATCAACCATATATTTTACATAACAAAAAAAAAATATGTTTGTCCCCCCCTGTATTTTAAGAATAGTAAGGCATATCTATTACCGTTGATTATTGTTGCAGCACCTCATATCACCGGTTCAAAGCGTTGAAGACCTACTTTTCTGGAAATATGCCGTATGTATTTCTCAGACAACCGCTGTCGTCGGCGCCACTGTAAGCTTTGTCCCAGCTCAAATCTTGGTTCGTTGATACTCTTGAAACCCCCGGACAATTCAGAACAACACCGGACACTTGATACCACCGGACAATTGATAACCAGACACTTGTTAACACCGGACAATTGATGACACCGGACAATTGATAACACCGGACAATTGATGACACCGGACACGATACCACCGGACAATTGATAACACCGGACACTTGATGACACCGGACACTTGATACCACCGGACAATTGATAACACCAGACACTTGTTAACACCGGACAATTGATGACACCGGACACTTGATACCACCGGACACTTGTTAACACCGGACAATTGATGACACCGGACACTTGATACCACCGGACAATTGATAACACCGGACACTTGTTACTTTTGCTTTTCGAATCCGCCTCCGGTCCTCGCTTTCTTTTTTCTCTCCCTCCAAAAACACCGAACGCTCTCTCCCACGCATTCCGTCACTTCCGGTACACCAGCGCCACTCTGCGAGAGCAACCTCTCACAATTACTTTTTTAGCTAATTAAACATATAAATAAATTATATTATAAACTAAAAGATAGAAAAGAGCCTAGTAATTGCTTAAAGCTATCATATAATCTATTAATCAAAAGAATCGGTTGAATATTGTAGTGTCTAGCTTGTTGAACAAATTCAGGCTTCATAATTTGAAAAAGTGACAAATCGACTAACTTTGCGCAAATTAAAAAACACAGATACGGTTCCATCAATACTGGTTTTATTTTTTTTACGAAATGTAGTTCGGCTTCTGGACTCTGTTTTACGGACGCGGTTTAACATTGGAACTTGTGCAGCGCTAGCTCAGTCCCGTCGGGCGTTCGTTTCTTGTTGGCTGCTTTGACGAGTTGGCGCTATTTATTCTTTTTTGGCTTAGCGTTGCGAGTCCGACCGGTTCGCTTGATAACTTTGTCTTAATATATCATTATGTACAGCCAGTGATAATGGTTACATATTCTACACGTTGTGCACAGGTGACCAATAAGGCTTTCTTAGTGAAAGAAATGGTTACTATATATTATTTAAAAAAAAAGCAAACTAATGCAAATTTAAAGTATTGATCACTCAAATTCATTCAGTCTAAAAGAGGATGATAAATAAAGGGTACAAACCAAAGCCTCAAATTCCACACCTAATCTCCCGCAAAAAAAAGCTCCCGGCCCCCCCCCCAAAAAAAGAAGAGCGTCAAACAAATTATTCACGAAAGTTCTAAAAAGTATTATAGCGTAACAAAAAGCCCCCCCCCCCCAGGCGCGACACGCCGGACGACCGAAACAAAACCAAGATTTTTACCGAAATAATGTCAAAAATGCGCAGACGTTCGGCGTCTATAGGTTACGCAATACTACATTTTAATGCAATAGTATTGCTTGTTTTTCCAAAAATAAAAACAGAATGAGCAGATGCGAGCATTTTAATAGACGCCAATGGATAACGGATGTCTGTTTGGAACACACTGGAGTTGTGCTGGCTGCAGACTGCATTAGACAACTCCATCTGTAGCCTTAACCAAACACACAAATTAACTTTAATTTTACAAGTTGGACAATTTCTCATTTTTCCTTGATAACCTTGTTGTTTTCGCTTTCATTTGTTAAAAATAATAATTTTCTTCGGACATAAATTTTCCCAACTCAGGTAGTTTCAAACCATGGAATTCCATGAAATCCCCCCCCCCTCCTCCAAACCCCACCGGTGCGACGTGCCTGCTTACAAGTTGGGCTATTTCTAATCTTCCCTAGCTTTCATTTGCTAATAACAATAATTTTCTTCAGGTATAATAAATTTTCCCAACTCAGAGAGTTTTATAATTCGAAATTCCCAACTTTAAAGTTTTCCAGATTATTGCCCTTCGGTCTCCGTTCATCATGGTTCCAAGTTCTGATCAAAGTATTTTTTTTCCAGTATTTTTTTTTTCGGAATACATTGGAAAACGTCATTATAATCTTTTGTATACCTACAGTGTGATTGATATTAATAATACAAAAGAAACAAAAAAAACCAAAAAACGCACGGACATCGAGGAGGACTTTAGACAAGTAATGTGAGTTACAGTTAAGAAGCGGAGAATTGATTCGTTTTCAGTTTCGAAAGTGATTACGTTTCATCGGCATGGCAACTTTCCGACGAAGGATCAGTTTGTTGACGCCATAGGCCTGAAACTTGTGTTTAGTTGGATGACACTCGGATGTAGGTCGTTAGAGTGGAATCTCTTTGGCCTTGGAAGGCCGCGGAGAGACTTTTTAATTCCTTTTTTTTATAATTGTACAGTAGTTTAGATATTTTTACTTGGATGTTATGTTATGATCCATTATTTTTAATGCAAGAAACCGCTATTATACGCGCCAGCTCCACTCTCCCCACTGTTGAAAGTAGGCTAAAAGCTCCTCTTAAATGACAGTTCAGCCAAGGACGGACGTCTATATGAATCATAATAGAATTCCAGCACTGTAAGTTCTGTGATTTTTCTTTTCCCGTTTGGAGAGCCAAAGTTATAGATGTGTGTCTATGACACTCGCGTCCAGTTGTTTGTGTTTCGTTATGAAAGTGCGATGATAGGAAGGTAAAGATCTCACGCGATCGATCGTTTAAAGAAATTGTGTACAATATCATAATATGATGTACAGATAACGTTTTTTCCCCTTCAAATTCAGTAAAGAAAATCTTGATTTGTGCTGTGTGGTTGGAGACTTTTGTTTGTGTTTGCAACAATTGCGCGAATTTGGTTTCAGTTCATTTCGACAGATACATCTGTTATAGATAAAAGTGAAATGACATAGTAAGGGCTCATTGTCAAATTGGAGACTTAAATTTCTTATTGTCGAACTGCTACATTATGCTAATCTAATGGTAAAATAAGTTAGAGATTATCAGTATATATTTGTTGTGTAATTTATTAACTTAGGTGAGGTTGTTTATTAACTTATGTGCTGACCCCCAATTTTGGCACACAAAAAAGTTATGTACAGGGGACACCCCACCAACTATCAAATATTTCCTTTTTTGGCAAATAGCTGCTGAAGTAAAACTTAGTGTAGTGTTACAATACTGGCTGTTTCAATTGCTAACTATTGGAATGAAATACTTGGTTTTCCAAATTCAAATCATGTATATAATATAAAATATGGGTTTATTGCTTGCTTGTCCTAATGAATCGGAGTATAAAAAAATCTACATGATGCCATTGTGCTAAAGCTAACATTTACATTACAGCGTTTTCAATAACCAGTTTGGGTTAAATTGCATTGAACTTGACGACTTTTCTGAAAGTACAATATGCACATGTTCAGGGTGAGAAAATATGTTCATTCTGACAAAAAACGTTTCCATTTTTGTCCTGTAAAGTTGCCAAAAAGGGTAACCAGATTTGGTAAATAATCGTGGGGACTGGTCAATTCATTTATACCCCACTTAAATGCCTAAAACGTGGTACGGCTTGTAAAATTCTGAAAATTGCCACCAAGGCCAAAATTATGTGTTTTTGGTTTATCGTCTGTCAAAATGGCAAACATAATGGCTGGTTAGTTGATTAGGTAAACAGTTGCACTAGAGCTGCATAATAGGGTATTGGCGATGGTTCCGATTCCACAATTAGGCATTTAATTAATAAAAATACGACAATCAAAAGTCGTATGCGCATGCATAGACTGTGTTATTGCACTAACTGTAAGTACTGAAATTTTGGCTGAAATTTATGTAGATGAGGTTCCGAGAAGCGAAGCTTCTATAACCCTTCCAATTAATTTTAAAACATGAGATGTGCATGATTTTAAATTTTTCCATGAGGTAAGAGGACGAAACAGGACAAAACAACGTAAAACAAACATAAAGGCCAAAAATCAACAAACATATTCACAGTGAATATGTAAGGACGTGTAAAGTGAGACAAGCATTGGTTGGGGGGATGGTGTCGGGTGACAACAAATGAAAGATGAGGTTTCAGATTCCCAATTCCCAGGAAAAACAACTTCCCGCAGAAAAGGTAACCAGTAAAGATAGGTACTTGAGCGAAAATGAATTTTCCTCAATAACATGAGATTTGTGAGGGAACAATGAGCTCTCAACGCAAGGCAGGGAGAAAAACCTCCAGCGCCAAGCATTGTATCAGAAAGTTGAGGAGGAGATTAACAGGTCAAAAATGCACGGGGCCTTTTTCTGTTAATTTTGAGCTTTGGATCATAATCAGGAATGGAGTTAATTTCAGGGTTCTCGTGGTCTTTAAGTTTTTCAAAAAATTTCTTCGCAATTTTCTGATTGTATTGTTTGAAACTGGGAATTCCCAGTGCTTTTCTAATATTGGCAGTGTTGAAGAACCATCTGGCCTTTGCAATGGGGCGAATGACGGAGTTCTCCAAGTTTTGAAGTTTCTTGAAATGGGTTTGAGCAGCATAGCCCCAGATCGGCGAAGCATAGCTTGAAATTGGTCTGAGGTAATAGCTGTATACGAGTAGTTTATTTTTCCTTGATAATTTGCTGTTTCTGGATATGAGCGTGTAGAGTTTTCTAGATATCCCACTGTTTGGGGTTTAATCCAGTTTCTGTACATCATAAATTAGGGTTACTGAAAAATAACCTTTTATATTGCACTCCAAACGTTGCATTTGGCGGCCATACCATATACTAGGAATAGATAATTTTACCATATGCCTTTTCATTCGAAACATGAAAACTCTAGTTTGCTTAAACTTTTGAGAAATTTATTTTTTAATTCAGCTTTATATTAGTTGTGAGATGTTATGACCCTCCACTATAATGATTCATTAAAAAATAATTTTTAATAGAATTTTAAAGTTAAAACTTTGAAAGAAAAGTGGGTTTTTTAAGGACTTTCGTGGTAAAAAAATTATTAAAAAAACTTTTCATAATATAAACTTTTTGGAGGGTCATAACATTAAGAAAGATACTTCGAGTAATTTCCAACAAAAATTGTGCTTCTAGATGGTATACCTTAACAGTTCTTTAATAAAAAGTTCATATTTATACTGATTTTGAAACGGCCAGATATGTACTGTGGCATATCTTTCTTGCTATCTATTCTCTGTGAACCACCGCGTCGGAAACACACTCCTTACCCGCCGGAATAGCCCGAGGAAAATTCAAGGGAGAGTCTGCACACTGTGAATACATTTGTGGAATTTTCTGGAAAATACTTAAAGCAAGAACAAAGATAATTGATCGCCACAAAAATAAATCTTTAATGTTTTATTCATCCGGATATCGAGCATGATAAATCAAATATCCGGCACATTGCTTCCAGATATTGGATAGTTAAAAATCAGCTGGTTACTGGATATCCGCTTCATCCCTAATTAAAAACGATCAATCTCTTCCGATATTGTGAACTTTGAAGTTACAAAATCGGCATCAATCATTATTGTACTTACTAAGTTGCCTGGTGTAAAATTGTACCATGTCTTATGGAGTAAAATTATAAAAAAAAGTTGTAGTTAAAATTGTACTTGTATATAAGTTGCATGGTTCTAAAATTGTAGGAAGCTGCTTAGTGTAAAATTGTAGTATCGTGCGACATCGCTTGGGCAGTTTTTTTGTCCTAATAGCTTGGGGTATGCTGTGCTGCTTGAAGCAATTTTGTGCTGTATTTCTTGGTAAGTTCATGCTATGCTGCTTGTGGCTGTTTCTGCCACAATGCTTTTGCTATTTGGTACGTTTAAGTTTTATACTTTTCTTTTATTAAAATTTCTACTGAAAACCTATCGTATTGGCTGGCTGAAAGCTCTTTATGCTGAATAGTATGGAGTACAAATTCTGTAAAAACACATGGATCTTGTTGTAGGCTCTGGTTGTTTAGCTATTCTTGGGCACAAGATGGGTTGATCTTGAAAGTTTAATTTCACAGAAAGAGTTCCCAATGAACGTGGTCTCATATCAACTAATGTGAATGTTATTAGAAATCCAAAATAAATAAATTTTGATTTAAATATTGCTTCAGAAAATTCTTTTTGGTTTGCATTTATATATACTAATTTCTGATTTTTTTATTGAATATATAAATTATTTGGTTCGCATGAGATATTTTATAATTAAATAATTATAATTGCAGTTTTAGAACTGTTGTTAGTAAACAAGTAATAAACTTGAAAAAAAAAAACTCGACATTTTTTCCATAAGTTTTTAAAATCTATCGGATTTAATGAAATGTATTTTTTTAAATAACTTGATTTGTTGCTTAGAAGGAAAATTACTTTTTCTTCAAAAACTTTAAAAAAATTGTTTTATTTATGAATGGTTATTTTTTTAGATAAAATAATTTTCTAAAATGATGTCTATGAATAGCAATAAAAGAAAAGGCAGACCAGCCAGCAACAGGTTCGTAAAATGCTCTTCTGCTCATTGTGAAGGTTTTCATTTCCAGATTGCCTTGCTGTATTTTTATTTAAAAATGTCTTTTTTAAAGTATTTATTGAAAAAATCGGATAGTTTGCATGTCCTTAGCATTATATGGCAAGCAATTCAATTGGTGTTTGGATTCGTAAGCATGTTTTCTTGGTGGTGATGCTTTCAAGAATGGCAAATCATATTTTTTTTTTGCAGTACTGCGGCTAGAGAAATTTTAACATATATTTACGTATTAGGGTAAAAATTGACTGTACGGTCGCCCTTGACGACTTTTTCAAAATATTGCCAAAAGTCGCCATTTTGGCAACTTTTTGCACGAGCGAGATCTAAAAAAAACAACTGTTGTAAAATAGGGTTGCTGCAATTCCTTGTCGGGTCGGAGGGGGTTGCCATTTAAATAAAAATTATCGCCAAATGTGGAAAAAATTGTGCCAAGGGTGACCGTACAGTAAATCTGACCCCATATTAGATAGTATCACTAAAAGTATCTTAAATGCTGATATGACTAACCTACCACTGTTATGTGTATTCATTCTTAATTTCTGAGCATTTTCCATATTTGCTTGAAAGTTAAGTTTGTGAAATCTGATATGCTATGATCCTTTATAAGTTATTTAAATATCTTGTAAGTTCTTTTTATACACTCTCCTTTAGGGATGAGACGAATATTTGGCCCATATGCGGAATATTCAGTGAGGCTGAATACTTCTGAAATTCGGCCAATCATCAGCTGGATAGCTGTCATACAAGCAGGGCATAAAAACAGGATTTCGAGGGAGAAAAAAAATCAGATTTTAAAAATTGTGTACTTGTAATTAGTAAAAAAAAAATCAGCTGAAATGTACTATTTTTAAATCATTCAGAAATATGCAACTTTTTTAATCAGTATTAAAATTACAATTTAAAAGTAGTAATAAGTAGTAATAAAAATGTTGACAACCAAAATAATAAATATTGCATATTTATATTTAATTTCTATTTTGAGTTATTTGAAGGAAAGGATACTAACTTAAAATAAGTACGCCTAGGTCTATTTTTAACCCATTTCCCATTTTTTTTTGTGGAAGGATAGGGCCTGTTGCAAAGAATCCAATTAACATTCTTACTAACCGACCTCCAAAGGGATAAGTATCCTTTCCATTTGTGTCAGTGTTAAAAAAGAAATGGGGAAATTTTCTCTCCTCAATCCCTAGAAAATTTCCTGCAGCTTTAATTTCAAACTGTATAGTAGTGCAGGTACGTAGGTATAGGTTTTTCATGGGGGTTCAATGACTGAGCAAAGGATTTCTTTAGGCTTCTTATCCCCCCTCACCTGTAGCTGGGCGAATCCTTAACCCCACAAACATCTCTCCCCACCCCAACCCATTTTTTTTCTTAAAAAAATTATTAAATTTCGTTCAAGTAAACAGGAATACATTGGCAGATAAATAACAGCAACGGTTATCATTGTCATTAACTATTTAACAGTTGTCAATAACTATTTTTAAATTTAATAAATTACTACCTAATTATGAAATAAATTTAAAGAACAAATTTAAAGTTTCAGAATTCTTATAATATATGTATGGTAACGATTAAGAAATGCAGTGCATTAGCGGGGGGGGGGGACTCCATACTACTTAGAGGTTGCCATTGCAAACGATGCAGCCGATTTCGAACTTAGCTTTTTGGCTGCAGGTTGATTGAATGAAGTTTTTTCCCCTCCTGAATTGTGCAATTTATTAGAGATTTTGTTTACTCACCGTAGAACTTTCATTTTCAATTCTAATCTTCATTTAAGGAAATTAGTAAATTATCTGATTTTAGTTTTAAAATACACTAATAAATTTAAGTGCAGGCTGGCTGTACTTGCCACCACGAGCCGCTACTGAAAAATGTGGGGGCAATAGCCCCCCACCCCCCCTCCCGAATCGCTGCCACTGAATGCAATGCACATACATATTTAATTCATACAAATATTCAATGTTGAAACATTTATACAGTGAAAACAACTTTATAATTTCAAGATTTTTTTTATCTCACTTAAAAGATTCTCACAATGCTATACGATTAGCATTTTATTAATTGCTCTCTGGAAGAGAGATCATAAAGAAAAAAGTTCACAAAAAGCATATTGCCCTTTTGGCAAAATCTCCAAAACAAATAGCTGAGTCAACAAAATTGTTCTTGTTTCAAAGATTAAGCACTATCGATTTCACACTTTATCAGTTTGACTATTTCATAATACACACTGTGATTGTTGGAAAACAGAATTATTTTTTATCAGATACGTTTTATCAACAAATGATTAGCCATGCTTTCACTTTCAAAGTGTTTCAGTTTCATTTCTAAACTATAGCTAATATTGCAGAACAGGTGTGATATTTGAGAATTGTTACAAAAGAAATGCACAGTGTAGTAAATAACTCTATATAAAAGTTATTCACTAAACTGTTTGTAATGAAATTATATCGAAATTTAAAAATAACGAGACAAGAAATCTGCTGCTTTTTATCATTATGAGCCATCAAAGGCTTAATCTACAATTGTTCTACATACTGCGTGCCCGAAAGTGGAGGTACCACATTACTTTGGGTTCTTTTTAAAAATTGGAAAGGAAAAATTTGCGGTGTCGAGTTGCAATTTTTTTTTATTGCGTTTTTTCTTGCCATAACCGATTGATTCGTAATATGTAGTGAAATAACTCTAGAACCAAATTAAAACTAAAGCAAATACTTTCAAATGAGAAAATTTGTTTTAAATAGGCAGAAAGTCTTATATTTTCCACCTTTAAAATTGGAAAAACTGTTTTGCTAAAAGCTGATTTCCGTTAAAACCAACAATTCAAGTTGGCTGACAAAAATCCTATACTTGACAAACCAATTAAACATGAAAAAAAAAGCCTATACATATAGAGAAATAACGATATATCTACAAATCGTGTGATAATTCATGCAAAAATGGCAGGGCGGTGTAATTTTCAAGGTAAAAGGGCAGGCAACATTTCCCGCCCTTCAAAAAAAGCCTAAAGTGAACAGTGGTACACTGTAAATCCTTCGTAGCCTTACAAGGACATATTGATAAAAGACAGAAATGTTCTTAAAAATTATGTACCTATTTAAATTTCTAATTGGTTGCTTTGTTAGAATTAGTTCAGAACTTGTTGCGATCTTTTGTTTTAAGAACTATTCAAATGGGCCCTGTGAGGGGTTGTTATATGGAGGATGTTCTACAGTACGACTGTAGTGAACCTATTTTTTTTACCTTAGAATCGGTGTTCTGTGACAGTAATGTTCAGTAGCTAACATCATGTATAATGTGCTACAAAAGGAATGTCTTGATATATTTTCAATCATTTCTTAGAATTAGCCATGTGCAATTTATAACAGTTATTTTACATTTTTGCTGTTTATATTTGTTTTATATATTAAAATAACTTTGAAATTATCAAAGTTTATTAATTATTTTTATTTTGTTTTTCAGCAAACTAGGGAGATCTAAATTGTACAATGATAAAGCTATGACAGTAAGTTTTGGTTTGCTTTTATATCTTTTAAATGCTGTAGTATGTTTCATTTTCCAAATTTTATCCGAGTTGTAGCATTCAAAGATACCAAGTCATTGCTTACATAAAATTATTTTTTTATAATAAATTGTATTTTTGTTAACGTTATCAAGTATTTTTTAAATATTTAAAAATTCGTATTTTTCTACAAAGCAGATATAAATAATGCGATTCCCAGACTCTAGAATAGTCCTCAAAACAAGCAGTGCCAATAAGTTTTTAAATTCTTTTAATTGGTTAAAAACATTTTCAAATTGCATGAAAATATAAATGGAAAAGAAATGAAAATATTCACATAGGCATTGTACATAGTTTCTTATTTAGAAGTAGTTATATAATGAATGCATTGAAAGTCCTCTAACTTGATAGGAAGTCAATCCATGTAAAATCAACCAGACAAAAATTAAGGATTTGACACCTATCTCAGGTTTTGAAGAAACTGGGCATGTTTGTTCCTTTTATAGATTTCAGAAAGCATAAAATTTAATTTTTCTTTATCTCAAGCGGATTAGGTTTTACAGCTTGTTTTTTTTAAAAAAAAATATCTTTGTACTTTAAAAATATCTTGTCGTAATGTTTGTGGTAAAGGTACCACTAGGCACAAGATCATATGTTGGGGTACATGTAAAAGCGTTATGTTAGCATGTGAGCTGGATGACCCCGAAATGATAGATTACACAGCCAATAATAACAGTAGCATAACTTTTTATTGTATTGACAATATACGTCAGATAAGCTTTTAGAACAAGAGTACACAAAAGAACAATCCAACACAGAAGCAGTGTCTGCTGTATTTCTTCTACTCGCCACACACAACCACCAGCCATGCACTATACGCTTTACTTCAAATCTTTGCTCGAGACTAGCAGGGTGAAGCTATTCGTACATTATGGCCATTGGATACGTGACGGCCTGCAGAAAGCAAAATAAAGGAACCACCTTTTCAAAAAACACTCCAGCATTTTATAGGCAACCTTTTTATAGAAAATAGTTCTTTTATAGAAAATAAATTATATCTCCTTTGTTTACCAACAAATGTTTATAAAATTATATGTATGGAATTGAGAAAAAAAATAATTAATACATGTATTTAACCGTAGTCAGGAAAAAATTCTAAATTTGTTTAATTAATTTTTTTAAATCAAATACCAAGTTGTATGCTACCTGGAATATTTTGAAAAGGGAAGGGGATAATCAATATTAAAAAATATATATATATATTCTTGTTCTAAAAGTCATGCTCTACCATATAAAAAAAATAAAATAAAGGTTTTTTTTCTCTTTCATTATTTTTTTTTGCACTTCAAACATAGAAATCACTTGACTCTTATTTTATTGAAACCGTTAAATTAAACTTTTACTTTTTTTTAAAATTAAAGTTTTATGTTTTGTAATAGGGTCACAACATACCTTTTGTAAAAATTCATACTTCTTTAAAAACACACTTTGATGACGAATGAAAAATATTTGTTAATAACTTGATGCCTTTCTCAATTTTAAAAGAGTTAAATCAGTTTCATGCAGTTTTCAGTTTTGTGTATGTTTTTTTTCTAGACATACTATAACAAATGACAATCATTATGAGTAATTTTCTCCGCACTGCACTTCTCCATTTTCCCTGACTTTCAAAGAATACTTATAAATTCTTTTTAACATTAATATTAGGTACTACTAATCAAAATTGTACTCACTTAGTTCTTATAACATTTCTTTAAATAAGTTACCGTTAGTGATTTGACTAGTTTAGAACTAGTTTTTAAAACTAAATTAAATTGTAATGTAATTTTATTTTCCTTAATGAGGCCTAATTGTTGAAAATAGAGAAATCAGTTTATGTTATTTCTAAATAATCTAAATTAAGATGTATAATTATGGATAGCTTATTTTATAATATTTTTGCACAGGCCTTATTAACAATATTAAATCTGATGAACAATATACAATCTATATTTTAACCATATATAAAAAAACAATGATTTTTTAAAAATGTCTTTGCAAATTTTTACCTTTACAGCGCGAGTGGCCAATATTTCGTCTGGAATTCCATGTTAAAATCAAACACTCGCCTTCAAAAGGTGAAAAAAAATATTAAATGACTAAATTTTTTGTTTTAATTCCATTAAATGGGCCTTAACTAATTTTATTTGAAAGGGTTTTATATGGGAAATTTTTAGTTCAAATTTTAATATAATTTTATTAATATGTAATTTAACGATTTAAAAAAAATTGTGAGTCAAGTGTTTTCTATCTTTGAAGTGCGAGAAAATAATGAAGAAGTGAAAACCCCAATTTATTTTCCCTGTGCTACAGTATATCTTTTAGAACAATAATAATAGTAAATAATTTTGATGATCCATTTCTTTCCTTGAAGATATTCCACTTAGCATAAAACTCTGTATTTTATTTAAAAAAAATTCTATAATGAAAACTTTAAGTTTTTTTTGACCATGTATAAGTACTTGCTGGTTTAATATTTTTTTTCTATATTGATGTATACTCATAAAAAATATCATAAACATTGGTTTGTAAACAAGGAATATATAATTTATTTTCTATAAAAGAACAAATTGTGTTTTCTTCGCCCAATTGATAAAAACTGCAATATTCCAAAATTTTTCACAAGCTATAAAACCTAAACCATTAAAAATAGAGAAAACTTTTTATATGCTTACTTAAATCTGTAAAAGGAACAAGCATCCCAAGTTTCATCTGAGATTATGAGTGTCGGACCCTGGTTGAACTGATGTGGAATGATCCAGGAATGTTTAAAATAAGTTACTAGTCTCATTTGAATGATTCTCTTCCTTTGCAGTTTGACGGTGTTTACGGGAACTCCCGCTTGATGCACGCAGCAGCTTCCTTGGTGGTGAGTGAACGAGTCTTTTAGTTCCATCTACACCTGTCAAGAACAGTAAAAACAACCTTACGATGTTGTATTTTAATACATAACATATGGACAGATTGACATAGGAACTGTGCCCACCCTGCCCTTTAAGTCTGTCTTTAACAGATTCAAAGGGAGGAGATGTAAACATCATATATAAGCAATTGCATATATTGAATAGAATAATTTTAAATAAATTCTCATACCTTTTTCTTTTGTAAAAAATACTTTTCATCAGCATTCATTCCGTCCTTAAAACTCCCATTTTTGTTGTTAAGACTTTTAGAAAGTTTCCAATTACAGAAGGTTCTTGAAATGACTATCATTTAAATAATTTTACTAAACTTCTATTAAATCTGTTTAATCTTAATGCAAATTAAACACAACTTTGTATCTGAGTATATAAACCACAGCTTCTTTGCTCCTGATATCTTTTTGCTGATTGCACATATTTTCCTCTTTTATAATAATCTGTTATTATTTTTTTACTAAGTACCCTATTTGCGACTTTAGAGTTAACTTTTAACAAATGTATTAGGAATGTGACAAATATTGATTTGGCCGAATACCGAATGTTTGGTTGACTTTGAGGCTGAATACCTTTATATTTGGCAGCTGCATAACAACTTTCTTTAAAATTATTTATACAGATAAACAACCCAAGTACCTGAGGTAAAGGTTTAGGACTTAAAATTACCATAATATATATGCAGTATTTGTATTTACTATAGAATAGTAATACTATTAAATATAATAATAATTAATAAATTTTTTAAATATAATAATATTAAATCTATAGTCAATTATATTTGAACTTAAAATACACAAAACCTTTTTTTCTGTAAATATCTTTAAATTAAAAAAAAAATTATGATTGTAGTCATTGATTAAAAAATCTGCATATTTCTGAAAGTGATTAAAAATAATACATTGCATAGAAACTGATTTTAATTCAGCAAGATTTTTTTACTAATTACAAGCCATCAATTTTTCAAATATTTTTTTTCTTCCAACTTCTGTTTTATACCCTACTTCTATGACAGCTATTCGGTTGGAGATTGGCCAAATATCAAAAGTATTCAGCCTAACCGAATATTCAGCATATTGGCCAAATACCAGCTGAAAATTCGTCCTATATCTAAAATGAATACAAGTTGTTTGCATTAAAGAATAAGGTCCTCCTTAGAAACTACTAATTTTTATTTTCAGAAAATGTGTTCAAACACTTGCAGGGTGGTAACATAACCTGGAAAACCGGAAAATCAGGGAATTATCACGGAATTTTTTAATTCTGGAAATATCAGGGAAATGTTCAAAATTACACAAAAAATCGGGAAATTTTTCAAATTTCGATCATTAAAACAGCAATTATCGTCTATTATGCCCTCTATTCTGGGTAATTTAGTTGTCAATATTTCCTTTTAGTTCTGAAAAAGAATTAAAAAAAAAGCATGGTTATGGGCATTCTCATATTTTCAGTTTTTTTTTTTAATGTGAACCACTGCTGGAGGGAGAAGCAAATGCAAAGTGCATTGGACTTTGAATTGTAAGCAACATATGAGGGACTAATGAATGTGTGATTTATTGAAGATTGGAATAGGAAATATTAAGAATATAAAACATTTAAAATTATCTACAAAAGAAATAACTTGAAAAAATGTGCTTTTTTTTGCATTATTTGCTTCCAGAGAACATGGCTAATTACTACTATTCCTGTTGCAATTGCATAATTTGCATTGTATTCATAAATTATTCTTTTAACTGTCAATAAGTATTGCTTATAATTTTTCATTTATGATGCAATATATTTATTGGATCATTGTAGCATGGATACTTTGTTTCTATACAAAGCATGTACTGCAACGTTTCTTAATGTAATTATAATATCAGGGAAATTTTTGTGATACCGTCATGGAAATCAGGGAACTTTTTTTCCAGAATGTTGTTGCGACCCTGACTGGTCACAGTCCTCTTAACTATTCAATAGCTCACAGAAAACAAAAAATTGATAGATTGGACAGACTTTTGTGATAGTCAAAAATGTCCATAAGAAAAGCTAATTACCTTAAAAGTTAAAAACATATATTTTAAAAGTAAAGTTATATTGGTTTTTGTTAACAAAAGTTGTTTATGGTTCGGAACTGGAGAAATTTGAAAAGTTGCAAAAATGTTTTTCAAATAGCGTGATTTTTAAACAACAGTTTTTTTTCAAAAAAAGCTATAAACAGTAGTAGAAATATTATGTCTGTCACTGTGTAACACTAAACATTGTTTAAGTGTAATTTTTTTTCCAGCAATATACAAAGAAATTATTTAAGTCTGGCAAGTATTTGTTATGAACACCAGAGGTTATAGCATTAAAAAAAAATATTTTTCAATAATTATATTAAAATATTTATGTAAAAAAATTAATCTTAAATTGTTATTATAATTTCTTGGATAATTTGTAGTAAAGTTGCTTCATATAAAGTAATTATATATGTTTATATAAATTTACTGCATAATAACAGTGAGTTTATCTCTGAATAAATGTGTAAGTAGTTAAATAACTGCTTTTTTAGGGTTGCGTTGTCGAGGTCCAAGTGAGAGATGGAACTACTTACGAGGGAATTCTGCAGACATTTTCACACCAGGTAAAATTAATATTTTTTGAATTTGCAATAATTTATAAATATACTCTCAATTTCTCAAAGTGTGGGGAAATTCTTACTTGTTTTAAATCTTGTCCTAGGGCAGTTGAGGTAGTGTAAAATAATGAAGTTCACAAAATAAATTTACCAAATTTTCTGCCTTTTTTAAATATAAAAAAATAAGAATGCAATAGAAGTTTGAGCAGACCATATTATCTTTATTTTATTACCAACTGATTTTTTAGTTCATTTCATCAATTCTAAAGAACGAAAATGTACTGTTGCCACAACCATACATAAATTTTTTCTAAAAATTAACTAATTATAAATAAAAGTAATAATAACTAACAGAATTTTTGAATGAAATCAGACATCATTTTGTATAAATGTTTCTCCCTCGGTTAATCTCCCATATAATCTTTTTATATTGGTAAAACTACTCACTTGTCCTAATATGAAGTAACTTGTTAAAAAGCAGAAATAGGTATCAGTTTTGTAAAAAGAACTTAAACAAGAGTCTGCCACCTGTTTAAATTTAATAATTAAAAAAAATTATTATAAAAGTATTTCTCATTCATCTACTGTACATACTTTCCAACACTTATGGATCATTTGAATAATGTACGGATTTTAATCAGTTGGTTGAGTTGTTCTACTAGTTTATAATGTACATATTTCGAGGAACTTTTATTTTTTTTATTTTACAACATTTTCTATTTTGGTCACTAATAGACTAAATAAACAATGGGATTGAATTCCTAATTTTTTTTTTAAATAATGGATGAATTTGCAAGTTTGCAACATAGTTTTGAATGTAAAAATTGTCTAAAAGTATTTTTTTATATAAATATCAATATACAGCCCTGTATAAAAATAACAATGTGTTGAGAAGCATTTGTGTTCAATTTGATATATGCGTGAAATGTTAATAGATTTTGTTGTAAAATGTTGTTGAGCAGCATGTTTTTTTTTCCAGTTTGACCTTGTTCTAGAAATGACCCACAAGGTGAGTCCTGAAGGGGCCCCAACCCAGGGTGTGGGCCCTTCCCTGTCCAACCTGCTGGCCTCGTTCCCTTTCGAAGGGGGCATCTCTAACAAGCTCATCTTCAGGCTCTCCGACGTCGTCACGCTCAGGGCCGCCAACGTGGATGCTGACTACGCGCTCAAAGGTGTCTGTTTTATCTGTGGGGTTCATTTCAGGCAAAGTTAGTGTGGGGGAAATTAAATGAAAAAAATTCAAGTCAAAAGTCGGTATGAGGCGAATTTCTGCCCCAATGAATCAAGGTTAACCATCTCATTCTAACCTCAACAAGAGAAGGAGTTGAATATGGGATTATGGTTGAAACCATCCTGCAAAGTTGATTTAAAAATTGTAAATTATGTGAAAAGTATTCTATCTTGAATTGAAATAATATTGCAAAGCTGTTCTGATATTTATCATTTCCAGACATTTGATGTTTTATCAGTGAAGGCCTCGCAACCAGTCCCTTTTTTCCCCTTAAGTCCTTTTTGTCACTTGAAGTACTTAAAAGTCATTTTTTTTAGAATTTGGTCCCTTTTTCCCTTATTTTAGCAAAAATATTTTTTCCCCCTGTAAGCCTATGATAACACATTTCTGGCCCTTTTCCTTCCACTCTATTTAACCAAAGATTAATTTTTTCATTTTGTAATGGCCATTACAAAAGTCACCATTCATTTTCGTATTTATGTTGAGTCTGCTAATAGGATGTTGCAACTCTCGAAATCTCATTAAACTAGAAGCAGGCTTGCAGTTTTTGTCTTTACAAATGTAATTAACCAATTATTGTAGAATGTAGGTATATGTGTAAACGATTTTTGTCCTTCCAGGACTATCGGATCTCATTTATGCATTGTATCAAAAACAAAATGTAAATGAAGACCTTGTTCAGGGGAAGAATGATAAATAGCAGGTGCAAGTGTAAATTGTAATTATATATATTCGCAGTATCTCATATTATAATTAGGAAAATACTTTTTGATTTACATTTTATTTGTAAAATATACATTTTCTGCAATAAGTGGCATGCCTGCTAAATTTCAATTCGGACAATAATTTAAAAAGTTACAAAAAATATGAGATTTTACAAAATATTAAAGTATTTTCTCAGATTTACTAACTTTTTAATTAATGATACGAATTTTTTCAAAAATTTGGTTGGAATAATGTTTAAAATAGTAGAATGCTTTAGTTCAAAAGAAAACTGAAATTTTTTTCTTCACATTTTAACTAGCGATACTGGAAAAACAAGTGAAAAGATGTCGAAAGAATTCAGTGTGGGTTCTTAAACTTATAGTTTTAACTTCATAGTTTTAACTTAAAACTTCATAGTTTTATTGCTGCAACAAAATGCATATTCATTCATTGATTTATATGATTCATGTCTTTGCCAAAAGTAACAAACAGCTTATAATACATTCAATCATGGAAAGAAATATGTATGCATTTATTTAAAATGACTTGTGAAGAGTTATACTCAGTACAAAACCATCTCAATATATGCAGCCTTCAAATAATTTTGAATGGAATTGATATTATAAAACTGGAAATGAAATGAGCTGGTGTTTATGTTATTGTGTTTAGGAATAGGGATGTTTAATGTATAACATGTACACAATTTAATCAATAGTTATTAAACTTTTTAATTTGGAAAGGAAAAATCACGGATTTGCGACTGATGTAATCAAATATCTGATTATAAATTATTTGCCTGGCACAAGCAAATCAGCTGAGTGAATAAAAAAAAATCACTCAGCAACTGTCCACCTATTATTTTAATTGCATTCAACTCGGTGCTGCCACGTTTCAGATTTCAAAATCGCCAAAGTAAAGATGAAAAATCTCCCAAACTCGTATTTTCACAATCCATACAAAATTGGCAAATTGTCGGTTATTGTTACAACGTTTATTGTTAGGTTGATGACACAATGTCGATAATTGTTATCCATAGAAAATATAATTATTTTTTTTAAAACTCTTTTTGCTCTATTGCGTTTTTCCTATAATTTTATCACTCTCACATTGTTGACTTAAAATTTAATGAGGATTTAAATTTTGTAGGTCTCTTTTTATCCCTTTTTTTTAAAGATGTTTGGTCCCTTTTCGCCTAGTGACATATGTGAAAAGTGTTGCGAACCCTGTCAATGCTGTTGAATTTCAGCGAATGATTTTTTCATCTTACTTGTAACGATTGATAACCTAATTTATAACCATTGAAAATTATTTCTTATGAATTTCAGATGACTTTATTTATAGTTAAGTATTAGGGATTTTATAGGCGATATAGTTGCATAGTTGTGCTTGAGTAACAATATATTAGCTTGGCAAATCTTCAAAATTAATATTTTCGATGTTTTTTCTTTGGTAGTTTAGGTATGCACTTATTGGTCATTGGATATAAAAAAAATTTAACTAAAATTTTGTTTGACCAATTGTATGTCTGCAATTGCATTTTGATAGCAAGCTTTAAATTTTTCTTGGCATTTTATAGCACTACTCAGGCATATTATTGTTATTGATTTCCTTTATTTAATAAATAATGTTCTCGGTTTTTGACGTGGATGTTTTTTTTTCGCCAGAGAGTTTCACGGATACAGCTATCAGCAAGTACAATGGCCAGATCCTAGAGAAGGAGCTGGAGCCATGGGACGGAGCATCTAGTGATTCCGAGACCACCTCTCTGGGCGTTGAAGAGGACACTGGAGCGGTGAGTTCTCGTGTAGTATATCGAGCTAGTTGTTAACTGTAGTGGTACTTTTTATTTTTGGGCAATCTCATCCTTGTCTATGTAGCGCAAGGTGGCCTGGTCAGAAGAGTACCCAGTCATAATTGGAGAGTTGTGGATTAGAATCTCGTCTTGTGTGTTTACCCAAACATTTTCTTTGTAGTGCACAATTAAACAGTAAATTAATTAGTAAACTAGTGCACAATTTGTCATGGTCCTCATATCCTCATGTGTCAGGTGTTTGCGGTGCCAGCTCAAGTATTGTCCTTGTCATCTCTCAACGGTTCAAAATTATGAGCCAATGTTCCTGGGTCCTTCCTTCGTGGAAATTGTCAAAATTATCTCATTGTGTAGCTGTAGTACAACATTAATTTGGCAAACTAATCTGTATAGCTAGAAAGACTTTTATAATAAAATGATTTTTACAATATATATGTGTGTGTGTGTGTGTGTGTGTGTGTGTGTGTGTGTGTGTGTGTGTGTGTGTGTGTGTGTGTGTGTGTGTGTGTGTGTGTGTGTGTGTGTGTGTGTGTGTGTGTGTGTGTGTGTGTGTGTGTGTGTGTGTGTGTGTGTGTGTGTGTGTGTGTGTGTGTGTGTGTGTGTGTGTGTGTGTGTGTGTGTGTGTGTGTGTGTGTGTGTGTGTGTGTGTGTGTGTGTGTGTGTGTGTGTGTGTGTGTGTGTGTGTGTGTGTGTGTGTGTGTGTGTGTGTGTGTGTGTGTGTGTGTGTGTGTGTGTGTGTGTGTGTGTGTGTGTGTGTGTGTGTGTGTGTGTGTGTGTGTGTGTGTGTGTGTGTGTGTGTGTGTGTGTGTGTGTGTGTGTGTGTGTGTGTGTGTGTGTGTGTGTGTGTGTGTGTGTGTGTGTGTGTGTGTGTGTGTGTGTGTGTGTGTGTGTGTGTGTGTGTGTGTGTGTGTGTGTGTGTGTGTGTGTGTGTGTGTGTGTGTGTGTGTGTGTGTGTGTGTGTGTGTGTGTGTGTGTGTGTGTGTGTGTGTGTGTGTGTGTGTGTGTGTGTGTGTGTGTGTGTGTGTGTGTGTGTGTGTGTGTGTGTGTGTGTGTGTGTGTGTGTGTGTGTGTGTGTGTGTGTGTGTGTGTGTGTGTGTGTGTGTGTGTGTGTGTGTGTGTGTGTGTGTGTGTGTGTGTGTGTGTGTGTGTGTGTGTGTGTGTGTGTGTGTGTGTGTGTGTGTGTGTGTGTGTGTGTGTGTGTGTGTGTGTGTGTGTGTGTGTGTGTGTGTGTGTGTGTGTGTGTGTGTGTGTGTGTGTGTGTGTGTGTGTGTGTGTGTGTGTGTGTGTGTGTGTGTGTGTGTGTGTGTGTGTGTGTGTGTGTGTGTGTGTGTGTGTGTGTGTGTGTGTGTGTGTGTGTGTGTGTGTGTGTGTGTGTGTGTGTGTGTGTGTGTGTGTGTGTGTGTGTGTGTGTGTGTGTGTGTGTGTGTGTGTGTGTGTGTGTGTGTGTGTGTGTGTGTGTGTGTGTGTGTGTGTGTGTGTGTGTGTGTGTGTGTGTGTGTGTGTGTGTGTGTGTGTGTGTGTGTGTGTGTGTGTGTGTGTGTGTGTGTGTGTGTGTGTGTGTGTGTGTGTGTGTGTGTGTGTGTGTGTGTGTGTGTGTGTGTGTGTGTGTGTGTGTGTGTGTGTGTGTGTGTGTGTGTGTGTGTGTGTGTGTGTGTGTGTGTGTGTGTGTGTGTGTGTGTGTGTGTGTGTGTGTGTGTGTGTGTGTGTGTGTGTGTGTGTGTGTGTGTGTGTGTGTGTGTGTGTGTGTGTGTGTGTGTGTGTGTGTGTGTGTGTGTGTGTGTGTGTGTGTGTGTGTGTGTGTGTGTGTGTGTGTGTGTGTGTGTGTGTGTGTGTGTGTGTGTGTGTGTGTGTGTGTGTGTGTGTGTGTGTGTGTGTGTGTGTGTGTGTGTGTGTGTGTGTGTGTGTGTGTGTGTGTGTGTGTGTGTGTGTGTGTGTGTGTGTGTGTGTGTGTGTGTGTGTGTGTGTGTGTGTGTGTGTGTGTGTGTGTGTGTGTGTGTGTGTGTGTGTGTGTGTGTGTGTGTGTGTGTGTGTGTGTGTGTGTGTGTGTGTGTGTGTGTGTGTGTGTGTGTGTGTGTGTGTGTGTGTGTGTGTGTGTGTGTGTGTGTGTGTGTGTGTGTGTGTGTGTGTGTGTGTGTGTGTGTGTGTGTGTGTGTGTGTGTGTGTGTGTGTGTGTGTGTGTGTGTGTGTGTGTGTGTGTGTGTGTGTGTGTGTGTGTGTGTGTGTGTGTGTGTGTGTGTGTGTGTGTGTGTGTGTGTGTGTGTGTGTGTGTGTGTGTGTGTGTGTGTGTGTGTGTGTGTGTGTGTGTGTGTGTGTGTGTGTGTGTGTGTGTGTGTGTGTGTGTGTGTGTGTGTGTGTGTGTGTGTGTGTGTGTGTGTGTGTGTGTGTGTGTGTGTGTGTGTGTGTGTGTGTGTGTGTGTGTGTGTGTGTGTGTGTGTGTGTGTGTGTGTGTGTGTGTGTGTGTGTGTGTGTGTTGTTTGGATGAGGTCCATAAAAAGACATATTTACCAATTTTGGTAGAATAAAACATGTCTGGTAGAAAGTAGCTTTACTCATTATGGTCCTTAGAAACTATAGCTGATACAAAAAGAACAATTTATTACTGGAAAATTAATGTAATTCTTTTGCCATATCAACTTGATTGATACATTTTTAGATACTGCACCTCAGTTTGAGAACTGGAGCATAAATGTATGCTTTGTTTAATTTTTAAGTCCCTTAAAAATAAAAAATACACAATTCTAAATTTAAATATATATCTTTAATGTATTTTACAGAATGGTTGGGATGCCAACGACATGTTCCGAACGAATGCAGAGAAATATGGTGTCAAATCCAGTTATGATACTTCCATGCAGGAGTACACGTGAGTACTTTATAAACCTAATGAAGTTAAATTTCTGAGTTCCATAAGGTTCCCAGAAAACTTATCTATTAATATAAACTTAAAAATAAAATGGTATGTGATCGTTTCTAGGTTAGTAACGTTTCTAATTTATACGAAATTATGTTTATGCTTAATGATTTGCCTAAACATAATTACCATTATCTTTCATGCATCTTTTACTTAAATCAAGACTTCTTTAAAAATCGGTAGATTTCAGTTGGCATAAATTATTTGCACTTTGCAGCAGAGCATGACTAAACCAGGGTGGTAACATAACCGGGAAATCGGGGAGTTATCATGGAATTTTTTTATTCTCGAAATTTCAGGGAAGTTTTCAAAATTTCACAAAAAATCAGGGAAATTTTCAAATTTGGATTACTAAAACGGCAATTATTTTCTATTATGCCCTTTATTCTAGTTGTCAATATTTCTTTTTAGTTCTGAAGAAGAATTTAAAAAAAAGCTTAGTTATGCACATTTTAATTTTTTCAGTTTTATTTTTGTAAAAATGTGAACCCACTGCTGGAGGGAGAAGCAAACGCAAAGTTGAATTTTAGATTGTAAGCAACATGTGAAGGGCTAAGGTATATGCGATTTATTGAAGATTGGAATAGGAAATATGAAGCATATAAAACATTTAAAATTATCTCCAAAAGAAATATTTGTTAAAAATTGCTTTTTTTGCATTAACTGTTTTTGTTTAATTACTATGAACTGAACATGTTTAATTACTATTATGCCCGTCGCAATTGTATAATTTGTGTTGTATTCGTAAATTATTTTAACTGACACTAGGTATTGCTTATAATTTTTCATTTACAAGGCAATATATTTATTGTATTATTGTAGCGTGGATACTTGTTTCTATACAAAGCATGTATTGCAACATTTCTTAATGTTTTTGTAAAATCATAGAAATTTTTGTGACCCCATCATGGAATTTTTTTTTCAGAATTTTGTTGCCACCCTGTAAACCAAATTTGGATATTATCAAGATACACAAGAATTTTTATTTTTACATACTATTTCACTAAACTTGAGCATGATAATAAACTACTCGCCATAAGAACAAATTAACACTTCTTACATTTATTTAAACACATTTTGGAAAGGGAGCAACCAATAATTAAAGAAATATTTTGAATTTTAAAGCACTAAAATACCTTAAGTTGTCTCTGTTTCAAAAAGAAGAAGAATCACTAAACAAATGAGTCATCAAAAATAAACCAATATATGTAACCCTAATCCTTGAGAAACTAAATAGATAGTTCAAATTCCTTGTTAATTTCCAGTGTTGATTTTACTTCTCATTGGGCTGCCATATTAGTATAAGAAAGGAAACTAAAATGTAAAAAATATGTTTTGGGAAATCCAAAGTAAATTTTTTGTATGTTAACTTGTGTTGCAGTGTTGTCCTCACTCGTAAGGACACTGAGGAGTACAAGATGAAGGAGGCCAAGGCCAGCAAGATTGCCCATGAGATTGAGATGAACATGTCCTACCAGACGAGGATACAGCTCGAGAACGGAGACGAGGAGGACAGGTTCAGTGCGGTGGTCAGGCCTGATGACGGGGTGACAAAGTGAGTGAGATAACCATTCGTTATTTTACAAATTTCTTATTGCAATTTTAATTGCTTTGAGGTTGTGTGCATCGTTTTTAAAATGTTATGAAATTTTAGGTATTTTTAAAAAAAAAATAAGAACATGTCTTTAAACATTTTATTAATATTTTATATTTAAAAATATTCCTGTTAGCACAGTTATGTTTGATATTAAGGCTCATAACAAACATGAAAATTGTTTGATATTATAATATAATTTAAAATATTTTATTGAATTATATAATATTTTTGTGAACATTTTGCATAATTAATGAAAAAAAAAATTAATTCTTAAATTTTGATTTGTGCAATTTAAATATGTATGAAGATTAGTATTTTTACAATTCTTGATATGTTTATTATATTACTCAAAAATGTTCGTATGACAAATTGCAAACTTGTCAATAAAAATAATGCAGTTTTTTAAAGTACAAATATTGTCTCTTTTATGAGTGTAAAAAAACGAACTTTCTATTATACTCCATTAAAATTTGTATGTCAGTAAGTGTTTCTTTTGACTTCAGATACATTGTGTGGTTATTTCTAAAACAACCAAATAGATTTGACTCGAATTCATATGTGGGATTTTAATCTTTACTTTTTTTTAAACTTAAAAATAACTCGGACAATTTCTATTATATGTACTTGTAGCATTTCAAAGCACCAAAATATTTGTTACTATGGTACTTGAAACACATTTGTTGTAACTAATTTTAATCGGTTCTAAAAAAAACTTAAATGATAGCATTTATTTGTAATGTTCAACTTTGGTACTGTTATTGCTGTCATGTACCTTAAACACTATTAATTGGTGCTCTTGGTTTTGTTGTCATAGTATTATTCATTATTGAAGTGTTTTGTTCGGAGACACATACAAATGCCCATTTTTTTTTTTCGTATCTACGACTTAAAGAACACTAAAAGGTCAATATACATTTATTTTCAACACAATATAGATTTATATTTAAAATACACCATAGATTTATGTCTTAAAAACAATACTTTTATTTCTTTATAATTTGCATAGAATAATAGAAAATAATTATATAAGAAAAAATTAAGAATTATTTAGACTGTTCGATTCCTCTGCATTAAATTCTCTAATCTGACAAAGAGTTATGGTGCTTGAAATATGGAAACAAAATTATGCAAAAGAGGGAAAAAGAAATGTAGCTTCAATGATACAATTTATTTCAAGAGCGATTGTATCCTATTTCTGACTTCCACACACATATGGAGATGGCGTGCCATGGATACCAAACATATACCATGATATTAGTGAGTTTGTATTTTGATACCACTGTTGAAGTATTTTCTGACTTTGAGGAAAATTAGAAAACTTTTGTTTGTAAGGAACATTTTCATACAGTTATTTTGCGTATATGAAAGTTTTCCATACAAGCTTGAGCTTCTGCACAAACTTGGGTATCCAGGATATGCAAGAACTGCCAATCCTGAATAACTTATCCATAAATGCTTGTGTAATTTGAACAACCATAATTACTGATTTTAATATATAATTATTTGATTTTTTGTAAACGTTAGTGATTAAAAAAGTGTGTTTATAATTTGTTGTTTTTTTAGGTACGTTCTTCCACAGAAAAGGAGACCAGCTCCTGGGGGTCCCAAAAGACCACCCACTGCCCCTAAGCCTTATGCTGCCCCCGCTGCAAGTGTGCCTGCCAAGCAGTATCCCCCACACCTGCAGACAGGCCCCCCACCTCCTGCGAAGGAGACCGTTGATGTCTCTCTCAATGGAGGTAAACATCTTCCTTTTGACACTATGGCATTTTTAATGCTAAAATGAAAGAAATTAAAAAAAAAAAGCTTACTTTGTCATGTTTATAAAGGTTTCAGTATGTGTATCAAAGCTCTAATAAAACAAATGGACCAAAGAGGGTTAAAATTAACTTGGAACTGGTTAACTACTCTTTAACATGTCCTTAGGTTTCCAGTTTTTCCAAAAATGCACTCAATTTTTAAATTCAATTTTTTTTATGATATTTTTAAATTTGAATTTTTCAGGTACAACTTGCAATGCTACTTCTTTGCAATTTCTCTAAAAAAGTTTAAAAATAATATAAAAGAGCACGGACAAGAAAGATTATTTAAGCTTCACAAGATGGGAATTTCTTTTTACATTTGTAAAATCACTGGAGCGTCAAAGGGGTTTAAAAAATTAATGAACTGTAGTTTGAGTTTAGGATAAATTATTTTGTACAGATTTATTCACATTAGTTTGGTTACTTTAGACTTGTGACTGCCAATCTTTAAGGACCACCAATATAAAAGTTAGACAAAGCATGGACCACCATTTTCTAATAGTACTAAATAAATTTCAACTCGTAATTCAAGTATTAAATATTGAATTATATTAATTAAAGTATTAAATATTGAATTATTGATAATAAATTTATTAATAAATATTCAATTGTATTTAACTTAAATTATTTTAATTTCTTAACACATTAAAGTTAGCTAAATTATTTGGCATTCCTCAAACAATAAAGGTGGTACTTGAGAGGGTTCATCAACTTTAATATTTTGAGTAGTAGTACAACAGTATAAATATAAAAGATGGAAATTAAAGTAACAACTTTTCTATGCTGCTAATGGAAATATTACACTTATTATTCATTCTTTCAAAAACTCATGTCAGTCAGCAAATTATTAAAGTTGCCAACAAAAAACAAATCCTTGTTTACTGGGTATTTTTTTTATGGGAAGAAAATAAATGCTGATTTTTTATTTAGAAAAAAAGCATAAACATCAGACAATGTTTTGGCAATTAGATAGGAGCTCCACTGACCCTTTTAGACCCTATAATGATAGACCACGGGTTTAGAACCACTGATTTAGACATTTACAGAGAATAATTTGTATTGCTTAAAAATATTTTTCTTCTTTATATTGCATGGGAAAATAGTAAATTAATGAATTACATGTTAAGAACTTTAGTCACAAAAATATAGTTGGTTTTAATGACAGCTCAAACAAAATATTTTTGAATTAAGAGCACAGTTTTTGCCTTAAGCATGCTTATATCAATGAGAGTGGGCTGTATAAAATGATTAACAAACATTTATTCTGTAAATATAGTATGCATAAACTGATATAATATTTTTTGTCATATTTCTTCAACCAACCAATGCTTCTGCAATATTTTGTAATTGTGAAGTTGTTTTAAATTCTTGGAAGTAAACATAATTTTCCTATACATGTTTTTATATATATTACTAAGTTAAACTTAGTAAAGTTGGAGGTATAACTTTAAAGTTATATCTCCAACCACTTAGATTTAAATATTATTTTAACTAAATTTTTTTAAGGTAGTTAAATTGTGTGCTTTGAAGAGTTTAGGATGTGATATCATAACCTTAAAATCAATGGGTTAATAAAGTTTGAAAAAAAAACATGAACTTTCTTTACACTCCAGGAGTCCCCATGGAGCCTGTGATGGAGACCACCCCTCCGCCACCTCCTGCAAAGCCGTACGTTCTGTGCCACCCTCCTTCCCAGACACTGCCTCCGAGGATAGAACGGAGGAGGGAAAATGAGAGAAAACTCTCCTTGCAGAAGGGTAAGGCTCCAATAAATAACACCTGACCACAGAGCTCTTATAGTATACTAGAGTGGCCAGCTTCGGACTTCTGCTGTTCCGACATGGAAGGCGCCATATTTGTAGGAGACGCAAACGTGCATGTGACTTTCGGAATATAGTATTTCCTAGTATAGAATTCAGTAGTTTTTATACAGGATCGCAATCAAGAGGACATTTACAGATTTTAATTTTGACAAATTTGTAATATCATTCAAGTATCAAATGCAAAATAGCTAATTTTTTTTAAATAAATCAACACATCAAAAATTTTAAATGCATCCGCCAGTTACCACAAATGATGCGAGATTCTTATCCATTTTTATCCATAATTCTTATCCATAATCGGGGAATTATCATGGGAATTTTTAATTCTGTCGATACCTGGGAAATTTTCAAAATTTCACAAAAAATCAGGGAATTTTTTTAATTTGGATCATTAAAACAGCAATTATCGTCTGTTATGCCCTCCATTCTGGGTAATTTAATCGTCAATATTTCCTTTTAGTTCTGAATAAGAATTTTAAAAAAATGCATGCTTATGCGCATTTTCATATTTTTAGTTTTATTTTTGTAAAAATCGTGAACTACTACTGGAGGAAGAAGCAAAAGCAAAGTGAGTTGGACCTTGAATTGTAAGGAACATGTGAGGGGCTAATGAATATGTGATTTATTGAAGATTGGAATAGGAAATATGAAGCGTATAAAACATTTAAAATTTTCTACAAAAGAAATCATTTGAATTTTTTTTGCATAATCTGCTTCAAGAGAACATGTTTAATTACTATTATTCCTGTCGCAATTGCTTAATTTTTGTGTTGTATCCATAAATTATTATTTTAACTGTCAATAAGTATCGCTTGTAATTTGTCATTTATATATACTACAATATATTTATAGTAGTATTGTAGTGTGGATACTTTGTTTCTATATAAAGCATGTATTGCAAAATTTCTTAATGTAATTGTAAAATCAGGGAAATTTTTGTGATACCATCTGGAAAATAACATGGAACTTTTTTTTCCAGAATGTTGTTGTGTCCCTGTTATCGGAAGAATACATCTGTTATTTTTTCATTTAACTCGATTATCTGACTCTGTTTTAATATAAAAATCTTTATGATTCTAAAACTCTTTAATGTTTTTTAGAATTCTAAACTTCTACAATAAAGAACTACAGTTGTTGACACTAATCTCAATAAAAACTCACCAAACAATACAATTATTAATATAATATAAGTAAACCAATTAACTTAAAATAATAAATAGAATAGTATGAACTATTAATTTTACCCATAAGTGCAGGAAAAAGGCATCTGTTTAATGAATCAACACACTATATTTTTGTGTACATGATAAAATACAAAACTAAATACTGCATTTTTGTTTAACCTGTTGATGATGTCCCAGGAATAGAGTATAAAAGATTAAAAAAAATATTTCTGAAAATTTAATTAACTTCACTTGAAATAATTTTCTTTCCCCCTTCAATGCTTCACCCGTGTTGGTTAATTTCTTTTCTTGCCTGGTCAAGTTCTGACTATTCTAGTATACTATGCTAAACTTTATCTTGGCATAGCTAAAACTTTATCTTGGCATGCCTTAACAAAGTGGTGAAAATGTAATTTTTTTTAATGAAAGGTCAGCAAGCAACATGTATCTAGGCTTGGGGGTGATTTATCGATATATCACAAAATTCCGACATTAGTAAAGCATTGTCTTGATTATGTAATTTCCAAGTTGATAATGTTTAAGAAATTATCGATGTTCAATTTTGAAAGTCTATGTGAAGTTATTTATGTTCAAATTTGTAGGAATGCATCAAAGGAATGTAGTCTTGTAGCATAAGTGTTTGTTATGGTGGCAAAATGTTTTTTTAATGATTTTTGTAAATTATTATCAATAGTTTATAAAGTAGGTTAACACCTAGGTATGATTTGATAGGAAAGTCATTTTGAAAAGAAAATATGATTACGCTACGATTACAGCCTATATGAATTATTAAAACTTAGCAATTAAAAAAATAGTTTAGTAAGTGGATTAGCATTACACATCTTCATGCATGATACCCTGCAATGTATATATCTTATTTGATATTACTATTTAATTTGATTGTTTATTATTGGATTTGCATAAATTATTACAAATAATTGTTCCATTTTTAGGTCGAAACGATGAAATAGAAGAATTTAGGAAGTTCAGCTCTAATTTCAAGGTAAACTTTTTCTTTGAATAAATGCTTAGATTATTTCTACTAATTTTAGGCTATGAAATTTTACAAAATATGATAAAATTGTGATGAATATAATTTTTAACAAAATATCTTGTACTTCATTTTGTTTGTATCCTGTTTTAAGATCAGATGTTCTATTGAAAAGGTAAATTCTTAAAAATGATTTTCATAATTTATTTTAGATTGGATAATTAGTTTATTGTAAAAACATTTAAATTTATATGAGACTTACTTACTCATTAATAGTTAGAGATTATATTAATGAGATATATTAACAAATTATTAAGAATGGTCGTTCTTCACACTGTTTTTTTTAAAAGCTATATAATGGATTAAATGAAGCACCACATATATTAACTTAAACTTTCAGCTCGGAAGGTTCATTAAGTATAATTTTATATTAAAATGCAACCATTCTTGGTTTGAAACAATGTTCCAGAGATATAATCTTATTTGGCGAGATTAAATAACTGCCAAAAAATTGGCTTATCCTGCGGAATCTTGACTTGTTATTAAAATTATATTACTGTAAAATATTATTTTACTAACCTTCGGATATTTAATATGTAATTAATGCAATTAATCGTGTTACGTAAAAAAATTTCACTTTCTAAAGAGTTGTAATAATTTTGTTTGATATAAGAGCGCAAGATCATAAATAAAGAAACACTTGTTTCAATTATTTATGAGAATAAACATATATATATATATATTTAAGTGTTTTATTGTTGGCAGCATCTTGCAAGTTTTCAACAATGGTGACATTTCTTTTGATATGGAAATTTGAAAATATGGCTTCTAAAACTGTAATAAATTCATTTAAAAAACTAAACAGTTTTTAAGTTTCCGGTGCGCAACTTGCGAAGGTTACTAATATATACATTTTCAGCCTTTTATACACAGAGGAAATAGGTCTTGTTATTATAGATTAAGAAATATTATATATCTTAATCTATATTATATTATATATCAATTAAAATCTAAAACTGATTTTGTTTCCCAATTATCCTTTTGTAATTTATCAAGTTTTAATTGAAGTGGCTAACTGTTGAAAACCATTAATTATTATAAAAGATTTACTCTGTCTTCCGTAAAATTAAAAAAAAAATTTGTTTGATACTTACTTATTCCAGATTTGGTGCATTACTTCTATTTATTTTAACGCTTTTACTAAAGGGCTCCACACCTAGATTCGCACGGGGCCTCGCAGGAGCTAAGTGTGGTCTCTAGTGCTGAAGGCCAATTTTCTAAAACAAACATGATATGAAAGAAATTTTTAATTTTTTTATTAACGCTTTATTTTGGTCAAGAATAATTTCTTTTATTATAGGAAAATTGTCAATTTAAAAATTTTAATTTTGACATTTTTGAGACAATTAGTTTTGCTTTTCAATATATTGCCCATTCTGAATATTTCCCAAACTTCTGTTGTGTATTATATCTGTTACTTTTCAGTTGACGGAAGAGAGCAAGGAAAGCTCGGACACAAGGGAAGAATTTTCGAACGTCGAGAACAAATCGGATTCCACAATTCTAGCTAACAAATTGGCCGAACAAGTGAAGATTGAGAAGGACACAGAAGCAAAGACAGATATATCAAAATCCACACTCAATCCTAATGCTAAGGAGTTTGTGTTCAACCCAAATGCAAAATCATTTACGCCGGTAAGTCTTGTTTTTCTGCTATGGTTCAAGAGTTAAGGATGATACTTCTACCCAGTGGTGGCAATTGGGGGAGCGGGGGGTTGTCCCTGCACTTTTTTCGGATGTTGTCCCCGCACTTTTTAAAAAGTAATTATAAGTAAATTACTTTACTGCATTGCCAAAAGGAGGACGAATTTTGCACCCACAACTACAGATGAGGTTATGTCGTCATTTAAAGTCTACAGTCTCTGTGACTAGTGTTTAAATGCTACCTGAACGTAAAACTTTTTTTAGCCTACTTTAAAAATGCTTTATGTACATATACATATATTCATTAATTTTTCACCTATTCCATTTACTATATTGAAGTAAATGAACAGTTCATCAGTTGTTCTTTCTCGAAATTAATATATACATTGTTTTTGTTATAAAAGTGTTATATTTTTCTGTAAAGGAAATAAAACATAATTAGTATATTTCACATTAATTAAGTCAAAATTATGACATCGTATTTTCATCGTGAAAAATTGCTTCAAAGTCTCCTGAGTCTAATTTAAAAAAAATCAAACCCCCCATTTTTTAAAAAAAAGACAGCAGAACACAACGTAGAACTTCAAAACACACACACTGCATGCATAGTGAACCTCCAACCCCCTGATCTTGCCTCCTCACTTTTAGCACCCAATCGCCGCCACTGCTTCCACCTCCGTACCTGTGCAGGAAATATAATAAGACGCATCTTGATTCAAGTATTCTTCAAAGCAGGGCTCGGAATTAGCCGTCGTTTGTTGTATTTTACACCTGAAAAAATTCAGTTTAACGAGCATAATTTTATACCCAGTCTTCATTTCTAAAGACTAATTTATTATAAAAATTTTAGTTGGAATAGCCATATTTTTACACCTTTCAATGTTCAAATAGTAACATGCTTCTAATTTTATGCAAAATAAGTTTTAACAATTACAAAAATATTGTAACAATTGGCAACTACAAAAACTAAAAAAAATGCCTGGTGCCAGTGATACCTTTTTTCCTCCTAATTTCTAACCTTGCCTGTAAGTCTGTGATTCCCAACCTTTAGATGGTCACAAACCACCAAGTCTAAAGTAGGAGGAAGCACAGATCGCCTTAAAAAAACATGACTATTTATTCATAATATAATTTAGATGTTAGAAAATGTATTTATCATGTAAATTAAATTATTAAAAACTTCAAACATATGTAAGTATAAATATGAAGTTCCAACACATATTATTTGGTTTAATTCACATAAAAACAAATATAAATGAAATTAATTTTTTTTATTTATTGGGCAAAAGCTTCATGTGTTCCTTTGGACCCCTAGTGGTCTGCGGACATAGGTTGGTAACCGCTGTTTTTAGTGGTAGTTTAAGATATTGAATTTTTTTGAAAACTATAAATTTAAGTTAAAACAATGAGCTAGTGTTATAGAAATTTGCAAGCTTTTCATTCTTTCAGACGATATTTTTTATTCCAAAAAGCCTCGGCAGAAATGAAAAATAGTGTTGATTTCCTACAACACAAATACATGCTATTAATGCATACAATTAAAATCGAAAGTATAAAAAGGTGTTTGTCTGACTGATAGAAAAGTTCACAATCAGCTCCACACCCCCTTATAGTTGGTAAAACTTTAAAACCTACCAGATGGCATTTTAATAGGAAGAATTCCTTGAGTTTACTATTTAAAAATTTTATGTTATTCCACTACATTATTTGGACTTACACTATTTTATTATCATTGGATTTTCTTCAGTCTGGAAAAACTTCTTTGTTAATTTTTTAAAATAAATTTCTCTAAACTAAATGTTGTTTTTTTCCTTCAATTTTTTTTTTTTTTTTTTTTTTTTTTTAAATCATATTGCATATTAAATTTGAAATGCATATTATTTTCTTGGCAAAGGAATAAGTTGATTGTTTAATTTTTTTATTTACCAATTCTTTGTATTTTTGTCTATTAAAAATACCTACTAAGCTATTTTTTAACTTGAACCTAATTAAGTTGTTATCGTTCCCATTTACTCTATCTTAATTCCTCCCAAGTTTTATTTGGCATTGATACTACATTTTAGCTTAATTCCTTGACCTTTTTCAATAATCTCTTCAATGCTTCTAACACGTTTCTCTTCCCCCCTCTCTTCCAGCGCTCTGTGCCAGCAAGCAGCCCCCAGAGCCGTGAAGTGGCTGTTCAGCCCCAGCGCCTGCAGGCACAGAGCCCCGTCATTGTGGTGCCCCACTCGCAGATGATCCCGGGCCTCCCCCAGCCCATCTTCACCGCGATGGCTGCACCCCAGTATGTCATGCAGGCACCCTTCACCGCCTCCCATCAGCCGCCCAGGTTCCGAAAAGGTGACGCCTCCTCTTCTTTTTTGTTCTGCGTAGAAAGCTTTGTGTAACCTTTACCAGGTTAATAATCAGGATATTTGTTGATAATCATGCCCAGTGGCATTTATTGGAACCATAATGAATTGAGTAATCGTAGTGTAAACCAAAGTCAGACTTAAACCACTTTTAAGCCAGTTGCGTTAAGGAAAGGAATGTTGGTACAACTGGTCGTAAAAGTTGTTTAAATCTGACTTTAAAAAATCTACTTTTTCTAGATCTACTTCCAAAGCCTCAATTGAAAAATAAATCTGAGCCTGAAAGGGTTAATAATGTAGCCAAATAACTTTATAACCAAATAAAAACTAATGAAAACTTTCAAACTGAAGAAATTTGTTTTAAATATGCTAAGAATCTTAAGTTTTCCATGTTTAAAAAAAAACAAAAAAAACATTGTGTTAAAATGCCGATTTTTGCTAAAACTGTGAGTTCTAGTTAGCCGATGATAACCCAAATGAATGAAAATAAATGTAATCATTAATTATCTGTTGATAATCAAATTCACAATCCCAATGCTAAAAAATTATATTAAAGTAAAAAGTAATTTGTAGCAAATTGAAATGGAAAGAAGCTGTTTTCATCACCAATCTAAAATAACCCTGCAGAAAATCCTGTTTGCAATTAAACTGTTTTTTGATACCTTAGGTTGAGAACGGTTATTTTCATAAAATTGTTAGATGAACTTTGGGATTCTGAGAAGAGCGACAAATTGTCTGTAAATGGGCAGAAGTTCGCAATTTTTAAGGGACAAGGTGGGGGAAGCCCTTAAAAAAAAGCCTAGAGTGAACACTGGATTAACTGAACCAAGCTAAGTAGTTTCATTTGTTATTTAAAAAACAAACATATTTAAACTTATTTTTCCCTTCACGTAGTAGTCCCTTCAAGTAGGTGTGCATATCTGTTACAACCAAAAGCTTGCCCTATTAAAATTGACATACCATTACTATAACCATGCAACTAGCTCATACATTATTATAGCTAAGTCTTTTATTAATATATTTCCATTTTTTGGAAAGATATTTTTCAATAAATACTGACCTTCTAATTTCTGAAGAGAATTTGTTTCTGTAACTTGATAACAAATTTACTTTTTATTTTTTGTGTGTTACCACAATTTGGTTTTACTTCAAGTTAAAATACTTAATTATTTTGTTTAGTCAGTAATTAATTTATTGTATGCCTAAATTTTACTTATAAAATTTATGCATACAACAAATTAAAAAAATGTTACTACAACAATTTTGCTACCTAACTTAAAATGAGTTATGTTGTAAAAAAAAACGTGTTACCATGTGTCCACCAGCTGGTTAAATTTGAGTTTATAATTTAGCTTTTATTTTGGTTAAAATTTTAAAATTAATTTTTATCTTATTCTGAATTTTGATTGTTGAAATTTTATTACATTTTGAGTGTAATAGTCAACATATTTAATACATGTACCTTAAAAGCAACTACAAAATATTTTTAATGCATCTTTAGTATTATTTAATTCTATTTCTATTTGTTTCTATTTGCATAACATCCATTTTATACAAATGGAAATTTAATTTTTATTTGTATAAAAATGAACTGTAACTATATTCCATGAATTAGATGAATTTAACCCTTTGAGGTCCATTGATTCTAAAAGAGCGATGTTGTGATTTTTTTATTTTTCAACATGGATCACATTTTAAAACCTATATTTATGTTCTTATGTTCTCATCCAATGCTCTTGCAGTACCCCTCAGCATGCAGCCGCGACACGAGATCACGCCCTCCATGCACGTTGCGGCCGCGACGGGGCAGCCGATCCTGGCCCCGGCTGCAATGCAGACCATGCAATACGCCTCCCCACAGAGCGTGCTGCACACCTCTGGACCCCCACAGCAGACAATGGGATATCCACAGGTAAAAGGATTAACATTCTAGTGCACTTGAACCCTTCACTTCAGGGTTTGTAGGGTCTTTGAAAGTCCTTAGAAACTTCCTATTTTGATTTCATGTCCATTAGGACTCTTAAAAAATTCTTAGAAACTTTCAAGTTAAGAAGGCAATTAAAAAGCCTTTGAAACGACTATCATTTAAATCAGTTTATCTCTATTAATTGATATCTATTAGCTATATCTATTAATTGAAAATGTTTGATTCTAATGTGAATTAAAGTGAATGAACAACTTTGTATCTGAGTAAAAAATCTATGACTTCTGGTCAACTGACAGCTTTTAGCTGCTTGCGCATATGTCATTTTAATTTGTGAAATATTTTTAACTAAGAAGGCTATTTGCGACTTCTGAGCTAACTTTTCGTCACAAATGTATACAAGTTGTTTGCATTAATATAAATACCTTTAAAAACTGCATTTAAGATCCTTGAGCAGTCCTTAGAAACATTATTGACCGGCGAAACATTTATAGCTACTTACTTTTATCGGGATTTTATTTCAAGTATCAAAATCTTAGAAGGTCAATGAAGTTTATTCTTAAGACTTCTAGTTTAAATACAAAATTTAAATTTTGATATTAAAAATTTAACTGTTGTTAAACTGTATATGTAAAATTATTACAATTGAAAAAATATACTTTAAAAATGACATTCTTATCAAATATATGAAGCTTATTTTAAAATGATTTCTATTTTTAAGAGGAATTCCTATTTCCATTGCAGATGAACTTTGTAGTGGGTCCCCGTGTTGTCTCCCCACAGCCCGTGGGAGTGGTGCCCACTTCACACTCCGTTTCTTACTGCGATGCCTCCCATCTTCCAGCACATCTCCTGAGTAAGTAGCCTTTTCCTTTTTATTCCATACTGGCTGTTTGGCCCCGTGTTGCAGGTGTCAATACTAAAAAGCACAACCTTAGACGACCTGTATAAACCATTAGCGAAACATCACCTATCCGAACAGGTGAAATTACCTGTTATGCCTCAAATAACATACTTCAGATGTGGTGTGAAGTATGATATTTTAGGCATAACAGGCAAGTTTTAAAAATTCTTCCCCTGTGCTATGGATTAAAAATTGTCCCAAGCCCACTTGTAAAGGTTAACAAAAACTTTATGCAAACAATGCCAAAAATTATTTGTCAAGCTAAATTAATTTACTTAATTTAACGATGGTTTGGTCTCTAGAAAATATTTAGGACACAAATAGAAAAATTAGTGTCATATCTACGTGTGTAGTGGGGCTTTTCTTAGCACGGGTGGGGAAAATGTCCCCCCCCCCCCTAACTCTACGTTAAAATATGCCCTGAATTACAATCATCCAACAATAATCCGGCCTGAAGTTGTATACTGAGAAATAAAAGTTAAATATATATAAAAATAATTGCAATATTATAAAGTGTGGGGAATTTATTATTTTTCTGGACCTGTATTCTGATCTTAATATAATTTTTTTAAAAATTGAATGCAACTAGAAATCCCACAGCTTTTTTGTAATTGATTGCTTTTAGCTAATTAAACATATTTTCCCATTTTATATTCATATATTTTATTTTTGAATATTTTTTTTTACTAAGAAGTATGAATAGGACACATATTCAGTTGGTATTTGACCCATATGCTGAATATTCATTTAGGCCAAATACTTTTGATATACAGCCAATCATCAGCTAAATAAATGTTTTAGAAGCAGGGCATACAAATAGGATTTAAGGAAACAAATCAAATTTGCAAAATTGTTTGCTTGCAATAAATAAAAAAGAATCTGTTTTATGAAATGTACTAACATTATTTAAAAAATGTGCAGCTTTTTTTACAGTGATTAATTTTAAAATACCTTTTTTTTATTTTGAAGATTTTTACAGAAAAAATGTTTTGTGTTTTTTATGTTCAAATTGAATTGATTATTAATTTAATATTTATTATTATTAATAATAATTATTGTTAAATTTAATGGTATTACTATTTCATAGTAAATGCAAATACTATACAACATATATATTATGGATAATTTTACATCTTAAACCTTTACCTCTGGTACCTGAGTTGTTTACCTCTATAAAGAATTTGAAAGGAAGTTGTTATTCGGCTGCCGAATATTTGTTATTCATCCTCAAAGTCAACTGAATGTTCGGCTATTCTTCACTTCCCTACTATGAAGCCAATTTGCGATTTTAGAGCTAATTTTTCATTGCGTTCGTTTGCTAAGGACTTTCATTCAAATAGAATGAAAGTCCTTAGCAACTCCTTTTTACAGTAGAACTCCAATTAGCCGGATCAATTCGGATAACTGGATGCTTTAAAGAAATAAGTAAAAATGAATTTTGTTATAGTATGCAATATAAATTAATGACTGAAATATATTTTGTTTACATTTTGTAAACTCTGTATTAAAAGTGACTCATTGTTGTCTGAATATCCGCTATCGCTACACTAACCCACTTTTTTTATCATAATTCTTTTAAATGGAAATTTTGGTTATTTTTTCTTCTCAAAGCGATCAGTATAACTGGAGTACGAATAATTACTACTGTATTTATGATTTAACCCCCAAAAGACTTTCTTGACAACACATGATACTGAAAACTTCCCCCTTCCCTTTTATCTTCTCTGTGAAGATAAATACTGTATTGCAGTGTCTGCCCACCCGAGCGGCTCTCTCCAACAGCAGCAACAGCAGCACCACCACCATCACCCGCCCCAGTCGCAGACCCCTGTGCTCCACCCTTCTCCTTCGCCCGTGCACTCCCAGCCTCCCACCCCTACCGTCATGTACCCTACGGGCGGGCCTCTCGGTCCTCAGCAGCAGCATGCACTCCAGCAGCAGGCGATCAGCCACCACCAGGCCATGACGGCAGCGCACCACCATCACCATGCCCACCACCACCCAGGCTACCCGGGTGGCGGTCCCCAGCCGGTGGTGCTGATGCAGTCACAGCAGGCACAGCAGCCGCCTTCTCATCACCACCACCACCATCCGCCCCAGCTGCACATGGTGCAGGGTGGTGGCGGTGCTACTCACCACCATGTGCTGCCCCAGATGACCATCATCCCGACCAGCGGGCCGACATCGACGCCGCCCTTTGTGCAGCATCCACAAGGTAGGGTGTAGGATAAAGGGAAGTTTTGTGTGATTATAAATGTAATGTGAATTTGATTAATTGGCTTTTTGAGACACATTCGATTATTTTTAATTAAATTTTACAGATCACATTATATTTTGTTTTCACATGTGTGTTCAAAGCATTAACATAATCACATATTCAAATGTTTTTTTCTAAAATTGCAGAAGAGAGACCTTTCTTATATTTGATATAAGTCAAGAAAACTGAAAAACAATATTTTGGCATTTTTATATAAACAAAAGAATACGTTTAAAAAACTGTCTTCCCAGATTTGTCCAAAAGAATTTTTTTGAAAAATTATATTGACTAAAATCCATTAATTTCACTGGCAAACTATTAAAAATATATATAATCTATCTATCTATATATATATATATATTACTAATCCATAAAGACAAAGTAATAATTTTGAAAACAAACTGTAGCAGATTAGTTAGATTTCAAGTAGACTTGAACATATATCAATTTAAATCGAACATGATAAAAATGATCACTGAGAAAAATTAATTCAAAGTTACATAGTCAAGGAATCTTGTACCAAAGCTTTATATTGATTCACAAAAATAATTAGTTATAATTAGTATACAACTTGCGGAAAAGTGGTGTAAGACTGACTTTGACTTAAACCACTATTACTGAATTCATCTGAGCCTGAAAGAGTTAAAGAAATCCAAACATTTTAATTAGATAATCTGGGAGATATACAACAAATTTAGTAATTAAACAATGAGTGAACAGTTTTTAATAAAAATACATTTTTCATACTTTTACACTAATGAGCTACAAAGTTTTATAATATCATTGTGTAACAATTTAGTCATTGGATTTTTAGAACGTTGACATTTTTGGTGCTACAACAAGCCCAAGCCATTATCTCTTACATTTCAGCATTGATGTGGCACAAAATTAGCATTCACATCTTTCATTTCATAGTCCCTTTTTTAATGAATTACAATAATTTTTTCCAATTTTGAAATATTAACATGGGGTCATTCCACGTCAAATCAACACAGTCATTTTCCTCACCATCTCCGATTTTTATGAAATTTGGTAAACTTGTTATACTTACTAAGAATGTAAAAAATGCAAAATTTTAACCTCCTCGGCCTATTAGTTTTTTAGTTATTTGCATTTCAAAATGGCTAAAAACGTAAATCTGCCCTCCGATGGCTGCATTTAAATTACCTAATTAACATATAGAAATAAAATTAGTATCGTTTTAAAGCTCTTTAAATGACTTTTAAAATGATATGAAACATATGCAGGTTTGGTGAAAAACATTTTAAGGTCATATTATTTGACCTTTGACCTTGAATTTCCAAAAAACGAATTTCTTAATTTTCATTATATTTTTTCCCTGAATACTACAACATTTGAACTACATGTATACCAATTTTCAGAGTGGGACGACAATAAGTTCATACACTAAAAAAAAAAAAAAAAAAAAATTAGCCATTTTGAAATGCAAATAATTAAAAAACTAATAGGCGGAAGAGGTTTAAAATTTTGCATTTTTTACATTCTTAGTAGGTATAACAAGTTCACCAAATTTCATAAAAATCAAAGGCTACCCTTGATTGTCTCATCAAATCATGGCTACCCTTGATTGAGAATCATTGTAAATAAAATTATCGTTCTTGTTCTCTCAAGTAAACTAAAGTAAAAATTGCAAAAGGATGAACTTATGTCATCTCAAAAGAGATTTCTTACTGTAAATAAAATCCAAATCCTTCACAGATTGTAAAGAGAATGCTTTATATGCCTGTAAAGGAATATCTTTCCAATATTTTCTGAAGCATCCACTATGTTGTTTGTATGCTTCTGGAAATAAACATTTGAAAATATTATATGGTTCTGGAATAAATTTCAGAAGCAGTGTTCTAGGGGTTTTCCTCCGTGATACATTCTGAGCTGTTTCCAACAGCCCATTGTGTATCTCTAGAAGAACGTTATTTGAACCAATTAGTATTCTTTGGGGGGATATGAGAGGTAGAGAGGCAACTTCATAATAATGCTCAACATAGACACTCACAATCCTAAATATACATATTTTGAAAAATAACCTTTTATTATTACAGTAGACTAATTATCCGGATCAATTGGGACCGTTCGGATAATTCATGAAAAAAGAAGTTATTTCTTATTAAAAATAACGAATTTTGTTTGAATATGTAATGTAATTTAATGACAATTAAAAACAATATCCATTCATCGATAAGAAACTTTTTAAATGTGGATTTTGCCGATGTCTTTTTTCCTTCTCAAAGCGATCCGGATAATTAGCGAACTGGTTTTGTTTGATCTGGAGTTTACTTGGAGTTCTACTGTATTTAGATATTATTTTTGTGGCCTTTATTAATAATACTCATAAGTATACTTATTTTTTTGCAGGTGTATAAGAGAGATATTTTAAAAGAGGAACGCGTTGAACGATAAAAGTAGCTACTCATCAGCAGCTTACGATTAACTTATTAAAAAAAATTCTTTTGAAGAGAAGACATCCTAGCGCTGAGAAGATCTTTACTCTTGTAAGGAGCTGAAAATAAAACAATTTCCTTTTATTAACAGGCTCTTTTGTTTTATTTCAAAACTGTTTGTTTGTACACTTAATTTGAGCTCCTGTATGGGTGTAGAAAAATAGTATAAATGGAAAATATTTTGGAATGGAATATTTCTGTTTTATATCTAGCTGCATAACATAGCAACATGCTAATTTATTAGAGTTATAATTTTTAATTGTATGTTATCTTATTTTTTATTTTTAATCATTGGCCGAATGGTGAAGAGTTGTAATCTGCTGAATGTAACTTAATTTTATGCTCATAGAGGAAAATATTCATAATGTGTTTTGGATCTGCAAAAGAACAAGTTGAAAGAAAGATCAGGGAACCAAATTAACGTGTTGTTTTTCCGTCTCCTGAGAAGGGCCAACAGCGTGCAAACGTTTAAATCAGCAAGGATCTTTAAGAACACAATTTTTTCACTTACCTCAATACAATATCTTAGTTTACTAACACTTAATGTATTGTCATTTATTTTAATAGTAATTTTTATTGTAATTCTGTATTGAAGAATTTGTGCATTTTGTTGTAAAGTTTTAACAACAAAATTATTATTAAAATTTGTCATATAAATTCCTAAGTTATAGATTCATAAAAAAATTATTTGTAGAAGATTGTATGTTCGAAATTGCAGATTTCTGTGAAAAAAATTATAGATATCTTTACAAAGAGAAAGTCAATAAAAAGGTTTAGAAATTTTAATGACAAATTAAAAAAAAAACATACATGGTTAAAAAACTGTAATCTTACAATTATGCAACATATACATTCCTAAACCAAAAAGAAAATATTATGAAATAAAGTTAATATTTATTTAATGAAAATTAAGTATATATAATGAATAACATATAGTTGACAGTGCAAAAGGTCCCATGTAAAAAAAAAATTATTGATATGCATTTCCTGCTTCCAAAATCCCGGATGTCAATTAATCCAATAAAAGGATACAACCAAATAAAAAAAGGTTCCATCATAAGCTGACATTTTTTTTTCCCCTTTCCTAAAAAGTGCTAGAGTTAGACTTTGACCTTTTGCACTGTCAACAACGATATGACATAATGATTGTATAATATTGAAGTTAAAATAAACATCCACAACGTGTACATAACCAAAATGTTGGGAACTATTTGACATTGAGGTTGTATGATGTCTACATATTTTAAAATTATTTTCTAGTAAGTTGCATTACAAAGTGACTGATCATCTGTAACCGATTTTTTTATTTCAGGAGTGTTCAAGTTCCAATTTATAAAAGTGTAGCTTTCTACATAATGATAATTTATGCTATTGAATAATACATTGACTGTAATTCCAAAGGAAAAGAAATTGTCAAAGTATTTCTTGATCAATTTTGGTGACTGATATACATATGATTTTAATTGTATTTCATTCTTCTATTTATCTAAATATGTAATAGGAACATTAGGATAAAAGATCACAGCTCTATAAATCTTATTTAATATATATTTTTGCATAAGAAATGTGTTTATAGAATAGTATAAAATGAAGAGTATTACAAAAACTCTTTAATATCACATGTTCATAACACACATGACATATTTGACTCGAAACATTTACGACTACACAAACTATAAGAATTGCAAATTAAAAGTTGATTTACAAAGATAGATTTTTCACTTTACCAAAATTTGAGATTTATTAAGAATTTTTTTTCTGTACGATTTTTTTTAAAGGGAAAAGAACAGTAGGTAGGAACAGTATATTGCCTTTAACTATATATACACAACTTCTATTCTTATAACAGATCCATATAAATATAGTTTTATTATAAAACAGTAAAATGGATTGTCTAATAAGTTGTAAATAAAATTGGCTATATCCTTTTAACACCTACTGAGTTTTATTCCCCCACCCCAAGACAATTTGATGTATATTGGGGAAATAAAAGCTGACAGAAAATCTCTAATGATACAATAGGAAATTATTAGTTATTATTGCATAAAAATGTCTTAAAAAGATAATTAGAAGACAACAGTAAATTTTTTTTGTGTTATCTTTACATTTTTCAATAATTCTAAGTAAGGCATCTAATTGTCGGCTTAGAAGTAAAACCATATACATATTTCAACCAAAGATTTAGCAGCTATTATTGGCAGCAAAATCGAAGGTTAATGTTTTTTCCTCTTTGGAACACAGTGATTCAATTTGTATATTTGTTAAGAATTTTTTTTAATGATATTACATTAATCAAAAATATAATAAATATATATCCTAATACAGAATCGAAGTTTTGGCCATCAATACAACATACATGATAAATTCTAGAAACAGTAAAAAATAAAAACATTTAAAACTAAATTGAAAAATTAGGTCAGTTTGTAAGACCAGTCAAAGATTTTTGCTTCCAATATTATCTCTATAGGACACTGTTTTGCTTTTACCAACTTTAATTTAAAATATTTAGATTTTTTTTTGCAAACTTAAATATAAAAGATTCTCTAAAGTTGTAGATCGATAACTTTCTTTCAATGGAACATGTTCTGAGCAGTGTAGTAAGGCTGGTGCTTTTTTTGCGAACTGGTAAGTAATGTAAAATATTGTGAATTTGCATTTATAATTAAAAAGTCTCAGACTGATGATGGGTTAACAGCTACGATAGGGAAGCTTGCATACCGTGAAAGTTTGCATAAAGTGAAAACTTCATATGTTCCAGGAATCAATTTTAAAATTCAATTTAAGTTTCAGCATTTCCATTTAATTTTTTTTTTAAATTTAATTTATTAAAGATAAAAATTATCACTTAACAACTTTATGCTTCCCTTTGCAAAATATAAATTCAACATAACATGGTAAAAGAAAATCTTTGGTTAGTCTTTCAATTCCTTTTAAGTATGGCAGCGTATATGCATAAGGTTAGTCTTTCAATTCCTCTTAAGTATGGCAGCGTATATGTGTAACCCCCGTCAGTCGAGGCAGTCAAGCGATTGTGCAATGGACACGGAGGGCGTGACCTTCATGGAGAAGTCTATCGTTGGGTATCCCTGCACGATGGAGGAGCTGGAGATGATGTCCACCCATGGGTTGGCGTAGTGGAGTATATTGTCTGCTGTGATGCCACCGCTTGCTTCCACCACCACGTTGGGGAACTGTAGCTTTAGGGTGAGGGCAGCACGTTTACATTCCTGCAAGGAATTTTTTTTTTGTAGATACATGCCGCACTATACTGCAAGGTTTGGTTCATGAATACTTTTGGGCCCCATGCGGTAGATACAAAGGATAGAGGGTGTAATGGGTTAACAATTAGTCTGGTCAGCACAGCCTCCTCTGCAGGATGGTAAGTCATTTATCCCCAAAGACCGATTCCCAGTGAATTTATAGGGCGAAAGGGCATACTGCAAAAAAGGGAGGTACAAATGTCAAAGGGTTAATGGATTATGAATCAACCTGGTCGACAAGGCTCACTTTCCTCTATCTGATGGTATATCCTTTTCCCATAAACTAATTCCATGTATAGTTCGTGGCTGGAACTGCAATCAAAGTCGATATTTCCCTCGAGCGGTACAAAGGTTAGAGGGTGGAATGGGTTAATAAACAGCCTGGTCTTCTTCTGCATGATGGTATGTCATTTATTCCAGTGGGATGATTCCACATGGAGTTTTGGGGTAGAATTTTATAATGCAGTTGGTCAAAACTCTTCCCCACTAAGTACAAATGTCAGAGAGAGGAATAGGTTAATAATAGGTCTGTTCGAAGTGTCTCAACTTCCTCTACATGATGGTATGTCAATTATCTGCGTAGGCTGATGCCATGTGGAGTTATAACAGTTTTAAAAATTTTGTTTTTCATTTTTTCCGTGAGTCATTCCTAAAAGTTAAAATTTCAATTGTTGTGTATAAGGGACTGGTGTATACCAAATCTGATCATAGTCTAATGTCATGACGTCTATTGAGGATGGGGTGGATGCAAGCTCAATTGTTGACCTCATCATCTTACCATGGTCTCAAAATTGCGAGGCATTACTTGGCTGTGTTAAATGGGGACAGAAATAGGCAGCCGGAAAAGTTCTGAATAAGCCTACGTTTTCATTAAATTTCCTTACCACTTGATAGAAGTCTAGTCATAATTATAAGATATTAAAAAATAGGTACAAATAGAGATAAGGATATGAAATCGATTACTTCAGGTTCAAAGTTATCCAACATGACGATATCACAGTTTGCCTGGCACGCTTCCATGGCTTCTAGCAGGGATCTGCACTCTACTTCCACTTTGAGTGCAAAACCACATTTGTCCCGAACCTCTTTCACAGCCTGCAAAACCGTTTGATAGTTATTAGAATATTTAAATATATTAGAATACTAAGACTTAAACTTTATATTATTTTTGAGTTACTTAAAGAATTTGTATTTTGCTAATCCAAACACATTTAGACTAATTTTTCCACCCAAAACCAAAGCAACCAGAGTTGGTTCGTCAATAAGGCAGTAGCACTGCTTGCAATTTACAAACAATAAATATGTAACAAAAATGTGTTGCATGCAAATCAGAAGATAAATTATTACAACCTAACACAAGAGGAAATGGGATTTTTTTTTATGGTTCCTTAATTTGAAAAGGGAATGTATAATAGTTGCAAATTGAGCAGTATGCTTTGTTTTATTAAATTGGATAAATAAATGTTAAGAGAAAATATAGCGTGGTGTAAACAATCTATGCTGTTTCAATGACTATAGATGTGGCTAATATGTAATTTGGACACTGGAATATTTTTTTTGTATAAAACCTATTCATTACGTTGTTTGTTTCCTGAATTTGATTAAATCCTCAATATGACATAATATAGTTTACAAGACAAATGTTCTTAACCCTTTTGTCAATGGTCTGAAATTATTCTTGAGGGATGTTATCTAGACATCAATAAATTGGAGCCACCATAAATATTGTTTGGTAGATATATTGTTAAAATGCTTGGTTGGATTTTCAGTTTTTTTTTTCAAACAAAATTTTTATTGAAAAGAATTTTATAATCCCTATATATACTTAAAAAATACCGTAAACTCTCTCTTTTTTTCTTGTACCTGCCCAATAGATCCAGCGATGCAGATATGGTTGTCTTTGAGCATGACCATGCTGGACAGGTCGTACCTGTGCGGGTCCACCCCAGCCACCAGCAGCCCGTACTTCTCAACCGCCCGGAAACCAGGGGTGGTCTTCCTTGACCCCGCCACCCGTCCGCACCACCCAGCACTCTCCACCACCTCCCTGAGTCTCCCCGCTGCCGTCGCCACCCCACTTGCACGGCTCAGCACGTTCAGGACAATTCTCTCGGCCAGCAGAAGATTCCTGGCGGGCCCGCACACCCGGGCTATCTCGCACACTGGATCGAGCAGTTCGCCTTCCTTCCTGAGCCACATAGGACGCAGAGAAAACTCCTGGAAGATGGCGTTGGCGAAAGGGACTCCGGCTAGAAGGCCACGGCCTTTCTGGTAGATGGTAAACTCGCACCTGCGATCGCCTACCACTCCACCGCCGAAATCGAAGGCCCCCGAGTCCTCCAGAAGCCACTCACGGGCCATGCTTTGGAGACGGAGGGGGTGAAGTATTTGGTCGACCGGCATCGTCTGCCGGTTTGAGAGGACTAAATAAACCCTAAATAAATAAAAACTACACAAATGTCACCCAAATAGATGCAAGTTTATATGATAGTAAATGTCCCGCACAGTATGTAAAGATAGCGCCTTGATACTGAAATGTTTTTTGTTTGTTTTCAGAAACACAAACACTTGTAAACAAACATAACTAAGTTGTTGCCATTAGCCAGTTTTATTGTGAAAACGAAACTAAAGTCTTCTTCTCTACTCAAAATTACTTTATTTTTATCAAAGAATTTATGCACTATTTCAAATCAATTAAAATACAAAAACATATTTATAAAAATATCTGTGATGAAAATAAAAGTGTCGCTACTGTTTTCTATTATATGGTTTTAAAAGATTCAAGGAAGCACCTTTTACGCAAGAAAAATTTTTTTAGCCTACATTCATTACATTATTTCTTAATTATTATTAAATATTCAAATTCTTTATGTTGTTTTGAAATTAACTTTGTAGCACCAGCACCAACCAGTTTCTTTTTCTCCGAATCTAGGTGCTTTCTTGATAGTGTGGGTTATTAGAAATCCTTTTCTGGCAATAACTTATTCGCCGTCTGAAAGTGAAGGGGAGACGGCAAGTTTTGAAGATAAAGATTTTTCTTCTGCTTTGAAATAGGAATAAATGCGAATTTGAAGCAATAATTCCTCACTAAAGATTGGATTTGTTTTTTTCCAATTGAACTTTTTGAAGTACCTATCTACACGTCATTTTCCTGTAATTATATAGAGGTCAGTTGATGTCTATTTTTAAGTATACATTTTTTTCGATCCTTAAATAGAAATGTATAATTGATTTTATGCATGCAGGTAAAAAATATGCAAATTAATTTATTGTAGTATAATTAATTTGATTTTGTTTTTATTTGGTAAACGTATAATAACTAGCATTTTCTATGAGTTGCAAAAGATCTTGCTAATTTTAGAAGGAGATATTTGTATCATTTTACAAATGGTTACGATTTTTTTCCCCTACTGCAATATTTTTAAGTTTTAAAAGTATTTCTTGAAAAGGTGCATCAATTTTCTGCATTATATAAATTCCTTGTCTAATATTATATCCGTGATATCTAAAATATTTGCATGTTAGTATGATGGGTCAAATAATAACTATTTTCTGTGATTTATTATATGACATTTGAAAGCGATATTTTTATTTGTTTGAGTAGTTTTAATGTGTATATTCCGTTTAGAAAACCAGAGAAAGACGTTTTTTTTTTAGATTTGTGTAAATAAATATATTGAATATTTTTAAGGCCTGTCATGTAGGCTGTTAATATAATATTTTAAAAGGACAGTAATCAATTTGTTGAATATAATACACAATTTAGGGTATAATAGATTTCATTTTGTGCTCATTCAGCACAGCCTAAAACCTGTCTGGTTGAGAAAAAAATCATTCAGATGAAATTAATCGATGAATTAATGGAACAAATTTCAACTATAACAAACAAATTAGTCGAAACATATTACTTTTGTATGTAACAGTGCGAACCTTGCATAAACAGACCTATTTAAATATGAAAAAGAAGTATTTTGAGTACTATTTTTATTGCTCTTTTTCCCACCTAATGAATTAAATAATAAGCAATGTGGCAAAATAATAAAATTGACTGCATTTAAAAAAAATTATCGCCAAATGTGAAAAAAATCGCGCCAAGGGTGACCGTACAGTAAATCTGACCCCCAGTTTTTATTGGCCTTATTTTACGTTTCTATTTAATAAACAAAAAAAGTCTATAGGTTGAAGACTATTTTAATCTTTACCCGACGGATGGTCGATATGTGAAACAGAACCCCATATTAAAATGAAACACCCGCCTTCTAAAGGTTAAAATATTCTGAGGTGTTAAATTTTTATTTGTCTGTTTTCAGGCAGTTAGGACTGAATGCTTAAATAAAAAAAAATCACTTAATTATAAGTAACTTTAATTAATAAAACTTTACTACCTAAACTTTACTAATTTAAAGCAATTGAGTTTTGTAAATTATTATTAAAAAACACAATTTGTGACTTGTAAAATCCGACAGTCGTGTACCACTTCCTGCCAAAAAAGATTTTTCTAACAGATCAATTTTGACAATATGCAACTTCTGACTACATTACTTATTACGCATTTTTATTTTTTGCCTATAAAAATAAGTTTATCCTACCTGCCACCCATGGTTCTACAATCCGAGTGCATGCACCAATGTGACCGCACCGACAAATTAAATTGGTCTGACTGAGATTAATATTGTATTAAGCCACAGCAAATTTAATATGTACAAACTTGTGTATTGTTTGCTATAGGCGTATTTTGAAGGGCTCTTAAGACGACTACCTACAAATGATACCACAAGTCGCAGGTAGCTAATATAAATAGTATTTTTATAATTAAACATATAAATGATGACAGACACATTGCTGACCAACCACACATAAACACTTCGGGAAATTACGTATGGGGCACTGGTAGCCAGTTGCCGGAGCTGTGTGCAGCGCGGCAGTGAATTAGAAGGGATGATAACAAACAACATTACCCTCACAGCAAGGTAAGCCCAAGACTTCTTGTTGGTCCGGGCATCCACCGGATCCTTATTCAGTAGAAGACGCTTCAACTGCCATAATTGAAATAGTTCACGAACACCATCAGAGGCCATCACCACATTGGTACTGCTTTGTTGAAAGCAAAGAGGGATGAATGACATCGGGCAGTCCCGCATATAAATAAGAAGGGCGGGCGGGCACTGGTTGGCCACCAGATACTTGCATAATTAATTTTGATAAACATTTACTTTACGGTCACCCTTAACGACTTTCTCAAAATCTCGCCATTTTGGCAATTGTTGTTCAATAGGGTTGCTGCAATTCCTTGTCGGGTCGGAGGGGTCCTGCCATTTAAAAAAAATTATCGCCAAATGTGGAAAAAATCGCGTCAAGGGTGACCGTACAGTAAATCTGACAACTTCTTCTTTAGTTAAAATGGCGGTTAATTCCTAGTGTACGGTGCCCCCGCCAAATGCGATTTGGCGACAATTGGTGGGCGATAAATTTTATAGTTTGGCAACCCTATTTCATGACTTTCTTAGCAATATAATGATGTACGGCAACCTTTTTTTTTTTAATTTGGCGACAAAAAAAACTTCATTTTTGGCCTTGGCGCCAATTTTTGGACTTGGCGACAACGGGGCACCGTACACTAGGAATTTACCAAAATGGCCTGATATCAATGCCTGGACCAACTAATCAGGCCAGAAAAACATTAAAAAAAAGCCCCTCTACTTTCCATACAATTATATCCTCTTTCCCTTTCATGCATGAAACAATACCTTTCTTGCCCTCCAAAAAATCTCACGATTCATCCGAGTATTTTATGAAAACATTCGCTTGCATCCTTTTCACTGCATAGCAAAAAAATGGGTTTCCTTCCTCTGAGAATGGAATCTGCTCCAATTGATTATTTGACTTTGGATATGAAAAAGTCTTATTTCCTTTCAGATTTACAACCAATTTCATTAGCTTTAATGGATTTTTTAGCATTGATTACATTTGTTAGATATTTGTTTATCAACAGGTAATCAATATGTAAATTTAAAAAAAAATTGATAATTGGACACTGCAGTTACTCTGATTTTGACGACTGAAAATGAATTATTTTCAGATTTATTGCTGTTTTTCTAGATCTTCATTTTTTTTTTTACTGGTTAAAACCAACTTTTAGTAAAAAGTTAGCGTTTTATCACGTTTTTTATGATTTTTAAATATGAAAATGTTACAATTTTCTGCATAATTAAAATGTATTTTGTCGTTTTGAAAGTTTTTCTTCAGTTTTAATTTTGTTCTACAGTTATTTAATTACGTTATAATTAAAGAAGAGCCAATCAGTTATGCCATCAATTTCAGAAACATCAATTTAAAAAACCTGCGATTTGACACTATTTTTAGAAGAAATTGATTTTGTATGCTTAATATACTGCATTTTGGAATAAATCTTTGGTTCTATCATGCAAACTAATTATCACAAATCCATTATACTATGTTCCTTTATATATATATATATATTTGCACAATTTCTGTTCTAATTAAAATATTTGGATACTTTTATTTAGGGGATGTTTCACTGGGTACATTTCACTTCTGTACATTTGCTTTCTACTTGTTTTAAGTATTATTTTTTTTACTGATAACTTAAAAAGAGTTGCTACTAATCTTAAATAATATATCTTTGATATAATTTTTAAGGCCATAATTTAAAATGAATCATTGTAATTCCAATGCAATAATAACTTATTACCCAGTGTTATTGTAGATTAATAATGACTACTCACTGGGGGTTGAACTTTTATGTTATAGGCACGTCTCAAACCAAATAAGTTTTTTAGAGTCCCAGCATTTCTATTTATTTCAAACCTAGTATATTGTTTTTGCAAAATAACATAATTACTTTAGATTTAAAGTTAAGTACTAAGTTTAAAAGTAGTAGTATTCAATACTGAAAAGTTAAAGTAGTATAGATATAGACTTTTAATAGGAGGCTGACTAAAAGCACAATCGTTGTATATTCTGACCCAAATGAGATATTGGTGTCAGTGTAAAGGTGGGATATTACTGCAGAAACTTTCATTGTATGTCCCTTCCAAATAATAATTTTGTGGTGTAGGTTTAAAAAAAAGATTATCCGTTGTTTTCTACTAAGTTTAAAATCTACTCCTTAAATCGAACAATAAAGTAAATAAAAAATAATATAAATTTATAACACTATAAAAGTAAATTATTTTTTCTTCAATCTCTAAAAAGATAAAGAAAGTAAACTCTTTAACAGTTGAATAGGTTACTACAAGGAATGTGTTTATTCTTTAGCTTTCTTTTCTAGTTACACAAAAATAGTACTTCATACCTGTCAACTTGTAAGGTTTGTCAGTACAATATACAAATTTTAATCATTTTGTCTGGATGTAGGATTAGCTTATAACATTGTATTAACTTCAAGAGGTTTTTCCTTTAAAAAAAATGTGCAATTTTGATCAACAAAAGAGTTTTACAAACAACAGAAATCAGCAAAATGCTGTGAAAATATATTTATTTAGTTTCATTTCTGTTTTGATAAAAATATATAACCTTTTCTTGTTAAAATTATATATATTTTTTAATGGTGAGTGTTGCATGTAAATGCATTTATAAGCAGGATTTTGGACCAGTTCACAAACTCAAATAAAACTCGAAAGTTTTTTTTTTTTTTTTTGAGGTTTTATTACCTAATAAAATGTATAACTTTTTTTTTAAATCATTTGTTATTTCTTACTTGATTTTAAGTAGTGTACCATAATTTATATTAGATAAATGTATACCAGTTTGATATTATATATTTATCCAAATTCAACATAAAGAAAAATCACTTTCTTATTAACTAAAAACATCTTAAGCTTTCTTAATTCTGTCTGCAATATTTGTTTTTAACTGAACAGTTTTTTAAAAAGAAAGAAGTATAAAAGAATAACTATTATTAAACATTGCAAATATATTATATTTAACATGAAAGTGTGGAATGCAGGCAGGGATAACTTTGTCTCCTGTATCCCTTTCATACATAAGTTTTCAAATACGAATACAATATGCAAGTATCAGTAGAATAATAAAAAAAATCACACCTAATTTTATGAATTTAAAAAAAGGAATAGAAAACAACTTTTTTTAATGAATTATAATTATTTTGCAATAAAAGTTTTCTTTTAGACTAAAATTGTTCTCTTTTGAAATAAATCCAACAGTATTAGCTAGGTAAAATTTAAAAAAAAACACACTTCTTTCCCTTTTTTTTTAAAACCCTGTTTATAAGACAAGTAACTAATAATATTGATATTATTGAATGGTTGAATTTATGGAAAAATTCATATTTATTCCTAAATAAAATGTTAAATTTTATAATATTGTTCAAACTAATTAATAAAATTTTTGTCATAAATAAAATTATACCGATTTGAATTTTGTATGGTATATTCACATATTTAAAATGGTCAATTATAGTCAATTATACTTTTTATTGCATTTAATTGTTTTATACACTCAAACCTGTTTTGGTGCGGTCTTTTTTTTGTGCGATTTTTTTTTGTGCGGTATATGAAAATTTTAATCAAATTGGAATATAATTGATTATTTGGCAACCGAGACATATACAAGCGTCTAGTGAAACAACAGTCATCGCAAAAACTGACCACTGACTACATGGTAACTGAAAAAAAGTCAACCCTAAACGAGTGCGAGATAGTATCTTCAAGTGACTAAAGCAATTTTGAACCAAGTTCGCATATTGTCAGATTGCGAAGGATAATGGTTATACGTTTTGAAAAGTTTTGTATGTGTAAAATAAGTGCATATGTAAATATAATATTTAAAAATGTTCGCATTTGTATTTTCTAAATCAGATTCCAAAAGGTTTGGCGAGTTTCCAAGTAGCTGTCAAGCCTCATGTCTTGATTTCGTTTAAAAAAGCAATTCCTAGTTATTTCGTAAGGTTTTGAGTTATTTTCTATGTGAGACTTTTTTTATGCGGTCCCTATCCACCGCTTAAAAAAAAATTAATTGTGTTGCGAAAACTATTTTTTATAGCTACTCGTAAAGTTTTGTGAATTTTTTTTTATGCGGTACCTATCCACCGCACAAAAACAGGTTTGAGTGTATTTGCAAAGTTTTAATAAAGAAGAAGAAAGTGAGGAGCAAAATCTTCATTAATGTGTCGGCTTCTCCTTCCCTTTCCCAACCACAGCAGTCTTGAGAGAGAGAGCTTTCCGCATATCGAGGAGGACGCCATAAACCTCGAATAACTCCTGACAGACGGCGGCCCCTCTCTCGGTGCGTTGCTCATTTCCATACAATGCGCCATCTGCCAGGGAATAAATAAGCTCGATTTCTTTTTTTAATCGACTCCAATGAATCGAGCGTGGCCTGGAATAGAATCATGTCAATTCGGCAAAAATATCTGGGAATAAAATTACATCCAAATAAAAAAGTAAAATATTATACAGGTAAAAATAAGCTAACTTTTTCGTTGCTCAGGTATAATTTCGAACTGTTCAACATAAAATAATGTGAATGTATTACAATATTAAAAATCTGATTCAGGAAATCTTCCAGTTTTTTGTATATTTCTTTCCGATAGGCCGACACATAGGTATGTGACCTAAAATATACCTTCAAATACCGCTTACATTGCTTCATAAATTCTGATAAATGATGTATCAAAAGAAATGTCATGATTTAACAAATTTTATTGAATTAAACATTACTATAGGTAATATTATAGTGTATGCCATATTCCGTTTTTTTAAAGGCATAAAGTGTAATGACATTAAAGAAGATTTTATATATTATAATTTTAGGAAAATGGCGTTTTGAGGAGGACGATATCCCTCCCCTCCACTGAAATAAAATAATCAGTTGACATCTATTTCTTCAAAATGTAAACGAAATTTCACTTGAAAATTAATGTTTTATATCGGTAGTTCTTAACCTTTGCCAAAGACGAACTATTCAGAAATTGGACAAATCGGGACCACTAAACTAAAGATTTACTATCCGTAGTTGAAGATGAAATCCAAAGTCTGTTTTTTTTCCTCTCCAAGGTGATTCGAAGTGTATCGCTTTTATTTCGTCTCCAACTATTGCTGGAAAAATCTTTGGATTTTACTTCTAAACCGACGATATGTGTCTTTAACTTTAATGTTCTTGGATACAACAATACAGTCCAATATGCGAGAAGAAAACTAGACTGACATTGAACAGTGAACAAAGGATCACTTCGGACCCTCTCACTGACCATTAGTAGTCCGCCGACCACTGTTTTATGTCCTCAAAAATCTACCCAAATAAACTAACTATTTTGTAATATAAGTTTTTTCTTTCTTTTTTTAAAGTTCCAGACAATCATTTTTTTGTAAGTTTCCGCAGACTTTAAGAATTATGCTTGAATTTATTTCATAGGTTTTAAAATTGTGAAACATTTTGTGTGAATTGACAAGAAACTCTTTTTTTGTGAATTGACAAGAAACTCGCACTTTTAGTCGCCTAGTCACAACTTCTTGAAAAATACACTGGCCGGTAGGGATCCCATTCCCAGCTCCTGCTTCAAACTGTCTATCCCCAGATCGCGAGTTTTTACGAATGCCGACTTGCAGGGTTTCCGCGGCCAAGGAAGGGGATCACGTGAAGCCACACAAATAGAAAGAGAGAGGAGGTGCTTTTTCCTTCAAGAATGCACAAATGCCGCGTGAAAAGTCGCCTTAAATTATACTGCTACTCGAAATCACCCTCAACTGCGACAAAATTCCGGGTAGATACAGACAACATTTGTAACGTAAGGTTTGGTTCCTGAATGCTTTTAGGCCCCACGCAGTACAAAGGTCAGAAGGGGGAGTTGATAAATGGCTAATCTGGTTGATGCGGCCCACCTTTCTCTACATGATGGTAGATCATTTATCCCCAAAGGCTAATTCTTCGTGAAGTTATGAAGGTGAAAGCGTATGCTGCAGCCGAAGGTGATATTTCACCTCCACGCGGTACAGAGAGAGAGAGGGGAGGGGGTTAATAAATGATCTGGTCGCCGTGTCCTTTCTTCACACCATGCTTGTCATTATTCCCATAGCTTGATTTCCCCGTGGAGTTATGAGGGCGGAATCGTATACTGCAGTTAATTTGGTTAATAATCAGTCTGGTCGATGCTTTCACTTTCCTCTACGCGAGGTTCGTCATTTATTTCCGTAAGTTGATACCGTGTGAGCGGCGAAAGCGACACTGCAGCCAAGGACGAACAGAGTGATTATTAACACATTCCAACCTTTGACCCCCTACGTTGTATAAAAGCCAGAGGGCAGAATAGTTAATAATCAGCTTGTTGGAAACGTCGTATTTTCCTCTACACGATGATATGTCATTTATTCTCGTTGGTTCCGCGTAGAGATCGGGTGTCGTTTTTCGGTATACGACTCCGTGTGGAAGAGTACTTCATACCGATTATATAGACGTATTCACTTCAATATCCGGTGCGCCAACACCGGATTTTGACACCACCATAATTTTCTACTACCCTGCTCAACAATCTGTAGAGATGGTACCTACAGCCGAAGTCTCTTTAACCCATACAGCAAAACTTTACATAAGTAAAAGACATGATGAGTAAGCACTTGAAAAGACGACACAGGGACAGCACGAACACGGAACACAAAAATTCTTCCCAGTTTTCCATTGGAAATCACAGCACATCAGAAAAGGGCTCGAGATCACATTTCATTATTAAGAAACTTGTATCACAGCACATAAGGAAACTGACGGTGAAATTTTTAAAAAATGGTACCTAGGGGCGAAGCCCCTTTAACCCATGCAATAAGTAGTAAATCATAACTAATGCATAAGTTAGTACATGGTGGGATGACACAGGAGAGCACAGTACATACTACTCATCAAAAACACACACACACAGATCCACTGATTTCCATTCCGAATAAATCCGCCAGACCCAAAAAGAGTTAGCATTGTCCTTAATATGATTTTTGTCCTTATCGATAATTGTGCTTGAAGCGCTTTATAGTCCGGCTCCGATTAATTGGCGAATGGGTAACAGAAGAGAAACTTTCCGCTTTTGCATTTTCACATTCCACATTTGCCTCGATATTGCCAGTTTTTTTTGTGTGTGCATCTAGGATCTCAGCTGGCTTTAAACTTTGCACAGCAAATTACAATGTTGTATTGTTTATTAGGGATGAACCGGATAGAGGTTTTGCCGGATATCGGATATCCGGCGCACATTTCAAACCGGATATCGGATATCCGGCGCACATTACAAACCGGATATCGGATATCCGAACTGGATTTTGCCGGATATCCGGCAGTTTCTTTTTTATGAAAATATCTTCTCATACACACTAGAAAAAACGGAAATCGGTCAAAAATTACAAAATATTTTTTTATTCTATAATATTCCTCAATTCCTTACCTTTAAGATAATACCAAATTTGATTAAACATTCAAAAAACTTTTTTTATTTACAAAGGGTTATTCCAGGGTGCTGCTAGCAATGGGCGTATGTTTTGTAAACTTTCACTTAATTTCTGAATAATTGTATTTTTACCATATACCTTTTCATTCCAAACATGAAAACTCCAGTTTGCTTAAACTTTTGAGAAATTTATTTTTATTTCAACTTTATATTGAGTTGTGAGATGTTATGACCCTCCACCATAACGATTCGTTAAAAAAAATTAATATAATTTTAAAGGTAAAAACGAGAAAAATTCAAGGGATAATCTGCACACAATTGGTAGAATTTTCAGGAAAATACTTAAGGGGACTTGGTACCCTTTGATTTGAGAAAATCTATGAAAATATCAATTATTATTTTTTTTTGCTTAAAATATGCTTTTATACCTAAAGTTTATTATTACAAAGTTTTGAAACGATCTGATAATTATAAATGTAATTAAAATGCGTTTCATTACTCTCACAGCCCTTAAAATGCTTCGTCCATTTCGATGTTTACATTTTTGACGCAACAGCTTTTCGTCATTTATTTAAAGACTAGCAAAAGTACCCGTTCTTCGCACGGAGATATATAAAATAACGACAAATAACCGAAAATATATACATTTTCTCTCCTCCCTGGGATAATTGCATATACCATTTTAGAATTCCTCTTTAAAAAGTGATAAAGCTTTTTTTTATAATTTAAAATATTTTTTGTTTAATAAATTAGTAGTTAAAAAATTAAAAATATCTCTATACTACTTGGTTGCTAAAACACCGATAAAAATACTATAATTTCTAGTTTATCTCTCGTAAGGTATGGAATTTTAAAAATTTAACATTCCTGCACATAAATACTTTTAGAAATGAATAGGAATTTTCTTTCAGTATGGGTAGTTTCGGTACATAGTTGCATGAAATCCCAGATTAAAAAACGACATTTGTAAAATACTTAACTCCAAGTGGAATCAGCTGATGGGTATAAATAATATACTATCGTGTAGACGAAGGTCAGGCGTTTTTTACGTGCCGATTTTTAACCCCCCCCCCCTCTTTTACGCTCGTAGCAGGCGAAAAGGAGTGTACCGATATCATTAATTCAACTTGGAATCAGCGTACATGTAAAAATGACATACCATTTTGTAAAGGAAGGTAGGCCGTTTCAACCATGTATGCCATTTATCCTCTCCCCTTCTCAACCTTGTATCGAGTAAGGCCCAATACAGCGCGGTTTGTACATACTCGATTTTTTTGTTAACATGGATGCCGCAATTTATTCGGGAAATGACTATAATTATATTTTAGTTTTCAGTTGGTCCTTTAATCGATGAAATTATAATTACTGTTGTCATCATTATTGAAAGATAATGTGCATTATAACAGGTATTTTATAGGAATAAATATTTACATAAAACTGTGATTTTTTTTATCTAAGAAAAAAAATATTAAATTAAATAATAAACAAAGCGCTATGATGTCTTCATTTTTGTATTTAAAAAAAAAATTTCATCAAGAAGGGTTTAATTAAATTCGAGTTTTAAAGCAATAATTTCAAGCGTGAATTTTAATCAAACTTCTGAATCAATCTCGATATTGAAATATTCTGAAGCCGTATGGAAGTGTAAAAGGCAGCAAAAACAGATAACAGAATTTTTTAAAGATGACCAAATTAAGAAATTTTATTATCAACCCACATGATTTAACTTTCAAAACATTCCGAATTTCCCTTTCCCCAGTATTGTAATTTTGATTTGACTGTTTCCAAAGGCCCGCTCTAATGTATTGTTTAGGCTACATCTTTGCAATATCTTCGACCAACAACTTGTGTATTTAATTAGTAGTTTGCATTTTTAACCTCAGTAATACAGAACATAAAAATGTAAATTACCGCCAGAATAAAGCTAAACGTTTTTTGCGAATAAACTGCCTTAAATTCTTAATAAAAGTGAGAATAAAATTAACCTGACATAAATACTCAACTGAAAATAGTATGTTTTAAAATACTACACAACTTTCTTTTACTATGTCCAAATGCCCACGTTTTAAAGAATTGCCATGAATGGTATTATTACAAAAGAATAACCAGCTATTTTAATTTTAAGAATTTTTTTTATTTCCTTATCAATGTATTAAAAATTTGGTATTTACTCATTTTGTTAAGTTATTTTTCCTAAATTTTTTATTTTGTGATACTATGGTTATTGCATTCGCATCGAAAAATACCTGCCATATAAATATTTAGTAAGTTTCCACAGCAAATTAAAGCCAAGACGCACTTTATCCAAAGAATAACCTGCTATAACTTGCCGATAGTTTAGCAAACGTGCAGCATATTATAATCTTACCACGTACTTTCAATAATTCAGAAAATTCATTCAGAACAATAAAATTCAGAACATTTAATTCTTAATGACCACCATTTAACGTTTTAAAAGGAAATATTCATTGACGCATTAAATAAAATATTTTCTCAATTATCATTTGGTATCTGTGGAATTTTATTTTTTAATAACATAAAATAGTAATATAGAGTTGAAAATTCACAGTAAAACCTAAGCTTCGTACATTTAAAAAAAATATTGCATAAAATATTTTTTAAATAAATAAAATGGACGTTCATACACAAATTACTCGCATTTTGGATGAATTGTTTTAAAAGTTCGATTTAAGATAATTAAATATAGTTACAATGAACCTGTATACAAAAAACAAATCAAAAGAGATAAAACAGTTATAAAATTTTAATACAATTCTAAACCATGTTGTAGTTACTTTTACGGGTTAAATAAAACCTACTATTAAAAGAAAGAAAAGAAGAACGATAATATTAATCGTTGTTTAATTTAAGAATTTACCTGGCGTGATCGTATAGTTTAGAACAGACAAAAACACAAGACTAAAAATTGTGACCAAAAGAAAACAAATTTATTAAAACACTAAAATTAAAAAGGGAACGGAACACTAAAGAACCTTACAAAAAGCCAAACAAGTTAAAACTAAATAATTTAAAAGGGGGAGGGTAAACTAAAATTAAAAATTACTACCTTCAGCTGATTTCGTCGAGAGAGATGTGGCAGGAGATCAAGGCGAATACAATACGAGTGCCCCCCAAAAAAAAGAAAACATGGCCAAGCCGCTACGGCCATACTAAGTGTCCAAGATTGGGAGGTGGACGAAAAGTGGGGTGGAACTTGGCACATCCTTCGACGGAGTGTCAACTCCGATGTCAGCTTCAGAGGTGGTCGGTCAAAGGGCGTCAGCCAGTGGTGGTCGTCTAGCAGAGAAATCCAGTTCAGAGGTGGTTGGTGGATGGGACCTTCTCTGGGCGAGGATCACGGGCCTGACGGGTGATGGGGGAGGCGTCCAGGGCTGACATCAGAGGCAACGGCAGAGGACGGGAACATCCCTCTGGGTGCTACGTCGATGGGTGGCTGGGGTTATTGCAGTTAACCCGGCAACATCTACTGGAATGGGCGACTCTCGAGCATCGTTGAGGTTGGTGGCGGCGGTTAAATAATTCTTCTAACCCCGCATCAGCATCGGCGGCTATTGCACGATATTAACCCATCGGGTTTTGAAAAAGGACACACGGTCCGCGTTTATAAGACGGGAGCTACACTCCTGTACGTCTTGAGACTTCGAAAGATGCGTTAAAAAGTCACGTCAAAAGGTGCGCTTACCAATAAATCGCCAAAACCTCCTTGCCAGATCCCTCAAAACTAGCACATCAATTTTCCTCTCAGCCAATCAGAGAATTTAAAATTACAACTTCGGTTACAGTTAAACACAATTCCAGACCAGTACGTAAAACGGTCTCAAAAACACGAAGTCAAACTGACATACCAGACCCCAGATGTGTAACATGATACAGGAGGAGAGGCCGATGTGGGGACCCAAAAGGGTGGAAAAGACTTCAGACAGGGGTTATCACCCCATTTACAACTAAAAAGCTCTTAGGGGGTTATGAAAAAGGGGGAAATTTACGTTTGGGCTTAAATGGAATCAAAAGTGCAGGTTCCCAAGTACAAGTTTGACAATTAAATAGGATACATCAATATTACATAAATTAATTAATACAATTAGGGGAGTCTGAAATTAAATTAAATAAAAGAGGAATTAAAAATTAACCAATTATGGTTTTAACCATAACATTCCCTACGCGTACCTCTTAAAAAAAGTTAAGAATTAACTTTTTTTTTTCACAAGAATAAAAACACAGATCTAGTCAAAAAGTAAACAGCAGCAGACTCTCCCACCAAAAATTATCGTCCCCTACATGGGGTGTTCACAAATATGGCAAAACTTTAAAAACTAACACAATAAGGTCACACAATGCATAACAAAGACAAATGGGATTTAACCGGACGAGAAAATCTAAAAGTTAAACTCAAACATCTTAAAATTAGAGGCCCTACAGTAACTAAAATAAATTAACAATTAATTAAATCAGAAATACAACATTAAATTCAACCTATTGCTTAGTTAGAGTCCTTGAAGCAATTTAGGTTTTAAGCAAAATAATTACAAGCAAATCAATCTTATCAAACAATGCTATTACAGATAGTCAACAATGATCTTAAAACTAAAACATGATTAAATAGTTACAAGCTAAAATCAACCGAGAATTAACAGTTTAAGTCTGAGGATGGCAACCCTAAACAAAATTTTAAAACAACAATTAAAAATCAGAACTTACTCCAAGAAGAAAAGTAATTGACCACTCTTCAAATGTAAACAATCAGTTTAGAAAAACCCATATCAATAAAGATGACAGCAAAACAACCAGCTCAAAGGGTTGTACAGGTAAGAAAATACCTTGTTAAAATTAAAAACCTAAATAAAGGCATTCAAACACAAACAGGAAAGTTCAAGCGAGCAAAGAAGAAGGGGAAATTTAAATGTGCGCTAAAACAAACAACCCACAAAAAAAAACATGTGACCCAAGACCAGCTTAAAATCACACAGTAAACGCAAGTTGGAAGGGGGAAAGTTACTCGCAGAAACAGACCTAGCTGCTATTGAATACAATAAGTGAAAAGAACACAGCAAAAATCAAAATACAAGTAAATTGGGCAAGCCGGAGAAAGTTTCAGGCACGAAGACAACTTAAGATCATTTGTGAGGTGACCACAAGTTTAAAAAGTGGGGAACGATGGTAGTACAATATACACAGAAATACAATGACACGATAAAACACTTAATAGGTAGTACTTCTCTACTTTCTAAGAGACCTCTCTGGGGCGTACGCTACACTATTTTCTCTACTACACAGAAAAACAATTTTAATGTACCAACAACTATTTTACCCAAAATTAATATCAGTGCCCAAAAATCAAAGCCAGCATGTGGTCAAAGGCTCAAAAGAACAATAGAAAATGAATGTCCCAGGTTGTATGAAAGTCATTAGACGTTAAATCACACGATTAGGTCAAGACACTTCTATAACATGACCAAAAATACCAATATCCAGAAAATACACAATATTCAATCACAAAATTAACAAACTAAAATTTATTGAAGGTAATTTAACTCATAACTGACATAATTGCACCAAGCAATTTCTCTCTCAATTCCTAACTCTAAAATTTCATTACTCAAAAATAACCTTCCAATAAAAAAAAATTAAACTTCACTCTTAAAACAATACTCTAAATTCAAAATTAGGCAGTTCCACAAACATTACTCAAAAGGGTCAAAAAAACTTCATCAAGGCAAAACTTTAAACAACTCTTAAAACATTCCAATCTGTATGTAAACAAACCGATTATCAAATTCTCAACTCAAAAATAATAATTTCATAACTCAATTAAACTTAAGATAATCAATTAATAATCCTCAAACACAAATTAAAAGCAATTACAGTTCAATTAAATCCCTCAACACAAAAAGAAAGAACACAAACACAAATGTAAACAAACATCGCGACACATCTCCGGTCGGCGAAACATCGCTGAAGTTAGGCCTAGCTATGCCGCAAAAATGCAGATTAACGGGGGGGAAAAAAATCCTAAGGTCAAAGGCACCACTGTGATAGACGAAAAGGGGGGGTGGTACTTGGCACATCCTTCGACGGTTTGTCAACTCCGATGTCAGCTTCAGAGGTGGTCGGTCAAAGGGCGTCAGCCAGTGGTGGTCGTCTAGCAGAGAAATCCAGTTCAGAGGTGGTTGGTGGATGGGACCTTCTCTGGGCGAGGATCACGGGCCTGACGGGTGATGGGGGAGGCGTCCAGGGCTGACATCAGAGGCAACGGCAGAGGACGGGAACATCCCTCTGGGTGCTACGTCGATGGGTGGCTGGGGTTATTGCAGTTAACCCGGCAACATCTACTGGAATGGGCGACTCTCGAGCATCGTTGAGGTTGGTGGCGGCGGTTAAATAATTCTTCTAACCCCGCATCAGCATCGGCGGCTATTGCACGATATTAACCCATCGGGTTTTGAAAAAGGACACACGGTCCGCGTTTATAAGACGGGAGCTACACTCCTGTACGTCTTGAGACTTCGAAAGATGCGTTAAAAAGTCACGTCAAAAGGTGCGCTTACCAATAAATCGCCAAAACCTCCTTGCCAGATCCCTCAAAACTAGCACATCAATTTTCCTCTCAGCCAATCAGAGAATTTAAAATTACAACTTCGGTTACAGTTAAACACAATTCCAGACCAGTACGTAAAACGGTCTCAAAAACACGAAGTCAAACTGACATACCAGACCCCAGATGTGTAACATGATACAGGAGGAGAGGCCGATGTGGGGACCCAAAAGGGTGGAAAAGACTTCAGACAGGGGTTATCACCCCATTTACAACTAAAAAGCTCTTAGGGGGTTATGAAAAAGGGGGAAATTTACGTTTGGGCTTAAATGGAATCAAAAGTGCAGGTTCCCAAGTACAAGTTTGACAATTAAATAGGATACATCAATATTACATAAATTAATTAATACAATTAGGGGAGTCTGAAATTAAATTAAATAAAAGAGGAATTAAAAATTAACCAATTATGGTTTTAACCATAACAACCATTTCCCCGAGATAAAATTCTGGTTGTTAAAATTTTTTAATGGTTCCGTATTGTAGCAAAAAGCCCAATGTGCAGACGTTTTTCAATAATTATTAAATCAAACAAAACCAATGACGTAATTTTTATAGTGTCAATAACGAAATATTTTATTTTAAATTGCAAACGATATTTTCATCCACGTTAAGTCAATGGAATACATTAAAATAGTTATAATATACGAATGGAACATAGTAGAAACTTAAAAATTATCACAAAAAATACCTAATTTTTCACGTAAAATGCTCTGTAAATTTCATAAAGCTACGTTTTGTAGTTATGGAGTATTCCGTGTAAATATCGGCATTCTAATTGATTCAGAATTTTTTATATTACATTTTCACTTTTCTCCGTTGATTTTAACTGATTTACCGTTGCCACTTCATGAAACTTTGCGGGCGTACGCTAAAAAATGTCATAACAATCGAATGGAACATCGTAGAAACTTGAAAATAGTCGTGTTAAAATTCTTATTTTTTGAACAAACTATTCTGTGAATTTCAAAGCTCTGCGTTTTGTAGTTACGGAGCCTATAAAGTACTGACAAACCAACATCCGGACAGATTTTGGATATTTCAGCTTTATATATAAGATAAATTATCTCTCTATTTTAAAAAAAAGTAAGCCCTAGGGGGAAAAAGTCGGCCCTAGGGGGAATTTTCAGTTCTTTCAATGTTATTCAGATCGTATCTCAAAATGTTAAAGTCCTAAAATTACGAAATAAAGTGAATTTGTTGAGAAATGTTTGATAAATAAGAAGAATATATTTTTGTTTCAATACTGTTATTAGTTTATAAGTTATTTAATACTAAAGTCGTCGTTGATAAAATTTCGCTTACAAGTAATTTTGTCCGTCGAGTTTCTGAAACACTATTAAGAGGAGAGATCCAATTTCTTTAGGGAGTGTACAAATAGGTTTGAACTGGAAATCCAAGTAAGCATTTTTTAAAATTCGAATTAGTTTTGGATTTATAAATTTTTTAAACCTTTGAACACGCTCCACTTTTTGAAGTTTTTTCACCCTCATTTTTGAAACGTGATTTCTAAATTACTATAAGTCATTTAAAATTACATATTTTCTCATTAAAAAAAATATATTAATGTTCGTTAAAACTTCATCTTTCCGATGTTATAAAGATTATAGTTCTATCTTTACAATTAAATTAGATGTGGTCAATTAAGATAGGTATAAAAAATAGTGAAGAAAGGAAAAATGTCGGATATTTCGAGAAAATTTTAATTTGCGAATTTTTGTCTCATTGTTCCGCTTGCATCTCAAAAAGTAAATGTCCTAAAATTATGAAATTATGCCAGTTTATTAAGAAATGTTTGGGTAATAAGATGAATATTTTTGTTTTTCAATACGATCAGTATATTAGACGTTATTTTATGTTAAATTCATGATTTTAGAACATTTTGAAAATAGTTCATACACTTTTGTATACTTGTCTTCCAATTTTCAACAAAAAAATAAATAAAAAATTAGGGGTATAGATTGAACTATTGGCTACAAATGATCGAGAGCGTTTGTCGAATTTCGATTTAGTTTTGTAGTTATAAATTTTTAAATAATTGACGAAATGTCTGAAATAATCGTCAATTTTACGCGTAAAATTTTAAGGGATAAATTAAAACTGCTCTAAGTAGTTCAAAAATATACTTTTTTCCCGTTAAAACAATGTAGTTATATTCGTAAAATCTTCCTTTCTTGAATGGTATCAATACTGAAATTCTATCTTAAAAAATAAATTAGATGTAACTATTTATGTGAAGTACTATAATAATTATTAAAAGATATTTCGGAGCAAAATGCCAACGTTGGCAAAATGCCAACATGTATGTAAATCTAAATCCTGTAGCTTATTATATATTTTAACGTGAAATTATTATTAACGCCAATTCTCAATAATCTTACTTTATATAAATAAAAGTTGGCGAATTAGACTTATTTAAGATTGGCGCGTTTATGCTACTGTTTGTTTACACATGTTTCGTTTTTCAATGAGTAGAAACAATTGCGTTGAAGCAGTTGAGATTTTCCAGTTATCCGGGGGGGGGGGGGCTGTAAACTTTTATACCTTAAAAGTTGGGAATTTCGAGTTGGCGAAGCGTTAGCGGAGCAGGGGGCGGAGCCCCCTAGTAAGTTATAAAAAAGTAAAAATATCTATACTACTTGGTTGCTAATATACCGATAAAAATCCAATAATTTCTAGTTTATATAGAGATTTAAAAATTAAACATTCCTGCACAAAAATATTTAAAGAAATTAATAAGAATTTCCTTTCGGTATGGATATACATAGTTGCATGAAATCCCATAATAAAAAACGACGTTTTTAAAATCCTTAACTCATGTGGAATCAGCTGATGGGTATAAATAATATACTATCGAGGAGACAAAAGTCAGACGTTTCGTACTTCGTACATGCCGATATTTAACCTACGCTTGTTCCAGGTGAAAATGAGTGTACCGCTATTATTAATTCAACGTGGAATCAGCCTGTATGGATAAATGACATACCATCGTGTAAAGAAAGGAAGGCCATTTCAAATATTGTAGGCCATTTATCCTCTCCCTGTCTTAACCTTGTACCGAGTAGGAGCTCAATACAGCGCGGTATGTACATAGCCGATTTTTTTTTAACACGGATGCCGCAATTTATTTGGAAAATGAATATAATTATGTTTTAGTTTTTAGTGCTTACTTTAATCGATGAAATTTTAATTACTGTTATCATCATTATTGAAAGATAATGTGCAATATAACAGGTATTTTTTAAGAATAAGTATTTACATAAAACTATGATTTTTTTAATTAAGAAAAAAAATATTAAATTAAATAATAAACAAAGCGATATGGTCTTCATTTTTATATATATAAATATATATTTAAATTTCATCAAGTAGAGTTTAATTGAATTGCAGTTTTACAGCAATAACTTCAAGCGTGAATTTTAATAAAACTTCTGAATCAATTTCGATATTGAAATGTTCTGAAGCCATATATAAGTAAAAAAGGCAGCAGAAACAGATAGCATAATTTTTTAAAGATGACCAAATTAAGAAATTTGATCAAGAACTTTAATGATTTAGAATTTCAAAACATTCCGAACTTCCCTTTTCCCAGTATTGCAATTTTGATTTGATTATTTAAAAATGTCCATTAAAATATATAGTTTAGGCTAAATATTTGCAATATCTTCGACTAACAACTTGTGTATCTAATTAGTAGTTTGCATTTTTGACCTCAATAAGTCAGAACAGAAAAATATAAATTGCAGTCAGAATGAACCTAAACGTTTTTTCCAAATAAACTGCTTCAAATTCTTTATTAAAGTGAGAATAGAATTAAGAGCCCGGCATAAATACTCAAAGAAAAGATATTATGTTTTGAAATATTACACAACTTTCTTTTACTACTCCCAAATGCCCATGTTTTAAAGAATTCCCATGAATAATATTATTACAGAAAAATAACCACCTATGTTAATTTTAAGTAATTTTTTTTTATTTACGGAACAATGTATTAAAAATTCGCTATTTACTCATTTTGTTAAACCATTTTTACTAAAATTTTGATTTTGTGATACTTTTATTATTGAATTCGCATCGAAAAATAACTGTCATACAAATATTTAGTAAGTTTCCACAGCAAATTAAAGCCAAGACGCACTTTATACAAAGAATATACTGTTATAACTTGTCGATAGTTTAGCAAACGGTGCAGCATGCTATAATCTCACCATGTACTTTCAATAATTCTACATTTAATTATGAATGATCGCCATTCAATGTTTTAAAAGGAAATACTCATTGGCACATTAAATAAAATATTTTCTAAATTATCAGTTGGTATCTGTGAAATTTTATTCTTTAATAACATTAAACAGTCTAATAGAGTTGAAAATTCACAGTGAAACCAAGCTTCGTACATTTAAAAAAAAATACTTGCATAAAATATTTTCCAAATAAATAAAATGGACGTTCATACACAAATTACTCGCATTTTGGATTAATTGTTTTAAAAGTTCGATCTAAGATAATTAAATATAGTTACAATGAACTTGTATACAAAAAACAAAACAACAGAGATAAAACAATTATAAAATTTTAAAACAATTCTGAACCATTTCCCTAAGATAAAATTCTGGTTGATTAAATTTTTGAATGGTTCCGTATTGTAGCAAAATGCCCAATGTGCAATCGTTTTTCAATAATTATTAAATCAAACAAAACCCATGACGTCATTTTTAGAGTCAATACCGAAATATTTTATTTTAAATTGCAAACGATATTTTCATCCATGTTAAGTTAATGGAATACATTAAAATAGTTGTAATATACGAATGGAACATCTTTAAAACTTAAAAATTATCACAAAATATGCCAAATTTTTCAAGTAAATTTCTCTATAAATTTCATACAACTACGTTTTGTAGTTATTTAGTATTTCGTGTAAATATCGGCATTCCAATTGATTCATTTTTTTTATATTACATTTTTGCTTTTCTCCGTTGATTTTAACAGATTTTACCGTTGCCACTTCATGAAACTTTGCTGGGATACGCTAAAAATGTCATAACATTCGAATGGAACATCGTAGGGACTTGAAAATAGTCACGTTAAAATTCTGATTTTTTTAACTAACTATTCTGTGAATTTCAAAGCTCTGCGTTCTGTAGTTACGGAACCTATAAAGTACTGACAAACCAACAAACACACATCCGGACAGATTTTGGAGATTTCTGCTTTATATATAAGATAAATTATCTAAGAACAAGTTGAACGTGTTTATCTGTGACTGGGTCATTCCATGTCACATCAACACACCCATTTAACCTCACCATCTCGGATTTTGATCAAATTTGGCAAATGAGTAGCCCCTATACAGACTAAGAAAAATACCAAATTTTATTCAAATATATCAACCCGTTTGGAAAATACGGCTGTGCAAAGTTTAAAAAAAACACCAAAAATCGCAAGACTTGCATATGTTTAACTTGCCATAGCAGCTTTCCTAATTATGCTAGAAAGGTGGGTGAGGTGTCATTTTCCAACATTTTTTATGGCCTTTCTTATGATATGCAACACCATAGTGGTTTGAAAAGGAAAAATATTAAAATTTTTAAATAAAATTTTAAATTTTGAAAAAAGCGTATTTTTAAAAAAATTCAATTTTTTTTAGAAAATAGTTTATACTAATGTTAAATGATATGCAAAGTTTCAGAGTGGGCAGATAAAGGGTTCATAGTTAAAATAATTGAAAACCAAAGCAGTTTTTCATCAAAATTCTGACCATATGATAAAGAAATAGCAACAGAAAGCATAATACATGATTTTTTTTTTTTTTTAAATTTGAAATAAGGAAAATAAATCAAACATACTTTATATTGTATTGTTCAATTGTAGTTGATTAATGGTTCATTTGTTTCCAAGGTGTCATTTTCAGATAACACATTCCATTGTACAGGATTTACTATACATAATATGTCAGAGGCATCCAAAACACATTTGGCTTTCGTGGATATGAAAGTGATTGGAATGGTCCAGCTGGATGAAGAAATGTTACTTTTAGTTCATCAAGTTCTTCATTTATCTCAAGAACATAAGCTAGCCACCAGTTCTTGTGTTATATAGTACAACAGTGATATAACTATTAACGTCTATTAATTTAAGTTTCTATGGTGATCTTACAATTACTTGTGATGATTGTGTAGCTTCAGAAAATGTTTTCACAATTAATTTTGATGTGTTTAAGTCAATAGGTATAAAGTCATGATATCGTTAAGTCCCTTGGATGGTAATTGCTTGGTTGAAACGATCGTTTAAGAATGTTTCTGCCTGTATTTAATCCTCCTGTGTTGCAAAAGTGAAGTTAATAGCAGAAATATTTTCTACTGCTCATTCATAAAGCTGGAGAGTGCATAAGATTAGTTTTCGTTGGGTCGCTGCAATCTAGTTCCAGCTGCTGATTTCTTAAACACCAACTCCATCACAAGCCCTTTTTCCATGTGATGTTGCTGAAAAATGCCATTTGCCCTCAATATTGAAGTCTTGCTTGTGAAAACACAAGTTGGTGAAATTTTTCTTATTTTTATATTGCGAAACATGCCCATAAGAAAAGTGAAAGATCTCATGGTGAATTTTTTCAAACTTTGCATTCAAAAAGGAAATAAGTTTTCTTTGAAAGGTGTAAACTACAACTGTGTTGAGTTCTAGGCAATCAGAAATTGCAATATAATATATCACAAAAGGGTGAATTGTGGCTTGTCCACTATCCCAGTAGTAACACTGGGACTCATCTTGAACAACAATACTATAGTTTTCTGAAAAGTTGAGAGTAACTGCAAATTTAGATTCTTTTAAATTTTCCTTTATGAGGTTCATGAAAGATGTCTGTTGTTTAATCTATAAAATCTTAATCTATAAATCTTCTGATGATTTCTGAAGAGTCCCTAAATTACAACAGTCCGCGGAAATCCACTGTCGAAATGTGATTTTTTGTATTATGTTTTCTTCAAATGACGTTTCAAGGATGGTCCATATTGCAGTATCACCTGGACAAGATGTGCTATTACCCATAGTGCAATCTATTATTGACAGATTCCATATAATTTTTGATAGGTAATGTTTGTAGGTTTTTAATGCACCATTTGTCAGTACTTCCATTTTCAATCATCAGTTTTACATTTAGATGTAGTGTACATACATACACACAGTGTGTATACCACTTGATCTTGCTAAAATACAATGCTAGAGTCTTATATTTGGAAAAGCCAATTTTAAAATCCGAATTTGGAAATTTGTCTTTGAATAATAAGTATGCTGCTTTCAGGTTGCACAAAATAAGTTTTTGAAAATTTTATATTGTTTCCTTTGGTTCAATAACTGTTAAGCTATCTTTAGAGCCTGGCATCGCTCTACTAATTTTGTCATTTTTGTAAAACAAATGAACAGCTTCAACTACTTTTTACGAGAGGCTTTTCCCCAGTTTTGGGTTGGGACTTTCTGAAATTTCTCTTCCTCTAAGTTACCATGTAGTTTGTAGCTTTAAACTTGCACAGGATTTTTATTATTCCCTAGTTTTCTTGTAGGCAGGATAAAGTCATTCATGAAGTAAAAGTCACATTTATTCACTGACATAATCATAAGAAAGACCATATTATGTAAGATCACCATAGAAACTTAAATTAATAGAAGTCAATAGCTATTTCACTGTTGTACTATATAACAAGAACTGGTGGCTAGCTTATGTTCTTGAGAGAACTGAAGAACTAAAAGTAACATTTCTTCATCCAGCTGGACCATTCCAATCACTTTCATATCCACGGAAGCCAAATGTGTTTTGGATGCCTCTGACATATTATGTATAGTAAATCCTGTACAATGGAATGTGTTATCTGAAAATGACACGTTGGAAACTAATGAACCATTAATCAACTACAATTGAACAATACAATATCAAGTATGTTTGATTTATTTTCCTTATTTCAAATTTTTTTTAAAAAAAATTCATGTATTATGCTTTTTGTTGCTATTTCTTTATCATATGGTCAGAATTTTAATGAAAAACTGCTTTGGTTTTCAATTATTTTAACTATGAACCCTTTATCTGCCCACTCTGAAACTTTGCATATCATTTAACATTAGTATAAACTATTTTCTAAAAAAATTTGAAATTTTTTAAAAATACGCTTTTTTCGAAATTTAAAATTTAATTTTTTAAATTTTTTTTTTAATATTTTTCCTTTTCAAACCATTATTGTGTTGCATATCATAAGAAAGGCCATAAAAAATGCTGAAAAATGACACCTCACCCACCTTTCTAGCATAATTAGGAAAGCTGCTATGGCAAGTTAAACATATGCAAGTCTTGCGATTTTTGGTGTTTTTTTAAAACTTTGCACAGCCATATTTTCCAAACGGGTTGATATATTTGAATAAAATTTGGTATTTTTCTTAGTCTATATGGGGGCTACCCATGTGCCAAATTTGATCAAAATCCGAGATGGTGAGGTCAAATTTTTATTAAAAGTGTGTTGATTTGACATGGAATGACCCGACTGTATCTATCACATCACGTGTTTGTTTACTTTTTTTTACCGTGGTTTGATATAATTTTAAATTTGAAGGTACAAGGAGACGTATTTGCCAAAGGCGACGTATTTAACAAATGTAATAACATGTTTTTGCTATTGTCAAAGCATATTCTAAAGTCTTTTATGGTATGGAATATGTATGTTTAATGAATTCAGTTGTATTAGTATGGTTTCTAACACAAAATTAGTCTAAAACAATATTTTAAACACTATTATTTTGATTTTAACAGATTTTTCTCCAAAATTTAGTTTTATTATCATTTTAAAACTGAGTACACAATAGTGACTTAATATACTCCAATTAAATAATAGAAACCGGAATTGTATATGTATGCAAGTAGTTATAAAATTAATTATATGTAAAGAAAATATCAAATGTATTCCTCGAGTTATTTGAATTTGAAATGTTTAAACTGATTTATCTCAGTTTGTGTTTTTTGCATATGCCACGGTATTTAAAATAAGAATACTTTCTCAAATATTATTCAAATGACTTGATTTTTTTTCTGAATTACCTGTATAACTTATTTAAAACAATCAAGGATGGGTTTTGCAAAATAATGAAAAAAAAAAGTTAAAAATTAAAAAGTAGACTAAGTCATGTTTTTTTCCATTTTTTTGCATATACATCGACATTTAATTTTTTTTCTCAAGAACTAAATCAGTTATTTCAAATTCGATCCTTAAAGTTATAAAGTATTGTACAGTGAATGTAAGAAAAAAAATTCTTTACAAAATTATAAAAACTGAAAGAGAAAAACCATTTTTAAAACAGTTCAATTTTTTTAAAAAAAATTAAGTTTTGAAAAATATACTCATAAAAATAATTTTTTTGTTGCTAAAATCATGTTATATAATAATAACCTTCAATAATATGCGTAAAATATCTATGTAAATTATTTAATAAAAACAAAAACAATTATACCAAGGGTACCGAGTCCCCTTAAAGCAAAGATAATTGACTGCCACAAAAAAATCTTAGATGTTTTATTCATCCGGATATCCGGCTTGTTAAATCGGATATCCGGCACTTTACTTCCGGATATCGGATAGTTAAAAATCAGCCGGATACCGGATAGTTACCGGATATCCGTTTCATCCCTATTGTTTATGCTATGCGTTATTCATAATTAAGAAATCTTTGAGTATTTTTTTATTGAAGAAATGCTGCTTTAGATGTCTACACAGTAAAAGAATTCTATCAATAGTCAATATTGATCACTTTTGCACGCGTAATTTATTTTTTTATCTATCTCACTGAAAACGTGACCGAAACTAAATAAAAGTTACAAAAGAAGAAGAAAAGCGTTACTCTGCGTGAATAGGCGCATTGGAAGACGGAAGAAATTCCCAATCACGAACAAAATAATCAACACACAATCTTATTGATCTCTGGAGGGAGGTCTATTTTTCCTTTTATTCTTCTTATGACAACATTTTTTAATGTGGCTGTGTCGAAGAACGGGCAGAAGGCAATAGGATGTGAAGCGTCATTGCTGAATATTATATAAAGAAATAAGAGTTGTTCGCCAACTAAAAGATTACCAACAGAAGTAAAATGCGCAACTGTTACATCAGATTCCGGGACTCCATTCTCGTCCCGTACGTGAATCGCTTTATTTCAAGATTTTATATGCATCAGCACCTCATTTTCTATCGAACGAGACAATGTTCTATTTGCCATGGAGATAGATTCGGAATGGATCATCTTGTAAAATAAACTTTTATTAAATAAAATAATTAAAAAAACCAACAGATTATAAGAAAAATGTACCAAAAAGTAAAAAAATATTTTTAGTTTTGCAAACAAGTTGAAAAAATTGAATTATTTAATACTAATTTTTATACTTATTTCAACGTTTTGAAATCTGTGCCAAAATGTAGTTATGGTTTTTGTAAACTGGCACCAACTTCAAAAAGCTGTAATAAGTTTAAAGTTATTAAATAATTCAAAGGTTTTCCTTTTTAAAAAAAAGATTATTTTATTGTACCCTTTTTAGTTTTTCATTTAGCAGGGGACGAAGTCCCCTGCTATTATTCGCCCGGAAACTCAAGTTGTTGCTAATGTTTTACCTCGGCTAGATAGCATATTTTGAGATTATCCGGTTTAATAAATACCGGGAGAACGACATTTTCAACCTGTATTTCCAACAATGAAAATATTTTGAAATCGGAATATTTATATAAAATGTCCGGTTGATCGATATTTTTGAATATTTAACTTCCTGATAACCAATTTTTTTTGCCAAACTAGATTTTTCTCTGTAAAAAAATTTGAAATCGGACAATATTTTTTTTCAAACGTTCCGGTTTTTTGAGAATTCCGGATAACCGTATATTTTTTCGAAAGGTGCCCAAGTGAAACATCCCCTATCCAACAGCAAGATTTTTGTCCAATTATCTGAATTGGAACAGAAATCTTGCGCGAACATACATTAAAAAAAAAAAACATAATAGTCGAATTGATATCCTCTCTCTTTTGGCGCGCTTTTAAGTCAGTTAAAAAAAAAAGGAAAACCGACTATAAGAAAAAATTGCTAAAAGTTTTAATTTTTTTTTAAAAAATAAAAAAAAAAGTCGGGTTTAAAAAAAAAAAAAAAAAAAAAAAAAAAAACCGACTTTAATTAAAAAAAAAAGGAAGAGTTTTTTAGTCCATAAAAGGTCAATTGAATAAATCTTAATATTGCATTTGTACGAATGAAACGAAGAATGGATTTTATTTTATTATTGAAATTTATAAATGAAACACAATTGGTTTAATTTCCTTTGTTCGTTATAATTGTAATAATTACTTTAAAGTATAGTAACTTTATTAAATTGCAGAGTTCAGTTTAGAAATAAAAAAGGAAAAAGGAAAGTGTGCTAAAAGCATATATTTTTTTCTGCTAGTACAAAAATATGCAAGTCCCAAAATTGCAAGAATTATCTTCTAAAGCAATTTATTAAATTATTATTTATTGGCTTATGGACGTATTTTAAGATTCATAACAGGCAAGTCTAATCATGTTTTATTTTTCATTAACAAATAACATAGTGAGTGAAATTCTGATACTAGAGTACAAACTGTCATTTTAATAAAAAAGAAAATTGAGTACAAGTTTTTTTTTTTTGAAAAAATACTAGTATTCACCTAATATTCTCAGGAATGTTCAACAATTCTAATTTATAAAGACCTAGAAAACTTAAGCATAACTAATTGGATATTAATAGTAAACAAATTATAAAAATATATTAAAACTAAAGAAACGCCGTTCAAAATGAGGAAACTGGAATTAAAATTATAAAACTACTTTTTTGTCTTTAAAATCAGAAAAAATCATCGGGCTGAAATGCCGATTTCTGGTAAAATCGGCAATTGCGGTTCAAATACCTAACTCACTCAATCAAATGTAAAAAAAATATATAAAAATAGATTTTTTAACCCCCCCCCCCCCCCCCCCCACCCAATACATTATTCCCAAAGTCAAAAATCTGTCGTGGAAAAATAAAATATGCTGTTTTCGTCTAGCACATAATCCTTTCTCAAAAAAAGGTTTTGCTAATTATTTAAGAGTACCGACAACAAAGAAGCGTGTGCGGACTTTTGTTCAAACACGTGTAACTAACTAATCATGAGTTGCGATCGCGACTTTATATTATCCGGACTTCTCCCCCTGATCTTTTGGGAAAAGTAATAAGCTATAAGGGGGAGGGGGGGGGGGGACACAGGCAAGAAAATGGTATTTACACACAAAAAGTTTTTGCGAAACGAATATCTGCCGAGAAGTTTCGTACCTGCGCTTTGAAGGAATAATTCCCATGCTCGGATGAAGAAGTAACGCAAGTGGCCGGTCTTATTGATCTTCCCAGCAAAGGGTAAAAACGCAACTTATTTTTAACCTTGGTTGAGATCTGACTCTAGAAAGTACCTTGATTTCATCTTGGCATTAATTCTTCCTTCTCTTTGGCTATTCATAATCACGGACACGAATGCCCTTCCAATTGCCCATTGATTTTGGTAGTAACGACGGCAGCAGTCTCGGAAATATTGATATCTTTATGATCCGATTCCTAGAAACACGCAGCAGCATTAATTCAATGATGAATTCTGTAATGTCTGTTGGTGTACGGGGCGAGTAGTTTTGATTGAGAGGCACACACACACATAAGGGCTATTCTTTGACACACTACTTGTGTTAGTTCGGAGATTTGAAATCCTCGTATGTCTCTTTAAGGTTCAGGACGTATTTTGTTGTGTGATATTTTAAACAAATTTAATTTTATGGAAATAATTTTTGGATAGAAACTTACATGAAAATAACTTTAAGATGATAACTGTAATAGTTAGAACACCGATAATTCAAAGTATTGTTGCTAACAATTGAAAAGAAATGGGTACCCACTCTATTTGGTGTCTCGAAAAAAGCCACGAGTGAAAAATACCACGTATATAAATGAAATGAAAAAATATGTGAAAATATGTATTGTATTTATTATTTGAAGAGTTTGAAAGTTATTAATTTAGGTTTATTTAAGGTTGAAGGCGTTTTTTTTTAATTCCAAAAGTATATATTATCGAATTGAAAAGAGCAGTAGGGGATGAAAAAGCGGCAGAATACAATTTTGACATAATGATTTAATTTTAGTAACTAACTTTTTCTGTGAAAATACATTCCCGAGATGGTAATAAATAAAAAAAAACAATTTCGGTATGTTCTATGTTTATTTTTGGCATGCTATTTCGGTATGTTTCTCGAATGAAAGACCCACAAAAATCATTATATTACTTTGCATCAACACCAGGGTGTAAAAAAAAAAATCAGATTCTTTTTTATTTATATCTGATTTTTTAAATTTAAATCTGTTTTTTTTTTGTTTAAATCAGATTTTTTTTCAGAGCATAAAAATTAGTACTATTTAAATATCCCTACTTTACGTGAATATCCGTCCCAAATTACATCTTTCGTTCATTCATTATATGTATAGCATATCATATTTTACTGACCATATGAACCCATATTTTACAAATATTTAAGTTTTTACATATTTCGGACATGAAAAGAAAAGGAAGAATGAAATGGAAAGAAAAATTACAAGGGTATTCAAAATATATATACTAATTTAAACTAAAAATTTAAACTAAATTTTCTTAAGCTAATAAATAAACTCGTATTACATATTCATAAACAAGCTTATCACATTATCTTTAATATAACAGGGTGGCAACATAACCTGGAAAACCGGGAAATCAGAGAATTATCATGGAAAATTTTAATTCTGGAAATATCAGGGAAATTTTCACATTTGGATCATTAAAACGGTAATTATTGTCTATTATGCCCTTTATTCTCGGTATTTAGTTGTCAATAGTTCCTTTTATTTCTGAAAAAGATTTTAAAAAAACAAAAAAAACATGGCTATACGCATTTTCATATTTTCAGTTTTATTTTTGTAAAAACGTGAACCACTGCTGGACGGAGAAGGAAAAGCAGCACTGGACCTTGAATTTAAGCAACATGTGAGGGGCTAATGAATATGTGATTTATTGAAGATTGGAATAGGAAATGTGATGCATATAAAACATTTAAAATTGTCAAAAAAAAAGAAATAATTTGAAAAAATTGCTTTGTTTGCATTATCTGTTTCCAGAGAACATGTTTAATTACTATTATGCCTATCGCAATCGCATAATTTGTGTTGTATCCATAAATTATTATTTTAACTGTGAATAAGTATTTCTTATTTTGCATTTATAATGCAATACAGTTATTGGATCATTGTAGCGTGGATACTTTGTTTCTACACAAGCATGTATGGCAACAATTTTTTATTTTATTGTAAAATCAGGGAAATTTTTGAGAACCATCATGGAAATCAGGGAACTTTTTTTCCAGAATGTTGTTGCAACCCTGTATAAGTATTCAAAATTTTTTACTAATGGCTGTACTTCCTTTTTCACCTACTTCAAATTTATCATTAAAATTAAACCAAATTGGATTTTTTTTGTCTTTCAGAAGAAATTTTTTATTAATTTAAATTAAGGGCTTTCTTAAGAAAGGAAAATAATTCAGTAGCACAAAAAATCTTAATCTTGCTCAGCAGAATGTAACATGGGATAAGAAGGAATTGCAACTGGTAATATCCACTCTGGCTATAGGTAGAAAAGTTGACAGGGGTTGTAGTGTAAGGAAAAAAATGCTGGGAAGAGGGCTTTGAATGGATAAGAAAGTAAAAGTGAAAATAAACCTTAGAGAAAAGATCAGAATAAGGAGGAAAAGTGGAACTGACCATGAAAAAGGCACCATCAGTTCGATTTTTATTTCCAACAGGATTGATTTTTTAATCACATTTAAAAAAAAATGATTTAAATCAATGATTAAAAAAAATCAGTTGATTTAAATCACGATTTCAATTACTAATTTAAATAATTGACACCCTGGGCAACACATAAATTACAATAGCCAACTTCGGGATTACCAGTCATTAGGAAATCATAGAAAACCAGAGAGTTGTAATATTAAATAGAAAGCGCCTTCACTACCAGGCTCTCACAAGGCCGCGGTGTCAACATTGAAAAGAAAAAACAACATCACGTGGTTATAGCGCTGCCACATTTGGCGTTCGGACACCTGCAGAAGTTTCAAATTTGGCGCACTTTCTTCTTTTTTGGTGATAACGAGTTCTGTCCGTATTCAACTTCTTAACATATATGTACGTATTTACTTATTTTCAAACAATATGCGCTAAATATTTCCTCTTCATTAACGAAACGAAAATATATTATTTGTGTTCAATACTCGAAGAAGCGAAACTCTTTATATTTCTCAGGTTTTATTGTTCATATTTTCTTATTGAAGTATACAAAATAACAATTGAAAGAAATTCGCTTGTGTATAAAAACGTAATGCAATTTTACATAAAAATTTACTATTTTTTTTACATAAAAACGTAATGCAATTATTTCAAAACTACAAAGTAAGAAAAATCTCCTTATATCTGTTAAACTCCGTTAAATTGTGCCACTCGTTCAAAAAAACGATATTTAAATACAAAATTAAACACAAAACCATATTACAATACTTCGATCTCGTTTAGTTCTTAAAGTCGCCAAGTCCTGCCAAGTAATATTGGCGCATGAATGAATTGGCATTTCCACATATCACGTGGTTTCAATGATGGACACACGGAAATCAGCATTTTTATTCCTCTATTTGTATCATTACTCTATGTAGAAAACCTGGAATTGTCATTGCAGTAACCGGTGTTTCCCAGGGCTTTATGCTGAGTGTTGGCTTATTTCTTCACCGTGGTGCCATCTGGCGTTTTACTAAGAAGTCATTTCTGCTTTAAGACGATGACCTTCCGCTTGCTTTGAAGGTCAAGTGTGCGAAATGTTATTTAAAAAGAAAAGAGTTAAAATTATTCTTGCTTCTGATAAAAAAAAAATTTAACTGTCCTGTATGCAGCTCAACTGATAATTAATCCTCGTGCCTGTTGTCTCATTTTTGGGATATATAAACATTAATGTCTTTTAAATAGATCTCAAATCATTAATAGGTTACGCAGCGAAACGTACCAAACTAATTTAACTTAATACACGTGCCAGCCAAAAGATGATACGTAAAAAAAAAAAAAAAAAAAAAAAACGAAGTGAGTAAATTGAAACAATCTTGTACAAGTTTCCAAACTAGCATTTCGCATTGAACAGTTTTCCCTTTACGTCATATGCCTTTATGAGTAATTTTTTTTGGCACAATTAATTCCAAGGTTTTGTGCGATTCACGCTTTCGTGTCGGAACTTTTTTTTGTATAGACCTTTGCTTCGCGCCCTTTTCATCAGACTTCAATGGAATATTACAACTTTTATATTGGAAACGTTTGATTCGCATTTGGTGGTGGTTTCAGATTGCCTTGCCGACTGAAAGAATTCCTTGAATGCTTTTTCAGGTGTAAGCGCCAGAATAGAAAGGAATTCGCGGGTGACCATGTGGTAGTCCTAATGGGAAGGTTATGTGTTCGAATCTCGGTAAGAGGGTTGTCAGGTTTTAGTTCCTCGTCGTCTATTAAAAAACTTCCTCCGTGTATAGAGGGGACTGGTGCACGTTAAAAGCTCAGGGGTTGCAGCTCGGGTGTTATCCTCGTCTTCGGTTCAAAATGACTAAACAGTGTTCCCTGATATTTTCTTCGGGATAGATTCCAAACTGCCGCCAATGGACCATTATTATGTAGCTCTAATTGCTACGTCCATCCATTCAACCAAACAACAAGGTGTTTTAGAGTATATTCTTTCACTATAAAGCTCGTCACACTGAGTGATGCCAACGGGCCAAACGCGATGCCGTCATTCCAAAAATGTATGTTGAGTGCGAACATTAGTTCAGGTTTAATTGGAGTGAAGCGGCGCAACGGATATCCAACCAGTTGAATATCCATCGTGATACCACGCCAATCCGTTTAGAACAACCGTGTATGAATGAATACCTTTAAACATTTGAGTTTGGTAAGGTTTTTCTTTTGCGTGCACGTTGCATGGCTTGAATCATTTTCCAGTATCTTTATTCTCATTTTGTGTGCAGGGATGCAAAGAGATGATTAAAGCAAACCTGCATGAATTATATTTATAATTTTGTTGAAAGATGCATGTTTTTTATGGAATGCCTCAATATATATATATTAGTTCGTCACAATTGTCATTAACAAATGAAAAGAATTAATATTTAAAAAAATTGTACTCTTGAATTTTTGATCACTGTTCCAGCCATGTTATTTTTTAGATCCCAAAGAGTTTCATGTCTTTTTTGGTGAAAAATGCATCAAATCTCTCATTGGGCAAAAAAGTAAGACTACAAATTGCAAGGTGCTTTTTTGTTGGGTTTGTTGTTTTTGTATGCCTGTCGCATAATATTTTTTTATTAGAATATAGTACAAAATGTTGAGTACAGCCTGATTTAACGTTAGGTTCACGTCTAGGCTTTTTATACCTCGGGTTTTGATTTTGAGAACTGGGGCCTGATTTACAATTTTATTACTATACGCACGATAGCACTGATCATGCCCTAGGGGCTCCTCTCGTAAAAAAATATTATCGGAAGAATGAAAAACAATGCATGCTAAGTCCATTATACATACCAGAAGCAAAACATTTTTACGTTTAAAAAAATGCTGAAAAGTTAAACATTTTAATAATATTTATGATTTTTTTAAATATAGGCAATTTTTACACAACGTTATGTGTAATTAACTATAAGTTGGGCCCCTTAAGACGGGGTGGGGTCTAGGCCCGGGGTTAATGTGCCTAATGGTAAATCAGACCTTTTTGAAAACCACTGCACCACAAAGATGCATCTTTAAATGAAAAATAGCATTTGTTTACATCAGCAGTTCCCGTTAAATGTCGTCTATAAGCATTCTTCTCCTGTATCCTTCTAACTTGTAATTTTTTTCTATAATCGCATTTTCATGGAAATCGGACCTCATTGCTTGAGTTTTCCAGACGTGTCTAAAACGTAAACTTTTCGTACAAGCCGAACCTCCCTTTCCCATACACCTGGACTGCGGGCCATTCTTTCGATCAACCGGCTCCGTTTTAACCGCGTGGGGCGTTAATCACTGTCCCGAACGACATCTCGCAATAACCGGCTCTTAATTCCCAAGTGGTGACCTCCTCTTGAATAAAGAGGTTTTCTCTCCCCTGCTTCTCAGACAAAACACTTCACCTAGTTACCTGATTAACCCTTTTTTCCACTTGTTGCAAGAGCCACTTTCTCTCTGGGCGTAAGCTCCATGTGCCCGGTGGTTGTTGTATAATGTACCTTTGGATGACCTTTTCCCGACTTTCATATTATTGAACTTCGATTATTGTTCTTGAAGAGATGAAATAAGTGGACAGGTGGATAATAAATTATGTGGGTTGGTGTGAACCGTCAAGGGAACTTGTTTAGTTTCGTGGGTAGATAGCGACAATGCAAGAGTGTAATCCTTTTAATTATCAAGACACCGTGAATTTGCCTAAAAAATTCTATAATAATCTATATATAAATTTACACTAACGTTAGTTACAAACAGTTACACAAGTTTCATCTCGGTAGGGAACAAAATCTAAAGCCCGTATGCCCTCACAGTCACAACAAAATGGAGAATATCCACTGACCTATACACAAACTGGAAGGCGCATAACTGACTTTCGGATAATGGTTATTAACTGCACAAATTGAAATCGACGATTAGAAACCCCAGTAATAGTATTTTTAATGCCAAAAAAAGATACCAATTTTGGAGTCGTAATTTTTCCAAATCGAATTTTCCAAAATATTATGAATAATAATTATATCCACGCAGGTATGGTTTTCTACGAATTATTCACTGTGGTAATCTTGAAAATGGTTGAAACCAACCAGTGCCGTTACACAAAAAATATTTTGAGGGGTAAGAAACAAGAAATTTCCCGACTTAACGGTTACAAATTCTTAAACTGTTCGAAATTCCCAAATCAACTGTTCGAAATTCCCAACTCAACAGCGCTTAAAATTCCCAGTTCCAACTTATCGACATTTATCATCTTTTTTATAAAAATTTAGGTATTATTAAACAGTTCACTCACAAGCAATAATTCGTTGCACCCATATTCCAATGCATTGTCGTTCTGAGGACCCCGACGGGCCTGAAATCAAGCCATAAACACTCCTCCAATAGTTTTAAGAGAGTTTCTGGTATAACTAATGTCGCCGTTGAAATTGTAGACAAATGACGCGAGTTCCTGTTTGTGCCGAACAGGTCTGTGAGAATATTGGAGTCTCTCAGTTCAAGCATCCGAGAGTAGTGAAAGGTGTAATGGGTAAGTGGGACTGTGACGGAGCACTGTTGTGAGAATGTAAAAGATCACACAAGGAGGTAATATTATTTACTGTAACAGAATTTCGAAAGAATTTAAAAGGGGCGTGTATTAAGATTTATAAGAATTTTCCATAAAGCATTCAGAATATTTATCATTAATCTATTTATATTAAGAAGAGAGAGTGTGTGGGTGTGTTGGTTTTTTATACAAATCTACACTTTTATTCCGAGCTTCATGAAATTTCGCACACTTGACCTTCGAAACAAGAGAAAGGTCTACATGAGATTTCGAAAAACCTCCCCACCACTTAAAGCAGAAATGACTTCTTAGTAAAACCGCAAGATGGCACCACGGCCAACATTCTGCGTAAAGCCAGGGCAACGCCGGATATACTTCAGATAGTTAATTACAATGAACTGTTCTTTAGAAAAGTTTTTTAAAAATATGCCGTTCTATGCGTTTGCGGCACCAGTATCATGGCAGCAGTTGTATAAAAAAATGAGTGTACCATGAAACAGGCTGTTTGAACTCATAATTCCAGGTGTTACATTTCTGAAGTTCGTGACTTCTGTATGGTTCCCGTGATGGCGTTAGTTTTACTTGGGACGCCTTCTGTTTAATCGAAGGGCAGGAGAATGGGATTTTTCAAGTCGGAATGATGTCTTGCAATCGATTCTGCATTGCAAATTCTGAAATAGGGGGAAAAAAACTAACGTTTTAAAAGTCGAACTAGTTAACGTTAGAATTGTTTTTGAGTTAAAATTGTTTGGTCGTAGAGATATTGAGAAATCGGATTTCTTGCCTTTCCCCGCGATTAGCAAAATAAGTTTGAGCTGTAGAGAGATGCAATTTGCTGCCTTTCTTGAGTATTCGAACTCCATTTTAGTTACTTTACACCAGAAGTGCCCCCCCCCCCCTCCACCCAACAGTGGTCCGCGAGGGGGTCCGTGGAACTTTTAAACAGTTAAAATGTTTTTGTTTTTCATTTTAAAAAAAATAGTCGGTCATTGTTGTATAATGTTTTATTTTTAATGCCGAAACAATCTCAGAAAACCACAGCTTTTTACTATAAAAAATAAATAACATTTTGTGCATTAGTGTCCATTTTTATAGTTTATTTTTTTCCTTAATTTCCATAGATTTTAACCAAAAATTAATTATTTTTCATTTTGTGTTAAAAAAGTAAATATATTTATTAAGATTGTATTTTTGAAATGAAAATTTTAAGTGGAATAATAGATGATAAAGTGATGCAATTTAAAGTATCATCGTTATTAAGTATATACACATGATTCTATTAATTTCAAAAGTTATTTTATCTAATAAAAAATTTAAATAGATATTTTTTCCAATTAACTTTATTAAAACATATAACATTTTATACTTGAATTACATATATATTTGATCCCTGAATGTTTTTTACTGTTAATAGAAAGTGGTGGTCCGCGCAATGTCTAACTTTCTGGATGGTGGTCCGGGGACACCTAAAGGTTGGAAACCACGGCTTTAAACCTAAATAAAAGATTTACGCTCAAGTGTTCAGTGGGCAATAGCCCAATTGCGGCCCTAAGAGAGCCTTTTTATCATATTCTCAAAGAAGAACATAATTGTTTATCGTCTTAGCAAAAGGTTGCCGTGGGCCGCAATTGGAACTTTCTGGTTCAAGTGAATGGAAGTTTTTAATAATAATTTCTTTTACGAAATAGTAGAGAAGTACGAATGCTGCTAAAATAAAAACTTGTTTTTCATATTTGTGGTTTTTATTTTATAACTAACAGTGCTTGCAAATTACAACAATATTCTACTGAGTCGATTAGTCTCCAACCCGTCATGTTGAGATGTAGTATAATGCTTTAACAAATTGCGCCATTTAGAAGTGGTTTTGGCGTGAATACATATTTTCTTTCGCTACGAGTACATAGTTGCACGAAGTCGCATAGTGAAAAACAACAATTGTAAGATCCGTATCAGCCTATGAGGATAAATGACATACCATCGTGTAGAGGAATGCAAGATGTCTCGATTAGACCGGCTATTAACCTATTTCCGCTCTTTGTACCACGTAAAAGGAGAGTTTCGACGAATTGTAGTATACGATTCCGCACCATTACACCACGTGGAATGATCCCATGGGAATAAATAACATACTATCGTGTAGAGGAAAGTGAGCCGCGTCGACGAGGTTGTTTGTTAACCCATTCTCTCTTCTGAACTTTGTACCGCTTGGTGGGGGATGTCGTCTTTGGTTGCAGTATACCCTTCCGGCCACATAACTAATTGTGTGTGCAATGACATCATCGTGTAGAGCTGTGCTTCCCAATAATTTTTCTGCGGAGTCACAAATGGAGAAAATGGTTCAAATGCACTGATTCTAAAGTTAAAATATTAGACGAGATTATGAATCAAAAAGGAAGATTTAACTTATTTTAGTTAATACAGTTCGAAAATAAGCGCTGTACTAACCTAAGTGCCAATGCAATGTTTTCATAAGCGTAAATGAGTTAAATGTACAAGTAAGAAACTAAAATTAATGAAACTACTATGGTGTTATTTTTCCTATTTGTTTTGTAAATTTGTGTCCAAATTCTTATTAAAAGCTGTGTTAAAGAAATTATAAACTTAATTTCAGAAATTTTCTGCCTATTACTTTTATATTAAACACAATTGAAACGTATTCATGCCTAGAAAGTGTAGGGACTTTCATGACAATGTAAAAAAAAAAGGTGGGTGGGGGGGATCCCCGGTTTGATTTTAGTTTTAGCTAGGAGTGCTGATGTAAGAAAGTGTGACGTGTCTACTACACCTATAACCCATTACCCCCTCAGACATTTGTACCGCTTGGAAGGGAGTGTGTCCCTTGGCTGCAGTATGCGCTTTAGCCATCCTGTAGAGGAAGGTGGGCCGCGTCAACCTGGTTGGCCATTTATCCTCTCCGCCCTCTGATCTATGTGCCGCGTGTGGCCCAAATGTATTCATGAACCTGTGACCTGTACCCGTTTTCCGAATGTGGTTTTTTTTAACGATCACTTGTCCCCGGTGGGAAGGTTATTCTACGATGCCTATTGACGAGGATGGTGCTACGTCTGTAATTTTATACTTTGATGTGTCATATTTACCTCGCATTCCTCCTTCCTTGACGCAACACCATGACTCACGTATCCATTTGTTGCGTACCAGAGACACTACACCAAGAAACCGAAAGGGCCCATTCATTTCTTTTTCTAATTGTGACCGTCTTTTTTTACAACTTCCTTGCTCGCCGGGAACTTGTTTCGTTCGTGTTTGCCGTGACAGGTGGGGCACCGGTTGGAATGACACCCACTCCTCTCTACCTGTACAAACAGGCTCATTATGATAGACGTCCATCATACTCCCTTTTTTGTGTTTGGCGATAATTGTGGGGGGGGGGGGGGGGGAAGGAGAAAGGAGAAAACAATCGAACTCTCATTCCTTTTGTTGTTAGGATAATGTTTTTAATATTGGGGAGAGTATTGTCCAGTTTTCTACATCCCTTTGAGAGTGACGCACCTGCAGGAACGAATCCAGGATTTATTTTCGGAAGGGGCAATTATTGGCAAAACATTTTTTTGTAAGTTTTATACAAAATTGAAGTCCTTCGTGGCCGAGCGGTTAAAGGCGTCAGCTAGGAAAACGATGGTTCCCGGTTCGATGCCAGTGGATGGACTTGACAAAGAAAAGTAAAAAGTAGTGATCTTGTGATCGGAGGGTTGCCAGCTTCGCTACAAAATACTAGAAAAGTCGTCCAGAACATCCGCAAAAATTAACGGCGTGTATACGGGACTGGTGCACGATAAATCTGATCGGGGTCCAAAGTCCCGACGTCTATTGAAGGCGTTGGGTGCCAGTTCAGGTGTTTCCTCGTCATCTGACCATGGTTCTAAAATAACGAGGTGGAGGTATGAATATGCAGTTCCCGGGTCTTTCCTTCGAGATAGACCCCGAACCGTCGCCAATAGCCCACTGTGTAGCTCTAGTGCGACGTTAATTAAACAAACCAAAACCAAACCATTTATACAAAATTGTTTGTAACAAAACTCGTAGCCTGATTATCTATCGAACGATGCGTGTAGAATTTTGCAAAAAAAGCAAAGTATGTACAGAGCGTCGTCAAAGCCCTGCGGTTTCAGACAGAACTATTAGTCGCCTAAGTGAGTTACGGCATTGATTTTCCAATTGTATGGAATGAGGGAAATCTTTTTTTAGTTCATAATCTCGTCCGAGTTTGGATGTAAGCTTGATCTTTTCACTCTTAAGCCGGCGCCACATATGCGGTATTCGTCGAATCCCGAGCAACGAAACCTTCAATATTCGCCTAAAGACGCATGTGTGGATGGGTCGCTCGGTATTCGGCAAGTGCCGCGTCGCTCGCGTTTCGACGATTTTCAGCACCACACTACAAGGTGCTCGCCTTATCACGAGCAAATTCGCTCGGGTTAAAGCGAGCAAATTGAATAATTGCGTTTCCCACTCATTTCGGGAAAATGGAACACATCTCGAAGCGAGCTCAATAGTGATTGGCTATCGATATTTTATTCTATATTTTGATAGCCAATTACCATTTACTATCAATATAGTACTATTTTCTTTTTTTATTTAAAGAGGGAATATTGTTCTTTTCGTATCAATTTGACTTTAAAATATATCGTGGTGTTTGTTGTGCTATTATTTTAGAATTTTTATTTAGTTTATTCATTTATTTTTATGAAATTGTCTGTTTCACTTAAATATTTGTGTTCCATTTACTTATTTCATTTATTTATCAATAAAATTATTTCATTTATTTATCAATTAAATTATTTCATTTTATTACTTATTTATATATTTGAAGCATTTAACTATTTTTATGCAGATGCGAAAAAATGAAGATATTATTTTAACATTTCTATTCGAGTTTTCAATGTGTTTAAACGATTTGAAGTCTCACGACCTAAATAAAATGGAGTTTTGTCATAAAACGTCTTTAAAACCATCTATAAAGGGTGTGTGTAGGGACATAGTAGTCATGATAGAAACACCATTTTACGCTTTTAGGATAACCAATTCCGACACTATAACTTTCTAAAAATAGCACGTTTGACATAAATTTGGTCCAGCCGATGATCTAAAGTTTCATATTTAAAAAACTTTGAGCTTTTTTCTATCATATATTTACTTGTTTAGTTCGTCTACTTAAAACAATTCCTTCGTTTATTAAGTTGTGAATTTTACTAAATTATTTGTTCAGATTATTTTTTTATTTATTAATTAATTTCATTTATTTGTTTTTTCATTTAGATTTCTTGCATTTAACTGTTTTGATGCAGACACAAAAACATGAAAATATTTAAATAGTATTTTAAAACCTCGAAATGAAATGTCATTGATTTAAACGTTTTGAAGAATCTTGAGTTGAAAAATAAAATGTGGTTTTGATGTGAAACAGTTTTAAAACCAGCTATTCTTTAAGGCGATACATTCTGATACTGTAACATAGTAAAATGAAGCACGATTGTTATAAAAGGAAATGTGGCGAGGATTCGTGTAAAATCTTGAACGAAAGCAAAGCACGTACGGAGAGCGGACGTGGAACATACGCGGAGTCAGGCGTAGCAGTTTGCATATCTTCCTCTGTTAGCGAGGTTTCCGTTGATAAACGAACCTTATTTAGATATTAGTTATCGGTATTACTTAATATGTCAATTTTAAATCTATATAAGATATGTTTGTTTGAATTGACGTCGCACTAAAGTTACAGAATAAACTACGAGCGACGGTTCGGGTTTTATCCCCATAGAAAAATTCGGGAACACTGTTTTTGTCATTGAAAGCCGTGGTCAAATGACTTCGACAACACCCGAGCTGGCACCCCACTGGTTAATTTTTATACAAAAAAATTCAAACGTTTAAAAAAATATAAGTTTTCAACACCATTGACATTGAAGCAACAATGCCAAGTATTTTACTTTTATTGTTGCTGAATACTTCATTTTTATCGACATGATATTACAAGGCTATATTCGTAAAGGCTTTTTTAATCCTTAAATTTTAGGAATTTTAATATAATTTTTTTTTTTATTACAAAAACATCACTTTAAATATCAATCGCAATAGCATGTAAAGTCATGAACGTAAAAATTATAAAAAAAAGTACTAGGTTTAGGTATTTCGAAAACTACTCAAAATAATTGAATAAATCTAGATTTTGATAAAGTTTATTTTACACAGTACACAGAGAGTGATATGCGGTGGCTACGCTAACAAACACAAAAATCGCGCAGCTTTTACTACGAGTAACGCCGGGCCATATTGCTAAAATACCAATAAAACAGTAATTAACGATAGAAATTTTTCCGAAAATGGATAAACAAAAGCAAAGTGTCAATCTTCATACATTTAATCTCGACATCAAATTGTGAATAGTGAATAGTGAATCACTATCGAATATTAATATAATTTTTTTTAATGAACTCTATGTTGACCTAGTGTCGATATTATATCTTGTAAACAAATAATCGTTAGTTCATTGGCTATAAAAAAGCAATCGATAATTTCAATATGTTAAAAGATACGGAATAAAAACCAGATCCCCAAGACAACGTCAACGTGCATAAAGTCCATTATTTATATTTAGTTAAAAAATGGATTGTCGTTTGTATTTTATTATCGTTATCGCTAAAGCAAATATATTGAGAGGGAAAATATATATTCCAGAACTGAAAATTAAATCAATTTTAAGTGTTCCAACAAAATTAGGATACACTGTTTTTTGTAATTTTTCAATATTCTATGCTACAAAATTTCAAAGGTTTCAAGGCATTCTGGAATATATGAAAATAATAATAAAATATTGCACTCGCAAATGACTATTAGCAAAATGAAAATGTAAGACAAAAAAAAAAATGATTTCCAATTTAAAAAAAATTTCATTGTAATTATCACAAATTAAAAATATGTTTTTAAAGAACATAAAAGTATTAGAATATATTTATATTGTACAAATCTGTTAATAAAATAGAATATTTTTCCATCATAAAAATATTGTAGTATACTATTTTTATCAAAATTTATATTTTTATTAAATTCGGCCATGCTTCCTACTGCGAATAAATGTTCTGAAATCGGCAAGTATACTCGCAGGAAGCCGAGTTGCTCAGTTTTTTGTAATCCGAGCAAGTAATAGTAAATCGCTCGGGTTATGGCGAGTCGCTCGGGTTAAGGCGAGTCGCTCGGTATTCGGCGAATACCGCATATGTGGCGCCGGCTTTAAATTCTAACCATTTTTTTTTGTGACCCTGGGGACACCCTACATCGACCCGCGCACCCACCATGGCCCGCGGACTACCTTTTGGGGGAACCACTGCTGTAAGCAATAGGTAACAGCAAAAATATAAATTTGCATTTGCAAGAAACACAACATTTGAAGTTAAGGTAGTCGTACAGACTGTCAGTCACACTCACGATCTTATTATATGTCTCCGGTTTTTCTTCGTTTGTGAGACAAGGAACACCGAGGAAGAGTGACTGTCCAAAATGGCTCTTTTAGACAGCAGACTGTCTTCGGGTCCAATTACCCAACTTTCTCCCATTGTATGGAATATGTGTGAGTGTGTGTGGAAAATCAGGAAATCCACGGATGACATAAGTCGTTCAGATCCGACAGAGGGAGATACGGAGAGCGTGCATGCAAAACCAAACATGTCAATTTTTTTTTTCTAAATGAGATTATAAAATTTTATTTTTAAAAAAATATCTATACTTTTTTCAGGTATAAATTAATATTTTCAAAAATATCCCTCCTTTTTTTTTTTTTTTTTTTTTTTTTAATCGCCTAATTTCAAAACGTGTCTTGTCCACTTTGTAAAACTTACAGTAAATCACATTTTTCGCATGAAATTTTATTTCTATACCTGAATGTTTAATTTGTAAAACAAATACCTGAAACATTTTAAATACCATAAAACATCTGGAAAATTAATATATATTGAAAAAACGTTTGGAATTGAACAAAATGGACAAGAGACATTTTGAAACTCAGTAACGTGGACAAGAAACACTTAGTTTCCATTTGTCACGATTATTTCCACGTTTCCTTGCCTTACCTATCGTACCATGTTGCAATTCTTGTTGCGATAACCAGACGGTTTGGAAATAAGTGCCTTCTTTCCCATTTATTTTCAATTAGAAAGAGGACGTTTTTTTCTTCTTCTGAAATGTTGTTGATTCTACATCAGATAGTATAAACAAACAATACGCAATAAAAGAAAGGAGAAAGAAAAAAATGGACAAGAACGTGCTGGAATTGAGCGACTCATTTTAAAACTTGTATTTCTATGGATCTCTGGATTTTCATCTATTCAAAACTTTTTAATTTTCCACAATTTGCGAATTTATGACATGTTTGTTTTTGCATGCATACTCCTCATACCCAGTCGCACATTTACTTTTCTTTAGTTTGTGCGTTTAGTTTGGAATCTTGGGTGGCTTACATGGAGGGAGAAGAAATGGTTATAACAAAATGCGGTGCTTGGTGGATATCCGAAAATAAGGTTGAGAATTTCCACTTGGATATGTATCGCGTAAATATCGGAATCACGATCAGAAGGTTAATAGATAGAAAACCGTAATCTCAACTGAAAATTCGCTATTTATGACGGACTGTTGCGCTCTGGCGGTTTGTCATGGAGTTGTAGTGCCGTAATGGATTCCACTAAAAACGTAACAAGATTGTGTTTCTATCTTAATAGAATGGGATACAAGGGGATGTAGCTTATTTTAAAGACGTTTCACGTTAAAGAATTGTTTTAAATAACTTATTAAAATATCATGTTTGATTCATATTCTTGGGTCCTTTTTACTCGGACGTTATTACGCGCGTTAGTTGCAAATGGTTCTGCGATTGGTATATATATACAAACCACGTGGTTTGTATTCCCTAATCATAGAGCCATCTGCCAAACCTAACGCACGTTAATGTCTCCATTCTACACGAACGCTATTTACGCGCGCATTTGCTGAAGCCTCTGTGATTGGTGGTGCATTCACAGCTCGTGGTTTGAATAGCTTTGAATGCACCAATCACAAATGCTCCTGCGAAAGCAACGCGCTATAATAACGTCCGTGTAGAAAAGACTCTTAAAAGGAGAATTATAGAAAACCTTGCTCAGTTAAATGACAAAATTTTTGGTTCTCAAAAACAGAGTGAAGCGATGAATTCATATTATGCTTATAATTTAACGTAATGGGATGTCGCCAAACAAATAATTTCTCATTTAAAAAGCAAATTTCAGTTCTCTCCACCGTCGCATCGAAGTTCCTTTTCCCACTGGGGGACGCGCAGACAGAAGAGAGATATGCAAACACGGCCGGTCGTAAATAAGCCGGGGCCGCACACAATGCAGGCGCTCGTGTTTTCCACGAACCCCGACTTCGCTCTCTGCTGCTGCAGACAACACCACGTTAACTGCCCATTGTTTACGAGGGGCCTATTTTAATTTGCACGAGTGGCAACAAGACGGAGAAAGAGAGCCGTCTCTATGCAAAATTAAGAGTTTGTACGGTGTGTTGAGTTGCATCGATGGTTCACTCTTTCGGGGGAGATAATTCTTTCTGTTTTGAATGCCGTTCCCTTTGTGTTTGTTTACGCATCGGTAAATGTTACTCATTTCATTATTCAAAAAATGCTTATTAAATTTAGGGGATAGCGCATGATTCAATTTTTGACCCCCATGGACGTGATATTACCATAAAATTCCGATTGCGTCTTATGGCAACATTTTTCCGATTGATAAACAATTTTTTTTTTTTGAGAATATGTTAAACCGGAACCTTTTTCGGAGGCAACCTGACTATTCCCGATATCAAGAGGTTAAATCCAGTGATCTCCCATTTTTTTTCTAGTAATGCAACCATTTTTTTAATTCATAAAAATACTCCATTTTACAATATTTTTTTAATGTAAAGGTTTTAGGTACGAGTTACCAGCTATCTTTTTACAATAAATTAAAAAAATTAAGTATAAATTAGCATGCCTAGGATTTTTTTTTAATATAACCTGGTAGTGAAAACCACTTTACATTTGCAAAGTCGCGTGAGCCTCATTTAGTTTAAATAAACGTTAACATTGAATGAGAAGAAGTTGATATGGCATAACACGAAAATGCCTAATATTTCCAAAATGTCCTTATGTCAGTCTTATAAGAAAAGTTCGGAGAGTGGGGAACCCAGCTCAGTCACTTTGACAATAGTTTCGTCATTAAATCACTTGACATTTGACGAAACTGGAATCTTCACAATTTTAACATAATTTACTCCAATTCCTTTTTGGTGGAATCGGAGTAATTTCGGTTGTCATTCGGTTGTAATTTTTATTCTTATACATGGTTCGCACATTCCTTAAAAGTCCTTAAGAACTACTTAATTTAGATAGGTCCTTAATTTTCAACTAAGGTACTTAATTTTTGTCAAGTATGAGCTTTTTTTTACTAATTCACATGGGTGGTAATTTTTCATGTCTAACCCGAAATTTCAAGTTTTTTACATTTTCGTAACTCAGAATTCCGAGTGCATTAAAAATATAGGAATGTAGAATTCCGGATTTTACTTTGATCGTGTCCACACTTTTGACACAAGTGTAAATCGGCAAGGCGAGAAAGGCGTCAATGGACGGATTTAGTGACAGAAAAAAAGTGCACTTTTGATCTCTTTTATCCGATTTTTTAGTCAATGGTATTTCATTACCACACGCGACACTTCATCGTTAGAAAATCACAGCTCGTTTGATGTTTTGTGAAAAATCGATACTCATTCTAGAAAATCGGTGAAATTCATAAGAATGTAGCATCTTTAACATTTCTGCGCCAGAGTTTGCCGGAAGTGGTATCCTGCGTCAGCTTTCTACGAAACCACATTTACATGCGATTCTGCATCAAAAAATTACGATTCTTCCCCAACGGCACCAAAAAATATAAGAGGTCCTTAAAAATGATCGAGAGGTCCTTAAAATGTCCTTAAGAACTACTTAATTTTTACTTTTGAAAATATGTATGAACCATGTTATATGTATATTGCCACAATTCAAAAGAGGTTTTCTGGCTCGATCGATAGCGTGCGTGACTTCGGGTCAAGAAATCCCTGATTCGAGTCGAGATTGAGATTCGATTGAGCCGTTGATTTGTTTTATTTGAATTCATCCTCATTTCGGAGTAGATAATATCTTGAAGAAAAAAAAACGACGTAATGAATTCTCAGTTTGACGAAATATTTAATCAGAACATTTAGCCGGAGCCTGTTTTGTCAAAAAAGACGAAAGTTTCTTATAAAATGAACATGCTTTTAACTTTTTTATTTAGTGTGTATGGTGATGGCCTTTGCTCCTCCTAATCGCCGGCAATGGAGGGAGGTGTCTATCTCCCGTTTGAAGACTGTCTGAGGAAATTCGATTGCGTTGCGAAAATATGCAGTTTTTGTTGTAAATTTGACGAACTAATTTGAGGCTAATTAACCACATACGCGCAGTTGTAGTTACGTGTTCTTTTTTACGGATAGTTCTTTTTACTGCCTGATGTAAAGAACTACGTGTGTTTGGTAAGAACTCTCACTCGGTGGCAAATGGTACTACTCACTAGGTATCTCACAGTAATATTCTTTGTGGCTCGTTATATATATGTATGTATGTGTATATATTTGAAATAATTTTTATTTTTTTCAGTTTTTTCTCAATTACTATGTGATTTGGTATTATTAGAAAAAACTACACTCATCTATAGATTGGTTTGGAAATTAAGGTAAGTTCCTATTCCACTCTTTTTAAATAGTAGTATTTATAGCGTCTCTGCATGACGAATTAAAATCGAAGCGGATGCGTGTTGAATATTTTAGTAGTGTCTTCTGCCCGGTTGCTTGCATGTGTGTGGGGTAGGGGGGAAGGGAAGGGGGAGATCTAACATCTTTGCTGGATCATTATTTGATATAAAAATAAGAGCCCAATATCGATTTATTCGTCGTTCAAAATCGATTTGCCTCGCTCCAACCGGTGCTCCAATTGTTGCTTCAAATCGTCTTTTGCTTTCAGAGAGCAGCGACATTCCCTAATATTTCTTCTCTTGCCCGACTTAAAAAAAAAATCGGCATTTATTATTATTAAAATTATTTGGATAATCGAAAGTAAACTAAATCGCCTACTAAAAGTTTGGACTAGGCAAAACTAAACTAAAATGTTAAAACTAGGCAAAGCAGTTGCAACTTTTATTCAGTTTTTTAATAAGTTTGTTATTTTTTGTGCTTATATTTTTTAGCTTACTAGTATTGTGACTTGTAGTCCCTGTTCTTTCTTTGAGTTGATTTAATTTTTTTTTATTCTCGTACAACTCCAATTATACGGATCTATTTGGACCAGATCTCCTCCGGATAATTTGACAATTCACAAAATTGTGTTATTCTTAGTGAAAAAAAAACGAATTTTGTATTAGTGTGTAATGTCAATTTAATGACTATTTAAAAACATTATCATTACTGATAAGAAGCTGTGGTGGATTTTGTTGATTTCTTTTATTTCCCCTCAAACCGATCCGAATAATTGGCGATCCTCTGTATTTTGATCCTTCTACTGTATTTGTTTTCCCGACTTCACTTAAAATAAGTCAGCTGCAGTTTCTGATTGATCTGAATTATCTCTTCAGATACTATTATTATCGTGATGATATGTTCAATGATATAAATATCTCTAATGAAAATAATGCTTAACACCTTTTAAACTTGACATAATTGCGATCAACTAAAAACTCACTGCCTATTGAGGAGAAAATTCACATAATCCTTGTGCAGTGGGGGTAGAAAATAAAACCCCGAACAACTGCTTTGTTTTTCTCCGGCCGCTATTTATCATGGGGCTAAACTTAATACACCATTTTGCACGGAATGAAGTCTACTTACTACACGTTGATGTACAAAAACTGTCTTTATATTATCTATCTTCATTTTAAAATCCGCACCAACTTTAAAATTTCCAATAGCAATGCCCAATTTTGACACCACAATTTATCGTTGGATATGCATCATGTAGTTTTTTAATTATGAGTATCGAAAGTTTACAACTTTGTAGTGTTAAATGAATTTCTTAAACTTTTAATCATATCTTTTGAAATAACAATTTTATTACGCCGGTGTTTTTATCTTTTTTACTTCTAAACGACTCAAACAAAATACACTAACATTCATTACTTTTATATATATCTTTTAAATTTATTTAAATTAGGATATTAATATTTTAAAAAAAAATTATGAATAGCAACCATGCTGGATTTGACAGTAATTAATTCAGAAAAACCTTTTGCATTTATATAGAAAATTTCGTGGTTTTACTCCTTGTATATATATTTTTTTTGCTATATTAAAATGTCTATCAACTTGATCATTTTAAGAGCCATATGCAAATTTAAAATTGACATTGCTTAAACGAAATCTTCGGCAATTTTGCTATTTAGCAGATCTGTGAAAGCGTTGACATAAAATGTTTAATTCTTATCAATATTTCGTGTGATTAAAAATTCGCGGATGTCTATAGGCAAATTATGTAAACTCGAAAAAAAAGTTTCTTTCTGTGGCACCAAAAAGCATTTAAAAAAAGTTTACTCTTTTTTTTAAATTTAGACTTGACGATAGATCCATTCACTATTGTATAGCATATTTTAATCCCACCGCTATACATTCATTAATTAATGATGATTAAATAAAGTATTTGTTTGTGGATTGCAAAGCACTACCTCTGCGTATGAAAGCTTGAACATTTCTATATAAGCGCAATATGCATCTTCAGTATATGCACCTACAGCTCGTATTTCTAAAGTTCCGCTTATTTTTTTTTTTTAAAAATTATGTTAACAATTTTAGAAATATTGCATGAAAACATCTTAATAATATATCCAAGATCTATATCGTTCCTTTGCAGCTTAGATGATAGCGCATCGGACTTTGGAACGATAGTTCGCGGGTTCGAGTCCGGACAGGGGCAATTAAATTTTTTTTATGCATAAGCCTTAACGGGTTACCCAGCAGCGTGTGACCAATCAAGTTATTTTTGTTATTTTTTTGATATTCCAAAGAAAATTTAATAATTTTAAGTTAATTTGTTAAACTTTTTTTTGGTGAACTTTAAAAAATATTATTTGATTGTCTATATAACTGGAAATTTAAATTTGTGCCACAAAATATATTTCTAAATCAAAGATAATTGAGTAGACCAGAAGAAAAAAAGATTATATTAAATTTTAACTAGTTTTAGAAAATTACGAAAACGATGTAACGCAAGTCCAACCGCGAAACGAAGAACCTCGGCTACTTTCAAAACTTTCTACAGCGTCCTCTATAGTTCGAATATTACTTTGTTCAATATGCAGGTTTCTGCGCTCACATTTCTGCCCTATCAAAACTAGGTGCCGGTATTGAAATTTTTAAAGTTGGAGCGTATTTTAATATGAAGACAGCCTACTTTTAAAATATTTTTGCATACCATTGCGTAGTAGATTTTATTACCTACAAAATGGTATATTCAGTTGAGTCTTACGATAAATAGTGGCCGAAAAACTAGAGATGGTTCGTTTTTTTCTCCCCTACTGTGCGCCTCTTGACGCATTTCCAATGAGTTACTCCACCAATACATCACGGGACTGGTGCACGATAAATCTGATCGGGGGTCCAAAGTCCCGACGTCTATTGAAGACGTTGGGTACCAGCTCAGGTGTTGTCCTCGTCATCTGACCATGGTTCAAAATTACGAGGCATCGTTCCCGGGCCTTTCCTTCGAGATATGCCCCGAACCGTCGCCAATAGCCCACTGTGCAGCTCTAGTGCGACGTTAATTAACCAAACCAACCAATATATCTCGGAAACGGTTAAGAGATGGCAACTATGGAACTTCGCCACAATCTGCTACTCACAGGATAAAAGAAAATTATCTTTTACAAGTCAATCAAAATTCTGTATTTTCTCAGTTACGCCCCTACGTCTTGTGATCGAATATATACGAAAAGTTGATTAGTTTTAAATCAAAATTAAGAATTTAAGTATTTTTTTTATCACAATGTTATTTCTTATGTAATTTTTTTTAACCGCGTGCAAATATTTTTGCATATTAAATACGTATATAGTAGATCCATTTACTATTGTGTAGCATGTTTTAATCCCACCGGCTATACATTCATTAATCAATAATAATTAAATAAAGTGTTTGTTTCTGGATCGCAAAACGCTTACTTCCTCTGCGTATAAAAGGTAGAACATTTATATATAAGCACTATTCATCTTCAATATACGCGCACCTCGTATTTCTTAAGTTCCGCTTAGTTTTTTCAAATTATGTTAACGAGTTTAGGAAATGTACAAAATTACATTGAAACTCAACGCGACCTGCATTTATTTCTATTTGCAATCTTTTAGCCCTAACTGCAATGCGCTGGGTATACTGCCCCCATCTAATTGCCATCCGATATCAGCTCCGAAAAGCGCTAACTAGCCACTTTCCCACTGGAGCCGCCCTGTAACTAGATTACTCCTCAAGGGTTCATTTTGCGAATGCCGTTAATAGGGGACGATCGTACAAAGAATATATTCACCCAGCTCTGCTGTTAAAGGAGCGACTTAATTTTTTTTTTTTAACTTCCGAAGAAGGCACACAGGACCCCCTCCCCCCCCCCCCCCCCCCCCCAGCACTTGTAGCGATAGTAGGGGGAGGGGAGGGGACTGCACAATCCCTTGAAGTCGTTCATCGATCCCTCTTTTCCCCCAACTGTTGAAGGAGAGGGGAGAGAGAGAAGAGATATTTCCTCCCACGCCCGCCGTGTTACCTGTGCGAAAGGTGAGCTCTTTTCTCGAGATCGACATCCCGGGTCCGGAACCTTCTCTCTCCGGCGGAGGAGGTGGGGGAGCCAAAAGCCATCCCATTGACGTCACTCGCGCCTTCTCCTACGCCTCCCCTCCCCTCACGAAGCGATCCTTATTCTAGTCGCCGGGTTGCCGCGTTTTGGCGATAGATCGCCCTTTTGCATACCTGAAACATAATCAGGTGGTGCGAGTCTTTGGAATTTTGTGTTGCTTTATGGTAATTTTAAAATCTAGCATAACTGAACATTATGCGTAGAAAATTTACACAATTTTTTTTTTTCCAATGAATTCATTTTAAGGAGAACTAGTTAACAATGGATATTTAAAATGCATATAAATGCAAGACATTGTGGTAATATTTGATTTTAGAAAAAACAAAAATATTTTTAACCCATAGTAAAATATATGGTTGAATATTGTTTTCATTCGCTGACCATCACCAGGTGGAATAATAGTTTGAACTTTTCCCATTCATCGGATCACCGGCATTGGCCTTTATTCGTTCCTTCAGAAGTGCTGTAGGGGATCATCGGCTAATAGCAAAGCATACTTATCATTGAGCTATCGTCCACGGTGGTTTCTGTCTAGGTACCTTTTGCTATTCTGTATATTTTTGCGAGTCGGCGGGAGAATATTTATTTGAAACCAACGCAATGTGCAGGATGGATTAAGGCATAAGCGACCGTTTGGGGCGCCGACTAAGAAGGGCGGTATATTGTATTACAAAAAGAGAATTATAAATGATTTGAGTTGGAAATTTGTTGTCGAGGTTGGACATTTATTTAGGTTTATTTTTTTAAACTAACCGTATATTAGAATTAAATTTACTTATTATACTTTGAATTTCATTTATTACTTTTATTTCTACCTTTTAATATTTTATAGAGGTTATAAAGCTTTGATTTTATCTTGCATCTGTTTTTTTTTAATCGATAAAAGTTAGAAAGTTCCAATATTATTTTATTTACCCAAGTTGCAAAATTACCGAATGCAATGTTATTAAATTATGACTTTTTCACGTAGCCTATTCGTCGGATTCGTACTGGCAGCCAGTGTAGAACTCGACAAATCAAATGCTGGGCCGACCTCCGATTTATCGGTTTCAATGTTTCTTGATGTACACTTTTTTTAACTACACTAAATTTATCAGTGCGAAAGAATTGTTTGTGTTTTCTTTACATTTAACTATAGGATTATGACCAGAACAATTTTTTTTCGTTTTCCAGTATTTCTGTCACTGAGAAAATGAGTAAATTGATTAAGAACTGTCTTGTGACTATTGAAATTGAGAAAAGTAATTCCTGTTTATGAGAAAAGCAACTGTTTGTTTAGAATAAAATTGAAAAGAAAAAAAAATGTGGGAAAAAAAAAAGTTATGCATTTTAGAAGCTTTTCAATTAAAGACAAAAACATCCTATTAATGTTATTTATTTTATGAGCAGTTGCTTAACGATTTTGAATGTTCCCTCAACCTCGAAAAACTGTTTTTAAGTCCCCTCTTACCAATTAAAACAAGTTAAGGGAGGCACAGGCCGCACTGTACCGCAAGGTTTGGTTCGTGGTTTTGGGTCCCACGTGATACAATAAAAGATAAATGAACAGCCTGGTTGACGCGACCTTCCTTCCTCTACATAATGGTAGGCCACTTTCCACTTGGAGTTACAAGGATTTGTCGTTTTTCACTATGCGACTCAGTGCTACGGTGTACCCGTACCGAAAAAACAAAGACGCTTTCGCGTAAAAAAAAACGATTGTCAGAAGGCACAGGTCACCGGATCCGATTTTACTGCCGCGTGAAAAAACGACCCGAGTTCGTTTTTTCACATGACGATCAATGTTTTTTTTTTATTATTTAAAAATAGGAAGAGGATTTTAAATCGCCAGCAACCCCTTTGGCTACGCCACTGCTTGAGTGACAGAGGATAGGGGGCGTGGGGGAATACCTTGAAACACGAAGGGGAAGAAATGGGAACCGTTTGGCGATCTGTCTTGGCGAGAGAAAGGGCGGCTGGAGCGATCGCAGCCGCTACCAACCCCGCCCCCTCCTCATTTCGTGTTCCAAGATGGCAGCGGCGGGACCGCTCTCCTCCTGCTCCTCAGGTGGTCCTCGGCCCGGAGTGTGACCACTTGCTCGGGTGGTCCCCCACCCCCCACCGACACCCCCGCCTTTTTTGTGCTCGTCGGTCCACCTTTTCCGTTCTTGGCGGTCATTTTTATTTAAAAAAAAAACAATTGACACTGGGACGGTCCCCTCTCTAAAGGAAGGGGTTGCAAAAGGTAAGGTGTGTGTGTGTAACCTTTTGTATAGTAGGGAGAGATGTTCTGGTGTGTAGCTATAGACACTGTGCTCTGGTGTGTACTGGAAACGTCCAAAAAGTGGACGGGTCCCGTTTCCATTCTTATCGATTTAACGGGTCTTTCTCTCCGGTTCACTTATATTATTCTGATCACACTGTCAGGTCCTTTTTTTTTTTTTACTGAAATTGCATTTTTTTACATAGACCTACCTGATGAATTGTATGGAATGTTCGTACAATTAATTTTTTTTTTTACATTTTAGGTTGTTTTTCTCCTTTTATAATCACAGAATAACTTAATATATATAGTGTTTAAATCAAAAATATGCATTATTTTACAATATCCAGAAATATAGAATTTGTTTTATTAATTGACTGTTAATATTGATCATCGACACTTAATTTAAGAAAATCTAAACTCATGCTGCTGAATAAGATTTTCTCATTTAAAAAATAATGTCTAATATTTGCTTTGTGTGGCAGAATTTTTCTTTTCCTGTGATTTCCGAAGTATGAATGAAAACATCACGTTTTACGGAAATTGTAATTTAGATTTCAATCTCTTAAGATTTTTTTTAAAAGTCAATTGAAATGTCGTTTGCTCAGTGTAATTTCATATAGTGTAATTTCACGTGTGTCTTTGTAAGTGTTCATTTCATTTTTACACATGGCAACTCATATGGATTATCCTTGCAAAGTAAGATTTTCAGTTGTTGTATACTTGCTATACGTACGACCTATAAAAGAATGCAGATATTTTAAAATCTATTTTATATTAGATCATCACATATGTGTTTTATCCATATCTCAAGTATAAAATTGATAACTGCACTAAGTAACTTGAGTAACATATTGATGTAATCAAAACACTGAAATTTATAACTTTAGACCTTTTAAAATGCAAATTAACTCCCAACACCTTCATAGACTCGGTAGCTGACTATAGCCCCGAATCTGTCGTGTACAGAAATGATTTTTTATATAGATCTCGAACATTTTTGTTGTTGTGTTACAATGGTCGTGTCCCGTTTTCTGTGTATCATGGATCTAACGCTCCTATTAAAAAAAAACACAAGAAACGATCATTAAATTACAAATGAGGATTGTGCATGGAAAACACACATGTCATAAATTCGCAAACAGAGGGAAACCACAAAAACGTTCGGTAAATGGTTCATTTCTATGGACCTCCAGATTTTCAAGTTTTAATAAATGAAAGGGATATTTTTGGAAATAGAATTTTTTCTGGATGAAATTCAATTTTTATCTATTTTTTTTAAAAATATATATATATATATTTACATATTTTGTTTTGCATTCACGCTTCTAAAATGTTTCGGACAGGATGTTCAAACTCTATTACTGAAACTGTTCCATACTGGGTAACTGTAGTGCAATAGACTTGTTTCTTAAACACTATTTTATAAAGAAAACATTTTAATTATCGTATTTTTTTACATTCCCGTCTTTTGTACTGAAGTATTACTGCAAAAATCTCACTGGAGTTAGTAGATGTTGTGCCTTAAATATTATCCATTTAATTCGAAAGATCATTTGTGGAGCTTGATTGATGTAAACGGATTGATCTAATATACAAGTCCACATAGAAAAAATGAGTTCGATAGCCGCCGTATATCTGAGAGGGCCGCGCCTCTTTTAAACAATATTCACCAAGACGAAAAAGGCATTTCGTTTAGTTTATAAAAAGGGTGTATGAAAATTATATATTTACAGCTGGCCAACTTGGACACGCAGTGGTCCACCACAGCCAAATGCTTATCAAGATTCTAAAGATAATTTTCATAAACCCTACATATCTCAAATATACACTGTTAAAAACATGTACTTGAAAATGAGTAAAACGTACTCGTATTTTGAAACTTATCTCAGCTCCGATTATATTAGTCTCAAATTTGAAAAAAACATGTACTCGTTTTTGAGTACATGCAGGGATCAATTTTAAGTGTATTTAGTTTAAAATTCGAAATGATGTGCTCATTTTTGAGTACATACAGGAATCGCTTGTGAGTATATTCGTTTTCGAATTTTGAATACATTCTTCCCTTACAAATTTATAATTTAATGTACAAAATACATTTTTTTTTGTTTTAAATAATTTAAAATATACATGTTTTTTTCTTTGAAGAAATATTTTAAATAATATTTTTTATGTCACCAAATTTAAGAAATCTTATTTTTAAAAATGACTTATACAATATATATATATATATATATATATATATATATATATATATATATATATTCATAACATATGTTATTATTCATATTGTTAACATACAATTTCAATTCGATTTCTGATTTAATCTTATCTTGAATCATTTTGTGAAATGGCATATTTCAAATTTAGGCGATACAAACTCAACACGAAGAACGAAACACTTGAGACGAAGCACTCGTATCTATGAAGATACAGTTTTTAAGTAGGCACTCATGACTGTTATTCTTCGGAATATTTGCACTAAATATTTCGGAATTATAAATGCACGTTTATTACACTTTTCTTGTATCGTAATTTATAATATCTAAATTGAATATATCCAAATGGGCTTATTTTTGAGTAAACGCTTTTACTTACATTTGAGTACATCGCTCTTTATGGTGCAAGTATTCTTTAAAAAAAAAACGAGTAGATTCAGGTACTTAATTTTAATAATTTTTTTTTACAGTGCAGTGTTACAAATAAATTGTAATAGGAGTAGCATAATTATCCCAAACAATTGCAATAACGTTAACGATGGATTATATTTAAGCAACTGATGTGCATTTGAATTTCAGTCGGAGCAGCCTGAGGGGTTCAAGGAATTTTTGTAACACAAGCGAACGCGATTTTGGCGCCCTTATTTCTAAATAATAATTTTTTAAGCATATTTTGCAGATGGGTCTTTTTTTTAAAATTTCCTAAATTTTATAAGTGTTTGAGTAATATTCATTGTAGGGACTTTTAAAAAACATAATATGTTCTTAGCTTTGAATATATTTTTTAAATTGTCGGTAACTGATACATTCACCCTATATAATTTACTTAAAACACCTAGAAAATGTCCGTTGTTAGGCAACAAAATTTCAACTCAAATTATTTATATATTTTTTTTCACTAAAATTTGATACCCTCCTTATTCCTGCTCTCCAAGCGACTGTTTGTGTCTCTTGGGCCTTAAACCTAAATAGCTCGCCTTGGCCAGGAACTAAAGTATCATGTTCTGCTAATAACCCCCTCTGCACTGGACCTAGTTCACTTATGCGGATGGTAAGGTTGTTCCACACCATGAGCCGAGGGAATCTCAACATTTTGTGGGCAGACGATATGAAAAGGGGTGGTCGGCAGAAGAGCGATGTGAATGTATTGATTTCTATCTCGGAAGTGTCATGCCCCATGGAGAGGGAGAGATGCGATCGTGGCACCCAAGTGTGCAACAGGAGAATGGCTGAAATGACGTCGCACTAGAACTGCAAAAGATGCTATTGGTTCGGGATGTATCTTGACTCGGGTAACCGCCTCCACATTTTGAACCATGATCGGGATGACGAGAACACAGCCATAGCTGGCATCCGATACAACTTGGAAATAGGCATGAGTACGTTTGGGACATGACAAATTTAACATACATCAGTCCCTTCTGCGCAGCTCATTACTTTTGTACAGGAACGAATCGTAGCAACCCGTTTACCAGATAGCTGCATTCATTTAAGCTAGTCGCGCACTTGCAACTATCGGACATGCAACTGAACTATTCAGTTGCACACTATTGAAAAACTCATTGTATTGTACTTACTTAGCAATTTTGTAGTTGCGAAAAATATTCGTTCGCTCGTTACCGCGCTAACAGCTTTGGCCAATAATCGATAATTTGGCGATTTTGTATGGATTGCGGTTATAAGAATTTGGCGTTTTGGAAATCTGAGACCTGGCAGCCTTGAGTTGGATATAATGGAACAATCAAAATCAGTTGCATTGTGATTTTTTTGTTGTCAGTGGATTAAAAATTACAGTGCAATTGTTGCTAGTGAGCGGCTAGCCTTAAGCCGCTTATATGTCTGTGAGCCAAAGCGCTTCAGAATCATTCGATATATATATTTTTTTCCCACGCACCTCCATCAATTCATTGAAAAGCAGAGAACCAACCACGAACCACCAGCAGCCTTTACCAGACACGCGTGCGTATACCTTGCAATTAAGGTCTCTAAGCGATGAAAATGACTCGATTGTGTGGAGTGTGGTTTCACAAAAATAAAATTGTATAAGCAGTTTTAATTGTTTAAATTATAAAGTTATAATTGTTGTTGTTGTTACTAGTCCTTCGCTGGCTAGCTGCAGCTAGACAGCTTCCACGAGTCCCCACACACTCAAAAAATCCAGGGCCTGCAAAGGATCCGTTTCAAAAAATTCCCTGGTGAGCCGAAGACAAGACAGAATGTGTTCCGGGGTCGCACTCTCCAAAGTTATAATAATAGTTTTGTTTGAATAATAATTTTAATAATTACAGAATAAACACGCATTGTTCCTGAGTTTTTATGTTATTCCCCTGTCATAAATGGAATTGCATGAATATTTTTTTATAATAAGAAATCTGTTATTGCTATAAAATACCGATGACATCAATTATAGCTGTGTCATATGTTGAGCAACTTTGATTTCAGGAAACTTGACCTTAATTTTGGAAAAGAAATTAAAAAATTAAATTTTTGAAGAGTGTTTTTTAGTGTTGCTATTACTCTGCCTATGAACAATTTTATTAATTCAAATGTAAAATTTAAAAGTTTTGTTTGGAAATATTTAAAATGGGTTTCTTAATCTACATTTAAAATGTTTTATGTAAGGTTTATAAAGTTATTTTGCTAGACAAGCAGAACTTGCAGTTTTGTCATTCTCCTGTCGGTTTCGAAATGAGTTTTTTTGTGGGGAATAATTAATGTTTTAACAGTAAATATTTTGTATATAGCATTTATTGATTAATAAGCACAAAATAACAGACAAAAAGCCTGCATGTTCGCCAGTAACAACGAAACTACTCAGACGCCTTCCCAGTCTGAAATCGGAATTCCACTTTTGTGTTCTTCATAAGAACTGACAGGTGAGGGATCGCGTAGAACCGTTCAACAGCGTCCCAATCTGAAGAAAAAGCGGTTTAGTTCGCCCTCGCAGAGATGTATACTCGGCTTTAGGATAAGCGATTTCTATGCCCAGACACGGGTTCGCTCATTCTCTACGAGCACTATGAGCATTTTCGAAGTTTACAATGAGGCCGTTAAAAACCGAGTGTGAATATGCTCGGGGTGAGTGCAGGTTTCGCCGGCAAAGGGATAATCGTGCTCGTGTGAGGATTCTTTCGCGAAAATTATGCAGCGACGGCGGCGATGAATCAAGTCGGGGAGCCATTGTTCGCCAATGCAACCATTTGCTTGGAATGCTTTTTGCGCAACCTTTTTCTTTAAAAAAAAAAAAAAACTATGCAAATGTTTTTTTCCACGTGAGAATTTTGAATTAGCACTGTTTGGGAGCTGTTGTCACACAGCGAAGTATCGTAGTGTAATTTGAGAAGAATGGGTACTGTGGTTAAAGGCAATGGGAGCAGTCGAATGATTTCAAAATAGTACCAATATACATTGCAGATTCGCATTATTTTAATGATAATGCGCAATTTGTCCACCTTCACCTTCATTTTTGACTATTGGACACAAATTTTGACGTGAATACGTTTTTCCTTTCGGTACGGGTACAGGGTTGCACGGGAGTCGCATAGTGGAAAAGGATATTTGTAAAATCCTTAACTCCCTTTGGAATCAATCAACGGGGTTAAATGACATACCATCGTGTAGAGGAAGGTGGGACGTTTCGAACAGGCCAGGTAATCACTAACCTGTACCACGTCAGGAGTTTCGACCAGCTGTAGTATACGATTCCGCCCCATAACTCCACGCACTTTGGGGATAAATTACATACCATCGTGTAGAAGAAAGTGAGACGTGTCTACCACACCGAATGTTAACTCATTATGCCCTCTGACCTTTGTACCGCATGGTGGCTGCGCTTTCGCCCTATAACTCCAGCACTTGAGGATAAATCACCTACTGTCCTATAGAGAAAGTTTATTATGACAAACGGACTGACTGATCGGAAGTTTAGAGGAGTGGCATGGAGATGCTTCAATAATACGAAATGTTTGGACAGCGACCTTTCGTTCTGGATAGGACAAAAGTTTCATTAACATTGGTCTATATGTGCACGTGATAAAAAACGAAAATATCTATTTCAAGGAAACCCTTTTCGAAATTCAATTGATATTTTAGTTCATTTTGATTGGGGAGCCAAGTTATTCGAAATTTTATTTACAATAAATGGCAAGTACGTAATTCATAACTCTACAAAGTTAACATATGACATTATATGCAAATTTTTACATTATTTTAAGCAAGTAGGTGCACGCACATTTTTTAAAATGGTATTTTCTATTTATATATTTTTTAAACCTCTAATCTCTTCTGCATACAGCATTGTTTAAATTTTTGTTCTAATAAACTATAAGTATTTTCAATGTTTTTTTTAACATTGTATGGTGTGCACTAAATAGACGAGAGTTTTCAATAAATCCAAATGATCTCAAAATTGTATTTTTTGTCTTCAGGTTCATTTTTCTTAAAAACTACTCGTACATTACATACATTAAACCACGGATTTATACATAAAAAAAAATTTGAAGCATTTTTAGACTATTATAAATCTATTAGAATTTTGATGTTTTGGAAAAAATATATATATGAAGTTTAATATATATATATATATATATATATATATATATATATATATATATATATATATATATATATATATTGTACGTACTTTGTATATTTGTACGTTTAGTTTAATATTGATATATTTTATATATACCTAAAGACAAACTTGATTTTTGAAAAATTAGGATTTAATGAAAAATTTCGTGTGTTTACTTCATGCTGTACAATGTTTAAAAAATGATTTTAAATACTTTTAGTTTAGCTAGAACATAAATTTAAACAGTGCTGCAGCTGTATACAAAAGGGCTTAGAATTTTAGAAAATATATAAATTTAAAAACACATTATTAATAAAAATTTGCCTGCACCTAACCCCCTTAGCCCCTTTCCTCCGGTATCCGCCGCCCTTCCGAAGGTTGGTTCGGAACGTTTTTCAATGAAAATTCTCATCAAGGACTCCGGAAATCGATTGAAATTCCCATTTGCGAATTCGTTTACTACATTTTCCGAATCCTCGTCCTATAAAACCGTCGGTCCCACGTGTTGTTGAATCGGTTTTCTTGCTTTTTGTCGGGGGGAAAATCGATCAATGGAAATCTAGCGTATTGAATAATTTAGCTTCACCTGAAATTTCTGTTTTGCCACTTGTTACGAGCTGTGTTTAGGGCAGAGCAGAAAAACACTGCCTGCTATTTTTAGAAGATACTGGGCTGTGTGGGCTCGCGTTTCCGGGTGCTCAATGGCAGGTAGGTCGATCGAGAAATGATAGAGCAGTTTGCACATGCTGAGTTCGTTTTTCCAAAATGTTTCATTCCATATAAATCTGCTGCATAAAACCGATCTGCCCGGTGCAAGTTACGGTAGAGCGTTCTTTCCATGTTCAACCATGTGAAAATTAGGAGTATTTACTCATTTTTTTTTAATTATAAAATTTGTATGTAAAATTCTAGATTTCGGGTTTTGATGTGTTTTCAAAATGTAGAAATTTTAGACACATTAAATTCCATATAAAACTAGTTGCTTGGCCCCGTTTTGCTGGGCAACCCGTACACATCTACATGAAAAAAAAATGGAGTGGCCCCCGTCGGGACTCAAACCAGATACCTCTTACTTTGAGGTCCCGCGCGCTGCCGACTAAGCTCTACAAAGACATGTTGTAGACACGATGAATCCGTTCTGTGATTTTTAATTTATATGGTTTCAAGTAATAATACATTTTTGATTCTGCTTGATGTATGACTTTGCTTATGTAAGACTTTGAAACATTCGGGTGCAACTTTGCTTGTGGTGGCTGACTTCAAAGTGTTCAACTATTTATACATTCAAAGTTTGGAAACGTGTATTTTTAGTCATTCGTTTTGAATTCAAAGTGGGTAGATACAAATCTGATATCTACGTCGCCCACACACTTAGAGACACCTGCCGAATTCGGATACTTCGTGTACTCTGGCGTTACACAAATTAGGTAAGGATTGGGCATCTTTTATACTTGACTAGCTGTTTGGCCCCGCGTTGCAAGCTCGAGGACCCATTATTTTGAAGTCCCGCTCGCTATCAACTAAGCTACTAAATCTCGGAAATATTTTTTTAAAGATGTTTCTCAATGGTTCGTTCATTCATTCCGTGTCAAATCAACACAGTCATTTTCCTCACCATCTTTGATTTTTATGAAATTTGGTGAACTTGTTATACCTACTAAGAATGTAAAACATGCAAAATTTTAACCTCCTAGGCCTACTAGTATTTTTGTTATTTGCATTTCAAAATGGCTTAAAACGTACAATTTGCCCTCCGGTGGCTGCATTTAAATTACTCCTGTTCTAATTAACATATAGAAATAATTTTAACATCGGTTTAAAGCTCTTTAAATGACCTTTAAAATAATATGAAACACATGAAGGTTTGGTGTAAAACATTTCAACGTCATAGTATTTTACCTTTGACCTTAAATTCCTAAAAAACGAATTTATCTATTTTGACTATATTTTTTCCCTGAATACTACAACATATTAACTACTTGTATACCAATTTTTAAAGTGGGATGGCAATGGGATCACACATACAAAAAAATTATAAATTTTTTTTGCACTGCAGTTTATTCTGGCTTTACGTATATCAAAACTTGAACAAGTTGTTAATATATTGTATATTTTTGTTTATAATTTTTTTTGTGTGTGATTCCATTGTCATCCCACTTTGAAAATTGGTATACAAGTAGTTCAGAAATTCGTTTTTGGGGAATTCAAGGCCAAAGGTAAAATAATATGACCTTGAAATGTTTTACACCAAACCTTCATATGTTTCATATCATTTTAAAGTTCATTTAAAGAGCTTTAAACCGATACCAAAATTGTTTCTATATGTTAATTAGAACAGGAGTAATTTAAATGCAGCCACCGGAGGGCAGATTGTACGTTTTAAACCATTTTGAAATGCAAATAACTAAAAAACTAATAGGCCTAGGATGTTAAAATTTTGCATGGTTTACATTCTTAGTAGGTATAACAAGTTCACCAAATGTCACAAAATTATGAGATGGTGCGGGAAAAAAATGCATTTTCTGGTGTTGATTTGACATGGAATGATTCCAATATTATTAACAATATTTCTAACATTGTTAAAATCATTTAAAAATGAAATTTTACAAACCTGAGCCTCAAGTGCACATACTGTGCATGAGCGTATACATTTAACGTGTACATTTTCAGCATATTATAAGAAGAGGAAGGGAGGTGTTTTGCGATCCGCAGACTGACACTTTCTTTGATATTTCAGTGCAAGTTTTTAATTTTTATAAAATTTCAACTTTGATTTGGACGCGTGCTGGAGAGGCTGTTTTGCCTGCCCAATTGCAGTGGAACTATTCCGACATCGAATCCTGTTCCGTCAGATGTCATCCCTTTCTGGAATCCACGGACATTGTTAGGAGCGTCCATTGTTCGCATTTTCCGTCTACCAAAGTCTTGTCATTTACATGACGGAGCGAAACTCGGCTTCACGTCAAGCAACTGCATGCAAAATGGAGAACTGACAAACTTCCATTTTTGATTATTTGGACAATCGGCATTTGTGGGAGTCAAAAATTGTGTTGTTCGTCCTCTCGACGGAACATGCAGTGGGCTGTTCTCTCAAACAACATTGTCCCGGAAATGATGAGGTACACTATTTATGAGTACAAATTCTTTACGTTTTCAGTCGTGTCTTAAAAAACTGAATAGTTTAAAATGAAGTATGTATGTCATATGTTTTATTCGAATTATTTATAACGTTTAAAAAAATTGTGTTGTTTAGAATAAATTTTTATTTTTAACTTTTGTGCAGTATTTTTGCATGCACACTAACAAGTTCTATATGTTTATATTTTTTTAATAATATTTTTATGGCCTCATACAGTTTTGTAAAGTAATTATTGAAAATTTATCCATTTGAATTACTTTTAAAAATGCACATAAGTATGAAATCAAAATGTTATTTGGCTGTAATTGAACAATGCGACTCGACGCGATAGCCAAATAGTATAGATATCCAAGTCTAAAATTTCAATTTCGATTGCCAATGTATTCATTGTCGAAGCTAATATATTCATAGTAACTGTTTTATTATATTTATCTCTGGAACTAGTATTACGTTGTGAGCAATGACGGTCTAAAACTTCTCTTGTGGAAATTATTAAAAGTATAAATATTAAATGTAAACGTTTTTTGGAAAGCAATGAGTGATTTTTCTGTGATTAACGGGAAAATTTTCCCTGATCACGGAAATCCACGGTCGTTCAAAAAATATTTTTTTGAACGACTGATGTATGTCACTATGAGCTAAGTAATGTCTGCTTGTATGAAAATCAAACTTCAATTCATTTGTTTTTGACCAATCACAGGTATGGGTGATATGTCCTTAAATGTTTTCTTCTCATTGTACAAAAAACGTTTTCTTCGATTCGTAAACCCACGTTCAATTCGTTTTCAGCTTTTTGATTGCGAAAATAATTTCATAGTTCTAAAGTTAATGACCCGTTCAAAATACTCTTTCCTAATATTCCACCTCATTCTATTCTCATTTGAAAACTTGTCGCCATCTGGGAAAACTCGAGAGTAATGTTATTCGAAAGAACCCCATCCAAAATAACATTTTCATGCGTGAAGTGTGTGTTTTTCAAAAGGTGTGTTCTCATTTTTTTCCTTCTTAAAGGAACACTGTAATATGTTTTTTTTTTTTTAATTTTGATTTTTTAAATCAAAGTTTTAATGCATATTATTTAAATTTCAGACATGGGACAATTCCGGGGATCAGACTTTAATTTTATCATCTCTGGGATTGTTGCAAATCTGCTTTTATAATTCGTTTTGGCTATAGAGGGAGTCGTGCCTCTGATATGCATGATGAATTTTTCTAAGAAATTGTCAACGGAGAAAGGAAAATCCGGAATGTTATAAAGATGATATTCGAATGCACCTCGAAAACCAGTTTGTAATAAGAGAATGGAGGGGGGGGGGGGGGGGGGGGGCCTTGTTTGTAGGCCAATATTTATCGTAGGCTAAACTTAATATACCATTTTGTAGGGAATAAAGTGTATTACACATTGATATCTTAAAAAAAATTGCATAGGGACTGTCTTCTTCATATTAAAATTCTAATCAACTTTAAAAATTCCAATAGCAACACCCAATTTTCACTCAATATTTAGAATCTGTGACAAAATTTATCTTGGCCATCAATTTGTAAGTCATTTCGTCAAGTAGTTTTTTTTAATTATGAATATCGAAAGTTTAGAACTCGTAATGTTAAATGAATTTCTTAAACTTTTAATCATATCCCTCTCGAAATAACAATTTTATTACGCTGATATTTTTTTATTTGTGTTACTTCTAATCGACCCAAACAAAATACGCTAACTTGTTGAGTCTGGTGTTGCAACTCTCGAAATATCATTAAACCAGGAACAGGCTTGCTGTTTTTGTCTTTATAAATGTAATTAAATTGCATAGGTGTAGAATGTAGGCCTACGTGTAAACAATTTCTGACCTTCCAGGACCACCGGATCTCGTTTACCGCACTGTATCAAAAACAAATATACATGAAGAGCTTGTTCAGTATTTTAATTGCGTTCGACTCGGTACTGCCATGTTTCAGATTTCGAAATCGCCAAAGTAAGATGAAATATCGTCGAAACTTGTATTATCATAATCCATACAAAATTGCCGAACTGTCGATTATTTGCCAAAGTTGTTAGCGATAATTGCTGAGTGAGCAGATACAATTTGAGTATTTTAGTTGCATGCAACTAAATAACTAAATTAGTTCGGTTGGATATCCGATTTTTTGCCAATGCGTTACTAGCCTATATTATTACGTTGAAAATATAACTTTTTTATAATTTACATCTCTTTTTGCTCCATTGTGTTTTTCCTATAATTTTGTCACACTTGCATTGATGACTTAAAATTTAATGCTGACTTAAATTTTGTAGGTCCCTTTTGTCCTTTTTTTTTTAAAGATGTTTAGTTCCTTTTTCCCCCCTCATATGTAAAAAGTGTTGCGAGCCCTGCAGATACAGTTCTGAAATTTTGCAAGCATATTTATAAAATACCAAACTATTATTTAATAAAAAAAATAAAGAAAAATAAAGAGTTTTATAATTATTTTTGGGAACTGTGGATTAAGTGGCTTGGATTTGCTAACTTCGTGATATTTGATTTTCTGGGGCACTGTACATTTGGATTCTTTTACAATTCTATAAGAGCCGAACATGTTTATTTTTTGGTATTTTATATTATAGATTTATTTACAAGTACAGCTTTTATTTAAAAAGATAAATTGAAAGATTTACATCATTCACGATCTTGTAGTCTTATACCTCTTGGAGACATTTATTCGTAACGCACCCTTGGGGGGTGTAGCAAGACTTTTACAAAAATTGCTTAAAATTTCTTTCGCAAAATTTGATGTAAGCAACTTTTTATAGAAATCACTTTTAGGATGTATTGTAAAATGTACATAATTGGAATTTTAATGACTGTTTTAATGTAAATATTGTTGAAAAAGAGTGATGTAATAAATGAAAGCTCTCTTTATGAATTTCCGTGTTTATAATAATTGTTTGGGTATTTCTCGTGTTTTAGGGCTATAGGTTTTATTATCCACGATTATGAAATCTTACAACAAATTAAAATCGGATACAGAAAACTTTTTTTATGTTTACTATTGTTGTTTTTTTTATAAAAAAATATGAATGTATTTCGATTCAAAATGTTGATACTAAAGATTTAGCAGCCGTTGTTGGCGACGGAATGAAAGGTCATTGTTTTTTCGTCTTTGGTGCGCAGTACCAAGGTCAATACACATTTGCAGTTTTATCACTTAGATTTCGTCGCCAACAACGCTACTAAATCTTTGTACATAAAAGTGTTTTTTAACATTTGAAACTTTTTGAAGCTTTCCGGGACGTCCCCTTAAAAGTTCAATATACGGCGATGCTCACGAATTGGAATTGTTGCATTAAAAATTAGTTTTGAGAATTGTAAGAACTTCGAAAATTTTAAATTCGAGTTCTTTTTCGTTCCTCATTCGCGTTCCAGTGTTCAGAAGAGCCTTTGTTATCATATCTCTTTTTACAAACAAAGAGTTGACTTTGTTTGTTTTCTTTGAGAGTGTCAGAGTATCAGATAACCACTTGTCACTCTTAAGAGATACGCTACCTCTTCTGCTTCTCTGTGCCGCTGTTATAAAACGCTTCTTCACTTCACGAGGTATCTACAGGTTCACTTCACAATGGCACATCCCAGCAAGTGGCCCATGGGCCAAGAGTGTAGAGGACTGCTAGAAGATAGTGCAGCCTTGTCGTAGTACAGCCAGAAAGATTTTTATGCGAAACAATATTTCAGGATATTTTAGAAATGGTGATTGGTACTGAAAACATTTATCCGATTGGATATTTTTTTTAATTTTTTTTTATTATCTCACATAATGCTTCATGATAACAAAATCGTCTCTGGTGTAAACGTTAGGCGTGTTTCTTCGGATAATTTATCAGATCTCGGACAGTAAATATCTATCGCGTCTAAACGTGCTTGACACTGCATTAGTAACATGTGGCCGCCGCCAGTGTTGTTCCAATTCCTTTTGTCTGATGTTACTAATGCAGTGTTAAGAATAGGAAGAAACCTTTTCTCGATTGAGTGCTTGTGGTTCGGATTTCGCGTGAACCTGTGGTGGTTTTCGCGGAAGATGTCTGTCGATCGTACACTCTCGGAAATAATGCTCATTTTTTAGCATTCTGCAATCGTCCTGGCTACTTTTGTCAATGTGGATAATCGTTTCGTGAGTGAATCACTTGACTTTATATGAAACAAGAACCTTCACATGTTTAACGAAAGTAATTAGCTCAGTTTCTTTTTTCGGCGATGTCGACTCTTATAGGCATATTGCCACAATTCAAAAGAGCTTTTTTGGCGGGCGTGGTCGGTAGCGCGCATGACTTCGTACCAAGGGAATCCCTGGTTCGTGTCTATCCCTGAATATTTGTAATCGTTCTCATTTTTGAAGAAATACATTTCGTGAACAAACCTAATTCTCTCAGTTTAACGAAATATTTACTTGGGAGTATATAGCAGGCGCCTTTCTTCAAAAATGTTGAAAATTTCTTCAAAAAGGAACTTGTATTTTAGCAGTGTATATAAAACCCAATGCAGAGTAGGGGGGGAGGGGGGTCCCCGACCTTGACCCACTTCTACCTGTTCGCAAACTGAGGTAGGAAGAAGGAGAAAAGAAGTCTGGAAAAAAGCCTACACAATAGCGATGGAGGAGGATGTCTCCCGATCGATTATTCAATTTGCTGTTCATCCTTTGGTCATTGATCGTAAAGATCGCTCAGTAAAGGAGATCGAACGTCGACACTCGTTTAACCTTTCGAGGTCGTCACGTGATGATAAAATTGATTATACACTCGACCAAGGAGTTTAGAATAGGAGGCGAGAAGGACTAAGCTTGGTGACGTCAATGCAGTCCAGGGGTCGTCACTTATTAAGCGACGTACCTGGGATGTGTTCCTTACAAACAGTTTTTCCCACGTTTCCTCTCCTGCGCATCATGCGCGGTTGTAATGGTTTGAACGTTGAAACAAGTGCGAATTAAACAGATGTTTTACAGGTAGTGGCTATCCAAAAATAAGCAATAAATCTTTCGAAATAATGATCACACAATACGAAAATTTCTTCGCACAAAGAAAATACTACCTTTAGAGTTGCTTCAACTACTAAGCTAATAGAACTTCAACGTAAAATACGAATAAACAAAGATTGATTGAAAGTGCATTACAACCTTACAACTAGTCGAAAGTTTAGTATATAGTCAAAACCCACAAACTTATTGATTCGACCAAACAATTTTAGTCTTCAACTTGGAACTTAATGACCAAACCGAGAACTGTTCAAATCGCGGTGGTTAGCGTAATAACTGATGGCATCTAAACTGTATTGACGTCACTTCAGTTCGTCTCACCTCGTATTCAAAGCGTCTTGACACTCGACGACCGTCTGGTACATAATAATGGCTTAACTACCGACCATTCGACCATACAACTTTTAGCTGGAGTACCGCAGGACCTGTTCTAAGAAAACTTGTGGGCTGCTCAATTGTGATCAAAACTGTAAAAATAGACGGTCGGAAAAGAAAGTTTAGGCAAATTTTCATTTTTAAGTAATATTTTAATTTTAAGTAACTGTTATTCGTCAATAATATCGTAATAACTGCAGTTCTTTTAGATTAACTGCTGAGCTCATCCCTAGATGCAGGTCCCTCGTGGTCCCGTGATAGTCTCCGAAAAACATAGTCCTTTCTGGCCTGTGTTCGGACCCATGTTGTGGAAGACACAAATTATGAGTATAGGCTCGAGTCTCCCGCTGCAGTTTTATCGGTCCATTGTATTTCTCTCGCACACACACACGTGGCGTTGTCGCTCTTCACTGTGTGTGTGTGCTCATGTCTAAAAGGCTTATCTTTGGAGTGCCGCCAAGCCTCCTTTGGAAAAGGTTTTTTTTCTTCTCTGATTAGAGGAATACATCCCTTTCTCTCTTCCCCCTCCACTCTCTCTCTCTTAGGTACACAGAATGTCACCGCATCTCTTATCTTGCAGTGAAAGTGACTCTCCCTTTTTCCACAGGATGAGTTAGAGTCCTCCTACGGCCGCTTCTGTCCATTGCTTTTTCGGCCAGTGGCGTACTCCGGATTTGTTGTTCGGAGGATGAGGGATATGCCCAAGGACAGAATAAACGACTCGCTACTCGTTTTGTGCTAATTAAAAGGAATTTTCTACGGATAATTTGAAATCACACCTGTTCTTTGGTAGACTGTTCATTTTTTAAAAAAAAAATTGCTAATTGTCCCGATTAAATATTTCGTCAACTATGAGAAGTATCGTCAAAAATAGCAAAATATTTGTCATATTTGACGACAAATTTAATCGGAACATATTTAACGAAGCCATTTTTAACAGTGTAGGAAACTGGCCAACGTCTAAAATGGGCAATTATGAGTTATGCACACCAATCACTGTAAATTGGCCTAGTATACTTTTGAAATTGGCTTTGTTGAAAAAGTATTTATTTTGAATACAAATGGAGACCATTGGCTTTGTTTTTGATAACTTTCATTATTTTGAAGTTTTCGATGGTATAAGTGGAATGGGTGTTTTGGGTTATTGACCCCCCCCCCCCCCCACCCCCCACCCCCTTTCCGTTTTGCGATCCACAGGCAGATTTCTTTCATTATAGATGCTAATAACTGTCCACATATCTTTGAGGGAATGGGAGGATAAGAAAACATTTAAGAAGGCAGACTGACCTTTCCAATAACATAATTAAAAAAAAAACCACGAGCGTGCTCGTCAAGTATTAGTCGCCGTGGTTCGTGCCCTATCTCGAGTAGGGATTGTGGTACTAAGTGATATTGAGCGTGATATTGAATGCTCTTCGAAACAAAGCTTTTTTTATTATTATTAGCGTTATATAATAAATTGTGTATTAAAAGACAATCAGGAGTACGCGGTTCCGCCTACCTCGCTCTGTTGGTTCTCTTCTGTCCCGAGTAAATAAAAGGTCTGGTTTTTGGAGCAAAAGGGGGGAGAGGTTTGGATTCGGGTTTTTCTAGCATTGACTTGAAAAGTGTTCGGATTCTCCTATGAAGTATTTTTTTAAATTGATTTTATCATTAACGATGATTGTCTAATCGATGTTTATCGATGTTTTTTAAACGAAAGGGTGGGTGTGTATTTTGGTAGGTTTTTTTTCTTGAGTTATGCTGAAATTATACATTTTTATTACTATTGAAAATATTTATTAAGTTTTACCCTTTGCTTTCTAAAAATGCCTTTCAGTAACACCGAGTCATTTTTACTATGAGCTACCAGCTACTCCAGGAGTATATATAATGGTACAAATATGAGGTAATCAATCAACTAAAGCGGATTTGTTGTGGACGGTTAACGTGTGTAAACAACATTGGCGCATTTTCTCACGTTTGCCGTTCAGAAGAAGAGAATCCCGAAACATATCTCCGTATCAAAATACAAATTGGTTTCTAGTGTTGCCGCGGCAGCAGCGACAACAAAATGACCATCTTATATTACAACGTCGCCGCAGCGGAGTGCCAAAGGTTAAGTATCAATTTTTTCTGTTAGGTTAACTCTTTTAAAACCTTTATCCAATATTTTTGGTCTGTAATTGCGTGGACTTCAGAAACTTCTTGTTCAGAATATTCGAGTTAACGAATAAATGGACTTTTTTAGAAGCGCGTCATAAATATCTAAATGCACCTTATTGTTGCGGAGGATTGCGAGTTCGGTTTTTGTCGCCAACTGAAGATTCGCCGCGTATAAGGATAAGGGTCTTGTGCACGTTCCATCTGTTGTGGTATAAATGTCCTTACATATTTCTTAGTGTGAAAATTTTAACATTAGTTTGACAGCCAAGTTTTTCTCTTCGTCAGCAAACCGTGATTCAAAAATTATGAAGTGCATGCTGTTTTCGGGTCTTACCTTTGAGATGAATTCTAAATCGTTGTACCGTCGTGTAGATTTAGTGGGTCGTTAATTTAACCAACCTACTAAGTTATAGATTTTTAAAAGCAATATTTTATTTTGGGAGCTGGCTGAATGTATTCCGTTTCTTCTATTCGTCTATAATAATAAAAGAAAATGTCTTATTTGTTATAGCAAAACATCAACTTCCCCTGCGTATAAAAGACAGAAAATTTATATATCTATAAGTACTATTCATCCTCAAGATGGGCTCTGATTGGTTGCAAAATTCCGTTTAGTTTATTAAATGATTTGAACAAATTTAGAAATACTGCATAAAGAAACGTCTTAAAAAAATATTTCCAAGATCTTGCTATAACGTGGTTTTGTAGGTTAGGATGTAGTGCGCGGGACTTCGGGTCAATAGATAGCATGTTCGAGTCTCGACTGGGGGCAATCAATTTTTTTTAATGTATATGCCTTAACGGGCTCCTTAGTATAAAAAAAATATGATCGACCCCCTTTTTTTATAACGCACGCTTTGCATAATTTAGAATTTCGATGGACTGCACGATTTGTAACGTTCCCTATTTTAAATGCACTATGTATTCTTTTGAGTAAGCCCCCACACCCTATCTTAAGACGCGCCTTCTGAATGAGTTGAACTGGGAAATTACTCCCCCCCCCCCCAATTCAGACGAATTTCCTGCCTTATAAATCACTGCTTGGAACCAGCGTCTGAAATCCTGGTTTTCATTAAACCAGGGGTTGAGCCCTCGCAAAACCCCCGCCGAATATGCGATTCGTGAACTTTGACTTTCAAGAAGTGTATCTCCCTCGCACGTTGACATCGATCCCCTCTTATTCTCCGTCAACTCCGCCGTGGCTGCTTGCTTCACTTCAAGGGCCGGAAAAACCCATCGCCGGATATGCCCGGGCTCCGCACAACTCGACGGTCGGGCATTTATTTATTTTTTTGGGTCCCATGTACAACCGAGCATTGCATGTGAAATATAGGATGACTTATTAAAAAAAATTTAATGTGGTTGTAAAAATACAGAGTTTGTGTTTTGATGTTATTGCGAAGCAGAGTTGGCAAGTTTCTTGCAAAGTGGAAAAGACCGGCCGGGAAATATAGTCATTCCATTACTAGAAGAAACTGTTTTTCTTTAAGAATTTAACATATAAGTTACAAATTTGTAAAATACAATACATGCATTATATATAACCTTAATTAAATGTTATTAGACCAATAAAAATGTATTTATATATGCTAAATTAAGAATTGCGTTATTGTTTTAGCCAAGACTAGATCACATATCTGACTAAAACTTTTCATTGGGTACCCGAACAAAAGAAATTTTATCCAAAATCTATTAAAAGTTAATCATTTCAATTTAACCAGCATAATTTTTTTATTACTTAAACTTCTTTAACTGGTAGTAAATAGTATAGATGACTTGCCTACTGTAGGATGAAACTTATTTATATTCAGATTATTAAAATAAAAGACAGTGATTTCAAATATTTTTATTTAATGTGTCGCACAATAAAAGTCTTTAAAATTATGCATTTTTATAGGAAAACAAAAAATTGGTATTGGTATTTATTTGTTTTACAAAAAAAATCGAATAAACAGTGAAAAAACGCCCTCCACCTCAAAAGTTGCAATAACCATCACCTGCAAATGCCTGAAGTTTATTAAAAAAAAAATTTATTTATCCAAAAATATTATTTTAGTATTAAATTATGCACTTTAGATTTGATGTAATATTATGCTTTGAGTAATATTTTATTTAGTTAATATATTTAAAGTTTGAGCATCTGTTTGGTTTTCTGTTGGTTTCTTCTACTGTCCTGGAAGAAACTGGAAAAAAAACCGCAATATTATAATAATATTAAGAATTTCTTATCCAAAAATGCAAATAATAAAGTTTAATAATAAAAAAATTCTCAATAAAACTGTTCTTATTTTGTAATTTAATAATTTGGGACTTTGATGCTTAATTTATAGATACAGATCATTGCAGTGATAAAAAAGATGGCCGTATTTGTATTGGTAGAATAGCAATTTGAACCACTTCAGTCGGAATTTTAAAATATTTTAGTTAATTTTTTTTTCCCTTTAAAACTAGAAAATGTATGGTAATAAAGATAATTCATGTAAAATTTTAGAAAATTTGAATCAAAATGAAAAAAAAAACTTATGCAAGGTGGTATACTGGACAATCCCGTCTGAAGAGGTGCAAATAATGTAAAATGTTATTGCATGCAATTATGTATATTAAATGCCATAGTTTATTACATTACTAATACTTTGTGTTAAAATGACTAAACACAAAATATTTCCATAAGGATAAGAAAAATATAGTATATTTGTTTTTAAAGTTTAATATATATATATATATATATATATATATATATATATATATATATATATATATATATATATATATATATATATATATAATGTAAAATTAGTTTTTTTGCATGAATTGGGATACACTGATTCAGAAAATCATATTGAAGGAGGAAGATAAAGCAACTGTTTCGTCTGACACCATGGGTAATCCATTCAAGCCCCGAACATGGTTTGCTTTAAGATCTTAGACTCGTCGGTGCCTAATTTCCTATACAACGTTTATGTCAATTGTGCTATTTGTTACGGAGTGGAACACTGCTATAGTTTCGGAATGGACCACCCTAAAAGTTTAACTAAGTTAAAATGTCAGAAAATATTGGCGCAGGCGCCTATAATTTACAATTCTCTGAAAATGCAGTGTGAATAGTTATAAATTAAAATAATAAAGACCGATATATGAGCTCTGGTCGCCAATTGTCGCCAAAAATATTTTAACCTTTATATTTTTACCATGTTTGTTTTGAAAGTGTAGTTTAAATTTTTGCATTGTGTTTTACTTTTTTCCATTGTGACCAGGCATATAGTCATCTTTGGTTGGTTTTTTTCTAACATCGCTTTGCAGTCTGATTTCAGTAAATAGTTTCTTGTGATGTTGAGGCGAGTCGTAAGAACTTGTAGAAGAAGGCCTGCCACGTTTCTTATTTTCCCAAGGCTTATCCACTGTAATTAGTACCTCGGCTACTCGCAGCCTCTAAAGTGCATCAAATCGAAGATTTCTTTGGAGGGAATTTGATCACGATTACAATAATTTTTGTCTTTTATCCATCTGTTTATACTTGACATATTAACTGCATGAAAAATCTTTCTAATCGTCTATGTTTTGGAACGAATAAATATTCGATACAAAGCTATCAGCTGATCTATCAGATCAACTCCTCCCTTGCCATAGTTGCATCCTCACACTGTTTCGGGAGTATTCATGGGAACATAACTTTTGGAGTCTTTTCCCATCTTTGTACGACTATCCTCAGGAAATGTGATGCGAATGCTACACCTTTATTGGCGCCCACCCACTTTACTAGATCAACATCTTCGTTGAGGCTGTTGAACTCCTTTGGGAAATCTTCTATTATTTTTCTTGCAATGCTTTTTAGGTAACAGGGGAGGTTTTCCAAATTGGTTTATTCTGGTGGTACCAAAAGCATTTATGTTTCGTTTTTTTTAATAACTGCAACAATCTATAGGAATTTAAATAGTTATCAAAAACTACTCGTGTCCATGAGTTTTTATTCTCTCTGCGACGGAAAGTTCCAATTGCGGCCCATGGCAACCTTTCGCCTGGGCGATAAACAATTGTTTTCTTCTTTGAGAATATGGCAAACCCGGCTCACTTCGGCCGCAATTGGGCTATTGCCCTCTGCGACATGCACGACTACACCTGCAGCTTGGCTATGAGCCTTTTGCACAGTAGCATTGAGTTCTACTGTTTTATTTCCCCCTGATAAATTAAGATTGTGATTTATATAAATGTCTTATTAAATTTTACGATTCGGATTAAAACTAACCGGCATATAAATCAAAGTTTAAAAAAATAATTATGCGTATACTACCCTAATTTTATTTGTTCAATCTAATTACAAATTTGGATTGCGGGTGGGTGTTCCTTTTCGCTTTTAATTTCAAAGAATATAAAGTGCATAAAATGTGTCTATTCACTCTCAGGTTAATTGGTGTGACATGCTGACACACTCTCAGTGTGTCTGTGCAACGCTTTGGGGAATGACGTATCACATTTACGTCACGCGGTTGACGTTCGAACGTCACACTCTCGACGTAGTTTGCGGTCGCAGTGACACGACTCAACGGATAGCTTATCTTTAAAAAATAGATAGAGGAGGGAAAAAAAAGTAAAACATTACTTTTTTTTTGTTTCATAAAAGTGGAAATATACGACAACTTCTAATTTCGACAGCTGTGTATTCTTTGTCGTGTTGCATTGCGGAATGGTGACAATTGTATATTTATAATTTAAAGCTACTCAATTCTATAATAATTTTAAAAAAAAGGGAGGATCCTTGAATATCTTTCAACATCACAGCTTGTTTGTGTGGTATAATATGAAAGTAAGTAGTGTATTGTTGTTGTATGAGAATATTGCGTTAAAAGTGATTCAGATCCTCGAAAGCAAATGCGCCAACGGCCCCATTATATGCACGTGTATTGGACGTCATTTCTACCATTTCCATCTCTCGTCATTTGCACGTCATTTCCACTTAGGATGTTTGGGTGTGGTGAGATATGCATTTCGACGCAATTTTTAAATCATTATACACGAGGAGGAATATTTAAGAATATGGTATTTCATTTTATTCAACCCCATGCGAAGAACAGGTGTTTTTGCTTGTACAGTAGACTCTCGGTGAAATGATTCCTCACACCTTTAAAAATGCATGCTCAATTTGGAAGAAGCTTTAGTCATTTTTGACGAAACAGGCGCCTGCTGAATGCTCTAATGAAATATTTCGTCAAACTGAGGAAATTCATCTTGTCGTTTTTTTTTTTACGAAAATTATTTCGTCAAAAATGATGAACGTGTCAAATAAAAATCGACAGAACCAGGGATCTCTCGGTCCGAAGTCGCGCGCGCTATCGACTGACCCTGAAGAGCTCTTTTGAATGGTGTCTATATTCATATTAGAACCGAATGAGCTGATACCACCGAAAAGGAATCGGAGGTAATTACTTGAGCTAAAAATGTGAGGATTCTTGTTTCGTCAAAAGTCTAGTGATTCAATGATGGTCTTGACAATCGGAGAATGCTCAGAAATGTGTAATATTTTTGAGAGTTCACGGGATCATTGCGGAGTGGTCGTTATAACAAAGGTGAAGAGTTTAAGTAAAAACTATTGCGTAGAAAATAATCAACCCATTGTAAGGAAGCTGTCACTATATCGACGGGTAGTTGTACGTCTTGTGTATTGCATTTATAAAAAAAAAAACAATCTGGATTTGTGTGTTTTGGATAAAAAATCTCTCATTGTGAACTCAAATGCTTGGTGTGTGTGTCGTCAACACACGAGGACAATTAAGTGCTTCTGAAACAATTAGGGATTTTATGCTACTAAGTACTTCCTGGAAATAACTAGGTAATTTCATGAAATGGGAATAAATAAAAAATATTTTAATCACTATTTGGATAAGCAATTAAATCCAAAGTTTTACATTTATATACCTGATATTTTTTATATCAATTTTGAGAATATATTGGTTTTGTTTAAATTATTTTTTTGTTATGTAGACGACAGCGCAACTGTTTCAATAAGATCAGCAACCTAAAAGGCTCGCGTACAAGTTTGTTTTCCATATATATATATAAATATAAATAAAAAGAAGAGTGTGAGATTGTAAAAACAAGGGGTTCACAGTCATGAGATCTCTACCCCCCCCCCCCCCAAAGTAGAAATAACTTCTTACTAAAACCTAATTATAATAATATACTGTACAGGGTGGCAACATAACCGGGAAATCGGGGAATTATCATGGAAATTTTTAATTCTGGAAATATCAGGGAACTTTTCAAAATTTCACAAAAAAAACCCAGGGAATTTTTCAATTTTGGATTGTTAAAACGGCAATTATCGTCTGTTATGCCCTCCATTCTGTGTGATTTAATTGTCAATATTTTCTTTCAGTTCTGAATAAGTATTTAAGAAAAAAAAAAGCACGGTTATGCGCATTTTTAGATTTACAGTTTTATTTTTGTAAAAACGTGAACCACTGCTAGATGAAAAAGCAAAAGCAAAGATTTTGGACCTTGAATTGTAAGCAACATGTGAGGGGCTAATAAATATGGGATTTATTGAAGATTGGAATAGGAAATATGAAGCATATAAAACATTTAAAATTATCTGCAAAAGAAATAATTTAAAAAAACATGCTTTTTTTTTCATTTTCTGCTTCCAGAGAACATGTTTAATTACTGTCACAACTGCATAATTTGTGTTGTATCCATAAATTATTATTTTAACTGTCAATAAGTATTGCTTTAATTTGTCATTCATAATGCAATATATTTATAGTATTATTGTAGCGTGGATACTTTGTTTCTATACAAAGCATGTATTACAACATTTCTTAATGTAATTGTAAAATCAGGGAATTTTTTGTGATACCATCATGGAAATCAAGGAAATATCAGGGAACTTTTTTTCCAGATTGTTGTTGCCACCCTGCTGTAACAAGGGAATATTTCACCAATGTAGCATTGTAACATTATGTAACTATTTAATCTAAACAAATCTACAGTTTTATTCCGAGAGTGATGAAATTTTGCACACTTGACCTTCAAAACAAGACGAAGGTCATTGTCTACATGAGATCCTTACTTAGTTCTAATTGTTCTAACCGTAGTTCTAATTATAAAGACATTATTGCATTTGAGGGGGGGTTGCACGTGCAGTGTGTCCCGGGCCTTGTAACAGCCCCTGCCTTTGCGCCGCACAGTCTTCTTTCGGGAAGAGATTCCTGAATCGATATCCTTTTATTGGATTCACCTTTTCTTCTTCCATCGATCTCTTATATAGACGATTCAGGGCTTCAACAGGAATAGAAGAGCCGGTATATTTTTTTTCTCCTTTCCTATGCCCCTTTTTTTTTTCTACGGCGGTTAATTGCTTTTAGACTGTTGTATGGTTGACGTCTTTTCCGATGACATGTCTGTCTTGCGGCGACATGTGGCAATCCTTGCTTTTTGAATTCGCATTTTTTAAAAAATATTTTTTGTTTGTTTGAGGGGAGAGACGTAGAATGGAATAAATAGGGTGAAATGTCTGATAAAATTGGAAATTTTGTATGGGAAGATAAAAATGTGTATGAAACGCCCGGGGGTTGAGAGTCAGAAATAGTTTTTAAAATACTTGGAAAATGTCAGGATGTTTGGTTTTAGGTTCACTGAATGGTCTGTAGAACTTACCGAGGTGTAGTGTTTTGGTTGTGGGGTTTTTCATTATTAAGATAATTAACTTTATTTTACACTAGATCTAGATGTGTACCCGGCGTTGACAATTAGATGGGAATTCCCAACTATTTTTTTTTACCTACCAAAATTGAAGACGTGGGCGCAAGAACCAGGCAGCTCCGCTTTTTTCTGATGTACACTTTTTTACTTGCTTCTTATAAAGAAAAAAAAATCTTCTCTCTATTTGTGTAAGAACCAGACAGCTCTATTTAATGGCGATAGATGTATAAAGGATATGTCCGCCGTGAACAATTTTGAAAACTGGAGCTGTCTGGTTCTTACACCTACATCTTCAATTAACGTATTATATAGAATATCATTTAAAGATTCAGATGAGCGTTTCCCTCAAATTCGCGAAAAATGCACTTACACATGTTTGCACTAAGGCAGTTGGCATACTCTTCGGACAGTTAAAGTTTGATTATCGTATGGTTAGAATTAAATTCGAATGAAGCGTTTCCGCTTTCTTGCGCACGGTCTTTTAGTGACGTCAATATTTATTAAGTAACCTGTCCACTCCCGAAGGATATACAGGTGTCTTAATGTGACACAGTTTCAACAACGGCAACCCCCCTCAGTCGAACGATTATTTCAAACCTTTGCAAACTTTGTAAGAGTGAGAGGTTTTGCCGTGACATGCAGACTGCAAAGTACAAATCGTTTACAATGTTTTTTAAACACCATAATATGGTGGAGCAACACGCTCTTGTAAATATTACATATAATACATTTAGTTCAAATGGTTACAAATTTTCAACCATGCTGGGAGTAATCACTTAGTGACGTCAATAAGAAAAGCACGTTTGACGTTGCTAATCAGATATTTATATACTAATCAGATCAGGGGGGGGGGGGGGGGGCTTATCTCGATTGGATTCACGCCTTGTGTTCTGTTTTATCTTCGAACTCTGACGACAGATCGAGATGCCTCGTTGACATATCTGTTACTTTCGCCCCAGTAGTAGTGTTTGCTGTCAAGAGGGCTCTTGTTCAGCCTCCGCAGACGCTTTACGATAAGAGGCCCGATGCGGGTTGTGAAACCGATCAGTTGGCCACTGTGTATTTCACATTGAAATGAAACATGTTGCGGTTTGTAGAAGAGCAATTTCTTACCTTAAGGGATTTTTTTTTTGTTAAAATAATAGTTCGGAATCTTCTAAATATGCTTGCAATATTCTAGAATTTTTTTTTTTTTAATGAGTTATTTGAGTTTTTATGCTGGAAGAAAGTTTTTTCGCAGTGTTTGGTTTCGAGAACGCTAAGGATTTTTTTATTTTTAATGATAATAATATAAAAAAATTATAATTATAAATGTATAATTATAAATGTATAATTATAAATGTATAATTTTTAAAGCATATTGTAAAATATGAATATATTATAAAATAGCATGAAATTAGCTGTATGAGTAACAGTTTTAATTTTAATTTTTAAGGAAAACTTGTGTTGTTATTATGAATAACTATTTATATAAAAATCAAATACATGTAGTATAGATAATTTTCTGAGAAAACATTTTGGTAAAAAAAAACATAAACATTTAAAAAGGTCTTAGCGTTTTGAAAAAAATACAAACAAATCTGGAATTTTTGTGTGAATTATTGTTCTTTTATATAAATATAAATAATTTACATTAAAACTTTGATTCAAATAGACAAAAATTTAAAAAAAAAAAAAAAAAAAATAGATGCTACCGTGTGCTTTTAAACGTATTAGTGACAAGAGTCATATTGGTATGGTATGTGTACCGATTTCTAAATCCACTATTATAGTGTTTAGTGCACGATACTTTCAACTAGCGGTTGTTTTCACAATGTGGAGAACTATAACAAGACTTCAATTAAACTAGGATTAGCATTTCCGTTTTATTAAGTAATGAATTCAGGGTGAAAACATTTATATATTTATTTAATGAGTAGCTGAATTTTCGTGACCGGCAAAGCCAGGGATTACTTGCTCTGATTATAGCGAAACGGTTTACAAAGACTTATATTTCGCGGAAGGATACATTTGGTTAGGTTCTAATAAAATGAAAGGGGCGGTGGACAGCAGTGGCGGCTCGTCCACTACGGTAAGTACAGCCGGTCTGCACCTAAATTCAGTATTTTAAAACTAAAATCAGATAATTTAATAATTTTCTAAAATGAAGATTATAATTGAAAAGGAAATTTCTACGGTAGTAAACAAAATCTCCGATAAATAGCAAGCCTGTTAATGTACAATTCAGGAGGGGAAAAACTCCATTCAATCCAAACTGCAGCCAAAAAGCGAAATTCGAAATCTGCCGCATCGTTGCCATCTACGTAGTATGGAGATTCCTCCCCGTGCTAATGCATTGCATTTGTGAGAAGGTACAGCCGAAATGAATTTTCTTGTTTTAGCTGCACTTGAGATTCGATATGCTGATTGGCTCGTCCGTGAAACGCTGGTATGGGTGGGTGAAACGATAACTTACGAGAATATCTCCAAACGGAAATGGTTTTCGTGATAAATTTACTGCGTGCTGTTGTTTCAGGACATGGTCCTGCTGTTGTTTTGTTATTTAAGTTAATATTAAAATTGACTGATTCGCTGGTTTAAAAGAAAGAAAGATTGCTTTAATTTTAAAAAAAAAATAAGTGTTTTCTATTTTTTTCGCATGTTATCATTTCGTAAAAATTTAAAGCAAACTTTGATTTGAGTAGTAAATAATAAAGAATTTCCGTTCATGTATGGGTTGTGAAAAATAAGGGGGATTCACAGGATTTCGGCTGCACTAATATTTTCGACCACGGACCGCCACTGGTGGACAGTTCCAATTTGGAAGAGTTCCGTTACGGGGAATTGTATCTGTTACAGAACTGCCATAGCTACCAACTCGACAATTTCGTAATCGCCAACCAGAATAAAGATAATGAGAATTTTGTGCATTAAGTGTGTGTGTTTGGGCTATATTTCCAATGTGTGTTGTATATTTGGTTATAAGAAAAAATGTAAGCTTTGAGGGTGCTACTTTTCAAAATTCACTTAGAATCTAAAAAATGACACATGCTATTGAACTAAAGAAAGTTATCACACCATTTTATTTAAAGCCGGTTTATTGTAAGCCAAAATAATTTAAAAACGTTAATGCTAGAGGTGAATTTAACTAAAATACGAAGTTACAAAGAAAAAGCCAAACATAAAGTGCTTTAAATGAACACATATCAGCAACTTAAAATACTAATGAACAAAACATATGTTCAACTTAAATACCAAAACCACATCGTCGGAATAGTACTACAATTAGATAACTCCATAGGAAGATTCAGCATCTAAGTTCCTAGTACTCACCCGTAGATATAACGTGGGGCGAGTTCTTCCAATAGACAGTGGTTCCCAACCTTTAGGTGACGCGAACCACCGTGTTGAAAGTTAGACATTGCATGGACCACCACATTCTATGTATATAAAACATTCAGGAACTAAATGTACATGTAATTCATATATTAAATATTATATGTGTCCATAAAGTTGATTATTACATTTTGAAATGAATGGAATAAAGTGTATTTCTTTGATTAAATGAAAAATAGTGATTATATTTGAAATTGCATCATTTCACCAACTTCCATGTACTTATGTAAATGCAGCATACTTTTAAAAGTGTATTACAGATATACTTTTAAAGCTGCAAGTGGAAGGATCCCACTTACAGTTTTCATTCCAAAAATTCAAGTTTAATAAATACAATATATTAGCAGAAAGAAATATAGTATTTTTTTTCAACAAAATATGAAAAATAATGCATTTTGGTCAAACCTCTAGGATATAAGGTAAAGAAAAGAATGTATACAAAATTGCGTATTATTGCACAACATGTTATTTATTTTATACTATTAAAAAGCTGTGATTTTCTTATTAGATTGTTGGCATAAAAAAAAATAGAAAACATTATCGAATAATGTCCGACTTATTTGTTTATTTTTATTTATTTTTTTGAAACAGAAAAACATTTTGATTGTTGAAAAGTTTTGCGACCACTTTGGACCCTCTCGCGAACCACCGGTTGGGAACCACTGAATTAGGAAATGGAAATCTTATTTTTTCTTCCCTTCTTTTCAATACTTTTTCTTAACCATTTAACAAACGTCAACCCCAATTACCCCCTTTTTATTTACTCGTCTCTTATGTAATTTGTCTAGAATATGGTCTAGTGTCGGTCCTGCTACTAACTCCCCAAGATTATAGTTATTTAGAGAGTTCAAGTCTAGTGTCGGAGTCCAAATAGTTCGGGAGTTGTCTGCTCGCGAAGCAGCAGACCCGTGACGATCTGGTTGACATTTCCTCGTGGTAATGGAAGCTTTTGTTGTAACTGTGCAACTTTGTTCTCCCGCGTTGTTTTATTCTCGTTTGGGAGGGAGAGACCTTGGAGACAACGAAAATAGTCTCTTCCGACGATGACGTGTCCTTCTTTCGTCTGATGCCCACCTGTTCGTCTCGCCCCTCCCACACCTCGCACCTGTCGGGTGAGAATACTCGCTGCTTGGAATTTTGACATTTTCATGAGGTACAACTGAATTGGGATATGGGACAACAACACGTGCTGTAGTTGGCCTGACCGTGTGAGGGCCTGTAGGAAGGTAGGAAAGGGACAATGCCCGGTCCTTTATGTTCTATTTCAGCAGTTGAAAAAAAGTCATTTTCTTATTGTGAATTAGCTGCCTCGATTCCAAGTAGTTTATATAAGAGTAGCCAAACTGCAATAGGTGTTATAGCCAAAATTTCGAAAAATTATATTTTTGCATCAATAGTTACTTTATAACTTAAAGCTTCAATTTTGAAATATAATAAAGACGCCAAAACTATTTTTTACTAATAAAAAAAACTTAAAAAGACAATCAAAAGTAGTTATATCCACGTTGTGTATAGACGCAAAAGTTGTTTTATCCAAAAGTTGTTATATCCTCTGAAGTATATGTAAGTTTGTGGAATGCGTGAATCCTAAATGAAACTGAAGTCTTCATTAATTAGAAACGTGATACTTGTTTCTCTGTGGCAATCCCTCAATTTTGTACACTGCTTATGATTTTTGTTGTTGTTCGAACTTGTGCTTTAGTCACTTTTTTTTATAACACATGTAATGCTGTTCTTTTCGCTTTTAGTGACTGAACGTGGGACTTCTATGTTTATCCCAAGTCTATTCTAAATTCAAAAAGATGTCAGGAACTTAAAAAGAGTTAATTTAACTCTATGGTGCAGACGATGATATATCGTCCCAATTATTTGAAAAAGCTAATTCGTTGTACGAAATGTGATGTACATACTTAAATCACTGAAAAAAAATACCTGAATAGTGTTTCCTTACAATTTTTGTTGCACGTATTAGTGATATACAATTTAATTCTCCGCATTTATGTAAAATTTGGAGTTAATCCAATCAGAACTTTTTGATTATGTTTAATTTACCTAGAGCTTAATTTTTGGAAAGCAGTTTACGATATTCCTACGCCCGACAAAGTTAACAGAAACTTTGTGCTATATTCAAAGCTTATGAGGGAAAAATGCTTCAACGCGTGTATGGCGAAATGGAATAGTGTTGATTCAGCAGTTTTATTAGTTTAAAATTGAAACCATTCGCGAAAGTTGTTAAATCCAAACGATAAATTTTATATTTAATAATTCCATTTTAAGAATTTGTAAAAGCTAAATTTATGTAGATGGCTTTTAAATTCTATTTTTCAATGAAAACTTTGTAAAATATGACAGATCTTTTTATAAATTAAAAAAAATTATTACATTTTCGATAAAACAAATGCACAAAGAAGGGGATTTTTGATTTGTTGAAATATGTATATAGCAGCTTGGGTCTTGAAAAAAAAGTTGGTGGTGCATACATTTGCAAAAGGTGTCGTGTGAAAATATAAATTTAGATGATAAATTACACATTTTAGTAAAAGATTGTATATTTTTTTTAAAAAAAAATTGAGTTTTTCGCGATTTACTTATAAAGCATTTTGTGTATATGACATCTTATGCAAGTATACAATGCATTGGAGAGTCTCATTTTTCTAATCCATGACCTTGAATATTTCTAACCATATTTAAATGATTTCTATTTCAAACGTACGTTATTGTAGTAATTAAAAAAGTATAAGTGCTATTTTCATCGGACTTAGTGCTGAGCGTCTCTTTGTCAACGAATTTTAATTGGTCAATATTATTACAGTAATTTCAATTATTACTCTTGCTAATTGTTTTCAGTACATGGCACTCCTTTAAACTCGTTTTTTTTATCATAATCAATTTTTTGCAAATATGACATATTCAAAACAAGTCAGTGTTAGTGCTGAAATCCCATTATGACTGATCCTCCGCATTTCATTTACTTAAAATACCGTCTTTATCGTCATTAGTATTCAATAATAACTTTTCAATTCTCTGTTCCGATTCGTACTGAAACGTAACTCGATACAAAATGTATTTATAGTGAAATTTCTCCCCTTTCCAATCGCTCCCATAATAAAACGTTTGACAAATGCGTTTAACGAATAAAATGTCCATCTACTCGAATTGTCGTTAAATTGATTATATTTACTTTCGGAAACATCCGTTGGGTGGGGAAAAAAAAGTACTCTGAATATTTTAATCTTTCGTCGTCGCATAGGAGAGAGGAAGAAGACAAACATAATCTCCATGGCCCTTCGATTGAAGGAAGAAGTGGTTTTTCCGAAGGATGATTTCGGAGTCTTTTAAAAGCTTCTCTATTATTTTTTGTTCTATTTGAGAATCTTCCAATCCCGTTATGTGTCACCGTCTCTCTTTTTAAAAGGATTAATCGCTCCTTGTTCGAGGCTAGACCTCCCCCTCAATCCTTTTTTCTCCGGAGAAAGAGACCGGATTCGCTCCTGGATTTTAATTCGGGAGATGTCCGCGCGCCGTTTTTCGGGACAGAAATAGCGCCTTTTCCCCTTCTCTCTCTCTCCCCGGACCGCTTTTCAGGTGTTGCGGCCTTAATTCGTGAATGGAAAGTTCTTTTTTGGTGTGTGATTTTATTCGCTCTATCCCCCTTCCCCCCATCCTTGCTTTATTTTACCGTTGTGTCTTTTTATCTATTAAAAGGTGTTAATGTATTGGGATGAATAGCGTGGCTCATGAGTAGATGCATTTTTAGTGGTTTATTTTTTTTTATATACGAATACATCTTTAACCCTCTAACGGATCAGCAAAATATTGAATCTGTAAGTTTGTATTCACTGCAGCAGAGTTCAATTTATATTTCCAACTCATTTTTTTTTAATTATTTCTATAGAGGAAGAATTTAAAATGTTTTAAATTAAAAAAAATATTAAAGTAGAGCTTTTTTTATCGACTTTCTTATTGTGTGTCTTTTGGGAAAACTGGATATACACGAACAGATATATATGTTCGTATCAGTCAAATGGTTAAATTCGGTCAGTTTACCGTTATTTGTCTAAAAACCACTGTTTTCAAGTTTTCTACCCATAGCTAGAATAGACGTTACCAGTTGCAATTCCTCCTTGTCCTATGTTACAATCTGCTAAACATGAGTGTTAAAGACTTTCGTTACTGATTTTAAAGAAAGCCCTTAGTTTAAATTATTAAAATGTTTCATCTAGAAGACAATTTTTTTTAATTTGGTTTAATTTTAATGATAAATTTGAAGTAGGCGAAAAAGGAAGTTAAGCTATTTGTAAAAAATTTTGAATTCTTATAATATAGCTAATGTGATAAGCTTGTTTATAAATGTGTAATTCGAGTTTGTTTAAAAGATAAATAGGTATAACTTAAGAAAATTTAGATATATCTTAAATACCCAAGTCATTTTTTCTTTCATAAATGCTCTAAATATGTAAAATTCTGGGTATTTATAAAATATGGATTCTGAATGGTCTGTAAAATATATGTTACAAAATGAATATACATTACATAAATACAACGTCGTGGTTTTTTTTAATTCATGATTTTTTTTTACACCTTGGTAGCGGCAGAGAAAAAAAATTACCCATTGATACACGACATGTAACAAATGCACGAAACGTGTAATTTGAGACGGGTATTTATATGATGTAGGGGCGAGTAACTACTCATTTTTTTTACCCTACCCTCTGGGTATTCATCACACACACATGTGTACAGTAATTAAACATATTAAGAAAAAAATCTTATTTTAAATTTTAATAAAAATTTAAGAAATCGATTTAAATCAAAGAAATCTGATTTAAATCGAATCAATTTTTTAAATATTTATTTCAAACAAATCAGGATTTTTTCAAACATTGATCTTAACCCACCAGTACTCAAGCATTTTTTGCAATTGTAAAAGTTATTATTTAAATATTTGAAAGTTTAAATAGTTTTTCTATGCATGTTTTTATATAAAAGTTTTTTTTCTTTTAAATCTTTATAAATGTTAAAGGATAGCTTGTAAGTTGCACCTCAAATCATCATATTTGAAAAATGGAGTATTTTTATTAATTTAAATTGGGCACATTGCTAGAACAATTTATTTATTAGGGCCTGTATGAACAGTTTTGAGAGTGAGTAACTTCAAACTTTGACTGCCGCGTGATTTATATGCAACTCGCACTATATTGTAATTTTGCATTGGAATTAACCAGCGTGGCAGTCAAAGTGTTAAAAAATGTGTTACTCTACAATTTCATTCGTATAAAACATCTGTTCCCCTTTTCTAAGTATTTTTTATTATATAGTGTTAGTAGTTCTAAGTATATTTTTATATAGTAAAAAAAAAGTTAAAAAATCAACGTACGTCAGTAAGATTAATATCAGTTTAATGAGTCAATGATTTTTGCAAGTAGCCCTGTTATACTACCACATATATTTCGATTTTTATTAAAAATATTTCCGTTCCATTTCATCTACTAAATGCATAAAAAAAAATACTTTAATGTAACTCTTTCCTATTTAAGGGGAAGTTATTCTTTTTATCGAGTGGTTCTGTTTTATTTATTATGCGTGTGTACTTAGTCTGGGTTTCTCTCTTTTGGAACAGGTTTCTCCGATGCCTGCTGTGAAAGATGTCGTCTATTGACAGGTGAGTTGAATGTACTTTTCATTTTCTATTGATAAATAATAAGTTATCTCCTTAGGTAGGTTTCACACGGAAGATTGTCAGCAATCACACATTCTATAGTAATCATCGCGTTCACACGTTGTGATATTTCTTGTGTAAACGTGATAATTTTACACAAATTAAAAGTAAAGTGCTTCGAGTCTCGAAAAATTCAAAAATATGGTGCATAGTTCCCGGGTCTTTCTTTCAAGATAAGACACCGGACCATCGCCAATAGCCCACTATGCACCTCTAGTGCGACGCTAATCAACCAAACATGAATTTGCTTTAAGAATCATTTTTGGTTAGAGCAGTGCGGGTTTCAATCCTGCAAATTTCCAAGAATGAGTTCGTTATATGAACTTAATCTTAGAGACTCATTCTTTGATCTTTTCCAAGCAGTGCTTTTTGAGTCATGGCCATTGTTTTACTTTTAACCATTTTTGGTCATCTAAGGATCCCTGCTAGTCTGGTTTCAGGTATCCTGGAAAATTATAACAAGATCTCATTGATGTTATATTTTGAGCTGATAACATGCTTTTTTTATATCAATCATCTAACAATTGGGTCCCGCATGTTAACTCTTGATCCCGCATGTTGGTCCCGCATGTTAACTCTTGAATACATCGTGCAAGGTGATTTAGTAATATGTTTTATATTTACGTTCTTTTTATGGAACAGTTATATTCGTTCCTGATATTTCTTATTTTTAAGATAAATAAGAAAGTTATGCAGGAAGCTGAATATTAATCTCAGTATATAGAACATATATTTTGTGGTTTATGACATTTGAGTTTGTTTGAAACCAAAAGGGGGGGGGGGGGGTGCAAGAGTGTCTTTAAAAATAAAAAGAGTTACGTCCGATTACGGATTACATAGGAAATGTTAGTGGCAAAGGAATACAAGTAAATGTATGTCAAGTGCTGAGATATAGCGGCATAAGAGTAAACTACTTCAAGAATCAGCTGTTTCGTTTTAACTTTAAAGACTGCGTTTTCACAAAATGATGAAATTGTCACTTGTAGCCCTTGGCTTCTCACCCCCTCATTTGGCAAAAAGATTTGTGAGAAATTTCAATTTGAAAAAATTTTTTAGATCAACGTGCTTGTGCTTTTATATGACAAAAATAATTTATATTAAGGTTTTTGAGAGAATAACTTTTTTAAACTCAAAATTATGTTGTTCTATTTCATTTTGAAGAAGAAGAGAGAGAGAAAAATATAACGTCATTTTTTTGTTGACTTACAAGACGACACTCGTGGGGGGGGGGGGGTGCAAAGGGTTCATAAAATATATTGATATCCAAGTGATGTCGTTCTTTTCAGCGGAGTTAAATAAAGAACGAGCTAACGAAAGACACGCGTTTTTCATCTTCACGAGTGTGCAGTTCTCGTTTAATTTGAAGAACCAAAGAACGGGTTGTTATTTTGGTAATTGAGAGTCGCTACTCGAGTCCATAGGGAAAGGAAAGATCGAGATATTGGTGGGAGATTTACGGAACCGGCTATTCTTTTTTATTCACTTTTTCATAACTCAAAGTGCACTTAAAATACTTAATAATTGAATAAAATATTTTTTTTAAAAGAATCTCGCGAACACTCTCCTCGCGTCACCGCAAGGGAAGAATATATCAATTAGATCCCAGTCGCCTTCTTGATCTTCGAAGATGAAGCCCCCCACCCCCTCCCCCCACCAATCTACTCAGGCACACACACACACACTCACGAGAAGCCAAGTGCAAGAAGGAGTCTCTAAAGACATTTGTGAAAAGCTCTCTCTCTCCCTCTTGCATTCCGTAGAAATAGAAGGAGGTGGGGGGGGGGGGAGGGGTCCCTATTATGTTATTTCGTCTCTCTGGGCGGATGGAAAATAAAGCGATTCTAAAAATAGTCCTTTCTCCTCTTCCTCCTCCTCCCCTTCTTCTTCCTCTGGGGGATCTTTCGCTTGGTTCCGCCTCTTCTTCTTCTTCCATCTTTTAAAGAAGAAGTGGAAGAAAAATATTGCGCGAGTTTTTCTTCTTTTTTTTCTCTTCCGAGAGAAGAATTCTTTGTCTTTGGGTGAGTCCACGCGGCGTCCCACTAAAGGGGGGGGGGTTAACCCCCCCCCCCCCGCCCTTTGTTGTATTGTTTGAAAAAAGAAATTCTTTCATATTCTAAAAATGGTTATGGAAGAATGAATTTTTTCATTTGTTTTGGCAGTGTGTCCCGGGGATCCAATAACGAGTGAATATCCGATTCTAGTTGGTTAATGAACGTCGCACTAGAGCTGCGCGATGGGCTATTGCATATCAGATTGTAAGCTGTGCTATGAATCGAATGCGACCCGTATTTCGTTGGAAGTATTTATTGCTGGTTCAATCCTTCAATTAAAGAGTTTAATGACCCTTCATTTATTACGTCACACTATTTTACATTTCTTTGTAAATGTCTCGTGTCGTGTCACGCACTGTCACGTTAGCCTTTTCTTCCCCCCCCCCCCCCCCCTTGGAGGAGATGTAACAACTGGATAATTCCAGTTTTTGAAATTGTTCAGGAAAGACAAAAAACACTGAACGCGCGCCTGTTTTTTTTTTGCGTTGTATAATACAAAAGTACAGCTCTTTTTGCTTTATTTCTCTCTAGCCAGTGCTTAGAGCTGTCTGTTTCTTGCACCATTCGATAGAGGTTTTTTTTTGTTTGTGAATAAGTAAAGAAAGTGTAAATAAGAAAAAGTGGAGATATCCGATTCTTGCACCCACGTCTTCAATTTTAGCATTTTTTGACATTTTGCTACGTCACACAACCACTCGCATCTCTCCTCCAATGTCACGCCACACTCATGCATGGTAGGCCCTCTCCCTTTAAGGGGATGCGTATCGCATTCACATCTATTAAAGTCATAATAATTTAGAGTACCCGTGTGTGGCTATAGTAAAAGATATACTACCAGGATAAAAACACCAGGTTACTCTTATAGAAGGATTCATTTGGACACTAGAACTTTGTGACAAATCTCAATTAAAATAAATACATTAAAACTTATTAAAATGGATGTGTTATAAACATTGAAGGAAAATATTTTTCATGTATGTACAAAAATGCATTGTAACAGACGAAGAAATGTCTGAATGTAAATAATTAACGCGCGTATTGTCGACCAATGAGAGAAAGTCGTTAGATTTTTCGAAAGTACAACCTGGGGTCTTCCACGAATTTCAAATTCGTCGTCGAGCGGAGGTTGTGAATAAGGTTCCGAGGTAACCCTCTGTTTTTTTTTTTTTTCAATTGTCGGTTTTCGTAACCCACGGTTAGAGACCGAATGAGAGTTTGGAATATAGCTATGATTTTCAGTTTCGACTTTTAAAGTTGCCAGCATTATGCAACTGAAAAATGATTGTTACTAGGAAACATGAGCGTTGTGTTCTACCCTACAGCGAGTGTTACCAAACAGTGTAACAAACCAAAAAGAGGATTGCGTAACAATCCTCTGAGAGTTGTCGAAGCCCCCTAGTTTTTTAAAATTATTTTAAAAATTTAGAAATCTTGCGTGGAGAAACGTTTTTAAAAAAATATTTCCAAGACTTTGAACGTGCCTTTGTAGCTTAGTCGATAAGTTAACGCTCTGGAGTTTGGAATCATAGGTCGCGGTTTGGAATCCCTAAGGGGATTACTCAATTTTCTTTAATGTATATGCCTTAAATAGTTCCTCAGCAATGCGTGGCCAAACAGCTAGTCATAAAAGGCAATAGCCCAATTGCGGTCGAAGGGAGCCATGTTTACCATATTCTCAGAGAAGAAAACAATTGTTTATCGCCCAGACAAAAGGTTGCCATGGGCCGCAATTGGAACTTTCCGTCTTGAAATTGCGCGTGTACGGGAAGTGGATAGTAACCGGCGGCGTCAGACATTACAGCTTGTTTATCTTCCTTCTTTTGGTTAGGTGTTTCGTTGGCTCCCAATGCTTATTTCTATATCTGAAATCTGCTGAAATGAAGTTTCAGGTGCAACCATTCTGACTGCAAGCAAGACGCGATTTTTTTTTACTACATTTTATTATTTATCTTCTGTAACTAATCGTCTGTAAAAATTCATATAAAAAAAATCCGAAGATTTTTTTTAATCTTCCCTTTGAAGGAGAACGAATCTTTGTTCAAAAATGCAGGAGTATGGTTTTTTTTTTTCTCTGAATGCTCCTACCTTTTCAAAAGGGGGGAACACCCGGTTAATTGGAGGTTCTTTCGGTCTAGGCAGAGTGAGGTTGCCGGATATCATTAAAAGTTGCCGCCCGGACGTGCACGTGCCCGGACTGACGAGGCTAATGAGGGGGGGGGGGGGGCACTCGTCAAAAATAGACGGCAACGAATGAGCGGAGAGGAGCATCCAAATTTAAAACGGAGGGGTGGGGGAAGCCTTGTCATCGTTGCTGACCCCTTCTTTGAGAGAAAACCCTGCAACAAAAGGACTGAAAATCTTCAAACGATCGTCGTTTTCGAATTCTAAATATACAGGGTGGTCACAAATAGTTGGGCGTTGATCTGCTTCATTGTTTAACTACAGATAACTAACTACTGTTTTTTTCTATACTTTAACTACTAAGGCTATGCGACTTGTATAAAATATAAGCGAAGTAGTTGGGCAATGTTTTGTTATGCAAAAAAAAGGAATCTGTATACGAGTCGAAGCATTTAGGCAAAGTTATTTGCGTTTTCGTACGCATCTCCTCAATGCAACTTGAACACGTTTTGAATGAACATATTCGGACGTTTTGAATCTCCTCTGCTAGCTAATAAGTCAAGTCACAGAACTCTTTTCCCCTTGCGTGCTGTTTCCCTGCTCAGTGCGTACGCTGCAGGATAAGACCGTTTCAAGTTGAACTGCATGCTGCAAGGGGAAGTGTCGGATCAGCGTTATTAGCGGAATAAGCGTCACATACTTGCGATAATGTTTAATTATTCGGACAGAAATGGAGACAAAATTGTGAGATACATGAGAATTAATAAATGAATCCTCCAGAGTTTTCCCGTAAAAGTGAACAAAATGTGTCGTAGTTTTATTAAATGTATCCGTATTTCTTGTGTCATTTGATGCTTATTTACTAGTAATTGTTAAAAAAAAGTTTTAAAGTTTAAATTTATTTCGCAGTAAATGAATGTTATCGTGCACTTGTAAATGTTATCGGAACTGTTAATTATATTTTTATTTTTTATCTAATCTTTTTTTTTTTCTTCTTGTGACGTGAAATCAGCTGTATGGGGTTATTAGGATATAAACATCATATTACATTTTCAAGGTCTATTCCGAAACTTACTTTTGGAACGTACGAAAAACGTGCGAAGCGTGCTATGTTTTTGTGTTTATGTTATTATTTTCTGTTTGAATGCACATAATTAGACCAAGGTACATTCTACACTGACGCTTTTAACGTGCGTTAGCTTTTGAAAATGCCTTTCTGATTGGTGAATACAAACCACGTGATTTATTTCGACCCAATAGAGAGCCATTTTCAGAACCTTACGCGCGGTAAAAGCGTGTACGCGTGCGTAGAATGAGCCTAACAAAATATTTTTAACTATTGTTACAGGTGTTTATTGTGTGCATAATTGTTTAACAAACAAAATGTGGATCGACCGTGATAACCTGATTGTCGCGCTACCGGACTTATAATTGTAAGGTCTTGAGTTCGATTCTAGTCGTCCAACCGAAGACTCGCTTGTAGAAAGAGCTAGTGCACATTAAATCTGTTGTGGCAGAAATATCCTCACGGCGATCGGGGTACAGAAGTTTAGAGAGGTGTACCAACTCAGATGCTTCTCTAATCATCTGACTGATTTAAGATTTCGAGGTTGTGTGTCCGGGTCTCATCCTATGTATATAGGTTTCAATAGCTCGCTGTATTAATTTAGTGTGACGTTAATTAAACCAACCATACTAATTATATTTAGAATTACTAAATCGGGTATGGCTGTGTTGATGCATGTCCAGAAGGGTTTTACGTGAAGCGTCATTTCAGCAGGTAGAAGAAATACAAGTTGGTTGCTCACAGTTCGAAGATTTGCAAGCTTTTAAGTCTGATGCAGCAACCTCCCACATCCACGCCTCGTAAGTGGTATGCTGTTTAACGGTTTTCACGCATCGGTCCCTAATTTTCTCTCGAGCAATATCAAATATATGTCAATTCAACCTTGTTTTCACGGAGTTGGAGTGCCGAAATGGATCCCTATAAAAGTGTAACATAATTTTTCTATGTTTCACTTTAAAAAAGATTAAACCTACTTAAAAATTATTTCATTACTTAATAATTTGACTTAGAAAGAGATTGCTTTCGTACATTTTACGATAATAATTGAAAACACTCGCATATGTTTTCCACTCTTCGGTAATCTATGGAAATGGATATCCGCTCTTCGAACAGGGTTCAACTCTCTCTCCACGGTACAGTGGACGCATCGCAAGGGATTTGCGTACTCGGCATTTTCCGACATCGCCTCTTTTGCGGGGGTTGTAAATCAGGGCTTGCGTGTCGGCATTCCTCTAATCCCATACGAAAGCGACTTCACTGAAATGATGGACCGACCTGCTTTTCCGACATCTGACCTGCACTCATGGATCCTGTGCAATATGCGAATGTTTCTTGCGGTTGGGGAGTTGGAAATCGATGGCATATTCGGTACATTTTGCTTATTTATCGGCAAATGAACCGATCAGGGCCGCCCAGAGGGGTGGGCAACACGTGCCACCGCACAGGGCCTCGCACTTTTTAGAGGGTCCTAAAAGAAAAACGATAAAATGAAATGTTATGGTGGGAATTTGAATTATTTTCAAAACTCATTGCGTAATATTTTATTTAAGTTTTGCCATATATAGAATACTAGCTGTTTGGCCCCACGTTGCTGGGCGTTAGACATATACATTAAAAAAAAAAGTCGAGTGGCCCTCGTTAGGAGTAGAACCGCTCTATCACCTGAGCTAAATAAATCACCCGATCCTTCTAAAGTTGTTTAAATCATTTTTTTAAAAAAATAAACTGAGCCTGAGATGCATATCTTGAGAATGATTGGTACCTATATATCAATTTTCAGCCTTTTATACTCGGAGAAAGTGGGTGTTTTGCGATTCGCAAATGGCAGCTTTTTATTATTATTATAGATATTCTATCACCGATCATAAGTTATACAGCATTCAGGGAATTAACGAACGTTTTTACTATAACTGGAAGTAGATAGGTAATACACAGATTTGTTAATTATAATTTTCTTTTACAAATTTATTATCCATCAAAATGCAAATTTCTTGTCAAAGTTTGCATTGTTGGAGAGTTGCAGAAGTTGGATAGTATAATATTAAACCTGAAAGGGTTGCAAAAAAAATTCGGGGTTCCGACTACTAAAATGGTCCCACATTTAGGTTCATGTTCGGCCCCGCGGCTGCTAAGGGCGGCCCTAGAACCGAATGTTCGTTTTCGATGAATACTTTTTAACACTTTGACCTTCGCCGGGGGCCACCGGTGAACACAGTCGTTTGGTTGCCGTGAAGGGTCATAAGTGACCAAAATGCAGACTTATCTTACAACGCTGCTAGTCGTGCTTTCTGAGTAATTTACAATGTAAAGCGATCAGCGTAGAATTTTATTTTATACTGCTGTTATTATAATTCGAAAGTAATATAATATATGCTGTTTCTGGTGAAAAATGTGATGACGGGTGTGACTGAAAAGGCACGTGTGAAAGTAAATCTAATCAAATTTTTTAAAAAAATCTTTATATATGGGCGGACCGGTTGCCAAGACGTCCAAGTCGCAAAAATCCGAAAAATGAACAAACGCCATTTTTTTCATTACTAGACACTATCATTTAGCTAAGAGGTGTGGCTTCACGTTGAAGAGGTTGCCCATATTGAGTTGTATCTTATTTCAATAGATTATCTGTTTTTGAACTTATACCAAGGCAGCCAACACGCCCATGTCCTAACAAGCTCTCCAACCATCTTTTATAAAATTCTGTGGCAATCAATGTGTTGAGAATTACATGTGCATTATTTTGTTTAAGGTTTTTAAACGTTCATGATGTATATTACTCAGTGTGTCAATTCAAATCTACCCCTGATCATGCCACGTTTTTTCTACGATAAATTCTGTATCCTCGATCGTCAGTATCCTTGCTATTTATCTAAAGTAGTATAATTGTTAAGTATAATCTTGTAGTAAATACCTCTTAATGCCCTTCAGTTGCTTTTCAGCTTGTTTACTTAAGATAAAATTGAAAATACGATTGTGAAGCCATTGTTAACCCTTTGCTGACCGTTCACAGTTACACTCTGCGTTTGCATGCCTGATAGCTGCTGATCGTCACGAGTACACTAGTTTTATTGAAGCGTATTTGAATGTTTTGCAATTTAGATTCAACTGCAGAAAAATGTCCGTCTACTCGAGATAAGTTTTGGCTGTAAAAAGTCTATAAGCCGTGTGTTAAAGTATCGTGAAGCAACTTCCCTGGGCAACATGCTTTTGAAGACAATGTAGGTTATTAAACGTCTTTCATAGTTGCATTTCTTGTTGTTTTCATATGACATCCATCCCATAGAAACTCTTCCTATGTGATGTGTATTTCTTTCCTTTTTTTTTAATTCAGCAATGTGACGTCAACTGAACGTTAATACTTATAATACCTCTGCTCAGAAAAATAATAGAATTGTCGTAGGTAGACTCGTTGCATGCGTCGTTTTTAGCCCACGAGCACGCGTGCAGGGTCTTAGAGGCCCGGTCGTTCTAAAACCATACCTTAGAAACACCCCCTTTTTTCGAAAGTGGTCCAGGTGCCCAGTAGCTCTATTTAAGCTCAACCACTTTCTGATAGTTGAAATTTCCACATTCTGTATTTCAGATTTATAATAGAAAGTCGAAAATTGTCAGTGATACCGATCAAAGTAATACACTACGAAAAAAAAAATGTTTTTTTCATCGATCCCGAATGTCGCTGTTTTATTCATTTTGTGAGTTTCGAGCTTGATGACATTTTGCACACTTGACCTTCAAAAAAAAAGGTCACTGTTTACATGATATTTCGAAAAACCACCCCTATTCTCCTTTCAATCCCTTTAAAGCAGAATTGACTTTTTACTGAAACCGCCAGATGACTCCACGGCAATAGCCCAATTTGTGGCCGAAGGGAGTCAGGTTTACCATATTTTCAAAGAAGAAAACAATTGTTTATCGCCCAGACAAAAGGTTGCCATGGGCCTTTTGGGTTGGAACTTTCAGGACTCCACGTGGAAGAAATCGGCCAACACTCAGCGTAAAGCCCGTTCAACGCCAGGTTACACTTCAGCTAGTTCGTAATAAAGAAAAACCATCTGCCTTCAGACAATTGGAGAAGCTTGGAAAAAAGTACATTAACTAAACTATTTTTCCCCATCAAATAGTCCTTGAAAATCGTCTTTAAAAATGTCCCTCACACAAAACGGCGCAAAAGAATAATTTTTCATTATTCGTTTTGCATCATGTTCATATTCTTAAATGAAAAGAGATTGAAACGTCTAATGAGGATTCCATTCAACGGCGTCGGATGTCGCAATGTCCCCTTTCTTCGAAACCTGTATTCCCGTGCGCAGCGGAAAGGAACTTTTATTAAAAGAATCCCGCTAGAGTTGCTCATTGTTTTTAATTTATCGTCGCTATTTGTTCTTTCTTCCCCCCTCCCCTGTTGATGTAGCGAACTATGTATTAGCGATTGCTGCTGATGCGGTGAAAAATCTCGAAATTCCCCACAGGGTGCGTTATTTATTTATTGTTTTTTCTTCCTTTCAGTTTTACCGAGTGTGCTGTCTTTAGGCAACGTTAAGAGTTAAAGAAGGAATTGTGAAGAAAATGCATTTCAGCTGAGAAGAACTATTTTTTAGGTAAGTGATTGAATTATTTTATGTAATGGCACATCTTTCCCCTCCCCATGCTTGATGTACTTCAGTTTTAGACTGACGTTAGAAAATGACCTAAAACTTTTTTACTTAAAAAAAAAAGATCCTCCTTTAAAATTATTTTTCTCCTCCTGAATTTTTAATTTTAAAAAAGGACGCGCGGTGGCCTGGTCGGAATGGAATCCTGCCCAACTTTTATCAGAAGGTTGGGGATTAGATCTTCGTCGTTGGAAAAGCTGCTAGATCATAATCGTAGCATTGAGAATTCGAACCTTGCTCTTTACAAAACATCCACCCTCTTAGTAGCCGGTTCACTTAAAAGCTGGGGAGCACGTCTTCGCTCTTTTCATCCGAAACTTTAGATTAGTTGGTTTCAGTAAAAGACGCTGGAATTAACTAATCCAGTGTCTCAGACGTCAAACGCAGCGTCTAAGGATGAAAGGCTCAAAGTCATGTTCCCCAGCTTAAATATTTAGTGGTCCAAACGTCATCACGTTGGTTGTAGTGTGGAAGTTTGAAGACTCGTCATCTGACCATGATCCCAAATGTCGAGGCAATGTTTTGGGGTTCATCGTAACTGGGTTCTCTTTGGTATAGGTCCCAAACCGTCATAAATAGCCGATTGTGTAATTCTAGTGTGACGTAAATTTAACCCCAATCATATTTTAAAAAAGAAACAATTTTTAGATGTTCATATTTACTTAATTTTAATATATTAACGTTTATATAGTATGAAAGTTTTGTTACAATAAACACTTATTAGGAAAAAATTCTTATTAACCCTCCATAGTTCGCACTCCTAAATGCAAAGGGAATCGAATAACGGGCGAGACAAATTGGAAAGGTTCTTACTGGAATGACATCACTTACTATTAAGGGCCCTCACTTATTACGCCTGATAGACTCTCAAGAACTAACAAATGTTTCGACCAGATGATTTCGCTCATAGGGAGAAAAGGGTGACCAGAGACTCGAGTGGTTGTTGGTTTATTTTCTTTAATATTATTGTACCGCTCGAGAAAGTAAGAAAAAGAAATGCCTTTACCTCGAGTGAAAAGATTTATGAAAATGACAATAGCTTTCTGCTGTGCGATATGTAAATATATTTGTGTGAAAATGAGCGTCGAATGTGTGCAGATGCATGGTAGGGTTTAATGAAAAAAAAATCTAAAAGCATATCAAAATCGTTATGTGTACGGCACCTAACAAAAATACGCTTTCCCGGCCTTATTTTTCCAATTTTATCCCACTACCAATTCCATTCGTTTTGGATTGTGCGTCTAATTACAGTGGCTTTTGTTAGTTCTTTTATACATGTTACACTGTAAGTGCGAAAATCAACGTATCAGCAGATTCACTAGTCGTATGCAGAGGCTTATACACGAAAGTGAGGAATAATTGTTTGATTTCGCACGTCCCGTCCACTAGCGTATCTGCAGTTTCCCTAGTGTATCTAGTTTAGAAACGCGAGACTAAAATATTCCGGTAATGAAAATCCCATTTTAAAAGATCCAAACTTTTCGAGTTTCTTTGCGACATTGGTTTTGATTAATTGTATTTAAAATTCGAAAGATTTTTAATTATGTAAATGTTTGGCGCATCTTAGTCAGTTTGGCTCTTGGGCCATTTCACACCATCCAACCGACCTGGTGAATTGAGATGTGCTGATAGGTTCTCCTGAAAGTGCAAATAGATCGTTGCTCAAACCGCAGCAAAGATTTTACATTCACTTCATTGTTATGATGATGGAATATCTTCTATTGTAAAAACGACTGACTCTAAAAAATACTGACAATTATTAAAACATGCCATTTATTTATTTTCCGATATTTAAAGAACACACTTTCGCACTTTCACGATTAGGAATACAAGTATCTGAAGATTCCCTAGTGAAAGTACGGAAAACCCTTATTTTGTCAATTATTCCGCACTTTCACTGAACAAATTAGTGTGCACTATTGAATATGTGAATTCACGCCTTTCGCAATTACACGGTAACTTTTAAGGCATGAAGTGACAAATTAAACAATTTATCTTTTTTTCTTTCCTCGAATTACAAGATATTCGCAACCGAGTATCGATGTCATCATTAAAACTTTCCATCCTTAAATATTAACGACAGATCTTAATGTTCATTAAGAAATCCAGTAGCATTGATCGTTCTTGCACAACTACAACTTTCAAAATAGTTTTGCAACGTGCAAGAAAATAATTAATTTCTTAATAGAATCTTATTCTTATATTCAGCTTACTTGCCGACAAATCCGTATCCGGTGAGGTCCATAGTTTTGTATTATAGTTGAGTGACATTATTTCAATGTTATGAAATATGTTTTCTATCGTGAAAGAAACAAAACATTTTGATTATCTTGACATACAAATTTAGCCTATTATTCTAACTGTTTAATGAGTAAATGTGACTATCTTCAGTATCTTTGTATCATAACTCGAGTTATTTAGAATGCATCTATATACCATTTTCTTAAATGTTTATATATAGATATTAGATAAAGAGAGATATAGATAAATATAGGATTCAGTACACAAAATGTCTAAAATATTTGCCGTGCTCACTCTAGAAATAAAAAGGGGCAGGGCGCTGTTGGCAGTAAAAGGACACCCCATTTTTGAAAAGGCACTTAAAAAATGTTTTGTGTGGGCGTGGCCACACATTCATTGACACATCGGACCAGTGACCAAACAAAAAAAAATTCCGATTTGTTGGTTGACATTGCGCCAGAGGTGAATATTGGGTTATTGTTAACGGTTCGAGCCTATCTCGAAGGAAATACCCGTACAAAATTGATGTCTCTTTATGAAAATATTATTTGAAATCTAAAATTTGACATTTTTAAATTATGGTTTTCCCTAAAAACCAATTATGTAAGAAGGAATCATATCCCTTATAAAACTGATAAAAAGGCTGACATAAAATGCCTAGTTTTGGAAAGAAAAAAAACAATCCCTACCTAGTTCCAAACCATATTTTCTTTTTAAATAAAACACAAAAAAAATTAGAATTTCTACTGCAGGCACAGGCAACCCAATAGGATTTGTGGAATGCCACGTGCTCGAAATTACTGCGGAATCATCGCGATTTCACAACACGCGTTCAAAGACAACTAGGGAAGCAATGATGCTTGTGCTTGACTGAAAAGGGCTAGAAGGGCGGAATTTTTTCAAAAGAGGGTGGCATTTTCGAAAAAAAGGGCTTGAGGGCGCCACCCAGATGAAAAAAGGGCGGACCGCCCTTCAAAAAACACCTAGAGTGAACACTGTTATTTGAATATTAATATAATAATGAAAACAAAGCTATCTGTATGTGTAGATAACAAAATCCCTAGATCCTCTGCGTAAAAAAGGTTGAAAATGTCAATTATAAGTTCTATTCTTTCTCAAGATCTGAGGCTCGAATTTGGAAAATTCTATGTTTTTTTTTTAAAAATGATTTTAACAATTTGGGAAATATTTCATAAACAAACAGCTTGAAAAATATTTCCAAGACTTATCTAGAATGTGAATTTGCAACTTAGTGGATAATGCGTTTTATTTCAGAACACTGGGTCGCGGGTTCAAGTCCCGGCGGGTTCCTCGGTAACGCGGGACAAACAGCTAGTCTGTTATAAAAATGTTAAACGTGGGTTACAATTGGTTATTTTTGTGTTGTTTCGTGTTCATCCATGTGTGGTCGTAATAAAAGTCTTGCTTGCATCAACTTTCCGTGGAAAGATTCTGCTTTTAGGAAATCTCTAAATTAAAAATTATACTCCCTGACGTATTAAAAGTTAATACTTTTGTAAAATTAATCCTTTTTTTAAAATTTCAATTAGTTTAATTGAATAGAATATTATTGATTCATGAACTGCAACGATTTTTAGACATGCTACAGTAATCCGGAAACGCAGAATACCTGTTTTTTTTTTCCATGGATTTTGGTCGTTCTAGTGTTCAATCAAAATGTGTAATCAAATATCGTTAGTTTGTGTGTTTAGGGATCAGAGAAGGATTGAGATGATTAAAAAAAAAAATTACATATCTTGATTTTCCGTTTGTTTCTTCCCTTTAAACTTATCTTAATTTTTTCACACATGCTCCAAATTTGCAATTTGACAACAAGGCCAATTTGCAATTGTCATATTCGAAAGACAAAAATAAAATTAAAGTTTTCTTTCAAGTTTCGCACAGATTTGAAACTCGGAATACGTTTTACGCACGATTTATGCTAGATCAATATGTGAATTATATCAGCAAGTAATCAGTTTTACTCAAAATCGGAATTTTGCCGTCGATTTCTTATAGTTAAATTTCGAATTTGTCTTCATATTTTGCGCAGGTTCGCAATTCTGAATGAACTTTATGAGGTGTAATCGATGTTAGACAGACATTTAGATATAAAAAGTCAAATAATTTTGCAGAAAGTAGTTGAAATCGGCGCTTTGTCGCAGATTGCTGTAAAGGAAGTTAATATGAGTTCTAAAAAAGTTGGATGGTGTTTAGGTTGTTGGTAGACAATTAGTTTTGTTCAATTTGGGTAAAGAATGGTATTTTGTCTATTACCTTACATTTTCTACTCAATTATTATTTTTTTAATATGTTTTTATTTTTATATTCTTTTTTAATTAATTTCTTCATCGACCTCCCAGCTGTCAAAAAATATTTTTTTTTTCATTATTTCGAGTTTAAGCTGAGTTTTGAGATTTTGAAACATTTTAAAATGCCATAAATTGGAACCAAATACTAATTGCCCATTCCTAATAAATTCTTTTGCGATGTACAAAATGTTTTTGTATGCGATAGATAATAAAAAGTTTTTTTCCTCATTAAATATAATTATAATCAACATAACCTTTCGGAATTTTTTTTAATTTTGGAGTTGTGTACATTTTACAAATTTTAGTACAAATCGTGTTGAATGGTTTGATAGTTTTTTTAATTGAGTAAAACTTTTATTTATGTTTAGATTTTATTTCCTTTATGTTATTTACTTATAATGAATTTCATGTACTGCGCTTTTTGTACTTTTTTAACATGCTAATTACGACATCTGTTGCTGTATGTTCAATATTCCAGCATCTATATTTTTCTTTAAATCTACTTCTCATTATAATTTATGCATTAAACAAACTTGGTATTTATTTCTCCAGATTTTTATTTTTTACATAGTACGTGTGAGATTAACTATTCATTTTAATTCCTCCTTTTTGTAGAATTGCAATGAATAGTTAAGGTGGATTTCTATTCATTCAAAATGGGTCCCTGCGGATAAGGAACAGTATCTGGCTACAGGTCTTGTAATCGGAGGGTTGCCATATTTACTCTTAAATTACAAAAGTTGTCCAAAAAATATCCTCTATTACCAACGACATGTATATTGAACTGCTACACTTTAAATCTGATCGGAGTCCAATGTCCTGATATCTATTGAGGTTGCGTCGAGTGTCAGCTCAGGTGTTGTCCCCGTCATCTGATCCCGGGTCTTTTCTTCATGCTAGGCCCTGAACCGTCGTCAATAGCTCATTGTGCAGTTCTAGTGCAACATAATTTAACCAACCAATTCTCTTTCCATATCGAGTGTGTTTTAATAGTCTTTTATTATCCTGTACAGCATCCCAAGGGCGACCGCATAAGAAGGGGCAGCAGGATGAGTGCGGAGGTGGACGTGAAGGAGCTGCGTGAGCTCATGGAGTACAGGGGAAGGGACGCCTCGCAGAGGGTCAAAGAGGAGTACGGAGGCACGCATGAGCTCTGCAGGAGGCTGCACACCTCGCCCACGGATGGTGAGTCTCTTTTCTTGTTCCCTTTTAACTGCCCTTTCCCACATCAGGTTTATTCCTAGTGTCCGGTGCCCTCGCCAAATGGGATTTGGCGACAAATGATTGGGCGATAAAGTTTATATTTTGGCAACCCTACTTGATGACGAGCAAAAATATCATGTGTATGGCAACCCTAATTTTTTTTCCTCTCGCATGGTTTCACGTTGTTCCGCCATTTTTGAATCAACGTATTACTCGCGTGGTTGTGATTTTGATTTTCCTGACCTATGGATGTATATGTGGACGACGTTTATTTGAATAGTAGGTATTTTTGGCAGTTGGAAATGAAAGGCAAACGTGCCGTAATTGATTGGTGCATGGATGCCGGTTGGATGCATGGAGTGGGCCCTGCTGCAATTCACTGTGGAATGGGTTTATGGGTCGAACCATGGATACATTATGCAACAAATGATCGACTGCTCGGAGGGTGTCATGTTTGTAATCCCGAGTAGTCGAAGGCCAGAGACCACAAAATCGACGTCAGGAGTCTGTGAATTTAGCGTGCGCTACGCATGTGTGCTTAAGAGTGCTGTCGAAGTGCCCCAAACGACTGCCCGAAGGATTGCCTGTAAGCACATTGTTACCTTTGAGATAGGCGCCGAACTGCCCGTCTAGTACGATGTTAATTAACCAAAACAAAGCTTCCGAATCGATTCTAAACCGTCGCCATTAGCCCATTGTGGAGCTCAAGTGCGACCAACGCAATGTCCGCCATTTTGATTTGGCGACAAAAAAAACATCATTTGACAACGGGGCACCGTACACTAGGAACTTACCCAACATCACCCAAATTGCATTGAGATTTGTCTGGCATGCACTGGCAACCATCGGACATGTAACTAAACTATTTAGTTGCATGCAACTTGTTTCCGCATAGTGAGGAACTTTAAATTGCACAAAATATCCTTTTGTCCTCGCAGCTTTTCCAAATAATTGACAGTTTGGTGATTTTTGTATGGATTGTGGTAATCCGAGTTTGCTGGTTCTCTCACCTTCGCTTTGATGATGGCGAAATCTGAGACATGCTGCCCTGAGTTGGATTTAATTAAAAAATCGTGCAGGTGATGTGTGATTTTTTTTAGTTTGCTCAGGTTTTTTTTAAAAGTTGCAGTGCACTTGTTACTTGTGTGTGGCTAGCCAAACTTCTTGTTCCTTTTTTTTTTTCCTGTAGTAAATATGCTTGTAATAGGTTGTTGGTTTCCATACTTATCAACTTTAATATATTGTTTGTACAATGCAGAAATTTAAACCTTTTTGTACAATTGTACAGAATTAAGATCAGTACAAAATTCAATGGATTATTTTTCTTACAATAATGTTCCATTTTGTCTATCAAAAGAATCTCAAGAACATTAAAAACAACAAAACCCTCGGAAAATTTAGTTGTTAATTTGTTTCATTTCCTTTCATTTTTATTTGCAAAAAGTTGTTTTTTACCTTATTTTCTGTTTCCAGTTAAAATTAAATGTACATTTTATAGCAAAACTGGCACCAATGTAACTATACACTTTTGTAGTGTTATTTAAAGCAATTTAAGCATGTTTGTTTTTGTTGTGTTTGTAACAGTGAGGTTCGTGTCGTATGATATCTTATGAGATGGGCTTTTAAAAAGACTTGACAAATTGACATTTTAATGTTTACAAACCTCTATATTAAAAAGGTTTCTTAATCATTTAAGGGGACACTATACCATCTAAACTTTCTCTTTATTTTTGACTTTTTTGACCAAAGTTTTAATTTATATTATTTAAATTTATATAAAAAAACAATATTTCACACAAAAATTCCATAATTGTTAGTATTTTTTTTGAAAATTTAAACTTTTTTAATTTTGTAAGTATCTTATAAAACGCAAAGGCATTTTAAAATATTTATATTTTTCAAAAACATTTTTTTTAGGTCCTTTAAACTATAATACATAAGAATTGACATTAAAATTTTGTATACCACATGTAATTGATTTTTACACAAATATTTATTCATAATAACACAAAAAAAATTCTTTAAAGCAGATTTTTTTTTTACTTTAGTAACTAAAAAAAACTACTTCTCATTAAGTTAATTTGCATGCCAATATGCTTTAAAAATTATACATTTCTCCATTTATATTTAAAAAAGCCTTAGCGTTTCGAAAAACTTAATATCAATGAAAACAAAACAATGAGTAAAAACGTTTTAAATTTCCATTCCTTGATAAACATAATATACATAATCCAGTTTAAAGAAAAATCGAGAAGGTTACCATTTTTTTTTTTTGCGTACTGTGTTCCCTTAATCATTAATATAAATTTTTATATAAAGTCATTTATATAAAACTTGTGTTGTTGATAGGTCTGAGCGGCTCTGCCTCGGACATCGAGCACCGGCGTGAGCAGTTTGGTGCCAACTCCATCCCCCCGAAGCCCCCAAAGACATTCCTGGAGCTGGTGTGGGAGGCACTGCAGGACGTCACGCTCATCATCCTGGAGGTGGCCGCCATTGTGTCCCTGGGGCTCGCCTTCTACAAGCCCCCGGCAAACATGGAACTGGGTGAGACACTCTTGCCTCCAACTCATAGCAATTCTAAATAGTTTCTCATAAAAATGTTTTAATTCTGTTCTCAAGCTTATTGCTAATAAGTCCGAGTTCGACAACATTGCTTACACTCTTCCCCTTTAGTCTTTTTTTTTGGGGGGGGGGGGGTGAATTACCATCTTTGTTGATTACTTCTTGATAAGACTAACATAAAATAAAAGTTTTCAGCACATATGTGTACCTCAATAGTGAAATGGAATACCCATAATTTTTTTTATTGTTGAATGAAAAAGCAGAAACTGTGACTATATAGCAATCAATGAAAATAACAATTTTGATTCATATAAAAAGTGCTGAAATACATCCAAAGCCTCCGACAAAAACCGGGAAAGGTTGACATTAGGAATTTCAAAACAGCATTACATTCTTCCAACATGTGATCATTCAGAACGTTTACACAAACAACTCATCATTCCAAATAATTATTTTAATTGTTGATAATTGTGCTGGGGCCTGTCCATATATTGCAGAGGTGTTTTTTCATGCTTACTTCAAGGACTCAAAATGCCTCCTTTATAACAGGCTTTGTCGTTTTGAATCATTTGTATCATGTATTTTAGTTCACCTCAGTGGTTCCCAACTTCTGGATGGTCATGCACCACTCAATTGAAAATTTGACTAGTCATGGATCACTACTGAAAACTACTTCAGGTGAAAAAATGCAATTTAAGGCATTACATTGATTTATTTAGAATAAACAGATTTCAATCTATAAAATGTATCAGATTATTGATATTGATACCATCAAAAAAAAATTTTAAAAAAATGCCCAATACTTTTTCAACTCATTTTTTGTTTATTACTTCAATAATCAAAGCAAACATGAAAAAGGCTAAATTTTAATTTTTATTGAGAATAAATTTGGAATTTTAATATAATTTTAACACAAATAATTACATTTTAAACCACTGGTTTTTTTTAGTAAAACAAACACAACTTTGGGATTAAGAAATAGCTCTATGAACCATTTTGGACCCTCTCCCGGACTGTTGTAGTTACTATTACGGGTTAAATAAAACCTACTATTAAAAGAAAGAAAAGAAGAACGATAATATTAATCGTTGTTTAATTTAAGAATTTACCTGGCGTGATCGTATAGTTTAGAACAGACAAAAAACACAAGACTAAAAAATTGTGACCAAAAGAAAACAAAATTTATTAAAACACTACAATTAAAAAGGGAACGGAACACTAAAAAAACCTTACAAAATGCCAAACAAGTTAAAACTAAATAATTTAAAAGGGGGGAGGGTAAACTAAAATTAAAAATTACTACCTTCAGCTGATTTCGTCGAGAGAGATGTGGCAGGAGATCAAGGCGAATACAATACGAGTGCCCCCCAAAAAAAGAAAACATGGCCAAGCCGCTACGGCCATACTAAGTGTCCAAGATTGGGAGGTGGACGAAAAGGGGGGTGGTACTTGGCACATCCTTCGACGCAGTGTCAACTCCGATGTCAGTTTCAGAGGTGGTCGGTCAAAGGGCGTCAGCCAGTGGTGGTCGTCTAGCAGAGAAATCCAGTTCAGAGGTGGTTGGTGGATGGGACCTTCTCTGGGCGAGGATCACGGGCCTGACGGGTGATGGGGGAGGCGTCCAGGGCTGACATCAGAGGCAACGGCAGAGGACGGGAACATCCCTCTGGGTGCTACGTCGATGGGTGGCTGGGGTTATTGCAGTTAACCCGGCAACATCTATTGGAATGGGCGACTCTCGAGCATCGTTGAGGTTGGTGGCGGCGGTTAAATAATTCTTCTAACCCCGCATCAGCATCGGCGGCTATTGCACGAGATTAACCCATCGGGTTTTGAAAAAGGACACACGGTCCGCGTTTATAAGACGGGAGCTACACTCCTGTACGTCTTGAGGCTTCGAAAGATGCGTTAAAAAGTCTCGTCAAAAGGTGCGCTTTCCAATAAATCGCCAAAACCTCCTTGCCAGATCCCTCAAAACTAGCACATCAATTTTCCTCTCAGCCAATCAGAGAATTTAAAATTACAACTTCGGTTACAGTTAAACATAATTCCAGACCAGTACGTAAAACGGTCTCAAAAACACGAACTCAACTCACATACCAGACCCCAGATGTGTAACATGATACAGGAGGAGAGGCCGATGTGGGGACCCAAAAGGGTGGAAAAGACTCCAGACAGGGGGTTATCACCCCATTTACAACTAAAAAGCTCTTAGGGGGTTATGAAAAAGGGGGAAATCTACGTTTGGGCTTAAATGGAATCAAAAGTGCAGGTTCCCAAGTACAAGTTTGACAATTAAATAGGATACATCAATATTACATAAATTAATTAATACAATTAGGGGAGTCTGAAATTAAATTAAATAAAAGAGGAATTAAAAATTAACCAATTATGGTTTTAACCATAACAGGACCATGGGTGGCGAACCACTGGTCTAGATTGTCATTTATATGTGTAACCCAAATATACCTTTTAATTACCTCTCCCCAGGTGGTCATGACGACTCCGAAGCGGACGCCGGTTGGATTGAAGGGGTGGCCATCCTGGTGTCCGTTATCATTGTGGTGCTGGTGACGGCCTTCAATGACTATACGAAGGAGCGCCAGTTCAGGGGGTTGCAGAACCGCATCGAGCATGAGCACAAGTTCTCCGTCATCAGAGGTGGGGAGGTGAGCCAGATACTCGTGAACGACATCGTGGTGGGAGACATCTGCCAGGTGAAGTACGGTAAGATTTTGTGGGAGCGTATGTCTGCTTACATTGGACTTTTTTCACTTTTTACTATTTGTGGTAACGGATTTTTTTTTATGTTCATCTTGTCTGCTAAACTTAATTTAACTTCATAATTTTCACGTGGAGAGATTGCTCTGGTTTAGCAGCTTACTGGTAGTTCTGTTTTTTTTTTTTCTTAAGTCTGAGGATTATTAAATATGTATCTTTTCAAATATTTTTTGTTTAAAAATAAAATTCATATGCTACACTTAATAAAGCAAAATGAAATATAAAATAAACGTGGCTATAAAACCCTGAGCTCAAAATTCCAAAAAATTGTGTATTACTCTCAAACAGCTTTTAAAAATTATTGTCATTCTGCGCAAACAAATATTAGGAAACAGCATGCTTATACTCTTTTATTAGTAATATTTTTCCCTTAGTGTTTTTTTTTATATTAATGACCTTGAATGAGATAAAGAAGTGACCTTATGGACATCCTTTTAAATTTTATGTACAATATTAAATACATATTTAACAATTTAATTTACAAACTTTGTACAGTTGTACGAATCGTCTGTACTATTGTACAGATTTTATAAGAACTGTTTTCTTTCAAGGAATTTTAATCCACTTCACTCCCCAAAAAAGTGTTTATATAGATCAATAACAAGGTCTTATTTACACAATAAAATTTTGAATAACTACATATAAATCGACTGATATTAAATATTGAAATTCATGTTTTTTTGCAATAGTTTATTTTTATAGTTAGTCTGTTCCATTTTTATGTGCCAAAGCTAGTTTAGTACTTTCATGGCAAATATAGTTAAATTTGCACACTATACAGCATCAAGATAAGTTGCCTTAGTTATTTCATTTGCCTACAAAAGCTCTGAGCATGTACACTGCGAGGAGCAGAATATCTTTAAACAAGGTTTGGGGGAAATTTGGATGCACAGAGAAATTTTTTACTAATAACAAAAAATAAAAAAAAATTAAAATGAAGATCTATTTGTCACATTTTTCCTTGTCCCTTTTATAATTATCAATTAGAATGATCTATTCATTTTTAAAATCAATTTTTAAAAAACATTTAAATACATTATTATATAAATGCTAAAGAACATAATGTTCATCTTTCATTTCGAGCAATGACTAGAGAGATATAAAAACGATTTAATTTACGTTGAGTAAAACCACATGTTTAATGGGAAGTTTTCGCTTCTGCCGCCTGTCATGCTAATGGTTAAAAAAAAAAATAGGATTAGCCTTTGCAATATTTTTTATGTAAACTTTTTGGGTTTGAAAAGTGTGTTTGGGGGAAATTTCAGTTTTTTTTTTTAAATTTTCTGTTTTTCTGGTGCACTGGTCCATATTTGAGCAGCCAAATATTTCTATGGGTTGGAAGGTATCTTCCCTTTTGCAAGAAGAGTATCAGCATTCCCACATGCAATAATTGAGTTGTGTGATTTAGAAGTCATTGTTAAGAATATCTTGTGTTCCAGGGGATCTACTTCCAGCAGACGGCCTAATCATCCAGAGCAACGATCTGAAAGTCGACGAGAGTTCGCTGACAGGCGAGTCCGACCACGTGAAGAAGGGGGAGAGCATAGACCCCATTCTGCTGTCAGGTAATCGACATTCCCCTATTTATCATTTAAGATAAGTTCCGTAGAATTAGATGAGGAATAAAATCAACTGGATCAGATGCAAAGGAGATGTAGAAGTTTTTGTAGGCCAGATCCATTGAATATCAATATAATTTTTAAACATCTCCAAATCATAGAAGAGACTAGGTATGTGCTAATTTCTTGAAGTTTTCGAACAAAGTATGTTTAAACTAAGGGGAGGTTTTGTCTAGCATGAATGAAAAGCCATTTTAATATTTTTGAAAGACCAAAAATAATTTTTTGAATATCAAATGGATATAGATTACTATCTAAATATGCCTTGCACTTATTCAAAGAAATGTTACCACTACAACGTAAATTATTACTATACCTACAAAAAAAATGCTATATTGTGTAGTTAAGCTATCCTATCAACAGAAAAAAAATTTATGAAGTAATTGTGTTGCTCTGGAGTTTATATAAGTATAAATAATATTGATGCACCTTTTATATAAAATAAAACGATTTAACTTTTATTAGCCATAATTTTATATAACTGTTTTAACTTAGAATTTTGCAACTCATTTTAAAACTTCCAAATGTCATATGGACTTGAAACGTGTCATACTTGCATAATGTCAATGGTATGATAGTTATTAATAAAGGTTTTTGTTTTATGTTACAAAATTTAATGGCAGTAAGTTTTCGATCTTCGTGATCTGCGATATAAAAATGCTTCTTATGGAAAAACTTTTTATTTAGAGGATTGTAAATTAAAGTTAAGAACCTGATGTATAATGCAAATTTTAGTAGTTGTATCTGTTGGATAATGGGTAAATTTCATGTTTGATATTTATGTTCTTTTTATGGAACAGTTGTATCCCATTTCTGTTCTTTTCGCTAGCAAAGATTCTAGATAAGGAACAAGCTAACGAAAGAAACGTTTTTTATATTCCAAGAACAATTCTTGTTCTTCAATTAGAAGAACAAAAATACAGGCGTTACTTTGGTTACCATAAAGTTTTATTTTTTGTAGTTTAAAATATAAATATTTTAAACTACATTTAAAAAACATGCAGCATGAAAATTTTCAAGCAGTAAAAAATAAATTTTAAATTGAAATATTTATTATCCTCTGGGATAACGGCTTTAAAGTTATTACTATAAATTAACACTTGCATTGTTTCTCTTCTAGGTACTCACGTAATGGAGGGCAGTGGAAAGATGGTAGTCATTGCTGTGGGAATCAACTCTCAGGCTGGAATCATCTTCACGTTACTCGGGGCTGCCAAGTCAGAGGACGACGAGCAGAAGAAGAAGATGAAGAAAGGTCTGTCCCACTAGAAGTTACTCGCTTTCAGCGGCTTTTCGTTTTATGGTTTGCAATGCACTAGTGGAAAGCTCTGTTTCGTTTACGAACCATGGGTGAAAGTTTTATTGTTCAAGAATGGGTTTCGTTCCTAAATCAAGATTTCTTTATCCTGCATCTGATTGCTTTAATTCCTTGAATATCTGCGATTACGATTTAATATCGAGAAGGTTTGAAAGCAGTGAAGTAAAAGGATCTTTGAGAAGATATAAGTAATTTGTCTAGTGGGGTTGTCAATAGTAATTTGTTTTCGGATACAATATGAAAATATATGATTATTGAGAACTAGTAGTTACATAATTGAAAAATAAATAAATAACATGGATCAAAGTTTAGAGAAATGGTTTTATAAGTATTAACTACATTAAAACTTTTTAGAAATTAAATAGCCTCAAATAATATTTTTATACATTTGTCCACATTAAAAATATCGAAAAGATTAAAAATTTAATTGTTTCAATTTTTATGTGTTCCACATATTAAAAGGAAGATAAAAAAATAACAAAGGAAATTGTTCTATTTTATTATACAAAATATATTGAATTGAAACGACTAAAAAAAATGTATTCCTAATTTAGAAATATATTATTATTTATCTGTCTCTTTCACCCATGCTGTAACCCTTCTATGTGGATGCAATTCTTTCATGTTTCTTTGCAGCCAATGCAAAATGCAGTTAAATATCCTGGATGCACATAAGAGGGTTATGGAAAATTTAAAGCAAGTAATTCCTTAGACAGTGAAGCATTTTATTTATAAGAGAATAATAGCTTTGGATGCTTTATGCAGCAGTAGGCAGGCTTTTTTTAAATACTTTTTTTTAAAAAAACATACAGGGTGTTTTAATAATTAATCTTAATTGTTACACTTTCAATTTTTCCAAAGGAAAATCCTAACATTAGTTGAATTTGTATAAAAAGAATTACAAGGAAATATATTTTTTAAAATTGATAGTTATATATAGAAATTAGGATGTTCTTTCTTTTACATTTAAATAAATTTAATATTAAACATTTAACCTTTAAGTTAGCTATGAAACCAAAATCCCCTCATCTATAAATTTGTAAAACACCCTGTACACGTTTAATTTTTTTTTTTGTATTTTTATTTTTGTTTAATTTAATGCTTTGAGATATTTTTTTTTATTTATAAATAAACGTTCTGCATTTAGCTCTTTTTTTTTTTACCCAAACAAAAATCTTTTGTTAACTCAACATGCAAAAATCTAATTGGAACATTTTTCTTTCCCCTCCTTCGACGACCCTTTTAGAAGCCAAAAAAGCATCCAAAAAGAAGAAAGGCAACTCAGGTAATGTTGGATTAGCAAAAATAAACTTGAACACTTCTCTGCACTATCTCTACTTCTTTTCTGTTTCTGCCAACTCTTCACTTAGACAGTTTCATTAGGTTAGCTTCTCCTTCAAAATAGTCATTTGCCGCATAAAATGAACTCTTCGCTCAAAATAGCTTTAAACCTTACAATTTGTAATCATTCCTAGTCACAGATCTAGTTTTAGTTAGAAAGGCAAACACGGGACTGCTGTTAAAACAATAAACCATGTTCATTCAGACTAATAAGATAAAAATTTATCAAATGAAACATTACATTCAGAATATTGAAACATAAACAATGCAAATTAATTAATCTTTCGAAGGCAGATGTTTTTGTTTAACTTCCTGTAAAGGTTAAATCTATAATTGCATATTTTTACGTTATTTTTGTTTGCAATATATAGGAACTTTGCTGCACGATTACTAAAATGGTGGCATTTGGCTAAAAACTAGCATTTTACAACGGCTTGTATAGTAAATTTTAAAAATTGCATTTGCTTGACTGTGTCGAGGAAAAAATAATATGCAATAGTTTTAAATTCTATGATATTAATTTTATTATTATTATTAATTAATAATATCCTTTTTTTTATTTCACTTGAAATTTCCTTTCCTCTGCCTGGACTATGTAGTCCAATTTGATTATTTTATTTCCTATCTGAAAACATTAGCTGGTCATGTGCTTGCCATTCTAATATACTAAAACGAACTCTGTGACCATAGAAGAGTCGACTCCTTTGGGTTTGTAAAGATTGGTTCATGGAAATAAGTCAGGGTTGCCACACTCCTGGAAAACAGCACAATGTTAGAGTTGTGAGGGAACATGAATAATAGTTAAAAACCAGTTATCTTCATGAATGTACAAATTCAATTTATTTATTTTTTGTAAATATGTTACTATTTTTATATTTAAAGGTGCATTAATTAGTTTTGTTAGTAGTACGTAAAATATAAGTTTTTTTAATCCATATTGCTCAGGCTGGAAAGGTTTTAAGTCTATTTTTACAAATTTGAGAAATGTCTATTTTAAATATATAATTTTCTAAATTTCATTTTTAGATGGTATATTTCTTTTTGTCCGGTCTATTAGTACATAAGTTGATAATTTTTCAATAATTTTATAATAGACAACAATTTTTTTTTTTAAATATATTTTTTTAATATATTTAAAATTTTATTTGGGAGCCACATTTAAATTTTCTAAAATTTAAAATATATCAAATTGATTTTAAATAAATATCAAGTAAACTCTTACCAAATACTCAGTCCGATCAAAATTGTAATTTAATGTGCATCATTTCAGTTTAATTGAACGTATTTTAAAAGTCTAAATGTATCTTTTAAACTAATTTGTTTTCGTATTTGGAGGTAGGTATACTTTTAACTATATTTAATTCTGTTAAATATTTGTCGGGATATTGCGAAAACTGTACTAAACTCTTCAGTCATGCATCTAAAATTGTAATATATACAACTTGCATATTTCATTTAAAATTTATTGAAAGGTTTCATTTAATTACTATTTTTTAAAATACTTATCTCACAAGTGTTTCAATTATGCAGATTAAAAGTAATTCATTGATTGAGATTAACATCTTTATTGTAATCACTGTTAAATTTCAAGGAAGCATGGTAACTCTTTTTATTTTCTAATAACTACAAAAGGAATTTTATATTTAATTATAGCCCTTTTTTATTAATACACTAACCATTCTTTTTCTTCCTCTTTGTTTCCTCTATTCAATTTCTCAAGTTTTCCTATTTTTACTAATTTTGTGTTTTATGACTATTTATAAATATTTACACGGTGTTTAGTAAAATAGTTACCCTTGTATGTGTGTCATTAAAACAAAGTATCATTTTATTTACCATTGTACACTGCCATAGCACACTTTATATTGTTTGTAGTTATTGATTCATGTGGATTTCCTTGCACAATCCCTTATTCACTGTATGAACCGAGGGCAAGCCCAGCACCCAATCAGTAGTAGCTATTTGGCAAACATTTATATTAAGCACAACATTCCTATAATTCGAAAAACTATGTTGTACAGCTTAAGTAAAAATCAAATATAATTGTTACGTCTCCTAATAATCGGAATATGTCACTGTTCTGTAATTTTTTTTATTACTACTTTATGTTAATTTACTGCATGTTAATTTTATAATTATTTCTATAAAATAAATTTTTAACCTTCTGAGCCCCAAAAGTGTTATTTTTTGGTCCATGTATCTAATTTTCCTGACTACAAGTAAATTTTAAAAACACAAAAATTCTTCCACAATATTTTTAATATGCATTAGTTTTTGAACTATCCTAAAAGAAATCTTTTTTTACAACACATATTAAATTCTCTTGCAAGAAAATAACTGAACGTTTTCGATATTTCTTTCTCTTCTTGGAGAGGGTTCAGTTGAAGAGTTTGGGTGCTGTGGTTGTCCCTTGTGCATGATTGATGTGTCTTTTTATGAGTTGCTTACAGAACCCTTTTTGTTCTCACTGACAGCATGGCATAGCGATGCTAAGAATAGAATGGAATGTTCACCCCTGACAGTCCCCGTGTCCGTCTCAGGTGATTTCCTCTCTTGTTCACACACGTGCGCCAAACAGGAAACGTAAAGCACAGTGAAACCTCACTCTCTCTCTTGAAATGATAAAAGAAATTATTGAGATTTATAAAATAACGTCACTTAAACCGTGCTACCACTTAAGTCTAATGTTAATTCAATTAGACTTGCGTGGTAAAAGGGCTTAAGTGATGATACGCAATTTCTTTTCTTCATTTTTTTCCACCAAGACAATTACTATTACAAATAGACCCTCTTTGTAATGATTCCCCGTGGGATCAGTATCGTATAATTGCTGTTACGAAAGGTTGTTGTAATAAGTATGTAAATATTATTACTTGTTAAGTAATCAGTCATTTGAACGGGCTGACTGCCAAGTAGTGCAAGTCTAAAAACAGAATTCCAAGATAAGAACGTTTAAAGTTTGTAATTCGCCTTGACTATAATGTTGTGGGATAACTTACAACTCGTTATTGGGCAACCTGTTGAACTAGAACCCACCCATCATTTTGTCAAAGGATATATCTAGCTACCTAGTAATGGGAAAATGATTAGTTAATTTTCGGAATTTTCTTACTTACTCCCACTTGGCAGACAAGTTTCAATTTCTTGCTTGTTCTTTTTCATTTACACCACTTGTTCTTTTTCAATTTAAGGATTGCCAATATTTTGCTGTGTAGTTTCAGTATGACGTCATTGGAGATGAGATCCCAAATCACCCCTAAAGGCTCATTGCCCTGTTTATTGCAGTATTCTTAAAATTTAAAAATATATGATCATAGATAAGTAAAATTTCAGACTTGTACATGGTTTTTTATATATAAGCTTTGAGTAAAACTATTTTTGTTGACGAATATTAATTTTTCAAATATTGAAATCCATCTGTATATTTAAATCTTAATAATTAGAGAAAAAACATAAACTGAAGATGAATTTATATTTTTGCTGACTTTTTTAAAAATAACAATTCTTTACTTCAAGACATTCTTTTAAAATAAAAGCATAGTTTAAGGAGTTGAAAGTGAGGTTCGGCTGTTCTTTCGCATGATTAAGAAGTAAGATGTTAATCCTTGCTTGCTATTAGTTATTTGTGCTGTAAACATGTATAATTTTTAGTATATATCTAATTATGATTTTAAAGAAATTGTGTATTTTTGTTGTAATTGTTATGCAAGAACCTTTTGTGATTGTATTTTTCCTCAACACCACCAAGTGAATGCCTTTTCTTATAGCGTATTATACTAAATTGTTGTGAAAACTGTACAGGTTATATTTAAATGTTTTCAATGCTAAAAATAATTTATAACTTATACTTTATTTCGGTAACTCTGACTTTTTATGCAGTTGCATAAACATGTATTTTCAAATTGATGAAAATTAATAGGTCGTATTTATGAGGGTGGATACAAAGAAAGGGCGAGCTCGTCTTAAAACAATATAAAACATCCTCGTATAGAGCCAGATATCAATTTTTGGAGTATGGGGATCTACATACATATTAGCATTTATTGTTAACCCTTTCAGGCCTAGATTTATCTTTCAATTGAGGCAGTGAAAGTAATAGTCAAAGTCAAACTTACACCACTTTTCCACCAGTTGCATTAACCATCCACTCCTTGGTTACGAACTTCACTCCCCTACTAGGGTGTACAAAATGTAGATTTTTACGACAGTTTACAATGTAATTTTTTCCTCGTGCTGTTTGCATTAGCTAACATGTCCATGCATCCTCTTCCTTCCAACATGATGAGGAAACACCATTTAAGAAATATATTATTTTCTGGATCCGTCATGCGTTTCAGAACATGGAAAAACAAATAATGCAAAAAAATATTAGCTTCAAAAACGACCAATAGGGAAACAGTTGATAGTCCAAAGTCTAAACATAATTCAATGATGTGATCTCACATTGAGATTGCATATGAATTGTGAGAATAATATAGCAAGAGTAATATAAGTGTGTAATATATAAGGGCAATACAGTCATGAACACCCAAATATCATTTTAATTAGTACATCTGGAACTTGTTACACTTGGAATGCAGAAGGGGATACGGCTGTAGACTCTTAATTGATAATGTTCAATGTGTTCACTGAGATAAACATGACAGTGTATTCAATAAACGAGTTATTTCCACTAGGGACTGTTTGCAGTGCCATCTTTCCCCTATCGTTTATTTAACTATTTTTGTGGTATTAGTTTCTCTATGTTCTCAGGGCCCGATTAAGACATTGAAGCAAGGGAAGCCCGCCTTTAAATGGGGACCCAATTGCTCTCAAATAGAATCTAGAACATCAAATTGGACTGTTACATGCGCTAAAATTCTTAGCACTGAATGACATTAAATTGAAACATTATAATATAACAAAATATAAGTAATGAATATTCTGTATTTTTTATCTTACAATATTCGAACAAATTTAACACAAGTGGCAAATTATTTTTATTAAAGTTTGTAATACAATTTTTTTAAGGTAAATTCAGTAGCAAACTGTGTTAAGACTGTTAAATATTTATATAAAATGTGTGCTTTTGGGGTCCCTTCAAAAATGTAAAGTGTAAGCCTGGGCTTATTGGGTAATCAGGCCCTGTTGTTCTGGAATGCATACTATGAAGATTTGCCTTTATGACTACTGGTTTTTTCCCTACATTTTTCGTAGTACATACTGTAATTATAATCATTCAGTATATATACAAGGTATTAAAAATCGAATTTATTTGATTTAAATCGAATTTTTTTCATAATTTTTTAAATTCTAAATCAGATTTTTGTTTTGTTTTAAACGTTTAACTACTTTACAGATGTGTGTCTGGTAAATAGCCAGTGGGTAGCACTTGTGTGCATAAAAATGGGTATTTACGCAGTCCTACCTCATGTAAATACTCGTTCCAAATTACACCTTTCATGTTGCATGTCGTGTTTCATTTCTCTTGCTGTCAATGGATAATTTGGGGTTTACTTTTTCTCTGCTACTTTCATACCTACCAAGAAAAATCATTATTTTTTTTAAAAGATCACAGTGATGTATTTATGTAATGTATATATTGAATTTGTAGCATATTTTATTTTACCAACCATTTTGAAGCCCTATTTTATAAATTCTCAAGTTTTTACACTTTTCTGACATTTACGGAAGAAAAAATTACCATTGTAATTGAGAAATATATATTTCTATTTATTCAAGAATTTAAACTGAATTTTTTTAAACAAGCTCACATTTATATACAAGCTTATCACTTTAACTTTATTATAGGAATTCAATTTTATTTACTAGTAGATCTACTTCCTTTTTTAACTACTTTAAATTTATCAATAAAATGAAACCAAATTGGATTGTTGTTTTCCAAAAGACAAATTTTATTAGCTTAAACTAAATGCTTTCTTAAGAAAATAAAGTAATTCAGTAACACCAGTCTTAATACTCATGCTCGGCAGTTTGTAACAAATGATAAGAAGGAATTATAACTGGGAAAGTCCACTTTAGCTATAGGTAGAACACTTGAAGAGGGAAAGTGTAGGGTAAGGACAAAAGGGCTGGTAAAGGCTTTGAATAGATAAGAATGGTTAAGTGGAAAAATAAACCTTAGATAAAATATCAGCATAAGGAAGAAAAGTTCAAGTGACCATGAAAAAAGGGCACCATCAGTAAGATTTTTTATTTCCAACAGGATTTCTTAATAATTTTTTAAAAACAATAATCGATTTAAATCCATGATTTTTTTTTTTAAATCAATTGATTTTCAATCATTGAGAACCTGTATGTAGTATATATATATATATATATATATATATATTTAAAAATAACATTTCCATCTTGTCTTTATAATGCTAATTTAATAATAGAAAAAAATTATTGCCCAGTTCTTAAAATTATACTTAATAATTTTAACTAATTGCATAATATTATATCATTTGTTTGAAATATATAAACAACAAAATTTTTAAAAATATGCATTGTCAATTAAAAGAGTTTTTTAGTTATGTCTTGTAGTTAGAAAGGTTAAATGTTACATAGTTTTGTTGATAGTTTAAGGTTTAGAAAGTCTGATCTATTCTGAATCAACACTTTAAAAAAATTGGTAGCATTTTTAAAATGTTGTTCAGTTATAATTTTTTTTTATTTTTCTTATAATTTTGATTCAAACTTTCATGTGTTTTTGTAACATTTGAGTCCAAGGATTGTGTGTGACTGAGGCTGTAGAGTACCAGATTCATAACCGAAGGTTTGTAGTTCATAATTTGATATATGAGTACATTAAACTCATAAATAAAGGGTTACCTCTTTCATTCCTCAGCATCCACTCAAAAAAATCCACCCTGTATAGGGAATTGGTTTGCAATGCTCATTATCAGGTTGCATGGGGTGCCAGCTCGATTATTGTCCTTGACCATGGTTCAAAATTATGTGACAGTGTTTCCAGATCGGTTCTTCCAGATAGATCATGAAGCATCACCAATAGCCCATTGTATAGTGTACTAGTGTAAAGTTACTTCCACGAACTAACCATTTAATTGTACTTAACTAACATGTAATGGTCACAGTGAAATTTCTATCGTCTCTCTCAAGCAAAATAAAAAAATTCTATTTGTGGATTTTGCTTCCATCCTATTCTTTTAGCCTTTATTATTAATTAAAATGTGAGTATTTGGATTTTCCATGTAATTCTAATGGAAAATATTGATCAGCCATCTTGTAAAGGTTAATAACTTCAATAAATAAGAATATTTGAGAACTCAATTTATATGAATAAACATTGTCAGCAAATTATCCAAAAATAAAAATTACTGAGATAATATTTCTTAAAAGATTCATATTGTTCTAGCATCCTCATAGTGTTCTTCAGAACCTTCTTTCATAAGCACTGTGATTATATTCTTCAATGTTGTACTTTTTAAATACTTTTAGAGTTTCACAGACTTGCTATATTTGGAGATTGGAGTGTTCTTATAAATATTTGAATTATTGAAGAAAAATTTTTAAATCTCTAATGTTTATTATTTTCGCCACTTCTTGTGTTACCAGATTTTATTAATTGACTTTACAGAAAAAAAGCAGTGGCTGGTTCGCTATGAGCCCCATATTGCCGAATTAGTTGTGTAATGTTCCCTTTGACCTCTCTTTGTGCTTTAGACGAGGATACTATCTTGTCGGGCAACTCCCACATCCCGAACGACAAGGCCAACAACAAGGAGCCCGTCGAAATCGTTCCTGCCGCCAAGCAAGAGAGCAGCGCTAGGAAGGAGCAGTCTGTTCTGCAGACGAAGCTTACCAAGCTAGCAATACAGATTGGATATGCTGGTGAATATTCAATTGTGTAGTTTTAATTTTTTTTGCCCGATAAACATTAAAAAATAGACAACAAATTTTGAATTAGCGGAAATCTTTAAACTTTTACTTTATTCATTAAATGATTTTATTACAGGGTTCGTACAGTTCTTAAAACTCCTTAGATATTTCTTATTTTCTTTTGATATCCACAAGGACCCTTACTTGGAACTTACTATGTCATTTTTAAAAAAATAATAATCGGCTAATTTTTTCCATTACCAATCACCTGTCTGGTCTATTAGTTTAGAATTTTGAATTTCAGGTCTTTTAATGTTTCCATAAATAATTTTAATTAAATTTTAACTTTTAGTTATTAATGTATAAAGGACATATAAGCATTTTATTACTGAAATAATTTTTTTTTATTTGTTGCATTCCAAATTATTATGTGAATTAATAATTCAAGTTTAGAATGAAAGCAAAATTGCTTAATATTATCTTTAGAAGCTTTATCAGAAAACTATTTTTCTTAATGTTTGTTCATCATTACTAATTTCCTTAATTTTTTTTTTTACTTTATTGGCATTCTGTAAAAGTAGGAAATAAACTATCCAAAAAGTAAGCTTTTTGGCAGAAAAAAACATTAATTGCCATGGGGGTAACTGATGCCCACGTTGTTATTTCATAAGTTGTGGTGTCAGGAATGATTAACAAAGCAGACAACTTTGAGCTAATGATTCAGTACTGCTGATAACGCTTTCTGTATATTTGACTGAAAGAGATTGACATTGTTCTTTAGCATGTGTGTGTTGCAGCAAATTGGCTTGAGGCTATTATTTGAAAGTAAACACACATGGTACACAGATTTATGCTTTTTTATACTTTAATTTGATCATCTCTGGGATTGATTCAAATCTGCGTTAAAAATTCGTTTTGTCTGTGTAGGGAATTTTTCATTCATGAAAACCTTGAAATCGTAGGAATTCACTAAACTCCATCTGCTGCGATCTCCGTTGAAAGATTTACAATCCTTTATCGCTACCCTTATTTCAACATGATTCAAATAGCATTACTTAACAAAATTGCATTAAATTTTTCGAAAATATAATGTAATTTACAAAACTAAAGTTTTTGATAAAACTTATTTATTCTTGTTTGGCATTATTAATATTATCTGTTTAATATTCTAATTTGTCCCTATTTTGTTTTATTAATGTTTATGTATTTTATAATTTTTTTTAACTTCTTTCCCTTCATATTGAATTAGTTGGGGAACTCTGAATTGTTTATCTCTAAAAAAAAATTTGCATTATATAAAATTAAATTTGGGACTGCTAAAATTTTTTTACATGGAACTCTAGAAAATTTAAAAAACTGGAACTCTAGAAAATTTGAAAAACTGGAACTTTGAAATTTTTTCTTTGGGAAAAAAAAATTCAGATAAAGTGCAGCTTTTTTGGCAGGGAAAAAGTTAAGCTTTTTCTTGCTTTTGACTGTACCATGTCTGGACTAACATGATATATGTTCATTTGGTAAAAAATTGGTAATATATACTCGATTGGTGGGCAATAGCGACTACATAAAAAAAAGTTCAATTGTTTAAAAAATTCCAAATAATAATAAAAATATATTTTTATATATATGAACTGAGTAAACCTAAAAAACAACTATAATTTTCTTTCAATCAATGTGTTGAACCTGCTAAAAAGTTATGAATATTATTTTTCAGGTTCTTTCATTGCCTTGTTAACCGTGTGCATTTTGGTCTTGCGTTTTGTCATCAAGTTCTTTGTCATCAGGGAGCTCCCATGGAGTCCGTTTTATATGAATTACATTGTGAAGTTCGTCATCATTGGTGTCACTGTGTTAGTCGTCGCTGTTCCCGAAGGTCTTCCATTAGCCGTCACTCTCGCCCTGGCCTACTCAGTCAAGGTCTGTTGAACTGAGAGTTATCTAGTTGAAGATATTGATGCCTTAGTGGTCTGATGTGTTGACCTTTTGAGGTCCAATGATACTAGATATCACATTATGTCCACTTGTAGAGATATTTCACCTGTTTACCGACACTATAATAAAATTGCAGGAGCAGAAAGGCTAAAATTACTTTTTAACCTGGATATAAACACTAAAATAAAAAAAAATCAATGTACCACAAAGGGTTAACTTTCAGAGAGATGAACAAAATATCAAATTTGTAAATTTATTTTCATTGAAGAAGAACTAAATTTATATTTCCAAAACATTCATTTAAAAGTTAAGTGTATTTTTCATCAATGTGCTCCTTTAACATTAATTAATTTAATCCCGTAGTTTTAATAGTTTTTTGAAGGTGAAAATAATTATTTTAAACGACTAAAACCTTGACGATTGTCGTTTTCCATTAACCTTTTGGGTTCGGGGACATTTTTTAAAAAATATCCTCTCAAGACGGGGAATTTGCGAAGATTTCCTTCCCCCCTTTGAGTGACAATCTACACACCCCTTTCAATAGGCCATAGAAAACGACCCCTTTTGGAAGTCCAAACCACGGACCGAGGAAACTGAGTTTACTACTTGGTTAGCTGAATACTTGAAGGGTTGCAATATTTTAACTTATATTGCTCCATGAGGCTGACATCCGAAAACTGATTTACTTTTTTTATATTTCGTTTAAAAATGAAAATGCCATTTATTTATTTTAATGAATAATTTTATAAGTGTGTTTATAACATTACAAATGAAAAAAATGCGATTTTTTTTTTAGTTTCAAAGAATTAAGCGAAATATATTTTAACCTCTGGAAAGTACATAATTTGTTGAAAGCATATATTGTAAATGACAACCATTAATTCCAATGGAAGTCCCACACGCTCAATATTATTATGTAAATATTATTATTATTATTATTATTAAGTTAGGTAAGATGGGGGAATTTGAGTCTTAAATCTCTATTTTTGACATAAAAGTTCAATTTCTATTAAGAAAAATTGTAAAATTGCAATTATTTTACAAAATCGTTCATATATTTATTGGAAACATAATGTTTTATTTTTATTTTATTCTGAGGTTTATAAGTATTCTTTTTAAAGTATGTAATTTTTCGTAATAAAATACATTGTTAGATAATACATTTGATTATTAATGGACTGTTTTTCTGATACCCAACCTTTCTCTACGTTATATAAAAATATCGTTATTGCAGTAAAAGTAATAGATTTCTGCTTTCACGATGGTAAATTATTACTTTTGTGTAATTTAATATTTTTTTTGTCCATATATCTTAATATCAAACTCCTCTTGCGTGAGCTACAGGGACCGATTTACAAGTTTAGGGTCCAAGGCCAAAAAAACATGTGGGGGCCCCCCGACGTACCTTTAATTTAAATTGCTAAATTTATGTACACGCACATTACTCAAAATAACATAATCAATCAGCTTTAATGCAAGTGTAAATACTGCTAAAATTTATATACTTAAAATTACTAATTTTTTTTATTTCAGAAAAAAAATTAATATGTAAAAAATTATATAACTTAAATTAAGATTATTAATAATGGTGAATATTAAAAAATATTCAACTAAACATAATATTCATTTAAATGCCCGAATAGTTCAAGAAGTATACACAAAGATAAGGTCACTCTAAAACAAACATAATTTAAATTAAAAGCATACATATGGAAAATATATTTTACGTTTCATTGAACAGATTTTTTTTTTGACGAGATGAAATGCATCATGAACATGCAGGAAACCTAAAAGTGATTTAATTGGATAAAGTAGTAGAAGTTTTGCAAAAAAAACCTATTGATTTAAAAAAAAAACATTAATTAGTAAATTTATTTTTAATTTGATCACAGTTTTTTTTAGCTTAAAAGCGTTTTGAGGGCCATCTTAAAATGGGGGTCCTGAGCAAGTACCCCGAATGCCCTGCCGTAAATCGCCTCTGGTACCTATAATTTATTTTTAAATTTAAAAACTTCTTTACAAGCTTCCAGATGTGAACGTAATTCGTCGGAGACATTTTCTTTCGAAACTTTTGTCAATATGTGCTTTGACATTCTCTGGAAAGTAATAAATAGTTCCCCCCCCCCCCCCCCCTTCCGTGTTTCGTAGGCTATTCATTTCAAAATGCTTCTTTGAGATGTTTACTGAATAGGGAAGCATGTTTGTTCCATTCGTAGAGTTGAACTGCAGGTCCCCCCACTCCCACAAAAGTATGTGGAAGAATACAGACTTCAAAATTACCCCATAATAACTGGTTTACAAGACATCTGCGACGCTCAATAGGTCACTTCCGAGAAACTTCGAGAGGGGGAATACAATACTGTAGGTAGACCATTGTATTTCTTCGACCCCAGATTCGGCACAATGGATGAAAAAGAAGCTTCAACAAACAATTATAAAGACGTGCGTGCATAATTATAACCTTATGCGAGGAAGATATATAAATGTCTGTCATTTTTACACATAAATACTTCTAGAAGATTCGTGTGTGTTCCGTACAGAAAAATAAAATGTACTACACTAATGTGTTGGGCAAAATACGTCAGCGGAATCATTATGTTACGGCAATAATTGCTATTGGCGGATCCAGGGGAGGGGCATGAGGGCACATGCGCCTCATACTGGTCCACTTATTTTTTTACCTGTAATCGTGGAAGACTTATGCAGGTAAAAAAAATAGCACGGTTTTTGCCATGTTCTAGACAAGCAGGAAGTCGAACATTTTAACCACCTTTGGACAACAACCACTAAATCAATTTAACATTCAATGATCTCTCTCTCTCCTCTCAAATAATCACAATGCTTTACCTAAATGCCAGCCCCTCTCGCTCCCTACACGATAGCGATGACCATCAACGTTTGGGGTAGATAGGCCAGCGTGCGTCATCACGTCACAAATAAATAAATGGACACCTTGTGTTTATCTGGTGGTCCCCTTTGTTTGGCAAATGACATTCTAAATCGACAATTCCATATTTTAGCGGTTATAATGGCCAACATTTAATTAAACTATTAATTTTTGAAAATTAAAACTAAAATATTAAGAATTTTGAGAAAATAATGCCAATTTGGTAATTATTGACTAATTTAATTCATTATATTATTGACTTAAATAATTAGTACTCTAATATTTATAAAAAGAAAATTGTTTACATTTGCTTCGGGAGGGGTCGGATCCACATGTACTCCACTCCCCCTCGAGTACTCTATGCTAATTGCACTTAAATTATATATATATATATATATATATATAAAACGCAGGGGTGGAACAACAAAAATTTCGTGCACTTTTTTTACAGTGAATAATTATATTTCAGTGACTGTAACAATATATAATGTGCAATAGTAGACAAAAACCTTTTAGAACGGTTGCTATAAGATAAAGAAAATTTTGCAAATAGGTTCGCGATTGAAGCAGGATTTTGTGAATGGTGAGTAAAAGAATAAAGGCGATTTCCAATTAATTAAGAAAGACATCCAAAAAAAGTAGGAACTAATTGACATGAATGTGTCGAGAAAAAAAATCAACGTTCATGGGAAAATATGTGGAATTTTATAGGAAGCTAGAGTCATTAATCAAGGCTATTCAATAAATGCAAATCGTCTCAAATTTTGTAATGCCATGCTTAAAAATTAACATTTGAAAATGATTTTCATAACATAAATACGACCTACTGCAAAAATTTCGTTAATTGTTCACGTAATTATTAAATTTCTGATCACCAATTTGAGAAAAAAATCCTACATAATTTTAAATTTACATAATACTCGTTTTAAAAAACCGCATTTCATCTTGAGTTAAAATTTTCCGCCGAAACGCCGTAAAGTACACGCAAATACTAGACGATGTGAAATACTTATTTACTTAGGACGATTTGGCGATGTTGGCCACAGCAAATGAAATAGTTGCCCTTCCTCATTTCGCCAAAATAACTCAAAAGCTGCTCTCCTACTTTCAACAATAGCCTTGTTGTCGGGAACACATTAGGGCGTTCCCTCCATATTTCAAAAGTTGACACGTCGCCGGGCAAGAAGGGGGTAGAATTCGCTGGTACAACTGTTGTACCACAGCCCGTGTTCAAAGGTAAAAAACTTACTGGTACATATGCTGTACCACCCGTTTTCTAGAGGTTAACTATAACCCCAAAATCTTTCGAAACAGTATCCTGAAAAATTTGTGAATTTTCTTTTTATATTTTTTATTTAAATTGTTTATTAGATCATTTGAATACAAAAGAATTGGGCTTAAAAATTTTGTATATTACATGTAATTTTTATATAAATAATTATACATAATAGCACAAAAATTTTCCTTAAAATTCGAATTTTTTTTACTTTAGTAATTAAAAACAATACAACTTGTAAAGATAATTCACATGCCACTTTATAATATACGCATTTTACAATATGTTTAAGAAATTAAACATTTCTGTAATAATAATAAAAAAAGCCTTAGCATTTCGAAAAACTTAAAATCAAAGAAAACCAAACACTGAGAAAACACAATTTAAAGTATTTGTTCCTTGGAAAAACGTAAGCAACCTCCCCCCCCCTCTCCCCCCCCTTAAAAAAACTCATTTGTGGCTAAAAAAGTTGTTATATCAAATTTACAAGCCAACTGCACTAGGGCATATTTAGAAACTTCCAAATTATAATTTTATCAAATAAAAAAAATTGAAAATTTTACAATTTTTCGGTTCTAAATATTAGTATTTTATATAATAATTACTTGATCTTTGATGTAATGCTTCCACTGCTCGAAATAGAATTCCAATAGATGACGGTTAATTTGGGAAATTGTTTTCCAGAAAATGATGAAGGACAACAACCTGGTGCGACACCTGGACGCGTGCGAGACCATGGGGAACGCGACTGCCATCTGTTCCGACAAGACAGGTACCCTCACCACCAACCGCATGACGGTCGTGCAGTGCTTCACTTGTGGTGAGTGTCCACAGCAAACACTGTAGCGTACTACAAATACGAATCTGTTTTTTAACATGTCAACCCTTATTTATCTAAAAGACGTATATCCAAAGGTAAGGGCTTAATACTGAGAGAAGCATAAACAATTAGTTATGCATTTCAGCTGCATTAAAGAGGACTACTCCAATACAAAGTTTGCAATTTGGATGATTTGGATTTTTTAACTATTACACACACACACTGTATCTCTGGAACAGTTGCTTTAATAGCGCCTAAAATGTCCCTATTCACTAAGGATGCCGTTTTGACATCTGCAGAACCCCCTAATTGACCTGCTTGCATTGAACTTCATTGACCTGCAAAGAAACTTCAAATATTTCCTTCATTAATGCAACTGAAATTTATTACTAAATAACTGAAGTACCCTGCGTTGACCTAGCTTTTTTTACAGTTTCCTTTCTCTTGTTTTGAAGGTCGTGTGCAAAATTTCATCAAGCTCGGAATAAAACGAGATTTGTATGAAAAACAAACCGACAGACCCTCTTCTTATTAATATATAGATTAGCTGTTCTCTAAGTATGAGCTTTTACTTTTGGATACCTTTAGCCCAGGCACCCTGCACAAATAATTTTAAACTATAAGAAAAGGAAGCTTGTTAATTAGTTTTTAAAATCTTGTTAACACTTTAATTGTCAAGTCAGTTACAGGAAACTGGAAATCATTTGTAAGTTACTGTTGTCAAAAAGTAAAATTTTTGACTAATGTATTTTAATTTTGTAAGAGAAAATTATGTAATAATAATTTTTTTACATGTAAGACACATTTAAACGTTTGTGTATTCTGTATTTTTTGTTTATTTGATAAGTATATTGCTATATGTACAATTTCACGATCATTTTGCATCATTTAAAAAAAACTTAATATCTAGAAACTGAGTAAAGATGCAAATGTTGATAAAACATATATTAGATATATCTTATTTGTTGTGAATTGTGATTATTATTTAAGATATGCCACAAAAACCAAGGGATTTTTTATTTTTGCAGCTTTATTTTTTAACGAAATATATCTGTACTTTTCTGTTTTAGCATGTTTTGGTCTATCTTTACAAAATGACTTTCAATTTCAGGTACTCATCATTTAGAAACGCCTAAATATCAAAATCTACCTTCAAATGTTGCAGATTTATTAGTAACTGGAATATCTATTAATAGTGCTTATACTTCTCGTGTTATAGTAAGTACAACGGATGCTTTATCGCATTTCTGTAATTGTCAAATTATATATTAGTATGAATTGTTTGTGTAACTGCACTGATTTTATGGAAACATTTTAACATATTTATAAAGGTATTAAATAAAAGCACTTCGAAAATATTTTTGTTTTACATATAAAAATATCTAAAAATACATGCATGAACGAGCATTTTCCTAGCTACCAAAATTTAGACTTTCTGAAATATTAGCTAACATATTTGTTGATGAAGAGTTAATATTTCTATATTCATCTTCAAAACCTGTCATTCTGCCTTGTATATCCAATTTTTTAGTTTTATTTATAAACTTGATCCTTTTTGATGAGAACAAGTTCTAAAAAAGATGAAAATAAGATATTTTTTAAAAATCAAAAATCACACAACGGCTTTTTGTTTAATTGAATAAAAACAAATATCAGTACATTTTGCAATACGCAAATAAAAAAATTAATTTTTTTAACAAAATAGTTTTTATAATTTTTTATAAATAATTACAATAGTTTTCCAGCCTTCCTGTAAAAGTTAATAGCTGTACAATTAGAAAAGCTATTCTTATTTAACAGCAAATTTTCTCAAGGATATTTGCATTAAAAAATTCTCGAAAGAAAGGGCATTATTTTATGCTTGTTTTTAGGAAGTAAAGATATAGATGCCAAATATGACATCTGTAACACAATCATTTATAATTTATCTGTGTTATGGTTAAAACCATAATTGTTTAATTTTTTAATTCCTCTTTTATTTCATTTAGCTTGACTCCCCTAATTGTATTAATTAATATATGTAAAAATGATTTATCCTATGTAATTATCATCTTTTGGTTTGTTTTCGTTTGGTCACCAAATTTTAGACGTGTTTATTTTTTGTTCAAAACTATACGATCACGCCAGGTAAATTCTTAAATTAAACAACGATTAATATTATCGTTCTTTCTCTTTTTTTTTTGTTTGTGCTAATTTATCCCCTTAAAAGTAACTTTCACATCTGTAAGGTAGCAGATGAGTTATTTTACAGCCAATCGGAGACATTGATATGAGCAATAGAGCATTTTTACAACCTTGCTATGAGCTCAAAAATTGGGTTCTCCTCAACCAAATAAATTTTTTAATTATTTATAAAGACATTGCATTGAAGGGGTTAAAATCTTTATAAATCTTAAAAAGATCGTAAATGTATTCTAAGATGGTAAATGAACCTCCCCTGCCTTTGCAGGCAGACAATCTGAATGCTGACCTGCCCAAGCAGGTGGGGAACAAGACTGAGTGCGCCCTCCTGTCGTTCGTGAGAGGGATGGGGCGTGACTACCAGGCAGTGCGGGACACCTTCCCCGAGGAGAAGCTGCACAAAGTGTATACCTTCAATTCAGTGCGCAAGTCCATGAGCACCGTTGTACAGATCGAGGGAGGGTTCAGAGTGTACACAAAGGGAGCTTCTGAGATGGTGCTCAAGAGGTGAGTGGTGCATGAGTTTTTACAAGAATAGAAAACAGAAATTGTAGCCCCACAGGGCCTTGTGGGGAGAATATCAAACTTAAAATCAGAGGGTTGCAGAAGAAGAACAAAAAACTCGCAAAGAGAGGGTTGCTAGTTTAATCCTTGCTGTTGGCCGAATACGAGTTGCATAGGGTGGCTGATGTCCGTTAAATCTCCTTGCGTTCGAAAATCCTCAAGTTGGTTGTTGATGTTTGGAGAGTAGGATGCTAGTTCAGAAACACAAAAAACAAATCAAAATTAATTTTGTTTTTAATTAAGATATTTTTTTAAACAAATATGTCTTTTAAATTGAAAAGATATATCCTTTAAAAGTTTGTAAATAATATGAAAAAAATTTCGATTAAAAACTATCTCTGATTGTCATTCTGTTTTATTCAAATTTTGCTCTCTGTAGGTTTTAGTAAAATTCAGGGCATTTATCATATGTAAATTTTGCCAAAATTGTAATAGAAAAAATAAAAAGCACAACTTACAAATAAATCAATAAAAAAATTCATGCTTTTGAATGTTTTACTATTCATGTATACTCATGCTGAATGATCTATAATTGACGTAGCATGCCTTGCATTTATATTTTAAACTGTGTTATCCATTAAATTTTCCACTATTTATAAAACATATTGCATACAATTTCTTATGAATTTAATATTTTATAGTCAAATTCGTTGCTTCCTAATTCATAGCATGGTGATTTTTTCATACATAAACTTAACCTTTTACTTTTGTCAGTTACAACTCTAAGTAATCTTTGAATTATTACCATACTATTATATTTATCATTTCTATAGTTTCCTGTTAAGCCTCTTGCATAAAATAAATCTTAACAAGTGAAGGTGTCAAAAGAAAGGAAATTTCTTGGAGCACTGACGAATAATCATACGGTCATCATCTCATCAATATCAACAGTTTGTTTAAAATAATTCTTTTAAATGCTTTGTTTAAACTGTTAATAGTCCTGACATCTATGATCAGAACCATTTACAGGGTGGCAACATAACCTGGAAATCAGGGAAATATTACAAAATTTCACAAAAAAATCAGAGAAATTCTAAAATTTGGATGACTAAAACGGCAATTATTATCGTCTATTCTGAAGTTGTTGATACATATTTCCTGTTAGATCCGAAAGAAAATAATAATAAATAAAAAAATTAAAGGAATGTGCAGTACAGTTTTGTTGATAGAAACGTTAACCACTGCTGGAGAAACATGTTAGTAAGGTTATAATGTTATAACAACTATTGGAATCTATTCCTAAAACATCTTCAATCCCTGTACCTTCCTCACAGGTGCACATACATCTTTGCACGTGACGGCCGCCTGGACAGGTTCTCCAGAGAGGACCAGGACCGCCTGGTGAAGACGGTGATCGAGCCGATGGCGAGCGACGGCCTGCGCACCATTGCAGTGGCATACAAGGACTACATGTTCTCCCCCAACGCCCAGAACCAGGTTCAGATCACCTCTGAGCCAGACTGGGAGGAGGAGGAGGCAGTGGTCTCTGAGCTGACCTGCTTATGCATCGTCGGGATAGAGGATCCCGTCAGGCCTGAAGTGAGACACTCCCTAGACCTTACATTTTTATTGTTGTGTCAGGATATTTTATTTTTTAATGTAAATGGTAACCAGTCTGTATTAAACGTAAGGGACCATTCATTTATTATGTTGCACAATGAAGACAGTGGCATAACAATTCAAAAATGATTAGGAGCTTCAGTTCCATTTCAAGAATATTTACCAATATAAAAAAAAATAAAGAGTTGTTAATTATCAATAAATTGTTAATTATTTAGTTAATTGCATAAATTTTTAAAGATATTTACAATTTTGTTAATATTTAATATTAGTATTAACTAATTTTCATAAATTGTCTGAACAAATTGTGTCAAACCTTATTAGGGATATTGATAGAAATTTGTTACTTGAAATCCTATGCATTGGGGCTTGTACTCAATGAGCTCCTATCTCTCCTATGCCTTTGATTGGAGAGGGAGGCTCAGCATTGGCATGATGAGCAACAATTCTGAAGTAAGATGTGTTAATATCTTAATTGTAAAAAAAATGGAACATAATGGTTTTTCTCTGCACCTATCAATATGCTTTTATACCTGATAAACTATGTTAGCTAAAGTACCCTTCTTTGCATGTGTTTTATTTAAAAGAATAAATAAAATATGTAGCTATTAAAAAAAGAAATTAAAAATCTAAAATTCACACAATTTTCACCAAGTTGTCAGGAAGTTGAAATTATTTAATGTCTAAAATACTAAGATATAGTTCAGTGAGAGAGGAAAATGGTGATAGATTCAAGTAGTTATTTTAACACAAAACCATACTTTTTTTTCTTAAGTTTAGTAAATTTAATTACACTCCAAGAAAATACTTTCCTAATTTCTGCTTTCTCAAAACTAGGAAATAGGATTATTAAGAGTATTAGTTTTTACGTTGTTAAGTGGTTTCTCTACTCTTTAAATTATAGTATCAAAGTAGACATAGCTATCTTTTTTTCCATATATAGTATGAAGAATATGGTTTTCATATTCCTGACTATATGGTAAGTTAAAGAATAAGTGAGGAGTGACACTGTGGGCTTTTGTGTATAGATATTATATATCAGACACTCTATATTACTTGGAGTTCTCAAATACAAATGCTTGTTTGTGCACAGGTTCCGGATGCAATCAAAAAGTGCCAAAAGTCTGGGATCACGGTGCGCATGGTGACGGGTGACAACGTGAACACAGCCCGATCCATAGCCCTTAAGTGTGGCATCATCCGGCCCATGGACGACTTCCTCGTGCTGGATGGAAAGGAGTTTAACCGCAGGATTCGGGACAGCAATGGAGAGGCAAGTTTGCTTCACCCATATTTATTTTCCTTTTATGTGCTTATTTATTTTATATTATACTTTAGAACATAAAAAATAACTAAAGAACAATATCATTATTATTTTCTATTACCCACATGATCTGTGAATGAAATCCTTATTAATCCAAAAACTAAGCATATGTTCAATTCTTTATATATATATATTTATATATATATATATATATATATATATATATATATATATATATATATATATATATATATATATATATATATATATATATATATATAAAATGACTTCTGATATTTACAGGGAAAAAAAATTATCAAGAGGCCAAATATATAAATTTAAATACTACAAACAAATTTCAAGAGAAATTGATTTTTGAAAAAATGTGGATAAAACCCTAACAGCATCATCTGTTAGGGTTTTATCCAAACATATTTAACTGATATTCTGATTAAAAATAAGTTATAGTAATTTTTTTAAACTTTATTTTTACTTTAGCATTAAAAAACTATTAAAACTCAAGTTCTAATTAAGTAATGATTTATGTTTAGTATTTAAAAAAAAAATTTAGGTTAATGCAATTATCAGTACATACTAATATTTTCTTTGTTTCTATACTTGAAATATATATATTTGTAAACCTAAATTACACCCATTCTTCTAACACGATCGTGTACCCTCTCAGTTCCAGCAGCAACAGTTTGACAAGGTGTGGCCAAGGCTGCGCGTGCTCGCACGCTCCTCCCCTCAAGACAAGTACACGCTGGTCAAAGGGATCATCGACTCCAAGCTCAACCCTAACAGAGAAGTGGTGGCGGTCACAGGGGACGGCACCAACGATGGCCCCGCCCTCAAGAAGGCAGACGTTGGATTCGCTATGGTGAGTTTCATTAAGGATTTCCTAAAAAGATTAGATTGGGACTTGCGTCTGGTTGGAAGAGTTCCGAACTCATGATTAGAGGGTTGCTCCTGTGGAGGCCGTTGTATGTAGAGGCTGCGACCACACTATTGCTGACTCCATTTTATTCAGACATTCAGAAGGTCGTAATTTTTATGGTAAAGTAATAAGGTAATGATTGCTATAGAAGTTGCGTAACAATTTTTATTTAATGGATAGCATAACAATTAAAGATAAATTAAAGGCATTACAATTGTAATAAACAGCACATGTGAAGCTCTTGTGGTTTTGTGCGTGGCAGTCTAAGAATAAATTATCTTGGTGGACTGGAATCGGCTGTCTCCATGTGCAGGCCTCGATGCGTTGGAGATATCTGATTGGCCGTTTATGTAAACACTTGAGATGTTGAATGTTCACATGGATAATGGTTGTGAGAAACTGAAAGAAAGAAAGGTGAATGAACTGCAGTAACGGCGCATTAAAAATATTTCCCCTTGTGGTTATTTTATGCAGTATACAGGCTTTAAAAAAATATTTCTGTTTTGATATGAAATTGTGTGTAAGAAGTTGAATTGGTTAGTTACAGTTATCTTAAAGTTATCAAGTCATCTGAAAAAAATCAGGAATTTCTTATTGTTACTTTTAACTGGGAACTATGAGGTTTATTAAACCCATTCATACAGTTTTCATGTTGTATAATAAAAAGTATTTTGATAAAGCTGTTTATACTGTAGAAATGACTAGATTATTTTCTTTACATTAGGGCATTGCAGGAACAGATGTGGCCAAAGAAGCCTCCGACATTATTCTCACTGACGATAACTTCACGAGCATTGTTAAAGCAGTGATGTGGGGTCGCAACGTGTACGACAGCATTGCCAAGTTTCTCCAATTCCAGCTGACTGTGAATGTTGTTGCCGTTATTGTGGCATTTGTCGGTGCCTGTGCGATAGAGGTACTACATATTTTAGATGTATTTTTTATATAAGTTTAGGTATTTTTAATATGAATTTACCTTATATTTTAAAATTTGCTTTTATTTTGTTTGTCAGTACTACTACTGGATAACTGCAACATTGGTTGTATGGGGATTTGTATAGACAACTGATTTGTAGCTATCTAGTTGTAGTACTGAACCAATAATTTGCAAAAGCTTAACCATTTTTAAAAATAATTTAATGTCAAGGTTAAAAGTAAAGAAAAAAAAATATAAACGTCAAGATTAGTTGATAAGTGCATCAATGATAATTTAATGCAGGTTTCATATGGTTCTTAGAATCTCCTTAATTTTGTTAGGTGTCCATAAAAGCCTTTATAAAGTACTCGATTCAGGAAACAAGATTAGAGTTTGAAATTCTGAAAGTATGAGATTCAAGAAACTTCTTATTTTAGTTTAAAAGGTCCTTAGAAACTTTTAAATTACAGAAGGCTCTTAAAAGTTCCTTAAATCGGCTATAATTAAAAAAAAAATCTAAAACTATTGTTCCTTATCATACAAGTTTTCATTATAAATTGCTTTCAAGGTTTTTGAAGAGTTCTTAGAAACTCGTTATTTCTATTTTCGGAAAATGCGTACGAACCCTGCAATGTCAAGATCAGTGTCTTAATTACAGGTTGCAATCCCAGTGCTATTCCAATACAACTGTAATTTAAACACGTTCTGTATTTTTTATAAAATGCATCATTGCATTCTATTCTCAGGCGAGAGTGAGTGTATGTTCGTATTGGGAAAGACTTTGGTGAAATTATAACATAACAGCCCAAATCTTATTTTTAGTCGATGGTTCCCTAACCTATGCCACTAAATATCTTATCTTTTTATGTGTATAAGACCTTATTTTTTCTGTTTCTCACTTCATTCTGAGATTGTCCAATTACTGCATTACCATCAAATTAAGGTATTTCAAAGATTATTCCTCGCCTCTGATTGACTTGCAACAAAACGGATCATTGCATACATCTAAAATCATTAGCTTTGCATCAATCGTCTTTGATCCATTGCTACTGATAATCAAAACTAAAGTTTTTTGCTTAAGCTAAGTCGTTAATTAAGGGCCATTTAAAAGTCTTTAATTTTTGCCCAAAATGTTGTTTTTTTGTTAAATATTGTTGTCATTAAGTTAGCTTTCCTTTTCCAATTATCATTTTACTTGGAATTTTGATTTAAGTTAAGTATACTTAACAATTTTTAATGAACTAAATATAAAATTACTACTAGTTATGTTCAAAACCAATTAGTTAACTGAAAACTGTCAAAAGATTTTTAAAAAATCCTTTAAACTACTTCATTTTTACTTTGGAAAATGTGTATAAAAACCATTACAAACAATTTAGTTTCAGAAACATTTGTAACTAACTACCTTTACTTTCAGTCAATATTTTAAAATGAAATTTTTTTTAAGTTAACAATTTTACATACTTCCTTTTAGGGCTTATTAACCTGAATTCTATAATTTTAAGATTTAAGCTTTTTATAGTAAGAAACTTATAAAATGACAAACAAGATTTCTCTTGCACTTAAGTAAAAAAACAGAAATTGCAGTTTAAAACTTTGATTGCTATGGGGTTCATGAGTGACTGTTATACCAAACTTATTGAATTCTTTAATGCTGGGCATCATGTAGCATCAAATGTCACACAAGCATTAAAAGTGAATTGTTTTAATTTCATCACCATGCAGCAAGGCCGTAGCCAGGATTTTTTTTCGGGGGAGGGTTATAGTTGAAGGTTTAATTTCTGTTGTTATGACAACACGAAGACAAACTTTTCCTTTATAATTTTCGTATAGTATCTAAACTAATCTTCTAAACTATTTGATGCAGTTTCTACCTCTATATTTCATATACTGTTCATGCTAAAATATGCTGAATTGTATTGTTTTGGCTATTTTTTTTAAAATTTTACATTAAAACACATTTTAAATGCCTATTCTTTGAAATTCATTTTAACCAATAATAAATGGATAAGTAGCAAAAAAAACTATAGTTTTGGAGATATGCAAATTGATTCTATATGCAGAAAATATAAAATATTTGAACCTATTTAATATTTCTATAACGATTTGGGAAGAAAAAATCCACAAAATCCCTTTAAAAAATTAGTTATGTTACAGTATTGTTTCAACCGCGACCATAGAAGAAACTGGTTATAAGCATTTCAGAAGTTACAATTTATAGTTCAGTGCCGAAAGATATTAAACATCGAGAGTTCAGAACACTGCCAGCCGATGTAGAAAAATAGAATATGATTGGCTGTGACGTCATTGTTAATTTTTATAGTTCTACACCATTGGTGGTATTAGGTTTTGGTTTGGTTTTATTAATTAATGTCGCACTAGAGCTGCACAGTGGGCTATTGGCGACGGTTCGGGGCCTATCTCAAAGGAAAGACCCGTGGTGGTATTAGGCACTATAAGTAAATAGTTTTCTTGGATTGAAGAAAAAAAGGACATGAAGGAAAAGAAGGGAGAAGAGGAGTGTTGAAAAAAAGTATCACACAATTTTGGGGGGGGGACCCCCTGTCTACGGGCCTGCCATGCAGCTTTCTCTACGATTGCTGAATCTGTGGTTTGTGAATGAAGCCAACGATATGTAAATCTTCTATTGAACTGAGATTTTATGTCTTCTTTCAGGACAGTCCCCTGAAAGCGGTGCAAATGCTGTGGGTGAACCTGATCATGGACACGCTGGCCTCCCTGGCCCTAGCCACGGAGATGCCCACGCCCGATCTCCTTCTGCGGAAACCCTATGGCCGTTCCAAGCCCCTCATCTCCCGCACCATGATGAAGAACATCCTCGGGCATGCTGTTTACCAGCTCATCGTCATCTTCACGCTGCTCTTCGCAGGTAGGTCATTGGGAAACAGCGCCTTTGCTAATTTCGGGGGAGCACGCATTATGCAAAATGTAATATTGCACAAGTCTTATTGATATGAATACGTTTTTCCTTTCGTTCCAGCTAGACTTGGAAATATTATCTTAAATATGTTTCTTTATCCAATTCTTTTAAACACATTGTTTAAAACAAACAGTTTACATTTATGAAATGAACATACGATATGTCACTTCTCCGTAAAATCAGCTTTCTTTTGATTCCTCACTTGTTAAGATTTGTCACAATCAGGATCTATTCTACAAAAATAATGTATATAATTTTTCTAAATAATGCTGAAACTAATGTAATTCTGAATATTTAATAAATTCCTTGCGCTGAAATTAAAAAAAAAAAAAATTATAAGCACAGAAATTTTCAGATCTTTTTTGAAATCTCCTAATCTCCTCTTAGTGACTTTTTTTTATTATTTAATATATGGTTTTCAAGGTATCTGAATCTACTGTATTTTCTTCACTGGTTACCAGTAATCCTTGAACACAGTTTAAAAAAAAATATTTATTTATATTGAAATAATGTGTTGCTAGTCATTTAAACTATTAATAGATGCAATTAACTTCGATTTGTTTTTTAGAAAAATATATTGTTCTAACAAGGAAATACTGAGGGATTACGTTTTGTTTGGAAATTTTTAGTTAATTATTACCAAAAAGTTAATAATTTTATTTTACTTGATTAAAAAACAATTCAGATATCACTTTTAAATATTTATGGGACCTCAAAGTTAAAATGGTTATATGCCAAAATAGTTATATAAAGTGTTAAAGTCATACGGTCACTATCCTCTTACAATTTCTTGTGTTCTAACAATTTAATAGTGTCACTATTATAAACAAAGCCCATTTTATTAACCATATTAAATGGGCTAGAATTGTAAAATAATTTCCTCAGCAAGTGATACAATGGTTTTAACTTGCATGATGATAATCAGAAGTAATAGTATATCTGATTGTGCTGTGAAGCAACAATTTTAAATATCTCTGTAATGAACATTGAAAGTTATGAAGGATAAAACATAATCCAGCGTACATTAAATTCTGGATTCTCTGCTCCTAAAAGTAAAGTCATTTCCAAACAACTCTTTTCAGGGGACAGGATCTTCGACATTGACTCTGGCCTGAACTCTGGTTTGAGGGCCAAGCCTTCCGAACATTTCACCATTATCTTCAACACATTTGTTATGATGACACTCTTCAATGAAATCAATGCAAGGAAAATTCACGGAGAGAGAAATATTTTTGAAGGATTGTTTACAAACCCCATTTTCTATAGTATTTTGATCATTACCACTGCTTCACAGGTAACACTACTCTTAGGAAATTTAATATAATTTTTTTTTATATTCTTGTCATTTATCTTGTTTATATTTTGACTAGTAGGTGTTTCTTTTTTTTTTATTGATGATAGTTTTACGAAAGTTAATATTTATTCAAAGAAAATACTATAGTGCCTGAATAAGTATAATATATACCAGCTTTTCAATTCTTAAAACGATGTTTGTTTATATCAACATGTAGTATTTAGAAAAATACAGTTTATTTTTGGAGTTAATAATTTATCTTTATTTTTTCAGACTTGCTTAATTACACTAAGATAGTACAAATTAATAAGTAGAAAAGGTTTTTTTTTAAAATAGGTTTTGATATATTTTGATTTTTGGAAAATCTGAAATAATTTGATAAACATATTTTTTTTAAGTCTTCCAGTATCTTCTTATATTAAAGTTTAAGAAAATACTGAAAACAATATTGACTCATATGAACTATATTCACAATACTATTTATTATTAAATAACTAATTACTTCTAAATTAGAACTATTGTTTTATTATTTATTACTAATTGACCAAAATTGTGGTCTAATATTATTTATGCCAAAGCAAGATTGTATCACAATATTAATAATAAGAACTTTAACAATGAAATCATTTAGATAAATCCATATAACTAACTCATTGTGTTTTATAACATTAAATAATAAATAAGTTAACCGGTGTTTGTTACTTTAACACATAAATTACTAAATGGTCCTCACTCTCAAATAATCTGTCGCAACAGGTTGTCATCATCCAGTTTGGGGGTGTGGCGTTCAGCACTGCCCAGTTGACCCTGGACCAGTGGCTGTGGTGCATCTTTCTGGGCTGTGGTGTGTTGGTGTGGGGCCAGCTCATCACCACCCTCCCCACGAAGCGCATCCCCAAGACCTTCACATGGGGCTCAGGGCCCCCGGAGGACATGGGGGCGGAGGGATCGATGGCGGAGGACGGCTCCTCCGGCTCTCTCTCCCAGGAGCACAAGAGGACGGGGCAGATACTCTGGATACGTGGCTTGACCAGGCTCCAGACCCAGGTCAGTTCTCAGTCAATCTCTTTGTCAGTTCTCGGTCTGTTCCTTTTCTTCGTGGCGTTTGACTTTTTCTTCCGAAGTGCCCATTGCACTTACTATTATTGTTTGATTCATATTTTAATGGTATTTGAGGAGCTTGTTTTCAAAAAGGAACATTTTCCTTTCCTGGATTTAGCAGCTGTAACGAATCTCAAGTGATTAATTTCTAAATATGAAATTGGGCAATAGAAATTAATCACTTTCATTTCATCACTAAGACATGCGCTAACAGCCCGGGAAATGTTTTGTTTTGAAAATAATCTCCTTATTAATCTTACAAAAATCCCAGTGTTATTACTTATTAGATTCGCTTTTCAGTTCTATTTACTTTTGTCTTATGAGGTGCCCAATGCATTTCTTATTAACCTTTAGAAGGTAGGTATTTTGATTTAACAGGGGTGAAAATGCTACACATACCTACATCTTATTTGCAGTTTGAGTTAGAAATTGCGCCTTTGGATCCTTTAATGCACCAATTAAAAATCAGAAATCGGCTTCTTTTTGGCCAATTTTTTTATTCTCTATTTCAACCTTGCACATATTAACTCGGGTGTGCAAAAAAAAATTAAGGTTCTTGTCCTTGAGTGAATTTGATTGAGTGCTTTAAGGGATTGATTAACAAATGGGAATTAAATTAACATTTCTATATCTCGGGGGCATACCACACTATGTCCTATCTTTTAACGTAGTGTTGTATACCTCCAAGGTACAGATTTACGAACTGTTTCATAAAAATAATTTTTTCTCCAGTAATAGTAGTATAGTAGACGTTTACATTTAATGTTAGAATAAGGTCCAAGAAGTAATTATCTAAATAAGCATGCCGAGGGTTTCCGTATGTTTTGAGTAATTTGATAATATTATTAACAACACATCAATTTGTAATTGAAATATTATTTTAATAATTTATGAGCTTTATTTATTCAACTATTACTTGCATTGCTGTGTCTATGCTGAAAAAATAGTCAAGCAAGTTTTGTACATAATTACATACAATTTCGTTCAACTTCTTGTGTAGTGCTTTGTAAAGGCACAATATCTATATTGTCTTATAAATCAATTTAAAAAGATCTTTTTGTTGAAATTTTAAATATGTACTTAAATTTATTCTCTTTAGTATCTATGACATTATTTTTTTTAATATGTTCAATGTGCTTTTTTTTAATGTAAACTTTAAAAAATAATCTAACTGATACATACTAGTCTTATAATGACTTAAAAATTCTATTGCCACTGTGTTTCATCTTTTTATTTTAAAACAATATTTACGGATATGTACATTCTATTTCTTGTTAGTTTCACAACAAATTGGTACTTGAGTAAAAATTTTATACAAGTGTTTTTACTTCAATGTCCTTTATAAGTATGTCCACAAGACCATTTTTTGGGGGGGGGAGGGGGGGGGGGTTAGAGTTATTAGATTACCTATAACTGTTTTACACAGTGTCAGTTGCCTTATCAAAAAGTATACAATTCCATCTTCTTTGCAAAATCATGCACTTGTTTCTTTTATAATAGAATTTGGTGTGGATTTTTTTAAAACTATATTTTTAAATATCACACCTTTGAAAAGCTGCAGTATCTGTCCAAAAAACTTGGAATCCCTAAAAAAACAGTTTAATTGAAAAAGCAAAACAATCGCACAGCTATTCCTTGTTATAATTTTTTTTAAGTTCTTTTTTTTTTAATCTTTTACCTTTAATTAATGTTTCTTCAGTGCATGTTATTCTTACACTATCTTTCTTGTGTCTACTTATTTTTGAAGAGCATGTTTTGTAAAATTTAAATATTTATGTATGTCCAACATATGTGTCAAAATTTAATTTTCAGAAGTTATCTCTCTCTCTATTGCACCATTATTTAAAAATACTTTTCTCTATTGCATGTATTCATAAAATTACACAACATATATTTCAATTAAAGACAATCATATTTGAATTAACAAATATATTCACATGTGCATAATTCAAGTTTATTTTAAAAAATCAGAAACTGAATTATGTATATGTGAATATGTTAGTTAATTCTTCACAATCAATTCTTCAAAAGGAATATAAGAGTATTTTTGTAAAATATTTTTCTTCCATTTAAAATGGTAGTTTTATATTCTTCTGATGATTTTACATAGTAATTCCATAATTAAAAAAAACATTATGCTGATTATTAGAAAGTTTTAAAACATAAAAGCATGGTTTCATGTAATCTTTGTATTTTACATGTGTTTGCACAAAAATTCGCTTCAAATCTTCTAAGGTATTTTTCTATCAATATCCATTTTTCAACCTACCAATATTGCGAAATGTAATTACTCTTATATTACATAGATTTACTTGTTTTATATATCTTTTGTAGTATCAGCATTTAGACTGTCATAGTCTAAACACAATTGAATGACTGTCTAATGCTTAAGAATATTAAAAACTACCCAATGTGATCCTAAATTTGAAGGACAGGAATCGAAAAGGAAAGTGTCAGACACAATTTATTTTCTAATTTGAGTTTTATTTTAACTTAAAGAATCTGGATAGAAAAAAGTTGTTTCTCCAATATACTTTGGACAACTCAAAATAAAATAGTGTGCAACGGACACTGGATTCGTCTTTGTCTCATGCACGGAGAATGCAATGGAAAGCAAACCTTGACTTTTGTTTCACACGTCTCTGTTTTTAAACTGGAGGTATTTAATAAAACACATATTTGGATTTCCCAAATCAATTATGTTTCTCCACCAAAGTGTTAACTTTTACCACTGGCCATTTAAAATGTATTGTAAGTTACAACTGCCCGTTGTAATATGTCCTAAACAATGTTTCTTAATAAGTGATTGAACATTTTTGTTCTATCACCTTAAGATACACATCGTAAAATGCAATTGTGGTATTGTACATATGATCATTAGTAGGTATAAAAACAAAGCCCAGCTATTTAACATTTGATTTTCACAAGGGAAAGATTCCAAATATGTTTATCTAATTGGATCCTTTTTGTTTGATACCAGTTAAAGCCATCAATTTCTTTTGTCAAATGTTTTGACATAAATGATATTTTGGAGATTGTATTGCTTAAGCTTATTACATATTTTCTTTTTATGCTTGTATGTTTTTGTTCTCGCTATGTATATTTCAGATCGTGTTTCTTTGTATGTTAGTTTTAATATTGATACTAAATAAATTAAATTTAATATTAGCTCTACAACAATAGGTACTACGTAATTTGATGTTACTAACAGTTCTTTAGAGTCACTTTAAATTAGTTCAAATGTAATTCTCTTCTACTCTTATAATTTCTGATTCACTTTTGGGAAAACCAACTTAGTTGAATGAGAAGAATGCTAATGAAGAGCCAGAATTTTTGTACACATAAAGAAATTTTAATAGACATTCTATAAAGATAAACATTTCAAGCAGCTGATACAATTATTTCACTTATTTTTAATGCTTCTAGGTATATTTAAATTATATAGTGTTAGTGAAAGTCTTATTTCATTGCAATGTGTTGCACGGCCCACACATTTGCTTTATTCCCGGTTCCTGCAAGTCAATCTTTTTGGTTTCTTCAATTTAAAAATAATTTTTATTAGTTTTGGTGTTCATCTGATGAATTTTTATCCCTTTAAAAACTTTATTTCAATTCATTTTTCTAGCTAGCTTAGATTATTGTATGCTTCATTAATTTAAAAATATATTTTTCTGTCGCATGATGATTTTGTATATATATTTTATTTTTATTTAAGGCAAATACAAAATTGCATCCAATGCTGTGCAAATTTGTTTTTAATATCATTATCCTAAAAAAAAATTTCAAATATAGCAAAGATTTTCGGTTTTCATTATTTAACTTTGAGTTTATTGAATAAACACTATAAAAAGATTACCTTTCCTAAATCAGTAATAATATAATTAAAAAATTAACCTGTGCAGCATTTATTTAGTACTTAAATTAATCTACAAAAATTATTGGTTTAAAAATAAATTGAAAAATTACAAATTCTTTAATTTTCTAATTACATTTATATTGCAAATTTGATTTTATTAGTGAGATCCTGTTTTAACTCGGCATTTCGTCTGTTTCTCTGTATATTCCTTAAAGTTATTAAAAATGATGTATATGTTTTTTTTAAATTATTTTTTTAGATTTTTTTTTTATTTGCAAGATCTACTGTTGCCAAAACTACTAGTATAAATTTAGTTGTTTTCCTTTTAGATAAATTAATAATGTATGCACACAGATACAAATTTCATAAATACTTTGTGCAAATTTTCACTGCTAATCCACCATTTACATAGTAGTTCTGGGAACTGTAGACCACACGACCAAAAAAAACCATGTACATGGTTTTTAATTTCTTCAAGGAACATTCTTGCAAAATTTAAAGAAAAAAAATCGAACAACGAGTTTGTTTGAATTTGTGTAACAAACGAATTTACAAACAGGCAAAATGACGGAACGATCGAGTTAAAACAGGATTTTGTGGTCACTCGTTCAGTTATAGTTTTGACAAAAAATATTTTTATATATATATTTTTTTTTAAGACTAGGTACTTAAACAGTAATTGTTTTTTTTAATATTTTCAGAGAATATTAAAAATTACAAGACCACATTCAATTTTGGTTAACCTAGTGTAGAGAGCTTTTGGAGGATAAATTTTTATTCAGATAATTTTCTGTGTTATACACTTGTTTTTAAAACCAGACTGATGAAAGTTTTATTATCAATAAATTTTAAGACACGTAAATATAAAGTTTTTTATAAAAAGGTTGTAGTACACAAACTGAATAATAATTTAAGTAATCTCTATTGTTAATAAGTTTTATTTTAAAATACAGCTAATACAGAAAGGAATATAAAATTTACATTGTATTTGTAGGGATATAGAAACACCTCCTCACAGATTGATATTTGTGATTCCTTTCACAATGAGGTGACTTAGGTTTAGTCATAAAGATCAGAAGGTTATTTTAGTATAGTATTTATTTAATCACGCGAGCTCCGTGTTAAGTGCGACATGCTCGCAATCTCGAGTCGTTCTGTTTCTACCGGTTCCTTCTAGAGGTAACCCTGTGGTTGCCGAAGAGACTTGGCGAATTATCGCTCAGTCGGCGCACACCACAGAGTATCCCTCCAGTGAGGAAGCCGAACGATACATAATAAAAATATTTTAAATTACATAGTGTTTACATTGCGAATGAAATATAATTTTACACACATTTAACAATGTAATTTACACATCAGATATGTTATACAATTTCAATTGTTTTACATTGTGAATGAAATGTATTTGTTACATATATTTGGCAATTAATTTTTAAACATCAAATTAAATATTTTCATTTAGTACATATTTTTTTTCAATGGAATTTGGGTACATTATAATTATAACTCATATTTGGCAATTAATTTTTAAACATCAAATATAAATATTTTCATTTAGTACATATTTTTTTTCCATATAAAATTTAGGTACATTGTGAATGAAATGTAATTGTTACATATATTTAACATGCAATTTTAGCATTTTGCCATGTCAAGTTTTGTTTCACAGTACAATTAAAATTTTTACATGGAATGTGACCACATTTCTTTTAAATGTTATTTAGCACAAATTTAATGTAAAAAAATATGTATAATTGCAACTCATTTAACATTACTTGAACATTTGAAAATATTATATGAATTTACATTTTTAGAATTTGTTTACAGAATCGAATTCGCAAGTTTTTTTTTTTATTATTGTGGAACAGCATTTAAAATTACCTTTAGGATTTAGAGAGTTCTGTAATTTCAGTTGGTTTGAACACTTGTTGTTGACATAACCGGTTTTTTTTTCTAAACGAGGCTGGTTAATAACACTGGACACATTTCAGGAATTTATCGGACATGGTTTAGCAACAATATTTTCGGATTTGTGATGAGCCGTATCTGTGCATTAGCTAACTGGGCAGTCAGAATGCTGGCTACATCATCGTGTTCCTTGTGCACATTTTCACACGGTTCGCCGGGATTAGGCTCTTTTAGGTGACGGTGCTTGTTGCGGTTATGTCCGTAAGATTTTTCCTTGTTGTTAGCCCCAGAAGTTAAAAGTCCATTGCCAGGAAAACAGTTGTCTAGGTCCAAACAGAAATTCCGAAGGTTTAAAATTGATATGTCCAAAATTTAATTGCTGCTCACTTTGGTTCAGTTCAGAAGGATGTGTATATATTTCCAGGCAAACATCGAAAGCATTAATCCACTGTCCACGATTTCCGCGGATAAGGGAAGTTGATTCCGGGCCGAACATGGAATTCTTTGGAACAGCAAAATTCCGGAACATGGAACATCAAAATTCTGTTCCCAATGCGGGAATACCTTTTTATTGAATAGTCCAGGCTTGAAAACATCGCCGGTTGTTTTGTGAGAGTCCCATCGCTGCTTCTTCCTTCTTCAAATCGAACTGAACTTTTTTCCGTGCTATCAGATGGGTTACCCCCGTAGCGTCCAATTGAAGATTTTGTTTTTTTTCTTTGGAATCGCTATTTTCTTTTCGTAAATTCATATATTTTCGTTCGCGGGTCGTCATTTATCACGTCCGTTGTCACCAATGAGGTGACTTAGGTTTATTCATAAAGATCAGAAGGTTATTTTAGTATAGTATTTATTTAATCACGCGAGCTCCGTGTTAAGTGCGACATGCTCGCAATCTCGAGTCGTTCTGTTTCTACCGGTTCCTTCTAGAGGTAACCCTGTGGTTGCCGAAGAGACTTGGCGAATTATCGCTCAGTCGGCGCACTCCACAACAATATGATCCAACCCTGATTCTTTTTTCTAATGTTTCACAAATCTAACTGGACACTGAAAATACGTACATTGCTTTTGTCAAAGATATTACTATCCTTAAAAACGTATTGACTTTTACATTACTGAATCTTTAAATTGCTTTGAGTTTTAAAATTATGTTGATAAAAAAGTTCTCTAAAACTTTTGTTTGATATCTCTTTATTTTACTTGAATTTCTGAAACTTAACTTCTTCACCAATACAAAAAAAAATATTTTCAAATGTTATCCTTGGTAATATAATTTTATTACCCACAACATGTTAACAGGTATTTTCCCCTCCTTGTTTGAGAGGATTTTTCATTCAAACAGGTTAGAACAATTCAATGCAATAACGTTTTTACTTACCTGAATGATATATTTTGGGGTGTCTACATTGAACTGTAAATATTGTTTATTTGGTGAAGTGCTGTCTGCATGGTCACCGATGAGCATTCCTCTTATGCAAATTGAACAGTTTTGTATTATTGTGTGTGAACTGACTCTTTTGTATGTAACGAGTGGGCGAAGAGAACACCGAGTGCTGTGTGTGTGCAAAAGAAGGGCTCTGACCTCTTTCTCGCTGTGGACCTCCCTGCACACCACCATCCCCCACTGCAGGCCTCCCCTTCACGAGCAATGCCTCTGACCAGCATACGCCCCTCAATAAGATCCCCAACATTTTATCAACCCAATTCGCTTTGCAAAGAGAAATAACACTTTATCTGCTGCTTTAAATTATTTATAGCTTCGAGCCATGGCTGATTTTCAAAACATTTAGAATTCGGAATCGCCGTAAAATTTAATGTGACTTTATGTAATGTATGAAAACACTTGTTGTTCTTGAGATAATGTTTAAAAAAAATCATAATCATCTGAAGGGCAACAAAAAAAAAAAATTCAAGTTGTAATTCTTGTTTCACGACAAGTGCATTCATTTACATTCCCTACACATGCTTTTAAAAAAATATTTTAATAATGCTTGCTTTAAAAGGTTGATTTGTAAAATGTTTTAACATGTAGTCTTTTTATGAATTTAAAAATTATACTTGCGTACCTGTGCGAAAATAATCGCATGAAAAGTTTGGCCAAGCGTTGCTTGTTAAGACATACATTTTTTTTTTTTTTTTTAATTTAGTAGCCCCATTCAGGATTTGAACTTGCGACCTATTTCTCCAAATTCCCATACACTACCAACACAGTTGCAATTGCACGTTCCAACTAGATCTTGGAAATGTTTTTTATGCAGTAATCCTTTTAAACAAATCATTGAAATTCGCTTTCTTTTGATACTTTTTAAAATTCACTAATAACTTTTATCTATCCTGTTACGAATAGTCTGTCAACAGGTTATTTGGACCTAAGAAAAGCGGTCTAAAATTTAAACACAATGTTTTTTTTTTAAATAAACGTTATTAATTTATTATCATACCAACAAAGTAGCTACCGCGAGTATTAAATGTCCAGAAGTAGTTTTCAAAAGTTTAGACTCTAACAAAAGAAAGTGTAATCCAAAAAAGCCACTTATTTTTATTTTTAAAAAAATGTTTGAGCAGAGGCATTGCTTCCCAAGCACTTGTCAAGAGTATGTAAACGCATGTTTGAAGGAAGCATTCCAAGTACTCCTTCATTGTTTTGGTGTTTTTCAGTCTCCTCAGTGCATGCCTTTCTCTAGACGCAGTGCTTTGTATGGAGTTGCATGTATAGCAAATGTGTGCATGTGGATGGTGATGAAAGGGAAGTTTTCCCTTTGGTGTTGAATGCAAAGTGCTTCAACCTTCACACTGGCCTATCTTCAAAAGACTTCATTATTTTAAATATTTTCAGGTTGTGCCTTAAGAGACCATACACAAAATTAGCTACACTTTTAAAGCATTATTTTTAACTTATCTGTTGGGCAAGTCTTAATTTAACTTTTTACTAAATATCATTTTAATTTAGATGAAAATCTAAATTTTAAAATATAAAGAATATTTAGCAAATGAGTTCTTAGCATATTATTATTTCGCAAAGCAAGTGCATAAATAATTTCTGCTTAATTAACTTTATCTTTTCTATTTGACTTCTTCTGACTTATAACCATGAATTGATGTTCTTGAAATTAATTAAATCTTAAGCGAAAATTTCACAGACAAAATACATTACAAGTATATAGAATGAAAAACATTGTGTAATACTCAGACCTCTATATCACATTATTGAGATCTTTGCGAATCGTCACTTAATTTAGAAACATTCTATTTTTGTAGAAATAAAACTAAATAGCTATAACTAATATTTGTACATTGCGATAGGAGTAGTTCATTTGAAATGCATCATCCAAATGAAGCCTCACATAATCCATATGTTAAGTCTCTGATTCCCAAACTTGTATTCTTCATTTACCTTCATTGTAAGTTTTCATATATAATTGGTGTATCCCTCACTACAAAAAGTTGTGATTGTAATATAATCCATTTATAGCTGCTGCAAGGCCACTCGTAACTTTAGCACTTGAATGAAACAATTGTTACAGCAGTTATTTGATGTTCATAGATATAAAAATGGGTTGCTTTGGACCATCATTTGGAGAAATAACTTGTCATCAGAAATTTGGGAGATTGAACCTTATAATATCTAACCCCCTGAGAGAAGGTCTCAAAGTTGTTCTGGGGTCTTTCGTTTTGTATAGATTTTGACCATCATCAAAAGTCCGTTTATGCAGTTCTAGTACAATGGAAGTCCTTAAAAAATCAGATCGACAAATTGAAAACCAGGTTGTTTTTTGTGTTAAAATACTAGGTCAACAGACACCTGGTTCAATTGTGATAATGTTTTTAATTAAACAAAAAGATTAAATCGTAAATTTTTTACTTTTTGTACATATTTACATTATTACAGCTTTTATTAAAAATTAAATAATGACCTTTTTGTATATGTAGAAAATAAATGCTAAAATTACATAAATAAATCTTCTCTAAATGAGTCTTTTTGAGCACTGAGTTGACTTGCCCATTAAAAATTTTACTGCATATCATATCCCCTAAGAATGAAAAAATTATTAACATGTTTATTATTAATATTTTTTTAATTGTTTATTGAATTTAAAAATATACTACTAACATTCAAAGCAAATTATTTTTTAGTGGTATATTTCAAACAAGATGTTTTAAAAAATCCTTCAAATGGTATGCATATTGCCTGCAAGCAATAGATATGACTTGAAAATATTTATAATTTATGAAAAAAATGGTAACTTATTTCTAATTTATTTAAAATTCGTAAAAGAATAAAAAAATAAACCTACCAGTATTTAAAAAGGGATATATCTGTATTCCTGTCTTTCATTCTTTTGAATGTGTTTCATTTATTCTAAATTACTTCTCCACTTTTCATGATTCAGTTTCTCCTTTAGTCTAATGTATATTTTTAGTAGAATGTTTGTATATTTATTTCTAGTTTTATTATATTAATATGCTAACTAAATATTTATATCAAGACATGCCTTACTACTTTGTTTTTATGAAATGAGCCACTAAAAACAAATTTTGCTTTCTGTTAATTTGTTGAGAATGAATGTTTATTTAACTTCCATTTTATCACTCTTGCATTATTATTTTAAGTTATTGTTTAGTTTTCCACTTAGTTTAAACAGTGGTTTTATCCCTTATAAACACTTTTCATTTTAAACTGAAACATTATTATTTGAAAATCTCGATAGTAAAACTACCTACTTAAATACCTTTTTTTGGGGGGGAGGGTTAACTTCTTTTTATACAAGGGATTGACAGATTTTATATTTAAAAAAAAGTTTTGCTTCAAGGCTGTTTAGCTTTAGGTATTCAAATATGTGTGCCTTGATTTAAAATAAAAATGCTTCAAAGTTGAATTCATGCCTTTTGTGCATTGTTTCTATAATCATATCAAACATTCAAGATTTCTTTTGAGCCTTGTAACTCCTTATTTTTATATAGCATGTGATATTTTAAAAAAAATGCAAATGTAAAAATTAAGCTTAATAAATTTTAATTAAAAAGAAAAAAATTGCTATATTTTTTTAGATTGCATTTGGCTTTCACGCAAATCCTTTTTTTCTACTTGTAAACAATGAATAAAAGCTCTGAAACTGCATGATGTTTTTAAACCAATTTCTATGAGCTTGCCCTGAATGTTTTCGACAGCCACATCCGTCCATGGCCATAGACCACCCCCCTGACCGTGTAGTGGGCATGTCTGTTGTTTTTTCATTAGAAAACCGCATTACTCTCTTAGTCCAGTGTGTGTTTTAGTTTGCTTTGAATGTGCGCCTGTATCCTCTCTCTCTCTCCCCCCACCCGTTCACAGCTGCGGGTGGTCAGGGCCTTCAAGAGCACCCTGGAGGACATGGAGGACCGGCGTAGCTGCCACAGCCTCCACTCTCTCCACAGCCTGCGCAGCTCGCGTTCCCACCCCAAGCAGCTGTCCGACATCAGCTACATTGACGAGGACGTCAAAACCCCATCCCCCAATGACCATCCCTATGAGAACAGCTGCCAGCCCGACTCCAACGGCCTTCTCGAGACAGCGCCCCTCGTTATGCGTGTGCCCAGGCAGAACAACAACAACCACAACAGGATGGCGGGGCGCACAACGACGGCGGGGTCACCGACCAGCTCATCGCCATCTTCTGGGGCGTCGGCACAGAACAACCGTGCCAATGCCACGAGCCCCGTGTACCAGCTGCTCGTAGAGGCACCGAAAATTCACGAAACTAGCATATGACACTGTGTAACGCACTCTCTGTGCACAGAAGAAGTGATGCACGAGCATGGTTTGCTTTGACCCAATGCATCATCTTTGCTTGGGAAGTCGGGAGGATTGTATTCTGTAAGGGGTCGGATTCTCGTAGAAATTGTTTAACAGGGACAGTTTAGTTTTCCCATGCCGTGAGTGCTCCCAAGATGAACATATGTTGATGTGTGAGGGTCCCCTTTGTGTTGTGAGGGGGAGATCGTGAGTGATTATTTGAAAGGTGACAATTTTACTTCTTGGTTTGTGTGTGCAAAGCCGTGATTTGAATTCTGTGAGGGGTCCATTGATTCCCAACTGAAATTATTTCATATGGACAGTATCGTAGCTGTACTGTCCGTGGCTATTCCGAAAATAGTCCAAATGAGCCAATTAGCATAAAAAATTCGTTATTTATTGATAGCCACTCAGAGGGGAATCAATTCTGTAGGATGGATTTTTAAAAATTACTTAACAAATGCATTTTATTTTTTTCTCTGTGAAGCTATTCAAGTTTAGTTACTTTTTCTAAATAAAAATTTTGCAATAGAAATCTTAAAAATATTTTTTAATTAATTACATCTCCTTTTTTTTTATATGGGCAGACTATTCTATGGTATTTGAAAATTGCTTAACAGAGACGGTTTATTTTCCTTCACACCAACATATGCATATCTGCCATCTTGTTCAGATTATCTGTGAAACTTTGGCCCACTGATTAATACAGTTGTACCAATTCTAGAAAGAAATCTTTTTTCAGGATCTCCAGGCAATTAAACCAAAATAAATCTTGTATTCCTTTTTAAAAAAAAAATATATGTACAGCTTAAATATTGAACATTATTACTATCTAATATCATATATTAAAACTACTTGTAAAGATATTTTTTAAATATCTTTCGTAAACAATCTTGTAAATTTTACTAATTGTTTATAATTATTTAGGTGAATGAAAATATCGCATAAAATATATTTGTAGAAAAATTGGTAAATTCTCAGCAAAGGAAATTATTAAATTTGTCAATTCTTATTGAATATGTAAATGGTGTGTATATGCCACTGTAGGAAAACTTTTTTTAAAAGGGAAGAAAAAGCCCAACCCAGTTAAATGACTATCTCCCAGAAGAGTGCTTTTTTCCCCTGCATTATCTCCCTCAGTGAAAGTTATTTAACATCGGAGCTGTACATTTTATCCGCGTTTCCAACAAACGTCTATGTGATCGAGCTGTGGGGTCAGTTCTTATACGTTTTTTAAGAATGATTACTTTACACTTTGAATTTTATTGTTTCTTTCACCGAATACTGCATGTGTGGCAATTTTTTAAACAGAGTTCACTTTGAATTGTTTTATTGTAGTGATTTTATTTCTTGTGTCCAATGCAAATACTGCTTATTTGTAAATCTAATTATTATTTTCAAATGTAGAAAATTAACCAACTTCAAGTATTCTTTTAGGAGATATTTAGGATCTAAAAACAAGACTCTTTTACAGACCTTGTCGCAGCTAAATATTAAATCCAATAGCTTGGACTGACACAACTTGTGTGCTTTGTAACACAACTTTGCAGGGTTTAATGCAACGTGCATGTGCATGTACATTTAAATTTTATTCTTAATTACTTTAAATTTAGATCAAATATTGAATCGAAAATGATTTATTACGTATTTATGTTTAAACTTGTATTGATCTAAAGAAAACGTTATTTATACATTGAAAAATTATTTTTCCAGTTACTGTAACTTTCCAATGTCTCGATTTTGAACTGGAATTTGATATTTGCCTCAAAATAATTTACTAAAATTTAACTAAAAATTCTACATTTTTTTTTTTTGTATTTCGATGGTGAAGAATCTTTTTAAGAATATGTTAATCAATTACACAATTCTATTTCAATCATACTTAGAGGTACTTTGCTTTTTCAATTTAATTTGTTACCCGTTGATAACTGATCATATTAATATGAAAACAACTTTTATCTTCTATAATGGAACCAATCTTCCTTGCACTAAACTGCCAGAATGGCATAATTTTTTTTATTGAAATGAAAAAAAAAATATTATATATAGTATAATTTTTTTTTATCATTAAGATTTTAAATTTGTTTAATATTTGAATAAATTATTATGGTAAGTAAATAAACTATACAATAAATTATAAACTCTAAATGTTAAAATGTGTTTAAACTATTGTTCAGATTTTACATAAATTTATTGTAGGTCTATAAAATCCAACTTAAACACTGATGGCAAATATAATTTCTATTTTAAAAGTTTTGTAATAGTTAGAGGGACATACCCTTATGAATTAATATATTCTATTGTAGTTCACGAAATACAAAAGGTAGATTCACAAAATATCAATCCATTTATTGCATTTTCGACAACTGTCGCCAATATAACTTAACTTATTGTCCTTTCAATTGCAAGTATATTTTTAATTTTGCTGCTTTTCAGCCAAACAAATACTTTATTACTTTGTGGTTATTACTTTGGGGGGTTTCTTTGTAATTTCACACAATTCTGAAAATGGTATTCTTGTCTTCATTTTCAGATAAAAAAGATATTAAAAAATATGTATCCTAACGGCAAACTTTGAATTGCGAACCAGTATAAATTATGTTTCTACAAGTAAAAGGTTTGCTCGGGTTTTGAAAATATGAACTTTGGCTTTGCTATCATCTCTGATTTATATCATAGTTTCATAGAAAGAAAATACTCTTCCTCTTCTGTAGTTTCACCTGCTTTTCCATTTTATTACAATGGAAGGCTAAAACTGGCTCTAGAAAAGCATATTCTATGCATTTCATCATTCAATGTTCTATATTCATTTATCAGTTTTCTCGTGCAGAAATATTCCCCACTTTTTTTGGAAGAGAAATATTTAATGAGATAAAAAAAACATTCTGATTTAATAGCTTTTTTTTAAATGACTCTTGAAATTTCTATTGAACTTACAAAATTAATGCATATCTCTCTACATATTCTACCCTTACAACATGCATTTTTCATGTCTTTGAATTCATGCATTTATCTCCTAAAACATAGATTCTCAATCTTTTTTTAATGTACTCTCTCACTCCTGGCAGCTTTTATTAGCAAATGTAAAATCTATAGTATTAATTATAGAATATCCCTTCTCCAATTAAATCCTAGTTAAATTAACACTTAAAATTAATAACCACTTAAATTAGATAGTTTTGTTATGGAGGTAGTTTTAAATAACCTAAAATAAAAGATTTAAAAAACATTTCAAAAATTAAGTTTAATATTCCTTGTCAGTTTTTCAGAAACTGTCTATTCATTTATCCTATTAGCAAACTCCTTTTCAGATGTTTGCCAGCATCTAAATGACTATACAAGGTGGATATTTAGATATTGTGATATCGAATTTTCTGGAATTAATATTAAAAGGTTCATCTTTCATTTAATATTCCTGTTCTTTACTTTGTTTAAAATCTCCTATGCACATTTTTAGTCCTCACTTTTAGCTTTTAAGAAACTGCCTATGAAAGTCATCCAAACTTTTAATAAGGGGAGGTAATATTAGCGAAATATCTTAAACTCCTTTTTATATACTTCTCGTACCAGACCTTTTTTTCTTCTACAGCTTGGCAGCTTTCTGAACATGCCGACATCCGAGGCAATTGCTCTCATTTTCTTCTGCAACTTTTTGTCTTTTGAATTTTTTTTTTTTTAGGTTTTATTTTATTATTTGAAGGATTCAAGGGTAAAACCATTTTACAACCTAAAGTTAGATTTTGAGTTAAAAGTGGAGTAGGTGTTTTTTCCCCATACATCCGGAAACTTCATTGCTTTTAGTACAGCTTTAAAGTAGTCTTATCCCAAAAATGAATGCATGTTAAACTCATGAATGCATTGATATTAGACTTTGAAAGCTGATATATATCGACGATATCTCATTAAAAAAAATTGGAGTAAAGTGGTTGGACCCTTCGTTTGCATTTGTTAATTCCATTTTAATGAATTTTATTTATGTAGTATTTGGAGGATGCTTTTTTAAAATGATCTCACATTGTGGTAGTGGTGTTCTTCTTCAATTTGTTCTTTTTATTCTTTGTTCTTTCTCATGAATTTACTTTGCTATTCATATGCTTGTATACTTATTCAATTTCATCGCAGTATAGAGCTCGTAATCTCCCTTCTTTGTAAAAGGAATTTCTACTGAAATATTGATGCAGTGCACGTAAATATAAGTTTGTTAAACCAGATGTGCACTCCTCTTTGAACCAACCTCTCCATATGTAAATATTGTGCATGGTAGTTTCCTCCTATTCCAATGAGCTTTTTTGGCTAGTTTCTCTTGTATATATGTTATACTTGTAGAGCTGAAATTTTACTGAAGATCTGAAAATTTGTGATAATGCTAAACTTGTATTGTAAGGGAGTTATTCAAAAAAAGTATTTTTGTACTGTTAAATTTATAAAAAGTCATTTATGAAATTTAAATATTGGATCCACTGGACACAGCACCTTCGGGTGTTTCTCAGTTATCGGCGCATAGAGCCTACCTTGTACTTGCCTATGGCTGAATACTGTAGTGTTCAATACGAACGCCTGTACAGTTTCAAAACGGAATTAGAGAATTGTTCTTTCAAAACTTCAATTCAACTATGCATTTTAAAGTTTTTGGAATTTTGACTTTTGGAATCGCTTACGGTCATAAATGAGCAAATGTTAAGCCTTGTGAATGTTTGCAACCTTATGAATGAAACCTATTTCTAGCTTGAATCTTGCCTGTTTGCAATGAATCTTTAACCTCCAAACAGTACTTAGATTTTTTGTTAAAATTTGCTAATTGCCCCTTCTATATAGCACTTGTCGTGGTATTACACAACCACTGCCTAAACACCTTCAATACTGCACACATGGCGTACCCCTTTTCTATGTGGCCTTTCTTCCTGATGTGGACAGTTGATGATGTGCTGTCTTGTTTTACAGCCACAGAGATACTCAATGCGCAATAAATGTAATAAAACGGAGAGCCGAGAACAAATTTATAGAAGTTTTGTGACGTACATTGCCACTCATTCAAATGTATTTTCAGAATATTATAAAGTTACATTTCATGATTTCTGAAAATGAGCTGCTTCATCAATATATGAATTAGTTACATATTTTTTTCTCAAAAAAGACTTTCCAATATTAGAGTAAATTTGTGCTTGGTGTTCTTTATGTAGCTTTGCGTATTCATTAGTATGTTGATTTTTTTGGTCCAGAAAATTAAAATTCACTGTAAAAGTAAATGTGTGAAAACTTGTATGAAATTTAGTTAGATGTGCCGTCATGTTTTTTTTTGGCATGTTTGAAAAAAATATCAATTGTGCATACAATTTTCATTCTAGGTTTTAAAAAAAACTTCTATAGAGAAATCTGTGAATTTTCATCATAATATAAAGTGTCAACTCGGATATTAAGGCGCAATATATTTGGGTATATGAAAAAAATCTTTTAAAGTTTGTACTTGATAAACATAAACTTTGTTTCACACTTACTTTAATAAGTCTAGTAGATACACTTTAAATTTCCTTATTTAGAACCTATTTTGCTACATCTTTGAAATGTTTAAGTACTCAAGTTTATTCTAATGTATAGAATCTCTTCTTCAAAATCTTATAGAGGTTTTGAGTATATAAAAAATAATTTTATTCCACTGAGATCTCTTCTACCTTACACTGTTCTTGAATTACAGTGATTAACGAATCATGTTTCTCCATATTGTTTAGCCAGTGCCCAAAAAAATTAACTTGTAGAGATGATTGTTATTGAAAATACAGGCATAAAAACTTTATTTCCCTGAAATGTATAAAAATTGTTTAAAATGTATTATATATGTACATAAATATATATTATGTAGATATATGAAAATATATGCTATTAATATAACTATATTCAGATTACACAAGGCAAATCAAATGTCTCTGGGATTTTAAAAGGCTTTAAACTGATAACTCTAATTTTAAAGGCAGGATATTGTCTATATTTTTAAATTGTGCTAGATGCCCATTGCTTGTAGAAAACCTTTTATTTTACTGAATTTTTTGAGCATGCATCAGATGCTTTAAAATGTCTGCTTCACAATTGACAAAGTTTGTATAGTTTTATATATCTATTGGAGACAGAAAAATGTGTTTAAATTGTGCAGGACACGTAAAATGTCATGTGTCACGTAGCTAAATATAACATGAAATATTTTCTTTTATTGGATGCAGGTTTAGAAAACAATATTATGATCATCAGTTGCAAAATATTTAAATGAATTAGAAATATCCTTCTTCTTTGAGAAGAAGTTGCTAGCTTTTTTATTTACTCCTTTAGAACATAAAATGTTTATTTTAACGTAGTATTGATTATGCCTTTCTTTGTCTATCTATATATTCAGTGATTAACTATTATAATTATTTAAAAGAATAATAAAATATGTTTTTTTATTCATGTTACAAGTTTGGATATGTGTTGTTTAGTTTGATGCCTGATGGTATGTAATTTTGTTTAAATTTATTTGTATCCTTTTTTTTAATTCTCCAAAATCTCCACAGCATTTGGTTTGCCCTGTATTTATAAAAAGAGCGACAGTTGTTGTGATAATCTACAGAAATCACCCATTTATGGTCTGAATAAGAAATTTCTTTTGAATTTGTATTTTACCAATTCCAACTAGAGTTTATTAGAGAGAATATCATTTGTCTAATGTTTGTGGCGTATAAAAAAGTGCTGTGACTTTACACAGAATTGGGGTGCAATAATTGAAACGTGTGATAACTGTTTCATCGATCTCTCTTGGCATTTATTTAAAATATGAAAGAATGTTATGTGTAGGTAGAATTAGCTTAGTGACAATATTTTCACTACATAAATTCTTGCGTACGTGTGTGCAAAAGAATGGTTGTGTGAATGCTTCGAAATTTTTTGCCTTGAAACTTTTTATATGGACTCCAACTTGAAACCATTTAATCCGTTCCTTTTCGCCTGCATTGGGACTTTTTGAGGAGTATGCATGTTACACCATATGAGAAATGTATCTAATGTATTGTTTAAACAAACTGTGGAGAGTAAGAATGTTTGTAGGCAACTGTTTGTATGTCTTCAAATTAGGTTGTTGTTTGTTTGCGATTTGTCTAAAAAGCTTTTAGTAATGTTTTCTTAGGCAGCATTTCAGTTTTAAACATCTAGCTTCTCGCATACTACACACTTGCACAACGAGTTTTCAACTGAGTCAACAAAAATCCCAAATTTTATAATGGCAATTAAATAAATATAACAAAAAAATTATTATTCATTAATGAGTGATTGATTCATTCTTGGTTGCAGTAATTCTCAACATATGATGTACATTTCTGCATTACATGGCAAATTGTTCATGTAAAAATGAATGGGTACCCATAAAAGCATACAATTACATAAGATTTGTTAACCTATTTACAATGAGTACCATTTATAAGTGTAAAATTTAACATATTTGTATATTTTAAGTACCAGTGCACTCCTATTGTTATATCAGGGTGGTAACATAACCGGGAAATCAGGGAATTGTCATAGAAATTTTTTATTCTGGAAATATCAGGGAAATTTTTGAAATTTCACAAAAAATCAGGGAAATTTTCAAATTTGGATCATTAAAACGGCAATTATCCTCCATTATGCACTCTATTCTGAGTAATTTAGTTGTCAATATTTCCTTTTAGTTCTGAAAAAGAATTTTTTTTAAAAGTATGGTTACGCACATTTTCATATTTACAGTTTTATTTTTGTAAAAACTTTAACCACTGCTGAGGGAGCAGCAAAAGCAAAGTGCATTGGACCTTGAAATTGTGAGCAACATGTGAGGGGCTAATGAATGTGATTTATTGCAGATTGGAATAGGAAATATTAAGCATATAAAACATTTAAAATTATCTCCAAAAGAAATAGTTGGAAAAATTTGCTTTTTTTGCATTCTCTGGTTACAGAGAACATGATTATTTACTATTATGTCTGCCACAATTGTATAATTTGTGTATCCATAAATTATTATTTTAACTGACAATAAGTATTGCTTATAAATTTTTATTTATAATGCTGTAAATTTATTGTATTGTAGCGTGGATACTTTGTTTTTATACAAAGCATATATTTCAACATTTCTTAATGTAATTTTAAAGTCAGGGAAATTTTGTGACACCATCATGGAAGTCAGGGAAATATCAGGGAACTTTTTTTCCAGAATTTTGTTGCCACCCTGTATATCCTAATTGGCCTGTGCAAAAGTACCTGAGTTCTATTTTCAAAAAAATTGTAATAGGTTTGCCATGCACTTGAAAAATTGGGAAAGCCTGGAATTGTCGGAGGAAATATACAGTTTTCAAATTTTCTAAATAAGCCGAGAAATTTTCTTGTTCCGTGTCTTCCTGGATACGTCAGGGGCTTTTATTCCTTAATATTGAAAGTCAACCCTGTTGTCAAAAATAAGAGGTTTAGGACCACTTTTATAACATTTGAAATATATTGCGCAAATGCAAGCACCATTCTGAAACTGTTGGAATATCCCTTTGTAAAATATTTTATTCAATTGCTGTTGATAACAATAAACAGGGAAAGACCCACGTGCGGTCGATGTCTTGCGTCTCGAACAATCATCGGGGGTACACAAACTCCCCCCGTCTCTAGGGGAGATGTGCCTCTTCAACCACACAAACAACACACTCTCCTTTGTATATTTGCGAGAATGTCTTTGTGGTTATCTCTTTGGATTCCCTGTGAAGCCACCTAAACAATTAGTTCCGAAATAGTTATTCACTTATGGTAGGCATTCTCTAGCTCTTAGAGGACCGTTTGAATTCTTTCCAACTTGCTATGATCAGCCTCTTTTTGTTGAGTAATTATTCTTTGTAACAATGATAAAGAAACATTTAGAATTTTCTTTTTTTTTTTAACTATTCAGTGTCAGAATTCAAACAGTAAAGCATTTTTATGACTATAATGTTTATTGTTATTTTGATTAGTTGCTTTTTAAATGTCGGGAAAACTTGGAGGGTAGTTCTTTAAGCTAATGTAATGTAGTATTTAGCAATTATTAAAAGCATTAACATACAGTACATTAAGTAAATGTACAATTATAACATATTTCATTCCTTTTCTATATGTTGCAAGTATTTAATACTTCATTATCAATATCTGCGACACATCGCAAAGTTTCCAAGCAGACGTCTTGACATATCGTAAAGTGAAGCATTGCTGATAGCTTTTATATCGAGTAGTAAAAGACTTGCCATTCACTTACCTAAAGAATCATTTTATAATAAATTTTCGCTGTATTTAAATTTTTATATTTGGTGGCATGGTCATTTTTAACACTTCTTTGGTCGCTAAAATTCTCTTTTCTTTGATCCATATTTATAAATTCTAGTTTTTCATACTGTATGTGAAATTGTAATGTTTTTAAGATGAATCTTGTGTTACTTTACCTCATTTAATAAATTTGAACGTACTCAAAACATGTTATAATACTATATCCTTGTTTTAATATTGCCTTGTTAAAACTTTGTTTATTTACAAAAGTTCAAATGAAACTTTGCCAAGTGCTAATTATAAGTATGCTTTTAAGCAGAACAGAAAGTATAAAAAAATAATTTAATAAGTTATTTTACTTTACTTTTCTAATGTGCTTTTGGGAATTGGGTTTGTAAATGTTTTCTTCAAAGTTAAAATACATTTATTGGAAAATAATAATTCCTATAATTTTGATTTATTCTTTTTTTAAAAAAATCTCTTATTCTTTGCTTTCAGTATTTCAAGAGTATTAAATAATTTTAATAAATTATGCATTTGTATATATTTCAAAATTGGATATTTTTAATAAAATTTCTGCTTTTTATCAAAAAATGCTCATAATAAACACTCTATTTATATCTAATCTGTAATTTATTGTGATTTCAGAATGAACAAAATGTAGCATGAACCAATAAAAGTTTTTAGTTAATATCCATTTACAAATATCAAATATACAATACAATTTTTTTTAAATTTTTTTTTTTTTAGAATGTATTTTGTAGATATTTTATTGATAAAAAAAACTACGGCTATAATTTTACACAAAGTATAAGACTCCTCAAGGCCCATGTGTGTTTTATTAAATACATGTATTGAGCTTATAATTATCATTGTCTATTGTATATATTTCTGTAGTATAAATTCCTTTTGCTTATCTTGTACGCGACGCATTCTAACATGTAAGGTCTCAAAAAAAATATAATTTCTCGTACCAGTAATGAATCGTATTTTCAGAACGGTGTGACATCGAAAAGTTGCCAAAAATAGAAAAAGTGTTTTTAAATAATTGTATGTGTAAAAAGCCTTTTTTGGCAATAGCTTTAATCCTTAGAAAAATACCATTATCTCTGTCATGTAAATTCCTTTGCGTATTCGAAAAGATATGAAATTGATAGTAAACACCATGTGATATAAAATTGCTAATTAACTCTATAATTGTGACCGACCACATTCTGTGGCTAATGTCCTTTATTTTAAGAGGTTATTTTTACGGATGCCGAGAGTTGTCGCCGTCTTGGCGATAAAATCCTCTAGGCTCACACAGGGCAAATGAAACAATATTTTTAATTGTATTCATTAATAAAAGAGTGCTGTTTTGACTTTTGTAACTGTAAAAAGTACTAAGTTGGAAATGTATCGATTTTTATCCAGGAATTAGATTTTCGGTAGATATGTAAAATTTTATTTCATTACGTATATAGATGTTTAAACACGTATATGCGGTGAGTTTAGGTATTTTGGCGACCAAAAGTATGAAACTTAATACTCTTTTAACCATCCATAACCTATGAATTAAGGGAAATGTTATTTCCCATTACCTTAAAAATAAGGTGATGTTTAAGAACCTACTTCGTAAACATTTTGTATGAAAGGATTTGTAAAAGTCCCATTAGAGAAAGAGAAGTGTCAAACTTTAAAAAATGTTGACGAAGAAACGTCAAAGGTAGAGCAGCAATATGTAATTGAAGTCACTAAATTAATTGGTTGTTCACTTCATAGCAACATGACATGCATGTTATTTCAAGGAAAGGAATTGTTCATGGGAGAATCCTCGCACGGGCACGTTAGTAGTATTTAAATTTAATACTTTACCTTGTACCTTAAAGAGGAAAAAGGAGCTATTCGCGAACTTCTAGCTGAAATTCCCGTTCCTCACACGATTTTAAGTCGAACGATCATTTTATTGATGTAAACCACATTTGCGTGAAATATTCCTTTGACCACCGACAGTGAATAGGACTTAATTCAATTCCGTAACCTAATTTATAATAAATGTAGGCAAACTTTGTAAAAATTTGGCTCAATAAATTTGCATCCGAATACACTGTTGAGTTTGATGTTACACCCTGCCTCGATCGATACAGCCTACCTAATTTTTATGTCTATCCCAAATTCTATGGATTCTCAGTCATATTCCTATGCAGTTAAACGAACCCGTGCGACACGATCACCTGTATTTATTTTCAGTGTAAGAGTGCGCCTCGGGATTTGCTGTTTCGGAATAATTGTGGTACTGAAATTTTATGTCATTAGAAATGCATGGATTTCTTTAGTCTGATGTGTACTTAAGTGGGAAAAAAGGAAAGAGTTCTATGTGCCTATGTTGTGTTTTCGCTATTCGTGCAAATATTCATACGATTTTTTTTAATTAAACTATGTAGAAAGCATTGGTAAGTTTAAAAAAAAAAAACTTTAAACTCAACAACAATAAAAACAAATTACATTGTTGTTTGTCGAGCATAAATAAGCAAACCTGAAAGTGAGGGTGAAATGCCCAAAATTCCTTGCAATTTCTATGAAAATATGTTTAAATTACCTAACCTCAATTGAAAAAATAGAGTAGGCCTGTTTGCTAATACAGGCAATGTTGAATTTAATAATAAAATTCTCCAGCCGTCCAAATCGCAACTTGCAATGATTTAACCTTTTGTGATCTTGCTTATGGTACATCCAGTGATAGTGGCACCTCTTTCCCTCATTGAACAATTACATTGTGCTTGTTAGGGATAATTAACTTGAAACATGACTATCAATATCAATGGACCTAAAAGGGTTAAGATAGCAATTTCAGTAATATTCATACAGTTAAACGAGTTTCAACTCTTTGTTTTGTTTCATCACATGCATATAGTCGTCCTTATAAAGTACTTGGAAACACCTTATTTTGTCCAAAGAACTTTAGAAACTTTCAATTTACCGAAGACTCTTGAGAAAGTCCTTAATACCAATGTCACTTTAATCATTTTACTAAACCTCTATTGCAAATGTTTTATCGTAATGTGAATTAAACACAATTTTGTATTTGTGTAGAAAACCCATGTCTCCTATTTGTACTCGATAGCTTTTAGCTGATGGCACCTATTTTTCTCTTTGATATTCATTTAAAAAAATTCCAATGTATATATATTATTAAGAAGCTTGTTTGTGGCTTTAAAACAAGCTTTTCGTTTCAAGTTTCGACATTTTTATTATTATTAATTTTTTAAAGAATTTCCTTAGAAATTGTTTTTATGGCCGTCCTTATAGAAACTCCCTATTTTTATTTTCGGAAAATGCGTACGAACCCTGTAGTAGGCACATGGTGCACGTAGAACTCTGCTCTCTATTTCCGAATATTCCCATCCATGATGTGTATATGTGTGTGTGTGTTCTTGAAGGTGATCGGCGGTGAGTTGCAAGACCGTTTGATTCCGGTGCCCTACAGCAAGAGTGCCACGGATCAAGCTGTAAGATTTACCCACCTCCTCTTCTCTCTATTTCTCAAGTTTTCGCATCCCCGACATCCACAAACAGACTTGCTCTGCTCGCTCACCCTGGGGGCGCGATTTCAACAGAGCGGAATATTCCAATTGCGTCCAAAGTTAGCTTTATTCTGTTTCGGAGAAAAAATTATTTGATGCATACGCCCTAAATTACTCGCGCATGGGCAGTCAATAAGTGGCTTACTAATTAGAATAATTGCTAATTAATTTTTTATGTTGGTAAATATGCTGCGTAGTTGGGCCCCACCCCCATAATTTTTGAATTGCTACGCCACTGGCTACAACCTCCCGTAAGCAGAACCTGATTTCTCATAAGACAAGTTAGGCCCGAAACAAGGGCCCAACTATTAAGCTGCACTTCAATTGCATAGTAATCTATCCTTAGAAGAAGAAGAAAAAAAATCTTGATTGTTATTGCAATCTTTTCAAACATGTACGCTAATCCATATAATATTATATTTTGAACTTTGCTTTTGAGATGTATAACTGTTTTATTTCGAACAATACAGAAAAATCATAGCCAATAACAAAACATACTGTTTTCTAAAAATTTGGTAATTGAATTGGAACTAAAAGCTATCTAAGCAAGGACAATTTCATATTTTACCCAATATTTGATGCGGACTATGAATTTGAGCGGGAGTACAAAGCAGTCTGATTTTGGAGGTCTGGATTTTTTTTTCAATGTCTTCGTCCTGTTTTTTACTTGAAGCAAGCGGAATGAAATTTCATTTTCTGGTTGTCCATATAAGAAAATTAAGCTGAATGTTCCAATGTGCTATTTGTAGAAGCTTTAGTAAACTAGAGCCGCTGTGGTATGTGCTTATGCAAGTGTATAAAAGACCAATTGCTACATTCACTGATTTTTTTTTTAAAAAATGGTTAAGTAATAAATTTCACCGAGGTGGTAAGACAAGTGACAGTAATTATGTTTGTTGTTGGAAATAAAATATTTTTCACTATATAATAATAATTAATAAAAGGTGTATAGGATAATAAAAGGTGTATAGGAGACCACTCATGTGATTTGTCCACGAATCTCATTGTATTGAATGACAGATTTCAACTATCGTAAAATCGGTTAAATAGAAGCAGTTTTCAACCTCAGTCATATTAAGTATTTTTTCTTGTACACTTAAATGTATCAGTAATACCTTAAAAGTTCGGGGACGACATGTACTTTAAAATCTCATGATAAAAAAAAATTAATTTGAGGGCGAAAAAAAAATTGCATTTATATGCACTGTGCTTACAATTCAAACGCAAGAACAGGCGAATAGTGTAGCAGGCGTCTGTTTTTCATTCTGTTTCGATTATGAAATCTCGCTAGGTGATTATTTACTTTTGAAACAACCTTTTTAATATTTCCAAAAAAAAAAAGTTCTACAAAAATGCCTAATGACAAATTATGATTGCACAATTTCTCCTCTGAAAGAACAAGTTAATTCACGGTTTATTCAATTTTTGATACATTTTTTGCTTAAAAAAAAATATTTAACAAGACAACAAAAAACAAGAGAGCATGGCAGATTGATAATTTATTTTATGTGTTTACAATTTTTGGGATCTTGAAATAGGTACATTATGTAAATAGAACCAATGCTAATATTCATCTGAAAAAATGACTACATACAGTTAAAACTATATACACACATAATAAATTAATGGGAAAAAAATGCTGACAGATTCTAAAAGGTGTGAGTTTGGGTGAGGTCGAGCCAAAAATTCAGAAGCGTATGTTGCAAACATGGTTTGCAATTAAAGTCCTTTAATCAGTGATGCCGGGAAGACACTTCATCAGCTATGTATATGAACTACCTCTGACGTCACAATTTGCGCCATTTTTAGTCCAATGTGAAATTAAGTGATCTTCAAATGTCGGAGATAATATAGTATTTTTGTTTTTATAATATTTGCATTCAACAGGGTAACGAGCGCTGTAAGCCATAACTCTTATCGCAAAACTGCTACTATTCACCCTGCTGCTTCTATTGACTCGGTTTTACGTTACGTAATGTGCAGCATATCGGTCACCATAGAAATACAGTTTCACATCGTGTTTGACCAATCACATGTCTGATAAGGCGAAACTTTGGGATGGCTGACAAATTTTATGTCAAGAGATTTGCGTTTCCCCGCAAAACAACAACTTTCTTTGTCATTTGTACTCTGCTCCATTTCTGCGCGTGCTTTTTGATTGCTCTCTCTCTCTTTGTGCTTGTGTGTGAAGTTGTGCTTTCCTGATCTGTTCGCTTTGCGTTCGTCTAAATGTGCTCGTGACGTAAGCATTGTACATTCTCGTATGTTTCAAGTGTTTTTAAATATATTTTTGAACAGTTTGAGCGTTAGCCATGCACCGGATTGTCCGCAGGGAAAATTATATCAGAAATTTAAGTGGGTGTCCTATGTATTTCAAAGCTTATATTTCTATAACCGCACGTGATCCTTGATGTTTATTAAAACATATATATAATACTAGCTGAAATAACCGTTCTGCGCACGGGAAGGAAATAAGTTACAAAATAGATACAAATGCAATATTTATAAGAGAAATAATATTCTTACTTTCTTACCCATCGGGGGGAACCAAACTATTAAAAGTTTCAATTTGTAACGAAATTTCATTGGCAAGGTCCCGCAAGAACGGGAAAGGTTGATAATATGGAGAAGTTGGTTGTACAATACTGTGGATATACATACGGTACTCCGTTTGATTAACATCCATATATTAACCTTTAGTAACATCCCAGAAATTTAAAGATGAACAACTCTTATAATTGTTATTAATGACTATATCTCCGAAAAACTTTTATTAGACATCTATGTCAACATGTGTCGTTAAGTTTTACAAATTGGCAAGAATATTAAGAAGAAAAAACGAAAATAATTTTAAAAGGTTCACTTGCCAAATTCTAGATTTTCAGATTTATAATTTTTCCGAAAATAGGAAATTCTATTAAAAAAAAAAAAATTGTTTTTAGCATCTTAATTCATTGGTCAGTCCTAAATTATGATTCATTATTAACTCATTGGTAGTTTTTTTTAAATTTCTGTTTCATTCATTTTTTACGATTTAAAAAAAAAATCCTTTTTTTATGTTCTATCTTAAATTATAATTTGTTTGGCCCGTAGCTCTGTTATATCCTATTAATCCGCTGTCTGTTCTATCTATTGTCTGGCCCGTTCGGTCACCTGGAGCCGATACTGGCCAGGTTATGCTCGACGCATGACATGTGACGCCGACCAAAAAGGGTACTGGAAGAAATATAGAATTATTTTTTCATACATTTGAGTTTGGTATTTACGATCAATCTGGTATATGAATACAGTTTCTTTTAAAATCCGGTGCATAGCTAGTAAACATGCTCAACAGTTAACATCATGCCCCCCAAATGTTTCATGTGACAATTTATGATTATGTCTGAATGTTTTATAAGTATCATTTTAATATCTTCGGTGAAGTCTCGTCTTGGAGCTTGCAATACGTATTTTTTGTATTTAATGTAAATATTCAAAACTTTTTTTTTTCCTTACCGTCTTTCGCATGCATATATTGTTGCTGAGAATATTGTTGCTTTATGTGATGTTGTCGTAGTACTTGGTGCAAATATTTGTGTCTAGTTGTTGGAATGTTTTGACGCATTTTTGTTCATTCAATGCCAAAAGATGTGTACCTAGGAGAGCTTTTTGAGATATAAATACGTTTAAAGCTTATATTACGTGAGCTTTTTTTATTAGGTATTTTATTAAAACCTTTTTGCATAAATTTGAAGTTTTGTACACTAGAATCTAGCAATGCATTTATATTGTTCAGTGTCGTGTATTAGTTACAGCGCATTAATTCGCTTGCCTTCAATTAGAAATTAATTTTCAAATGAAATTATTACCTATGAATAGCATATAACTTCACTCAATATGGTGCGATTGTATAAATATTTAGTAAATTTATTTTTAGCCAATTTTCTCTTTTAAAGGTAGCGAAATCCTCTTAGAAGTAGAATGTTGCTTTTCTCTGTCGACTGCTTTCTTTCTTGCCAGTGCTTCTCAAAATTATTTTAATCTTCTCTCTACATGCTCTACTGACAGCCAACTTTAAATAAAAGCTTCACCCCTAAAATCAAATAATATCATATTAGTGTTTCGTTCAAATCCCTAAATTAAATTCGTTCCTTTTAAGAAAAACTTTAAAAGGTTCAAGCTTTTTTTTGGCGTAATTTTTTTTTTGACACATTGATTGTTGATTATGTACTCTTTGAGATGAACACTTTACACACAAATTGTTAAAACACTGAAGTGCCCAAGTATTTGCCTGGTATCTGAACAATAACTTTAATTGACAGTAGTTATTCGTGTGGAAGACCGGAATGTTTATCAACCAACTATCAAAATTGTAAAAGCATTTCTCAACTGACATCATCCACTCTCGCAAATATTTTATGTCTATTTGCCTTGCGACTTTTAAACTTTAAATAACTAGATTTATCTTAATTTGCTTTTAGAAGATGCCAAATACTTAAATAAATTCAAAATTGGTTTGTTATAAAAAATTTAAAAGTAGTTATTTTAAAAACCCATTCAATTAAATGGAAGAGGTAGAATGGACTGCATACCGAAACATAGAAAAACCAGTTAAGGTCACTTCTGTATTTTTCACAAGAGTCGTTCCTTTGGAACCAAAAATAGCGAATTGTGTAGCTTTGGTGCGACGTAATTTCAACCAACCTTTGGAACCCAAAAGTTCTTTAATTTCCCATGTTCCTGTTCTTCCCCATTAGGGGATATCATATCATTTACGCCTCTTACACGTTACGAAAAGGCATACCAAAAGAAAGATAATTTCCCGTCTCATAAATATCAACAGTTCGTTAAAAAAACGCATCTAAAATATATTTTTAAGAAACAAACCGTTGGTAGGACTGACATTTACGAGCAGAACAGTCAAACATTTTGGATATAAAAAATGCGCTTACGTGTTGCACCTTTCAAACGGATAAGGGGGGGGAGGGTGGAATTGTTCATGCGAGAATTATCGCACGAGAATGCTAGTCTGTTTTTAATTGAGAAGCACTGCCCCTTGCTCTTGTTGCTTTCCGCTTGCCTCCTCCTGTGTGCCTCTCTATACTTCCGTGCTCTCTTCCACGCTCCTCTTGCAGATTCGAGTGGTGAACGCCTTCCGCAGCGGCATCGACACACGCAATAATCCGGGGCCGAGCTCCTCCTTCCCGAAGAGGGCCTCCACGCTGACTGGCCTCTCCACGTCCGGCCTTCTGCCACCGAAGCGATCCCCCTCCACCACAGTGGACACCCTATCCGAGAGCTCGCAGCGCCAAGACGCCGAGGGACCACCACCACCCATCCAGACCACCACCACCATCGAGACCACCGTCTAATGAAGAGAAACGGTTCATTTCTACTCCTCCACCCCTTCCGCGCAACAAGAGCCTCCTGGTAGGCCCCGTCGCCTGACGATCCTCGATCTCCACCGCATATCGCGGTCACAGTTAGAATCGAACACATAAGACGGAGTGTTGTCCTCCTTGGTCTCGTGTTTGTAGAACGATCCGTTAACACCGTTAGTTTGTCTCCTTTTTCCCCGTTAACTGTGTTTTATACTTCTTCTATGCATTGCATACACACACACACGGCATCATACTATTTGATGGCATCTGGGCCTTATCTGTGACTAGTGAATGCAACAAAAAATAGAATGCACGAGGTTTGACTGTGTTGTAGGTTGTTTAGTATTTCTTAATGTCCCACTGTGCTAAAAAGATAAGTGAAACCTTCAGCATCCACCCCAGTACAAAAACGAAAATCCCTAACGTCATAGCCACTTTTTCTTTACAAAAAAAAGAATACCGATAGTTCTCAGTTAGTCAGCCATTTCTCTGCAAAACTTTCAACAACGAACTTGGGGGGGGGGGGGGGACGCGCGCTCCTCTTGGCTGTTCGTGTACCATCATCAGTGACTCTTTTCTCAGGTTGCGGACAGATTTCCGTGGAATCACCGAAGAACTGTCTTCTGGGGGTGGCCATCTTCTTCTTCTTCCAGAGAGCGGCGACGTTCCTCTCAACTTACGTGGACCCCGCAGAGGGTCTGTGCCTTCACTCCGAGGCACGTGTCAAAGAGTAACGACGGAGCATTTTTGGCGTTTCTATCTGGGCGGATTGACTGCCAAGTGGTGCGAGTCCGAAAACAGGGCTCTGAAATAAGAGCGTTTAAAGTTTGCCACTTGCCTTGGCCTACATAACTTTACATTGAAATGACATTCAACTCATTCTTGGGCAATCCATTGAACTAGGATCCACACCAATTACCCAAATGAGAGATCTAGCTGCCTAATAAGTTCATTTTCGGGTTGTTGTGACGTGCATCACTTGGCAGACAGCTCGACCATCTGTTTGTGTTACGTTACCCCATTTTTTGTGTACCAATCCATCTATAATTGAACGCTTTGAGTCGCTTTCTGAAAGAGCAGATTATGATTTTTCCCTTTGCTGTATTGAGCGCAATAGGAAAGTCTACGGAAAAGTAATAGCATAAACATTGTCTAAATTATAATTGCGTGTACCTTTCTAGACGCTGCATGGCAACCGATTCCCCCATGAAAAAAGGTTTGAACTCAACACTCAGGGCAGGATGTGCCACTATTATTTATAGAAATGGTTTTAAGAAGTTGGAAACGTTACAATAATCCCACTGGATCTAATGTTTGTGATCTTCTTCACAACACAAACCAGGAATTGAATTTTGAATGAAAGGAAACCCGCTCACTTTGTCAGCATTGTTGATATATAATATGTAAAAAAAAATAAGAACGCGGGAGAATTTTCAGGTTTGAAGATTCTGAAGAAAAAAAAATCATTAATGTTTGGTAAACCTATTACCAAAGTTAAACTGAGAATTATGCACGTTTTACAATTTGTTCATTCAAGTACAAACAACAGTATGAACCTATTTATTTCAGTAATATTAGAAAGCGCATTTGGTGCTCCAATTACAAAATATATATATATATATAGTTTTTGTAAAATTTAGTCATAGATGACACCTTTCAAAAAAGTAGCTTCAGTGCATAATAATTCATTTTAAGTCAGTTTAAGTTTCTATTAATAAAACTAGGAGCACTTACAAAAGAACCATGTGTCATAGAAGAGTGATAGCTGCCAGTTATATGGAGGACAGTTCAGGGCTGAACTGGATTTCATTACATTGCTTCCCAGAACCAAAAAAAGTTGTGTAAAGAAACGCTTATCTTAATGACGTTATGCCAATTGCCACGCGTGTTTGTTTGCACACATGAGCGCAATACATTTTTTTTAATATATATATATTTAACACTTTCAGTCCCAAAAAATAATTTTTCCAATTGAGGAAGTGAAAGTAAGAGACGAAGTCAGACTTTTCTGTCAAGTGTATTCTTTCCAGGATAACAACCTTCAACTTCGTATTTTCTTCTTTAACACTTATAACAACAATTTAGTTTAAATGAATATTAACGTTATTTTCTTACTCTTGGTCATTTTTGGAAATTTATAATGTTTATTTTAATAACTTAAATAAAAATTGCGCATTTATAGAAATTTTGAACAAAGAGCCGTTTCGGAACAGGATCTGAAATCGAACAATCTCAAAATACTTTTACGAATGTTACTGTATTAGCTGGGTTTCATTACATTCTTATTTCACTACATACGAACTTCTTCAGTTTCTGCTTGTCCACCGGCTGCTGTTGAATCTTTCGCGCTTGCAGAATCCAGTTCAGCCGTGATTCCGAGTTAGTAGTTCTATGTGTGAAGAATAAAAAAAAAATAGAGATTATAATACTGTTATGTGAGTGAATATATGCAATCTATTTTTGGTGGCTTGTAGAAATCAAAATTAAAAGTTGATTGGTCGTTGGGAGTTTTTCGAAAACAGAATTTTTCTGATGATGACTCAAAGCATCGAAACTAAAGACAGGAAACGTGTCTAAAAATTACACTAGAAATTGTTTAATTTCTACCCATGTTTTATAACATGAGTACTTTTATATAATGAATAATTTATGCATATCTCATTTCATCAATTTATATAAAAATTGCATTCAAGCATGTATTGTGACAGTTTTATTTTTAGAGGGAAATAATCTACAAATCTTTAAAAGAACAAAGATTATGTCGCATCATAAAATAATTTGTATGTGATGGATGACTTAAATTTTTGATCAAATTGATCTTTTATTATTCGCATGTAAAGAGAGTGTATATCTAATCAAATATTGTACTATAAGAAAAATGTGGAAAGAAATCCGATGAACAAACTATATATTTATAAAGTATTGTTACTCTTTACTCTGATGTTTAATGGATTAACCTTTTGTCGTATGAGCTTCCATGTTGTCGTTTCTTGATCAATCCACTTCAGGCAAATTGTTCGGATATCGGGAAAAATCTTCACTACACCCAGAAACCAGAACGAAATCTCGCTTATCAACACACTTGAGACAAAAAGAAAATATTGAGGTAATGGACGTTAAGCACGACATGGTGTCAAGATTATACGTGAAGTCATTTTGATATGTGATGTCACGTGCATATTGTATTGGTTGGCGGTAACCACGTGGTTTGTTATTGACCAATCACAGTGGCCAATCGACCATGTGCTTTTGTCTATGCGTCAAAATTTTAAACTCGGAACCAGGTCGTGCATAGTTTACGTTGTAAAAGCTCTATTTACAATTTTTAATCCTACGTAACAAATAACATTTTAAGACAATATGATATAATTAATCCCAGTTATTAAACAAAATTATTTGGATAAGTAGTCTTAATATGTCTCGTTTAGTATGTTGGACACCATTTTTTTTAAGATTGTACAGCGAAATTTTATACAAGTTCTCTTTAAGTTAAATGTAGGGTGTGCGTATATATATGTACACACTCGACAATAGAAGTATTTTTTGTCGATTTCGTGCAAAAATAATCAAAAAGACTGATGTTACAAAGCGCATCAGTGACGGGACTTCACGTAACTATTTCAATTTCTATCGCGGATGTCGCTGTAAGTTCACTACTAGTATAAGTGTACTAACTAAAAGACTATAGCATAAGTATAAGTTTTATATATCAGTTTCTTTCCAAATTGCAGGATTTAAACAAGAAAAGTGTATGTGTGCTAAGACATATTTTTCCAGCCTTTCTTTAGGCACTCGTTCTAAAATTCCAATGTTTGATCTCGGATTCTTCCCGATTTCCGAACGATTAAAGTTATGATTTTTTCTATCTAGAGATTTCTATAGTCATCATTTTTGGGTGTTTAAAAAAAAGTTGTGCTCATGAAAAAAAAAGCATGGAAAATTGTGAATTAATTGCATTCAGCTATTTTGTAATGTTCACGAATAATAAACTGTTTTATCTTTTAGATTATTATTGGTGTTTTGCTTTCAAATTTAATTTTCCAAATATAATTAGGCTGCACTAAGTTTTGTGCGGTAATTTAAACCCACGCAATTTCGCCAAAAAGTTGTTTTCGCTATTTGGGAATTTAAATAATTTTTCCTAGGCATGCATTTTTATTTTATTACCAAAATTTTAATTCATTGTAAAGATATAGATTTTAAAGTATACCTCAAAGAAATAGAATTTTTAAATATTATAAAATGGGGTGTTTTCTTGAATTTAAAAATTAAATGCTTCGATGATACACTGAGAATTCCTGGACATGATACCACTTCGATGAGCGTCAGGGGGTTAAACAATTTTATAAAATGTAACTAAATGCCGTTGGTACAATAGATAGAATATATATAATATTCTGAAAACGGACTATATCTCGCTACTACCTGGGGAAACTCGTTGAGAATTTATATTAGAGTCTAATTACAACTTTGTTGGGTGAATTCCAGCTTGCGGATGTTATAATCGTCCTCTGACCATGGTTCAAAAATACCAAGGCAGGGTTCAAAGTTCTTTTCTTCGAGGTAGACCCCGAACCGTCGCCAATAGCCCACTATGCAGCTCCAACTAACATTCTAAAAGCAACTGTACCTTATTCTACTAATAAAGTCCAATGGTCGCATACAGGCAAACTAATAAAAGTTTATTAAGTGAAAAAATCCCACTCTTGTTTTCGTTCATTCCACATAGTTAATTCCATGTAATAACAAAGCTCCATTTTCATGTTCTTTTTATTTTAAGTTCACAAAAGCTGTTGTTTTTTAGATTGATCCGTAGTTTGTTGGTAATTTATAAAATTGCATGGAAGAGTATGCTGCTCTAATCCTTCATTTATATTGAATTAGCTCGTCTTTCAAACGAAAATTAAATAACGTTCTAGGAATCCATCCCTATAAGTTTACAATTATTGGCGGAAAAAATTCCCCAAGCTACAAAACAGATTTCATTAAGGAGCAAGAGCACAGTTCCGAAAATAAAATACCTTGAAATAATAGGTTGACAATTTGTTTTCGTTTTTCGACATAAAATCATTTTTGCTATATTTGCCCTAGGGATGACTAATAAAGACTGACATTAACGAACAATAGATTATTTTGAAAAAAATATTATTATAAATTTAAAGTATGTATATTATTATCCATAAATATAATTCTTCATTTATAAATTAATAAAATATGATTCATTATTAAATTAATTTTATAGACAGAACTGTTCTGTCTATAAAATTAATTTGAAATTTGTGTGAAAAATTGATGTGTGATTCGAGAATACAGACCACGTGGTTTAAGACCAGTGGTGCAGTCACACGATTTTTTTTTGGGGGGGAAGGGGTTTGAAACAAAAAATTTCTCAATGATTCGAAATTCCTAACTTGTACAATTCGAAATTTCCAACTTGACATCGTCAGCAGTGGCGTACGCAGGGGGCGGTTGAGGGGGCCACAACCCCCCCCCCCCCATCGGTCTGTAGTTTTTTAAAAAAATCAAAATATAATGCTTTTTTAATTTTGAAAAAAAAAAAAAAAAAAATACAAATGTATTTTTTTACATTTAAGAATATACATTTGTTTGCAGAAAATAATATATATATATTTTTTTGGGAATTTTGTCACTGAAAAATTTCAAGAGAGACCCAATTGGAATGTGGTCGCGGGGGTGTTCGAGCCTGAGACGGCTTTCTATAAGCAGCTGCTTATAGGCATGGCCAGAACGGCGTTTAGCGAGTCGGCAAAAGTAAACCATTCTCCATTTCCACCCAGACCAGTGGGGTACGCAGCGGGTGGTTGAGGGGGGTTGTAACCCCTCCCCCCCCCCCCCCCCCCCCAATCGGTAAGAAGTTTTTTTAAAAATTAGTACAAAAATAATGCTTTTTTTTCCCAATTAATAAAAATTTCCAAAACAAAACAATTTTTTTTTTAAAAAATACCCTTTTTTTTTATTGCAGTTAAAACCCTACATTTGTTTGCAAGAAAAATGACACAATTTCGGCGCGGGGTACTGACAAGCGGGAGGTTTATGCTAACAATTTATGGTTTTATTACTGGGTAGTCCGACCCGATGTCCGCCGACAAGCACCATCATTTTCACTTAGACGTAACATTTTATTGTTTAAAGAGATCTCCTTTCGTAAATAGGAAGAGTTATGTATCCATTCTGTAAAGAAGAACCTTTTTAAAATCATTGACTATTTTGCTAGAGGAGGGTTGGATGTTGCCCCTCACTTTTTCAATATTGTACTTTTAAAAATGAAACGTAACCCCAACACTTTCCTACTACTACAGGCGATTAGAGGGGTGGGGGGTCACCACCCCACTTTTTTTGGATGTTGCTCTCTTTTATTTTAAATTTGCACTTAAAAAAAACATAATACATTTTGGTACTGAATTGACGAACCAAAGAAAAATTTTGTACCCTAATTCTTTTTGTCTTCTAATATTATTCTTTCTCTAATATTACATTTACTATCGATTTTATTTTCTCGTATTATTTTTTCCCAATAGGCAGACAGCTAACAGCCATTTAGGCGCCTTACTTCCCATTTCCGTCATTACAAAATATTCATCGTTTGACTGAAAATAAAATATAAAATAAACATAGGCAATCGGTTTCGATTTCACAGAGCTGGAAAAATGTTGGCGCCGATATATGTCGACGTTGAAAATTTAATAAGACAATATGAAATATTTTTTTTCAATGGTAAATAAAATATCGTTTTTTTTTTTAGTTTAGAATATTTTGTTTCAAAAAATTTGTCGCCGGTATCATTTAGAATATATAGACATCTTGTAAGTCTTATAGTATAGAAGTAAAGCATGACTAAAATAGTCTGGTGATATAAAGGTCAAATGAAAATATGTTTTGAACAGTTTCTACATTTTGTACTCCTGAAAATTGGACTTTAGTTTTTGAGGCTTTATTTGTTTAGTATTTCGGAAAGTTATGGTTTTTGTTTTGCCTTTTATAGCCAAAATGAAACTTGTATCAGATGATTGTGTTAAATTATTTTCTAGAAGAAAGCTAAGTTAATAACAATCCAGTTTAGTTGCTTTTTCTCTTTAAAAAAAAGCGAAGAAAAAGACAACCCAACGAATCAATCAGGAAAGGTGAGATGATTCCATATGTGTTTTTAAAAAACTTCATTCCTATTGTCAGTTCCCATGCATACTAATTTAAAAGAATTATAACAATTGTACTACTTTTACTTTAACATTCAATTGCTAAAATACAAATTACTTATATTTTGTACAAACATATGCAATTTTTTTTAAGCATATGTGAAAAACTGGCAGATTCGTAAGTATAAAAATTAATTTTGCCCGAATTACAAGTAAATTCAAGCATAATAATCAATAGTTAATATGAATAAAATATAGTATAAAATAATATTTTTTTCAACATAAAAACGGCTTTAAAAAAAAGCTCAAAAACGTTTTTTTTTTAAAATCGTTATTAATTTAATGAACAAAAGTGGAATTTTTTTAAATATTTAAGCATTAATTTTATGCACATTATCGCTTTTTGAAATTGGCTCAAAAATTTAGGTGTTTTTTTTTTGTGAATTGGCACGAACTTTAAAGAGTGGGAAAAAGTACAAAATTAATTCTAAATGATTAATTTTTTCCACTAGTCCCTAAATAAAAAAAAATTGTAGTTTTAGTATTTTATTTCTTAAATTAATTTTTTTTTAAAATATTTTTTCTTTTTAGTTTAAGATGAGTTCTTCGCCCCTTCTATTGTTCAATCGGAAATTCGGGACTATATATATATATATATATATATATATATACGTTTAAAGTAATCTGACGCTCAACCCCCCCCCCCCCCATAAATTTCCTGCGTACGCCACCGCGTCAGGTGCCAGCTCTAGTGGGAAGTCTCCTGGTTCGATCCTATACGATGGACTTGACAAAGAAAAGTAAAAAAAAAGTTGTGATCGGAGAGTCGCCAGCTTCGCTACAAAAACCTAGAAAAGTCGTCCTGAACATCCGCAAAAATTAACGGCGTGTATACGGGACTGGTGCACGATAAATCTGATCGGGCGGGGTCCAAAGTCCCGACGTCTTTTGAAGGCGTTGGATTCCAGTTCAGGTATTTCCTCGTCATCTGACCATGGTTCTAAAATAACGTGGTGCGTGTGTTCCCGGGTCTTTCCTTCGAGATGGGCCCGAACCGTCGCCAATAGCCCACTGTGCAGCTCTAGTGCGACGTTAACTAACCAAACTTAACGGTGGAAATTTTCAACTCAATAGTGATAAAAATTCACAGTTCTAAAATTATCGAAATTTTTCAACTTTTTTATAGATTATATATTATTAAACAGTTCTTTCCAAGGCATGATTTGTTACACGCAAGTTCCAATGCAGTGTCCATTCAGAGGTCTAATTTAATTTCAATCTTACAAGTTGGACAGTTTTTAATCTTCCCTCGTTTTCTAATTTTCTGCGGGGCATAAAATGTCTCTACTCATCTTGAAATTCCCAACTTTTAAGGTTTTCAGATTATTAGGGTCTGGAAGGGGCTACCGATGCGACGAGTCTGTCTGAGACCCCAGCATGTGTATAGCGATTTTATAATCGAAAGGTTGTCAAAATTGTTCCTTTCGTGCACCAAAAAGTATACATATCGCAGAGGGGGCTGATGAATTAAATCCGTCCTGGTCCATTGTCTCCTAACTATTCTCTGGAGGCCGAGTGGATTAAGGCGTAAGCTGGGAATCCAAGGGTCCCCGGTTCAAAACCTTGCGATGGACTAGACTAAAGAATAGTAAAAAGTAGTGATATTGCGATCGGAGTGTTGCCAACTTCGCTACCAAAATATTAGAATGTCGTCCAGAACACCCACAAAAAATTAACGCCGTGTATACGGGACTGGTGCACGATAAATCTGATCGGCGTCCAAAGTCCCGACGTCTATTGAAGGCGTTAAGTGCCAGCTCAGGTGTTGTTCTCGTCATTTGGCCATGGTTCAAAAATACGATGCATCGTTCCCGGGCCTTTTCCTTCGAGATAGGCCCCGAACCGTTGCCAATAGCCCACTGTGCAGCTCTAGTGCGACGCTAATTAACCAAAACCAAAAAAAACTAACTATTCTCGGGTACAGTTCATGTTACGTCAGATGCCAGTTTATGCGTTGATCGGAGGGTTGTCCAATTCGTTCCTTTCGCGACCAAAAAATATATACCGTTAAGGGACTACTGCACGTTAAATCTGATCGTTGGTCCACTGTCCTTGTGCCTATTGAGGTTGCGTCGGGTACGAAGTCAGGTGATGTCTTCGTCATCTGACCATTTAATAATACGAGACCGTGTTCTCGGGCTCTGCGGACAGGCAGACGGAGAAACTTTAGCACCTATATTAGTCCGTTGTAAATGGATTCTACTGTATGTACAATTAAATATGATCGTTTGAAATTTCCACCTGAATGTTTGTTTGTTTTGTTAATTAACGTCGCACTAGAGCTGCACAGTGGGCTATTGGCGACGGTTCGGGGTCAATCTCGAAGGAAAGACCCGGGAACACATTCACACACACATTCATACATGCACCTCGTTATTTTAGAACCATGGTCAGATGACGAGGAAACACCTGAACTGGCACCCAACTCCTTCAATAGACGTCGGGACTTAGGACCCCGATCAGATTTATCGTGCACCAGTCCCGTATACACACCAGTATAATTTGTTGGATATTCTGGACGACTTTCTAGTATTTTTGTAGTGAAGCTGGCAACCCTCCGATCGGAAGATCACTACTTTTTTACTTTTCTATGTCAAGTCCATTTCCCGGATTCGAACCACCAATCCTCTGATTAGTAGCTGAACGCCTTACCAACTGGGGCTCTCCACCTGAATGAACAAAACATTTTGGATCAAAATGTCTGGTACATAACTTTGAATATTTCGTAGGAACAGTTTGTTCGCCTTTTCTTAGCTATAGATAATTTTAAAATGTGTGCTTTTAAAATTAATAATTTATCATGCAGCGCATTCGGTTGCACTTCGAAAGCAGATTATACTTATAAAAGAGGTTCTTTTCACAATTTTCCGCGTTCAGATTATAATCTGATATGCTTTCATCAGATTATAATGCAGTGATATGCTTTCATCAGATAATTAATTATCTTAACGCGGAAAATTGTGAAAAGAACCTCTTCTCTCAGTATAATCTGCTTTCGAAGAGCAACCGAATGCGCTGCATGATAAATTATTAATTTTTAAAGCAAAAACTTAAAATTTATATTACAGCAGTTGTAGTTATATGCTAATTCTACGGAACTTTTTCGGAGTCGAGTATTGTTCTCCGTGTTTTGTTTGAACAACGGTTTTCTTCTTCTCGGCATGGTTTGGTTTGTTTAAATAATGTCGCACTAGAGCTGCACAGTGGGCTATTAGCGACGGTTCGGGGCTTATCTCGAAGGAAAGGCCCGGGAACTCTTCTCGGCATGAAACACCCCTTCGGGATAGAACCGTCGCTAGTTGGGAATTTCAGGATTTGAAAATACTTGAGTTGGGAAAATTTATGTCTGAAGAAATTTGATATTTTTAACAAATGAAAGCGAAAAGACCAAGGTTATCAAGCAAATGCTTGCCGCCCCTCTTCTTTCTGTTTTTACAGATATTGCTCTTTTTCCAAGCACCTTGTTTCTTTTTCTTAATGCACACTTTATGCATCATGTCGGGGGTTTGCAATGATTGGTCATTACGTCACATATACTATTTTTTTTTTATGAATCCCTGGGGATTGAATATTTCTGCTATGCTTTTTCTTCCAAATCTTTTTTTGTTGTTGTTGCTAAGTAACAACTGGCGTCTTCATGTCGAGATTTTCTCCAATATTTTGCTTTGCTTCAAACCCAGGAAAACGGGGCTCGTCGCCTTTTTGTTACGCTAAAATTCTTTCTAGAACTTTCGTAAATAATTTGTCTGACGCCCTACTTTTTTTTTGCACGGGAGCTTTTTTTTTTTGGGGGGGGGGGGGGGGGGGGAGATGAGGTGTGGACTTTGAGGGAGGAGGTTTTCTTTTTATATGTCCTGAGATGTGAACTAAAAATTTTCCTCCGCGTATGCGGGCGGTGGTTACGTTATCATTCCGTGATTTAATTTTTAATAGTTTATTGGTCTTTTTATAAAAATATATGTCGACGCAGTAAATATGTCAAAGACATCGAGAAGAAAATTTATTGGAATACGTGTGATATTCTGCGATTAATGAAGAGAACTGATTTTTTTTTTTACGAATTTGGTTTTGGTTTATTTGAGGAAAGGTTATCATCCTGAACGAACATTTTATTGACTGTTTTGACTCTTTTATGTACATCTACAAAGGTATTCCTTTTAACAAAATATAAGCAGTCCTGAGTTCAAGTTGATCACGCTCTTGACTAAGAGATATTTAGAGTTTTGCTCCTATAGATCCGTTGACTGGCCTTTGATGTCCTCTTTCGTGTCTTCAAAAACGTCCATCTTCCAAAAGTGGTTTGCTTTAGTCTTTGTATTTTTCTCGATGAGTTAATACTTATTACTTGTATTAGTTTGCTTTTTTTCAAATAATATAGTAACTTTTTCTTTCACTAAGAAAGCCTTATTGGTCACCTGGGCACAACGCGTAGAATATGTAACCATTATTATATATAACAGACCGTATATAATTATATATTAAGACAAAGTTATTCTAATATACCAACTATATAAAAGTAAATATTATTTTATAAAAATATCCACCGTCACAGTAGTTATCAATGATAACTGTTGCTGTTTCGATATTCATCTGCCAACGTATTCCGGTTTACTTAAATGAAAATTAATTGTTCATATTTTTTTTAGTTAAGAGTTAAGGTTTATTTAAATATAATTCATACAGGCTTTGCATTAATTCTCAATTAATGTAAAGTTTTCTATCAGGAAAATTACAAATTATCTTCATACATGAATTATTTTCAAATAAAGCAGTATTCTGCAATAAATGAAAGGAATTAAAACATTAAAACAATATAAAAACATGAACCGTAGTTTTCTACTGTTTATTTTAAGCCTTTAATCCTACCTCTAATCTATAAAAAAAGATGAAAAATGTTGGTCAGTTGGAACTGGAAATTTTTTGCAAATGTTGAGTTGGGAATTTCGAAATCTTTAAGCTGGAAAATTTCTTGTTTCAGCCCCCCCCCCCTCCATTTTTTTGGTGTGACGGCCTTGGTGACCACTGATCTAAAATAACATAAACACTGTAGGATTCCTTGAGCGACAATGTTTCTGTGGCGCGCGGATGAATAATATTTGTAAGAGAAAGGTGAGAAAATTGTTTACATTCGCTTCATTCTACTCGTCCATTGGACGAGTAGAATGACCACGCCTACAATGACGTCAGAGGTAGTTTGTTTGTGGGATAGCGTTAGAATTTCCCTCAAAACTACTAATATATTGAAAAGCTCGATAATATCTTTTGAGAATATGATGTTAAAACACAAGTTAAACGTAATTAATACAAAATTTGAACATAAAGAAGCGATATTATTGTTTGTTTACCAGTAATCGGCAACTTGCACGTGCTTGAAATCCCACAAACAAGGCTAAACTCCGCCCCATTCTAGTTGTCCGGTCTTGAGTATTTGATTAATTAATTAACTCGTCATCTGACCATGGTTCTAAAATAACGAGGTGCATGTATGAATGTGTATGTGTTCCCGGGTCTTTCCTTCGAGATTGACCCCGAACCGTCGCCAATAGCCCACTGTGCAGCTCTAGTGCGACGTTAATTCACCAAAACCAAACCAATTAATTAATTAATAATTTTGTCTTATTTTCTTGTAAGTATGGAAAAACTTTCAATGTGTAACATTTGATCATGAAATTTGGTTTTAAAACTGGAATGCAATCACTTCAACCTATGACAAATACCATTCAAAAAAGGACTATATTTTCTACCTTCGCTCAAGAAAAGTGTAAAGTAGTCGTCACGCTTTGTCCTCACTCCAGTGTTTATATTATTTTAGTTTAGTGAGTGCGACGTGAATTTATTAGAGTTATTCATTCAACCAACGAGCTCACTGTTCTTTCAATTAGACTATTATGTCTTTCGTAATTTTGGTTGGTTGTATTTACATCGCACAAAATCTGCACAGTGGGTTATTGTGAACGGATTCGGGGTCTATCTCGGTGGAATAATCTGGGAACACTGCCTTATATATTTGAACTGTGGTCAGATGTCTTTCTGGCGATGGTCAGAGGCCGATTGAAACATCTTGAGAGCTGGAATCTCACCCAACAAATAAAGTTGAGCCGATTTATATGCTTCATTTGTCTTATATCCTATATATTTTTTATCGGTTCCTGAGTGTCTTTTCTTCTCAGTTCGCTCATCCAATCACTAAGTGCTATTCCATTAACTCCGCCTACTTAAAATACAAGGCATCTTTCCTTCGAGATAGACCCCGAACCGTCGCCAATAGCCTACTGTGCAGCTCTAGTGCGACGTTATTAAACAAACCAAACCAAACCGCCTACTTTTGAGTTGAGTTATTTAAAGTTTATAAATCTTTGGTTGGATTTCCCTATTACGTAACCGCAATTGCATATTGTTGTGACATAATCTGTTGATTTGATATCTCCGTGGTTTCTGTTCATCTGCTCCCCGTGGGTTTTCTTTGAGATTTTCTTCAATGTGCGTCGCATTTGGGGTAAGTTATGTTTTAAAAAATAATCTTAATGAAAAACTATTTCGATTAAAAAACAAAATTCTTTACGTCTTGGTGTTATCGGTATGTTTGTTTTGGCGTGACGTACTTCCTAACGAACGTTAGTGTCTTTAAATGTAATGTCTTTACTGATGAATGAAAGGTGTATGTATTATTTTTAAACTTGTCCAGAAATATTCACAACTAAAAAAAACAAGGTGATCTTATCAAAGAATGCAAGAACTTGATCAATCCCACTTATGGTTTCGGATTACCAAAAAATCGGCATTAATTCCGTATCCGATAGTGGTCTGCTAATCTCGCCAAATCTCGCTCGCCACGTTGGCGCGCTCTTACCGGTTGGGTTGGGTGGTTGCCAGAGTGTGTACTCCGCTAATGGACTTACTCGTGAACACAAAAAGATCGATTCACGTACCCGATTCTTTAGGATGTCTTGCTTCCAGTCGATTCTTGACTTAACTGAAAACTTTTAAAAGATCGACTTGCGTGTTCGTAGCGACATCTACTTTTATAATTTGTAACGAAACGTAATTTTGTTGATAATCCAAAAATAAATTACAAATGAATGAATTATTAGCACTTTTAAATCCTATAGTACGTATTTAGTTAAAATAAGTTTTACAAGATTTTTTACTTGCATAAAAAAGCTATATAAGACGCTTTTTACATTAAATATATTTGTTTAATTTATTTCAAATTATGGTAAACACATGGTAATTAAAAATTTTATGAAATAGTAATTTGTTGGTAAAGAATATTATATTTTAAATCTAAATCTGACTGACATATTTAATAATACTAAGAAAAATTAAAGCACTTAACATAAACTTAAATATTACATGAAATAATAAAGAATCAATACAGAAAAATACAAATTTAAATGAATTTTACTAGAATTTTAAAAAACAATAAAAAAATGTACATGCATTTTCCAAATTAAAAATACACATATTTTAAGAAAAATTAATCGTTGAAGATCTTTTGGTGAATTGATTTTTTTTTTTTGTATTCAAATTGATTTAGTAAAAGGATTAACTCAGATATGTTTTTAATTACAAATCTGAACTGTATGAATTGTTTTTAAAGGGATCCGAGAAATATTTTTAAAGGGGATTTATATAAAGAGATTAAATAAAATTTACTTTTAAAGTATGTACCAAAAATATATATAATTATTAATTTTTTATATTTTTTTAAATCAATATTTTGAAAAAAATATTACCATATCATTAAAAATGGTTGTAAAATGAAATTCATAGTCGAAATAATAAATTTTTTAATTTATTTTTAGTAAAGATGACAAGATTAAAATTTACCTTTCTAAAGTAACTTTCTTTGTAGATCATTTGTTGACGTGCTATTAGAAATTTAAAATTCTTACCAGACTTAAAAACGTCTATTGATTTCTGTAATATAAAATATTAAATCCACAAACGAAAAAAAATTAAATGCAAATTAAATCCGGAACGCGGCTAATTAGTAAAAGTAGGCGCGCTATTCCTCCGTAGAGCTCTATTACGCGCCAATATGATCAGATGTTTTATTATTCTCTCCTGTTGCCAGATTTTTAAATAGAAATTACATACTTGAAAAGTAAAATTAAAAATTCGCACAAATTATTTTAAATGTTCTTTTGACCATTAAAAATAAATATCTTCCAAATAATTTACAATTACCTAAATTTAGAGTTGATTTGGTAATAATGATTTGTTTTTAATACTGGCTACCGGGCAAGCCTTACTCTCTACCCCGCTCCCCTCCCCTCCCCCCCTTTAAAAAAATCCCAATACTTTTTCCCCTCTGTAGTGACCCCTCTCTCCTCCCTGTACTTTCCTTAGAATCCCAGGTGTTCAACACACACACCCCTTGGGCAAATTACTTAAAGATGTACTTCAGCTCTTTTGTGACATCCCCAACCCATCAGAAAATAACATTGGGGAGGGGCGCTTTGGTTGGGTGATTAGGCATTTTGCGAAATCAAGTCGCCACTAACACTGGCCAAACTTTTTTTTAAAGTGCGGATTTAAAATGTTTGCTTGGACTTGCCATTGCGGAAATTTTTTAATAAAAATTTTAACAAATTGTAAGCCGAAATATTACGTTTTCAGCGTAAAATGATAATGTTACAGATAAATTGATTTTTTTTAATGTGAAATGTTTTTAAAATTAACTTCACGAGGCATCAGTATAGAAACACTATGTTAAATGTGATCCTACATCATTATCACTCCGATAACTCCCGATGTCATTATAACTCCGTGCCATATAGTATGCATTTGGTCTCGTTCGAAAGGAAACTAAGTATAATTTTTCTTTTATATAAAGAACATAAATTATAGACCATTTACGTAAATAAGTTATATCAGTGGTTCCCAAACGGTGGTCTGCTAATCTGCGGACTCCCAGGGTTTTGCGGGGTCGCAATGAAAAAATGGTTAAAATGATTAAAAGCAACTCCCAGAGAAAGCTTTTAGGTATTTGATCCCTTTTTGCACACCTTGTAGATATGAAGAAGCCTTTTCACCTACTATTGTTACATGAAAAACATATATCGTAACACACTAAACATTAAAGTTAATTTAAGAGTGAAAATATCAATTTGGCACCCAAACTTGGACGAGATTATGAACTAAAAAAAGAAAGATGTTCCTCACCTAAACAGTTTAGTATTCGATTAAGTATCTAACCTCAATGGTTATAGTTACATTAAGTTATTACAATGTTTTCATATGTTTAAATGAGTATTAAATGTACAAGGGACTAATTCCTGATTGTAGTGTTATCTTTTCTATGTATTTGTTGGGTAAATTTGAATCCATATTCTCAGTAAAAGCTGTGTAAAATTAAACAAAATTATAAAATTAATTTCTGAATTTTTTTTTTTCTCCATCATTTTCAAGTTCAAGCAAAATTGAAACGTATACATGCTCAGAAAACGGGGAAATTCCATGACAATATATGAATAAAAAAGGAGTCCGCGATCACCTATTTAAGTTTTAGATATGGGTCCGTGCGGCCTAATGCTAATTGGGAACCGCTGAGTTATATAAGAAACATTCTACGCAAATGAAGTGTAGCCGTATCAAACATTTGTAGTTTATTGTCAACTGCTGTTAAAAAAAATCTGAAACACTTTTTGCTTTTAAAAAATCTGAAGAACTTATAATAAGTTCGATATATCATAATTTCCATTAAAACTTATTCATAAACTTGTGTGGAGGATTAAACGGGGCCCGGCGAATTGATTCGCACCGGGGACCCGTATGCTAAAGGTGGCTTTGGACACAAATTTCAATTCCAATTTTTTTTTACCCAATTGATTTTTTTTTTAAATTTCAATTATGAAGGCTTTGTTCCACCAACCGGAACATTACTACTATACGAATTCAAAGTTTTTTAAATCATTATCTCCTCAATTCCTAAAACTAATTGATGTTAAGCAATAGATATCGTCCATTATAATTTTTTTATATATATATATATATATATATATAAATCTTATGTTTCGGTTATATATATATATATAATATATATATATATATATATATATATATATATAACCGAAACATAAGATTTTATTGTATCTTAATATTAATCACGTAATTAAAGCGTTCGATCAAGGGTTAAAAAGAAAAAGTTAGCGAGTAGTACATAGCTAACTTTCAGAGATGGTGAAAATCAAAAACTTTTAGCTGCGCTTTTTCTTCTATATATTTTTTTCTTACTATTTGATTTTCGGCTTAAATAATTTAAAAATAAAATAATTATAGTTTTTAAAATTCATTCGTTCTTTTTTTTTATTGCGATACATGACTTTTATATTGAAATTAAACTTTTTGATATTATATAATATTGAAGAAATTGGGTAGCAGAGAGTTATGCACATGTCGTACTGCAATTGGCAGGTACTGCTAATAGAAATCATCTTTTCGGTTTTTCTTCGGTTTTCTATAAGGTTTTTCTTCCTGCTGGCAGGTCTGCCGGTACTATAATCATAGGCAAGTTGTTTAGAGTGCACTTTCCAATGTATTTCTGTTAGTATTTTTCATAATTATATTAATATTTTTTAAGATATCTTTAGGCAAATTACATGAAAATCAGTTTAACCAGGGAGTATTTTATAAATTTAAAAAGTGGGGGGCATTGCAGGAAAATTGTAGACCAATAAACGTGGTATCATTCTTGTAATCACCAGTGTATCATGACAGGAAAATCTGTATTCTGACAAAAATGTTTTTAATATTCAAATTCGGGATAGGAAATACATTAATTTTCAATAAGATAAGCCTAGTTTGGACCGAAAATTCGGAAGTAGAAAAAAAAAATCCGAAGATTAGAGATACTATAAATTTTTCTGAAAAAATTCATTTTAGAAATTCGTAAATATTTTGAAATTAAGACCTTTACAGATATCTTATCTACTTGTCTTGTTATGCTTTGACTACACAATGAGCTGTTAGCGATAGTTCGGGATCTATTTAAAAAAAAAAGACCCGGTAACACTGCCTTGTAATTTTAACCTAGAGTCAGATGATGAGGGAAACACCTGATGACGCAATTTACATAAGCGTGAAGACGTTTGGATTGGACAGTGACATATTTAACGTACACGAGCTCCTTATACAAGGCGGTTGTTTTTCCGGATGACGAAACCCGAAACTGGCAACTTTCCGATCGTGAATTCGCTACACTGTCAAAATAAAAAGTAGATATTTGAACTCACAACCCATCGATTATGGGTTAAATTGTTTACCGTTGATGGTCTCTTGGTTTTCTTTTGATGGTCTCCCGGTTTTCTTCAAACGTTGAATTACATTCTGATAAATTGCTTAAAAATCGCATGTCCTTAAATAGTTTTTTAATATATTTTTTTAATGTGTATATTAACTTATACTAATTTCATTATAAGTGTCTTTGATATGTATAAGTTTGGCTCAGGTGTTGTCCTCGTCATCTGACCATGGTTTAAAAGTACGGGACAAAGTTCCCTTCATTCGATAACCGCCGCCAATAGCCCACTGTGCAGCTCTAGTGCAACGTTATTTAACCAAACCATTAAATTTAGTTTTGGTTTATGTATATTATTTATTTAAATAAATAAATAATCAGTTTTCACTACGCATTAAATTTTTATGCTAAGATTTTTAAGGGCCTCCGTGGCTGAGCGGTTAAAGGCGTCAGCTGGGAATCCGAAGATTCCTGGTTCGATCCTAGGCGATGGACTAGACAAAGAAAAGTAAAAAAGTAGTGATCTTGTGATTGGAGGGTCCCCGGCTTCGCTACAAAATACTGGAAAAGTCGTCCAGAACATCCGCAAAAATTAACGGCGTGTATACGGGACAGGTGCACGATAAATCTGACTGGGGTCCGAAGTCCCGACGTCTATTGAAGGCGTTGGGTGCCAGTTCAGGTATTTTCTCGTCATCTGACCATGGTTCTAAAATAACGAGGTGCATGTATGAATGTGTTCCCGGGTCTTTCCTTCGAGATAGACCCGAACCGTCGCCAATAGCCCAATGTGCAGCTCTAGTGCGACGTGAATTAACCAAACCAAACTAAGATTTTTATTTATTGATATATATTTTAATTAGTTTTTTAAAAAAAATTATTAATTGCTGCAATTTTTGGAAATTTTTTTACTTTACCAGATGTTAAAATTAATCTTTCCGGACCAAGTAAGTTAGTATAATTATTGATATTTGATTAGTCAGTATACGGGTCAACATAAGTATATCAACTGTTTGTATATTTATACTTTCTTATAAATCTGATGAATATGTCCAGAAAAACTGAACAAGTCAGCAATTCACTAAAAATGCCAGGTTGTTGAGAACGGATCATCAAGGATTTGTTGGTTAATTATAATGTCACTTGGTTTTGATTAATTGAATTGTCTGATTTAAGAAGGGAACGAATCTAAAAATCAAGCTTTATCAGAAATCGAAATAAGTTATGAACTTTTCATTCAATAATCACTAAATTTTTACTGGAACTTCAGAACAATATTTAGGTATAGGCCAGTACTTGAAAAAAGTTGTAGGATTCGTTTTCTTCTTTTTAACATTACACTAAACTCAAGTTCTTATATCTGCTTATAAAAGGGACCGGTTTTTGTTTTATTCTTACCACATGTAGAGCGAAAAAGTTATTTTGTCATTCTTTAGTCTTTGTTCCCTTTTTAAAACTGGCGATTCAGTTAACGTCGCATTAGAGCTGCCCATTGGGCCATCCGCGACGGTTTGGAGCCCCATCTCGAAGGAAACACCCGGGAACAATGCCTCGTATTTCTTAACCATGGTCAGATGACGAGGACAACATCTGAGCTGGCATCAGAAGCAACCTCAATAGGCGTCAGGACATTGAATCCCGATCAGATTTAACGTTCACCAGTCCCGTATACACGTCGATAGAAGTGGAACGAATCTGGGAATCCTCCGATTACAAGATCGCTAAATTTTAATAACAGTGACGAAGTCCTCATGACGATTTAAACTCGCAATTCTCTGATTGCTAGCCGGTTGCTGTACCTCCAGGCCAAATTATATTTCGTTTTTATTATATGCGCACAATATACTTTGTTTAAGAATCATTATTTGCTTGCATGTATTTAATTTCATATTTTGGTTTCCTCATTTTTCAAAATATTGCAGTCTTCTGTCTGATTATCGTTGAAAATCTGTTTTGAATATTAGAAGTTTTATCGATAATAAGTTTTAAAACTATAAAATAAATCTAAACTAGATAGAAATTTGGCCTCCAAACAACTTAAGCAGAAATTCAATGCATGGAAGCAACTCTAACGCAATAATCAATGATAATTCGAAAGAAAAATTTGAAATATCAATGAACATTTATTTTCAAAATGGGTACAGACCACGCTCCTCGTAGGAAGGCGTGATGTTCTTGCGCAGTAAGGCCCCGGGGGTGGACGAGCGTTAGCGAGTAGTGGGCAGAGCTCCCTAGTTATTAATTAAAATTGTAAACTTGTATTTCTATGTATGTTTTGTCAAGTTTAAATTTTGGTGGGCTCCTAAAATAATTCTCAGTTTAAAATTATAGTGCTGATACGATATTGCGCAATGTAACACCATTATCCTTATCAATGACAAGACATTTATGTTAAATGTATTGTCAATAATAAGGATAATGAAATATTCCCATTGAAATCAAAAAGTTTCAATAGAAATATTTTAATTCAAATTTTAGTTTAAACAACTAGTATTTTTAATTTAAAAAACTTAAGTATCAATTTGAAATTAAAATATAGTTGAAATGGGGTTTAACTAATTATCTTACCTCTAACTCATAATCTAAAATTGCGTTTAATATGCCACTAATTAAATGCGACGTTAACGTGATAAGTGTTGAACGAAGTTGATTGAGAATATTTGGATCACGAAAGATTTAATATACATCAGTCCCCTCTACACAGCGGGTATTAATCGGACGACAAAGGGGCCTCCGTGGCCCAGTGAATAAAGGCGTCAGCTGGGGATCAGAGGATTCCTAGGTTTAACAAGGAAAGGTAAAAAAAAGTGATCTTGTGATAGGAGGGTTGCCAGCTTCGCAACAAAATACTAGAAAAGTCGTCCAGAACATCCACAAAAATTATCGGCGTGTATACGGGACTGATGCACGATAAATCTGATCGGGGTCCGTCCAAAGTCCCGACGTCTATTGAAGGCGTTGGGTGCCAGTTCAGGTGTTGTCAACGTCATCTGACCATGGTTCAAAAATACGAGGCATCGTTCCCGGGCCTTTCCTTCGAGATAGGCCCCGAACCGTCGCCAATAGCCCACTGTGCAGCTCTAGTGCAACGTTAATTAACCAAAACCAAACTAGTGCGACGTTAATTAAGCAAACCAAATTATAACCTTCCAATTATGAGCACGGTACTCTTCCCACCACTGACCAATACATTTTTTAAATCGCCAGTAAACAATATAAAAATTAATTATAGATACAGAATCCCCGTGGTTAGAGATTAATTATCCATCTGTTAAATTTATAGCTTTTTTCATTTAGTTGTTGCATTAACTCTTTAAATGGGGTATTTTTAAGCATTAACCAATTGTGCTGTTTTCATTTTACATAGGAATTAAAGTATTTATTAGTCCGAGTTTTATTAGTTGTTGGTTTGAATTTTTGATTGTAGCTCGTGATCAGAGGGTTGCCAGTTTCATTTCTCGTCCACAAAAAACATCAGCCGTGTAGAGAAAGACTCGTGAACGTTAAATCTGTCGTAGTCAAAACGTCTTCATTCCCTCCTACACAGTTGCGTGGGAGTACCAGCCTAGATGATCTCATCATCACCTGACTGTGGTTCAAAATTACGAGGCACTGTTCCCGTTCCTTTCCTTCGGAGTAGACCCCGAACCGCCATATTGTTTAAACTAAAACAAATACTATACAAATCTTAATAAAGCTTTTAAAAAGTCTGTTTTAAAGTGAAATAAATTATTTTGTTTAATGAATGTTCACTTTTTTATGCTAATTCTGTATTTTTGCAGTGATTTTCTTTATATGGAACAAAAAAAAAAGTATTTGTTTTAAAGGCATAAAAGACGTTAAAAAATCCTTATTACTAATGTAAGAAGATAATGCTTATTGATACTTTTCAGATCAAATTAAATGTGTAAAATTTATGCGTTATTTGTGATTATTTTGGTACCAAAGCTTTAAATTTCGAGTTAAGCAACCTAACCAGACACCCCAAACGAACGCCATTGTTCACCAGGATTGTCCACTTCCCTTGAAAAGGAGGAGGCATCTATTTAGCCCCGCACGTCACTCTCGCCCCCCATCCAAGAGATAAGAATCTGGTTTTCCTGGTACGTTCCTTCCTACCCAGGAATGGAATGCTGTTTTTGCTGGCGGGCTGTCAACTTCCGGCGTCCTCGTGCGTGAAAGGAGGGTGGCAAGCGAAAAGTAAATCCCCCCCCCCCCCAACCATCACCCCATTTCAAAAGATTAAACATGTGTATAAAAAATGTGGCATTTCATCACTTACTTATTACATATAATCGCACCCTGACCCTCCGCTTTACACACTCTATTTAAAATCGAATAGTGCATTGCTTGAAGTTATTTAATAAAATATTCATCGTAATTACGAGAATTTTTTTTATGCTCATTAAAAAGTGAATTAATAAAAAGTTAAACCGGCATTAATTGATAAAATATAATATAATTATATAAATTTGATTTTTAGTTCAAAGAGAATATGAGAAATTTGAGTAGCGCTTTTTATACCATTCATACTTATATGACAACTGGGTAAACATGACAAACCGCGACACTGTCCCTTGTTTTGCTTATTTGTAATCAAAACAAACCTGACGATGATTATAACTATGATAGATTAAACGTGCAATAAACCATCAAATATACCGTAAAACATAATCAGTAAAACACTTTTTATTTCTCTGTCCTGTATGTTGTTCTTCTGAATATATTCCTACATTGTTATTTTCTTCACAAAACGGAATGAAATTCTATTAAAGTATTGAATTAAAAAAATATTTTCTTAAATTGACCATATTAAGATTAAAATATGATTAATTTAATAGATTGCATATAATAATAGTTAAGGATAAACAACTATTTATTACAAAATGTAAAGATTGTGGTATTGATAAAAAGATGCCTGGAACTTGCAAACACATTTTAGAATATTACCTCCTAATATTATATTATTTATACCAATAATTGTCCCTCCCGAGAACCGATCCTGGATCTGCCCCTATTAGACAGTGTAATAAGTAATTCCCACATATGCAATAATTCACTTACACAGCAAGCTTTATGCCGAAATTTTTATATTTACAATCTCAAGTTATTTACATTGGATTCAAAGACAAATTTAAAACCTGATGATGTGAAATAGACACCAATAATCATTTGCGGATCCAGGGGAGCGGAGTTTTTGTCCTGTTCTACAAAATCAGCAAGTCAAGCATTAACAACCTTTGGACAACAACTAATAAATCAATCTAACATTCAGTGATCTCTCGCTTCTCAAATAATCCCAATATTATACTGATTACAACGTCTTTACAAACACGCCAGCCCTTCCCTTCACCCACTTTATTTAGTAGCTATGGCCATTAAGATGGTCCCCTTTGTTTGACTAATAACTTTCAAATATACAATTCCTTATTCATCGGTAATGTTAGCCATACACAAAGAAAATTCTCGGTAAAATTCAGATTTATTTCGAAGGGGGATACAGGCGGGAAAAATTTAATAAAACTATAATTATTGAAAATTAAAGATAAAAAAAGTTAAGTATTTTATGAAAAAAATGTTTTATCAGGCCCTATTTACTCGCAGCATTCCTGAAGGGGCTGCGATTCTTAAAAAAACATATCCAAGACTAACAACACTCGCAGGACAACAACTTTGGACAACAACTAATAAATCAATCTAACATTCAGTGATCTCTCGCTTCTCAAATAATCCCAATATTATACTGATTACAACGTCTTTACAAACACGCCAGCCCTTCCCTTCACCCACTTTATTTAGTAGCTATGGCCATTAAGATGGTCCCCTTTGTTTGACTAATAACTTTCAAATATACAATTCCTTATTCATCGGTAATGTTAGCCATACACAAAGAAAATTCTCGGTAAAATTCAGATTTATTTCGAAGGGGGATACAGGCGGGAAAAATTTAATAAAACTATAATTATTGAAAATTAAAGATAAAAAAAGTTAAGTATTTTATGAAAAAAATGTTTTATCAGGCCCTATTTACTCGCAGCATTCCTGAAGGGGCTGCGATTCTTAAAAAAACATATCCAAGACTAACAACATTAAGTTTAAAATATACCTTTAAAAACAATGTTGAAAGAAATTATATGGTTGTTAGCATAAAATAATGCGATAACACTAAGAATTATTTCTTATGATGGATTATATTTTTGCAATTAATGTACAGTTGAATAACGTTTAATAGATCAGGGCGTAATGTACCTTAAAAAATAAGGCGCTCTGTTGTACTACAAGTTATTTATATAAGCTAACTCAGCAGCTTTAGTTACCAAAACTATTAATCATAGTATTCATATAGTAAGGTTCACTTTAATAGCATGTCATTGTTAATCAGACACAAATTATTTTAAGTTACAAATGATAGAAATTATTTACAGTGGTGAAACTATTAATTGGGCGGTTTGGCTGTCAAGTGATATAGGTCACAAAAATCCAAAATTAACTAACACATTTTCCATTGCTATCAGCTAGATTATCATTTGGCCAATTGATGTGATGCGTCGTAAGAGAGGTGATTAGACACATACTCATCAACAATGTTTTTTTACTCTAATGGCATGCAGGTGCAGTAACTGTAAGACAATAAAAGATGCCCATTGATATTGGAAAATGAATTTGCTTTGTTTACATTTAGATCCTTAAGGCAGACTCATGTGTAGTAAACTAAAATACTTACAACCAAAACTACAAATAGATCAACCATGCACTATTTTCTGAACGTTTTTAAAAACAAAGTTGGGACAATTTTTTTTAATGTAAAAAGCATTCTTTATTATTGCATATCAGACAGTCATATCATAAGTGGGGGACAACCTTTAGATGATGTAATAAGATTATTTATTTCTTATTCTCTAAAATGAAAACAGTACAGTCAGAAACATGCAAAATATAAACAATTGTCATTTTAAATAAAAAAGTAATTCAAGAAATAAAACAAATTATTTTTCAGTATTAGTTTATTTTATGGTTGTTAGCAGTTTATTTTATTTTAAGAATTAGATCTTCTTAATATTAAAACTATTATAATAGATCTATTAAGCATAAAAAATACTATACTACAAAAATACTTCCAACAAAGTTCTGCAGAATATTAAAATGTTTCAATTTATAAAGATGAGAACAACATTGCCGAAATTCGACAAAACTGATCAGCTGGAAATAGTCAAATAACATTAGATCCAAATTAATATCGAAAAAAAAAACCTTTCAAAGTAAAAAAATGGCTTTAAATATTCAGAATTTTTTTGAAAGAGCTGTTGTGATAAAATGTCGATTTTTGTTAAATTCGTCAACTATGCTTAGATGATGATTATTAAATACCTAAAATTGCATATAATACCTAAAAAAAATTACATTTTAAGTTTTCTAAAATAAAATTTCTAAGGAGGCTTTAAGGTAACTCGATCAAAGCGCAGGTGTAATCTTTCTGAATCCCAGACATTGAAATGTGTTTCTAATGTATAAAAACTTTGTTGTCATTTTATCTGGAAATGGATATAATTTTTTTTAAAGGAATTAAAAACAAACAGCAATTGTTCTTAGATTTTGTGTTTTGTAACTATTTATAGAATTAACTTTGATTAAAAAAAATCTAATAATTTTTAAGCATTCAAGGATAAAATAATAGTGAAAGTTAACTTTATAAAATAAATTATGTATTATTTAATAAAATTTAATTCGTCCCCGTATTTCATAAAAAAATAAAGCCCTAAGTAAATGCCGCACTACTAACCTACTGACGATACAAAAGACAATAAAAGTTTTTGGGTCCCTAAAGGGACCCATCTGTTCTAAACTAAAATATATACAACCCCTATTGCAAAGAAATCAACCATGCAATATAGCTTCAATATTTAAAAAAAAAAAAAAGACAAATTTGTCTTAATGTAAAAGCAGCCCGCATTATCGGTTAGTTTGATTAATTAACGTAGCACTAGAGCCGCACAGTGGGCTATTGGCGACGGTTCGGGGCCTATCTCGAAGGAAAGACCCGGATGCCTCGTATTTTTGAACCATGGTCAGATGACGAGGACAACACCTGAGCTGGCACCCAACGCCTTCAATAGACGTCGGGACTTTGGACCCCGATCATATTTTTCGTGCACCAGTCCCGTGTACACGCCGATAATTTTTTGTGGATGTTCTGGACGACTTTTCTAGTTGGCAACTCTCCGATCACAAGATTACTACTTTTTTATATTTCCTTGTCAAGTCCGTCGCACAGGATCGAACCAGGAATCCCCTGATTCCCATGCTGACCCTTTATCCACTGGGCCACGGAGGCCTCCCTCCCTCCTCATTATCGTTATCCGTAATTCATATAATCATGTTGCAAATACAGGACATTAATTATTTAATTCAATGTGTGAATAATTAGCATTAAGTTTACAAAATTCTTAACTTTAATTTTTAATAAATAAGTTTTATTAAATGTTTTTCGTCGGGCGGACTCCTTCTGGTTACATCGTTACTCCGTCTTGTCGGGCATCGTTACATTGCGGGGAGAAAGGGGAGTTTATTTAATTAACGTCGCACTACAGCTGAACAGTGGGCTATTGGCGACGGTTCGGGGTCTATCTCGAAGGAAAGACCCGGGAACGATGCCTCGTATTTTCTAACCATGGTCAGATGACGAGGACAACACCTGAGCTGGCACCCGACGCGACCTCAATAGGTATCAGAACATTGGACCCCGATCAGATTTATCGTGCACCAGTCCCGTATACACGTCGGTATAATTTGTTGGATGTTCTGGACGACTTTCTAGTATTTTTGTAGCGAAGCTAGTAACCTAAGATCACTATTTTTTTACTTTTCATCGTCAAGTCCTTTGCACGGGCTCGAACTAGCAATCACCTGATTACCAGCTGAATGCCGGGGCTACCACCGGGCCCCCGGGAGGGGAGGGTTGGGGGAGCGGGTATATGTCTAAAGACGTGCTTATTGTCATCAGTTGATAAAGATCACTGCACAATTGAAAGGTTGAACTTAAAAAAACTACCGCCTTATATTTAATATTTCAGCAGACAAAAAATTTAAGAAAAAAAAAATGCTTTAAGTGTGTATCTTGAATTTCGAATTCTTAAATAATGAGGACAGATCAAATCCCGACTCTTTCTCCTACACCTTAATTAATAAAAACATATTTTAGGAAATACTGTTCAAAAGTGATTTAAAAAAAAAATTAAGGTCATTTGCACCATAGCTATCAGACTAACTGTGAATAATTTAAAGATTTGCATTATTAATGGTAAATATTAATTAGTTTTAAATTTAATAATTAGATTATAGTAGTATCGTAAATTCAATTATTAACAAAATATTTACCAATGATTGCCCCCTAAAAACAATTCTAGATCCGCCCTGTTACACAGCGAAAACATTGATAAACGAAGTATTGTTTATTAAATTTAATTTACCGCGGGTCATATCAATGACCCATTCAAAAATACACGCGATAATTTGTAATTAAACCGCCAAATATAAAAATTGCGATAAAGAATTATTTATTAAATTAAATTTTTTAATAAAAATTATCCCGGGTTTTATCAAGAACCCATTGTTTTAAGATAAACTCGATAATTTGTTATTAAATCACTAAGGATCCAAATAGGAATAAAAGTCTTATTTATTAAATTTAATTTTTTTAATACGTCGAGTTTTATTAAGAGGTCATTCTTCAAACTACATGCGATAATTTGTAGTTGGTCCCCATCTCCGCCATTCCCACTCTCGCTGTTTGTAAAATTTCTTAAGTCCGAAAAAGAATTCACAAAATTTACTTGAAATTAACTCAGAAAAGAATCCACTATAGCGAATCGATTTTTCCCGACAGTCACGAGTTCGATCTTTCTCCTACTGCGTCCCCAATCCGTATCTCCGGACCGAAAAACCGGTTGCAGCAATCCCCTATTTGGCTATGAATCGCCCCGTCGCCAAGCAAATAGTTACCAATATCACTTGCGGAATTCTTACCAAAAAATCATTTTACACTCGTACTTTTTTTACCTAACAAACTATTTCAATTATGACTTGATTTACCGTTAGGTACGTTAGACTTAGGGGCCTTCTGACTTGTGAACCCCAACTTTAATTACAAGAAAACAAAAATGTGTAAAAGTTGCCTAATGCTTTTTGAAAACATTGAGTTCAAATGCATTGATCGGTCCTTTTGAATTTTCGGCTATTCGGTTTTCCCTTTTCGACAACCTTGCAAGTGGGGGTGATGGAGTTCTTTGATTGGCAACAATAAGAAACAATTGAAAGTTGTTTCTTATTGTTGCCAAGTGAACAAAGGCCCCAATATAAGTGAAGAAATATTAAGCATAGTCATATGACCACTTTACCCCATGTTACTAAAAACACTATAAAATAAAAAAAATAATAAACACAACTTGCCTATCAATGAAATTGTGTTCTTGAGATATGTTTGAAGCCTCCTGCATAACTAATATGTTAATATTTTGATTAAACAAATGTAGGAGAGAAGTTCATTAGAGAGTCAAAAGATTGTACTGAAACGTACAAAAATAAAATGGCTATTTATTTATTGGCATTCAATGTGTTAATAAAATTATAATTTTGTGTGAAAAACATTGCTCCTCTTTACTGAAAACCAGGCACATAGGTATAGATTTTTCATGGGGGGGGGTTCACTGACTGAGCAACGGATTTCTTTTTACTTAATCTCCCCCCCTTCCCGAGGGGGGGGGGGGTAAGGTACCTAAGGAAATCCGTTTCTTTGGGGGGGGGTCCCCCTTAGAGGGGGATTACTTAAACCCCCTCCCCCCCCAAAAAAAAAACCATCAACAAACTTCTCCCCCCCCCCACTATTTTTTTTTCTCAAAATTTTTCATAAATTTTTATTAGTAAAAAGGAATACGTTGGCATTTGAAGATCGAGGCAGCAACAGTTAACACTGTCATTAACTACTTTTAACAGTTGTCAATAACTGTACTTTTAAAATTAGTAACTCATTATGAAATAAATTTAGAGAACAAATTTAAAGTTTGAGAATCCTTATAATATGTGTGGTAACGATTAGTTAGATAGTTTATAGTTATGATAGTTTAAAGATCTAATAAGCGTTTTAGTTGACCAAAACTAGTAAAGAATAATATAAATTATAAAGGCTACATGATCTAAAGTATAGTGGAAGTAAAAACACTCGAAATTGCATGGAATTGTGCAATCCAATCGCCACTACTAATTTTAAATTAAACATTAAATATACATAATTTAATACAGAGAAAATTATTTACTTATTACCAATAAATATTAACTTCCATTAATTAAATTTAAATTGTAAAGGTCATTTTAATTCAAAGATCTAAAAGAAACAAAAAATTTATCAACTTAACGGCGCCAGGTGTTGTCCTCGTTATCTGATCATGGTTCAAACATACGAGGCATTGTTCCCGGGTATTTCTTTCGAGATGGACCCCGAACCGTCGCCAATATTCCAATATGCAGCGACGTACAATGCAGTGTCCGTTCGGAGGTCTAATTTAAGTTTAATCTTACAAGTTGGGCAATTTAATCTTCCCTCGCTTTCATTTGCTATTTCTTTGGGCTTAAATGTTCCCAAATCAGAGATTTTTAAAACTCGCAATTCCAAAATTCCCCAGGGGGTGCGGGGGGGAGGGGGGGGGTCGAACGGAAGAGTAATAAAACAAGCTTTATTTTCGAAATAACGCTGAAAATGACAGGACCGAAGGAAAATGCTCAGACGTTCGGCGCCTATAGATTACGCAATACTACATTTTAATGTAAAAAGTTTCATATACACATTTGATGAAAGAAAGAGTGTCTGATCTATACAATCTATATATCTAACAATAAATTAAAAACCGTTATAGAAAACATGGGAGATGGTTTTGTTTTAGAATAAACTGGCAACTTATATTGAAGTATTTTAATATTAACGAAATTATGTGGTCTTGGCGCATCTCAGTCTTGTCATTTTTAAGTCTTATTTTACGATCCCGTTTGACGATCTATTCCCTTAGTTATCTTTATTTCAAATTAAACCTAACATGACGTCATCGTGTTTCGGTCTCAATACCCCATGCCCACAATGGGGCACCCCCCCCTCACTAAAATCTCTATTTTTATGATGTTTACAGTAATTCGGTTTTTAATTTTTTTTTTATTTTACTTACAATGGGAGGGGTTTGAACCCCCTAAACCCCCCCCCCCCTTACCTACGTGCCTGCTGAAAATTAAAACAACAATATGTAAAACCTCTACGATAATTATAAAAAATAGGGATGAAAAACTACAATATTTATTGGGAGTATGACCACTTTACCCCACCTGACCCTATTGAAATATTGTTAAAGTTTTTCCTAGTTTTTTTTAGTCTCTGAATTATGGAAAATAGATATCTAATCAGGGCGCGAAATTAAAAAAAAATGTACACTAGATTTCTGGTCTAGCAGTGATTTAAAAGTACTAGACGTCGAAAAATTTTACTAAGCCCGAAATAATTTTAAATTTTTTATCTAAAATTGGAAATTTGCGTATAATCCGAATCGTATTTTCGTACATGGAAAATTCCTTTTCAAATCAATAAATCATCGAAAAAAATAAAATTTTAATTCTTAAAATATATATTTAAGCCGATAAATCAAAAATAATCTTTTTTAAAAAAAGACTGTCTTTAGGAAAATGCACTAAAAAATAAAAATAATTTTTAATTTTACGACCAAGTTGAAAAAATGTAATTATTTAATACTTATTACAACTTTTTGAAGTTGGTGCCAATTTACAAAAATAACACATAAATTTTGCTGCCGATTTAAAAAAAAAGAAAAAGATTATTTTGATTTTTAGTTTTTAATCTTAGCCCCTTATTATTATTCACCAAGAAATTCAAGTAACAACTTGTGCTTAACTTTGTCTCAACAGTGTGTATTGTAAAAAACATTTTCGGATATATAACAGCCGGATAATCGGTTATTTTTTTGCATATTTTGCCGAAGTGGATTTTTCTCTATCCAACAAAAAAAAAGAATTTTCGAAATCGGATAATATTTTTTTTCAAACGGTCCGGTTAAATGAGAATTCCGGATAGTTAAATACCGGATAACAGAATATTTTTTTTAAAATTGCATCATCCCCTATCCAGCAAAAAAAAAAAAAAAATTGCAAATATCTGAAATAGAACCGAAATCCCGCGCGAACATACATAAAAAAAAATACATAATGGTCGAATCTACAACATCTCGACTTGGCGCGCGATTTGGCGGTTTAAATTTCTGACGGTTTTATTTTGGAGTTTTGGGTTGCGCGCTGGGTAGTCGGTTAAAAAAACTCCGGTTAATCGACATTTCCGGATATATAACAGTGGGATAACCGATTATTTTTTTTGCAGATTTTGCTGAAGTGGATTTTACTCTATCCAATAAAAAAATAATTTTCAAAATAGGATAATATTTTTTTTTCAAACGATCCGGTTAATTGAGAATTCCGGATAACTGGACATTTTTTTTAATGGCACCTAGTGATAACATCCCTTATCCAACAAAAAAAAAATTGTCCGAATATCTGAATTAGAACCGAAAAATTCCGCGAACATACATACTCTCCTTGTCCCCCCCCTCCCCCCCCCGGTGCAACGGGCCTGGATGCCAATGAAATTCTTACATAAACTTTGGCGCCGATTTCAAAAAGTTTTAATAACTATAAAATTGATATTAAATAATTCAATTTTTTTCAAATCTTTCGTAAAATTATAAATTGTTTTTCTTTTTAACGCCTTTTTCTTAAAGTCGGTTTTCCTTTTTTTGAAAAAGGTAATTTGTATTTCAATCGTGTTATTTGTCACGGAGTTGTTGTTTTGGTATGGTCACCCAAAAAGCATAATGTAGTGTTTGATTCTGATACCCTATGTAGCTGATTTTGAAGACGTTTCACGCCAAAAAACGACTTTAGATAAAAAAAAAAGTTGTATTTCCTTGTTTGCCATCCATAGAGTGAGGCCCCGTGCGTAGGCACTTGTCGCACACCCCTAAGGATGGCCCTGGTTTTAATGATAGACAAAACGGACTTCGTATAAAAGTATTAAAATATATTTTTGTTCATTAGTTTTTGATGGTAGGATACAGTTTCTATTTTTTGAGGGGATGTCATATACTGCTATGTTAACCTTTCCTCCCCTCTCACGCCGTTGATAGTTTTGGTGTACCCTAAATCTGTCGTGGTGTGCTAAATCTGATATATGAGAGAGAAATAAAGTTTTTAACTGTTAGTTATTAGGTATTTCTTAATAGAGATGTTTGTTCCACTTATTCGTAGTTACTTGTCCTCGCATTGGTTAAGTAGTGTTCATATCTCGGTATGTGGCTTTATACATTGGGTGGGAAGCAGTATTTTGAAAAATTCTTCTGAGTGACAGTTCGTTTCAATATAAATTGTGTATTAAATAAATATGATTTAAAAATTATCCTTTCAATAAGATAAAAAAAAAAGTCAATTTGAGGCGTTGCGAGTTAGAAAATCCGTGAGGGGGACCGATTGGCCCCAATGCCTTATAGCCGCCTCTGCCTTCGGTCGGTTATCTCGGTTCCCTGTGTACATTTCCTGCGTTTAATCGCCACTACACTTTGGGAAATATCTCCGCCGCTACTCACCATGGGCGAATGTTATATGGTCTGTCGTATTTAGTTGCCTGTGCGTCGAGATAATCACGGAAGGGGGAAAAACATGTTTACTGTGATGATGCTCCTCTTTACGGCCCTGCAGATAAGATTTCTCTACTTCAAAGAAGAAACGTTTTATTTCTTTGTTTCCAGATGGCAGTTGACTGATTTGTTCATTATTTTCTTCTCATTCGCGTACAATCGATGATGCTCGTCTTTTTATACTTGAATACGTCTTTCAAATCGGCTAGGATACGTAGTCGCACGGGGTCGCAACTTAAAATACGACATTCGTAAAATTCCGTTAACTGCAGGGAGAATCTTCCTATCGGGATAACTGACATACCGTCGTGTAGAGGGGGTTGGGCCGCGTTAACCAGTTTGGCAATGAATCCTCCACTCCTCCCTCTGACATTTGTAGCGCGTGAGGGGGGGGGGGGGGTTACTGAACCAAGTTTTCACGAACCACACGAACCATAGTAATAGTAAATAGAACAACTGATTGAAGCGTTAAACCTCTTCAAAATTTGTCCGAATACGTAAGTTTCAATTTTGAAAAAGAATTGTATTCAAAAACGAGTACAATGAATAAAAATAAGGAGATGCTCGTGGATGGGGCTCCGCGGTGTCACACGAAACGTCTGTTTGCAGGCACGTAGATATAGATTTTTCATGGAAGCAGTGGCGGCTCGCCCACTACAGCAAGTACAGCCGGGCTGCACCTAAATTCATTAGTGTATTTTAAAACTAAAATCAGATATTTTACTAATTTTCTTAAATGAAGATTTGAATTGAAAATGAAATTTCTACGGTAGTAAACAAAATCTCCGATAAATAGCACGCATGTTACTGTAATGCACAATTCAGGAGGGGGGAAAACGCCATTCAATCAAATTGCAGCCAAAAAGCGAAATTTGAAATCGGCTACATCGTTGCCGTGGCAACCTCTACGTAGTATGGAGATTTCCCCCATGCTAATGCACTGCATTTGTGAGAAGGTACAGCCGAAATGAAATTTCTCGTTTTAGCTGTACTTGAGGTTCGATATGCTGATTGGCTGAAACGAGAACTTACGAGAATATTTCCAAACGGAAATGGTTTTCGTGATACATTTACTGTGTGCTGTTGTTTCAGGACATAGTCCTGCTGTTGTTTCGTTATTTAAGTTAATATTAAAATTAACCGATTCACAGGTTTAAAAGAAAGCAGGATTGCTTTAATTTTTAAAAAATAAGTAAGTGTTTTCTATTTTTTTCGCGTGTTCATCGAAAATGTATATTGTTTCGACCTAATACAGAAATTTGGCAGTACAAAATCGAGAAAGGTGCACATACAGGATGTTAAATTTCTTCTATGTCATTGTGATCTGCTGTTTAATAAAATCCTACATATCGAAAACATGTTTTTTAAAAATTAAAACCTACTAATATCATAATTCCTAATAATAAACAATATGTAGCCTATGTGTCGCTTAATTAATCGGTTTAACCGACTGCACAGAAGTGCTTTGAAATGTATGTCGTTTGGGGAACATAACCAGGAGATCTCGCACCACCTAGGAAGTGTTCTAAGGCCCCGTCACTGACTGCTTACGAGCAGTGTCCTGTGTCCAGAGGTGAAAGAGAAAATTGGTATAGAAGCGTATTTTAATGTTACCTTTCGGTTGAAATCGCTCAAGGTCGTCCAAAGTTAGAATTAATTCGGTCCATCTGTGGTTATTGTTCTTTAATTAATCTTCGAACTGGCAGACATTGAAACAAGCCATTTATGCCCCTCCCCCCTTCTGAAAGTACGGGGAAGTCGTTTATTCCCAATTATGAATCGTTGCCATCGCCCATCAGAAAAATGTTAAAACGATCTCAATTACCGAAGTCGTTCAACTGGCGTCGAAAAGTTGCGCAACCGCCCCATTGTGTTCTGGAGTAAATAAAGAACACACTCGGGACAATCAAGTGCAGGAGCATCCCCTTTTTCCTGATTACGCAACTGCCCGAAAAACCGCCACATCTTGGCGGCTTTTCAAGAGGCCACCACGCGCTCTACCCTGCTCTCCTGCGCCCAAATACACACAACAGGTCGCCAAGCATCGAATACGCTGCGAGTATTTCCGTCTTTCTCGTGAGTAATTTTTTTTTTTTTTTTTTTGCATTCGTTTGATTGCTTGATTTTGCATTTGATTACTTTAAATCTTTTAACTGGATTTGGGAAACATCCAACCTGCAATTTCAAATGGACCGTTCTAATTTCACTTTGTTCTCTTCGTTACCCTATGTAAACAAGCCTATGGTACAAGAAATTTTTTATGACATAAGCAAAAATCATTTTGGCACTATAAATCGATTTTTTTTTGCGGATGAATCGACAAATTGTATTTATTTTCACTATTAGAATTTTCTAACTTTTTAACGTGGATGAAAATTCCAGAATTTGAAAGAAATGACTGAAACGCAATGTATTTTTCAGGCAAAAATAAAATCCAAGTTGTATATCTACATATATAAAGAATGTCTGGTTTTGTGTTTATACGAATCTACAGTTTTATTCCTAGCTTGATGAAGTTTTGACCACTTGACTTTTAAAACAAGAGGAAGGTCATTGTATATGTGAGATTTCGAAAAACCACCCCCATACGCATTCCTCAAAGCAAAAATAACTTCTTAGCATAGAAGAATCTCCCGGAAATCCATTAAAGCAAGATATAATTTTTTAAAAAAAATTTTAATCTCTAAAAAAAAGTCTACTTATTTCCAATTGAAATCGTTTCCATACACAGACCAGGATTAACTTTGCTCTCCCTCCCTCCCTTGGGAACCCCCATCCTTGGGAAGGCCCACAAAGTGAAGAGATCAGGCCGTAGCCCATGATCATATAGTTTTACTCTATGCTTATAACTGAAATCGTTTAAATTTCTCCTTTTTCATGGAAGGCCTCCGTGGCCGAATGGATTAAGGCGTCAGCTGGGTATCAAAAAGGGTCCCCGGTTCAAACCTTTGCGCGGACTAGACTAAAGAATAGTAAAAAGTAGTGATATTGCGATCGGAGGGTTGCCAACTTCGCTACCAAAATACTATAATGTCGTCCAGAGCATCCACAAAAAATTAACGGCGTGTATACGGGACTGGTGCACGGTACATCTGATCGGGGTCCAAAGTCCCGACGCCTATTGAAGGCGTTGGGTGCCAGCTCAGGTGTTGTCCTCGTCATCTGATCATGGTTCAATAATACGAGGCATCGTTCCCGGGTCTTTTCTTCAAGATAGGCCCCGAACTGTCTCCAATAGCCCACTGTGCAGCTCTAGTGCGACGTTAGTTAATCAAACCTTTTTCAAGGAAATTTGGCGCCTCCGTCCCCCTAAGCACCGCTTGTGTCGTTTGAACTCTAAACCGCCTCTGATGAGAACTAAGAGTACTTAAACATGTTCGGTGTTCCTATATATTTTCAGGGTACCCGACTCCAGAAGAGTTATTCTTGGTGTTTGTGAAAGCAATATCCAAAGAAGAAAAAATACCACGATAACCCTATTTAAGCTTATTTATAAGCTTATTTTCCTACATTGTCCTTAAGGACGTGGCAGCAAGGTTAATCTCAAAATCCAACATTTTAAATATGGGGGTTGCCAACGTTCGATTTTGGTTTATTATTATAAAATATTCAAAAAAGACACCATTTTAAAGCAAAGTTTCAATTCGGCTGCCGAATATTCGGTATTCGGCGTAATCACGATTCGTCACATCGCTACGAATGCGAAGAGGTAAGCACGACCAGTGAACCTCAGCATAGAAAATAACTATATAAAAAATAGAGTGAAGGATTTATATTTTTGTTTTTAAACTTCATCTGATATTTCTTAACATATGTTTACTTAAATATCGAAGTACGCATCATAAATCATCTGGCGAAAGTATGTTACATAATATTTTTGTCTTTCTAAGTAGAGAAAAGGAACAGATGCACGTTTTTCTGGTCTTGTGCGAATGCAATGTATACTTTAATTATACTGGTTTCATGGGAGAAATTTATAGAATTATTTCAATGATGGCATTTTATATTGTTTTTTAAATGCGTGACGGAGCCATCGTAGGATTTAGCCATTTTCTTCATTTTATGATTGATTTTTTAATACATTCGGGTAAAGACATTTTAATGTTAGTTTAGTTACGTTTCCTTTTGGCAGATCAACCAATGAGCGTCCATTGTTAATGAGCCAAGATCAATGATTGTTCATTTACTACGTCATGCTATCCCCCCCCCCCCCCCCCCATATCACGCACTTTCGTCTTATCCCCGTTACCCATGTCACAGCACGATAAACCTTTTGATCTTGAAAAGTAATTTTTGTAAATGCAAATGCAAACCTACCAGGTTCGATGCATTTCCTGTAGTTCGGAAGACTCAAGGAGAAGAGACATCTTATTAAAAACTTAACTAGTTTTTATTTACATTCCCAAACAATACTTTTTGTGGAGGAGCTGATTTTTATCCAACCATACTCAATGGCGGCCTAGTGCTCTCTCTGTTCGAAATCCGAACCGAAACTTCTCAAGTGGAAGATGCCACATTCCAAACCCAAATGGGGCCTCTCAGCACAGTGAATCGTGCCCCAAGTGGGCCGGTTTGCAACATTCTCCCACCTTTGAGTTTAAACTTATAAACTCAAATTTTACTTACTACAGCTCTCCCCACAAAAGCAAAGTCAAATATACAAAAAGGATACAAAAATATATACAAATACACACATATTGTTCATTGAAAACAAAAACAATGAATTATTTGCTAACTAAAAGAATGCTTACTAATCAATGCTAAAATATATATACATATAAATTTAAATGCAAGAAAAGTATAAATTGAAAAAAATATTCTAAATATTAAATTCTCTTAAGTTTCATTCTTAATAGCTCAAACGATCTGGTGCATTAACAGTTCGTCCACTTTGGCACGTTACCAGCGTTAGAGTTTGTTGTGAGATACAAAGAGTCTTAAATTTCTAAATATGAAGAGACATATTCAAAATACAATTTGTTTTGTTTCACTACATCATTATGTACAGTTAACACTTTTTAGTTACTCAGAACTACTTATCTCTTCATTTAGAATATTTACACTAGAAGGCCACCTGGATTCTGACTTTCAGAGCCAAGATGGACCCTCCCACCATTTTAATTGTTTCAACTTTTCAGTTGAACAACCACGAGATATGAGGTTGGCAGCTTTTTATACACCTGGTATATGATGCCACAACTGAGGAGGATCAGTCACAGAAAGAATGTACTTAATTCTATTTAACACTAATGTGCACCGAAAACGGTTGAAACTGTTTCTAACAGCTGTAGAAGTGTCCATCGAATAGAATGGACGACTTCCAGTGACCTCCAAGTCACTTAAACTTGGGATACAATCATCAACACTTAGATGATTGGCAGTTGGAGAAAGATCACGGGGCACTATATTCAAATGATGATTTATGGTGGCACTTAATTGAAATGGTGAGCATTTTACACCAAAACAAACATTTGTATGACGATAAGTTATTGACTTACCCGAGTTTACACTATCAGATGCACTAAGTAGAAGGTTTGGCACTTTTTCCAAACATTGATTCGGAGACGATAATCCCTTCTGTTTACAACTTGCATCATACACAAGCCTTTCCGGCATTCGCCGCACTGGGTCGGGGGGGATGAAGTCGGCTGAGGGGGTCGCTACTTCGACCGGGAAGGAATCGTCTCGGATTCGAATAGCATCTTCATCTGTCGTCGAGACCTTCAATACTGGGACGGGGGGGATGAAATCGGCTGAGTGGGTCACATCCGCGGCCGGGAATGAATCTCCTCGGATTCGAACGCGATCTCCATCCCTCGACGAGATCGTCAATTCTTTTAGATGTATTGTAGTTCGGACACGGCAAGCTATAAGCTTCTCTTCATATACTTCGGCAGCATAGCATTCTTTATTGAAGTCTTCTTGGCTGCATCCCTCTTCCTGACCCTGCAGGAGTTCCTGGAACACAACGTCTAGGGCAAAGAGTTTTTTGGCTTTTTCTTCTAGCTGTTTCAAAGCTATTTGGACATTCACGGCTTCAGCCATTTCCGTTATAAGCTCACGTAAGAGCTTAACGGCCTTTGTGAATGAACCTCGCACGGCTGTGCGTCTTTGTTTGAGAGATTCTATTGTCTCTTTTTCCTCGAGTCCCTGTTCGGGCGCCATAATTTTGTAAATGCAAATGCAAACCTACCAGGTTCGATGCATTTCCTGTAGTTCGGAAGACTCAAGGAGAAGAGACATCTTATTAAAAACTTAACTAGTTTTTATTTACATTCCCAAACAATACTTTTTGTGGAGGAGCTGATTTTTATCCAACCATACTCAATGGCGGCCTAGTGCTCTCTCTGTTCGAAATCCGAACCGAAACTTCTCAAGTGGAAGATGCCACATTCCAAACCCAAATGGGGCCTCTCAGCACAGTGAATCGTGCCCCAAGTGGGCCGGTTTGCAACAGTAATCGTTAAAACTTTCGTTGTGTGTTTTTTACCAAAAAGATAGGTTGGGATCCCTATAAAAAGTTACTTGTATAAAAGTTTTTAAAGCAAATTTCAACATTTTTTACACTAAGTTTTACTACGGCACGCAACCACCGAGACACTCCCTCTTCTATCGTCACGCTAAGTTCACGCAAGACAGACTACCCCCTTGTATATGCGTGACGTAATATATGAATGCTCCTAAGCTCTGCAAATAAGTTCGAACCGTGACTGATGAGGGCAACGCAGACGACATCGAGAGAAATCGTCTGTTTCGGGTGTGCAAACATTGCCCCCCCCCCCCCCCCCTCATGGACGAGACGAAAAGTGCGGATTGAACTGCCAAACGAAGTGACTCCTTCCGTCTCTCTCTCCCTGGCCTTGGCATTCATCTGCCGCTTCTTCAGAAATCCGCTGCGCACTCACCTCCTCTTCTTCCCGCTTTTATTTAAAGAACTCGCTTCATAAGCTTGTTTATGGAAGAGAACAAACAGACGGTAAACAAGACGGGCGGTGGGTGGGGTCCATTTAAAGAGAAGTGTACTCGTAACTGCACCTGTAAGAAATAAAAATATTTTCCCTGTTGAACTTTATTTCGCTCCCGTTTAAATTCTGCAACTGCCTGAGATGAACAATTACAAACCAAATTATTGAAAATGTTACATGGCTATTCATATTTGACACACTCTGTGTACTTTAATCAATATCATATATGAATTATCAATGAATGAACAATGATTAGATATTTTTTAAAGTTGCTTAAAATGTTGTTTGCGAATAATGACCCGTTCGCTTCTGGCGGTCGCCTCCGCTGCATACGATGGAAGAAGCATTTGGATGGGTTCAAAAGTCCATTAAAGCGAATTTTGAAAAAACGTCCCACAAAATTAAACCCATGTATTTATTATATTACTTTAAGATTATTTCTAGGGTGTTTATTTCAATTTTTAGAATGTTTTCTGTTGATGGATAACCGTCTAGTTTAAAAGCAGCACAATATGGATTTGGTTTTCGTTTTAAAATACTAGGCCCTTTTCAAATATTGAAGGCTTTTGTAGATATGAAGATATTGCCGACATTCCTCAAATATGCATATTATTCTAATTCAGATATTTGGATAATCCTTGTTTTTGTTTTTGATAGAAGATGTCTCATTTGGGCACCTTTTGAAAAAAACATCCGGATTTCTTCATTAAACCGATAATTTAAAAAAAATATTGTCCGATTTCGAAAATTATTTTTTTGTTGGATAAAGAAAAATTTACTTTTGCAAAAAAAAATCGGTTATCGCAGTTTATATATCATTAAATATCGATTAACCAGACTAAATATGAACATCACTAAAGATGAAACGTAGTTTTAATAAATTAAAACTTACTTACGTTCGACTTTGCATTTGCTTTCCGACTTTGCTTTCCGACATTGCAATTGTAGCAAATTATATTGCACAAAGTATGAATTATTCCTACCTAATACGGAAGTGTCTGGTAGTGGAATTGAATAAAACCACACATGTTGAGTTTTTTTTTTTGGCATGAATTAAGGTACATGAATTTTTAAAATCATATTAATTTTTTTTAGTCTGTCTGTAGGGTTTTTAACTTAAAAACGACTGAATGGACTTTTATGAAATTTGCGTCATTTTATCAATTAATCTCCCTACTTAACATTTGCACTTCGTTTCATCTTGATATCTGCAACCATTCTAAAGCTATTGAACTTCTTCAATTTTCCCATACATTGTTCTTATTGGAAATTTATATTGTAGATATCATTATTGTTAAAAGTCATCTTGGTGACCAAAATATTTTTCGACAAAACTGGCTGCCTTTTATTATTTAATCTCCCAACTTAACATCTGCAGTTTGCATCATGGGAGTATCTGCAACCGTTCAAAATTATAGAACTTTTTCCATAGACATCAGTATAAGAAATTTGTTTTTCTCTTCCATTCAAAATTGTGTTGTTGAGATTATTTATGAACAAAAGATTAATTGATTGTCTATGTCAATTAATATTTTGTTCTTAATTCAATCATTCTTTTAAACAAGTCAATTGATCTTTTAAGATTGGCTATGTCACTAGCAGCGGATTATAGGAATCGGTCGTTAACAAAAACCTTGCCAACCGAAGGAGGAATGTAATCCAGCTGTACATTCTGGTGCCATGGGTTACTTTGTTTCAATATCATAAGCACATCAGTGCCTAATTTCTAACCAACGTGATTAAATTATTCCAATCGTGCTATTTTTCAGAGTAGAACAGCAATTTAGTGTCGAAATGGGACCCCCTAAAAGTTTAACTTAGAATCTCTATCTTTACACCTATGTAGCTGATTTTAAAGGTTTCACCTCCAAAACATTTTATTGAAATTCAAAAATTGTTTTTTAAAATTTATATTAATATAAATATTGTCAGTAAATATTGAAACAGTGCATTTTTAAACTTAAATTTTATAATTCTCTAAAATCATGGTGAACAGATATAAAATAAAATAATTCCTAATTTCTTTTCCCACAAAAATAGTGAGCAAAGACTGATATAATAGACTCCGGTTGCCAATTGACACCCAAAAAACGCTAAATACGATAAAATTATTTCCAATCGGAAGAGTACAATACAGAGAGATGTACTATTGCATATCGTCAGTATTAAAATTGATGAATGTGAAGTTTAATACACGCATTTTTGTCATTGATGAGTAAATTCCAACTTTTAAAATAATATTAGCTTTCAATGCCAATTGACATCCAAGCAACATCACCATTTTTACTTTCGCAGAATGCATTATTTTCATTTACATAATATTACAAGATTAATATTAATATGCAAATGCATCAGGGTTTACATAGTAATAATATAGTAACAAAATATACATACAAATTTACATAGTAACAAAATATTCCAACTTTTAAAATAATATTAGCTTTCAATGCCAATTGACATCCAAGCAACATCACCATTTTTACTTTCGCCGAACACATTATTTTCATTTACATAATATTACAAGATTAATATTAGTATGCAAATGCATCAGGGTTTACATAGTCGTGATAGCTTAAACAATAGTTGTTTATCTCTGTTCCAGATCTCTGCCTCTGTATCTTTCCCCTTGATGGAGTTCTTTGTCACTTGCAAAGGTGAATACTGCCCCGCCCAACACAAATAGAAGGCCCACCCACTCATCCTCACAACCAACACTGTTCCTTTTGGCTGAAGAGAGTTCTGTCCTGGCCGCTGTAGTCGCAGGGAATGACCATGAAGCAGAAGATGGTGATGCGCCCGGGCCCCTCCGAGATCGTCTTCAAGGGAATGCGGTTCCTCATCATGGACAGGCCCACCGATGCCACCATAACCGCCTTCATAGAGGTAAGGGGAGAGGGTGCATTCAAGGTCATCCACCCACAGTCTGTGTGAGGGCGATTAGGGGGTGGTGAGCAAGGGCAAATGTCACCTCACTTTTTGAAAATTAAAATAAATTGGGCATTTGCCCTTCTGCTCTTTAGACACAATTTCTGTCCCTACCTGAACTTTCTGGTTCAGAAAATTCTATCCTGTCAGAAGAAAGGAATAACCTCTGTACTTCCATAGGGTAAAGTTTTCTGTCCTAATTACAGATTTCCATCTCTTTTATTTTTGTCTATGGCAGAAAGGGATAGAAAATATTTACATAATTAATGCTATGTGGCTCTCAGTTGTTCAAAAGTAATTAAAGGTAAAATGACACAACTACATAGTAACTCATTCTCTTGTTGCATGTAGGCAGTATTGTCACACAATTAAGGATTAATATTTATTTACTACTATCCGATTAGGTTGTTATCATGATTGCATTCCATAGAGCCGTAGTAGATGCATTTTTAAGGAGTCTTATCTTTCCATCATATCTTTTAGCATGGAATTTTAAGAATTTAAACTTCTTAACTTTATTTACAGAGGTGATGCATGTTAACATTACACCGGTATAACTCGTTCTGAACACACTGCTTGGCGCTGAATGGATCGTTCTTTCGAGTGCCATATTTGGCGCTGAATGGATCGTTCTTTCGAGTACCATATTTGGCACAATCTCACAATGGCAGCGACCCTACACACATTCCCCCTTAGTTTTTAATTGATTGTTTAAATGAACAGTTCTTCCAGATCTTGTAATTTTTAGAACTTTTGTCGCTCCATAAAAACCGGTTTCAGATGATCAAGTGATATGGTTCGGTTCTCTTTGTGACCGTCGATGTTTAGGTTAAATGTTTTGCTGCATCAAAAGAGCACTTTGTAAGGTTCATTGTACGGAGTCTGTAATGGAGTTTTAAATCAGTCATAGTTAAAACGTACAAACTCTTACTTAAATGGGGATGCATGAAAGTAGATTTATGTCCGATGGTTTGAAGTTGGTTTAGTTCTGATATGAGAAAAGTGTTCTTTCAAGTCTTCCACCAGTTGTTGAGGCGGAGAATGTGTTGATGTCAAGCAAATAGTTCTCCAGGGTGAACTATTATTAGAAGTACTAGGAGGCTCCGCCCCCTGCTCCGCTAACGCTCCGCCAACCCCCGGAGGTTTGCTACGCAATCCACTTCTCGCTTCGCTCGCTAAAAGGTAGGACACAATAACAATGTGTCCTAGTAACAATACTTTTTTTAATTATATTACCAAAAACTTTAAACGTTGAAACTAAATTTAAACTATAATTCATCTTGGCATGAATACATATTTTCGCCATGTAAATCAATATAAAATCATTTAATTTCTTTTAAACTACAAATGAAAACAATGGAACCACTGGCAAGCCATTATTTATTATTTTATTTCTACCATTATTTATTATTTTCCACGTTATTTCCACACACTTCCTGCGTTTTAGTTTAATTTTTCACATTATTGGTAGTTTGTTTTGGCATAATTGACGTTAAGCTTACCATACTCTTGCCTACCAGAAGTGTGTACGTAACTAAGTTAATACGTCATAGAAATCTAGTTTTCAAAATTGCCAACAGATGGCGCCACGTCAATGTTCCGCTCATGTAAATTTTAGAAAAGCGTTTTTTAAAACTTCTATTTTTAATGTAATAGGGTTTATATTCTTCCTAATTAAAGCTGACATCAACAAAATAATTATTTACTAATGAATTGAAGGGGCTGATCGTCAAAATGGCTTACATAATGGCAAAATAAAAATACGGCACAACAGAATTTTCGTAAACAAAGTAACTGTTGCCACTCAGCCCACAGAAAAACAGGGTTTTTCAATCACCGCGTAAGAGAAATATATATAAAGATCTTTTATTATAATTTTAAGTTTTTCGAACAAGTATGGTAACATGCCCTAATATCATTTCTGAATTTTCAATTAGTCAAAATTTTAAGCAATTAGTAAACAAAATACAGTACTAATTGTTTGTAAAGTGAAAATATTTATCTTCAGTTCTAGAACATTGAGACGCATCAAAAGCTCTGGCATCTAATACCGCCTTTTCTGATTTAAAAATATTGTGTGTTTGTACTTACTAAAATTTTTAATTTCCGTTGTACAAATTAAAAAAATTTTCATGCATGGTCCTGCCGTTGGATGTTGGACGTTCTAAGGTTAAGTCCGAATGTCTTTGTGTGTCTCCTTCCTGACCATCCTTCCCTTTCCTTAGGAGCTGAAGAAGAAGAAAGTGATGGAAGTGGTGAGGGTGTGTGAGCCCACCTACAAGACGGACGTCTTGGAAAAATACGGCATCAGGGTCCTGGTGGGTCTTCTCTCTTTCTCAGAAACATTATTTGCATTTCATGTTTTACTTCCTCGAAATGTATGTAAAGTTTCTCTAGTTAGAGGGGCTGTCATCATGATTTTTAGGGCAGTGAGTCATAAAAGTATAGCAATATTCCTCAAGAGCTGAGAGACTTTTCGTTACAGGATATCTGGATTACATTAAAAATGAGATAATGTGTCCGCTTGTAGCGACTTTTAATATTTAAAGATAAGGATTTTTAGGGATTATCTTCAATTAGATTGAGTCAAGAAAGTCAGCTAATTGGTCTGAAATAGTTAAATCAAGAGAAATTTCATGTGGAGGCACTCAGAAACCCCATAAAGTGTTCCGGTATGAAAGTTATGCCAATATATTTACATAGGTAGTTTGTCATGACTAAATTGAGACTAAAATTGAATAGTCAGCTAAAGTTATGTGCACTTTATTTCACTAAAGAAAGAAACCTGATAGATAATTTATGTGGAACGGTAAAAAGAGTTTTATAGACAGACTGCCGTCGTTCTGTCTATAAAACTCTTTTTAAAATTACTTAAATAGACACGAGGGAAAATTATTACGAAGCAAATAAATGATAGAAAAAGGGTGATAGTATTATATTTGCTGCTTGATCATTACTGTAAAAAGAGGTTTAAGAATTATCGCTAACAAAAATAATTATTTGGGAATTCTACATGTTAACAGGTACAATATTTGATTTAAAAGCGAAAATGCTCTATAAATATTTTCAACAAAATTATGATTAAAATATTTTGCAAGGTATGGTCTTTTTGTTTTGTTTGATGTTCGTATGCTTTAAATATGAAGCACTTAAGAACTTTTTGTTTAGTAATAACGGCTTTTAAAAACTTAGTCACCATTAGCACTATACAAATGTCTTTTAACAAGCATTAAAAATTTCAAATAGAATATCTAAAGAACTTTTTTATATAGAATAGTAATTTCAATAGGATTTATCTATAAATTAAAACCATTATTTCAAAATATAATAAAAAATGATTTCAGTAAAAGTATTGAAAACCCTAATATTTTGGCAGGTGTTTAAAAAGTATTCCATTTATGCCTAACAAATATTGACTTACTATAAATGTATTTAAAAACTTTAAAGATGCATTTTAAAGTACTTAAAAAAAACTTGAAAGTAATTATTGAGATAAGTAGGAACTCTGTGCTATGTCAATGTGTGAAAATGTCTTTGACGTCTAAACTGTTGTTATGAATGATTGTGAGGCTTCTGTCACTCATGATTGTATTTCAGGACTGGCAGTTTGACGATGGCTCCCCTCCCCCGACGAAGATTGTGCGTGACTGGTTTGCCCTCCTGCGCAGCAGGTTTAAGGAGGAGAACTCTGACTGCTATGTGGCCGTGCACTGTGTGGCGGGACTCGGGAGGTAACTCCAGAATGTTTTTTTTTAAATGACTAATTAAGCTTCCCATCCTTTTATTGCATGGTATTTTATGTTTGTAAGTACACTTTTATCTGCTTTAACTCCCATGCATGTGGGTGTGAGGCATGCTTTATGAAGGGGCAACTGCTACATTTTTGGCCAAAATGAGATAGATATTGGTATGAATGTAAAGGTGGAGTCTAGCTCTTGCCACCTGCACAAACTTTGTATGTCCCTTCCAAATAATCATTGTGTGTGGTGGAGATTTAAAGTTCGTACAAAGAAGCCCAAGTTTGAAATCTTTACCTGTTTTTCCAAAAGTTTGCCGAAGTGGACAGACAATAATTATGATTTTAGTCATCGATATTTGTTAATTTGTAAAGTTAATTTCAAGATGTAATTTTCATATTTTATTTGAATAATTTTGTGCTCCCTTGAACTTTGTCTGCCAAAACCCATTCTTATTTTTTCTTATTAATGTCAATTGCCCCTGAGCTCTTCAATGTTATTTGTATGAGACGTATTAAAGTCTGTTCCGTTTCCTTCCAAGGGCTCCAGTACTTGTGGCCATTGCTCTTATGGAACTGGGAATGAAATATGAAGATGCTGTTGAGCTCATCCGTCAGTAAGTTCCAATTCCACTCATTCGTAAATCATACTTATGTGGGCAAGATTAGCAGGGTTGGTAAAGTTCTTTCGTAAAAACTCCTTATTTTCGTTTCTATAAGGGTCTCTTTATCAAAGTTCTTATTTTTGTCCAAAAGATCCTTAGAAGCTTTTAATTTACCGAAGGTTTTAGAAAATCCTTAGAAGCTTTTAATTTACCGAAGGTTTTAGAAAATCCTTGAATCCTTCCATTTTATTAAACCTCTATTAAAAATGTTTGATGTTAATACGAATTAAACGTTGTACTGAGTAGAAAACCCACAGCTCCTTTTAACCCACCCGATAGCTTTTAGCTGATTGCACCTATATCACTGATTTTTCTTTTTAATATTAATTTATTTGAATTTTTTTTTTGTACTAAGAAGCCTATTTGTGAATTTGAAGTTAACTTTGTTACAAATGTAAACAAGGTTGTTGGCACTAAAAAATAAGTTCCTTATAAATTGATTATATGGTCCTTAAAAGTTCCTTTCAAAAAACGGAAGTTAAATATTCCTTAGAAACTCTTTAAGATCACTAATTAAGTTTTGTAAGTTCTTGAAAGTCCTTAAGAACTTCTATTCTGTTTGAAGTTTCTGTAAGATTTATTTAAGGACGAAAATACATGGGAGTTTTCCACTATCAGACATTTGTTTCAAGTGTATTGATAAGTGTAATAGATGTTCCTAAACAGCTTGCAAAAACTTAGTCAGCTATCAAAAGTTGCTTAGTTGGTCAGCTCAGCTTACAACTTCTAAATTTTGAGAAAAATTTACAACTTTAGTAAATGGTTTGTAAAGTTTCTGCAAATTGCTCTCTGCTGTTAGTGAATAACTTGGCTGGTGTGTTTTATTAACTCCTTTGAATTTTTAGGACATATTTAATAAACATCTCGATTTTGTCTCATAGCTAAATTGAAAAGTATCAGTGTTTTATTGAACTGTTCTTACTTTGTTTTAGTAAAAACAAACTACATATCTGTGGCTTGAAACAAAAAGGAGCAATGTCATAATTGACAGTTAATTTTTTTTGCAGATTTTTTTCAATGTTTATATAAAAGGTATCAGAATATGAATTCCCATAAACTTTATCACTTTATGAAAAAGACATTTAAATACTGTTTTTGTTTATATCTATCAGAACAGAAATTTAGTGGGGATAATCTCAAAACAACATTTAATAAATATTTTTGCCATATCCAAGTACTACTTCTGATTCTTTTTGGAAAACTTAGTGACATTTTAAAAATGTTAGATTGTACTCTTTATTATATTTCTTTCATCGTCATGGATACAACTTTTTTCGTTAATTTTTGCATTAATTTACTACACTGTTATTTGCCGTCCCTTCTTTTATTCTTTATAGAAATTCAATATTAATGCTTAAAATTGTTAGTTATTTTTGCTTGTAATTCCTATTCCAGAATTTTTTTGGAAATCTAGCAACCATGGTTGGAGTGGCAATCCTGACCTCTTAACTTACTTTCTCTCTGGGTAGATCCTAAAATATCTACCCAGAAAGAATCGCCAATTTGTAGTTATATACAGTGTTATTAATGAAATTATACCAATTAAACTTTTACATTTTTATCAAAATGGGTGCATCAAATGTCACTGTTGTGTTTCAGGAAGCGTCGAGGGGCCATCAATGCCAAGCAGCTCGCCTTCCTTGGAGAGTACCGTCCCAAGAGTCGGCTGAAGGGCAGCAATGGCCACAAGCAGTGCTGCATCCAGTAACGTCTCTCACACACTTCTTTTGTGTTATCTTATTCTGTATATATGCACACACATAGAGGAAATGACACAGCTTTGTTTGCTACTGTTTATTTTGGTCATTTTGTACTAGGTCCATTTGAGTACTGTATCGGGAAAATCCTTCAAAAGTGTTTGGAATCTGTTGCATGACTTTTGAAAGTAAGTTTCTTTATCAAGTGGATTTTGTGTTGTAAAATTGGTCATTTTAAATACGAGTGATTATTTATAGTGTTTTCGTTCCTTGGAATCTGACAATTAATTGATATTTATTGTTTAAAATTTTATGAACCTTTTTAATATGCAAGAACAAAGAGTTTAAAGTGAATGAGGGTGCTTTGTTTTTAAAGTGAAGTTCTAAGGCAGTGGTGCACAAACCGTTCGGTCGCCAAATTCAAAGAAATTTATTTGACAATAACAGGGTGGTAACATAACCTGGAAAACCGGGAAATCAGGGAATTGTCATGAAAATTTTTTATTCTGGAAATATCAGGGAAATTTTTGAAATTTGACAAAAAATCAGGGAAATTTTCAAATTTGGATCATTAAAACGGCAATTATCCTCCATTATGCACTCTATTCTGGATAATTTAGTTGTCAATATTTCCTTTTAGAATTTTTTTTTTTTTTTTTAAAGTTTGGTTATGCACATTTTCATATTTTCAGTTTTATTTTTGTAAAAACGTGAACCACTGCTGAGGGAGCAGCAAAAGCAAAGTGCATTGGACCTTGAAATTGTGAGCAACAGTTGAGGGGCTAATGAATGTGATTTATTGAAGATTGGAATAGGGAATATTAAGCATATAAAACATTTAAAATTATCTCCAAAAGAAATAGTTGGAAATATTTGCATTCTCTGCTTACAGAGAACATGATTAATTACTATTATGCCTGCCACAATTGTATAATTTGTGTATCCATAAATTATTATTTTAACTGACAATAAGTATTGCTTATAATTTTTTATTTATACTGCAATAAATTTATTGTATTGTAGCGTGGATACTTTATTTTTATACAAAGCATATATTTCAACATTTCTTAATGTAATTTTAAAGTCAGGGAAATTTTGTGACACCATCATGTAAGTCAGGGAAATATCAGGGAACTTTTTTTCCAGAATTTTGTTGCCACCCTGAATAAAAAAATATAAGGTTCTTGAGCAAGTATCAGGTGCCAGTAAAATAGTAAAATGAGATAATATAATTTATAAAAAAAACAATTTTTTTTAGAAAATGATTGTCTGCATTAGTATATAATATCTATACTTCGGTAACTGGCAGGCGAATAGACATAGTGATAAAAGATTATTGTCAATTTGAGATGTCCTTTACCTGCTCTATGGTGGGATTCATATGCAACTTGGGTTGGTCTGACCCAGTACCGCAATAGTAAATAATTAATTAAAAGATATAAACAAATAACTAAAAATCAATATAAATATTAAAATGTTTATAAAGAAAAACTTTTTTTTCCCCTAAAATATTTTCCATGTATTTTGTATTATTTTTTTAGTTTTTGATTTTTTCGAAAATCAATCGTCCTCAACATTATTTATAATTTCCAGTTATATGATAAAATTAGGAGAAAACTTTTCGAAAAGGTTCGAAAAATTTCCATATAATGAATTAGATTGGATACCATTTTCATTTGATATTTTTAAATAGTTTGTGCACCACTGTTCTAAGGAAATATACTACTTTGGGCAGTTGGAATGACTAATATAAATCTTTTAAAAATAAATAAGTTGAATTGTCTTATGAATAGCATACATATACTGACTTGTAGATAAATTCTGGTTAATTTAACTACGTAAAAAAAAATACCTACTACCAACTGTTTTGTAGGATTTTTACGGATGTTACAAAGTTTTTCCAGCAAGTACAATTCACTATTTTTTTAAAGATAATTAAGTCACAGCTATCTCAAATTAAATCCAGATTAGAATGTTCTATTCCATCTAAAAAGATCTAGGAAACGGTAAAATATGATATTTTTAATTATTTTATTTATACAATTATAATAAAAGCATCACCATTTTTTTTAATTCTGCATTAATATTAGTAATTATATATTTGACAAAAATTATTTGTTGGCTTATTTTACTAACTTTAGAGTTATGGAACATTTTCCAGATTTAAATGGGGGAAAAAAAATTGGAAATTGGAAGTAATAGGAATGTATCTAAAATAATATATATATATATTTTTTTAATTTGTAATTTTTTTCTAGAATATTTTTTTTAGATATAGAACAACTTTAGGCTTTCGTTCAGCTTTAAAAAAAATGTTTTTCTCTTTTTAACCTGCAAAGTAAAAACTTCTTTAATTTATTTTTATAAAAAATAATAAAGTTTACTTTGGCAAATTAACTTTTTCCATATCATTATAGTGATATACTACATTTGCAAGAAAAAATCCTTTCAATCATATCTGTAAAATTAAAATCCACACAAAGAGCCAATTTTATTGAAATTTTTATTTAAAAAAAACTTGATTTTTATCATTAAATTACGCTTCTTCACTTTACCTCTTCTTTCATTCAAATATGCTATTTTTAATAATTAGTCCAAATGCTGCATGTAATGAAATAAATCATGATGTATATGTCTTTATGCTTACAAATGGCCGTTATATTTTGTATAAACATATTTGTACAGAAAGCATGAAAAGAGTAGCTAAGCTTTTCAGAGTTTATATTGATTTTAATGCAAACAATTTCGTATATTTTGACTACCTCTATTGTAAATTTTAAATTACAAATAAAATTATAGTCTATACAAGGCTGGTCTTGATTTGTGGTCATTGTTTCTTATCTTAAGAATACTAAATGTAAAAAGAATTTTGTATATTTTTTTTGGAATTTTTTGGCTGTGCAAAACTTTAATGATGTATCTGGTTTTTGACGTGAATATGTCTTTAAAATCGGTTTAAGTACAGCGGACAGCAGCGAGCCTTAGGGCGATGAAATTGCACCGGTGCGCTGACTTTAACTGCGCTGGCACAAGCAATAATTGCACTGCAACTTTTAATCAGCTGAGTGACTAAAAAATCACTCAGCAACTGTCCGGCGATTATTTTAATTGCATTCAACTCGCTGCTGCCACGTTTGATTTCGAAATCGCCAAAGTAAAGATGAAAAATCGTCCAAACTCGTATTTTCACAATCCATACAAAATCCCCAAATTGTCGATTATTTGACAAAGTTGATAGCGCGGTATAGAGCGAAAGGATATTTTGTTCAATAGTTACAAGTCCGATAATTTTTAAATGAGCAAATATAATTTTAATTTTTCAGTTTCATGCAGCTAAATAGTTCAGTTTTATGTCCGATAGTTGCCAGTGCGCGGTTAGCCATAGCAGGGCTGCCACAGGCGACTAAAGCGACTTTTTTTTTAAGATTCGGCGACTATGGCGACTATTTTTGTTAAAATAGTGCCAAAAGCGACTATTTTCATCAAAACCCACTACTTCTTTTAGCTTTTGGCGACTATTTTTTAATAACTTTTTTTAACAACACTGATTTTCAAGTAATATTTCACAGAATCACGCACCGTTTAACTCATTTTGAAGTATCACGTAATCTGATTGGCTGTTGCATACGGCGCCAATGTACTGCTATTTGGCGATTCTAAAAGACAAACAGTCGATGAATCAACACCATTAAACGCTGCAGGATGTGTTTACAAGTAAATAATACTTGCCAAGCATGTTTATCACCAATAGACATTGCTTCCTTTACCTTTTAGAGAGCAATTTGCGTTTAGGTTGTGTGTGTTACTTCTAGAATTCACTGCGCGAAGCAAAGAACATTTAGATACACCTCAGGAATGAAAATCTTCCGATGTTCCGCCGTTTTCCTTTTTTTTTTATTACTATCAATTTAATAAATGTATCAGTTTTTTTTTTAATTTTCTAAAAAATTACGAAGTATACTCGCGTATATTCCGAAAAATTTTAGTTAAAATTATCAGTTAAATGTGTAGCCTATATGCATGTTAGTTAAAATAATTGCATAAAATAGCTGGGAAGGAGTGGATTTTCGAGCTGTATCGCAGCGATTACGTTTCCCGGTGCCGATGTATCGCAATTTAAAATAAAAATAACGTTATTAGCAAAATCGTTGTAATCAAAATTGCTGTAAAAAATATCAAGGATGGGAATCCTAAGCCAAAATTGGTATCCTGCGCCAAATTGCTACAAAACCACATTTATGTCGAAATTTGATGGTTCAATATCTTTCGTTGCATAATGGCTTTGTTTTAAGAATTTTTTCGCTTATGAATACTCTGGAATTGTAGATATTCAGTATACGCGGCCTGCTTCAGTTCGTTTATTGTTTTTTCAAAAAATCGATGTTCAATCTAAAAAAATTCAGATGATTTCGCAAAAATTTAGCATCTTTCACATCTAGAAATATTGGCGATCTTCGCCAAACGGGAAAGATATCTCTCGGAAGTTGAGATGATTATAATTATAATTTCGGCGCATGCATCGAATGCAATTTTCAATTAACGCTATTTTTATATGTTTTTTTAATGCATGGAAACCTTGAAATTGCGGAAATTCGCTAAACGCGATCTGCTGAGATCTCCGTTTCAAGACTTTCAATCCTTTTGCATCAGATATATTAATTCATATATTTCATTACTTCCTGTTTTATCATGATTTGTTTTACACTACTTAACAAAATTGCCTTATATTTTTCGAAATTATAGTTTAATTCACGAATTTGAAATTTAGGACTTGTTATTTTCAGTAATAAAAATTGATTTTTTTTCTAAAGAAACTCGTTTTTTTTTCGTTTGGTTGGTATTTAAATTCCAATTGAATTATATTTTGTTTAAACGTTTATATATTTTTATTATATTAATTATTTTTATTTGAAATTTTCCTTTCTCACAACCATTCTACTTAAAAAAACATGGCTTTTATTTACCTTTTTGGAAATTTTCAAATTTCTTATTATACTAACTTTTTAGTGTGTAATTTTTAATGATTTTTATTAACATGCTTAAAATAACTAGCAAGGTTAGGTCAGTGTTTTGAAAAAAGCTTTTTTTTGTGACTTGCAATTCGTTTTAGCATTAATTTTTATATATTTTATACATTATTTTTCTTTTGTTTGAAAGCAACATGCTTAAAATAAGTAGTAGCGTTGTTTTTTCATTAAATTATCATTCTTCAATAAATGTAAAGTTTGTGTGGAAAAAGTAAAGTAATATCAGTAGCATCCTTCTTAATTGATCTCATGCACAACATATGCAAAATTGCAACACTGATTTTGGTTAGTGTACAAACCACATTTCACTGGAAAAAAAAATCCACATATTTTTTGTTAAGTATATATTGAAAATATATATATATATATATTGAAAATATATATATATATATATATATATATATTGAAAATATATATATATATATATATTGAAAATATATATATATATATATATTGAAAATATATATATATATATATATATATATATATATATATATATTGAAAATATATATATATATATATTGAAAATATATATATATATATATTGAAAATATATATATATATATATATATTGAAAATATATATATATATATATATATTGAAAATATATATATATATATATTGAAAATATATATATATATATATTGAAAATATATATATATATATATATATTGAAAATATATATATATATATATTGAAAATATATATATATATATATATTGAAAATATATATATATATATATATTGAAAATATATATATATATATATATATATATATATATATATATATATATATATATATATATATATATATATATATATATATATATATTTAGTCAGCTAATAACGTTATTCACAGCAAATCAATTCTTAATTAGTTCGAAAATCGACATTTTACCGTCTTAACTTCTTTGATTTTCAAAAATGAAAATTTGAAATTTCTAGGGATTTTGCATAAGTTAGCTGGTAAAATTAGTTAAACCTTCAAATAACTTTATATCTGATTATCAGAATCTAATATCCTTTACAAACTTGGCAAAATAATGGGCATTTTAGAGTTGGAAAATTCTTTGCTTTTCAGAAGGTTAGGTCCCTGTTTTAAATTGACACCTCAGCATTTCGTCTGTTTGTAAATTTGCTTGTTACTCATTTATGACCAAATGTGTTGTTTGATTTTCTTCAAATTTGTATGAATGTTGCTTGAAGTCATTAAGCTCAATATATACGTGTTATGTTGTTGTGGGGCCTATGTACTAAAGTTAGCATAGAAATCGAATCATGCATTGGTTCAACAAAAATTTTCATAATTAGAAGTATTTGATGCAACCCGCAATTGTTCCCAGAACTACTTGTGTAAACTTTGATGGAATTAAGTAGATATCTTTATAAAACTTAATAAATTATTCGGAGTTTAAGGAAAGATTTGTATTTTTAGATTTGTGATTACGTAGACAAAAGTTTTGGGTGTATTTTTTTTGGTTGAGAATTTTACTCCTATTTTTAATATGAATGCAAGTAGCAAGTTTCGGGATATAAACAACTTATCATTACTACTAAATTTGGTTAAAAGACTGCATTATAAAAGTGTTTGTTTCAATTTTGAAGGTTTTTTTTTTCCTTTTCAAATTTTTTGAAAATTGTCTTTATTTTCCGCTTTTTATTAAACTATTGTTTGGTTTAGGAAGCTATTTGTTATAAACTGATACTTATTAATAACAAGCTCAGCAAAAAAATCTGGCAATATGCTGACAATTTTTGTGAATGCGGTATTTTTATAACCATTGCCTTCAGTCATATTCTATTATGTTTCTTTAAAAGTTGGCATATGTTCTTCGGGTATTTTTATATACGTTAATTTTTGTAAAAAGCAAATATTGGTGCAAAAATGCACTTTTACAAAACAGTACTATTGTTTTACGGTATAAAAATGGAATTTGTTCATATCTAGTGAATATATACATTTTTAATTTATGCAGTCTATTTAAAAAAAATGAGTATAAAGTACATATTTAGAATTGTCTAACAATAATAAAAATAATATCAATTTGTAATATTACTTGCAGTTAATGAAATGCCTTTGTCGCAATTTTTTTAACGTTTGTCGCAATTTACTGCTTTTAGTCATCTTTGCTAAATATATGCGTAATTGAGGAGACTATTTAGGCTACTATTTTTTATCTCTGAGGAGACTATTTAGGCTACTATTTTTTATGTCTGAGGATACTAAAGCTACTATTTTCAAAGGTACAACTCAGTGGCAGCCCTGCCATAGAAAATATAACTTTTTATTTAAAATCCTTTTTTCTTACAATTTTGTCACTTTCACATTGATGACTTAAAATTTTATGAGGATTTAAATTGTGTAGGTCTCTTTTTTCCCTAGGGACATATGCAAAAAGTGTTGCGAGCCCTGCCTTTAGAAGTTTAGATATACTCAAAATAGATTTAAAAATAAGTGATAAATCTGTTCTTGTTCCAAACCACATCTTATTTATCGGCCGTTAAAACAACACGCGTCCCCCGGAGACAAGTCAATGACCGAGTCCTCTCGGGAAAACATGAAATGTAGACCATTCTGAATCCAATACACGAGGCCATTTCTATAAAACATTTTATTACAGTAATAAATGTACACAATTTGTTTAAAATAGCATTCAAAATGTAAGCAGTGCAAACGAAAGATTGTAAATAATAAATAAATTTCAAGTGTACACAGTCGGCAAATGCTTACAAAATTGAAATATGATATGCTTATCCTCAAGTCCCCCGACGCACGCATGGCGGCGAAGAGGAGAAGTCTCCGCGTAAAACATTCACTTGGAAGAATAAGACGATGAAAACGCTCTTTCAGCCCTCAAAGCAAAACCTTTCACCGCGTTTAGCTGCCAAATATCCTCAAGAACTACGTTTAAAACAACAAAACACCCGAAATAAAAAAAAAACCTTCCAATTGATATACTACAATGGTCGAGTTGGTTAGAACCAAAACTCACAATCTACCTTGCTGAATATTTACACAATCTCTGATGACATTCGATCGAAGCTAATGCTTTGAAATCGCCAAATAGGGTTTGGTTATCAATACTTAACAGTTAATTTTTGTTTTCTGTAGTACAATTTAAGGCCATTTCTACACTAACGCTGTTAACTGGCGTCAGATTTTGTAGATGGCTCTCTGACTAGTAAATACAAACCACGTGGATTGAATTCAATCATAGAGATCTGCAAAAACTGGCGGCTGTGTATAAAAGCTCTAAAAACGAATTTGGACATTACGTTTTATTTTACATCCGACTTCAGTAACGTAGGAACAGGTATAGCAACTACCATATCTGTGGCATAGAACCAGAAGGACTAGTGTCCTATGTTAAGTCGATAAGTCATTGGTCCTTTTATGTGTTTTCACTTAAAAAATGTGTTGTAAATGTTTTCAATAAAATAAAAATGGCCGAAATGTAAGAGTGCAAAATAGCATGCCATATCTCATGAAAATATTCGCCCGTCACTGTTTCGACTTCACACTTATAAAATCACCTAATCAAAAAAACGCTTACAAAAGTTAAATTTACAAACAATACACTCTTGAAAGTGATAAATATTGATTAAAAAACTGCATTCAGTTAACTAATTTCCAAAAGGTTAGATCTTTACATGATAAATTACAAGTGGCGATTTTTCCGTCTACTATACCCAAAGAAGTCAATGACATTGGCTGCCAATGGCACGATATCGTGCAGGATATTGGAGATTGTGACTTCTGATTCTGACCTCACTCTAATAATTAAAATAAAAGTATCGAACCTATGAATGATTGTCATTCTGCCATCACATGAAGACTAAAAACATTTTGTATAAAAATAATGCCTTTAGGAACTGTTGAACCCACGGTCGCACTGCCGATCGTTCTAGAAGTTTAAAACACCAAGACGCAGTTAGGTCCTATTTTTAAAAACGATGAATCGATTGGGTTTTGGAGAACAATCAAAATTTCGTCTCACCCCCTCACAGATGGCACCTAATATCTACCACAGTTACCTTTTACCAAAGCATGCATCTCGTCACAGTTTAAGAAAATATTGTAGTAATGGATCATTTATCTACTGTGATGAGAAGGCTTATGGGTAGAGTTACATCACTGAAAGTTCTAAAGAGAGTGAATGGTTTAAAATAAAAATATTTTCTACTATTATCCAACTTGACCTGCGCCATCTTTTAAGTTCTATCTAAAAATGATTGAACTCCACCGTTTCTATGGCAGCCGCCACACAACAGAATTCAGTCAATAGGGTTTTCTTGCAGTGCACATAATTTTACAGAGTTATAATATGCATAAGTATTGCGCAATTCAAGCCAATGAGATTTCAATTGGTAAAAAAAAAACGTTAAATTAAATCTTAAATTAAAAAAAGTTCACAGGTTCTAAAACAAATCTGCGACGGCCATCGAAGATTTTCGGTTGACAGTTACCATGGTGATGGAAGAAGTAGGATTTGAATAGCCAACACACACGTTCTTAGTAAGGGGATGAGACGTATGGGGGAATGAATATAGATGGCTCAGCCGTCGCAGTGGTCCTCGTCTGCCCCTTCCGAGCAGTCCCATCGTCCGTCGCACACCTTGTATGGGGGGATGCATCTCCCTAGGTGGCAGCGCACCCCTTCGCACCTGTCCACGACCAGACCGCTCAGTGACTCCGCATCTGAAAATAAGATAATAAATAATTATTTAGACAGGAGGTACAACTGGTTGTAGCAGCAATGGAAAAATAAAACAAATAATAATGGCGATTTAGACTATTTTTTTTTCGTTTTACATGTTTTAGTATAAGAAATTGGCGCTCGTTTTATTTAAATCAAATTTCTCTCCTGTGCATGAGCTTTTTTTTTTTATTCGAGCCATAATTAAAGTAATTGTGCATATATAAAGATCAGTCAATTTAATTTATTGGATGATTTAATGTTATTTTTATCTAGTTTAAAAGTTTGCTTCACTATTTTTTTTTTATGATAAATGTGAATTAGTGTGCTGCATTTACGAAATGGGGAAACAGTGCGTTGTTGATTAAGGGAAGAAGCAACTTATTAGGAATACTGAGTTTTGACTAATATTTGCAAGGAATTACGAGAAAGTTAAAACATGAATGAACATTTTATTTTCGAAATGGGTATAGACAACGCTTCTCGTCGGTTGGTTTGTTAGGTTTTAGTGGCGCAAGGGCCAGTTTTGGCCATGCTGCGCCAAACACACGACTTATTAATTCTTTGTTGCGATGCCTCTAATTTGACCATTTTAAAAAGTAAAAACGTTGTAAAGGGTAAAAATATATTTAGTACAACTGTAAAAGTTGACGAATTTGGTAAAAAGTTAAAAGAAAAATTTGAACGAATACAGATAACATGTTTTATTAGATAACATAGTAAAAGTTAAAGGTTAAGAAACCTAAATAAAGAGCGATGCTTATGACAATGAAGGATGATGAAATTCGTTCTTTTAATGATTTAAAAAGATGAAAAATGAATATAAAACATTTTAAAATATAGTCAATACATTTTAAAATATAAAAATTCGATACGAGTAGGTTTTAAAATCCATAATTTAAGAATTGTTTTTCCTATGTTCTTTTTTATTTTTGTGAAGGAAAACTGAACGGAGCTCCTCCTCCACGTCCATCTCCGATGCATCATATACGATGCAATCAGATGAGTCAATAGTCCGACCAGCAGATTTTCTATTGCCCCTCTGTTTTACAGGTATTTGAACTTCTGTACAATCATAGTTTTTAGTTTTGAGTTTTTTTGGTTTTCCTTTGTTTAGGGTAGAGATTTTAGTTGTAGATTGAGATATACTTTTGGAAATCTCAGTCATAGTTTCTTGTGATATTCCAGATGAGGAAGCAGATTCTTGTTTAAATTCGAAAGGTACATCGGGGTCAAACTCCATGCCAATGCGGAATCTTACATGAGAGACGGTAGTTTGAGTTTCTATTGAACGAGTTTTAGGTTTGGATTCTGTTGGGGTTGGTACTATTTTAGCCTGGGCTGCTTGTGAGTAGGTTTTAGCGTTAGTTTGGTTCGAGTTTACAATATTACGGGCTTCGGGATAAGAAACAGATTGTAAGGTTTTTACTTCTTGAACTTTCTTTTCAAAAGTCCACTTTGAACAAGATTTAGAATAGGCTGGGTGAGATTCTGAACAGTTGGTACACTTGGGGGGATTTTTACAATTTTCAGAAGTATGCTCAAGGTCCGAACAATTTGCACATCTCTCCTTGCTGCGGCAAGTGTTTTTAGAGTGCCCAAATTGCTGGCACTTGAAGCATCTTAGTGGATTTGGAATGTAAGGGCGTATGGGACAGTTGAGATATCCTGCTTTGATACTATTTGGGAGTATGGGAGAATTGAATGTTAGAATTAAATGTTTAGTTTTTGAAGTTTCTGAACCTTTTTTTATGGTGATTCGGCGCACAGCTGTGACACCTTGTGGAGAGAGTTCGGTTAGAATGTCTGTTTCGTCAATGTTCTGTAGATCTATTTCGCTAATGACTCCTTTAGAGGAGTTCAGACTATTATGAGGAGTGACGTTAATTTCAAAATTAGCTAAGTGTTTGGCATTAAGGAAGCATGTAGATTGTTTGTCATTGGCACATTCGATAAGCAGGTCACCAGAATTCAGTTTTTTAACCGTTTTTGGATTACCGCCAATACTTTGCAGACCTTTTTGAATGATAAATGGAGACACTTGGTTTAGGTTATGGTTTACGGAGGTAAGAACTAGAAATTTAGGTACGATATCACTTTTTACATTTAATGTTGCGTTGTTGGTAAGAGTAGAAAAATTACTGTGGTTTGATGGATGTAGGCCACCATCGGGGCACGAGGGAAAAAAAGCCATGAAAAATGGAGATATTTCTCGCCGTATGTCCCACCCACCACCGGGCCCAACAAGGGTAGCCAGCCACCGGACAACTGGGATGAAAAAAAGTAAATAAAACAAACCAAAAGAAAAAAAACCCAGGCACGGCACTAACTAGGGAGTGATACGACGAGACCGTTCCACGATACAAGATCACGGTCCTTGCCCATGAGCAGTCAGCAACACAGACGTATCCTGTTACCACCAGCCGATTGACAGAGCCGGGCCTAACTCTGCCTCCCGTTTAAGGTGAAGCGTGGGCCAAAGGGAACGCCAAGGGACCCCAGGATCCCATTTTCCCCCCTACGGGTCGCAGCACACGGCAAACGTGCAGGTCAAAAATACGACATTTCAAAAACAAAATTCAACACATCTCAAATTGAAGAAAAAATGTGACAAATAAAAGCAACTAAATTCAAACTTGTAAAGAAAAAAAAAATTAAATGCAGTTCACAAGGTAGGGTACTCAAAAAAAGGAAAGGAAAGAAAAGTGAGATACCCAGCGGACAAGACGGATTCGCCACACCCGTACCCACAAGACATGAGCTCCCAAGGAAACAAAAAAAAGAGAAAGATCACTAGGGTACCTCGGGGTTGTGAAGCCCGTGTTTACTTAAAGAAAGTAAACCCCCTGAGGGGCGCTTCTCGTCGGAAGGCGAGGTGTTTACGCGCAGTAAGGCTCCTGGATTGAACAAGCGTCAGCGTGTACGAGAGGAATCCCCTAGTGTTTTCAATTAAAACATAATATTTTTAAAACTAGTTTGAGAAACACATATATGGAGACACTTTTATTAATTTGTATGTTTATTGCATCAAAATCTAAGGAAATAATCTTGCCAATGTATAGAGGTTTGATTGGTTGGTTGGTGTTTAATGGCTTAAGAGCCAATTTGGCTAAGCTGCGCCAGTTTACGAAACTATTAAAATTTATAGACTATTTAGTATATCAATGTCATATAGAAATAAAAACAGATTCGGATGCACTTCATCACTGAGCAAATCTTTTAATAAGGGATTAATAATACCAAAATGGTTTAGTCTTTTGACAGAACATAAAATCTTTTTTAAAAGTGCCTCCCCTCAGTAGACAGAAGGATGTTGTTTTGTCAAGGCCACAGTCGCTTAATCTCATAAATATCTTTTATGTTCCGATCCAGCTCCGACTTGTGCACGATGCAATTCTGTTTTATCGATTAAACATATTTGAAGTGTATAGAGGTTTGGTAAGACTGCATTTAGAGCATGCTGTGCAGTTGCCGTCCCCATATCTTTAAAAAGATATTGATTTGTTACAGAAAGTTCAGTATGGCTACTAAAATGGTCCAAGGTATTTCAGGCATGGTATATGGATTAAGAAATTTGAATATGTACACTTTGGAAGACTGAAGGATTAGGAGGTATTTGATTCAACTTATCCAATTTATTAAACATGGATGTCGAGGTTTTGGATTTTAATGAGTGATAGAATGAGAGGTCATGGATTTGAATGAAACAAATCGCATTTTAATCGGGAAAGAAGAAATAAGCACTATTTTTATAGTACAGTAATCGACAAATCCAGTCGATTACTTGCCATTGAATATTTTTAATAATTCTGCCGGAGTAATTGATTTTAAGAAGTTAGATATTCATTGAGGAATAGTTAGAAGATACCGCACCAGCATTATTGGGCCTCAAGCCTTTGGTTGGTTGTCTATATTTAATTTGAAAACAATTAGTATCTATACGCCTAACAGAAACATGCGAATTTAGTCCCCTAATTTACGCAAACTCACCCAGTGTCTGCTTGATCCAGTCGAGGTACTGCACCACCTTCGTGTAGACTCCTGGCCTCCCGGGTCTCCCGCACCCGTCTCCGTTGCTGGTCACCCCGAGCAGCAACCATCGGCCGTCGTCACGCTGGCACATGAGGGGCCCCCCGGAATCGCCCTTCATGGAGAAGAGATAAGCATTCACTCAAAGCGACGTAACATCGTTCATTTTGAACAGAATCAATGTCAAATATGAAGTGACAGTCGCAAGAGAACACACCATTGTCATTCCAAAGTGAGACAGCGATACTAAACGTTAAGGTGAGCCTTCGTCCAGGTCCACGGTTTCAGAGGATTAGTAGTTTGGATTGACTTTTAACACGTTCGCTGCCGGTGTCCAAAAGGATGCAAGTCGTCTATTGCCTTTTACCTGTTATTATGAAGAACGCGCACGTGCCTATGCCACTGAACTCTAACTTCTGGAAGGCTCATAACTCGTTTCATCTATGGGCGAGTTGAAGCCAATGTGGAAGCAGCCATACTGTACCCCAAAAAGGGATTTAGTGGTGCTTTTTAATACCATAACATTGTAGAAATATTATAAATATATTTCTACAATGCTATGGTAATAAATGTATATAAATATTATATTTTCTTCTTATAGAATTAATTTTTATATCGCCGCTTTGACTCTTGCATTTTAATCACTTAGACTTGAAAATGAATTTCTATTTTAATAGCAGATTGCATTTAAACTGGGTTTCATAAGAAAATAGAAAAAAAACTCAGCCAAAAGCAATACATGTCGGTTTATTTTAACATGAAAAATATAAGAAATATTGCGGTAAAGATAAAAGTGGGTTACCGTTGTTACCCCTTCAATCGGCTTCGAGTCAACGAATTGTCTTGCCCAATTGAGAAGTTACAGTTAGAGATCAGTGGCCTGTGCGTGACCAGCAGCGACCGTGTTAAGCCAGGGCCACACTTGTGTCCAGCCGGGCCCCGTGCGTTTCAAAGTTGGCCATGGAAGAGTAGTGTGGCCGTTCCACCATTGCAAATGATTATCAAATGTTGGAGGCTGGACTGTTTTGGAAGGGTGGTTGAAGAGATCGAGCAAGACTTTTCAACCCAAAGTCAAAGGCGCCGCCTTCTTACCCAAGGAACATTGGGCTAGTGTACAGGCATCCTATGCCGCTGGTGCTTCATTGTAGCAGGGGGAAGACAACCATTGGAAGCAAATATTGACTATTGAATCAGACTGGACACGAGAGTGGCCCTGGCTTTCAGAATTCTAATTTTTTAGCCCGTACGGTCTTCTGGAGACCATACGCAGGCAATGCTGAACGTATGACATGGGACGCCGACCATGAAGGGGTAAGTTACAAATTAAATTTTAAATATATTCTTTTTTAAAAATCGGAATGAACCGTTTGTTGCCTCGACCCTGAGGTCCTTTCAACTCCATCGAAATTCTCCCAGTGGGAATAACTTTAGTGGTGTTATTTGTGCCGCCTGCGCAGCGTAAATAGATAGAGAATGATGTGCCAGAAGAACCCAACGAGGGTGGGTTTTTGGAAGGTAGGAAGAAGAAATAAGGAAAGTGGGGGGAAAGTATGATACTCGTAATCCTAGGATTTTTGAGTGTCGTAAAGTAGAAAGTTTAAGATAGGGAGTTTTTGTTTATTTTATAAAATTTTATGCTTTTTATTTTGTTTTTCAATTTTTCTTATCTTCAGACGTGCGCCTGATCGTTAGATATCCGAGAGCCGTTTGTCCGCTGAAACCTGACCCCAAGTCCCCTACAACTGTGTGTAGGCTCATGTCAAAGGGTTACTCAGGTACAGCGACAGCTCTCGCGGTATCGTCATTTTAATGCAAATTGGCTGTTCAGCCTTTTTAATTTTCTAACGATTAGCTCATCATTCTTCGTTACATACGGAAGAACAGATTTCTAATGCTTTAAGACCAATCTCCATTTTATCCATAGGGTTGTTGGCATTTTTAAAATCAGAGAAGAGCTGTTTTGCTTTGGCTAAAATCTCTTTTAGGTTAACGTTTTTAAGCCATTTGGCGATTTCCCTTCTTTTTTAAAATGAATTCTACAATTTCTGTTACTACTAGACAAGTAAAAAAAAGTACTGGGTGTGCGAGGTGACCCAGATAAAAACCTTACCAGACAGGCGTCTCTTCCCCCTCGCTCGTAGCCCGCGCAGAACATGTTGTCCGTGATGTGGTACATGGTGAGGAAGAGGATTCGCTTGCGGCACTCCTCCGTCGAGATCACGGGCAGGCGCACCTCCTGCAGGCTGTCGGCTGCAACACAAACGTACGCTTATCACTCGAGAACCACTGGAACGGATCTCTCTAGCCATAGGTTGAATACTGAAGAGATTTTGTGGTTTGGGTGTTTTGTTTGTTTAATGAACGACGCATTAGAGCTGCACAGTGGGCTATTGGCGACGGTTCGGGGCCTATCTCGAAGGAAAGACCCGGGAACGATACCTCGTATTTTTGAACCATGGTCAGATGACGAGGACAACACCTGAGCTGGCCCCGACGCAACCTCAATAGGCGTCAGGTTGTTGGATGTTCTGGACTACTTTCTAGTATTTTTGTAGCGAAGCTGGCAACCCTCCGATCGCAAGATCACTACTTTTTTTTTAATACTTTTATTTGTCAAGTCCATCGCACGGATTCGAACCACCAATCCTCTGATTTTAGTGGCTGAACGCCTTTATCCACACTGAGCAACTGGGGCTCGAAGAGATTTTGTGACACAAAATATTGGAAATGAATCTTTGTAATTAAAACATATTTTAAACATAAAAGTCAAAGTCCTGCCAGAAGTACCTTCCGGAAATGCTTTTGTATATGGCCTCTCACCGATTACCACGTCCTGTTCAGCAAGATGTCCGTTTTGTGTTCATTTCTGAACTTTAAATCGTGAAATAAAAAGCGAAGTTGTTGAAGACACAAGTGCCGACTCAAACAGGAGGGTGGGTTTTTCAAGCTCGGTTTTCTGTTGTTGGGTGGCAAACTTTTGAAATGTCAAATTCTCGTAAAAAAAAATTAAATTTGGAATTTTAAAACAGCTAGAACTTACCATTTTCTGGTGGCAGTAGTAGTACCGGCCGTCCGGTCATAAGGACGGAAAAATCTCTGGCGTTCTCCTACCGGCAGAACGCTGCGTTCTTTCGGAAGGACGTACTACATTCTACCATTAATTTAACGATTATATAAGTCATTTTTTTTAATCGATAGTCAGTTCGTTTGAAAATGAAACATTCAACGCTAAATTTGAAATTCGAAGATTTTTTTTATATTTGAGTGAAATAATGTGAAATTGAATTATTTTAAATCAGTGGTTCCTAACCCATGGTCTGCGGACCACTGGTGGTCCGTGAAAAGGTCTTAAGTGGTCCATGGAGCTTTTGTCTAAGCACCAAAGTGTTATAAGCAGGTACATTTCTAAAACTGTAAGTTACCGGATCTCTACGTTATATTTGTACAGTCTTCCTATTGTTAAAAAATCGTGTTAACTAAATTTTGTGATTCACAATTTAACGTTCGAAGCAATCTGCCTTGAGTATTTATTAATTAATTAATGGTCGAATGTTACGTGAGTAGTTACTACCCACCCCAAGAGATTACACCATATTGAAAGCAAAATATATATTTTTTAATCGGTGACAATTTCTTAAATAATAAAAAGCATATATACGGAAGCGGAGCTAATCGTTCATTTTTTTAACATGTAAATTAAATGCCTGGTGTACATGTAGTCCAAGATATTTTATGTTTTCCACTCTGTTTATAGTAAGATAGATGCAGTTCGAAGCATTTTCTTGGCATAAAATGTGGTATTTAAGAATTAAATCTTCCGAATGATCAGACACTGTATTAAAATTTATGTATTTTGTATTATCGCTATTTATGATTAAATCATTACGTTACATGAAACCAATACCTAATCTTTTATTAACTCAAACTATCCTTTTTTTTTTTTTAACAAATCGTAAGTTTCAGATGAGTATATTAACAAGGTGTCATCTACGTAGGTAATAAGTTGTCCAAATATAGATAGGTTACATAGACCATTAACAAATAATAAAGGACCTAAAATTGAACCTTGTGGAACCCATTTCTTAATAAATAGAGTATTACTACCAACATTTTAAAACTTTACTAAATGTTTTCTATTATACTAAACAATTATTGAGATTTAAACCAATCATGCTGCTTTCCTCTAATCCTCGCAGAAACCTAAAAGTAATATAAAATTCTATGTCCAATAATTGACGTCACAACAAACAGTTCAATAAAAGCGTGTAAAAATACCACAACATGAATCTGTGTGCACTTACGGAACGTGTGTCCTATCTCGTAGAGCTTTCCCCAGCCCACCACGGAGCACTGCTTCCCGTGCCACAAACCGGGGTCTTCCTCAGCTGTCGGTAGACACACCGGACGCAGATAGTCGCTGCAAAGAGACGAGTGACATTCAGTCCAAGTGCGAGCATTAACACTCTTTTCAATCCCCACACAATGGCGTTGAAATTGATACTTATCGTCGTTGATTGTACAAAAGGTCGTCAGTCTAACCCTGGCACATTTTAGGAAAGAAAAACGGAGAATTTGTTCCTTGTATGATGATTCTATGATAGAACATTTTGACATTCTATTAGCTGATGACATCAGACATTATAAACAATAAAGAACCTAAAATTGAACCTTGTGGGACACCTTTCTTAATAAATAGGCTATTACAACCAACATTTTTTAACTTTGTCAACTGTTTTCTAAATCACTAAACAGATAGCAATAATAATAATAAAAAAAAAATTAGACCTACAAGCTTTTACATTGTCAACAACGATGTGTTTCTCTGTCATTTTAAAGTATACCGGATAATCTATGGGATTCTTGAGTTAAAAAACAAACATACAATTTTATTACAAATATTTTAGGTTGTATAGTTTTAGGTTTGTTTGTTAATTAACGTCGCACTAGGTATAGTTTTAGGGAAGGATATATATATATATATATACTATATATATAGCTCTCCTCCTGCATATACATTGTATGACCCTTCTAAATGATAATTCTGTGGTGCAGGTTTAAAGTTCGACCCAAGTATGATTTTCCCCCTTACAAGAATACAGCTATCCGATAGTTGTTTTCACGATCAGAATCAACTGTCTGAGAGTGAAAAGCTCGTCCGTGTATACGAGCCATTTGCAACACTTTTCACACCGCACTGTGACCGAGAGGCATATTTCAAGGCGAATCGAATTGGAGGTGGGAAGAAATTGACAAAAATAAGAACTGAGATAGCGTATTATTGTTAGGGGCCGTCACTTATTACGCATCGCGATTTGAAAACCGCTTCTTTTTCTCATGATACACTGTCAAGGACCAGAGCACACATTCGACTAGAATATAATAAAAATCGATCATCTTAACACAGAAATAATATAAACATATTGTACAGCAGAAAGCTATTGTCTAATTTTCATAAATCTTTTCACTCGAGGTAAAACATTTTTTCCCCCTTACTTTTCCAAGTTGTACAATAACGTTAAAGAAAATAAATCATCAACCACTTGAACTTGTGGTCATCCTTTTCTCTCCATGAGCGAAATCATCTGGTCGATTAGATCATGTGTTAGTTCCTTCGAGCCTCTCATGCTTAATAAGCAAGTCATTCCAGTAAGAATATTTCCAATCCGATTAACCGCGGCGCATTGAGGAGCGCGAGCTGTGCAGGGTTAAAGTTACAAAATCCATCGTTTTTCCTTCCATCCTTTGCGTTTAAAGCGTTTTTTATACCGGATAATCTATGGGATAAGTGACGAACCAGTAACTCGAGACGATATTCCACATATTTGGGGAATTTCTTATATTGGTGCCTGCAATTCACCTCTTGTGTTCCAAAGTTGAATTTGTTCTAAAATAACAAGGCGCATGTATGAATGCGCAGTGGCGGCGATTCGGGGGGGCAAGGGGGGGCGGTTGCCCCCGCACTTTTTTCGGATGTTGCCCCCGCAACTTTTTTTATATTGGACTTTTTAAAACTAAATTACAAGTCAATTGTTTTACTGCGTTGCCTAACAAAGGAAACATTTTGAACCGCAACTTCCTCACACTACCATAGGAACGTAAATAAGGGACGGGGGGGGGGGGGGGGAAGGTTTCAGGAGGTTCAAACCCCTCTTATTCAGATTTAATGTGCACTAGTAGCCTCCAAACGTTTGGACGATGGGAGAACGGGCTTGCAACCTCCCGGTAAGGAACTTGGCACTTTAAAGGACGCCAAATTGCGAGTTCGAATATTAAATCAAGTAGTATATTTTAATAAATTTTGCTTCTAAAGTACCAGTAATTGTTAAATTAAAACAAAACAAAACATACATTTGCAAAGTCTAATCAAAGCGATTAACATTTTTAACCATATAATTTCTATAGTTTTTCTGAAAGAAATAGTTTATAATAATTTTACTTATGATTACTTATTAAATAGTTTATTTTAGTCAGAAAACCTCCGATTTTAACTATTTTAAAACACAATCCACAAAAGTATATTTGTTTACTTTACTTATCAGCGAATGTTCTCAAAGATGATGGCAGAAAAGATTTAACAGCTTTTTTTTAATTCTCAATGCTTCGATTTCGAAAACATTAAGAAAATAGTTTATTGTAAGTACGTATTAAATCAACAAAATACTAAATACGGGCCTCTAGCTCTCAACAGAATGACTCATTCCCACGTTTTCTCAGTTTTACATATAAGCAGTAGGGGAAAAAGGCGAAAACGGCGCCGAATATGACTTATGACTCTCGTTTGTACAGTCATTTTGGAGTCTACAGAGCAAACTGTATATGACTTATGGGTACTCCGAAAAGATATTTATTTGTTTTTAAATCAGCCGTTGATATTATTTTATTCAATAAGGGCCATAGCTCAGTCTTTTTACACATCGCAGCCTTCGCTTAAAGGTCTATACTCGGGGACAACCTAAGTTGAACCTGAAGCGGAAGCTATGATATGTATAAATATTCAATTGCTTTAGGCTCAACTTAGGTTGTCCCCGAGTATAGTTAAATTGTCTTCGATTATAACAAAATAGCCAAGTGATATAAAGGTGTTTTGAATAGTTCATATTTTTTATACTCCTGAAAATTGGACTTTAGTTTTTGTGACCCTTTCATATAGTATTTCTGAAAGTTATCGTGCTTCGTTTTGCCTTTTTAAGTCAGAATAACGAAAAAAGAAAGCTTTTAACTTGTCTCAAATCAGCTTTATGGTATGAAAACTTTAATTTATTTAAATAATTTAAAATAATAATAATAATAAATTTATTTAAATAATTAGAATTTTTTTTACTGTGTATTTTAAGTTGGTATACTTCAAATAACATAAAATAGTGAGTAAATACAAGTGTGCAATACCATACCTTTTTCATAGCAATTTTTTTAGTCCGTCTCCCCCCCCCCCTCCCATTTGGGGGACTTCCTTGTTTCCCCTTTATTTTGCCCCCCCACTTTCAGCACCCAATCGCCGCCACTGTGAATGCGTATGTGTTCCCGATTCTTTCCTTCGAGATAGACCCCGAACCGTCGCCAATAGCCAACTGTGCAGTTCTAGTGCGACGTTAATTAACCAAACCAAAGTTGAATTGACGCATCAAACCAAGTGGTGCCCGAGATCGCAAAAGAGTTAACTTGGCATCTCACTTCTTCCTCCCTTGTACTCTCCATGTTACGCTCAAGGAAGTTTGGTTCGCTGAATTAATGTCCCACTAAAGATTGATAATGGGTTATTGGCGACGGTCGGAATCCATCCCGAAGGAAAGATCCGGAAACATTGCCTCGTATTTTTTAACCATGACGGAGGACAACTGCTAATTTCATTTGGTTTGGTTTGGTTTGGTTAATTAACGTCGCACTAGAGCTACACAGTGGGCTATTGGCGACGGTTCGGGGCCTATCTCGAAGGAAAGACCAGGGAACACATGCACCTCGTTATTTTAGAACCATGGTCAGATGACGAGGAAACACCTGAACTGGCACCCAACGCCTTCAATAGACGCCGGGACTTTGGGCACCGATCAGATGTATCGTGCACCAGTCCGTTATACACGCCGTTAATTTTTTACGGATGTTCTGGACGACTTTTCTAGTATTTTTGTAGCGAAGCTGGCAACCCTCCGATCAAAACTCGAAGGAAAGACCCGGAAACATTGCCTTGTACTTTTGAACCATGACGGAGGACAACTGCTACGTTCAAATGACAGGTCGAAGAAAAGAAGGAGGGCGTTGTCCTCACCTGAAGAGTACGGGGGCGTGGAGGCGGAGGAGGGCGATGTCGTTGACGAACCCCTTGTCCACGTAGAGGGGGTGAAGGATGATGCGGGTGATCCTCCGCACCTGCTCGGAGGGGTTGGGGAGCTCGGAACCGCGTCTCAGCAGCCCCAGCCTCGCGGTCCAGTATGCGTCCTGGGTGCTGAAACACACGAGGACCCATGGCATATGCTTGTAAGAGGTACACTGCAATTGGTAGGCTTACAATACCCCCCCCCCCCCGGTTCTTTTTTTATTTATTTAAAAAAAAATACTCTAGGAAATGACCTTGCAGTTTTGAGTTTTCCATACATAATAATGGTAATATATCGGTTTTTTTTTTAAATTTTAAATAATAAAAAGATTATGCATCTCACAAGGTCTATTTGTATTGTGATAAAGTTCGTTAAGTTGGGTCCATAGATAACACAAAACGACAAGAAATTAGGTAGGTTGTGACTATCGAAACGGCTGCTGGATTGAAGACATGTAACGTCAAACTCAACAGTCATGTATCTGAGTGAAAATTTATTGAGTAAAATTTTTTTAATTTGCTTATTTCCTTTATTTTAAATTTGGTTACGGAACTGAATTTAGAGTTCAATTCAGTATCGGAGGCAGGCACGTACATTGGCATATAAGCATCGAAACAGCTATATTTGTCATTTGGTTTTGTTTTCATGAAATCGTTACCAATACCAGTCATTAACTATTTTTAAAATTAGTAAATATAATTATGAAATAAATTTAGAGAAAAAATTTAAGTTTTGAGATTCCATGTTTAAAATAATATATTGATCCCGTTTTAAAATCTTTCCCCTTCGTCGCCGAAATTCAAATGCTATATAATGAAATACGATGACGTCATACTACGCTTAAATTTGAGATAAAAATAACCTCAAAACATGGTTTTGAAAATTATTTTCCGGGATAGGAACCTCAGAAAATACCAGGTTTTCATTCATGCAACTCAATAAAAAAGTATTATACTCAAAATTGAAAATTTTCTAGATTTTTAAAGTATTTTTATGATTTTTACGGTAATTCGCTTTTTTCTTCTTTACTTTCAATGGGAGGGGTTTGAACCCCCTGAACCACCCCCTTACCTACGTGAATGATCGGAGGTCATAGGGAATATTCTACACAAATGTGGTTTACTTTAATAAAATTTTATTTTGACTTGAATTAGAATTGTCAAACGGATTATATCCTTCCAAAAATTATTAAGATCACTAAACTAATAAACTCCTCATACGATTTTAGAAAAGTCACAAGGATACAAGCGATTGGCGTTCATTTTGCTAGGAAAACGTGCTTTATTGACAGTTCGGTGTAAACAAATCTGTGCACATAACTGATTTTTAAGCTACAAGTACAAAAAATAGCTTATTTTTGCTTTTTAAGGGAATAAAAAAAAATGCAAAAACTGTCGTTTTTTCGTTGACTGGTTCTCTGAATAACTTCAAAGCATCTTTTTCACATAGTAACACCCAAGATTTTGTGGTTATAAAGAGAAACTGCGGTAATTGTTTCGTAAAAAAAAAAAAATCTTAAATGTTCAAAAAGTTAACTTAAATTAAATATGATATTTACTAAAGCATTTTTAAAAAATCTCACTGTGTTCTTATGGCACTATTGCATCGTAATAGATTATTAATCAGACTGTGTGTGCATTGTGCATTAAACCAGCGACTAGTGCCTTAAAGTTGTTTTCTCGGCGTGAAGCATACCCTCGCAGGAAAGCAATTTCTACAGAAAAGCTGTTCGGATGAAACGACAAAATGGAAACTCAATCTGCGTTATGTAAAAAACTAAGTTTAAACACAAGTAAAGATTTTTTGTAATGTTATTGATTGAAATTTATTTGCCAGTGTCTTATCGGGTGGGTTGAATGAGAGGCGCCAGTAGTGGTCCGCGGACCACTGCTGGTCCACAAAAGGGTCCAAAGTGGTCCGTGGAGCAATGAGCAATTGGCTAAACGATAAGATTTTTAAAAAACTTTATTTGATAAACAGGTTTTTTTTAGCTATATATTTTTATACAAAAAAAAATAAGGAATCAATATTTATTATCCGTAAAGAAACAAACTTTTCTGCCATTTGAACGTTATTTGTTATACTTTTTTACGCTCGCTTTGTTATTTATTGCTATGTGCCAGAAAGGAATTTTTTTTATACTTTGTTGAAGAAGATATATATTATTTTTGGTAAAAATATCCAAGATAGACGTTGTGACATGCACAATCTCCCATCAACTGTTTTATTTAAAAGTAGATAGATACACACATTTTAAAACTTATTTTAAAAACTACTGTAATGTAGCAGCGTGATTAAAACTGGGTCGAGTGGGTGTTATATATTTTTATTTGAAGGCGATCGGACAAAAAACAACCCTATAAATACAGCCGGTAGTCAAATGGGATTTCCTATTACAACGCATCAAACACAAACTTCTTCTGAAGTGGTGAACCGAAGACAGCTGTAGCATTTATCTTCAGAAATGTGTCCAAAAGAATACAAGTTACGTCAAACATTAAATTATTATTAAAAAATACCATTTGACAAGAACGAATTTTTATTTTTTTACTTTTACAATAATTACAGCATATACTTATGAAACTGCTTAGTATTTACGCTTTTGAATTACTGTACAACGAAATACTATCCGCAAAGCTCAAGATTTTTTTTTTTCGAAAATCCGGGGCACGCCATTTACTTACTGCAAAAGTACCATATTTTTTCTAATTAACCATTCTTAATTTATTTTCTATTTTATTAAAGCTTTAGTTTCAGAATTTCTATCATGATGTTTTCCATCCTTATGGAATTTATGGGGGGAAAAAAATTTGCAACTGAAAATAATCTATACAAATGAACTTTTTATTTTATGGTTTGAGAATCAAATTTAATTTGAAATTAAAATATATATATATATATATATATATTCTATCTTCACGTAACAATTGCGTTATTAGTTCCCTGTTTATAATGCAATGCAACCTAGTTATATAAATATTTTTAAACATAGCTATCAGAAATTAAAACATGTTGCGTTTGTCCTGTAATGTAATGTAAAACAGTCTGTTCCTGCAATGTAAAACACCCAAAATCTTACTTTATGTACTGATTCTGGGCTGCAGTATATAATTGATTGAATTTTTTTTTAAATGTGGATGAAGTGACATACATCGGCATATTTAATTTTTCACAGATTAAAAGCCAGCTACACAATTTACACATTAATTTTTTTTCTTTAATTTTTACATTTAATTTTTTTTCTACAGTCGCCAAACTTTTGGAAAAATTCCGTTTTGTTGAATCATTGCATATAAAAATTTAAAGTATTTTTAAATTATCAATCTTTAACGACCCAATAATATTTGGCCATGGTAATTAAATTATATTATATCATTTAATTGTTTAATACATATAGTTTTTAGCTTGTAAATCAAATACTTTTCATTCATTTCTGGGGTACAACGGATTCGCATAGGAGCCACAGATGCGTCACAGAACGGTTTTTCCTTAGGAAAAAAAAGGCTAAGAATGGGGTTAAAGTGATTATCACATCATATATCTTATTTCTATATTATTTCTGTTACGCTTTTACACACGACGAATCTTAACAAGTGGGGTATTAAACAAAATAGACGAATCGTACGTTCATCTCCTAAATGTCAACTGTTTGTTTAACAAATGAGTTTAAAAGAATTATTTAAACGCATTTTTTAACAAACAGTTGGTAGTGCTGCCATCTATAAACAGAACCGTTAAACTTTTTTTTAAAAATATTTTGGATATAAAAAAAATCGCTTTTACATTTTTCACCCTTACAACGGAGGAGAGGGGGACTGGCGAGAAATGCCGCACAAGCGCTGTTTGCATTCCACGCGACAGACGACTCACCTGTAGAAGCAGTGGCCGGCGGACACGAGCCAGGTGTCCGAGACCAGCACCGCCCCGCACTGGAAGTCCCCCTCCTTGTAGAGGGCCACCTGCCACGGCCACGACCCGCTCAGCGAACTCTGGCCCCCGACGATGCGACGCCGATTCGAGGTGGTGGCCAACGGACGCAGCCCGCAATCTGCAAACACAGCACATCGTTGGAGTAAGACTAACGAAACACTTGAAACGAACACTCCGGCACACGAGGGGTCGCTTTTGTCCGCGTGTAGAATGTTTTAATTGTGTAAAGTCTCACCTAGAGATCCGCACTGGACTCTGAGCACTTCTCTGCTCTCGCAAGTGGACGGCTGGAAGATGGCACTGGATCTGCGAATGGAAACGAAACCTTATTGACAAAATATAAATTTTTAAGTACAAAACTTTTATGTGAGCGAATAATGGGAAACCATAATCACATTGTCGACCAGATTTTGTCAGTAGCTTCACTAAAAAAATTGACTTTAAAAACAGACATATACATAGACTGACACTATATCGTCGAATGACCAATAACTTACTTAACGCTGCCGTGGTCGCATTTCCAGGATCAACACAACTTTTCCATAGCATTGAGTCTGCTGGATGGTTCAGTGCAATCCCGGCATAGTAAAAAAAAATCTAAATGAGTAGATCGAATGTTCAAAACAGCCCAATTAGCATGGGCCAGTTGCTTTATTTGTTGATTGATTGGTTATGAGAAGAAAATATGACACTATTATTGCTGCAGTGATAAACAAAATATAAACGTATTTCTCCTATCTGAAGATTGCGGTATCGAACCTCCTATCCAGTTACTTCATTCTACACGAGGACCGGGTACGTGATCGTCTTTATTACACTGAAAGATACGACATGTTTGCACTGTATATTACGACGGCATTTTCTCACATTTGACGAAAATTGGACCTTGTCCAATTTTACTCAGAGGATTTCATTTAACCTCGATACAACTCCAGATTTGTCGAATATGAACATATGGCATTAAAAGTGAAAAAACAATGTCAAAAGAGATGCATTACCGTTTCGTGTGGGAGGGCACTTCATTCGCTATGACGTAATAATTCCTTTCCTTCTTCTCTGGGTCTCTGGTGCGCAGAGATTCGGAGACGTTTCTGAAACAGAAAACCGAATTCCGCATGACGTTACACAACGAAAAAAAAAAACTATACGGCTAGCCGCGGACTGGCAACTATGGGACATGCAACAACTAAGCTATTTAGTAGCACGCAACTGAAAACTCAAATTGTATCGAGCTCAATGAGTTCGATACAATTACAAACTTACAAAAAGAAAATTACAAAATTAAATTACAAAAGTACAAACAAAATACAAACACAAAAGTAGCACAATGAGTAACTTTCGATTCCTCAAAATATAATATCGCTGGTATCAGTTTTGGAAAATAATCGACCCTTTTTGGCAATTTTGAATGGATTGTGGTCATACAATTTCAGCCAATTTTCCCTTCGAGCATGAATGGACTGTAGTAGAGCGAATATGACGTCATAATCGTGAAACCAACATCTCAGACCGAATGGCCTCAGACACGTGACTTCTTTTCAAAATTATGAATTAAAAAATACTCGCAATTGGCTGATAAATTGGGAAATGTGTAACAGTGAAACTTTATGAATGGAATGACGTAATTAACCACGTGTCTGAGGCCATACATGTTGGCCTCACTTTGATGTTAGCGACATTATAACATTATGTTTTCTCTACTATGAAGGATCCATGCTCGAAGAATTTCCTCCCCTTCACTTTGGCCAAAGCTGTGACCTGGCAGCCCTGAGTTAGATGGAACTAAATAATCAAAGCCAGTTGTCTTATGATTTTTTTTTAGTTGTTCAGTTGATTAACAGTGCCATTGTTGCTATAGTGCGCGGCTGGCGCATAAATATGTCGATGTCAAGCCTTTTTACCTGTACGTGAGGGCGCTGCAGACGGCCTCCCCCAGATCGTCCAGCTTGAGTCGCAGCGCCTCGCTGTCCCCGAGGTGGTCGAGGCAGAGCTTCCCCCACCTCCCCTCCTTGCGCACCATCAGGAAGCCCTCGGAACGGTAGTGCACCCCCTCCGCCTCGGACACGGACTCCGCGAGCTTCACTGCAACACACACGCGCCCACAACGTTAATACACCAGGGCATATTTTAACATAGAGTTGGTGGGGCATTTTCCCCACCAGTGCTAAGAAAAGCCCCACTGCTCCGAAAGATTTGACGCCCATTATTTCATTCGTATCCTAAATATTTTCTAGAGGGAAAACCATTGATACTTTTTGTTAAATTAAGTAATTTAATTTAGTTTGAATTGACAAACAAATAATATTTGGCATTTTTTGCACAAAGTTTTTGTTAACCTTTACATGTGGGCTGGGACAACATGTGTCCCATAAAGTATACATATTTAGTGGCGGGTTTGGGACACTTTCGAACAATGGTATAAGGGGGAAGAATTTTTAAAATGCATGTGGTCTGAACATGTAATTACACCTATTCGAACAGGTGACGTTTCGCTAATGGTTTATACAGATCGTCTTTTCAGTATTTCGACACCTGAAGGAGGATTGTTAACGATCCCTCCATCTGACGCAATCATCTTATTGTAAAGCAAGTCATCCTTCCACAAAGCTTTAAGAATCTTTTTCTTGCCTCTTAAAGCAAAATCCCCACTCCCGTTTAGGAATTAGCCCACAGCCAGTGCAACTTTTTTGTTACGGAACCTCCGCGAAAAGGTTAACTTTGAGATTCAGCTATCTTATCAGCATCCTATCTTTGACTACAGAAAAATATTTGTCCCCCACCAGTGAAAATTCCTTAAAATATGCTCTGTAATACACCGGGCCACACGTGCAAGTTCCTGCGTTGCACACATTTTTACACCAAAGAAGATACCTCTAATTATTTATTATTGTTTTTCGACATAGTGAATAGAGCATTTCCTATCGTTTGTCTACCTTTATTTAAAGTCTTTAGCACTCCAGTAGTCGCGCGTCATCTGGGTAGATGCCAAGACAAGAGTTGGCGTGTGGCTAGGGCACGTTCGAACTCTTATTAATTTATTTTTTTGCATAGCAGTATGTGGGCTTGGAAGGAAAAGGACCAAAGCTGCATTGATTTAACAGTTGTTGCATTGGTTTGCAAAAATTGCATGTCAAATGAATGTTGCATTGGTTTGACATGGGCCCTTCTTGTTCGGGAACACACCTATTTTGAAAGCAGTATACAGCAGTTTTATATTAACCCATTTTCTTTCATTTTAGTGGTAGATAATCCGCGATTATTACATCAAATTAGGAGAGGTATCTCATCACAGATGGCACGCGACTCTACTTTTGAGGTCTTTGTTAGATTACATTATATAATCGTTCTTAAAAAAAGGAAAACCGACTTGAAGAAAAATGCGCTAAAAAGTAAAAAATAATTTTTAATTTTACGAACGCATTGAAAATATGGAATTATTTCATGTCAATTTTATACTTATTACAACTTTTTGAAACCGGCGCCAAACTTTAGGTATGATTTTTGTAAATTGGCACCAACTTCAAAAATTTGTAGTAAGTATAAAATTGACAAAAATTGTGCAATTTTGTCAATTTTTATGAATTTTTAGTAGGGAAGATGCGAACCGATTTTTAATTTTTTACGTCGTTTTTCTAATTTTATTAATATAATAATAATTATGTTAGGCAACTTCACCGCACTAAAGCGTTTCGAAAAATAAAAAATATATTTTTTTCGACCCACTCTAGTATTGAAGTCGCGATTTAAAAAAAGTATTAAAATATCGTTTCTTTTTCGTGGTGTTTTGACAGAGCAGGTGAAGGGACTCGAGAGGTGCAGGCGTGCTGTACTCACCGCAGTACCGCTCGTCCGTTCCGAGAGGGCAGTCGCTGTGTCCGTCGCATACCCGGGACCGGTCGATGCAGAACTTGGTCTGGGCGCACGCCGCCTGCCCCTCCTCGCACCACGCTGCAAACACACGCCCCAGAAAAGAAGAGTCTTTTTTTACACTCGGATCGAATCCGCAAAAGTCTTAACAACACTGACACCTGTTCTCTTAACTCGATTTCCCATAAATTCCTATTTCCTATGTTTTACTAATTGAAATTCGTCATTAGCAATATGAAGTATAAAGACTAATGTGTTGAAATGATAGCATTAGTAATTATTAAATTGAAGACGTGGATGTCAGAACCGGACAGCTCCAGTTTTTAAAATATTTTAGGATGGAGAAAAAACACTGTGCGTTTATTGCACTGTATGAAACACATTAGTACAGTTGCTTTTCCTTTATATTTCTATTGACATTGCTTACAGTTGTCTGATTTTTGTTTCAATTAAGTGAGGATATTTTTCTTTATAAGAATAAGTAAAAAAAAGTATAAATCAGAAGAAAGTGGAGTTGTCTGGTTCTTGCGCCTACCTCTTCAATTATACTGAATTATCCCCAAAATATTTCGAATTATAAATATTGTCGGCTTTTAATAGTAAAACCACGAATATTTAAACCACAGATTTAACAGTCGTAGAGAAAACTAGCTTGTGACGAAATTCTAGAAATTTACTTATATATGTAAATAACTTTTGTGCTGCGCTCTATAGAGGACAAAAAACACGTTGTTGCTAGGCAACCAGGTTTCGATATGGCTGCTAAATCTGTAATTTCAATATATTTGGTTTTACTTCTAAGTCGACGATATATTTACATAAATCCAATTTTGTTTCTTGATGTAAACAGTGATTATATTCAACATTTTTAAGACCGATCCACACACTAAGCACTTATAGCTATTAAGGTCACTAATGGTAACAAAGTATGCAATGACTAGTTAGTACATAGAAGATTATACATTAGAACATCCACTATTGAATACGAAATTTACGAATTAAGTCAAAAAATTATCTATTTTCTACACAGTTTGTAACTTGTTTGGTATTCGAGCAAATGCAATACAATGGTAACGAATTTTTCTAAAGAAAACGCTGATAAGTTTAAAAGCGCTTCACATTTCTATACAATACTTAGTTTAGTTTTATTTAACATAAATGCCCAGCAATGCAACTACGCGTCTGCCAATAATGAAATAATGCACCGGTTGGATGGTTAAATTTTATAGGATATACATAAAGATACCCATGTGGGCATATGCAACAAAAAGTGCTACTCACGGCAATTCTGCTCGTCTGTGTGGTCCTGGCAGTCTTCCACTCCGTCGCATATTTTCTGAGACTGACCCATCACCCTCAGCAGATCGGAGCACGCTGAAAAGAAAACACGCAACACTCTTAAATTTGCACGCTCTTTTTCGAAGAAACTTTGGTCAGAAACTAGGTGCACTACCGATCTTGCCAGGAAAGCTCTTTTGAATTGTGAAAATATATATATAAGAACCAAAATTAGGCTTATATGGAGTAAATTACTTTCGTTAAAAATGTAAAGATCATGGTTTCGTCAAAAGTCAACGATTGTCAAAATGGACGAAAGTAGCCTTGAAAACGTGTCGGATAACACGTTCTATAGTTAATCCAGTGTCCGATAGAAGTAACGATTCTGAAAAGATTTGACTGGATGCACTCTTCTTCTCGACAGAATCCGATAGTGGACGTAAATACGCAACACGAGCTGTGTTTCAGTTTGAGAAATAAAATCGGGACTCTCGTGCTTTGAAAAGTAGATGTATGCGTGCTGTTTTTTTTTTTTTATAATTTTTAACTTTGGAAATTGTCAGAACGATTTCGTAAGAAGATTTTGCTTGGTACGTTGTGATGTGAAATCCTAGTTGACAACTGGATGTATTTATAAATATCTGTTCGTCGTTATCATTAAATGTATTAAAAATATCTTCATTAAAAATATTTTCAAAAAAAACACACACTCGATCATGTTTTCATCACGCTGCTACTTCACAATACTAAAGTATCATTTTTAACGTCAAGACATTTAGACCATGAAAAATGGGCTTGCTTCAGTCCGGTTTACAAGGCAAATTTTCTAGAATTATATATACTAATCTTGCAATGTTCCGATTTTAAGTACATTATCTCGACTAATCGGACCGTTATGGTCTATTTTTAATAGTGCCATCGCCACATTAATGTATCGGTTTGTACACTATAAGATTCTAAAACCTTTTACATTAATGCAATAATTTCCAGGAAATTAATAAGATGGTGTGAGTGATCGACACTTCTAGCGTCAATAATACCGAACGTGAACGTACAAAAGTGTAGAAAAACAAGGTAGTAGTAGCTGTTCTGGTTGGCAGTGTAACTTCGTATCATCGTCAAATATTTTATAACAAGCGAATACATCTTACCTGCCAGAACCAGACACATATTATTGTAAAGCCGGCTTTACACTATATAGCAAAACAGCTCTATATCCGAACTATATAGCTGTGACTAAATATGTTTGTAGCCCGAGCAGAAAGTTTTGTAGCTGTATCAGCTGCTATGTACTCGATGAAGTCAACCAGCTGACTTCGAGTTGTACTTTAGGTACTTCGCAAGGTATTTTACTTGTTGAGAGCGCATGCGTACGTCTTCGGTCGACAGCTTCGTATATAACTGTTCTACAACAACAAAAAAACGCGCCTCCAGTCGCCTGGCTATATAGCTCAGCTGCATAGTTCCCTTTTATCCTACCGACAATTGATGTGTATCTCATTTCCAGCTATATAGCTCTGGATTTCGACTATATAGGTGTCTATAGGGTCGTTTTCATAAACTTTTAGTCCTGCTATATAACTCGGCTACATAGCTGTTTTGCTAAATAATGTAAACCCGGTGCTTTACACAACCTTTTTCTCAAAAGGATGCCGCAGTGATAATAGTCTTCTGGACTACACTGAAAGGTTAATCCTTTGCGGTGGAAAGATGACTCTCGGACACCACTTGGTTTGATGTGTTGATTAGCCGTAAAAAATATTACCGAATAAGCAGAAATTTCTCTCGAGTTGCTGGTTCACCCGAGCGAAAGAGGTCTCGACCGCAAAGGATTAACATGTGACAGACTATGACTGCGGACTATAATGTATAGTATAAAGTTTTAGTATATACTAGTATGTTAAGAAAGTTTAATTTGATATTCGAATCGTCCGGGAAACTCACAGCAGTTCTTCTCGTCCGAGTTGTCCCTGCAGTCCCGCTTCATGTTGCATCGGCTTCCGTACTCCACGCACTCCCCGCTGCCGCATTTCCACTCGTCCTGCAGGCAGGACTCTGAAAGAGAACGCACGCACACTTAGAATGTAATTGACCCATGAATACATATTTCCTTTTTGAAAAGTAACCCACTTTAAAACGGACGGGAACTTTCTATTCTGCATGGTCATTTGACGTATTTAGAGGCATCAGATTTACTGTAATGCTGGTCTACAAGAAAAGACCAGCCGGCTTCCCTCGGCCCCATAACTTAACAACTAAGAGAGCCGATACAGACAACAAACAAGGCTGCCAGGGAAGTTAAAGAAAGGACACCCGCGTTTCCCCTCGTTACGTATTTCGAGGGCTGGGGTCATGACTCAATCTCTTGCCGTTTGGTGGTAAAAATTTCAGAACGTTAAGTTTTAATGTAGTTTATCAAGATGATTACTTACCTTGCGAGATAAATACCGGATGTTTTCCGAGACTCACGGCAAAAGGCGGCATTGTTGGCGACGGTACGGTAGTGATGTGCCGAATGATCTCCATGAAACCCTCGTCCTCTTCGGAACTATCCTCGAAGGACACAGTTGAGTAATTGTCCAGCAAGTCGTCCTTCGATCCATCATCGAGATCGTCTCCGTCTGAATCAATGTCGTTGGGATTGAAGCCCAGATCGGACAGCTGAGGGACTATCTTGCCTGCCAGCACAACGGTGGACTCGGTGGCCGCTGTACTGTCGGCCGATTTGGTGGTCTGGCCAGGATCTTCATCCGTAGGAGGTTGTGTTTCAGTTATCTTGGTATCTTCTTTAGAGGTGGTTGGTAATCTCGTCGTGATTTCGCTCAAATTGATAGCCATGCCAGAGACTTCCCTAAAAGTTGTCAATTCTTCTTCTGTATTTGTAGAAGTGGCAGTGAAACCTTCTAGGGATGTTGAATCTTTAGATATTGGTGTAGAACTTTTGTTCAGATTTTCCACGGAGATTTCTGAAGGATCTTCTCGACCTTCGGCATCCAGAGCATCGTTCTTTTCGGACTCTGGATCAACTGCTGCATTCGTGTCCGAGAGGTGTGTGGGAAAACTTTTGTCTTCGGAAGTAATTACGCCTGCGTTTTCGACCGCGGAAGGAGTTACAGGAGACTCTTTGTCTGATTTGGGTGCCACAGTTTGAAGGGATTCAGTTTCGCCATCAGGAAGTGTGTTTCTGGAATCCGTGAATGAGTCGATTTCTGGTTTCTCTGTGGTGCTCGAAGACGTCAAATACTTTGTTTCCTCTTTGGTTTCAGAGTTTGAATAGATCACCGAAGATTCCCTCAGGGGTTTGTGGAATCCGTGACCCACCTGGGTGTGGATGCTGAATGGATTTGAAATGAGTGTGGGCGGGGCTGAAGGAGGTTGGGTGGAACTTTGAAAAATAGTTTGAATTTTTTCAGTAATAGTAATGTGCGCCTGATCCGTAACTGGTGGGTTTTCACTTAAAATAGATTCTAAGTTCACTTTACTGTCTTCAAAACTATCAGAAATTGGAAGTGTACTTTCTGATGCCTCATTATTTCTCAAAGAGGAAATAATGTCTGTTGAAACACTTTCGGGTTCAAACAGAATGGTGGTTACGTCAATAGTCTCCGACACATTTCTCTCTGTATTTACACTTTTATTCGGCTCTAATGCGAAGGGACTAGTATTGTTTTCTATGGGTTCATTAACATCTTTTATATTCCCCTGGTTATCAACAAACACAGTTTCTGTTGGAGGCAAAACAGTTGAAATATGTCCATCTACTGAGTAATTTAAGTATTTTAACCCAATATCACTTTTAGCACTGTATATGTTTATAATACTTTTATTTTTGAATTTTGTTTCCGCATCTGAGTGTATCACACTGTCAATCCATTCCTCGTTGTTGGCAACAACTTCGGTAGAAGAATTAAAACTGATCTCAGAAGTCGGGGAAAAAGGGTCATCATGAAATTCTTTTCGGTCTGTTGTAGTCGGTACAGTGGTAGTAGAGGTATCCTGATTTGTAATCCGGATTTTTGAATTTGGATCTGTGGGAGCTTCTTTTAAATCCGCCACTTCTTCTGCGGGTACACTGGAGGACGCAATCGATTCAACATATTCTACAAACGATGCTTTCGGAAATTTCAAGAGACTGGCACTGCCCATGTTTGAATAAATCCTAGTTTCGGCAATTTCTTGCTTACTCTCGACTGAGGAGGGAGTATCGACCGCTTCATCAACGGTTTCCCCAGAAGAATCTCCATTACCAAACAGGTCTTCTGGAGATCCGTCCTCTGCGTCTCCACTTGGAGCACCTTCTATGAACCGTAATGAAGCGTGTTCCTTCCGACTGCTAATATCGTCCGGGTCTTTGCGTTCGAGTCTGGGTCTTCCCGTTTCCAGCTTGAGACCGGGAGAACTCTTGTTCTTGTTCGGGGGACGCACCACCAACGACACCGAAGACATAATGGACGAGGCCACCTCCCCTTGGGGTTGCTGCTGCCCTTGTTCGGCGACCAGGAGTCTGAGACCTCGATACGGGATTGGATCCACATGGGACAGCGGGTCTTCCAGAACACTCACAGATCCCACTCCCACCTGGAGGGGATTGCTCGGTGGGCGTTGCTCTGTTGCAGAGGGGGCGGATCTGACAGGCGGCAAGGAGGAGCGATTAGGTGGGCCTGCTGAATCAGAAGATGAAGGTGGGCGGGGTTTGAGCTGTGGGGCGGGTTGTCTTCCCGGACTTTCCTCCGGGAATCTGGCAGAGCCTCGCCCAGGAGGCGTTCTCTGGTCGCCGAAGGAGGGAGACACGGAATCTTCGATAGGAACGGGATTCCATTGGCCGTAGCTGAAGTGGAGTGTGTCTTCTTCCGGACTGATAGCGCCCACGGGAACAACTTCACCTGTTCCTGGAATAAATAAAAGAATATTCAAGTATTAGCTTCCTGAAATCTAAGGAATGACATGACATGCATAGTAATGGATAAGCCCTAGTCACTAGAACACCTACCTATAGATCATATAGGAGCATGTAGGACCTAAATACTCCCATCATAGGAGTATTAAGTATCATAGTGTTATTAAATGCGGCGTTATTTAACCAAAATGGATAAAAAAAATATTTAGATAATACTTTCAAAATTAAGCTTATCAAAACAGTGTCCTATGCTACAAATCATATATTTAGTACAACAAAGCTGTGTAAAGGAATCGGTTGTCAAGAACAAGGAGCGGAACTTTGGTAGATGAAAGAAGGTTAAGACAATTCTCTTTTCTATATGCTACCAACGAAGACGTTACGATTTATTAAGTTCTGGAGACTACGTACATTTCCTTTAGCAACCGGCCTAGCAACGACGGACTGTAGTAGAACGACTGACTGACATGCGACGTAGTTTCTTTCACAGAGCATTGGTGTTTGGTTGACCACCACAAATTGTTGCCCGGTGAAGAAAGGGAGGTATAGGAATACGACAGAACTATAGAACTGACTATATGCCAAACACACTCACCAGTCGAGGACAATTCCTTTATAGGGGTTTCCCCCGGATTGTTTTGTGGAACAGCTGGTTTTCCGGCAGATATCGGCGTCCTGGTGATAGGTCGGTTGTGACCGGCGGTTGCTAGTCTCGGTGGCGGACGCGGTGTGACCGACGAGGTGGAGGTGGTGGAGCTTGTTTTGGCAACACGGTTATGCTCCATTCCAGGGAAGGTGATCCACTCTTCGTTCTCTGCAAAAGAGGAAACGATATCTCGTTCACTGTGGATGTAGCTATTCAGTATGTCAGGCTATTCGAAACTTGGTAACGTTATTATAAGAAATGTTGGATTGACTGAATCTGCTTAAATCTATAAATGTATCTACTATGTAATGGGTTTATCCTCCTACATAGGTCTAAGGCAAACGGTTACTGCGGTGACTTCTAGAAACAAGTATGTATTTTTATACATCTAGGGAGATATTTCGGGGTTCTCTGCCGCTAAATGGACTAGAACGCTTTTGCTTGCTAAAAGCAACCGACGCAACAAATTCTTCGGCCTTAAAGAGTTAATCATAAAGCAAGATCTTTAAATACTCGTGAAGTAATTGGTAGCTCATAGTAAAAATGACTGAGTTGTTGAAAGGTCATAATTGTTCGGAGTGCAAAGAGTTAAAGTACTATATAGCTTACAATTCAAGGATTCAAATATAAGCTCTCAAACTCACAAAAAATGCACTTAAAACATCTGTCTACTAAGGAATCGATACAAGTCATATTTCATGGGCATACTCACCATCCACGTCCACGGACCCCTGATCTATTGTGAGTGCTCCAAACGCAGGGGACTCGGACCTGACGAGTTCCCGGACCATCCGCAGGGTCCCGGTGTCATCCTGCTGCAGTTTCCTCCTGTCCAGGTAGACTCGGAAAAACACCAGCATGCCGGGCCTGCGAGCACACGATTAAGAGAGAATGAGAACAGTTATAATAAGACTTTTCAGTCCACAGTCCAGTGGAGCTAAACACCTTATTTAGATTCGCATTGAATAGGTCAACTATAATTATACTGTAATGATCATAAGAGTACTTAGACCTAGGAAATAACCATGAACCCGACTCTTATAAAAGCAATTGACAGGAAAGAGTTGATTACAGTCCATTATGTTGTTTATTTAAACCATAGAAGTAACATTCGAAGACATATTCGAACATATTGAACCACACACAAACAACTACTGAAATGATCAAAACAACTATAAGATCGATGTTGAGCAAGGAGCTTAATTTATAAGTTTATAAACTATGATCGTCATATTTCTTTGACCGTTGTTTCTGATTTATTTAAAATAAATTGATCAATGAGACTTGAAGAATAAGAATTAAAAAAATGAGAATTAAATAATGAGAATTAATGAATAAAAACTTATGAATGAAATGAATGTATTATTTAGTATTATCCGGTCATTCCTTTTCATTTAACATTCGCAAGGTATATTATATTTGCTCGTCATTATTCAGAAATAATTTTCTTTTTCGAACACTTACTGAAAAAACAACAACTTAAAGCTTCCAAACAGTTAAATGCCGAAATGTGTTGGAAACCATTTCCTCCTTAAACAGACATTTGGCATTCCATACATCAAGTTGGTATCAGCAAATTGTAACCATAAAATGTACTCTAGCGACAATAAGTGTGTAGTATTCTGAACTGCTAACAATTCAGCACTCGTCTCACCTGAAGGCGTATATTCTGGCAGCGATAAATGCTGGCTCCAAGGAACTGGATAAGAAAGCGTTCTCCACCTGCAAGAAAGAATTTTTAGTGTTTTTATATTTCTAAGAACAAGAAGAACGTTGTTGCTTATCCTTAGGTATAAAAGGGTATCAATTTATTTTCTAAACCTTCTTAGTGTTTAAAATTAATGTAGTAATGTAATGAATTACTGATCCCTTTCGTTGTAAATCGGCTATTATAAAATAATCTAGACCTGGTTCAAAACACCTTGTCTGAACAAAAGTGCGACTGCCATTTATAAGTTATAAGGCTCGTTCACACGTTCCCAGGTACTGACATGCCAGTTGAGGTACTTCTGGCAATTCTGGGACTGGCACTGTGACAGACGGGCAATTAACTATTTGCCCGGTGCTATAGTAACTGGCGTGCAAATTGATGTACTCTACCGGCTAATGCCAGCTACTTACGGTTACGATACTCCGGTAGATAAACATTCCACAAATTCTCATGCTCTCATATAAACGGACAAATTTTGCAGTTTGTTCAATAGTCATACGAACCTCCTTTGGTTTGTCTTTCTTTTACTGCCTTATTCAACCACGATTTTCTCCTCAACAACAACACGGCTGGCGAGACCCGTTTACACTGTGCGATCCGCCAGTCCCAAAAAGTGGTGGGAGAGAGCGCCAGCAAATCAAATATTTGTTTCAATGGTGTCGCCTTGCCAGACACTGGCAACAAGGTGTTTACACGTTGAAAGTCATTGACAACTGGCACGCTTACTGTCAAAGTGTAAACATTACATACATAAAAGAACTTACTATCTTCCACTGTTGTTAATGTGCTTATGAAGGTAAATAACTACCATCCCATCAGCGGCTGGTAAATCCCAAACGTTAATAATTTTTTATATGTTTATATCAATGTATATGATATTAGACAATTTTTGGACGTTGATAAGGGCAACCTAACCAAAAGCTAAATGGGTGCTGAACTCACCATGGCCTGGTAGGACTCTGCTTTCTTTAGGAACTGATAGGAAGTGGTGTTGAGAAACTCGTCAGAAAACTCGTCCCCGTCGGACACTCGGAATTTCCCGCTGAGAGACAACACTGGAAAAGAGAGACGGAGAGATGCAGAAAACGAGCATAGGAAAATTCTGCCACAGAACATGTAAATTCTGCCACAGAACATGTAAATTCTGTCACAGAACATGCAAATCCTGATAACTGTTCAGAAACAGCTGGTATCCTCCGTGAATCAGTCGTTTGGGGCTTTCATACCCTTCGAGCTGTCGATTTTGACAATTCGGAAGCCTTTCGGGGAAGTTTTGACAATATCGCATTATAATAAATTTTTTTCACTGGCTTTCAAACTAAATTAAGGTGATTGCGGTGGAACTTACCTATCGACAGCAATTGAGGTGGAATTTGCCCTATAGAAAACTCTCGGAAATGAGCATATTGTTTAAGCTATATATTAATATTCTTCAACAGCAAAATGTCGAAAATAAAGTTTGACTTTAAATCTCTGATAGGGTATGAGAAAAAAAAATAGCTTTCTTAAACAGCTGTAGACTATAGATTTTATTATCTACCAATGTCTTATTCTATACCCTTTTAAACTACAAATTAACACTTAAATCGTTAACATTCAAACTTTTAGGAAATAAAACGTTTTACTTACTGTAGGGATAGTATGAAGTAATATCAAAAGAGAAGGCATTCAGGAAGCAATTAAAACATAGTTTAGTACTGAATTTGAATTTAGAAAGTAAATTAAAGTACAATCATAATTACAGTAGTGAAAAAATTCTTTACCTGGAGAACGGAAGAGATTGGTAACAACTGAAAAGAAACAAAAACATAATTTGTTACTGTCAAATCATTTAAATTATAATATGTTGCGAAAGCTTAACCCTTTCAACTATTTTTCGTAGTTAAATTCCCCCCACCCCCTTTTTCAAATTTTGTGTTCTAGTTAGCTAAATACGAAACCTAATTTTTAAAAAATTTTGGATCACTCATTCCGAAAATTAAAACCATCCATGGAGCGTTGTAAAAGATCAATGGAGCAATCTTCAAAGTATCCCATTTCCATTTTTAACCATTGGGCTTAATAAAGTTAATAAAGTAAAAACTATTTACTTTATTCGCAAACAAATTAGTCAAATATTAAGCTATTTTAACTAAAATTACAATAGCAAAAGAAAACTAATTTCTTTGCACAATTCCCTGCGAAATTGTCTTAATTTATTTTCCGTTATTTACAAATTAACCTAAAATATTTGCTATGCGCCAACAGATTGCCATCTACGCTTTTTATTCACGCATATATCGCTACTGGGTTTCATCTTACAAATTTGGTAAATAGGTGAGATCACCAGGAACAAAAGGGTTAAAATTTGTGAATTACACATTTCTAACTAAACCCAATTGCATTTCCTAATTAATGAATAATGGAAACAGAGTCCCCGGTGGCCACATGTCAAAGACTCACCCCCTAAGTACACGGATATGGCGACTGCCGCGAGTATGGCGGTGACGATGAGGGCGATGGCCGAGACGAGGGCGGCCGTGCTGCAGCACCCCTTTTTGTCACGCCCCCGCCGCCGGTGCTCGTTCTCCCACACGAGGTAGGGGAGGGAGGCCGCCTTTCCGCTCCCCGCCTCCCGCTGCTGGTGGGAGGAGGAGGCGTAGGGGAGGTAGTCCTCCGGGAAGGAGGTGAAGGCGAGGTGGTCGAGACGTTCCTGCAGGGGAAGAAATGAACACCGTTTCAAAAACTCTTACTTGAAAACTGAAAATATGGTTATCAGAGGCAAAGCATATGGTCACCTATAGATTTTAGCTGATGATTATGAGTAGTAGTTATAGTAAAAGTGTAATTAGAATCTGCGTGAAAATATTATGGCTTGGAACAAGAAGGACTAACATCAATTTTTTGAATATTTTTTTTATTTACAGTAGAACTTCAATTATCCAGATCAACTGGGACCAGACCACATCCGGATAGTAGGATAATTCAGGAAAATAAATATTATTTTTAAAAAGTATTAAAATGCATCATTGCTTGAACATATCACCACTATTCTTTTCTGTCATTCGTCGATAAAAACTTTTAAAAATGTGTATTTTTCAGGTTTTTTCCCTTGAAAGGGATCAGATCAGGATAATTGGCAATCCAGCTAACTGGAGTTCGGATAATTGGAGTTTTACTGTATTTTGAATATATCTATTTTAAAATTCTAAATGAAATAGAAACCAACGTCGCCAGGTTTCTTTCACCCTTCAAATCTAACGATTCGTGATTTCCGTAAAATTACGACAGGCTGAGCTTCAAAATTTGCAGTGATTTTTCCCAAAACTGTCAATTATGACATTAGTCCTTGTTCCAATCCATACATTCTATAATTGCTTGCACAAAATTAATTCACACTTAGGTAACAATGTTTGACGCTTTATCTAACCGATAGATGACAACACTAGCATCCAAACTACGAAGTTTAAAGATTCTTCAAATTTACCGAATATCTTTCGTACCTTTTCGTCAATCAAGTGAACCCCAGTACCCCAGGTTCTGCTCTCATTTCTCAACATTTTTCCCAAACATGTGCTTTTCAAATCACAGCCCGTTTCTCGTTAAAAGGGAAATTTCGTTACTTGTGAAAAAACAAAAAGTATTTTAATATGAAACTGTTTTATTTGAAACACACGCAATCGCTCGAGAAATGGGAGGAAATAGGGGTAACCGGAGCTGCCCTTTGCAGTCGCGGGGCCCAGTGAGAACTTAGTGGATGGGCCCCTTTTTATCCTCCGCACAAAATTATGAATATAAATTGTGAAACTTATTCATAATTTGTATTGAATTATATTCATATTAAAAAGTCAATCGAGATTTGTTTCCAACTTTTGATAAAATATTTATTATTAGAATATTTGTTAATGAACTTCGGTACATAAAAAGTCCGCATTATTTTGTTATTTTTATTATTTATCATCTAATTTCCTATCAAACGAGATCAAAATTATATCCATCGTACTATTTGTCACGGAATTATGATGTCAGAATCTATTCCCATAACAGTTTCTATGCCGACACCACATGTAGCTGATTTTATAAACGTTTTACGTGAAAAAGAACATTATAATTTTGTGTATATTTCTCTGCTGAGCGCGGAGACCCTCCAGAAGCGCGGGGCCCTCTGCGGCGGCACGTGCCGCACACCTCTAAGGGTGGCCCTAGGGGTAACGACTTCGTTTCGTAAATTCCATTCTTGCCAATGTCGTCAATGAGTTTCTCTCTCCTCCCCGCAGTGGAACCTCATTGAAGAGGATGATTTCATCGCCGAAATAGTTGGGCAACTTTCGAAAGGAGCCGTTTCGTTATCGGGCGAACTCTGCGACCCCCCTCCTCCCAGAAGCCAAGGACGCAAGGGGAGAGGAGGAGGGGTGGGGGGGATTGCAACAGCGAGATTTCCTAAATGGAATCTTATCTTCCGAAAGGTGTGACTATTGACACATGGGGCCCACACTAGTTTATCGCCTCGAAACGGGTGGCGATCACGAATTGGTTTTGTAAGCGAGTCGAGTGAAAGTTTTACTGGAGTCTGTGAAACAGGTAGGGGGGAAACAGTTGGAGACAATTTATGATTCAAGAAAACACACACGCGTTAACTAGGAAAATTTAAAATACTTAACTAATTTTTTTTAATGTACATAGTTATAAAAATGTAAAAACAAACTATATTTACCCTAGAAACTCGTATTTATTCAGCTGCATAAATAAGGTATACTAAACGTAAATGTTGATCAGCATCTTTGTGGACGATGAAAAAATGAAGGGTACTGTCAATTGTAAGAAACACATTCAGCAGTTACAGGGCGATTTAATTAAAATTTCAGGATAAGCGATGTATCGGGGTATGTCGTTCAATGTTCATAAATATCAGGTTTTGCACATCGGACACAACAATAGATAAGCTACTTACTATCAACAATTTTCGGAAATTCCTGCCAATGTATTATTAGGGATCTGGGTCTATTGGTAAATGGGGCTTTGAGTATGGGATATCCATGTGGGCCTGCAAAAGGCGAATTGAATGTTGGGATTTATGAAAGGAATGAAATATCTAATTTTAGAAATATATTATTCCATTGTAGGGGTTGGTTAGACTCGTCTCGAGTATGCAGAACAATTTTTGTCCCCTTATCTTCATCAACATAGGGCTGCGAAACTGGCTTAAGGTACTTCGGGAAAGAACCGTAGCGACCGGCTTAAAATTTTAAATATCTATACACTCGAGGAGAGGAAGAATAGAGGGGATCTTATTAAACTATTTAAATGTATGAAATCGGATGATGGTGAAGACAAATATTGAATACAGCCAATAAGATTCACAACTTAATCGGGAGGGTAGAAGCATTATTTTAAAAGTAATAGATAAATGGAAGAGTTTATCTGAAGATATGGTTAATTTGACAGCAGTATTTTCTGTTAAAAGACAACTAGTTCGGCATTGGAGAATTGTTGGGGTGTTAAACGAGACCAACCCTGCTGGGTTTAGAGTCCAGCATTACATTTTTATGTATTATTATTTATGTGTATTACATTATTATTATTATTCTAAATGATGAATGACTAAAAAATTATTATATTAATTATAAAAGGAACATTGATAATTATTTGGATCTATATGCAGAGGCCAGTTAGTAGTTGGTATTAAAACAATGATCACAATGATGATTAAATGATCACAATGATGATTAAAACAAATTCATTGAAACCTTAATGTAAATTCGTTTAAGCTAGTTTACAAAATATTCGCTCAAAAAACTGACCCGAGAAAAACGAATGGAATATAGTGACAAAATCTTAGATCTTATCTATACATCTACAAAAAAAAAATTAAGTTTTTCTGAAAAAAAACGTTAAATTAACAATTTTGACGAAGATTTTTAATGATGATTTTTTGTTGTTGATAGGTTGTATTTTCCTAAACTCTTCGTCTTCTTACTGTGTATTTTAAACCTAATACTCCAAAAGGTTAAATAAAAGTTTACAGAATCGCACACAGATGGCAGCACTATAAAAGTAGAATGGTCTCCTCCAGTCTTACAAAACAATTAACTAGATTTCCATTCACATTTTCCATTTTAATTAGTTTCGCAAACAGATTTATCTGGCATAACGACATATTCTCGAGTTAAGCCCCCTCGCCCCAACATAGTTTGAATTCTGTTGGACGTTGGGCATGCTACGCCAGTCTTTTAACCGTCGATCTAAAGCGATTGCTCGAGCCCGATTGAAAGTATCGAGTATTGGAAGTGATCGCCACAGTACCCCCTCTCACTGATCGGATAGGGGAACGAATGAAAAGTACCCGTGATACACATCATGCGGGTGAAGATCTGTGAATAATGGAGTGGTAGAAGGTGTGTTAAGGCCGGGTCTCCAATGTAGCCCAGTCCGTTTGGCAGACGCCTGGAATTCAGTCTGAGGACTTGTGCAAGCCCTGCCAGAACTTTAACCCGTCTAACTACAGTAATTGCTCAAGCCCGAGTGACGCATCGGGTATTTGAAGTGACCACCACGGGGCTCCGAGAACAACAAACACCTGCAAAACTGCATCTGAAGTAATGTGACAAGGAGGAGGGAACATTTTCTGCCCAACATTCGGCAGCCGTAGAAAACGCTGCTTGACGACAAAATCCAAGCAATTCACTTTCATTATTCCGATTCCACATTTAGAAGTGAATCGTTTGAATTTCGTCACCAAGCAGAGTTCGTAATATCAAGCAGGAAAATGTTCCCTTTCGTAACTTAGCTCCTCATGTATGCAAAGTGATGCCTCTCACATTTGAGTCATACGCACGCGTTCTATCCATGAAACTTATTTCATCTCAGCAGAGGTCACCCACATCGAATGTGTGTGTTTAAATGCGACCTCTGAGGAGATTGAGCGACGGACAAATCCAATGTCGAGTCCGCATCTTCGCTTTGTTGGCACAGAAGGGAGAGATGACCTCAGCTCACGATTTCACAGACGACGGGAGCTTTTTGTTTTCTCTCTCTGAAGAGATCTTTTGTCAGCCACCCCTTCTCTCTTTCGTCACTGAGGTCAGGAGACACCACCTCTCAACTCGACACCTCTGTGACGTCACCGTCACCCTTCATGTCCAAAACATTCGGTTTTCAGCAAATAGTTTCCTTGAGTCAACATGATCGGTTGGTTGAATGAACGTTGTACTAGAGATACACAGTAGGGTATTGGTATTAGTTCGGGGTATATCCCAAAGGATAGACCCGGGAACACTACCTCGTAATTTTGAACTATGGTCAGAAGACAACGTCTGAGCTAGTACCCCACACATCCAGGAAGAAATTTGGATCACGACAAAAGTGACGTGCATCATACTCCCCTCTACACGGCGGATGTTTTTTAGCCCGAAGACGGCAACTCTCCGATTACGAGTTCACTTGCCTCTCGTGTCAGAATTCGACCTGCAACCCTCCTGTTATAGTCCAGGCGCGCTATCCAAATAGAATTCGGTCAGAAAATCTCCGTTGGACAATTTCCGACATCTTGATAAAACGACGCCATGTTGGATTTTTTGTTTTTGGCTTATTGCAAAGCAACAAACTGTCCTAGAAAAAAAAATTCTTCTTTTTTTTAACGTTATTTGTTTCTTTAATCACGAACAGCTATAAAATAGTTAGTTTTACATGGAAAGGTTTCAAGATTACTGAAAAAACAGTCATTCTCATTTATTACTTTCGAATAATTAGAATACTGATGTTCCGAAGAAGACTCGAGTTCACAAAATTATCACCCTATAAATATTAAGAAATCCTAGGGCTTTATATTCATATATTACATTTGTAGTTACATTAAAAGAATAGCTCCATTATGAAAACAAACATAAAACCAATGACCAACTGGAATATATTACCCCTAATTCAAACATACATTTTCTAATGTTTTCGACCCGAGTTCCTTACTTATTTATACCTTATACAGGAAAGTTTAGCAGCCTTTCACATACGATTAGATATGATTAGAGACACCATTAGGGATGTGCGACGAGTGCCGCCACACAGATACTACCAACTTACAAATTAATTTTGTCCAGGTCAATACCTAAATGCACTGAAGTTACGCGTCCGTTATTCTATCACCTGCCCCCCCTCCCCACAAATAATTAAAAAACCCAGCCTTGACCTTATTATTGAAAACTTTACGCCAATACAAAATATTTTTGTCATCCTGTCCCAATCATTATAGTTACGCAACTGAATTTCCTGTAACTATTCTTATGGGTCTGACTTCGTGATTTGGGGTTCTAAACATACAGAGGGCTTTGGAATGTCCCATAACTCTTTGCATTTGAAAGATATCTTTGACATTTGAGTTCTTTTTACGGAACAGTTATTTTTAACAGAATTTCTTAATACTCATAAAGGGGAAAAAATCATAATCTGTTTTAAATCTAAAAGAGAACAAATCAAAAACAAGATCGATGTTTTTTAAACACAAAATGATGCTGTTCTCGTTTAGTTTAATTTGTTTGTTAATAAATTGAAGCCCCTCGTTTGGTGTTGGGTCATTTTATAAAAATAAATCCTTTTCGGCAACCAAGCACTGCAACTAGAAGTAGTTTATTAATAATTAATTATTTTATTTTAATTCTTAGCACTCCGATGTCTCTTCTTAGGCGACAGCATAACGCCCCATTCTTTTGTTTCCCTCTTCTTTAAAATAATATTTTTATATGCAAGTAAAAATAAGTTGAATATTTTCAGTTCGTTAAATCAATGTCGTACAAGAGTTGTACAGTACGCTATTGGCGGTAGTTCGAGGTTCAAACCGAAGGAAAGACGCGGAAACAACACTTCCCTGTCAGTTTGAACCCATGTCAGACGACGAAAACAAAACCTGAGATGGCACCCCACGCCACCTGTCTTTTGCAACAAGGTTTGGACGACTATAGAATTAATACTATACTATTGATTAACGCACACCAGTCTCCTCTACACGGCGAATGTTTTTTCGGACGACGAGGCACGAAACTGATAACCCTCTGATCACAAGCCCGCTACATTGTCAAAGACGAGATACGAGCCCTCAACCCTCCGATTTTGAGTAGAGAACTCTACTGCTGGGCCACCCTCTGGCCTGATATAGTATTCAAAACAATCTCCTCCTCCTTCTACCCCCTTCCCCCTCTTTTTGTGTGGAAGTAGAAACAGACAGATGATATAGATAAAGGGGAATGTGGACTGCGCCAGAGGCCAGACCACTTCCAAGGCCACGGGAGGGGGGGGTTGACCCCGACAGGACGATGACATCGCCACCACAGCCGTACTCTCTCTCTCTCTCTCTCTCTCTCTCTCTTCCACTCTCGCACCAGCCCCAAGAGATCGGAAGGAGATCGGGGGGATGCTCTCTCGGGGCAAAAACAAAAAAAAAGCAGAACGTACGGCAAACATCACACTACTTTCCATCACGACTCATCGAAAGCCGCATTTTTGCAGGGGCCCTTATTCGAGCCACACGTGTAACACGACCTGCCTCCCGATGGCGATCCCACATTTCACCCAGGTGGGTGTGTGTGTGGGGGGGGGGACATCTCATTTAGTCACAAACTACTTTATCAGCCGGAATTTTTTACAGAGCAATATTTCAATAGTTTTTAAGATTTTATTGGAATTTTATAGAATTTTCATTTTTTTTTTTTAAAAAATTCACCAAGTTATGAATTTTTAAAAATATGTCCAAAACATTTACTAATTTTTCAGACAAAAATATTTTTTAGAAAAACAAGTATAAAAGTTATAATAAAATAATAAGAACAAATGTCAGGAATACATTTCAAGTAGATATTAAGTAATGTGCCCCCAAACATGGAAAAAGTGTGTTTCGAGTCAATTGGCTTCCAAGTTCGTCCGAACAATGCAATTCGATATGTGGGTTTATTTAAGAAAACGCTCAAAAAATACTTTACTGCCAAGGTTCGGATTACAAAACAGGAGGTATTTTAAACAGAATAATTCAAATTTTGATAAACACTGAAAATCTCAAAAATGACGCCTTTCTAAGTATAAACTACATTAATAAAAAATGTTTGTTGAATGCTTAAATAACGTGAAAAAATAAATAGAAAATTAAAAGCTTGTCTTACAACAAACGCGTAAAAAATATTTTTAAAAAATATTTCTTATATTTATTTAAAATTTTATCCAATTAGAAGCAAAATATCTTTTATATGACAAAAGAAGTATAAAATTGCGACTTTTTATATTTTTGTACAAATATACGTACTCAGACTCAAAGCTGTAATTTTAGAAAAAGAATCATCAATTTGCATCTGCTTAGAAATCCCATTAATGAAAACAAAAAGAAACTATTTTTTTTTCAAATATATATGCATTTTTTTTTTTTAATTTACATCCTGCTAGGCAGGTGAGAAAGTGCCACAGGAAAAGAAACTGAGGGTGTATGAGAATTATCTTTACGCTTTGACACGCAATAAAACCTGCAAGAAATAGGATAGCTAAGTTATGTTGCATGTGCATGCAACAACAGTACTTGAAGTTTTATTTGTACACAGTTTTTTTTTAGTTTTTTCCAAAACCATTATAGCACCAATAACACCATCACGCACTGAGCTTTCTCCTGAAAACGAGTGTATGAAAATTATCTTTACTACGTTGACACGTAATAAAACTTAAAGGAAATAAGGTAGACAAGTTATGTGCTTGTACACGTAACAGCAAAACCACATAAAATTTTATTTGTAGCCGTTTTTCTCTTTGTTTTTAACTGCGTACAAATAAAATTTTACGATGTGCTGTTATGGGTCCATAACAATTTCTATTGCATGTACAGGCAACACACAACATAGCTATCTTATTTCTTTTAGGTTTTATTGCATGTCAAAGTTGTAAAGATAACTCTTAAGCACCCCGTACAACTATGCTGTATTAAAAATCAGCCTCTTCCCTTCCATGTTAAAGGATAGACGACCCCATGAAAAGCTCAAAAAGGGGCACATTCTCACCCTGGTTGACAGTACATGCTTGGTATTGGTATCATTGTCGTGGTCTTTAAATGTTGGAATACATTCCGAAGCACATTTACATTAAAATCTCTAATAATGAAAGAAAGAGGCTGCCAGTTGATCTAAAAAATATACTTCTGCATAGGAAAGACTGAAAATGTAGATACAAGTACTTATTCATCTTCAAGATGTGTGCCTGAGGTTCGCATGTGTAAAATTCCCTCTTTAAGTTTTCTTTTAAAAATGACATTAAGAACTTTAGAAATAGGGGATCAAGAAATTAAAAAAAAAAAAAAATTCAAATATCTAGAATGTGGCTTTGTAGCTTAGTCGAAAGCCCGCTGGACTTCAGAACAAAAGGTTGCTGATTCGACTCCTGAAGGAGGTCAATCAATTTTTTTTTTTCAAAAAATGTATATGCTGTAACCCAGAAATGCGGAGCCAAACAACAAGTAATACATATTAGGTATATTTTGTCGCAATTTACATTTAATTTTTAAATGTTAGGGTTATTTGACGGTGATGGTCCACATATTTTGTCCTTTCTGTTGTATCCATCTCAAAGTTAGAAACCAGGGCCGCCCTTAGCAGACGCGAGGCCCTGTGCAAAACTAGCCACGGTGCCTCCACAACAAGATTTTAAGTTGATGTTGTTTTTATGCCCGACCAGTTTACATATATTTTTGCAATATTTTCTGTACAATGAAGGAAAAACGCGAGTTGTATAAAAAGTAGCAATGGGAAAACTTTTATTTTTGCGGTTTAAATATATTTTTTTCTAATCATTATTTAAAATAGTTTGTTTAATTTATAACCGTAGACAAGCAATCTAACTCGTCGATCTAACTCGAGTAAAATTAAATTATACATAAAAAAATCGAAGAGGGGGGGATGGTGGGTGATGTGTTGGAGCACAGCCAAAAGGGTTTCATGTGAAACTTGATTCCAGGAGATGATAGAGATTGGTCACCAACAGAAAGAAGGCAAACAACCTTCCCCCTATTCACGTTTATTTTCCTATCAAACTAGACAAAATGTATGTCAATCATACCATTTGTCACGGAGTTGTAGTGTCGGGAATCAAAAGCGTAACATAGTGTTTATATCCTGATACCCCAATGTAGCAGATTTTAAAGACACTTTAAGTCATAAAATAAATGAAACGAAGTGTTTTCTTGTCTGCGCGGGGTTCCACACACAGCACGGGGATCTGTGCGAAGGCACCTGTCGCACACCTCGAAGGGCAGCCCTGCCAGAAACCCCACCTACGTTTTCGGAATGCATTCACAGGAAGGACCGTGGGATGGGCCAAAAGGTATTCCGAAGTTTGTCGAAAGGGTTGGGCGATTGTGTTCGAGGAGCAAGCGACTCGTGTCCCCGAAGGAAACAGAGAATCGTCTGCCGAAAGGATAAAGAGGAAGCAGTCAACGACCCACGCTTGACTTCCGTGTAAACACACCTTTTTTTTTCGGGGTTCACATTCTCTTCTATGGAGGGTCTCCAGTAGGATTGATGAGTGCCGGCTTGCGATGGATAATTGCCCTATCGTTTTTTTTCCCCGAATGAAAAAAAAAAAAGAGTTAGTAGTTCGAAATGGAGGGTTCTGCGACAGGAGGTGGGACTTTTCCGCCTACTCAACAGGGTGGGACCGGAAGTGAAAGGAAGCAATGGATGGATTTGTATGGAACTTACTTGATCAATGTCGAATAAAAAAAAATGGAAATGGATGTGAGGTGGCTGCGAACGGAAAGATAATGCTTACCCTCAAAACTTTTAGTACATTTATTTTATTACTAGCTGAAGTACCCGGCGTTGGATGGGCTTTGTTAGCCTATTTCTTCACAGTGGTACTATCTGGCGGTTTTAGTAAGAAGTAATTTCTGCTTTAAGGGGTGGGAAGGCGTCTGTTGTTTTGTTTTTAAGGTGAAGTGTGCAAAATTTAGTAGGGAAAAATAGTAAGTTAGTAGGGAAAAAAAGCCTTACTTTGCAAAAAGTCGGATTTGAATATGCTTTGTATGTAGAAGTACAAACTAAATTGTTCGACCTCGACACACTTAAGCGTGTGCCACTATCTTGAAAAAATAGCATCCAATTTTTTTTTTTTTTTTTTTTCCAAATAGTATCTCTAAACCATATAACTGAAAATAATCAATGCAAGTCAGGTTGGTTATTAACTTTCCTTTAAATTTTACACATGACATTCTTTCGTCTATACAATAGGTAGGAAGTGACAGCCCTATAAAGTAAAACAAAATAAAAAAAAAATCTTCAAAATTTGCTGTTTTGCGTATTTTATTCAAAAGAACAGACGATTTGCGAAAATTAAATGATAAAATTTTAATTCTAGAAAACAAATAAGTTTTTCTTTAAAAATTTTGTTTATTTGCTATATATTTTTTTGAAAAGTAAAAGTATTTTTTTAATATATAGTGCTATCCAATTTTAGAATACCCACCCCTTTAGAAAAGTGTATACGTCGTTGATGTACAATTTGAATGACTAACTGTTTGCCCCCCCCTCCCCCGCATTGCTCGAAAACCCGAGGGGGGAAATTTTAGTGACTGCCCCCCCCCCCTATTCCCTTCCCCCGTAATTAAGATATCGTAAGTTAATTAGAGAAGGAGCGGACGTTCGATTCATCAGTGTGTGTGGCAGAAGCCGAGCTTGTGCCCAGCTGTGTCACCCATAGCCTAATTGAGTGGGGTGCCCGATCGGGCCGATCCAATAGCCCAGGCGAGTAGGGTGCACTAACTGCAACATGCTTTTAAAATATAAATGTGCCAGTCATGACTTGCATTTTTGTTCTCTCTCGCTCGCGCTGTGTGTACCTTTTTAAAGCGAGCTGGTTTGAATAGTTAAATTGTTTTTATTCGGTTGTAAATAACATTCGGTTTTATTACTTGCATTTTTATCAGTGAATTCACGTACACATAGGGTACAAGTGCTCCGGGACATTATTTTTCTTTTCACAACTCACTTGTTGCGATTTGTCGCGTGTCAGAGGCGTAAAAGGGATCTGTACTATAGAAAATATACACATGAAATTAATGTGTAAACCGACATACCCACTAATACATTGTTCCCGTGTCTCTAGACAATTCAACACTTCGAGCATGGATCCTTCATAGTTTAGAAAACATAATGTTATAATCTGGTTAACATCAAAGTGAGGCCAACATGTATGGCCTCAGACACGTGGTTAATTACGTCATTCCATTCATAAATTTTCACTGTTACACATATCCTAATTCATCAGCCAATCGCGAGTATATTTTAATTCATAATTTTGAAAGGAAGTCACGTGTTTGAGGCCAGAAGAAGACACTGCATGCAGTCCCCAAGTGAAGATCAAAGAGGAGGAAATGGATACTTTACTAACGAAGCGTAGGCTAAACTGTCGAATAATTCAATGATTTCTATTGAAAACATAATTTCCTGTTTTAAGGTCGTTCATTATTTTTATTTATTTGTTATGTCACGCACCCTTGGAGGGGAAGGGGTCCGTCATGTGTGGTGGGAGTGACATGAGAGAGGAGGGTTTCAGTGATTGTGTGACGCGTACAAACACTTAGTAAAATATGTTCACATTTGTCTCACAACACTTTGATATAAGTGAATAGTTACAGGAAATCGGAATTAGCGTATCTATGCGTGCGACCGTAGGTTCTTGCATGTTCATCGATGGTGGCCAATAATGGCGGTTGGTTATGGTGATGCATAATTACTGCCTGACAGTGATAGAAAATAGAGAAAGGTTTTGCCCGAAGGGCAAAAGAATTTTTACTGACCCGTTGGGTGCAGTAAAGGTGAAGGATAAGGTATCGCGTTATCGGTTTGATAACGTGAAAGAGAAGTATTTTTTTCGCAATAGTATAGTAGAAGTGGGATGGCACCCAATTAATCGAATTTTATTTTATTTTTCAATTTTTTAATTTTCGTCAGGTACAATAAGCGAAGCGAAAAGTAGTTTTTTTTCCGTTTTCTATGGTTTTCACTAGTTGCCGTGATCACTGGCTACAGACATCCCACTTCACCTCCATGCACTCACTGCCCGAGGTGCTGCTGTTTCGGGCCAAAGAGTGAGAGAAATCCCCCGAAATGTCCGTCCTTTTTGGTGATGTTTTTCCACTTTCGCGGCCGACGCAACCGTGCAGAAAACGACCTGACAGCACAATGGACGTTTTTTTCCGCGAACCCTTTCTTTCGAGGCTGCGTCATTTACTCCGCTTTTATTTCTCGAAAGAAAGGTTCCATTGGCAGCAATGTCGTATTTGGCCAAAAAAATCTCCCAATTGGCCAATTTTTAAAGATTTATGTTCTTAACTATATCTAAAGTTTTGTTTACCTGGAATTTAATAAACTGGACCTGAGACGTGAAAAAATGTGAGCAACAACTTGCATTTCTTGGTCAATAGTAGCAGGGAGCAAAGTCCCATTAAACTCCAACTATGATAAAAATGGTTAAGGCAATCCAAATTCTTTAAATTCATTTATTAAAATGCCTAAATTAATGAAAAAGGTGGGTAAAAGTCGACGGTTTCAATCCATTAAGGTAGTTAGTTAACCAACCCGGAGTCTTTGGCGGGAAAACATAACCGCCACAAAAGAAAAGCGCGGGGACACGTTTCGTACCTTTACGTTCGGAAACACACGAGACACCAGACGATTGCAGCCCCTTTCGAACACTACTCAATTTTAGCTTTTCGAAGATCGTCAGAGGATACAAGAGTGAAACGAATTTTTTTTTAGAAGTTCGCACTCCAGAACATTGCGTACGTTTTGGCTGTGCAGGATTGCACATCTTGCTAGAGATCAAAATGTTCCAAGATAGAACCCAGCTCAACGTTCTTAGCTGCATGTTCGTTTATTGCTTTAAGTGAAATAGTGCTAATGTATAACATCGAGTGTAAGATATGGGGTAAGTTCATACGAGTTCCATATGAACATTCCATTCCAAAATGTCATACGATAATTCACATTTCTTTCCGTATGAAATTTCATATCTACACCTGGAATTAAGTTAAGTATGTTGTTTTATATTTTAAACAACATACTTTGCTTAATTCTACATTTAGATATAAAATTTCGCACCGAAAGAAATGTGGGTTGTCGTCAGTTTTAAAAAGCGGGCAAGAGACGTTTTGGAGACCCACATTCATAAATTGAAAAACCTCTTTTTTATAATTATTTTTAAACGAGTACATACCAAAAACGTGTTACATAGATTACAATATTTCTCCAAAAATGAAACACTGTATGGCGATTTGAATTGTAATTGGTTACTCTTAAATTAGTGATGCCGATTGGACAGCATCAAGGTTTCGTGAAGTTGGGATGTCATTTTTTTAGAATAGGCTCTGAAGAGAAGGGCGACGTTTCTCTTATTTGGCGATATTTCTCTGTTCTCTAAAATTTTCCAAACTGGCAACCCTAATCCCACGATCCACGAAATGACTTTCTAGAAAACACACACATTCATTATGACTTCCGACCTTTTTCCCTTTGTGTCCCTTCAAACTAAAAACCATTTTCACTCTCGGATTTTTTTTCTCTCTTCTATTCTAACTCGAACCGATATAAAAAGGTCGTTTGAGAATGCCATGGCTACATAAAGCATTTTCCGGTCTCCAACGACAGATGCAATTTCTCGTATTCACTTCATTTATAAGTCATTTGGAAGTTTTCTGGAAGCAAATTACACGGCGATTTTTTCTTATGACAATGACACCCATCAGGATTTGCTTTACGACCTGTTGCGCATTTCGATATGTTGCCAGAAATATCTTTTTAAAAAGGGTCGTTGTCACAACACAAATTATGCAAGCATATAAAAGCGGATTGTAAACAAATTCGTTTTATTGCGAAACATTTTAAATTCTTTATTCTGAATCTAAATAATACGTGTTCCATTAACGTAATTGTTCTGTAAATAAATAGTAACGGTGTTTATAGTTTTAAGTTATAACGAATAATTTATCTTAATACTATTTAAAAAAACTCATTAAAATATATTATTATTTGATTGGCAGATGACAGTAAAAATGTTTTTTTGAGAAATACGAAAAATTCTAATTTCTCCTTGACAAATACTTCCTTAGGATTTACCAGAATCTAAATTGTGATTAAGTCGCTGTCTTAAAGAGCTTTTAAAATTGACAATGAAATACGTGTAAAAATTGTACTTGTAAAGTAATATAACTATTTTCCCATTTGTTTTTATGATTCTAACAGTTTACACCACATTTGATATACATATTGATAAAGTAATTTAAGAAATCCTCTTGAAGTCAGGGGCGGTTCAAGGAACTTTTTTGACACAAGTAACTATCCTTTTGCCATACTCCCTCCCCCTCTCAAGTTTTTTTTCTTTTTTTTCAAATCCCTTCCGCGTTTTCCTTTTTTTTTTAAATCTCTTATTACAATATCTAGGGGGGGGGGGATTGTATTAAAGGAATGTATACCTTATATTATTAATCGACATTTTCAACAGAAACCAGAACTTTCCCAATCACACCCAGATTCTCAAAAAAGCTCAATTTTATGTGGATGAAAAGTTTAAAAAAATTTGCATTTGAACATAAAGTTCAAATGTGCATTCTAAATACTCGAAATCATGTGATACCTCGTTGTAGGTGAAGATTTAATAGTTTCAACCATCAATTTTCCCTTTTTTTTCCGCGCTCCCAAAACAATTCCGACGAAAGTTGACAGAATCGTCAAAACAATGATCAACAGGAGAAAAAAAAATAATAATTCGAATTGAATGTGTCGTTAAAGATTGAGGGGAGAACGGATGACGTCAGCCTACACAAAAGAGAGTGACGTCAACTCGACGGTCACGGTCAAAGCGAAGACTTCCGCGTCAATCTCTCCCTCTGCGGCGAGATTTTTCTTCTATTTATTCATTCGGGGTCACTGAAGTCCATCTTGGTGGGATTTCAATCAAGAGGGAGAGATCGTTTTCACCAATTTTACATTTTCATTTTTACCCCAAAATAGGTATTCAAATCTGCACCGCATACAAACGATGCTTGGACACTGGGTAGGACAGCCGATTTTTTTTTCTTCTTTTAGCGGTTCTGATTTCAAAACAATATAGATAGCGTTATTTCACTATATCTGAAGCCGGGTGTACGACGAGTGCCACCGCATGATGTGCAAACGCCATGCTTGGCGTCCGAGATAATGGATTGATTGGTTTACCTCCGAAACACTGAAACCAGCCAATCCAGTGTATCGGATGTCAAACATGGCGCTTACAAATGAAAACCACCAGGGCATAAAGGAGTCTTAAAGGGGTCCCGCGGCTAGATTCGCACCCCGTGACTATTAAGGGCGGCCCTGCCTGAAAATCATTAATTGAAAGAATATTTCTGTACTACAGAGATAAAGGACTGTTTCCATTTTGACGAGAGCTTATCAAAGTTTTAGGTGTCTGTAAGTTTGTATGGACATCCACACATAGCAGATAGTGTTGTATAGCACCAAGAAAGTATACCTCCATAAAAAGAATATATTGCAACCGAAAAATGAACAAAAACAGAGTGAGCGACCTTTATCTCTGAGGTAGAGATAGCTTCTATCCCGAGACGGTTCAATTCACTTTTTTGACACAAGCGAACAGGAGTTTGGAGCCCCAATTTGCACATATCTTTTTTTAAAACAATTTTGTAACTCGGGTAAATATTTTCTAATATATAAAGTTTTGTCAATAAGGTTTTTTTTAAATTCGATTCACTAAGGTGCAAAATTTGGAGGAAATCAATTGTCTGCAGGATACACTATTTACAATCAAGAATATTACTTTATATTAAACTGAATTTTTTTTAGAAACACAACTCTGCTCTTTCACAATGATTTCTGTGAAACCGTCCTCCAAATGGGTCTGCAAATTTCCGCTGTACAATTTTTAATATGAAATGAAATTCATTACGCCGTGTAAACTATCCGCGTAAACTATTAATTCCTAATTATTAAGAATAAATATCGTATTGCCATTAGTAGTTTCAAGTGGATGTAACATTTACAAACCCAGGCCCGTGCCCACTGTGCCCCTGCCCCGAGGGTACTGGACCGGACCTCAGGTTGATGTAACATTTAAAAAGGGTTGCATTTGAGTTGCAAGAGTTGATGATACAACGACAATAAAATGATTTATATTAAACAATGTCATACTAAAAATCGGCCTTCTTTCAAATAACAGTCACAACGCGAGTTTTAGTCTAATACTCAGATGCGGCTAGATCATGGGGCAGCCAGGGACCACATCACTATATTGGGCACTGGACTCACTCAAATATTTTTCCAAATAAATATTTTACCAGTTAAATTAGCTTTTTTTGATTTTACTCTGATTTTTTATGTGTTATCCATTATTTTTAATTTCATTTTGTTTCATTCTTTCTACTGTAGTCTACTATTTATTTTTATTTTAAATATGTGGCTTGGAAGAAGAAGGAACAGTGGGTGTGTTATACTTGAATCGCCCAATTCCAAAACGTTCTTTGTCCACCCTGAAAAATGAGCCCTTCACATTTTTAAATCACATTTTTTTTCGTATAAAATTTTATTTTACTCCCTGGAATTAAGCAAATCTTGTTGTTTAATGTGCTAAACTTCACACATTTGCTTAATTCCAGACGTCTAAGTAAAATTTAATTAAAAAAAGATTTAAAAATGTGAAGGGCTAGTGTTTCAAAGTGAGCGTTTTGACATTAGGCGACTCCACTTGACAGGCCTGAGAGAAATGGCTTTTCACAATTTCTCAGCCTCGTTGCAATGTCACGGTTGATTTGCAGAGTTAGAGAAACCTGGCATTGTTGGTTACAATTTCATTCAAAAATTTATAAATGAATATATTAAAAATATGTATATATATATTTGTTAGAAAAAATTGACATCGATTGTTCTTGCTCAGAGCCACAGAAATTATTTCGAATTAATTTCAGTTTTATTAAGGTTTGGATATGTACAAAAAGGCTCATAAATGGCACCACAGTTTATTCTATCAAGGTTTGAAATTAGGAGGGAAAAGCAAGACGTCAATGGCACCAGGCCATTTTTTTTTTAAGTTGCAAAAATGTTCTACTTTGGCGTCATTTTAAAATAATTGTAATTACTTAAGCAGAGCTGCCAACTGATACTCCGACATATTAGTAATCGTTGGAATTCCTTTGAATAAAATGAGAAGCATGTTTCCATTTGTACTCTAAACATATTACCGTCTTACTGACAAAATGACTGAAACATTCCAGGGCAAGTATAGGAAATAAACGTTACAGATAAAGAATGACTCATGGGTGTAAAAATACGGTCGTCAAACTAAAATGTTTATAAAAAGTGAGGCGTCAAAAATGACGACTGGGTGTAAAATGACAGTTGTCAAACTGAAATTTTTAGATGCGAAATACTAACGACCGTTAATTTCGAACCCTGACTGCTATGCTTGAATTCTCTTGCAATTCAGGTCCCTTCACTCTTCATACCTTCGAGCCGCCACTGATAATACCATCCATTATCTTCCCTTGGCATATTTCGCCTGGGTTTAGCTTAAGAAGCTTTCCAAAAAGAATGAAAGTTATCTATTACGGAGTCTCTAAAGAGAGAGTTCCATTAAAAACCTACAATTAGAATCTTTAAGAAACCAGTTTTGGGTCCCGAAACGTGTACTTCAAGTGAAAGATCCCATTTCGTCAAGTGTGCAAAGCGCGTCGGTTCCAAGATAATGTAATGGCATCCGGCGACCATTTCACAATTCAACCGGAACCTTTTCATGGTCAGAGGCAGAAAATCGATGGTTTCCTGTCGGCATTCTTGCAAACAAACAATTGTCTACAGAAAATGAGGGGAAATAATAGATTTGTTGTCCAATACCCCGGTATTCGTGGGATTGGTTTATTTTAACTTTATATTAGTCCCATGCATAACAATAAACGTAAGTCTCGAAGCAGTGTTTGTGTATACTTGAGAGCCACCATACAATGTCGATTTTTTTAGGGGATATTTAAGTTTATAAAGCGATCTATTTTACAATAGCCTTTGAAAAATCACAGTAACTATGGAATAAACTAGTAAAAAAAATGTGAATACTTAACAAGTTATTTTGGTCACAATAAGAATTTTTTTAATTTCGTTCTTTACGTTGAAAAATATTTAACCCTGCAGAGGACGGGCTGCTCTTTGCAAGGTGCATCGAATGAGAGGCGAGACGAACTGGACATACTTACTAGAATGACGCCATTTATTATTAGGGGCCGTCATTTATTACGCCGGAAAAGTTCGGAAGAACCAACAGATGATCGATTCGATCTGACGATGGAGATGAGGATGACAGAGGTTGGAGTGATTGCTTGTTTATTTTTTAATGGTGTTGTTCTCCTTCGAGAAAGTAAGGAAGCCAATACATTTCATTACGAGTGAAAAGTTATAAACATTCGTTAAAAAGTTATAAACAATATTTATCTCACGCTCTCACCTATTTTCAAAATTGTTAGCCGAGATTTTCTGAAGACAGTTACTTTAATAGTGTATCTGTGCATAATTAACCAGTAGTTCTGGGAACAGTTTTCAAAATTAATCTCGCGACCAAAAATTAAAAGAAAAATCATATAAGTCGTTTTTAATGATTTCAAATTTCAAGGAACATTCATGCCAAATTTGAGAAAATTGAACAACGCTTTTGGTCGTAACTGCGTAATAAACAAATTGAAGTGCCGAAAGGTAGAGTTAAAAGAGAGACCTCGCTAACGTTCGGTCAATATAAGACCACTTTTGGGAAAAACTAATTTCATTATCAAAAATTAAATAGTTTATGTTATTACAATAATTTAAGTTAAATACAATTACATTTTTTATTATTAAGTTAATTTACAAAAATAACATACTTAACATGCAAATTATATTTAGTGTCAAATCAGCACTTGACACTTAAATTTTACTTAATACCATAAGAAAAGGGTGGTCCTCACTCTGGCTAAGTTTCAATTTGGTGGTCTGTGGCCATATGCTGTTTGGGAATCACAGTGTGTATTATTGGCAAACTTTGCCAAAAATGGACTTGCGTGCTAGAACCGCATATGTAAATAGCATTCCGAAATATTCGACCCTTTCGTGAAAAGGCTTCCTACTTTTTAATCAAGCAGCCGAAATTGGCCAACGGGAGGGCTTCTCTCTTACGCAGGAGGAGGAGGAGGCGCCAAGAGATCTTTTATCCTCTGTCGTTGCGTGAAATCGGACGAAGGGGATTCGTGCGGAAAAGAACGTCGCGATTACGTGACGCTTGACCGACCCGTGCGCTACCCCCGTCCTCCGGGGACGCTTCTTTCCGAATTGTCTCGAAAAAATCGAAATTACCCATCTTTCCCCACCATTCATCCTTTGAACTATGAAGGCTTTTATCTGGTTTTGCAACTATCAAGAAAAAAAGGCCGCTGATTTCAGCAAATCAGAAATCAAATAATCGCTGATGTCATGTTGAGGTTCGCGAGATATAGCTACTTTTGCTTCTGTGGACTTCTTTCTGTGGTTTTTACTAGGGGGAAAAACGAGTTTTGCTTCTTTATTATGCTTTAAAATTGAAGTCAAACTTGTAGAGTGCCTATTAATATTAAAAATATAATTTTTCGAATTTAACTGATTTTGCATTCCAGTTAATGGTATTTTATTTTTTTCTTCACAATAAACAAAAATCTCTAGCTCACGAGTTCAAAAAAAAAAAAGACGCTCTCTCGTTAGACAGTTTCTTCGCTTTCTTTAAAACTGTTTTATATATTTATTTATTTGTCTTCCGGGAATGCCAATGGCTTTGAAAGAAATAACAGAAAAAGTTCAAATATTCAAAAAGAACGTAAATTTCAAAAACGAATTTGAATTGTAAATGGTTCATTTAGCACCTGTTTCAATCAACAAGAAATTTAGATATAATTATTCTATTCGACACTTCAGTTACGCCCTTTTTGCCACACGCCTTCGAAGTTTGTTGTTTTTTGTTACAGAGCATCTTCCACGTGTGGGATTGCTTCTGAATTAAGACGAAATACGGAGGCAATCGTTTTCTCCCAATGTCCCCATTTGAATATGAGGAGGGGGGGGGAGGGGTATATAGAGATCGAACGTCCTTGGGTCTCTAACTTTACGTCTGTTAAATACTTCCCACACCACACCCAACCTTCGACGTGTGAAAAAAACGACTTCGAGCATTCAAAATAGGTTTTCAAAACACACTTGTCAAAAGCTACAGAAAGTTTCGTCATTTGTTTTCCCTTTATTTTACATTATTGAACTATTGATTCGCCATGTTCTCCGTGCAGCCTTTCCATTCCCGAAAGCGAGCTTATGCTCACATTAGTGTCACAATTAGTGCCTCAGTTGAGCAATATTTGCAGTGAAACTCATCAATGCAAGTTTAGAATAATGGAAAGGGGGGGGGGGGGGGGTTGAAACAAGATATTTCCCAACTTAACGGCGTAAGGGTGCCAGCTCAGATGTTGTCCTCGTTATCTGACCATAATTCAAAATTACGAGGTATTGTTCCCGGGTCTTTCCTTCGAGATAGGCCCCGAACCGTCACCAATAGCCCGATGTGCAGCTCTAGTGCGACGTCCATCAACTAAATCAAACTTAAAGATTCGAAATTCCCAACTCTAACAGTTCTAAAAAAAAAACATAGTTCCAACTTATCGACATTTTTCAACTTTTTGATGGATTAGGTAATTCAAAAGTATTGATTTGTTGCACGCATGTTCCACACGGGAGTGGATTCTTGAAACTTTCTGTTTCCGCAATTCGCAGAAGTCGAACTTGCCGAAAGCTCCCGGTGTCCACATGACCCTGGTGCGAGCAAAATACGCAGAATCTAATGTTTTTATCGCCGTGAACTCTGTGGGAATATCAGAGTTCTCCATTTTATTCTTTAACGAACGTTTCCACGCGATTCGATGCGAGGCAAATTAAAGAGGGGGGAAAAAACCGCTGAACTCCATCAAAGAAATGTTCTGCGCTTTGTGGGTGGGCACGCTATGAGACAGAGGCGAACTCTTAGAATTTTAAAATGAGGAAAAAGCGTTCACGGAATAAGAAAAATAATGAAAAGTTCACATTGGGTAATTACAAAACGAAAATAATAATAATAAATTATTTATTCCATTATACGATTTCAATAATGATCAAATATATTCAAATATATTTTGTACCGAATGGACAAAGAAATTGCAGAAATAATTCGAAAATGACCACTCTTTTTCTTGTCATTAAAGAGCAACGACAAAAAATTGAATTATAGAAACTTATATTAAGAAATATTTCTTATATTAAGAAAAAAATATTTTTCTTAATATTAGAAAACCGTTTCATACATTTCTGTATTTCCACGTACCATATTTTGATAATAAAGATTCTAATTTTCACTGAGATTAGCGACTCCATTCCATCACTTTTTCTGATTCTCCATTACCTTCATGTGATTGGAAACCTTGCAATTGTTTATTGACAAGTTCCTTTCAAATGTAATTTTCGTATTAAACAAGGAGTTGTTGAGGATATGAACTTTAAAGTGAGTGATAGAACAAGAGGTCATGAATTCAAAATATTCAAATCCCACTTTAATAAGGAGGGGATAAAGCAATATTTTTATAATAGAGCAATAATCGACAAGTGGACAACTTTTTCAGCTAATATTGTAATTTAACAAGAATACATATTTTATTTTCATTGGGATGCTAGACTGACCCACTTTGTTGGGATTCAAATCTGTTTTTGGTCGTCAAAATATACAAATACAAATATTGACGACCAACAACAGGCTCAAGGCCAACAAGGTTAGTCCATCTAGTACCTTTTAACTATCCCCCAATGCATATCTAACTTCTTCTTAAAATCCGTTACTCCTTTACAATTAACAATATTCACTGGCAAGTTGTTCCATTTGTATATTAGTATATTTTTTTAACAAAAACATTTGTATGGTTCCCCTTTCATTAGTATAAATATATATCGTAAAAATAAATTTGTAACAAAATACTTTAGATCAGTACTAGAAAATTTCAACAATAACCAGTAACTCTGTGTGGATATGTTAAGTGGAACATAGCGACAGTATGAACAAAAAAGTTGACCATTTCAAAATTAAAAATTGGAGGCGACCATGTCATTTCCGTCAACCCGAAATATATTAAAAAAAAAAAGGGCTAATGCCCACACTGAGACAAAGCAGAAAAGCCCAACACAAGAAGATGGAAGTTCCTAATTCAGTTCATTATGCAACCTAAGGTTAGAGTTACATAACCAGTTATCACCGTGTTTACTCAATGAAAGGTAACGCATCTCTTCATTTGCCAATGAGGATCGGTGGTGTTTACAAACCAATCTCGTATTTTTCTTGGAACTGAAATGTTGTTGTTGGAGATCCTTTCGGGACTTCATCTATCGGACGGACGATTGTTTTTCGGAAGCAAGTCACGCTTTAATAGCTGTTTTTCTCACAGGCCAGAACAGCTTTTGAGTTTTCTAAACAACGAGAGCGACGAACGGATGAAGATTTCCAATTTAAACCATTTTAAGTGGCTTTTTTTTTAACCCTAGAGGGCTCGCACTGAGCCTGGCAGGTTCAATCCAATGAAAGAATTGCACCGAGTATGGCAGCGCGAACCCTCCAACAGACTTTTCTGTTTTCTGTTATCTCATCAAGGCTGCACGGACGTTATTAGCATGCGTGGCATTTAGCAGATGTCTCTATGATTGGCGAATGCAAATCATTTGATTTGTATTAACCAATTACTGATAACAATGTCAGAGTAGTGAGGGCCAAAGGAAAAACATTTGCCGAGTCAGTTTGGTAGAGTAATTTTTAATTTGTGTAAGGCGATTGTTGGGCTAGCCTGGAGTCTATGTTTCCTGAACTGATTTATGTTTCTGTAAACATAGATCAGTCTAGCTCCAGACTAGAAATTTAAAATATTTTGATGATGATGACAATAGTGCAAATTAGTGAGGATATATTGTGTTTTATCTTTTCAACATTGCTTCCTTTGGGAAACAATATCTGTGTAAAAGAAGTTTGCAGTAACGTAAAGCCGTTTGCACAAAATACGAAAAAAGAGGGATTTTAAAAGATTTAGATATTTCGTACTTTTTGCTCCAAAACACCTGTTGCCTAGACATGCTGCAGAATATTTAGCTTTCCTACATTTCCTTTAACATGCGCGGCCTCCCTTTTTTGAATGAGTCGGCATTCCGGGATTGTTATTAAATCGTCCGCTTAATGTGTGATCGGTGACTCACCTTCCTTTTGAAAAGAAGTGTCGCGTGCCAGGGGCCATGTGGGTCAAACGGGCGATAAAAGACATTTTATTCCAAGTGGAAAAAAAGAACAATGGGCGTGTCATTAACCGCTTCCTGTCACTCTCTCTAACGAGAGAGAGAGAGAGAGAGAGTTGGCAGCGTGGAGAGGCTCATTTTCTTCCGTATGGTTGACACACGCTCATTGGGAAGGATTGGGCTGACACTCGACAGCATTTATTTTCCTATTATTGTTTAACGTTTGGATGAAGGGGGGAAACAACAGCCGAATGCGAGATGGAACTTGTGGGCTGAGTGTTCGTTTTCTAAGCGCGTCTAATTATTCAAATGAAACGGAAACACTCAATTTTAGTTGTTATTTAGAAACCGAGTTAGTACGAGTTCCGCGATTATAACTTGTGCCTCTCTAAACAGGGGAAGGGGGGACGCGTGTTCCGTTGAGCCGCTCTCTTCAGCCCGAGACACACGCAAACGCCGGATTTCTAAAAGACTAGTTTTCATAAAATGGAACGAAAGAAAAATTTAACTGAAATGCGATTTTCTGTTTAAAAATATTAAAATGTCAATTATCATCTCCGAGGGAGGCGGATATATTTACCACGACGGATGTTTAACTGAAAGGGGTAAGAAAGGGGGTGGAAAGAATGAAAAATCTGCAGGAACAAAAGACATCAGAACTGTGTGACGCCAAAATCGTCCGAAAATTTCGTTCTGGAGGGGTGGGGGAGGATCCATAACTTCACGTAACTAGATAATGGACGTCGGCTGACAAGGATTTAAAAAAAAAAAAATTATAGTAATTAACATTTCCAAGACTTGCAGATAAACATTCATTAATATCCGCAACACATATTCAAGTACCATATTTAATATTTCTATGGCGTAGATACCTTTTACACGCGACGAATCTTAACAAGTCAGATAGAAAAAGAAAGAGACTTTCCCGGGCACTGACGAATCGTATGTTCATCTTATACATATCAACGGTTTATTTAAAACAAATTATGCATAAAGAAACATCTTTAAAAAAATACTTCTAAGGTCTATTTAGAACGTGGTTTTGTAGCTGGACTGGTAGCGCGCAGGACTTCAAATGAATAGGTCGCGGGTTCGAGTCCCAACGGGGGTTACTCATTTTTATTAAAATGTATATGTTTCAACAGATTCCTCCAGCAAACGCGGGGCCAAACCGATAGTATTCCGAGGTACGAACCTTGCACGTGCGGTACGAGACATCAGAGCGTAGCCACACATGCAAGAGGGCTTTTCCCAGTGGCGTACGCAAGAGGGGTCATGTGTGTGGATGGGGTGGAGATACAAGAACCCCATTTATTGATATGTAGAAAATCACACATTTTTTCTCTTTGGTTTGATTTGTTTAATTAACGTCGCACAAGAGCTGCGCCAGGGGTACCCACAGGGGGGGATCATGGCGCAATGTGCGCCATCAGAATTTTTAGGGGGGATTTTTTTTCATGTCGTTTTGACTGAATATGTTTTTAAAATCATTAAGGGTTTAACGACGGAAACTTAGGGGACCTAAAAATTTGGATTTTTCAAAGCCCCATAACTCCATGGGGGGATAATCCTAAGGATATAAATGGCCTACCATTCGTAATAAATAGAACAGTGGTTCCCAACCCGTGTTCCGAGGATCATTGGTCGCTCAAGAGTCGAGAGAGGGTCCAAAGTAATCCATGAAACTTTTTTCCAATAAAAAAAAATTTTTTTTTGCTCATCTAAAACAAAAAAGGCATTGTTTTAGAATGTTAACTTTGTTGTGCCAAAACAATCTTATGCGGAAAGTACAATTTTCCCCATGAAATAAATAACTTCTGCATTTGGCACCCCATTTTTATATTTTCTGCTTTGCCTCAATTCTTATGGATTTTAACCTAAAATGAATTATTTTTCATATTTCTTCAAGGAATTTGTTGTCCTCATTGTGACTAAACACGTATTTTGGAAAGAAAAATGAAATTGCAGCTTTGAAAGTGTATCTTTAATATTTATCCACATTTCTAAAAGTTAAGCTGTTTTACCCAAGAATATTGATGAAGTTCGTGAAACAATGTAATTTGAAATATCATCATTAATATTTGAAATCAAATAAATGCACAATTTTCTATAAACTCCTTATCAAATCAGATTTTTTTTTAAAAAAATTAAGCAGTTATTTTTGAGTCTATTAATTTATTTTAAAACATAATATTTAAAGTCTTAGTTACATTTAGTTTCAGAATTACACATATATATGGAGGGGCAAATTGGCATAGGTGGTTCGATTTCTTTTATTTTTTTAAATTTTGAAATGGCCATTTTATTAATCAACATTCACTTTCGTATTTGTTCTTAAAAGATGTTTATATCGTTGTTTTCGGAATTTAAACAGGTGTTGAATTTTTTTGCATTCGCTGCTGTGGTGTTGCAACACTCGAAATATCATTAGGCCGGGCGCATGTTTTTCGTTTTGTCCCAAAATGACATGAATACAAATGGCGGAGGCCGAAATACTGATTTGCGTTATCTGTAAGTTTAAACAATTTCTGTCGCTCCACGGCCACTAGATCTCGTTCATGCATTGTATCATAAACAAATGTAAATGAGGAATTGGTTCTTGAAGACACAAAAATAGCAGATGCAAGTGTGAATTGTAATTATATAAATTTCCAGAACTCCTTATTGTAATTAAGAAATTACCGTCCGGTTTACTTTTAATTTTAAACATAGATTTCTTCTGTAGTAAGAAGGATCTCCGCCAAATTTGAGGAATTTAAACCGAAAACTTACAAAAAAATATTAGATTAGTTTTCAAAAATAATTAATTTAATGTATTTTCACACAAATTGATTAACTTTTTAATAATGATCCGATTTTCTTAAAATTTTATTGGAAAAATGCTTGCAATAGTAGAATACCATATATCAAAAGAAAACTCAATGAAATGGTTTTTCCCTATTTTTTACTAGGAGTACTGGAAAAAAAGTGTGAAAGTAATAAATTAAGTAGCTCCTGTAAGCAAAACGATTCAGTGTTTTCGTAAACAGAATTAATTCTGTCTCTGCTACAAAACGCAACTACGCGCGCCCATTTTTTCAACCTCTGATATTTAATGTGACACATGTTTATTTCTGAACTTCGAATGAAATCGCTGAATGGTACAGTTTTCCAGCTGACGCTTATATTACGATGTGGGAACACACGATGTTTAACACATAATTTGTACATTAATTAACCAAGTGTTATTAAACACGCGAATTTGGCGGGAAAAGGTCGATCGAATTGTTGTGACTGTGATTCTATCATATCTAACGTCAGCCAAGTTCATTAAGAAGTTATTTTATTTTTCGGTCGTAAATATAAAGAAAGCATATGACTAGACAGATTTATTCATAAACTTCGTCACTCAACAATAACCAATAAGAGAATTGGCGGGAAACGATCAAGTCTTGTTAAGAATCTAATGAAGCTATAGAATCATTAGCTAATACGATGCTTTTGAAGGATTACACTAATATTTATGTGAGAAACAATCCTTTATTAAATCATTTATCCTTTTTATCAAAATAATTAAAAATCCAGAATTTATGAGACATGAATTTTGAAAAGTAATAAATGTGTTAAAGTACAATAGAATATTTTTTAGAGAGTTTCTCATCCCCAATTCTTCAGGTTTCTTCATGGTAAGATATATATTTTTAATATTTTTTTTTCTTTTTTAATGAGATACTTACAGTATATGATTTTCGATTGTTTACATTTATTTAAAGGCATTGTTCATTGATTGAATCATTAACTCAAGTATAAAATGTATAGACATACAAGCTGTTCTGCATTTATTTATCTCATCCAAATGTATCTCTTGATTATCTCGTAACTTATTTAGAAAATGTAAAGATTTGTGTGGATTCAGTTGAATATTTGAGCTTCCAATTAAGTTATATGTTAACTGGATTTGATGGGGGTGGGGGGGGGGGAGAAGATTGGGGAAGGGGGGGGGGGGATTTGCGCCATTAGACTTGGGGGGGATGGGCACCCCTGAGCTGCGCAGTAGGCTATTGGCGACGGTTCGGGGCCTATCTCGAAGGACAGACCCGGGAACGATGCCTCGTATTTTTGAACCATGGTCAGATGACGAGGACAACACCTGAGCTGGCACGCACCCGACGCAACCTCAATAGGCGTCAGGACATTGGATCCCGATCAGATTTATCGTGCACCAGTTCCGGAATACACGCCAGTATAATTTGTTGGATGTTCTGGGCGACTTTCTAGTATTTTTGTGGCGAAACTGGCAACCCTCCGATCGCAAGATCACTACTTTTTTACTTTTCTTTGTCAAGTCCATCGCACGGATTCGAACCATCAATCCTCTGATTAGTAGCTGAACCCCTTTATCCACTGAGCAACTGGGGCTCACATTTTTTTTTTCTATATTAAAACAATATACATATACTTTGAAGAAGGGAGGCAGGGGCTATGAACTTTCCTTTAAGTCATTCCTTACATCTTTTTCTTGTACGCTATTTGGCTTGATTTACAAAATTCAGTGATATAGACACATCATTCTTAAAAAATATTCTCGAAAACTGAAAATATCTTGCATATTATGTTTAATACATATATCGAAATTAATATTATAAAAAAATTTAGAGGTTAGGATAAATGATTGAAAAAATAGCAATAACAAAAAAAAATTGCTAGGATAGAATCATTTTAATGCACTTAGTGTCCAGTTAAATAGACTCACCAACTCAACAATTAAATCGAATATTTCAAGGAATGTAAGCACTAGCGATTTTCGTAATTGTAAAGTTTTATATTCTTATAAGCTTAAGTAATTTTTTCTACAAAAACATTTTTATATATATTTCCACAAAAATACTAATCTATTTTAATGAGATGATTTTATGTTGCACCCAAAACCTTATATTTAATAAATATTGTAAAATGGAATAAGTGAAAGTACAAATGCTAGAAAAGGGGGGGCAAGGAAACATTATTTAAACGAAGTACAATGTTCTTGGTGAAAATATAGCGACAAGCAACTGAACTCACCTGCAAGGTACAGCGGTAATCGGACATGATAATCACATGACTGTCTTTTCCTCCGACGCAAGAACGAAAAAAAAACTCGCGCCACTGAGAGCAACACCGAAGGGGCGCAACGGTTAAAAGGAGGTCAGGCCCCTGTCGCTTAGCCGAGCCCTCTGTGGAAATCGGTCATTATCATCTGCGAGCGTGGGCGAGATCTGGCGAAACTGTCTTTTTTGTCGGAATAACAATATCCCCGCGACGAGCTCTTTTCAATGGGGAAAGAGACGATGTTTGTCAAGCGCCGAAGGAGACAAGTCGCGGTGAATGTTTCCTTATTTAAAATAAGCGACTTTTGTGTGGAGCTTCTTCTTCGTCCTCTCTTGGGTTTCGTAAGGGAGGGAGATGGGGTAACTTTTCTTTTAACGGTCCGTAACGAACATTCGACTTTTTTTTTTATGTTTGGTTATTCCCACGGCTGTTACGTAGTCGTTTGCATGTCAAACAAGTTAATTAAATAAGAACATTCGAGTGTGGTGAGATTGCACATCGTTTTCCATTCTCCTCTTCTAAACCCACTAGTTAAAGCGCGTTTCATACAACTTCGATTCCAAAGTCATAACATTCCACTTAAACTGAACCACTTAAACTGATTAAACTTTCCACTTAAACTGATTTGAACCGAATTCTACTTAGACGTTTTGGTGATGATTTTTTATGTGTGTCGAATGTACTACGAATTCGCAGAAAATATTTAGTAATAGACGTTTTATAATAAACTTTTATGTAAATTGAGAATTTAAAAAGTTGTGACTATTTGAAAACTCTCGAAACGGTAGTGCGAATAATTAAAACATTCAAATGAGCGAATATACTGTTACTGTCGTATATTAGCTTAAAAACCTCCCGCCATTGCCGAATATATGACACTATATTCGCTCATTTGAATGTTTTAATTCTTCCCACTGCTACATCCTACATCCTTAGGTGTTTCCTATTCATTTAGGAAACTTTTGTACTTTAATTATTGTCAAGTTACACCCCATAAGAATGTAAATCCCATATTGATCCACTTTCCTCTACACGATGGTATGTCATTTATCCCCATAGGATGTTTCCACGTGGAGTTATGAATCGGAATTGTATACTGCAGTTGGTCGATACTCCACCTCCACTTGACACAAATATCAAAGGGCGGAATGGGTTATTAAAAGGTCTGTTTCAAACGTCACACCTCCTGTACACGATAGCATGCATTTCCATAGGCTAACTCCACACAATTTAAAGAATTTGCCTGGTGTTGGATTTCAGTACACGATTCCTTGAGGCGAGGTACCCATACCGATTGCTTAGACGTATTCAGCACGTAAAAACTAGTACTTGTCCCTCAGAAATACTTTTATAAAAAAAAAATCCTCTAAGCGCGTGGGCCCTTTAAAAGCGTAGAGCCCAGTGTAGTGGCACGTGTCGCACACCCCTAATGGAGACCGTGGATTAATTTGCTTGCAAGTTCGATGTTCATTTGGAAGAGAGAAACAAGTCACGTCCGTGAAATGTCACGAATTATGGAACTTTTTTTGCAGTCGTGATTCTGACTTGCCGATTTAATTTTATTCTTTTTACCAAGGGACTGTACGCAAATGTCAATTTTTAATATGTTTCATACAAATTTTAATTAAACTTTACATGGTCATCCAAGATTTCTTACTTTATTTTACCATTATTCAACCATTTTATATTTGCAAAGTTTAAAGAAATAATAATTTTTTTAAAAGTGGGATATAAGCGATATAAATGGCAAAATCTTCATGGGAAGTCCTATTGATCTACAACCTACAGGGGAAACGTATCCGTGCCTCAGAGCCAGACGAGCCTAAGTCCCATTTGGGCAACTTTGCAGAAGAGGGGAAAAACTGAATCCTACGCTCAACTAAGGCATTGTACTTTGGATTTTATAGCTCTTAAATATAATTTGAGCGAATTTTGAAGGTATGATTCGATAGAAAATGAATTTGTAATATATAATCTCCAATAAAACAAACATCGTCAACTTTGGACTTTTTTTGACACAGATATTTGCCTGCCTAAATATGTCAAAATTAACATTAAAATATCCACTGAAGAAATAAAAAAAAATATTCTTGATATAATAAAATACATGAAAAGGGCCAACAATGCCTACTTTCATGTGCCCCTTGACCCCGGCGCTGTAAAGCAGTTTAATTGTATAGAGGATATCCCACAAAATTATTTATGACTACATATGTCGGCGTTCAAATGTTAGGGGGGAGGGGGGGGGGGGCAAAGAACATTAGTGGGTACCCTGTATATATTAAAATATATCAATATTTTTTTTTATCGAACTATTTGTGAAAGGTGCATGTAATATTTCTTGCATCATTTCACTCTTAGAAATAACAAATTTTTTAGCATTCTGCGATCGTCATGGCTACTTTCGTCAATTTTGACAATAATTTCGTTATTGAATCGCTAATTTTTGACGAAATTAGAATCTTCAAATTTTTTACGAAAATAATTTACTCAGATTCTTTTCTGGTAATTGTGGTTCTTATATGTATATTTCCTCATTTCAAACGAGCTCTTCTACCACAGTAGATAGTGTGCAGGACTTCGGACCAAGATATCCCAGGTTTTATACGAGTCGATGATATTTATTTAATACAGTCCTCATTTTAGACAAAGTAAATTCCGTGATAAAGACGCCAAAAAAATTTCCTCAGTTTGGCAAAATATCGGAGCAATTAGCAGCGTCTATTTCATCAGAAATGATGACAATTTCTTGAAAAATGAGCATTCATTTCTATTCAAATCATCCATTGCAGCTGATTTCCTTCCACGACCACCTAAAGAACTTTTTATTGCCACCCAAGACAATCGCAATTAAATCGAGGAACAAAAGACACTTCTGATCTCCGAAATCCACTCTGCAATGCTGCCCTTTCAGAGAGGAGGAGGTCGTATTCTTGTGGGGGTTCTTTTGATCGGGCGGAACCTCGGATGCCCTTGCTGACCCAATGGCCCAAAGTGTGGATACGAATGAACGAACTCAACCGAAGAGCAAACTGAAATCCAAGGCGCCACCTCAACATCAGTACTACAATGGAACCGGTGTATTGACTTGAATGATTTTTGCTAATAATCATTAAGGAGTTCATGGTTTGTACCTCCAGCCTCGTTTAACATCCAAAAATGGTGTGTTTTTCATCCAGTGCATGATTTAGAAATTATACGCTACCAGCTGTTTGGCCCCGCAAGGGGGCAAAAAAATTGAGTATTCCGCATCGGGATTCGAACTCGCGACTTATCGTTCCAAAGTCCACTGTGCTACCAACTACACTGAAATGGCACGTTCTACGTAAAACTTTGAAATGTTTTTTTTTTAAATATGTCTTGCTTAATAATTCTTTTAAACGCATTTTTAAACAAACTGTTAATATTTTATGCGATGAACGTACGATTAGTCACTGCTTCGGGAAAATCTTTCTCTTCCGATACCTCACTTGTTAACATTCGTTTCGTGTAAGAGGCGCCAAAGGTATAGAAGGCAATACTACAGAAATATTATACATGATTAAATTGAACTAACTTTAACTTTTAACATCGGTTTTCGAGCTATAGGGTGAGGATCTGATTACTGAAGAGGTCTGTAAAGTCCGGGTTCACATTTTGCATTGGAGCCGCCACAGATAAAAAAAAACCCGAGAGAACATGTTCCTTACAATTGAAGAAAAGAATAATATTGTAAATTTTAAATATTGTTTTTCAATCACGTTCTTTAATTTGCAGCTTCATTCTGGCAATTAAACCCCAACAAAATCTCTAAATGGAAACAAATGAATGGCTTTCATCCTCGGGGCAACTCATATAAAAGAGGAGGGGGAAAACAGCCCCAAATTCAAAGCCGTATTTTAATCGAATGCGCGTTTCAAAAACCACAACTGGGGGGGGGGTCCCAAATTGGCTTTCACCCTCCCTCCCTCCCTCCACCGCCAACACGAAACCTGGTCGGAGAAGTCAACGACGCAAAACGCGGGGTCAAAAAACAGAAAAATAAACGGAATTAATTTTACGAATGTGAGGATTAAACGTTGGAAACCAAAACAGCCTCTACACATTCAAAACAAATCTCCGAATGAAAATAATGGGTTTGCGCTGGATGGTTTACGAAAGGTCAGCCAACTGCGACCGTATAAAGTGTAGAGTGCACTGGGTTCCATTTTAAAATGTATATTCGCCTGTAAATAGAAAATAATAATAAGTTATCTTGACAAATGGTCCTCTGACTAATAAGCCTAAAACAATGGATGGTATTCCTCACTTCAAGTCTTAAACGTTTTGCTAGGATGTTTTCTGAAGTTCAGACTTCAAGGTATCATTTTTGTTCGTCTTGAAATGCTCTTCCAACTTGTTGAAGCTGTCCATGCCGCAATGGATTAGAGTGATATTTTGAATCCATAGGAAAATCATCACTTACCACTTCATACAATTTTCTCGCAAATTGATTAAACTGTCGACTAGTCAAATGAAATTATAATACTCGTTGTATTACAATTTAAGCACGCACTTGCCAAGAGCCGTCAATTAGAGCTGAAGTAACAACTGTTAAACCGACCAGTGTATGCCCACAATTTGACAAATCCAAGGTCAGCGGAATGAGTGAATGACAAACCTGGTCGACGCGACTCAGGCCATAGGCTGATTCCCCCTGGAGTTATGGGGCGTTAAAATATCAACGCTTTTCGTGTCGCTCAAGTTTCTGTCTCGATTTTAAAGATGGATTCTTGTCTATAAAGGAGAGCAGAAGTTTTTACAGAACGGGCTATGATGTTGTATAGAGGATTTGTAAATTTATCGTGGTTATTTGTCTTCATGTCGGTCGTGATGTATAAATTCGGAGAGTGAGGTGATGGAACTTGCGCTCTGTTCATATAATTTATCCATGGTTCTGTATTGCGAAGCAGATATTCCGTTAAAAGTCGCAGTAGTCTAATGTAACAGTGCATTTAATAAAAATGTGTTAGATATTTGCAAGAAGTAAAATAAAAATGAGAGCTCATGTATCTAACCAAAGAGGCCGTGTTCCTGGATCTTTCCTTCGAGATAGACTCCGAACCGTCCTCAACAGTGCAGCTGTAGTACGACGTTGATTCCACCAACCGACCTCTTACTACTCATGGATCATCATTGACACTGTTGCTATTTCGCATCGTCAAAGCGCGATTACTCAATGCAGGAGGTTCAAGAGATCAACGACCCCCCTACACAGGTGAGGAAAAAGTGAGGGGGGATGGAAGAGCACACAGAGGTTCAGGGACATCCCCCCCCCCCCCTCCCTCCCCGAAAACACCCCTTCAAGGCCACGGCCTTCTGTTGAGAGTGCCTTGCGCACCTGCAAGAAGGATGCGCAATTCATAATTTCTTCTTCTTCTTCTCGATGATGGTGAGGCCGATCGGCCAGCGCATCTTCTTCCTTCCAATGGGGCACCGCCCAGAGATATTCCGTCAGAGGTATTTATGGAGGACTTTCTCTCCTCTCTCCATCAATGCCACCGCGCCAAGGACGACGCTGACCGAAGAGAACACCTCCGTTTGAGAGTTCGCTTCTCTTTGGAAAAAGAGAAGCGGTTTTGTTTACTTGATGGAAAAGATACGGGCTGAACAGCCACCGCTGTTTACAAACTTCATCACCACATCATTATTTCTATCAAAAGGATCCCTTTCAATCTTTTTTTTTTAACGCGATGAATCTCAACAAGTGGGGTATCAAAAGATAGGGAAATACCCGGAGCACTGACGAATTGTACGCTCGTAAATATGAACGGTTTGTTTAAAAAAAAAGTTTTTTTTTAATTATAACATAAAGGAACCTTAAAAAAATATTTCTACTATCTAGCTAGAACGTGTATTTGTAGTTCGGTCAATAACACGTAGAATTTGGGAGCAATAAAGGTCTGGGGTTAGAGTCCTGATGGCGCCACTTATTTTGTTAATGTATATGCCTTGACGAGTTCCCCGGCAACGCTGGGCCAAAGCCATATAATTTCAATATATTGAGTGAATGAATCACCCCAAAATAAAGAACCCTTCTCGAAATAATTGTATACAAATAATTCTCTTTTCATTATTAAGTCATTAATTATGTAAGTCATTTAAACTTTCAATAAATAATAATTTTATTACATTTTTCCAGTCTGGACCCCTTTTGAAATAAAATGAATTGGAACATTATTAAGAATCTGCCTATTAACATATCAACAATGTTAAATATATTGCACTTAATTTTTATCTTTTATAAGCTTCGGAATTGGAATGTTATTATTTTTTCATTGGAATGCGTTAAAAGGATTTTTATGTTACAAAAAAAACTAGGAATATTGGTCAATAATTCGATTTTTATAGTTTATGTATAGATTTTCCATTCATAAAACAATTATAAGTTTGTTTTTATATTCAAACAAATGGACTGTTGGACTTAATTAAATCACACAGAAATGTATTTTTTTGCTAAAATGTACGTCATTAAACCAGGTGAATTGAAAAAAAAGATCGAGATGAAATCATAAGTTTAACAATGTGTAATTAAATATTTGATTTATTTTTAATATTGAAAGATTTTTTTCTAATATCGAAAGATTTTTTTTTTTTCTAAATTGCGAGTTTATTTTTTTACAGCAACATTTATCAGTAAAGCAGAAATGAAGATTGAAATGCGCATGATGGGATAATACTGTATAATTTTATTGAGTTACACGTAGATTTACATTTTTAGATATAGTTAAAACTTTTATTTGAAATTTTGGTGTATAAATATATTTTGGATAACTCTATTAACAATATATTCAAATAAGATGTTATAAGTTTTTAATGGTAAAATTCTTATTAATATTAAAAATTATTTAAAAAGTTAAAAAAATCCATTAATTTAAGATGGATTCAAAATCTGTTTTACTTACAAAAAAGTGTGAATTTCTTTTTTTAGACAATGAATATTCCTTTTAATTGATAACCTTTTCACTAAAGTATATTTCGTACTGTGGGGGTATTAAGTGTCCGGAAAAGAAATATTTTGAGAATATTTGGCGAACCTCGAAAGGTTGCCAGTCTAGGAGATGTGTTTTGCGCAACTCACCTAGCGACGAGAGAAAATACTGTTTCAGCCTCAGTCCTGTTAGGGCTTTTTTCTTGAACACACTTTTCATGTTGACGTCAATTTTATACGTTATAATTTTAACGTCTGATAACCGCAGTTTAAAATATATGTCAGTATAAGCAGCAGCAGCAGACATACCAGAAATTAATATTTTTCTGGATTGATTGGTTTGGTTTTTGTTAATTAATGTCGCACTAGAGCTGCACAGTGGGCTATTGGCGACGGTTCGGGGCCTATCTCGAAGGAAAGGCACGGGAACGATGCCTCGTATTTTAGAACCATGGTCAGATGACGAGGACAACACCTGAGCTGGCACCCAACGCCTTCAATAGACGTCGGGACTTTGGAGACTCCGATCAGATTTATCGTGCACCAGTCCCGTATACAAGCCGTTCATTTTTTGTGGATGTTCTGGACAACATTCTAGTATTTTGGTAGCGAAGTTGGCAACCCTGCGATCGCAATATCACTACTTTTTACTGTGCTTTAGTCTAGTCCATCGCAAAGTTTGAACCGGGGAACCTAGGATTCCCTGCTGACGCCTTAATTCACTCGGCCACGGAGGCATTTTTCTGGATAGAAGTTTATTTATAAAATAAAAATTAATGCTGGCAATAACGTTCCGGTACGCCGGAAAGGCTCCCAAAACGTACCGGTACGCGAGCGGCCCTTGGTCAGCTGTCCCATTCGCACTTTCAAGACGACCCCTTGCAACAAAACGTCCATTAAACAGTGATGTTATTGAGACGGACACAGAGGATCGTCCTTTCTCTTCGTTTGGTAATGAAACGGGCACCTCCTCCTCCCCTCTCGACTGCCCGTGGAAGAGAGTGAGGTCATCTATCTGCAGTGTGCATTAGGAGAGAGAGGGGGGAAAGGTGTTTCAGCATAATAGGTTGCGTAAAGGCCGTCGACGACAAACATCCTTCGCGGCGCCTCGTAATTGTGGTGAGCAGCGTTGTACACTATGCTCTTTCTGGCTGCGGCTGAACGAAGGTTTCTTGCAAGTAAAAGCAGTTCCTAAAACTTTCCTAAAAAAAGGACAATAATAAAAACGGAACTTTCTAAATCCGTTAACGAAGATGGATCCCAATGCAAAACTACAATGTAGTGCGAATCGCATATAACTCACGCGGCGGCAGTCAAAGCGTTAAATACACGAGAGAGACGATTCCAGTTTCCATTGAACACTACCTCCTTTTTTAAATTTTCAACGTGATCAAAATATTGAATATATCGAAATTCTTGCAGATGATTTGATTTTTTTTAAATATCTCACAGTTGACATTATTAATATAGAATTGAATCGAATGTAAGAGGTGTAAAAAATTCCCCAATATCTATTAAAAAATTACAATTTTTTTTGGTAATTGTTATATTTTGTTTTAGCATGTAAGTTTACTATGTTTTTCTATGTACAATTCGCCATGGATTTAGGGTCTTTTTAGCATTATATTGGATTTATGGATATTTATTGTCGTAATAAGGTATAGTTTTTAAGGACAAATAGGAGAAGCTAAAAAAAACAACAGTTTGTGGAGTTATGGCTTTTTAAACTTATGACAGCAGAATTGGGCAGTCATCCATTTTGCTTAGAATATCCTGAAATTGCTTTGGAACAGCATTTATGTCACGGAGTTATGTCAGAATAGATCACCGTAAAAACGTAAAATTGTGTTCTATCATTTTACTCAATGTAGCTGATTTTAAAGACTCCGCATGTCAAAATCATCACACACACATGCCACTGTATCTTCACTATCTACGCGCCAAGGGGATATTTTTGATGATTTTGTTTCCGGAATAACTTATAATATGCCAAATCCAAAAAAAAAAAAAAAAAAAAAACCTCGGGAACATTTTATATATGTTAGTTTCTAAAATTTTAAATTTATTACATCGTAATCGTTAAAATCTGTAACATAATCTAAACTATTCTATTAAATGGATTATTTTATGTATATTTGTTCAATTTGAATTAACAGTGCTATTTGCTGTTTGTAATGTACCTTGTGTCCAACTTTCTGACTATTTTGTGCGTACATGTAATTTTATTATGTGTATTTTATGATAGATTTCGCGTATATATACTATATTTTATGACAGATTGTTTTTCAAGTCGAATGTAAGAACTATTTTCTAAGTCTTTCATAATATTAGTTGGTTAGTTGAATTAACGTCGCACCAGACCTGCACAGTGGACTATTGGCTCCATTTTCATAAATTTTACAGGAGACGCCAAAAACTATTGGCGGTTACGTATTTTTGCATCTAAACCCATCACTTTGAATGCATTTTTAGACTGGATTAAGACACTTTTGGTCAATACCACTTTGTAAGGTGATGTAGTTCCTTGAAAACTTGTAAAACATTAAAAAACAAAAAAAATTCCGAAAGTAGTGGATCTATTTGGTTTTAAAAATAGACGGCTTATATATATATGTTTACGATTACCACGGTGGGGGATGAATGTCAAAGTAATGTTTAAAATTTAAATTTTAATTGAAAAATAACAAGGAACATTAAGGAATTTTATAATCACTCTTAAACATTGAAAGTTAATTTAAATATGTCCGAATATTTTAACGTTCTTTGATGTCTCCAAGTTGCTGTAGAAAATAAGTTCCAGTCAAAGGGAAATTTTCAAAACAGCTGATAGAAATCTTTGATTCGAAAAACAGTGCTGACTATTAACATTAACGTCACACTGTAAATAATATTTTATAAAATAATATCACACTATATTTTTTTTATAAGAACTAAAACTACACGCTAGGCTATTGGCGACTGTTCAGGGTCTATTCCGTAATACTACCTCGTAATATTTCAACCCTAGTCGGGTGACGAGGACAACACCTGAGCATAAAGTCAAGTTTTTGTTAACAATTTTGTAATTCAGATTTATAGTTCCTATTATATTGTGCGTCTCATTTTTTCACGCGGATTTTTACTAAACATTTAATATTGCAATTCCTATCTGTTGATTTCTTATTAAAAAAAGACCAATTAAATAAAATCGTTGATGATGTGTAACAGTAAAAAAAAGCATTCTCTATTTTAATTTGTATCCATTAAAATTAATAGAAAACAATCCGCACAAAAGCTCTTACGAAGACCTTAAAAATGTCCTCAAACGATCTCTCTTCAAAACTAAGCATTGTTATTATTCATACCAGGGACTATATTAACGGGTAGTCGTGGCTTCATTGGCAAGTCAAATTAAAAATGGACAGTCATAAATTTGAAATAGGCAGTCGTAAAATTTAACAAATTCGTAAAAAAAAAAAATACACATAACAATAATAAAAGAAACGCACAATTGAATACATTTCATGTCTGACGTTTTCATTTTCGAACGTTTACTTTTGATTTTGTCACCACGCTTGGGCACTGGGCAGTCCTTAATTTCTTGAGCAATAGAGCAGGGTATGAGCGAATACAAATTTAAATAAAAAAAAATATTCATTGGGGTGCACCAATCGCATGTGCATCGCATCAATATTGTGATAAACATTATTATAAAAATATAGTTTTAGAGTCACAGAAAATGTCGACAAATCCAAGTTATTTCGGAAGCTTTTTACTCAAATTAGTCTAAAAATAAACGAATCTATTCAAGATCACTTACCTTTTCTGTGAGGTGCTTTATGTACGATTTACAAGACGATCCATCGTGACTCATGTTTCCGCTGAAATCTTATAAAATCTGTTTTCCAACGCAGGTCATCTGCGCCCCCTCTTCCTTCGAATGTATCCAAAAAAAGCTCACACGAGAGACGGCATCGCTCGGAGTTTACGGCGGCAAAAAAGGTATTCGAAAATATAATATCGTTCTATTCCACCTGCTGCAGGTTCTGCCACCGCAGATCGTCTGCTCTCGAGGGAACCTGACCTTCAAGTTAGTAGTGAAAGTGGTGGCAATGAAGTGGAAATTCTTCCCCCCCCCCCCCCCCCCCCTCTCTCCCCATCATCAACAATTCCTTCCTTCTGTTTTTTTTTTCTTGGGGAAAAGGATGAAAATCGTTCTTGGCTGACCGGTTCCAAACCAGACATTCGACGGATTTTCGAAGGTGGAAAAAAAAAACTACTCCTTCTCGGAAAGGTGCGATTGTTTGGTTTGTTTCAGTGGGTCCGAAATATTACTCTGTTCTTTTACACCTGTTATTTTTTTTTTTAAATGACCGGGGCGCAGCGGTATGTATCCGGCTCGCAATCGCAAGATTACGAATTCGAATATCTATAGGTGGATCTTGACAAATTGTAACGATCTCGTGATCGAAACTGACTGGTGTCGGGGGGGCTAGTGCACATTAAATCTAATTGTGATCCAATGCCCTGACGCCAATTGTGGTTGCGTCGGATGTCAGTTAAGGTGTTAATCTCCTCTGACCATGGTTCAAAATTACGAGGCATTGTTCCGGGTCTTTCCTTCGAATTAGACATCAAACAGTCGCCGATAGCCCACTGTGCATCTCTAGTACGACTTTATTTTAAACCAACCAACAATACCCTATTATTTTACGGTAGGTTGGCTAATTACAATCACACTAGCTACACAGTGGGATACTGGCGACGGTTCGGGGAATTGTGCCGAAACCCGGGAACATAGCTTCGTATTTTTGAATCATTTACAGATGACGAGGACAACACCTGAGTTGTGTTCTTTTATGACCACTGAGAAGGGGCCCGGTAGCCCAGTGAATAAAGGCGTTCAGCTGTTAATCAGACGATTGCTAGTTCCAGCCCGAGCGATGGACTTGACAAATAAGCCAGCTTCGCTAAAAAAATACTGGAAAGTCGTCCAGAACCTCAAACAAATTATGCCGGCGTGTATACGGTACTGGCGCTCGATAAATCTCATCGGGGTCCAAAGTCGTGACGCCGATTGAAGGCGTGGGTGCCAACTCAGGTGTTGTCCTCGTCATCTGACCATAGTTCAAAAATACATTAAACGTTACACATTTAATGTTTTTCCACACTTGCTTTCTTGGTTACAAAAAATAGAAAACTATATATTAATTAATCAAACAAATACTCAAGACCCCTGCACCGACGAACAGAGGGATAAAGTTGTCAAAATTATTGGGGGGAAGGGACGCTATCAACCGAAGCTGTAGTCTTCTCAGTGCAGTATTCGATTTTGGAGCAAGGCAGCACACTAGTACGGTGACACCGCACGCACCGTCTAGGGCCACCGTTGCATATAATAGATATGATGAGGTTTGGTTTGGTTAATTAATGTCGCACTAGAGCTGCACAGTGGGCTATTGGCGACAGTTCGGGTTCTATCTCAAAGGAAAGACCCGGGAACACACACACATTCATACATGCACCTCGTTATTTTAGAACCATGGTCAGATGACGAGGAAACATTTGAACTGGCACCCAACGCCTTCAATAGATGTCGGGACTTGGACCCCGATCAGATTTATCGTGCATCAGTCCCGTATACACGCCGTCAATTTTTGTGGATGTTCTAGACGAATTTTCTAGTATTTTGTAACAAAGTTAGCAACCCTCCGATCACAAGATCACTACTATTTTACTTTTCTTTGTCAAGTCCATCTCCTAGGATTGAACCAGGAATCCTCGGATTCCCAGCTGAACCAATCGACCTTTAACCACTCGGCCACGGAGGCCTGATAGGATAAGGACAAAACTAACTTTGTATTTTGGCACACAAAGTTGCTTGATTGTAGTAACTTCCCTGTTAACATTTAAAGACCTGCTACAATATATCCAAAAGCCCGTAACAGAAAGAGATACGATGATATAATTAATCCAACCAATTTACACCAAAACTGGCATGTACCTAAGCGTTTTAACCAAATTAAGCGGTCGAGAGGTGACTTTGGGTCACCAAAATAACGACTTGTTCTTTTGTTCCCTGTTCTTCAAATTGAACGACAACATGTTTCTGAATTAAAAAAACACGTTTTTCTTTCGTGAGCTTTTATTTATAGCTTACTATTTAAAAGTATGGAAGTCATAGGGAGGATAACCATTAGGGTAAAAGTCAATAAGTCATACTATGGCCCTTTTGCTCTCAGTCAAGGTGTCCCACAGGGTTCAGTACTTAGCCCTACCCTCATCAATATGTACAGCCGCGGAAGAAAAAAAACGAACCACCGATGATTAATTCGTTAGTTTTTATAGTAGAGCTAAACTTAATATACCATTTTGTAGGGAATAAAGTCTACTATACATTGATATACAAAAAATTTGCATAGGGGACTATCTTCATACTCGAATCCGCACCAACTTTAAAATTTTCAATAGCAACACCTACTTTTGATAGCGCAGAAATGTTCCCCGCCCTCAAAATAATCTAATTACAAATTTTGGTTAATTTCCTACATTTATATGCAGAGATATTAGACAATATGTATCGATCTTATTTGAGGGGCTACTTCCACAGTGAACAAAGTATTAGTGAGACTTCGAAATAAAGTACGCTGGTAGAAAAGTCGTAGTTAGTCGTGGTTCTTCTTTTTCCATGGTCATTCATTCCCCCACTCCCGTATACCCTTCGCCTCTATATAAGAATTTAGAATATTATGCCAACGCGATCACTGCGCTTTTAATTCTCAAAATTAGTAGATTTCTGTTAAGTTCTGCAGATTTTAAATTTGTGTATGACCCCTTAAATGATCATTTGATGCACATTATAATATTGCCAAAAAACTACAAAGAGGAAAATCATGAAATTTTAGATATGCATATAAAACGCTTTTCTGAATCCATCCCTATCAAAATATAGCATGGTTGCTATTCATAAATTTTATGAATATTAATATCCTAATTTAAATAAAATTAAAAAATATACATATAAGTAATGAAAGTTAGTGTATTTTATTTGGGTTTTTTAGAAGTAACACAGATAAAAATATCAGCTTAATAAAATTATTATTTCGAAAGATATGATTAAAAGTTTAAGAAATTCATTTAACATTACGAGTTCTAAACTTTCGATATTCATAATTAAAAAACTACTTAACCAAATGACTTGCAAATTGATATTCAACGATAAATTTTGTCGTAGATTTTAAATATTGAATCAAAATTGGGTGTTGTTATTGGAAATTTTAAAGTTGGTGCGGATTTTAATATGAAGATAGTCTCCTATGCAAATTTTTTGTATATCAGTGTATAGTAGACTTTATTTCCTACAAAATGGTATATTAAGTTTAGCTCTACTATAAAAACTAACGAAATAATCATCGGTGGTTCGTTTTTTTTTTCCGCGGCTGTACCTAACTGGTATTGAAAAGATGCCTTCTACAGGGGTTAGAGTGGGAATGTTTGCAGGCGACATTGTCCTCTGGTGCTCGGGTAGCAGTGTCTCTGAAACCGAACTGAATCTAAACAATTCGCTGGTAACCGTCTCGAACTTTACTGAACAGCTGAAGTTGAGCTTTAATCCTACCAAATCACTTGTCTCCTTTTTTACCACCAATAGACACTTGTACAAATACCAACCGAATGAACAGTATCTTACTTACGAGAAGCACCCCAAATATCTGGGGTTTGTCCTGGATCTTGAGTGTACTAGTAACAGACGTATTGAACATATTGTTTCAAAGTGTAGAACACGTCTTAACATTCTTAAACACATCGCTTGAAAGGACTAGGGAGCTGATGCAGTCACTCTTAGAACTACGTATACATTTATTCGACCTATTCTAGAGTATGGATTCCCAATATATTGTTGCGCCTCTACCACTAACCTGAAGAAGTTAGAACAGATTCAGCTAAGTGCTGCACGTATTATCACCGGATTAAGACATAGCTGTCCCTCTGAAATTGTTCTTTTTAAGGCTGACTTGCAGTCGCTCCAGACTAGAAGACAAGCTGGTCTTGTTAAATACTATAATAAACTCTCTAGTTATGGCCTCTGCAATAAAACTTATATGTATCTTAACACCTGGAGAAATCATCAAATATTAAAGAAAAACCGCCCTTTCAGTCAAGTTGCCTCCCAGCACCTACCTAATTGCAATGTATAGCCTCGGTTTGGTTTTGTTTTGTTAATTAACGTCGTACTAGATCTGCACAGTGGGCTATTGGCGACGGTTCGGGGTCAATCTCGAAGGAAAGACCGGGAACACATACAATGTATAGCCTCACTCATTGCAATTTGGCTTGAATCCAGCGGAAAAACTTCCTAAGGTTTACTTCCACTTTAACTTAAAGCCCCAGGTCAACAAGAAAGACTATGTTCCTGAATACCTCAGACAACTGACCTTGGAAAACCTTAGTCACATACCAAATAACGCCATTAAGATCTACACCGACGGCAGTAAAATTGACGATCTTGCAGGTAGTAGCATTTTTATAGACTCATCGAGGTAATTTGACACATAGTCATCGTAACCCAAACTTCTGTTCAGTATTGAGAAGCGAATTGATAGCAATAGACCTGGAACTCGAGGCTATCTCTCTGAGAAGGATTACGGAGACTTATGGATTTTATCAGACAGCCGTAGCTCTCTCCTTCATCTTAATAACTAACTGCTAGTGACAAGACCAGTACATCTATTTTACTTAAACTAAAATTCATTTCTTTGGACCATGATATCCATTTTCAGTGGATTCCTTCTCATGTAGACTTACACGGCAATGAATTGGCGGATAAACTTGCCAAGGAGTTGCAGACTCTCCACCCACTCCTCTTGCGTCTTGACTTTCCTAGAACTTTATTCAGGGGAAAAATCTAAATCTTCGGCTGAGTGAAAAAAGCCCCCTACCCATCATTGGTATACGGGTAAAAAGCCAGGCTTGACTCTAGACCTCCCGTGCTACAGAGGCTCTTGGTCTGTCTTTCTAAGCTTGCTAGCGACACATCAAGTGCCTCTCATTTTTTGAGGGCAGGAAGGTCTTCACCTGCACTAAGTGCCTCGACCATCAGGCTTCTGCAGAGCACATAATGGAATGCATGGGCCTCTCCAGGGAAGATATCTACTGCGATCCTCTCCTTGTGCTCGACTTCCTGAGAGTCACTGGCCTCGTGGATCTTGCCTGACTCCGTCAGAATATGGATGATAAGCAACAACAACAAAAGTATGGATATTACTTGGGTAGATTCGGGTCATTGATCGATTGGGGCAAAAAACAGGAACGAGATGTAACTGTTCTATAAAAAGAACATAAATATCAAACATGTTCCTACACCGCAAAATGGGTAATACTTACAAGATCATGCTAATTATTATTTTGTGATAAATGTTTCTAGATATTAGAATCTCAGTTTACGAAGTCTTGAAAGTGACAAAAAATACAACTAGAAGAGTACAAATGAATGCGAATTAAAAATGATTTTAATTTCTATACAATAAATATACAGGGATACTTTTCAATAAATAATTAATTTAATAATAAATTAATACTAGGTGGGATTTAGTTACTTCATACGAAAAAAAGACAAACAATTCAAAATTTAACATAATCTACATGGCACTTGAAAAGAACAATTTATAAGTATTCGCTTAGAACATTATATATTTGGTTAAGTATTAGCGCTTAGTGTTTTTTGATTGACAAAAAGTGTAAATTACATTCTGATAATTTACTTTGGCGCCAATTAGTGAAAGTTCTGCATACTTTACTGCGAACAGGAAAAAATCCTCTAAATAATTGACTTAAAAGTACAAATATGAGGAGATAAGTTGAGCTCATTAAAATGCTTATGAAATAAAATTGAAATATTACAAGAGTTTGTTAACCATAGTCGTACTAATAGAATTCTGCTAATCAGGTAGATATATTTTTTATCCTTCAAACAATACAGGGTTAAAATGCAAAAGGTTCAAACTCACTTCGTTAACAAAATTTTCTAAAAAACTATTTACAATTATTTACAAAGTTTATATACAAAATGGCACAGGTATAAAAGCTAGCAATACAAACCTAGCTCATGCATAATTATTAAGATACGTGCACAACCCCTCCAGAGTAGAAATGTTTTTAAAAAAACATGGGATTCATATAAAAATCGAAAGGAGTGGATGACGTGATACAGATGACATGCTGTCTAAATTTTATGCTTGTCTAAATTTTAAAATTCGTGTATGTCCTTTCAACGTGAAACTATAGATAGGGTTACGATACGTCCGGATTTCTACCCAGGCAGTCCTGATTTCAAGTTCACGTCAGCGTTAGCGTCCGGAGCTTCAAGACGTCCGGATTTACGCCAGTGAATGCGGCTAGTGATAAATTTGGTTGTGTAATAGGGATAATATGACGTATTTGAAAAAGTTGGTCATTCCGCTAATGAAGGAAACTGTTCAAGCGGATTGTTTACAGACTTGGTGCAACCGCTCTTCTACCGACTTTGTAAAAGAAATGCTGAACGTCAAAACGAATTCCGTTTAGATCCTGTCTAAAATTCTACGAAAAAATAAAAAACGATAATACTTTCCTGAATAAAACTATCTAATCCGAAAAGTATATCGAAAAACGAGATGAGAAAGTGAATGAACCTCCTTATGTAGCCCCAGCTCAAACTAAAAATTATAAGTTTTGGTAGTTTTGTTTCATTTTATTTTTCATTAATGTCATTTTGATTTAACGAACGTTAAAATTGGTATCTTCTTTGCATTCTGAAGTCTGAATTTTATTTTCACTTCCACACATTATGTGCTTATGAAAAGGGGTGGTAGGCAGCTATTAGAATTTGATACCATACTTTCATACTTTAACCCTTCTCCCCCCCCCCCTTCCCCCCCCCCCTTATGAAAAGGGGTGGTAGGCAGCTATTAGAATTTGATACCATACTTTCATACTTTAACCCTTCTCCCCCCCCCCCCCCCCTTCCAGAAGTGTGTGTCCGGATTTCACTAAAAAAAAACAATGGTAACCCTAACTATAGAACACTTAAGATAAAAACTCATCTTATAGAACATTGCGTTAAGACTATTAGAATACAAATGCAACGTTAAAAATACGCAATAAAAATACATAAGGTCTAGGATATGTTTCGGGACATTTCCCTTCATACGAGGATGAAGGGAGATGTATGTCACGAAACATATCTAAACCTTATGTATTTTTAACGTTGCATTTGTATTTTAATATAGAACACTTGATGTCTGTTTTTCCCCGTCTGAGGGATATTTCTGTTGTTTGATATTAAATATTATTTGATGTTTTTGTGCACAGTTAACTCAAACTAAGCTAATAGTAAGAGATACTGCCCTTGTAGGCCAGTTCATTTTGATTTTTCATAAATCTGTAAAACTCTCCCTGCTTGAAGTTTGGCATTTCTAGGTATGTTAAGCGCAATTTGGTGTAGAAATGCTGTCACTTGTTATATAACTAACTACACACTTGTTATATAACTAACTACCTTGCTTTGTAGTTATCAAACCCCAGATCCTCAACACAACAAATTGTAGTTGAAAAGTTTCTCTCATTCGAATCGCATTTAAGCGTAAGGGTAAATAAATATAGCATTCTTTTTCCGATAACAATTATTTAAATTTGGAAGTATATTTACTCAAAAATGCACATTTCTTTCTTTCAAAAAAAGCATACATTTTCCCAAAAAATGCAAAATTCTCTCATAAGTGCATATTTTTCTCAAACAGTGCCTTTCTTTCAAAACTGTTCTGCGCATATCTTTGCAAAGAGCACGTTTCTCTCTCAAAATACATTTCTTTCAACTGTAAAAATTCGTTCTAAATACGTTTTTTTAATGCAACTTAACGTTTGAATGCAACATTTCCACAAACTGAGAATTCGATACGTCGAGTTACTTGAGCTCACACAAAGGCATACATTTCTAAGGCGACTCATATCAAGATAAGATTCTGAACAAAACTTTTAAAGCATAATACAAGGATGTATGCCAGTCTCTCGCTGTGATCTAGTAGCTGAAGCTTGATAGTCACAATTATCAGGTTGTATATAAAAAAAAATAGCCACAGTTTAAGAGAGGTGTCACTAAATGCAATGGCAAAAACTAATACTAGGATACTTCTAGGATTCAATCCCAGAAGCTGTTGATGAGTACTTAACACTTAGGATATATAATTAAAGGGACTAGCAAAACCAACAATTATTTGGATAGATGAGAAATTGCCGAGTAGGAGACGGATCCTTTTTTAGAACTTTAAAATATATTTAAACAAAATTAAAACACAAATTATGCTTTTTATAAATAAATTTTATATTTTTAGTAAAAAAAATAATATAAACATTTATATAAATTTAATCAATTTTTTTGTGAATTTCATTTTTTAAAAATTTAAATAAGAAAAATACTTTTAACTGATAAAATTTAAAATGTCTTCAATATAAATTTTTTTTTTTTTTTAATGTAAAATGCCATAATTAATTACAAAAAAAAATAAATTGAAAAGCCATTCAAAACCTTATGATAATTTTTTAAAAAGTAATTAAAAACCTTATTATTAAGGATATCTAAGATAAAAAAAATAAGTAGTGTTTAAGTAATTTATAAGGGCCATTAGTAATACTAAAAGGAAATAAGTAGTTCTTGACTTGTAAGGACCATATGAACTGTGCTTTATGACAGAAGAGCCAAACTTGACAATGGTTTTTAAATTAACACTTTGTCCGGGAATGGCGAGCGCCACTCGCTCTGCTTGAAATTGTCTCAAACGGACAATGACGAATTGCACACGTCATCATCGTATTTGCATGGCAGTTGACCATTTGTGCCGCTTTAAAACATTTTTATTTTCAAAGTATTTGACTCGCATCACTTCAGCTGACCCTTCCCAAATCCAGAAGTTGAAGAGACTTTTTTGACAGCGCATATGCCGAATTGATTTGTCAAAGGGTTAATCTCCCAAGAGATATGGAATGACGTTACATAGAGATGAATTTGAAGTGACCACCTGCCAATGAGACCTCATCACATGCGTGAGACTACAACACATCTTGTAAAAGATGGCTGAATTGTTTAAATTAAAATACTGCACTCTCGTTTCCACAATAATAATAATAATAATAATAAAACGCAAATGAAATCAACCATAACGTGTTTATGTGGGGGGAACACAAAAGAGTGGAAGGAAGTAACCTTATGTTATATAAGGATTTTATCTTCAAGACAAAATATTTCTAAGTGGACAATCTACTGATTAAACCAATACCCCTTTCCTATCATAATTCCGAAATTATTTTCTTCTAGAGAGAGAATTAAGGCGAGATTCGTTATCATTAAACATAATGCATATTTTAGTCTGCATTTGGGGAAGATATACAAGACAAGTTTTAAGATACAACCATTTCAGAGATTAAATAGCCAAAAGCCAAAGCAGCATGAGACATTTTCACCAGGTTATCATGCCGTTACCAATTGGCATTTCAGGGCATCTTACACATTCTGAATTCATTTAGTGGAATAATGTGTAAATGCTGCCAATCAAGAGATTACTGCAAACTAGGAGAAAGATTGCAGCATGTCCAAGGACTCAGATGAACTACAACTGTTGGTATTTGAATCATCAGTCATGACGCCACCCTGTGCAAGTCAACAACCGATTGCAGCTCATCTTTCAGAACATGCCTCAAGATGCACACACACAGAGAGACTGCTGCTCATATGAACTTGAAGCACTTCTGCTTGTCGTGGGGGATGCGCGTCTTGAAGAGCACGGAGTCTGCTCTGAACTGGGTGGTGAGCAGGGGCGTGTAGCCGTACGCTCGGGAGAAGTGCTCAATGCACTTGTGCCGCTCCTGGAAGTGGGAGTCCTCCTCGGACAGGGACACAGGGCAGCCCGGGCAACGGAACGTCCAGCGGGATGTCACCTGAAAAGTGAAAAATAAGTTGTTTTTATTCAAAAAATTTTGTAAATGCAAAGTGACCATGACCAGTACAGTATATAGAAAAATTTAATTTATAGTAGCATAATTTTATATATAAATGGACAGCTCAACTAACATAAAAGACAGCGTGCAAACAACCATATACAGATCGGCCAACTTAGCTATTTTTAGAGCATACACCTAAAAGATGATTAGGCGAGATTGGATTACTTATGATGTCAGCATACACAATCCAAAGCATTGCTGATGGGTCAAAACATAGGTGGAATGATTTTTTTTTTACATTTTCAAACTGAGTTGTGGGCTAACAGTTTTTAGGACACAAAGATTTGAAGAAGAGTGGCATGCATATCCTTCCATGTTTCATAAGTTTTACCAGCATTATTTACAGGATGAAAGAGGTATGTAAATTAAAAACTGAAAGAAAAAGAAGAATTATTATGAAAGAGGTATGTGTTGGCCTATTTTTTGGCACTGACAGCTGCAATGTAGAGAACCCTTATTAACAGAATACTAGCGTCATGAAGGAGGTATGTGACTTTAAAGTCAAATATCTTAAAACTTGCTTATTATTACACGCGCCCTTCGCCAATTCAATTATAAATTCATAAATAAAATGCCCTTGAAAATACAGAATACGCGAAAATACAGCCCTTGCGTTTTAGATGAAATCCACTGCCAATGACAACCTTGCTTACGCCCTTCCCAATTTAGGCATATAAGGGGATGCAACTTTTATGTAATGTTAACAACAGCAAACATGCAAGAGTTGAGCGGCGCTCACCTTCAGGGGGGGCTTCCTGGTGATGTGCGACACGAGGAAGTTCATGGCGATGTCCTCGCAGTTCATATACTCGTCCACCTTCTCCCGGATCGTCTGAGGCATCGAGTATGTGTAAAGGTACGTATAGTACTGGAAAGAAAAAGGGAAAGTCAAGAATTGTGTCAGACAAATGTTAACTGAAAACAAGAATGGTTTATTAAATTTAGTGTCGAACTTAGAGCTACATAATGGTGTGCTATATAATAATGTTTAAGAGTGCAAATTAATTTTATAACAAACATATATACTGATAAGTTACATATTAAGCCCATTCTACTTGGACATGACAAACATGCATGGCATTTCACAGAACTTTATGTGATTGGTACATACAAACCACATGGTTTAAATGCACAAATCACAGTACACAAATTTTTGTACCCAAACTATTCTAGTTCAATGTCTTTGAGTGAAAGTGATTGACTTGCACTCAAAGGTGTTGGACGTATTTTCAACAAAGAAGTGAAAAAATGGAGTTGTAAATTTGCATCTGTACCCTCAAAATGTAGAGAAACAAGCCAGGCTTTCAGGAAAGGCTTTCGTGAGCAGAAAAGAAGCACATGTCCGTTATTTTATTCCTTTTGATAGAGATAAAAAAAGTGCTGAGTTTGCAAGAGACGCTATACACATAGGATGGGGTACCTTAATGTAATTAAAACAGCATCTAAAATATCTGGGAAACAGCATCTAAAATATCTTCTCCTCCTATATAATTATAAAATAGTCAGAAGTAACCTTTTAGCATCAAGCGGTAAAAATACACTCTTAGAAATGAAATTTTACAATTTAGATACTTTTTTATAATATACATAATAATAAAAAGTTAATTATCTTTCCAATTTGATTTCTGAACTTAAACAATAAAAACGCTACAATTTTCTTAAAGTAAGTTTTTTTTTTATCATATTTTGTGAAAAAGGTATTGCAACTTGAACACTATTACTACATTTTTAAAGCACCCTTGCTGAACTGAACAAGCACCATATGAAATACCAACAGAACATAAGGTTCGCCTTCGCTGGGAATCCACCCACCTTATGAAAGAAGGCCGCTCCTGTCAGCACCATGGACAGCTCGCAGGAGTAATTGGAGTTGTAGAGCCACCCCCCGTTCAACGAATCCCACGCATGGAAACGTCCGGGGAAACCGACGATGCGATCCCGGGCCTCTCGCCACACCCTGAAATGCACAGTTAAGGAACAACATTTTAAAAATCACATCTTTGAATCCTTGTATCATAGGGATTATCAGAAATGTACAGTTTTCCTATAAAAAGTGCACAATTTTATTAGTCTACAAAAAATGTCCTTGGTGATAAAACTTTAATTTTAATATAAAGAGTCACAATAATATCCTTTAGTATGTAGATAAAAGATCTTTCAAATCTGAACATTGAAAAATAATTTTACTCAATATCTATTAAAATGCAACATATAACATTTACTTAAAACGCTACAGCGCAAAAATATTAGAAATTTTAAACAACTGTTAGAAAGTTGTAAAACCATAAACAATACTTTAAAAATTATAATGCAATAGATATTTTTTAAAACTTCGAAAACAATTTAAAATTATTTTTTAGTTTTATCATATATACTAGAAGACCTTAACAGCATTTAAAAACATATGGAAATAAAGAAAATTAAAGCAAATAATAGTTATATTATGATTAAAAAAATCAATAATGGTAAATAACTTAATACAAACTATACACCATACATAACATGTCAATTTAAGATCTTCAAAGTGAGAACATGTTTTATAATTTTTTAAGTTAATTTTAATTTTAGCAAATAATCTAAAAAAATTCAAATTTTTTAATTGGTTTTTTGAAAATATGTTGAAAGAATGCAGTAATGGGGCATTTGGTAAAAGTTTGAAAGATTGTAATTATGCTGCAACCAGAACTTTTTAATTTCTGTTTGCTGAATCTTGAAATTCAAAAACAATATTAATGATTGAAGAAAAATATATATGTAAAAAAATCGCCAAGAGGAGTATAAACCCTTTGAAGATAACATGATGTTGTTTTATTGTGATTTTTAAAATGGCTCTTGAAAAAAATATAATTAATATTTTTATGTCCTACTTGGTGAACAGTATAATGCTACTTTATTCTTTTTAAAACAAGTTTTGTAACATGGAATGTAATAAGAAAAAATACACCTAAATAAAAGTTACCCACACACAAGATTAAAAAAAGTTCTCTCAATGAATAATTTCATATAAATATACAAAAGATAGCATTACATTATTTGAAGCAGAACTTGGAGCTTATAAGAAATACTTTTAAAGAAATATAATTTTTAATTAAATATAATTAATATTTATTTTCCTTCTTGTTTTTTTAATAAAGTATGTAATGAAAGCTCAAAATTCTGCTTCATAGAATAAGAATGTAAAAGAATTTCATGTTTATTCATATGAAATTAGAAAGTCATACATTGTAATTTTTTTAATCTTGTGGATAACTATTATTTTTTATTACATTTCATGTTACACAATTTTTTGAAATACTTATATCTTAAGCACTTAACTACTGTTTTAAAAAGAAGAAAGTAGCATTATATGGACCATCAAGTATGAAATAAAAATATTTATTATATTTTTTTTCAAAAACCAATCTAAAAAACATGGAAAAAAAGCTGACATGTTATCTTTAAACAGTTTTTTACTTTCCTTAAGCAATTAACCAAGAAATAATAGGAAATAGATGGAATATCATATGTTGGCTCACCTGAATCCAAAGACAATCTCGTCGTGCCTCAGGTGTGCATCGTCATCCACAGAGAGAACGGCTTCTGTCTCCACAGCATCGTATGGAAGGAAGCGGTTGTTTAAGCTGTTTTTCTTAGCTTTGATAACCTGAAAGTATTGGGAAAATATTACTACTTTCATAAACAAACATACTAATAGTACGAATTCCTATTTTTTAACATTTGAGAAAGATACCATCTTTTAAAAGAATATATTAGTCTCAGTACAATTATTTTATGTCCATTTTTGGCCTAATGATATATTTGCATCAATGTGAATTTGGAGTCTAGCACTTCTCACTTTCACAAACATTCTATGTCCCTTCCAAATAATAATTTTGCGGTGCAGATTTAAAGTTTGTCCTAAGTTCTAAATTTTTTTCTGTTGTCGGAAGTTTACAAAAAATTAATCTACAATGATTGTGGTTTTAGACATCGACATAGTAAATATTTAATATTGACAATACTTTGAAATTCATAAGATTTTATGGGCAATTCTAGAATTCAAAACAGTGGCAGCCATGAGGTTTGCAAGAAATCTGTATCAGTTAGTAGATTTGTAGATAACACCTGATAATGTAATTTTATATTTTTATAATAATAAACTTGTTGAAGCACAAAATATACTTTCTGATAATTATAAAAGTCTTTGCAAACAGAAAATAAAATTAACAAGACTTTCCTAAAAACATAACTGAGCGCACATGCGATCTATCACTAATTTATCAGTGCAGCCATTTGAAATTTTGAAGAATTATTAAACGAACCGAAAACTATGGTTAGATGTTTCTGCCAATCAAAATAATTGTTTTCAACTAGGCCATATAGATTACAATTTAAGGATTCAAATGAACTCTTGAGCCAAACATGTAGGTGCACTAAGGCATTGATATTTATGCAGTAAAAGTAAAGTGTGTTTGCTCACATGTATGGGGACCTGTATCTCTGGCCACCTGAGGTCAGCAGAAGGTGGCCGTTCGCTGTTCCAAACGACAACAACCTTGTTAAGATAGGGGAGGCCACGCAAACGCTGCAGGGAGTCGATGAGGACCGCTTCTCGCTCGTACGTCAACATCACAACTGTGGAAATCAAACACTGATTTAGAATCTCCCTTAAAAGAAAATAACAACATGATATTTATGAGAAGATTTTTAGATCTGGTTGACAATTGAAAGGATTAGTGGATGAAGATGGTAAGTAACATAAAGTTTTGACATATTTTACACTTTAAAGTTTTCATTTCCTTGTGTTGTGGTCACATGCCTCCTTCATGACACTAATAATAAGGCTTCTACAGTTCTTCTGCCAGTGCTGAAAAATAGGCCAACCCATACCTCCTTCATCCATAAGAATAACTCATTTTTTTTTAAAATTTACATACCACCTTCAACCATTTACCCTTTCAATTATGTTGCAATTAATAAAATGGATTCAATATTGAATTTTATTAAAAACCATTTCCTTTTTTTCATACAGACTATTGAAATTTTAAATATTGCATGATTCTAATGATATGGAGTTACACTTACAATTTTTTAATAAGGATTTTACTACCAACCAATTTTTGTGTAATGATATAAAATATTATTAAAAACTGTTAACTACTATTTAGTCTCTTTAGTTTTGGGTTAAATCTCATAACTAATTTAGAGTAGCATAAGGATTTTATTTTGTAGAAATGTTTTTATTGTACCTAGTATGCCTGGTTAATAATAGTAGAATTTTAAATATTGTATGATTCTAATGATATGGAGTTACACTTACAATTTTTAATAAGGATTTCACTACCAACCAATTTTTGAGGTATGATATAAAATATTATTAAAAGCTGTTAACTACTATTTATTCTCTTTAGTTTAGGGTTAAAGCTCATAACTAATTAAGAGCAGCATAAGGATTTTATTTTGTAGAAATGTTTTTATTGTACCTAGTATGCCTGGTTAATAATAGTAATTTACCTAGTTTATAATAGCAGTTGTACCTAAATAATAATATAGTATTTTTTTTTTATCATAAACAACTTCAGCAGTGTGGTATAACTCCTAAAGATGCACCAGATACTATTTTAATTGATAATTTTATTTCTGCAGAAATAAAAAAAATAAGTGTCCCATAATCAACTATGGTAGCAAAATATAATAAATATGGCATAGAGTCTAAGAAAAAAAATTTGCAAAATAAAAATAAATAAAAGGACATTCTTATATTGTTTTAATACTATTTTTTTTGTAAAACTTGTCAAGCAATATTTTATAGGACAGTGAATTAAAAAAAAAACTATCAAGACCACTGAAACATGATAGAAGAATAGCATTTTAAAAGAAAATAAAGAAATATATAGTAATACAGGAAAGTTTTAAGTTTTAACTCTTTCAGGCCCAGTGTTGCCAATTGGAACCATAATGAATTGAGTAATAGTGGTGGAAGTTAAAATCAGACTTGCACCCGTTTCGTTCAGTAACCAAGGAGACGATTGTTGACACAACTGGTGACAAAGTGGTAAGAGTCTGACTGACTATTACTTTCACCGCCTTGATTAAAAAATAAATCTGGGTCTGAAACGGTTAATATACTTGTTAGATACACTACTGATGTACACAGCAATATACAAGACCATCTCAAACACACAAAGAGTTTTTAAGGTTAAAAATACTTTCTCAATAAAAGCTACCTACTTGTGAACTGCTCACGAATAGAGTTTCCTCCAAGGCTCTCGCTGAACTCCTTTCCAGAGCCCCCAGAACCCTGACCAATGGGACGAAAACCAAAGCTGGAACCTGAAAAGGAAAAATCTAACATGTCAAAAAGGTATGGCCTAATGGGATTTTTTATTAATTGTTGAAATAAAAGGTGTATATTCTTAAATTATATCAATAAAAAATTAAGGACAATACAGAATTTTAATATATATGTAAACAATGATATGATAATTATAAATAATTAGATAAAGGAGAGGAAGAAGAAGAATATTGAAAATAGTTCATAGTATCACACGCTAAAGCTACAGTAGAAATGTAATAGACAATATAATTCAAAGTTAATATGGAATAGATAAAAAATAGGAAAAATAAATAATAAAATAGGATTAAAATAAAAACATTGAAAAACAATAATAGGAATTTCTTCTAAAATCATCAGCTATCGCATGAGAGTGAGAAATTTTAAATTTCGAATAAGGGCTGGAAATCAGGAGATAAAAATTAGGCATCATTGGCACCTGACAATTTCTTTTTTAGTTATTCAAAATGTTCTCTTCAGTAGTAATTTTAAACTAATTCAAATTGCTTAAGCAGAGCTGCTCTCTGTTACGAAATTTTTGTAATATTAATTGTTAAAGCTTCTGTTGCATAAAATTAACAGTATGCTCTCATTTATACTCTAAAAATATCACCGTGTTACTGACCAACTTACTGAAATGTAGGAGAGAAATTATTATAAACCAATTTTTATTATACAAAACTTTTTTTCTCTCCGTTTATCACTTATTTCATTTTTATTCTATGTATCAATCTTTAAATGCTTGTTTTCATTAATGCTTGATGAAAAAATAAATAAGTTAAATGGCTTAACTTTTTCAAATACTTCGTCTAAGTATTAAAATACAAATGCAACGTTAAAATACACAATAAAAGTCCGTAAGAGTAAAACTTCGTCTAAGAGTAAAAACCCATAATATCACGATTTGAAGTTCAATGAGCGATCGTAATATAATAGTGGATGAAAGCCAAAACTGGAACCCGAAGACAAAAAAAAAATTATAAGCATCAAAGAGTGGGACATCTTTTAAATATTGAAATAAATCATTTTTGCATTCCTTTCTTAAACATGCAATTGAAAAAGCAATATATTATTTTAAATAATGTAGCTTTTTGCAGAATGATTATAGTATATGAATTGTTTAAAGTTTTCTGAACAATTTTACAATTTATATTTTTACTTCCTATATTCAATGTAAAAAGTGATAAAGTGAGTAACCATTTTTGAAGCACACACAATGAATTTCAAGAGCAAAATTTTAAAAAGAGTAACATAATTCATCAATAATATTTTAACTGATTGCATTTTTTAACAAGTTTAAAATTTAATAATAATTTAAATGATTGTTTGGGCTTTTAATTGAGTTAAATTAATTGAAATACCACTTTTGTGTTACACCTCAATTTAGTTTATTTTAAAGACATAGGTTTTTATCCTTGTGACAAGAGAGTTGAGACACTTTAAAATTTTATAATAAAAATGTATTAATACTGACTGGAAGCATTAAAATATTATTATTCCTGTTCTGATGCTTATCCATTTATCTCAAAACCCCTATAATATACAATTCCTATAAATATTTATGATACACCCACTGTCAATAATACTTTACCATTATTGCAAAAATTTCAATTTCCCCACACTCACCTTTAAACTTTGCGTCCGACGGCAGCAGCGGGTCGAAAGGCGTGTGAGGGTAGAGGGTGAATGGGTCGACCAGTTCATTCCACACTGCATACCGCTGGGCATTGGTGAGTGTCAGATTACGCTGGAAGGATGGGGATGGAAAAGGGCTCTCGACTGGTCCCAGATTCTCTTCCGGGTCCGGGTCTTGCACTGCGGCAAACTCGACCCGCGTGGGACGGAATGTCCCATTGAAGACGGAGGGGGACGACTCGTCGCGGGCAGCAGCTGGAGGGATGCCTATGCGACTTCGTACAACGGCAAGAACGGTCGCCACGACTGAGCGGGTGGAACTCAAATAACGGTCGTAGAAGAGGCGACCTAAAAAAGAAGGATGGTTCAAGCAACTTTTCAACCTTTGAATATTCATCATTTTTAGAAGTTGAAATTCCAAACATTTAGGGCTTCCAGATTATTGGGGGGGGGGGGGGTCGTGCTAACCCAGTGTAAAGGGCCTGTTTGCACCTAACTTTTCTAGAAAATGCAGAATTTAAAATACTCAATTATTTAATAATCCGGTTTCCCAGGGTGCGCACGATTCTGGATAATGAACTCTAAATTCGTATGTAAATCGTTTAACCAATAACAACCCACTAATCCAGTTTGCACCTTTTATTTTTCCAGGTCTAACCTAGAATTTTAGGTTTTTTAATTTTTGTAACTTGACATTCTAGGCTTAAAAAACTTTGGAATACAGAATTCCAGATTTTAATTTGATTAAATTTTCAATTTTAAGCACATTTTTTAAATTTAAAATATTTGTAGAAATATAATGTGCATATGGCATGCTTTTGACCACTATACCAGTGTAATACAGCAAGGAAATGAAAGGAAATCGCATAAAAAGAAGAGAACTTTTGATTCTATTTGTCTGATTTTTTAGTCAAGTGTATTTTATTATCATAAGGCACTTCATCATTGGAGAATTTAAGCTTGTTTGATGTTTTGTGAAGAACCAAATTATAATTTTTTAAAAAAATGGGGAGAATTTCCCACGAACGTAGCATTTTTAACATGTAGAAATATTTGCTATTTTTGTCAAATATCACTTGAAAGATTAACAAATCATAACTATATTTTCGTTGCATATGGTGAATGCAACTTTCAAATGGAGCTCTTTTAATTCATGAAAAGTCTGAATTGTAAAAATTCACTAAATGCAATCTTTTTGTATCTGATAAATAATTCAAATAAATGCATATATTCATAAATTCCCATTTTGTCTTGATTTGCATTGCACTACTTAACAAAATTGCATTGCATTTTTCAAAAATATAATTTAATTCATGAAATTGAACTTTACAACTTTGGTCGTTTTAAGTAATAAAAACGTATTTTTTTTTTTAAAGTTTGTTTTATTTTGTTTGGCTGATATTAATATTCAAATTGCTTCTATTTTGCTCAAATGTTCATATACTTTATTAAATGAATATTTTTTATTAATAAATAACTTTGAAAGGGTTAATTGTCAGCCTATTTGTTCAAAATAACTTATAAATTTTATTTTCTGCCCTTTGAATTTTTTGTGCACTCAAATAATGTTCAGTGTACCTAAATTTAAAACTTGGGTGCACTGGCTTACATACACCTACTTTGAAAAGTAAATTTCAACCACTGCCCTATGGATTAATTCTTAAAGTAAAAAAAATACTAGACTGAAATAAAATCAAACCTCTATGTCTCATGTCCATAATGTCATTGTCCGTGAATGTCCTCAAATAGTAGTGCAACTCCGACACCCTTGCCTTGGGCAACATGACGACTGTTCGTCGCCAGTCCAAAAACTCATCAAAAGCCAGACGCAAATGATCTCCCAAGATGACCGGGATCGCTCCTGTCCTCAGAGCTTCCATAACCCTCTCGTGTACCTGGGATGTGCTTAGGAGAGTGTAGTCCAGAGGACCAACCAGAAGCGAGAATGTGGACTGTTCGAGGACAGACATGCGTGATTCTGAAGAGCCACAAAGCAGCCACTCAGAGTCAAGGCCGCTCGGAGAGGGTCCAGTGCACGAGAACTGGAAGAAGAAGTTGTCCCCAAGGTCAGAGAGTTGCATCTTCTTCAGAGTGTCCACGATGATGTCTTCCGCCACTGACTCCGAAGACGGTGGCTCGTCAGTAGGAGAGTCGTCGTCAAAAGTGCCCCCAAATAGTTTCCGAGAGTTGCTGCTGAAGTTCGCTTCAGAGTGCTTATTAGAGCCATCAATGGGAAACTCCTTATCAAATGTATTTCCGTACATTCTCTGAGAGTGTTTACCTTCAGGAAAACTTGGAGAGTCATTACCCAAGATACCATCAGAGAGTCCCCGAGCCGCAGAGAGCCTCCGGGAATTGAGCACGAGCTTGGAAGTCCTGTACTCCCCCTGGAAGGACAGCAGGAATTTCCTGCGAGCTGGAGCGTAGAGGTACTGTTTCTGCGGCTCTCCACTTCTGTCCACGAAAGGGGGCGCAATGACATCGAATCCATTCCTGAAGTCCACTGTTGTGAAACTGGGTTGCACAATCATCGCCCTGCCAGTGTTGACCCCCCTCAGGAGGTTGTGCTGGTCGGCAGCCAGGTTGAGGAGCAGGTGGTTTCGGCCATCGCCGTTCCAGTGTCCCAAGGAGTGCAGGTGGGTTTCCAGTGGCTTCGATTCAGAGCCCAGTAGCAGTACGACATAGAGGCATGCCACGGCGGGGTCAAAGGTGATGTGAATGTTGGCGTTGAGTGCCTCGGTAATGCTACTTCTGAGCAGCCGCTGGTCCTGGCTCCAGCTGGTGAAATCGTCCGGCTGGTAGAAGTAGACGGGGAAGCCAGAAGTGAGAGAACACCTGAGGGAAAATTGTGAGAATAATTAGCAATAATTGAAGACATGAGTGCAAAACCAGACAGTTTCACTTTTTTGTGATTTACACTTTTTCACTTATTCCTATAAAGAAAAAAAACCTTCAATCGATTTGTGCAAGAACCAGACAGCTCTAAGCAATGACTATAGAAATATAAAGGAAAAAGAGCTGTACTACGATGTAGCTGAGATACAACACAAGAAATGAAGTGTTCTTCGTCTGTTCTGAACAATTTTGAAAACTGGAGCCTTCTGGTTCATACACCCACATCTTTAATTATTAATGTAAAGTCTTAGTACTTCTTTAGTTAATTAGAAATGGGCATTTTTTATGCTGTATTTTTCATGGTAGGGTAAACTTTTTCAGTAATTTTTTTTATTAAAAAATATTTTTGAAAGAAAAAAATTATATTTTTTTATATTATGCATAACATCAACCATTTTCATTTGGTAAGATTTCGAATCAGTTATAATTATAAAATAAACAGTGAAAGTAAGTAGAAAACTGTGAAGAACTATATGTAATAAAAGAAATGTTTTTATTGAAACATCACACAAGTCCACTGAGCAATTTTTTGCTTTCATTTTTTTTAATTAGGAAAATAGGATATTTAAAAAATAAACTAATCAGTAATTTATTCAACCAATTAAAAAAACTCCATTTCAATATGCTAGTCAATAAAAATCTACTTCCGAACATACTTTATGTTGTCACCAACTACTGGCAACATTTTGGCTTGTTACTGGCGACACCTGAGAAGTTACACCACTCTTCTAACTTATTTCCACAACCAACATTAGGATATTTGCTCCATAAAACTCATTTAATGGGAAGCAGTTTCCACTAAAGGAAAGGAAAGGAAAATTAAGTTGCACTTCTGAGGATAAAACTTCCAAACCTTAAAATATAAACTTGACCAATTGAAGGGATACATTGATGCAGAAGAATGTATGTAAAAAAAAGTAAGTTTGTTTAGATATTTGACTTTAGAGATATCATTTCGTATTGTGGTCATACACCTCCTTCATGACACTAGAATCTCTGTTAATAAGGCTTCTATAGTGCTGCTGTCAATGTTAAAAAACAAGCCAGCACTTACCTTCTTTATCCATGACAATAACTCATTTTTTTAAAAATTTCATACCTCCTTCGTCTATTTACCTTTGCAATGTGCCAGCGCATGACAAAAATACTTTATGCAATTTTAAGTTGTTTTACATCACACATGAAATTTGATTCAAAAGATCACACAAAGAAAATCTCACCTGGAGTAGTCAAAGCAGAGGTGACTCCTACACCCACGTATTTTCCTGAGACTAGGTGGTTTCACATATGCCTCGTCAGCCAGGTTTGGCAGAATTCTGAGTGGGGCAGAGATGTGCGGGCTATTCCGCTCCTGCACCTCCCTCTGTGCATACTGTGCCTGCTCCACGGAGATGCGCAGGCGCTCCAGCTCCACCTGCTGGTGGGTGAAGTCGCCCTTTAGGTCTTCCATGCGCTGTGTCAGCAGGGAGATGTCAGCCTGCACAGGAAAGGACGAAGAAATAAAAAAAAATGTACTATAGATACACAATGAGCCAATATTTGAGATGTATCTCGAAGGAGAAACCCCAGGGAGACTCGCCATTTTTAATCACAGTCAGGTGAAAAAGACAATGATGAAGCTGGTAACCCACTCTTCAAAATTTCACACAACTTGCATGTTTAAATAAGAAATCAATAATTAACTTAGATCTAAACACTGAAGGGTAAATAATTAAAATAACAAAATTTATATATTTTTTAAGACCTTGATATTTTTTTAAATTTTCGCTACATACATTTTCCAGAATAAAGCGACGCGTTGAACTTATACCAGCCCCCTTCACATGGCAAATGTTTGGCAGACAATAAGGATGGAACAATCCTACGACAATGCTTCAACTAGCAACCCTTCAATAGGCACTCTTCCTACCAGGCCATTACAGGCCCATGAAGGAAGTGAATGAAAATTACTAGTGGTTAGCTGAAACACTTGTTTCATCAAGTGTTTCAGCCAAGCACTAATTCAACAAGCCCCCATCCATTGAGTACCTGCAGCTTCTGTCTCCTGCTCTCCAGGTCCCTCAATTCGTCGCTCACGGAGACCTTGATGCGGACCATCTCCTCAATTCTACCCTTTAGGTCCACGACCTTCATGGACTCCTCGTCCTCCATCTGCACCCCCTTGTGGCGCACTTCTGTGGCAGGGTTCTCCGCCGACAGCTGAAACAAATTCATTTTCATAAGATAATCACATACATAATTAATTTAGAAGTCAAGAGAAGTATTCTATAAATATGATAAACAATAAAATAATATGTTTAATAAAAATACTATATTATTATAAAATACTATGTAAAATACTACAATAAAATAATATGTTTAATAAAAATACTATATTATTATAAAATACTATGTAAAATACTACAATAAAATACTAATTTTTTATGATCTAATTACAGTATTAACTAATTAAACATATATAAAAACTATACACAAACTAATTAAACATATATTTTAAACCAAAATTAACAAAAGGCACTAAGTGATGTCATTAGCTATCAGATTAGCTATTACTAAAAATAATCAGTTGAATATGGTAGTGTCTAGATTGTGTGAAAAATTTGGGCTACATAATTTGAAAAAGTGACAAATCGACTAACTTTACACAAATTAAAAAACTTGTGTATCTCCGTTCAATTTTCACTTAAAAAAGATTATTCTTGTATTTAAAGGGTCCACTGATACAGTTCAACCAACTGGTTTTATTTTTTTACAGAATGTAGTTCATATTCTGGAATATGTTTTACAGACACGGCTTAACATGAGGAGTTAGTCAGAGTACATAAGCTCTATCCGGTCGGGTATTCGTTTCTCGTTGGCTGCTTGGGCAAGGTGGAGTTATTTCTCAGCTCAGCGTTGCGAAGAATACCAAGAGTGTTTTTGTACTTTTACTGTAAATTTCAGCAGAATCGGCAACAGCCATTTGAATGTAGAATAAAACCCGCACACCTGTCTGTATATAGACAAAGAAGTGGATTGAGTAACTCCACTCCTCCAGACTAAAAGATTTGATGCATCCGTTTGATGCTTACCTTGGAGAGATAGTAGTGGGTGAAGAGTGGCACTACCACCAGAACAAGAAGAACAGCGGCTACACGAGAGAATCTCACAGCCGGGGTGCGGATGGGCCAAACCCACCTCACAGCGGGGGAGTCCGAAAGGGTCATTGTGTGCAGGGAAGAATCACATCAGGGATTATTTACTGAGAGGCATTGAAGGAGTTGGAAGCACCTAATATGAGTGCAAAGAAAAGAACAGTTTCTATATAAAACTGTGCAGTCAGTAAAATACAAGTTATAAAACATTTACTCTATCAAGAACAAAACTCTATGGCTTTGATACATCATTTTTACTACTAATTTATTTAAAAAAAAATTAAAACACTACAATTAAGGCTACAACATAATCCTATATTTATCAACGTAACATTTTACATGTGTATTAATTTCTATTAACCTCAAAGCATTCTGGGAATCTTTGATCATTTAGATTATTTAAGATTAGTTTAATATTTGATGATTAAGTGTGATAGATGATCGTTATTATCCGCAGAAATTAATCAAAATGCACATTATTGCCGAATAACGATTTTATTTATTAGAGATTTTGTGCATTTGTTTCTGTCTCAACCACAAATCAAGTTTTGCCAAAAGCTTGATGTGAAAATAAGATTTGGAGACCACCACACATGTATTTGGTGACTTATCGTTGTGTAGGCAATACACTACAGACCATCCCTCAAAAGAGGAAGCCGATCAATACAAAAGAAAATATGTCATAAAAAAACAGAAACTTATAAATCACAAATTATTTTAAGAAGTTTAACATAAAATACAAGCACATTTTTAAATGAATGTTAAAGAAATTGAAATATTTGTATGCATATGCATCAGAATTTTTGTTTCTTTTCTTTTATATGGCCCCAAATGCCAACGAGCAAAAATACGACAAGGTTGTTTACCTTGGATTACACTGAACTGTTACTTGGAAGATCGTGTTTCAGTTGATTGCACTGAGCTACATAAAAACTGGAAAGTACACTACTTACATGAGCGTGTTTTAAAGTCTTTGCTAAAAAAATTAAGATGGTTAAAAGACAGTTTCGGGAAACTTTTTACTTTTAAAATAACAAATGGAAAGGAATTTATGAAAATAAGTTATTGATGTCCAATAATGTTAATGGTGAATTCCGGGAAAATGTTGCCATGGCACTTAAAATTTTAAACTTTATGTTGAGTCATTTGTCATATACCATTTTTTTCAGAAAGATATGAACTTTTTGAATCTTAACATATTTTTTTTAAATTAACACAATGACTTTTATAAAATCAAGGTCAAAGTCACTTCTTTACTATATGTTTTTGCAATGCGGAATATCAACATTTTGTTTCATACTATAACTTGACTAAAATCCCTTACCATAATAAAATAAATAGGTTAACTTTTATACTTTATTCATGTAGTTAATCTTTCTATTAATTTTTTTTGCAAAAAAATATTTTTTAACCTTGAAATCAATAACTTATTAAGTCAAACCATAAATGTCCTTCCGTTACCAAAATACTATATTTCAACCACCTCACTAAGAAACCATCGGGTCTACAACTTAATGAATTTTTGTACAAAGCAGATTTATGACACTTATTAATTAGAAACAGCAACAATTTTATTTTGTTTTTAATTTAGATGTTTTTTTATGGTAACGGAAGGACAAAAAACATGGTAACAGAAGGACATCAATGTGGTAACGGAAGGACATATTTGTATTAGCTGATTTTGACTGAACTTTCCACAATTAAACAAACTAATTTTCAGTTATTATTGAAATTCAAACACATATAAATATTATATATACTTATTAACTGTATTTTCTATCTTAATACCCTCCCCCGCTAATTTAATAATGTCACAAATACATTGAGTTTCAATTAAAACTGGTACTACTTTTCTATTTATTCACTATATGGGTTCTTTCTACAATAAAGCCATAAAATGGGAAAAAGAAGAAAGTTTAAAAGCGATTTCTTACGATGACGTTAAGTGACGCATACAGAATTTCAGCAAGAAAATATTGATATTAATGTATCACTATAAAAAGTTCGCAAGCTTAGACCCCAGTTTGTTTTGTTACAAATATACCTTCTACTTAAAGTTTGTTTAAATTGTTTTGTTACCAAATATATAAATGCTAATGAACAAAATTTAGACAAAATGAAGACAGAAAGCCATAAAAATAAATAAAAGAGTTCATTTAAAAAGTGCCTTTATGCTCTTGAAAACAAATCTGCACATTTTTAAAGTATATTTTTATTAAAAGACATGGGAATCTTGTCTTTTAATAAAAGAATTCAAAGAAGAGGTGAAAACTGTAGTTGTACAAGTTGATTTAACATTCAAAAACCAACTTAACATTCATGTTTGATCAGTATAACATCATGGCTACATTGAAGCATTTTTGCTATTAATCAAGGCAAAGGTACTGTTAATGTCCAAAGTGGTTAATGGGAAATTTACCACTGTTGCCCCATCAGATAAAATAATTGATTTCTCCATCAGATAAAGTAATTCTCTCAAGAAAGATGGAACAATATCCTCCTCTTCCTGACACACGCAATACTTATTATTTAAAACCAATTTCAAAATATATTATTGAGTATTGTGAGTACTCTAGTTCTATAGAAAGAAAGGTATTCAAAGAAAACATACAATCAAATATAAAAGATGCAGACAAGGCATATGGGTCAAGCAATGCATTGGCTGTTAGTGACTTTTAGTTAGTCGAATGGCAAGGACTAAAAAGTATTATGTTAGGCAAGTGCTTCATTTAATGATGTCGTTGTAGAAGTATTATGTTTAAGAAAATAAAATAATGAATGACTAAATTTATATTTCCTGAGAAAGAAGGTAACTGCTGGAATTGACTCAAATAAAATAACCAAAAATTGGATAAGCCAAAATTTTTAACAAATGGCTCTGGAAAAAGAATTTGTTGCAGAATTAGATTTAAAAACAGCTGAATAAGCAGAATTTAACACCTATTATTCTTTTTCAAAATATTAATGAGTAAATTGTTGTAAAACAATCCAATTTTACACACTTGGAATTTTTGTCCTTCCGTTACCTTAAAAAACATAATATTTTTGGGCATAATATAATAATTTCTAAAAACTGCACTGCAATTTATAATAATTGAACTCTCCTTTAAGTGTTCTAATTTTTCTAGATTTTTCTTTTTTACGGTTTAGCTGAACTTTTAATAAAAAGGTGTAAGTGTGGTATACCACTTCCAAAAAACGTCCTTCCGTTACCATTACTAAAATTTAAATTTAAAAAAAGTTATAAAGTGCTAAATTCTAGATTTTGCATTTTTAATAAAATGGAGTAAAGTGTATAAAAGTCTACCTATCAGTTATTTGAAATAAAATATATTTTTAAAATTATAACCATAAGTTGTTGTACAAACTGGCCTTCCGTTACCGCCGGAATTCACCTAATACAACGAATGAGATTTAAAGACAACAATACGAACGTTATGGAAAAGTTTATTTTCCTCCAATGGGAATTTACTTTCCATTTCTTATATAGTTCAGTAATCAGGTTGGATAACAACTTCTGCACTATTAGCACACTCATTCCAAGTGACTACCAGGTGTTTTCTTTTAAGAAATTTGACATTGCTCGGTGCCCAAACTGACTGCTTGGATGGGTTGAGTAGTCATCCAATCGTGTAAATTCAATAGAAATCCTTTGAAATAAATACTGAACTGTCACCAATTGCCTATTGTGCAGCGGGTGTCATCTGATCGTAAATCAATCTCGTCATCTGACCATAATTAAAAAATATGAGGCAGTGTTCTCGGGTCTTTTTGTTTAGATATACCCCGATCCGTTGCCAATAGCCCACTGTGCAGCTCTAGGGCAACCTTCTTAACTAACAAACGGAATGTACTAAATCATATTTACGACTGTTTTAAACATTTTATTTCAGAGGTGGCGACATTTGAAATAGTACACAATCGATACAGCAACAAACTTTCACTTGGTGACTATTTACATTAAATTTGAGGTCATTAAGTAGAACAGTACCGATTTTTTTATAATCAAAAATGTTATTAAATGTCTAGAAAATCGATTTTATTTATAAGAGATCTCGTGCAGTTGTTTCTGTCTCAATGGCAAACCATGTTCTGCCAAACACTTGGCATGGAAATAACATTTGGGGATTACTATACTTTTATTTGGTGACTTATCGCTGTGTTGGCGATACACCTAAAACATTTACTTAAATATGAAAAACTGAATGTTGATATGCCACATCCATGATTTATTAACTTTGTGTTACAAACATACAACAACTACAACTTTTGCACATCAAAATAATATTTTTCTAAAAATTCTGAAAAAATGCCTTTGTGGAAGGAAATAAATCAAAAAGTATATTAAAAACAATACCTATATGTTTGACATTTGCCTTTGAAGCCATATATGTCTTGGAATAACAATCATGGACACATGCTGGTAAAAGAAAACAGAAAACTAATTCACAAGCAAGATAATAAAAATTAAGTTATTTTTGTCCAAAAAAACAAAATACATTTAATGTTAGAAAATATGCTATGCATATTTCCTTTGAAGGCCTTATAGAAGTTTATAAAAAGTATGTAAATATGTATGTATTTAGCACAAAATATTTAAAATAGTTAAGTACTTTTTTAATATAAAATAAACTGCAATTAGATAACTAGTTTTTTTTTAAATAAAAACTTTTCATTTTTATTATAAGTATATAAGAAATGAAAATAAGTTTAAATTTAACAAACTTTATTTTACAGGGTGGCAACAAAATTCTGGAAAAAAAATCCCTTATATTTCCCTGATGGTATCACAGAAATTTCCCTGATTTTACAATTACATTAAGAAATGCAGCAATACATGTTTTGTACAGAAACAAGTACCCACTCCACAATAATACATTGCCTTGTAAATGAAAATTTATAAGCAATAGGCTATTGTCTGTTAAAAGAATGTATGAATACAACACAAATTATACAATTGCGACAAGCATAACAGCAATTAAATCTCTGGAAGCAGATAAGGCAAGAAAAGCAAGTTTTTCAAATTATTTCTTTTAGAGATAATTTTAAATGTTTTATATGCTTCCTATTTCCTATTCCAATCTTCAATAAATCGCAAATTCATTAGCCCCTCACATGTTGCTTACAATCTAAAGTCCAACACACTTTGCTTTTTCTTCACCCTCTAGCAGTGGTTCACGTTTTTACAAAAATAAAACTGAAAATACAAAAATGCATATGACTATGCATTTTTAAAAAAAATTCTTTTTCAGAAATAAAAGGAAATATTGACAACTAAGCTACCCAGAATAAAGGGCATAATAGACAATAATTGCCGTTTTAATGATCCACATTTGAAAATTTTCCTGATTTTTTGTGATATTTTGAAAAGTTCCTTGATTTTCCCAAAATTAAAAAATTCCATGATAATTCCCTGATTTCCAAGTTATGTTGCCACCCTGTTTTACTTACTATGCATAATAAAAGTTTTGGAAATGTCTTAAACATTGATTATTTGTTTTAGATAAAAAAAGAGTAAGTGTTGGAAATTAATAAAAAAAAACTATGTTAAACCACTACTGAACTACAGCAAGTAACTCAGCCACCTTGTTTACGTGACCTCGTTATTTAGGTGGAAACTACAAGCCTTTCACAACAAAGTTGTCAATGAAAATTTATTTGGTGGAGTGCCACCCTTATTCTTTAAGAAGCTTGTAAAACTTTAAGGAAGACGCAGATGCTGGACTTGACACCACCTATTGCAACAGAATACTCATAACACTTTTTTAGAGACACGGTAATCTGTTAAAAATGTAGTTAGAAGTGAAAATGTTCAATGTCAATTTGCTGAGAGCTAATCATTAATAATATGTTTACATTAGTTTTGAAAGAAAGCATACATTCAAAATATTAGAAATGTACTACCATATTTGCTCTTTGAAATCAGGTTGCAAACTGAATATTTCTTTTCAAATGTTTGAAATTATATATATATATTTTTATATATATATAGTTTTATAGGCTTCTTAAAGCTTAAGAACGTTTATATTTGGAATAATATAAAGCTCTGATTGACTACTCCTTATAAACCAGCTTCTGATATTACTTCATTTTAAGTATTAATGCTATCGATAAAAGCTTTAAAAATAATTAAACACTATATGATATACAAACCATATAACATACTTATTTTTTACTATTGAAGTTAATTGTTTAATCAAAATATTGATTCATGAGGATTTTAAAAATGCAAAATTAACTAGAATCTTTGGTTTCGAGAATAAATGCAAAATATTAAATACTGATTTACAAAGCGTATTTAAAACATCTTTTAATTCAAGAACGGGTAATAAAAAAATTGTAAACAAATAGTATAGAAATTTCTTCAACGAGTTGAGGTGTTACTTGCCTACTTCTATAAAACAAAAAATATATTTGGACAATATGGGGGGGGGGGGGGGGGGGGGGGTTTGAAGGTTTAATTTCCGTTGTTACGACAACACGAAGACAAACTTTTCCTTTATAATTTTCGTACCGTATCTAAACAATTTTCTAAACTATTGGATGCCGTTTTTACCTCTATATATTTCATATACTGTCCATGCTAAAATATGCCGAATTGTAGTGTTTTGGCTATTTTTTTTTAATTTTAACTTAAAACACATTTTATATGCTTATTATTTAAAATCCATTTTAACCAATAATAAGTGGATAAGTAGCAAAAAAAACTATGTTTTTGGTGATACGCAAATTGATTCTATATGTAGAAAATATAAAATGTTTGAACATATTTAACATTTCTATAACGATTTGAGAAGAAAATATCCACAAAATCCCTTTTAAAAATTAGTTGGGCTACAGCATGGCTGCTTACAATCAGTGGCGGCGAGTCTGTGCTAAAATTGCAGGACAAGATCAAGAGGAAACAAGAAGGGGGGGAATCGTATACTGCAGTTGCCGACGACTCCTCCTTGCTCTTACGTGGTACAAAAACGTCAGAGGGGTGGAATGGGTTGGGGTTTTTGTTTATTTTTATGTTTTATTTTTAAAAAGTGCAATATTAAAAAAGTGAAGGGCAACATCCGAAAAAAGTGCGGTTGCAAACCCCCCCCCCCCCCCCCCCCCTTGTCCCCCCGAATCGACTACAGTGTTGTTTCAATCGCGACCATAGAAAGAACTGGTTTAAGCGTTTCAGAAGTTACAATTTATAGTTCAGTGCTGAAAGATATTAAACATCGAGAGTTCATCTAACTTTCGTTTCGAACACTCCCAGCCAATGTAGAAAAATAGAATATGATTGGCTGTGACGTCATAGTTAATTTTTATAGGTCTACACCATCGGTGGTATTAGGCATTATAAGTAAATAGTTTTTTGGATTCAAGAAAGAAAAAAAGGACATGGAGGAAAAAAAGGGGGTAGAGGAGTGTTGAAAAAAAGTATAACAGAATTTCGGGGGGGGGGGGGGGGGGGGGACCCCTGTCTACGGCCCTGGACATTATATTACAATCTGGTTCCAGTTTAGTTGGTGGTTGGATAACTCAGATAATAAGAAGGAGGGCGCGAAAATCTAGTTTGCTTTTGTCTAAAAATTTCCTTGAACAGCTTTGATTGAGCTGCATGATTGCTTTGCAATTTAAACTGTTCAAACGACTTAATTGAAAAAAAATAGTAATTTTTTTCATGTATATTAACCACTATAAAAAATTGAAATCATTTCACTCTATCAGAATCAAAGGAAATATATGTGTAACAAACGTTTCAGACGTTTGGCTTTGACCAAAATAATTCTAGTCAATTCCTACATTTTAATTGTTTAATTATAAAATTAAATGTTATTTTGAAAACACTTAGCGGCCCCATACCCATTCCTCTTTATAGACGTTATCTATTATGTTTTAGTTGTGAATAAAAGGATTTTTTGGTTCCGGTTAGTTGGCGGTTGGATAACTCAGATATCAATACTGGTTTTAGCATATCGACAAACGAGTTTAAAAAAAAATCTAGTTTGCTTTTGTCTAAAAATTTTACATTTACATTTAACTATTCAAACGACTTAATTGGAAAAAAATAGTATTTTTTTTAATGTATATTAACCACCAGAAAAAAATTGAAATCGTTTCACTCTATCAGAATCAAAGGAAATATATATATATTTCCTTTGATTCTTTAAAAACACAAATTAACCGATATAACCCGGTACTGGAACAGCATCAATTAACTAATTAATTATTACTTACTGGCTCATAAGAATTATAAGAATTATGAGAATTATATGAGACTCATAAGAATTATAAGAATTATGAGCCAGTTAATATTACATTATACAAAAAATAATTTTTAATCAATCGAGAAAGTGCAAAATTTAACAATGTCATTCACATTAAATGGTTACAAAACATTTATTATTACAAATTGAGCAAAATTGTACATCGTTTCTAATAATTATAGATATATAATATAATATTAATTATTCTCTATTATCAATTAAGGTATTTTGCAGTGGGCAGTGGCTGACTGATATATGCGGCTGGGTTCCGAATTCAATGAACAAGTGGTTAGGTATAGTAATAGTAAATTGTATTGTAAATTCAATTGTCTAGTTGGATTCTAAAATGTTAGAGCGTGTGTGGATTGAAGTATGCGGACTGCATCTTCAAGACCCTTTTAAAGTAACAGTTAGTTCCTAATTTGTTCAGCAAATGCCATGATGTATTTGCACGCGATAAACACCAATTGAAGAAGGTCGAGCATTCTAACCTTTTATAAGACGCTGAATGCTTTATGGACAAATAACAGACGCATCTTGTACAGACGATGACGTGTAACTACAACAAACGACAATATATATATTGATATTTATGTAGCAACGACTCACGAGGATTGAACCGCATATGTTTACTGGTATTGGATCTTAGATGGCGCAACGTATTGTCCACACAGAACTTCTACGACCGTTGATATCAGATCAGTCGTAGTCTTCCATTGAGTTACGGCTATTGATTTAAAACAATTCACATTTTTATTTTGTTTTGTGAGTAAGGAGAGGAAACCGCCAGTGCGACCCAGTATCGAGAATGTGCAGGGTGCTTTTCTTCTCGTTGGGTGGTCATTAAATCATTTCCGGTGGTGGTGTCCGTGGAAGATGGGAATGTGTATGGGGTGGTGCTGGCAGTGATGTTCTCCGCCATGGTGCTCTCCCAGCATCTTAGCCAGCAGACCGGCAGCCAGCATGTAACCCAGTTGGTGGTGCTCTTTGTGGTGGTGGTGGTGACATCTGGCGGACAACACTAGAAACAGCAGCAATAGAAGTTTGCGAAGTTGAACCATTTTTCTGAGAAGAAGAAGGGAAAATAATGAGCTCGGATGAATTCACAGTGAAACAAAATTTTCAATTTAGGAAAAAAATTAAATTGATACAATGGGGGATCTAGTTCTAATTTTAACCTACTTCCATATTTAGAAGCCATCCTTGTAAAATATTGTGATGATGTAACTTAACGACGAAAAACCTGTCATATTTATTGGATACTAATAATACCTATTTATAATATTAATAATGCAAGTTTTCATTTTGTCTCCTTAAAAGCGACGCCGAAGGGAGGGCATATGATATACGATATCGACTACCAAAAGATTTTCTACATTATTGCATAATAGAAAAAAAACGACTTTTATATATATGAGGGAAAAAAGGAAGGGGGGGGGGGGGGGCAGAAACTTGTCACCAAAATAAAGATTATATGGATTTCTTTTGCTTTTGAAATATCAAATTAATGATTTGAAATTTAAAAAAAATTTAGAATTGAGGAAAAACCAAACATGTAAAATAAGATAAGCATTGAATTTTTTTTAATAAAAAAAAGTTATATATATATATATATATATATATATATATATATATATATATATTTTAATATATTCAATATTATTTTATTTTAATATATTCAAAAATATCCATTTTAGTTTAAAACTTGAAAATTCCGGCGGTCCATAGAAATGTATGCATCTACCATCTATCAAATGTTTTTGCGGTTTTCCTTGATTTGCGAATTTATGACACGTTGGCTTTTGCATGCACGTTCCTCAATTGTAATATTCGATTACAATTTAAAAACTCATTGTTTTAGAATAATTAAAAGTTTACTTGACAGTTTTAACAACAGTCACGTTTATACAGGTTACAACACCACTTTTTGTTAATAAATTGCCCTTTTTTTAATGAAAGGAAGAAAAAAAAATATATATATACTTTTTTTTAAATCTAGGCTTATCTGAGATAAGTTATAAAAGTAATTATCAGAGTACCGAAATTTAGTTTTGCAAATTCACCGATTTGCGATTGTCTTTTTTAATTATTATCCTAAGATTTAATATTTGTTTTCATATGCACTGATCAGGGGCCGTTTATTTATTATATCACGCATCTGTTTTGAAAGAGTATGTCTTATATGACTGTGCCGTGACATGGGTTAGGTGTACGTACATGTGTAACATAACACAACTTGAAGAAAATATTCCAAATTCTTTTCATAAACATTGATATGGAATTTTTATTAAAACTCATCATGATCTTTGTAACAGTGCAACAAGGAAAAAATGATCAATATAAAGTAAGGAAGCAGAACATGTTATTCAAAAAAAATTATATATATTTAATTCTCTGGAAATTATAAATTTCAAACTTTATACGGTCTCCTTATACAAAAAGTACTAAGAAAATGTTCCATTAATTAAAATCAAAACTCTTTAAAGGAATTCTACTATTTTACAGTAAAAAATTAACATAGCTGTAAAATTAAAAATCGTGTTTGATATTAATGTAAATAATATTAGGTTAAATATTGTTTGTGGCGTTACATGAGATAGGAGGGGGGTGCGGGGGGGGGTAGACTATGTGACGGAATGTGACATAGAGAACGAGATGATACAATAATACGATAGCGTGACGTAGCAAAAGAAACCTCCATTATCTCCTCTCTCGAGCGGAGTAACAACTACTGTACAAGGGTTAAATATTGCCAAACATCTCCATGTAAGCACCGTATGAATAGTGTCTTCAAAACCTATTGCTAAAATGGATTAAATACCACGTTGAAATTATTACAAGGCTCCAAGGTTCCAAAATCAACGACTTGTTCTTCGAACGAATAAACGAGAACAGCATTTTCACTGAGTTTGAAAAACATTGTTCTTTAACACTCTGAGGTTGACGGTGTTTTCAAAACACATCTAGTTAAATTTAACATTTATAGTTAATTATAGTTTATCAATTATATGTGTCCCCTATATTGTTAGCGGACGTACTAATAGCCTCCGAGATCGATTCCTGGATCAAACGTAGAATTTTCCATGATTGTATTAGAGAATCCGACTGTATCCGGTTTGTCAAGAGCTCCATCAAAAAGAGAATAAAACACTTCACCCTGCATAAATAATGTCACCAGTTGAAACACAAACCGAGAAAATACCGGGTCGATTTTAAGAAATAAGTAACTTATATACACTTTACCATTTTGGTTTCAAATTTAAACAGATAATGACAGTTATTGGTTGAATTAAAGTCGCACTACAGCACTAGATCTGCACAGTGGTCTATTGGCGATAGTTGGAAGTCTATCTCGAAGGAAAGGTCCGAAGGAAGGTGCATCCTATTTTTGAACCATAGTTAGATGACGAGGTCTACGCCTGCTGTCACCCGATGTAACCGCAATACTGCCGTCATAAGAAAGAAGGCGCTCAAACTCCAAAAAGCAAAACTTTACAGGAAACAAGAAAAACAAAATTCAACATCTGTATGAAAATTTTGGTACTTTAAATTGCTTTTATTGTCTAAAATTAGTAGTCTGCATATGCAAAATTTTATTTTGGTATTCTTTATATTTCCTCTTACCATGCAGGTTTACCATGTTTTCTACTTGTACAACTTAATCGCATGGATTTAGAGGCTTTTTAGTATTTACTTGTCATATAGGGCCTTCTTTTATTGCTCGGAGCCCCAGTTGCTCAGTTGGTAAGGCGTTCAGCTACTAATCAGAGGATTGGTGGTTCGAATCCGTGCAATGGACTTGACATAGAAAAGTAAAAAAGTAGTGATCTTGCGATCGGAGGGTTGCCAGCTTCGCTACAAAAATACTAGAAAGTCGTCCAGAATATCCAACAAATTATACTGGCGTGTATACGGGACTGGTGCACGATAAATCTGATCGGGGTCCAATGGCCTGACGCCTATTGAGGTTGCGTCGGGGCCAGCTCAAGTGTTGTCCTCGTCTTCTGACCATGGTTCTAAAATAACGAGGTGCATGTATGAATGTGTGTGTGAATGTGTATGTGTTCCCGGGTCTTTCCTTCGAGATTGACCCCGAACCGTCGCCAATAGCCCACTGTGCAGCTCTAGTGCGACGTTTATTAACAAAACAAAACCAAACCTTTTATTGCTCGAGCTAGAGGTAGGGCCACTATAAATTTCACTATAACACACTATTATATTTGATTTATGGATTAGCAATGTAAGAAAAGGTGTAGTTTTCAAAGACAAATCAAAGAAGCTAAAAAAAGGAATTTTAAAGAATTGTTAGTTAGGTCCTTTCCACTTCTGACGACAAGACATTGGATATAATTTGTATGTTTCCTTTATAAGGTCATATACTTCTGGTCGGCGAAACAACCCTCCGATTACCAAAACGCAGCATATGTGAAAAAAAAATCGAACCCGCTACCTCCGGTGTTGAGTACGAGACGCAACCATCTAAAAACCAGCAAATAAAAGTCAATATAAAACCTTCATTAAAATTGTGAAATTGAAGGTTTATGCAGTTTTTAAGATCTATTAAATTAAAACGTTCTGTTTCAAATTTCTTCATAAAACCTATAAAAAACCTTTAATGAACATGAAAAGAAAACCTAGTAGCATTGAAATTATTAAAGGGAAAATGCATATTTTTTTTAAAGATTTTATGCAGGAAAATCAAAAACTAAAAAAAATTAAGTTTTTAGATTCAATAAAACTTTCAAGAAAATTTCAATTTCTCCATGTTGATAAAGGTGTTATGCTGACTTTTTATTTCTTGGGAAAGCAGCTAATATAAAAGAAAACTTCTGTGAATGGGAGACACAATAATAAAGATTCAGACAGAAAATCCAAACGCACTTACCTCGTTAGATGAATCCCTTGCAGCTTGAAGAAGTCGCACTTTCACCATCCTTTTTAAGTAGCCATCTTCATTTTTCCTGGTGCTTCCCTTCCACCCCAGGAGGAGCAACGGCGTCTCATCGCAGCAAATGGTGCACATCCCAGCGCTACTTTTACTTTTGATTGCCTTAATGGTCAATAAAAGTTAATGATGGTATTGCTACATTTTAATGTGCGGTTTGCACTGTTTCCCCGCGTCTAAAAATCCCTTAAATCAACTATCAGGCAATTAATATTCGATACGACACGTCAGTATATACCTTGTATAATAATTAAAATAATCTTTTAGTATAATACTTTATAATTAAAAGATTACTTAAATGGTATCAATGAAGTGTGACATCTAAAAGTGATACCGACATTTGAAAAAAGAGGGCTTAATAATTGCATTTTTTAAAAATTATTCCTCGTAAATGGGATCAGAGATTTTGTTAAAAATGGCTATACCATAACACACATTTTTATGTTTTTAATCCCTTCAGGCCCAAACTTATTTTTTAATTGAGGCGGTGAAAGTAATAGTCGAAGTCAGACTTGCACCGTCTTTTTCCAATTGTATCAACAATCTTTTCCTTGGTCACTGAACGCCACTGGCAAAAAAATGGTGCAAGTTTGACTTTGACTTACACCATTAATACTCAATTCATTACGGTTTCAATTGGTACTACTGGGCCTGAAAGGGTTAAAATTAACACTGCCCAGTCCTTTTTTATATTTATTTAAAGCTATTAAATAGATCCCGACAGGCTCCATGCAATGCCATGCACACCATGATTTACATGAGTACCATTTGAGCCACCACAAAACAGATTAACACTGCTTTAGTAACATCTTACCGCCGACAAATGTTACTCCAATGTAAGTACTCCTCGTTTTTGACGGGTGTTGCTAATAATACAGTATTAAACACCAATTCTTTCGAAACGGTGAATCTTCAGTAGGCTTTACTTGGATTAGAACTCGATACCTTCAACCCAAAGTATTTAAAAGGATAGTATGCAGTAGATTGGTTGTATTAACGTCGCAGTTGAGTTACACAGTGGGTTAATGGTGACGGTCCGATATATATTCCAAAGGAAAGACCAGACCCGGGAATAGAGTATCATAATTTTGAATCATGGTCAGATAACGATGATAACACGTGAGCTGGCATTCAATGCACCTTACTTTGCAAGGGAACGTCTGTATTGCAGTAGGTTTAACGTACCCTAGTCCTCTATACACGGCGGATGTTTTTATGAAGATACCGAAAATCAAAAGCTCGCTTACCACTCATGTACCGCACCTTTGCTACCCACCGGTCCATGCTCAGAGTGGGTTGAAACAGTTGTTGGTTTTCGGATCGAAATTGAATGAAAAGTTTTTTTGACGCGCATGTTTTAATGAGGAAAAATACAATGTTGCGTGATGTTAAACACCATATAATTGAAGTTGTGTGATCCGATAGTTTTAAAGGTTGCATCTTCGATAGTGCAATTTACTTCAAATATTCTCTTTTTAATCGTGAGAGTAACACTCTAGGTCTCTGTGACCCACTAGTTGTCCCCCTTCCCATTTGACGTCCAAGCTCAACCTCTCAGGTGTTCTTCAAAGTGCCAGTCACGAATATAACGTCCTTCATAATGTCACCTATAAAAGGTGTTTAAAAAATCTGTAAAAACTATTTAGTAAAGGGGAAGAACACAGGAATACAATGCAATCGCCCGTGGAAATCTTCGATATCATTCCATCGTTTCTCTGCATGTTAGAATTTCCAGAGTCTAAAAAAGAGTTTAATTAAAAATTGGTCTCTTGGTGAGATGGGCGATTTTCATTGCATGTTCATCAATCTATATATATAAAAGCCAAAGCCACTGACTGATTGATTGACTGACTAATTGATTGACTGACTGACTCATTGGTCACGAGATCTCCAGATCTAAAAGACCTAGAGTGCTGAAATTTAGAACATAGATTCATCTTGAGCCCTAGGGGTGCACTAAGAAAAGATTTTTAAAAATTCGTACTCGAACTACCAAAATAACGATTTTTTAAAAACCTTCCCATAGGATTAACATGGAGAACATGTAACAATGCAAAATATAAAATTGAAACAATGGAAAATTTTAATACATATTATGTAACCTATGAGGAACATTCTGATTGACTGATGACTAAATATCGCCAAACTGTCGTCAAATAAATAAAATCTGTCGCCAAATAAATAAAATCTTTCGCCAAATTAATAAAAAACATCGCCAAATAAATTAAAATTTTACCGAATGAATAAAACATTTCGCCAAGTGAATAAAATATCGCCAAATAAACTAAAATATGATCATATATGTAAAAATAATATAAAAATGGCAAAATTAATGTCAAAAAATGATAAAATATTAAAATGGTGAAAATATGATTGGATAACGGAATATTCCGTACTACAACAACTATGAAAATTAAATGTGGCATGGAGCATGGCATTTTAAGCCAAAATTGCTCACTAAGAAAGGATTTTCATTTTCAAAAATTCAAACTCTAACTGCCAAAAGTAAAAATCCTTGCCCATTATCCACTGACTCATCACTAATTTTCTAACTTTCTGCATACCCAGGAAGATGAAATTTGACAGAGTTGTTACTTATATCTTACATAGAAAAAGTAAGGTATCTGGTAGGTACAAGCTACTCTGTATCGTAATAATTGGTTCATGAATACTTTGGACCCCACGAGGTAGGATAGGTCGAGGTACGCGGCCTACCTTCCTGTACTCCATGTTATGTCATTTATCCACGAAGGCTGATTTCCCATAGAATTATTGGGGTGGAAGTGTATACTGCCTGTCCCCAAGCGTGACATTTTCCTTCATTCGGTATAAAGATCAGAGAGAAAAATGGGTTAACGAACGACTGATCGACGCGACTCCCTTTCCTATACGACGGTAGGTCATTTATCGCTCATAGCACGATTACCCGGAGAGTAATGAGAACGAAATCGTCTGCAGTTAAGGGAGACATTCCCTTCACGGGGTACAAAGGTCAGCGGGAGCGGGCGGAATGGGTTAATAATCGGCTTGGTCGACACGTCCTACCTTTCTTTAGATGATGGTATGCCTATACGAAGAGTTGTGTGGGCGGAATCGAAAACAGTTGTTTTGGACTCTTCCCCCACGTGGTACAAGTGTCAGAGGGGGAATGGGTTTGCGTCCATCGTCTGTAGTAGTGGGTAGGGGATAGGGTACGATATTTTTTTAAATTTCATTTGGCAATGCAGTAAAAAATATGACTTATTTTTTATTTAAAAAAGTTAAATATTAATTAAAAAAGTTTAAAAGTTCTGGGGAACCATCCCCCCTCGCATATTGATAGGGTTTACCGTACAAAAGAAAAAATATGAAAATCTTGAATTTAGCAAAGGTACCTTTTAAAATCGTTTTCGTTTTTTCTTCTTATATTCTCACTAATTTGTGAAACTTAACGACAAATGTTGATATAGGTGTCTAATAAAAGTTTTTCGGATAATTATTATCATTAACAATTATAAGAGTTCTTCCTCTTTAAATCTTTGGGATGTTACTAAAGGTTAAAATATGGATGGAAATCAACGAGAGTAACGTATATATATCCACGTTATGGTATAGCCAAGTTCTCCATTATATCAATCTTTCCAGTTCTTGCAGGATCTTGCTAAGAAAATTTCGTTACAAATTAGTACTTTTAATACTATGGTTCCCCCTGAGGGGTGACAAATTAAGAATATTGTTTATTTCGCTATAAATATTGTATTTGTATTAATTTCGTAACTTATTTCCTTCCCGTGCGTAGAAAGGGTATTTCAGCTAGTACATATATATAAGAATGGAGTGTCTGTCTATGGAATCGAACAAAACCACTAATTTTGAGTTATTTACATGAATTGCGATACACTGATTCAGAAAATCAAATTAAAATTTTGTTTGTTTGTCTTTTTGAGTGGATTTACCTCAAAAACTACTAAGCGGATTTTTATGAAACTTGCGTCATTTTATCAATAATCTTCTAACTTAACATCTGTAGTTTGTTTCATGTAGAGATCTGCAACCATTCAAAAGTTATAGAACTTTTTCCATTTTCCCATTATTCCTATAGGACGCCATGGGTATCCGTTCATGACTCGAAAATGCTTTGCTTTGTTTCAAGCTCTTAAACATGTCGGTGCCTAATTTTCTATCCAACGTTATTACGCGCAGCTCTTACTGCGCAAAGTGACCACGAGGAACGCCGGGCCATATTGCTAGTAGTAAAATATATAAATGATAATATGTAAATACCTCCAAACGCAATACTGCAGCAGGGTGATTATTTTTAGAAGTGATGGAGCTTGGATAAAATACATTCATCTTTCAAAAATGAGAAAAATAAACTTTGGCTTAAAAAAGAAACCTTAACTCTCGCTCTCTCTTCGCTCCTATAACAGAAAGGGATTCTTCTAGCAGTTAGTCACGGTCGAATTGAGAAACTTGTTACAAGAGAACTCTTGTCCTCTGATGGATGGATGTTCCTGGTGAGGATGTCTCTCTGTTTTTGGTGTTATAATTTTCCCTTCTTTCTTGTTTAAATTTCAAGAGAAGAAATCATTCAAGGACATCCGCTGATTGCTTTCCAATGGTTAGGTTATCCTAGTATGCATCGTGCTAAAAGGAAGAAACTGCATGGAAATGATTTTTGTACAAAGACATCGACGTCACACTGGGCTAGCCGATGGTCGAGTGGTTAGATTCGGCAATGGAGGGAAGTATGTTCGATTTTCAGCATGTGTGTAGCGATCTCGCAATTGCAGGGTTGCCATATTTACTCTCGTTGCTCGCAAAAATTCATCCGCCATGTTGAGGGGGATAGTGCATATTAAATATATCGTGATCCCTGGTCTAATATTCTCACACATATTCAGGTTTATGGGGTGCCATATTAGATGTTGACCTCGTCATCTGGCCATGGTTCCAAATTTTGATAGGCCAACGGCCATTACATGATGAACACACACCAGTTCTCGTCGGTGAGGGAGAAAACCGCGTGCTGCTGGCCTAAAAATGGGGCGCAGTGGCCCCGAGGCACAGTATCTGGATAGCAATCAGAGGATTGTGAGTTCGAATCAAAGTGGAATTGACAAAAGTTGTGATCAGTGGGTTGCCATATTCGTTCTTAAATTACAAAAGTTGTATAAAAAATATTCTCAATTACCACCGTCGTGTATACGGGAATGGTGGTCGGAGTCCTTTGTTCTGATGCTTATTGAGGTTGCGTCAGGTGCCAGCTCAGATGTTGTCCTCGTCATCTGACCTTGGTTTTAAAATAACGAGGCAGTGTTTCTATGCCTTTCCTTCGAGATAGACCCAAATCATCGCCAATAGCTCATTGTGCAGCTTTAGTGAGACGTTAATTAACCAGCCGACTAACCAAATTTTTAGACAGTGTTCCCTTCTCTCTCTTTTGGTTACCTAGATCCAAATTGCTTATAGTGCGACGTTAAATCAACTAATTAACCTTTAAGCAACCTATATTACATTCATTGTTTAGGTTTTATATCCACGTTAGACCGTTAAAGGTTCTCTGCTCTACGCTGAGTTGGACACGTCTTGGGTTAAAAAAACAAATTCTCAGCTATGTTCGATACTATGTTGTTACAGTTTTAAATTCAAATAAAAAGATAACTTTCATACATATTTTTAAAAGTAAAATACAATTTTTATTAAGAAATACAGTATGATATCTCAATGAACAGGAAATGGTTGATTTGTGTTGTACATAGAAGAAAACTGACCAGTACCTCATCAATAACAATGTATTCGTCGTCATGTGGTGAAGTCAATCATAATTAGGCGGGTTGGCTGCCAAGTGGTGTAAGTCCAAAACTTGAAACTCCTTTGGTAAATGCGTTTAAAGTTTGTAACTCTCTTTGGCTTTAATGCTAATTGGAATGAAATTCCACTTATTATTGGGCAACCTATTTAACGAACTTGGACCACACCGCTTGCCAAAATGAAAAATATTTCGGATTTTTGAGACTTGCACTTGGCAGCCAACCAGCCCGACGTATCAACACATTGTGGGACTCTTCCGTGTTGTATTACAGATGGAGGAGCTGTTGACGCATTCTTATGGAATGATGGATGCGTTGGTTTAATTTTATATTGTGCTATAATTTATGATGGGTGGATCATGATGACGAAGGATGCATGGATATCATGGTGGTGATGTAGACGGTCCATCATCTTGTAGCGTATCGTGACTTGGTGGCGGTAGAGTACGATGCCACCGCCTTCGCTCATTATTATGCATGCAGTGGTTCCTTTAGTAACATACGCAATGGTTCTTTTGTGGCGACTTGGGGTCACTTGGACCCTGGTAGGTTTACTTCAACCTAAATCACTCCTGGATCTATTGTCACGAAAATATAGACGTGTTACACCTTCTCTCCAACAATCACGTCTATATTTTCATGACAGAAGACGAGGAGAGTGATTTAAAACATATTTTTTTGTTTTGTGTTCAAGGACCCCCCCAGTGTCAAAGCAATCCCAAGTTACGGTACTTCATCAACCGGTAGTATGAGCGGGACCGTTTAGAGTGGCTCAGATGTGCCAAATACTCCTGACCGACATTTTTTTTAGGGCTACGTTCATCATCAAATTCCTTAAAGAAAAATCTAAAGGACATTTTTGAACGTGAAGAATCCGTGATCATTTCCGATCCGAAACCAGGTGTATAGTTCCATTACTTTGTGTTAATTTTGTTACTGTCCATTTCTTTGGGCATAAGCCGTATCTTTGAAACTCGTGTTAGGCATATGACTCGTGCATGAGACGTTATAGTTTTTGGTACTAATTACAAAACGAATTGATACAATTCGAATGGAGCCTTGAACATCTATTGCCACATCTATTTTGTCCTGGGTGGAGAGATGAGTTCTTCACCGCCCGAGATAGGGTGTTTGGTGGCTTTCCTCACCGTCCGTGGTGCATCATGTGGTGGTGCATGGGGTGGTGGTGATGTCCGTGGTGCTCGCAGTGGTGGTGTTCGCCCTCACTGAGTATCTTGGCGACCAGCCCGGCGACCAGGAGTGATCCTAAGCCCCCTCCCCCTCCGCCACCGTGCTTGCCCATCATCCCGCCCCCGCCCCCACCACCCATCATGTGGTGGGCATCCGTCCTGCAAGCGAGGGACAGAAGAAGAAGGAACAGGCCGAGGTGTGCTGTTCTGGAACTCATATCTTGTACCTGTGTTTAGGAAAGGAACAGGGTATTAATATAGGGCTTAAAATTGGACTTGGCTATGTCGGAGCATAGCCAAAAAGTTTTTATAAAATCCTAATACAACGCAAAAAATACACAATTAAAAATATATAAAGTCTGAACATGTTTCGAGAGACACCATTTACCTTCATCAGTAATAAAAAAAACCAGTCTGTGTGCAAAACAGAATAAAAATAAATTTAGAAATGAAAGTGTTTCCAAAGAACAAACAAATTATATAAATTGGTTGGATTTAACTATTGTGTGACAGCAAGCTGAAAATGTTGGAACGACGAAGTTCTCGTTAACTACAGAATCAATATTGCTAAAAATATGAAACAGCTCCAGGAAGTCAAGTTCAACTACAGTGTTTTTTTTTTGTTTTGGTAAATTAAAAGGTTTTAATTTAAACGTCATTTTAGATGCTTATAGAAATAGAGATTGATTACAAAAAAAAAAACCTCGTCCACAGAAGGAAAATACAAATACAAGTATTGACGACCAACAACAGGCTCAATGCCCAACAAGATTGGTCCAACAATCTAGTACCTCTTAACTATACCCCAATGCATATGTAACTTCTTCTTAAAATCCGTTACTCCTTTACAATTAACAATATTCACTGGCAAGTTGTTCCATTTGTCTATTACCCTATTATAGAAATAGTGTTTTCTCCCTTCCCTATTAAAATGGGATTTGTTTAACTTAAACCCATGACCTCTCGATCTGTCACTCATATTAAAATCTAAACCCTCCACATCTCCTTGTTTGATAAATTTGAACAGTTAAATCAAATCACCCCTAACCCTTCTCTCTTCCAGCGTATATATATTCAAATTTCTCAATCTATCTTCAGAATTCATGCCTGAAAACCCTTGAACCATTTTAGTAGCCCTGTGCTGAATTTTCTCTAACAATTCAATGTTCTTTTGAACTCTTACGCCCGTACACGCTGTGTAAGGCCGCTTTTTCATTTAACGACACGACACCGATAAATCGTATACGATTTCAGTGCCACGATATCGGGGTACGCAAAATACACATACGAAGCCGGGCGCTTTTTCACTAGCCGATACGATAACGATATTGTCGTTGCCGATCAGACGATACAATTTATCGGAACGTTTTATCGTGGGCACGCGCCTTCCCTACTTCATCGTGACGACATTTTGTGTTTGTTTTGGAAAAACGTGTTGCCGTCTGCTGTAGTCTACTGTGTTTTTTTTAAGTTTAATTGTCGGCATGGCTTTTAAGTTCTATATTGTAAACTTGTGTGAATGGGTGGACTGATTTACCTTGCTTTTAGGATTAGTGGCTGTGGGGGAGACTTGGAGGGGGGGGGGGGGGTGTAGTAAAAATTTTGACCACCCATCCTACTACTATTGAAATAAAAAATATATTATATTAAATATTACGCGTGTAAATATTCTCACTATTTTGTGTTATTTAAAGTATACCAACTTATAATACACAATAAATAAATATTTAATAGCATAATTTTTAAGAAATTATATGTTTACAATAAATTTGATTTGAAACAACTTATATTTTTTATTAAAGTTACGCATGGGAAGTTATATTTACACATTATTGAATGTGTGTTCTTCGGAATTATATTTTTGATATGAAACACGTAGTTAATTCTCTTCGCTCGTACGAAAATAATAAAAAAATGTGTCCGTATCCTTTTATAGTCACTCAAATAAAACATAAAAAACGCCTTCAGGGTGTCTAACTTGTATGATTTCATGCACCCACAAGCGTTATGTTATTGCTCTCCTTTTAATTTTCCCCAAATACAGCGAATACAACAGTCGCAATTTATTTCAGTGTATAATTTGTTGCGATGCGCCATGTCGGGTTCGAGAATAGGTGTGCTCTCGGCAAATGACGACTGCGAAATGAATGTAAAAATTATCGTTCGCCGAAAACGATAATTTTTTACATTCAGTACGTGTTCGTCTGTTGCCGAGAGCACGTCTATTCTCGATGTGGCGCATCGCAACAAATTACATTATAACAAACTACGATTGTTATATTTGCTGTATTTAAGGAGAAAGAAATGATCAATAACAAAACGCTTCTGGGTGCATGATATCATCAAAGCAAGACATGTTGAAGGAGATTTTTATGTTTTATTTGAACGTCTACAAAAAGCTAGAGCTAGAGCTAACCATTAGAGCTGCACAGTGGGCTATTGGCGACGGTTTGACTAAATATTGCCTCCCATGCCTTTTCTCGAACAATCTTGTTCTTGTAAAATTCATCTCGCTTATCCCAAATACAGGTCTTTACTTCCACTAATTCACACAAGTTCACAATATCGAACTTAAAAGCCACATTGATAATATAAATAAAACAAAACACAGTAGACTATAGCAGACGGCAACAAGATTTTCCGAAACAAACTCAAAATGTCGTCACGATGAAGTAGGGAAGGCGTGTGCCCACGATAAAACGTTCCGATAAATTGTATCGTCTGATCGGCAACGACAATATCGTTATCGTATCGGCTAGTGAAAAAGCGCCCGGCTTCGTATGTGTATTTTGCGTACCCCGATATCGTTGCACTGAAATCGTATACGATTTATCGGTGTCGTGTCGTTAAATGTAAAAGCGGCCTAAGTGCTTTGTTTTATTTAAAGCTTTACAGACATCCGCTCCCAATTTTTTTTAATTTAAGTGTTTTTTTTGTATTTTAATGGGTTTTATATTTCTATTCGGTAAGTAGTTTATGTACTATACCAGACTAAGGCCGCTTTTACATTTAACGACACGACACCGATAAATCGTGAACGATCGCGAAGGGACGACACAACGTTTTATCGTATCGTCTAATGGTCAGTTTTTCATTGCACCGATATCGTTCGCCGAAAACGAGAATTTTTACATTCAGTGCGTGTTCGTCTGTCGCCGAGAGAACATCTATTCTCGATATGGCGCATCGCAACAAATTACATGATAACAAACTGCGATTCTTGTATTTGCTGTATTTAAGGAGAAAGAAAAGATCAATAACAAAACACTTCTGGGTGCATGATATCATCAAAGCAAGACATGTTGAAGGATATTTTTATGTTTTATTTGAACGTCTACAAAGAGCTAGAGCTAACCACTAGAGCTGCACAGTGGGCTATTGGCGACGGTTTGACTAAATATTGCCTCCCATGCCTTTTCTCGAACAATCTTGTTCTTGTAAAATTCATCTCGCTTATCCTAAATACAGGTCTTTACTTCCACTAATTCACACAAGTTCACAACATCGAACTTAAAAGCCATATTGATAATATAAATAAAAAAAACACAGTAGACTATAGCAAGCGGCAACAAGTTTTTCAGAAACAAACTCAAAATGTCGTCACGATTAAGTAGGGAAGGCGCGTGCCCACGATAAAACGTTCCGATAAATTGTATCGTCTGATCGGCAACGACAACATTGTTATCGTATCGGCTAGTGAAAAAGCGCCCGGCTTCGTATGTGTATTTTGCGTACCCCGATATCGTGCCACTGAAATCGTATACGATTTATCGGTGTCGTGTCGTTAAATGTAAAAGCGGCCTAACTGGGTGTAATTTTTTTTTTTTTTTTTAATTTCTTACTTTCTTTTCAACAAATGCACTGGCTATTTTTTTTATAAATGTTCTGTATATTATTAGCATGAGATTTGTATTTTTTTTCTCAAAAAATAAGTAATTCAATCCAAAGTATGAATCTAATTGTGCGTAATTGGATGAATACAATTAAGGATTGTACATCATTATCCAAAATATTCAAAAATAATAAGTAAAACTGTCTATATTTTTTTTTCAATTTACTTAAAAAGAAAAATTCCAAGATATAAAAACAATTATTTTAAAGTTATTAGTGATAAAAAACAAAGACAAATACGTGTAAGAGAGATTAAACTTATTTTCCTAGGATAACTTGTTGCTTTGCAGTATCCGGAAACAAAAATTCCAATTTGGCGTCGTTTTCACAAGATGGAGTTGGTGGAAATTGCTCATGAGGATTATTTTGGGTAGCACCTGTGCAACAACCGGAAGAAATTATAAATTTTAGAAAATACTTTTCAAATTTCTAAAATTTATAATTTCGTTCGATTCGAACACACGTAGTACAAAACCATTTCTCTTTCTCTCTCTCTCTCTCCTCTTGGTTATAGAGAAAAATATTTTTTACGATTTTTTTTTATAAAATTCCTGAACGGATTTGAATGAATTATGAATATTGGCACTTTTTTAACATTGTATTCAGGGGCGCACTGAGATATTAAAGCAGTCCGGCGATTATCAGTGTTAACCAGCCCAAAAATGAATGCAGTTAAAAATTATGAACACTTATGTATGTTTAATTAACATACACATTTGACATTAGATATACTAAACACTTGACACAAAAGATTCCTATTGTGGTCACCACACTATTCGCTATGGACATCTATTGAAGGCATTGGGTGCCTTCGTTCCCGGGTCTTTCCTACGAGATAGGCCCCGAACCATCGCCAATAGCCCACTGTGCAGCTCTAGTGCGACGTTGATTAACCAAACCAAACCAAACCAAACTAAAGCACTGAGCAAAAATAAGAACTGGAGGGAAGACTAAGCGTGCGCGATCCCTTTACAACCTTTTCACTCAAGGTAGAAAAAATGTAGTCCTTTCTCATAGTTTTTGGCATAGGATGAAGTGCAGATATCCTATTTTTAAAACCAAATTTCAGGCTTCCGAAAATACATTAAATGGTAAAAATTTTAATGTTTTTCCATTGGCTTTCTTATTTACAAGAAGAAAACAAATATTAATTAATCAAATATTCAAAACCGACGCAACACGACAATCGGCGCAAAAGCTATAAGAATGTTTTTCTTCCGAACAGTATTCATCCGCGCGTCACGGTAAATTACATTCTTCTTCGATGGGAGTACCTCACTCCAGTTTTTTGTTTAGCTCAGTGATAGTAACAAATACGGTTAACTAAGAAAATTCGATTTCTTACCTTGGAATGCTGTTTTGTCGACGAATAGACACTGCTTCCTTCCGAATCGATTCTGTTTCCGAAGCGTCTGTTGATCATTCTTTTATGCAGTGCCCCCCAACATTTCCGTGCAGCTCATGGCACCCTAATAAGAGCAAATTAAAAAAAAAAATTAAAAATTGGGAGATGGCTCTTATCGGATGTTCCAAAGAAGATTTTTTTTATTACCTGACACCTTGTCTCCTTTGAATGAGGAAGCGACATTCAAAACGAGAAGGATAAACTTGTCGGCAGATGTCACTGATTCTTTTTTCCTTTTGTCGCCTGAAATCGTTCTTCCTCGATAATTTCTACACTGGGAACTGTCATCCTATCGCAATAACTTCAAGTTGTTGTAATAACTACATTTCCTTACTTTCAGTTGACACGCGGAACTTCTTCGTAAAAAGTATGGCAGGGGAAAAAAAACGTCTAACTTTTGACTTGCAACGTCTTTAAAATGTTACGGGGCCTCCGTGGCCGAGTGGTTAAAGGCGTCAGCTGGGAATCTGAGGATACCTGGTTCGATCCTAGGCGATGGACTTGACAAAGAAAAGTAAAAAAGTAGTGATCTTGTGATCGGATGGTTGCCAGCTTCGCTACAAAAACTAGAAAAGTCGTCAAGAATACCCACAAAAATTAACGGCGTGTGTATGGGACTGGTGCATAGGCGTAAAGTTGTCAATTTTTTTTTTTTTTTTTTTGGGGGGGGGGGGGGGGGGAAGGGGGCTAAATTATCTTCAATTGTTCGAAAAGGGTTGCAACTCGCTTAACCTCAAGGTTCGGTTGCAATGGGTGTGAATTTTTAAAATATACCTTAAAAAGTTGTGATAGCATCATCCAAATAACATCCATCCCAACACAGAAACGTCTTTAAATCCCAATCTGACTTCTTAGAATGTGCATTTGGGGTAAATGTAAGATAAAGCAATTCACAAGGGGTGATGTTGGGCTTTAGACATTTGACAGCTTAATTTAAAACTTTCTGTTTAAATGTGTACTTTCTAATAAGAAAGTGTGGTGTATTGTCTTAGGTTGGGGGTATTTTTTTGCTACTAAAGATTAGAAGCAAACGTTATTTATGATAGGGAAATGTTTTCAGAAGACATTATTAAGGATTTTTAAATATAATGTTGAAACACTCCATTCTACAGCGACTACGACGACCAGACACTGCATTTTCAAAGGACAAAGAAACCTCTTTTATCAATCAAGGGCGGATTTACGTAGGGGCTAAAGCCGCTCCATTTGGGCCTGACTTTTACTCCAAATAAAAATCATAACATAGATTTCACAACAAATAATTAAAATTAAAAAAATAAATAAAATGAATTTAAAATAAAATGATGCCATTTATAAATTATAACGCAAATTTTATTATAAAGTAACGTCAGATAAAAACGGTTACATAAATTTTGCAAGAAAATAAGCTTAATTGCTTATATAATTCTTCTTTTGTAAAAATAGACCTGTCAGTCTGTTCGAAAACTTCCTGTTCGAACAAACTTTCGATAAAACAATTACTGTTGAGCAGACCTAGACATTATCTTAAATTTACATATATAACATTAATAATGCTTATTTTTTTTAAAAAAAATACTGAAATGGTTGAATGCGTTTTTAAAAATTTAAATGGAAAAAATTATCAGTAGTAAGAAGTAGTATTTTTTTGGTTGAGATCTGGACTAATTAATTAAAGTATAAAGCTTTAAAAAAGTTTCATAACTCATAGAATTAAACAAAACACTCTATTAAGTTATTTTATATCCAATTTTAAAATAATAAGAAACGGTAAACAAATATTAGTTAATTTGTATAAGTGAGCCCCTCCTGATACCGCCATAATCCATAATTACAAATCCTGATATAGCCACTATTATTAACCATTGTCATCATAAAAATTTTAATGTTTCCTTCATGATTTGAGATACTCAAAAATTTTTTTATAAAATATAGTAATTAAAATAAATCGTTGGTGTACTGATAATTGTATCGGACGATAGCAGCAAATGTCGTGCTAAAATCAAATATCAGCCAACAAAAACCACAAAATTAAGAAAAGGAGAAAAAAATATAATTCTCATAAAATATAACTGAAATCCGAAAACTTATGGAAATGTAATTTTCCCTTTGTCATGCTTTTCTAGTTCTAATATTCAATTGGATTAGTAGCCAAATTTATAAGTTCAGGTTAAAGACGTTTCAGGACTGTGCTTAAAATGTCTAATTTTTAAATGTTACATGAATTTAATGTAATATTTGACACAGGAATATATATAGTTAAAAACTTTACAATTTCCTATGTAAATAATTGACAGTTTAAAAAAAGTGTATAACATTTCAATTAACACAAAAAGCTTAATTATTTAAGAATAACTTATGAAACATAAAGTTACCTGTTAATAAACTTGCTGTAATTTGCATTGTGAAATAAAAACTTCATTTTTTTAATATTCAGTTAGAAAAAAGCATTTAAACAAACCAATAATTTTAACAAACATCCAAATGAAGATTTTGAGATTTACACTGCAGTAAAACGAGTACAATAGAAAAAGTTATAAACGATCTGAAGAGCAGCCCTAATGCAAAGGGAATAAATTATGGAAAATACGATTCTAATTTATGAAATGTCCATAAATAATATTTTTTTTATTTAAAAATATATTTTTACATTATTCTTAAAATTACTCTTTAAAGCTTTAGCGTTGTAGATATTTATATAAATACTTGAAATTACGTTTATTTTAGCTGCTTAAATTGATAAATTTATAGGTAGTTTTCGAACTGAACTATTATATTTATGCTATTCTGACATTTAAAATAGGACGTAATATAAAAAAAAATGTACGTGAGCAAGAGTACCGAGTACAAAAAAAAAATTATATATTATTGTGAAAACATATAAATTTGTCATTTTAAATATTACTGAAATGAAATAAACCATAACTAGTATTCTATAGATGCAATAAAATAATTAGCAATTTAGATTTTATGTAAAAACACATTTTCCTTACACTAATTCTAAAATGACATTTCATTTATTATGTGTAATTCAATATTAAAATGAATTTCAACTTGTTTTTAAACATAAGCAGTGTTATTCATTTAATAGTGTATAATAACAAACAAAACTAAACATCTTTATAATTAGAGTTACTGCCAATTGATAAGCATAATTACAAAACATTTATCGTTAGAAAAGATTGTATTACTCTTAATTGACTTTTAGAATACAGAAAAAAGTACTTAACTGACAAAACAGAGGAATATGGTGACAGAAGAAATCTACTACCATTCTTTTGTAAAAAGAAATGCTTCCTGAGATTGCTCTCTTTACACTAAAAAAAAAACTCTAATGCCGTTGTAAGATCCAGGGATTTCTTTTTTGTTGCTTCCATGACTTCGGCCCCTAAGGGGCAAGTTTCGGAAAAGCCTACGTAGAAAAACTGTCTACACAAGCACACGCGGCGGGTCATTGTCATTCACAATGGGGGGGGATCATCAATCAGCTAAAATCGGCAATAAGGGGAGAGCCAGGAAATTACAAACTAATGGGGACGAACTATACAATTCCCAGCTTTGGTGGCCATTCACATGTCTTGAAGATCAGCGTGCTACCGACATGGCTGGTCGAGTAACCATGGCGGTAGACATTTTGCAAACAAAGTACAGCTGTTGACGGCAAACAGGTAATTTTCTGGTGTTTCTCACAAAAGAGTGACATATGACTAATAATATGTACAAGTCGTCTTCAATTGGAAACAGTTGAGAAAGGAACTCATTCACCTCCTGCACCTTTCAAAGCAAATCCCCCCCCCCCCCCACTTTAAAACACGTTTGGAATAAATAAGGGGTACTTCCTTTCGAATGCCTCTTTGTAGAAATTCTCTATTTCTAAAATTGGTTTTTTATATAATTTTTTTAATTATAGTATATTAGGGGGAGGGGGGGGGGGTGCTGAGGCCCTTCAAATTAATTCCTGGGTGGTGGGGCTCGGGCACCCCCAGCCCAACTACTTCCTACGCCTATGTAAAAAAGAGAAGAAATGACCAGTGTTTCCCCCCTAGAGTATCATTCTCTACTCCTTCCCCTACTCCTTCCCTAATCATCGACTAATTTTCCATGTAGACACTGCTCCCGTTCGAGCCTGACTGGCCCCATATGCTTCTGTTGAAAATAGAATTACGAGAGTTCTGCAGTTGCTAGGAAAGGTTACTGGTACATGTTGAATAATAAAAAAAGAAAGGGATTATTATTTTTAATTTTTTTTTTTTTTTGCAAAATATAAATTGGAACTTTTGAATTATTGGGGGGGGGGGGGACTTAGCCGGGTTTTCAAAACATTGGGGGGGGGGGGGGAGGGAGCCCATGGGCCCAATACAAGTTTACGCCTATGGACTGGTGCACGATAAAGCTGATCGGGGTCCAAAGTCCCTACGTCTATTGAAGCCGTTGGGTAACAGTTCAGGTGTTTCCTCGTTATCTGACCATGGTTCTAAAATAACGAGGTACATGTATGAATATGTATGTGTTCCCGGGTCTTTCCTTCGAGATAGACCCCGTACTGAACCGTCGCCAATAGCCCCCCTGTGCAGCTCTAATGCGACTTTAATTAACCAAACCCAACCTTTAAAATGTTACATGGGGATAGTTTATATCGCTATGTAGCTGATTTTAAAACATATGTTACGTTTTAAAGGCAATTAATTCTATGAAGATTTAGGAGATGGTTAGAAAATAGCGGGTGTACAGTGCACCTAATTTTCTTGCAGTGCACCTAAATTTATTTTTTGGGTGTACTCAGTGCACCTAACTTATATAAAAAACTTCGAGTTTATCTATAATTACAATTTTTTAAAATTATTTTAGAATTCGGTTTCCCAGCGTGTGCGCGATTCTGGATAACAAACTCGAAATTCGCCTGCAAATCATTTGACTTACAACATCCTAAGAATCCGAGTTGCACCTTGTGAGTGCTCTAGTTAACCAAATCGTAATCAAGTTTTACCAGTAATTACTTGTTGGCACGGATCCAAGTCCATCAACTATGAGTTGTGTTCAGCGCCTGCGCATAAGAAGTTAAAGGCGGCCATGAAAAAGCGCCCAGGCTACGTACGTATATTTTACGTTCCACGATATCGTATCACGGAATTCGTATACGATTTATCGGTGTCGTGTCGTTAAGTGTAAAAGCGGCCTTACACGTGCTTTTCTCATAGCGTGTAGGCCGAATATAACTTTATTGCATATTAACATCGGCGTTTTAATTAAACGATAAGCTTAACGTAAGATGAAAGGTTTCACTGTCAGCTTATTTGTTCAAAAATAACTTGTAAATTTTACTTTCTGCTCCTTGAATTTTTTGTGCACCCAAATAATATTCAGTGTACCTTAGTTTAAAACTTGGTCACACTGGTGCATTGACTTTGAAAGATTAATTTCGATCCCTAGTTGTTTAGCAAAATGTCAAAATTGTAAAGTTGTTTTTTCTATAAGACAGTTTACTGTATATTTCCAATGCATGTAATTTATATATATTTTCTTAATTTAATATTTTACTTTATATTATATATATAATTTTTTACTTTATATTATATATATAATTTTTTACTTCATATTTCCAATGCATGTAACTTTTATATATTTTCTTAATTTAATTTTTTTAATAAATGTAGTTTCCAAGAAACACCCCAACGCTTAAATTTGAAAAATATTTCAACATCGAATATTTTTATCAGTTTAAAGTTTATGTATTTTCATAAAAAAACTGGAAATCTATGAACGACTTAAGTCGTCCAGCTCCGTCAGAGAGTTAATTCCGACGCTATAACTCAATGGCAAACGCATCGATTGATATAAATTTGATCTTGTTCAATAGAGTATGAAGCACCGATGCGTGGAAACAAAGCAAAGCACGTATGAGACGCGGATGGGAGTCCATGGCACCCTAATGAACAGCTTGTTTATCTTATTACCTTTGGAGACCTATGCCTACTTTTATAATCTATTAAAATAAAGTTTCACTTTAAACCCTTCCAACCAACATCAACACACGATTGTCTTACTCTTTTACGTGTTTCAACCTTCTTTGTGAAACATTTTTTACAACATATTATTTACGTAAAAGTAAGTATGGCAGCTGATAGGTATATTGTTCCATGTTTGGAAAAACATGCAGATTTCGCCGCCTCACGTTCCCCTCAAAACCGGCGGCGGACTTCTTATATTTTCTCTTTCCTATTTTCTACACTTAGATTATTTTTTTTTAACTAGCGGAATCTACTAAACAAGAAAAGTTTTCTGAAACATAGAAATTGACAGTGTTTTGAAACAAGCACCTAACGCAGTGGTTCCCAACCCGTGGCCGTCGCCAATAGCCCACTGTGCAGCTCTAGTGCGACGTTTTTTAACCAACCCAACCCGTGGTCCGCGAGAGTGTTCTAAGTGGTCCGTGGAGCCATTGCTCAATTCCACGGATGCTTTCATTTTTTGAAAACGGGTGCTGTGCTGCCCAAGGGGTGTATTCCTTTTTAAACTAAAAACATCTCAGTTGAAAATCAAAATTTAAGTTCTAAAGAGGAAAATAAATTTATTCCCCATTTTCACTCTTCCATATGCTTGCTTTGATTAATTATAGCAATTAACCAGAAAATAGTTCGATATTGTTATCTTGATAAGACACATTACGTTAAGAACTGTAGACTTTTTATTAAACGTTAAGTACATAAACTATATTTAGTACCTAAGTATTTGTTCAATGTAGAAGGTGGCGGTCCGCGACTGGACGAATTTTTGAATCAGTGGTCTGTGACCATCGAAAGGTTTGAACCACTGATCTAACCTCACAGTGGGAAAAAACTTCCATATTTAATTGGTAGAAATTGTAAAATGTATATTAAAAATTAATTACATTTTATATGGGATGTTTTTTTTTAATTCTTAAGAGATGTTGCCTGAAAAAAAATTAATAATTCAAGTAATTCAATTTTTTATATTGTGTATTCTGTGAAAATTGTAATTTTAATTGTACACTTGAGTTTGCGCGTGAAATGTGTTGTTATTCTAATTATAATACTACTACAAAGATTAATACATTATGAACTAAAAACATGTATAACTGATTCATATTTGTGTAGCGAAAAAAATATTCAAACTTATGCGTATATCTTATATTTAAATATTTCGTAATTAAAGTAATAAGGTCATTTATCTCTTATCTCTTCTGTACCGTGAGGGGCCCAACAGTATTCACGAGCCATACTTTGCGGTAGAGTGAGACCTGGAATATACTTACTCGATTTTTCTTTCATTTATAAGAGAAAGATTTTAGAAATATGTGGATAAATCAAATCATTTCCCTTATCTTTTTAGTGGACATCCTCCGATTAAAACGAAAGGAATTTCCAAATATTGCATAAATTATAGAAATTGTATAGATTTTATCTAGAAATGGGGACTTGTGTAGAAAGTAACAAGGGCATTTCATTGTAATCAAATGATTTGAGCAAGCGAACTTTAAATGAAACACAGGTAAAAAAATGAGTAATTCAGGAAATTTCTGGGTATTTAGAAATTATAACGAATTTTAAGTTCAAAAACAGAGTTTCGAGAAAACACCATTTTATGTTTGCAATTCGGATTGGCTGTTGTGTTAAGCGGGAGGACATTAAAATAAAATTTAAAGGCAAGATAACTAGCTATGCAGTGCCGTGACACAAAAAATAGTTTGGAGGGGTTGAAACAAGAAATTTCCCAACTTGACTGAACAGTGCTGAAAATTCCCAGTTCCAACTTATCGACATTTTTCATCTTTTTTTTATATATTTTTAAAATGGTAAACAGTTCTTTCACAATCATTGATGTGTTGCACCCATATTCTAATGCAGTGTCCGTTCTGAAGTAAAAATTTTAAATGTAATCATACAAGTTGGACAATTTCTAATCTTTCCTAGTTTTCATTAGCTAATAATATTTATTTTCTTCTGGCATACATTTTCCCAACTCGAGGATTTTTAGAAATAGAAATTCCCAACTTTCAGGGTTTTCGGATTATTGGAAGGGGGGGGGGGGGGGGGGGCGCTACCCAAACCCCCCGGTGCGACGGGCCTACAGCTTATAAGGGAACAAGTTAAAACATAGACATTTGTTTAAAAATTGAGTGTCCCCGGTCCGGACTCGAATTTGCGACTCATTATTCCGAAGCCCCGCGTGTTACTGACTAAAACTCCATGGAAATATTTTTTTTAATGTTTTTTTGTGCAATATTTCAAAAATTGTTAAAATCATTTAAAATGCTAAATAAAATTTTACAAATCCGAGTCACACGCGCGCATGTCAAGGATGGTTTGGTTCATTAACGTCGCACTAGAGCTGCACAGTGGGCTATTGGCGACGGTTCGGGGTCAATCTCGAAGGAAAAACCCGGGAACACATTCACACATACACATTCATACATGCACCTCGTTATTTTAGAACCATGGTCAGATGACGAGGAAACACCTGAACTGGCAACCAACGCTTTCAATAGACGTATCGGGACTTTGGACCCCGATCAAATTTATCGTGCACCAGTCCCGTATACACGCCGTTCAGTTTTGCGGATGTTCTGGACGACTTTTCTAGTATTTTGTAGCGAAGCTGGCAACCCTCCGATCACAAGATCACTACTGTTTTACTTTTCTTTGTCAAGTCCATCGTCTAGGCCCGAACCAGGAACCCTCGGATTCCCAGCTGACGCCTTTCACCGCACGGTCACGGAGGCCCCATTTTTCAAGGATGAATAGTGCCGCCTTATACATTTTCAGCCTTTTATACTGGGAATAGGTGGGTGTTGAGGGATCCACAGACAGACTCTTGGATAGTTCGACATAAAAGATATTCTAGAGAAATGATACTTTCACTGTTCTGTATTTCATATAGAATAATACAGTGTAAAATAAACACGCATTTCAGTATGAGACCTCCGTGGCCGAGTGGATTAAGGCGTCAGCTGGGAATCCAAGGATCCCCGGTTCAAAACCTTGCGATGGACTAGACTAAAGAATAGTAAAAAGTAGTTATATTGCGATCGGAGGGTTGCCAACTTCGCTACCAAAATACTAGAATGTTGTCCAGAACATCCACAAAAAATAACGGCGTGTATATGGGTTGGTTTGGTTTAGTTTTGTTAATTAACGTCGCACTAGAGCTGCACAGTGGGCTATTGGCGACGGTTAGGGGTCAATCTCGAAGGAAAGACCCGGGAACACATACAAATTCACACACACATTCATTCATACCTGCACCTCGTTATTTTAGAACCATGGTCAGATGACGAGGAAACACCTGAACTGGCACCCAACGCCTTCAATAGACGTCGGGACTTTGGACCCCGATCAGATTTATCGTGCACCAGTCCCGTATACACACCAGTATAATTTGTTGGATATTCTGGACGACTTTCTAGTATTTTTGTAGCAAAGCTGGCAACCCTCCAATCGCAAGATCACTACTTTTTTACTTTTCTATGTCAAGTCCATTTCACGGATTCGAACCACCAATCCTCTGATTAGTAGCTGAACGCCTTACCAACTGACCAACTGGGCTCCGCGTGTATATGGGACTGGTGCATGATGAATCTGATCGGGGTCCAAAGTCCCGACGTCTATTGAAGGCGTTGGGTGCCAGTTCAGGTGTTTCCTCGTCATCTGACCATGGTTCTAACATAACGAGGTGCATGTACGAATGTGTGTATGAATGTGTGTGTGAATGTGTATGTGTTCCAGGGTCTTTCCCTCGAGATTGACCCCGAACCGTCGCCAATAGCCCACTGTGCAGCTCTAGTGCGACGTTAATTAACAAAACCAAACCAAATCTCTCTCCGTTTGAGGTGCACGATAAATCTGATCGGGTCCAAAGTCCCGACACGTCTATTGAAGGCGTTGGTTGCCAGTTCAGGTGTTTCCTCGTCATCTGACCATGGTTCTAAACTAACAAAGTGCATGTATGAATGTGTAAGTGTTCCCGGGTCTTTCCTTCGAGATAGACCCCGAACCGTCGCCAATAGCTCACTGTGCAACTCTAGTGCGACGTTAATTAACCAAACCAAACCAAAAGCATTTCAGTGTTAGTAGGTACCGACGTCTCAGTTACACGCAAAACAACTCGCCGTCAAGTCCGAGTGCCTTCGATTGACCCCGAACCGTCGCCAATAGCCCCCTGTGCAGCTTTAGTGCGACGTTAATTAACCAAACCGAACCGAACCGAACCGAGTGCCTTCCTTGTGGGGTGGAAGTGCTTTTTTGTTTTAAATTTATTTCGGGCGCATATAATCAAGAGGAAGCCGGGTAAACGAACTTCGCAAGAGAAGTTCGATTAACCGACCGTGACTCGTATCCTCGTAAACCCTATTTGTGGAGGAAGCCTTTTCAAGATGTAGGTTAATCATCTCCCCCTCCCCCTCTTTCCACAATCGAAATAGCGTGTTAGGTGGACATTTTGAGGGCTATTGAAATACAGTGGCGTAGCCAAGCCCAGTGGCGGTTTTCTCAAAGGAAGAATAAATTATAAATATTAAAAACTCGTTGTATCATAAATCTTCCTGTTGTATCTTAATGTATACATTCGACTTATAATGTAAATATCGTTGTTATAATATAATTAATATATATTATTAGTATATAAATATATTAATTAATATTTATCAAATTTATGAATTTGTTAATTTACCGTGATACTTTAAAACTGTAAGAAGATTTAAAATTTCAGTTTCTATCCACAGCTACCTGATTCTCTTACCTGACCTCTTCACCCACGTGATATGAATCACGGATGTTATTCGCCGTTTTCCCGCTAAGAAGGCGGTTTTATCGTGACCCCTTCAAATACCCGATACTTTTTCTCTAATGCTAGAGCAATTGCTTTAGCTCGGTGATTAAAGTATTGACCCAACATGAGTATAAGTATTGACATGAGATTAAAGTATTGACCTGCACTTGCGGGTGAATAACAGCAGTGCAATTTTTTTTATATCATGAAGGCTTATAGTACAAGTGTACAAGAAAAGTGTTTAATATGATCCTGAAGTTTAAAACTGTTGCTATTCACACGGCTTTACGGTATCTCGAACTAAATAGTAAAACTTAACCCTTTGCACTCTAAGAACATTTTGCGTTTTCCGTTTTTTCTACGGAACAGTTATTCGTCCGTATGTTCTTTTCCATAGAACTGTTATGCTTATAGAGAAAAGAAACATATTCTGTTTTGGATCTGCAAAAGAACAAGTTGAAAAAAAGATCGATGTTTTTTAAACACAAGATCATGTGGTTCTCGTTTATTTTAATAAACAGGGAACCAAAAGAACGGGTCGTTAAGTTGTCGCCTGAGCGGCGCCAAAGGACTGCAAAGGGTTAAGCCTTCGCAATCGAAAAACATGTTTTATATTTACATTATTTTTATGGAACAGTTATAACCCGTTCCTGTTCTTTTCCCTTATCAATGCCTCCATCTTTGCTACGATGATGCCCAGGTGATCTCATCAGGCAAGTAGGTATAGATTTGTCATGGGGGTGGTTCTGTCACTGATTAACTTATTCCCCCCTCCCCAAAAGAAACACCCCCCCTTATTTTCATTTTTCTTTTAAATTATATTAATTTTTATTCAAGTAAATAGGAATACGTTAGCATAAAAATATCGAAACAGCAACAGTTATCGCGATTGTTTTTAATGAAACCGTTCCAATATCAGTCATTAACTATTTTTAAAATTAGTGATTATGAAATAAATTTAAATTTAGAGAACAAATTTAAATTTTAAGATTGCTTGTTTAAAATAATATATGGATCCCGTTTAACGATCTTTTCCCTTTTGTCTCCGAAATTCCAGTGCTATTTAATGAAACACGATGAAATTATGTTACGCTTAGTTTGAGATAAAAATGACCTCAAAAACATGTTTTTGAAGCCTTTTAAAAACTATTTTTTGAGGTAGAAACCCCGAAAAATACCACGTTTTCCCTCATGCAATTCAACAAGAAGTATTATACTAGCAATTGAAAGTTTTCTAGTTTTTAAATTATTTTTATACAGTAATACGAGTTTTCTTTCTTGACTGTCAATGGGAGGGGTTTGGACCCCCTGAATCACCACCTTACCCACGTGCCTGGATCTCATACTTTTAAATCGAGTGAGATAAAGAATAAGCCAACGAAAGAAAAGCGTACTTTATCTTCAAGAACAAACATGGAACAAACAAAGTTCCTTAAAACAACTGCCAATCCAGCTTAAAATCTCAAATATCTCATTAAAAAACATATAGTTTAAAAAAAATGTTAACATATTTTGAAGATTTCAAACTATAATTTTAGCAAATAAAAAAAAGTCAAGAATTTTACAATTTTATGGGTAATGTGTCCCCTTCACAGTAAAATGTGTGTAAAGGGGAGACAGTAAATAGTTTACTTAAAAGTATTTGCTTCCGACCGGGGTGGGAGGAGGAGGGGATGTTTAAAGGGCGGCATTCATCTGTTACCTAACGCTCGTTTCAGAGAGGAGAGGGCCTATTTTGCAAGACCATAGCGTAACTTGGAGGAGAGAAAGAGAGAGACTCACCAAATTTTAATGATAACTTTCTGTATTTTTTACAAATCCTTCACGTACATTTTTTAAAATTAAAAATAACATCTTTTAGTCGTGAAATTACATTGAATGAATTCACAAACCATGGATTCAGCAACCGTATCGAAAATCGCTCGGCGGCGAAATTCAAGCGATTCACTTCTAAACTTGGGCATTTTTAAAAAAACAAAGTGATCAGAATACCCGAGTTTCGAATGTAGGTGAGGAATTGGCTTAAGGAGTCGCGTGATTTCCTAGTTTGAATTTCGTCACAAAGCAGCTTTCTCCACGGCTGCGGAATCCGTGGTGAGGAATACCACTGTGGTTGAGCTGGAACATCAAGGAGGGGGGGGGGAGTTTTTGCGGGCCTCGGAGGAATCCTCTATGGATTCACAGAACAACAAAGAAAACAGACTTCGCAATTCTCCAACTCTAATCCATAGAACTTGAATAAATTGTTAATAAAAGTAAATGCAACGAGTGAGTTTTCGTAACAGTTCAGAGCGTTCTGAAAACTTAAAAATATATATAATTACCCAATTTTAAGTTACTCCTTCCCTTTTATTTAATTTGTAGGAGAGCAAATTTTTGTATTATATATCTGCATGGCCTTATATTGCACAAGTCATATTTATGTACAATTCTACATAGCCTCAAAACATAGAAAGAACGGTATCAGAAGCGGAGTAATTCTTCCGTTCTTTTAAATTAAAAAATAATAGGAAGTCAAATATAAATTGATTTATTTTATCACCTATACATACCAGTTATAATAGTAGACAGTGCCTTTTGGAGTTATAACAAATAATCCTACCATACTTCCGTTTATTACAGTAAGAAATGTGCTGTGCCTAAAAGTGAATTTCCTTCAGTTTGGAGAAAAACAATTCGTCTTTCGGAACTTCTTTCCTCTGGAACTCAAACATTTCCGATTTTTTTCATCTGTCCGTCTTTCCTCCAGCATTCGAAAGCAACGTACCATAAACCATTTTTTTTTTTACGAATAGGAAGGAATATAAAAGCGGAACCCCTTTCATTTTTCATTTCATCCTCTTCTATACCTTTTTCATCTGAGACACGTTCTCTCATACACCGAATCAGGTGTGCGCTACTGCCACATGAGAAATTGCAGTTGTATTTTGTTTCATATCGGGTCTTGCCATCCACAATTTCAATGTGTAGGTTTCATGAGGATATGTTCATTTGGTTGACACGTCACCGGACTTGGATAGGGGGTGTCTCGATACACTAGGTAAGTCCTGTGAAAGACTTTGTGTACAAGAGGCTGGTGAATGTTCCATGGTTCAATATATCGTGAATCAACTGTCTTTGCATGGGCTACGTTGTGGAAGTTTGGAGAGTAGGACGTCTGTCTGCTGTGATGTTGCTTTCGTCATCTGACCGTAGTTTGAAAAAAAAATCTCCTTTTTCCAAGAAGAATTCCAAAAGCGTCACCAATAACTCCTTTGTGTAGCTCTAGTGCGACGGTATTTAAATAATCTGAACTCAAAATTACGAAGCAGCATTCTTGCCTATTCAGATTGTACATTAATATACGAACGAGTCTGTTATTGCAACTTTAGTGTCTCATTGCAATATACATTGACGATTGTATGATTTTGAGTGCTTCAATCATCAACGAGTTTTAAAGCCTCTCTCGAGCAGTAATCGATCTTATTTAGATTGGTTGGTTAAACGTCGCACTAGAGCTACACAGCGGGCTATTGGCGATTATTTAGATTGAATTTTGGTTGTAGTTTAGCGTTGCACAAGAGCTGCGTAAACGGGCTGTTGTCGAATGTTTGTGATATATTATGAAGGAAAGGACTAAGAATAATGCCACATGATTTTGAAGCACAATCGGACGACGTGGACAACATCCGAGCTAGTAATCTCTGAACTTCCGATCAAAGAAACTACGTAAAAACCATGACATATTTAAAGTATACAAACCCCCTTCCTTTATACGTTCTTCAATTGCCTTTACCTGGATTCAAACTCTTGACCCTCCAATGTGACGTCATTCGTAGTGCCAAACGGGATACACTACCGGTACTTTTTGAATTTCGGAGAAGGAATTTGACACGTCACCGGAACGATTTCAGTACTCGTCCAAGTCAAATTCGTGTCGATTAATATCTGTTTGAAAGAAAACCATTCTGACACACATTTTAATTTTAGAAGTACAGACCCACCAATTCTCAATGAGGCGCCTGCCTTTGAACCAAAAGATCGCTGGTTCGAGTGTGCCGCTGGTATTTATTTGAAATCGTCCTCATTTTTGGTGAAATAAATTTCGTGAAAAATATGACAAAATGAATCACCTCAGTTGCACGAAATATTTCATCGGAGATCGTACTACAAAAGGCGTCTGTTTCAGGAGAAATGACGAATGGCTCTTAAAAAATGAGCATGCATTTTTAACAGTGCAATAGGTAGGCAAAACAGCAGAGACTGTTTGACCACTAAAAATGTATTTTTTAAAAAAAAAATTCGAAAGAGGTAATTCAAAAGATTCCAAAATTAGAAAGAAAAAAATACTTTTATACCCTCTAAAACTAAGAGGTAAGGCCTCCGTGGCCGAGCGGTTAAAAGCATCTGCTGGGAATACAAAGGTTCCCTGTTCGATACCAGGCGATGGACTTGACAAAGAATAGTAAAAAGTAGTGATATTGCGATCGGAGGGTTGCCAACTTCGCTACCAAAATACTAGAATGTCGTCCAGAACATCCCCAAAAATGAACGGCGTGTATACGGGACTGGTGCACGATACATCTGATCGGTGTCCAAAGTCCCGACGTATATTGAAGGCGTTGGGTGCCAGTTCAGGTGTTGTCCTCGTCATCTGACCATGGTTCAAAAATACGAGGCATCGTTCCCGGGTCTTTCCTTCGAGATAGGCCTCGAACCGTCGCCAATAGCCCACTGTGCAGCTCTAGTCCGACGTTAATTAACCAAAACCAAAAAATTTGACCACTAAAAATGTTTGTTTTTTTTAATTCGAAAGGTAATTCAAAAGATTCCAAAATTAGAAAGAAAAAAAAACCTCTCATACCCTCTAAAACTAAGAGCTATTAAAACAACCCAAATAAATGCAATGTTTCTACCGAATGGATGTCTATTTTCGGTATTTCCGTCATTCTCCCCCTTTGATGTTTTTTATGCAACTTTCTGTCGTTTTTACGTGGCACGGAACGCCCACTTTCCCCATTCCATTCAATTAGATCCAATCCGAGGGGGGAAGGAAAAGGCTTTTCCGACGGGGAAAAGGGGGGGGGGGGGGGGAGGGGGTCGGCGAACCGCGGGTAAGAAATTTCCGTCGTGAAAGAGTCTCGCTCCGCTGGGTCGAGAGAAAACGGGCTATTATTAAATACCCTCTTGATCGACTGTCCGATGTCACTTTCGCTCAAAACTTCGACTTCGCCTATCCACCAGCTTCTTGCTCTCTCTTTCTACAAACAGGTAAAGGATATTTTTATTTATATATGAAGTTGTTTTGTTTTATATATGCAATACACAAAGAGTGTTTGTGTTACTTTGATATCGTATTTACATCGCTTTCATCACGTGTTGATGTTCTGTGAATCCAGGCACGTAGGTATAGATTTGTCATGGGAGGGGTTCAGTGATTGAGCAACTGATTTCTTTAGGCTACTTATTCCCCTCTCCCCCCGTCAACAAGAGTTGAAGGGAATCCTCCTCTAAATCAACACCCACCCCCACTTTTTTTTAAAAAAAAAAACTTATTAATTTTTTTTAAGAGTAAACAGGAATACGCTGACAGGTAAATACTGTAACAGCAACAGTTGTCATTTATTTTTCATGAAATCGTTACCAATATTAGCCATTACTTATTTTTAAAATTAGTAAATACCACTCCCTAATTATGAAATAAATTTAGAGAACAAATTTATGTTTTGAGAATCATTTTTTAGAATAATATACGGTTTTGAAGCATCTTGTGTATACGGTTCTCTTTGTCGCCGAAATCCAAATGCTAGAAAATGAACCCGATGATGTCTTTTGAAGCTTAGTTTGAGATAAAAATGGCATCAAAAGCAAGTTTTTGAAGCTTTTTGAAAAATGTTTTCCGGGGCAGAACTCCCGGAAAATATCAACTTTACAAGAAGTATAATACGAGAAAGTAAATTTTTTCTAGTTTTTTAAAGTATTTTTACAGTAATTCGATTTTTAATTTTTTCTTCTTGACTTACAATGGGAGGGGTTTGAACCCCCTGAACCACCCCCTTACCTACGTGAATCTCACAAAGAGAGAAGTGAATAAAATATTATAAGAATGGAATGCTGCGGGCAACTGATCCTGCTCACAATCTGGCCCATGCTAATTGACCACTCATTTTTCAATAGATATGACAGCACCGTTGATATCGAAGTCGAACGTGTAAAAAAGTGCTGTCTGGTTTTTTGTGTCGATGCTTTTGCTCCCTGTTTTTCAAATTGAACGGGAACTGCATGTTCTTGACTATTCAAAAAAAAAACGCCTTTCTTCCGGCTTGTTCTTTATCCAACTCCATTTAATCCTGTGGGTATATCAACACAGTTTATGAACCCTTTGCACTCGAACGTCGCCTTAAGTCACCAAAATAACGACGTTTTATTATTTCTCTGTTTTTCAAAATGAAAGAGATCAACATATACTTGAGTTTAATAAAAAATATTAACGGCCTCCGTGGCCGAACGGTTAAAGGCGTTCAGCTACTAATCCGAGGATTGGTGGTTCGAACCCGTGCGATGGACTTGACAAAGACAAGTAAAAGAGTAGTGATCTTGTGATCGGAGGGTTGCCACCTTCACGACAAAAATACTAGAAAAGTCGTCCAGAACATCCGCAAAAATTAAAAGGCATGTATACGGGACTGGTGCACGATACATCTGATCGGGGTCCAAAGTCCCGACGTCTATTGAAGGCGTTGGGTGCCAGTTCAGATGTTTCCTCATCATCTGACCATGGTTCTAAAATAACGAGGTGCAGGTATGAATGTGTGTGTGTATGTGTTCCCGGGTCTTTCCTTTTTTCGAGATAGACCCCGAACCTCCACCAATAGCCCACTGTGCAGCTCTAGTGCGACGTAAATAAACCAAACCTAATAAAAATATTCTCTCGCAAACTTTAATAAACATTATTTTTGTCATGTAGAAGTACCAAGTATTGTGTATTTTCTAAAACTTTCTTCAGACAGGAATTCCTCATAACCCCTGTTTTTTTCATAGCATTCGACACAAAACAACAAATGTATATTTGGTATACCGAGATTATTATTCAATTTCACGCGTCACTTTTTTATTTTTACAATCACCACGTAAGAAGAACACGATAAAGATTACCTCTTTAAAAAGAACAGGAACGGGATGTCACTGTTCCGTAAAAAGAACGTAAATATAAAACAAGTTTCTCGAATGCAAAGGGTTAAATTCGCCTAGGTAGTTTAAAATGACAAATAAATAAAATACCAGAAAATAAGTTTATAGTTTAGATGCTTTCCCGCCCCCTAGCATGTTTAGCATAATTAAACTGACATCCAGCGACACTGGTTGCCGGAAAGATTTCTATTCCAACGCAGTTGGGTTAAAATAAATCAGTGAAGTGAGAAAATAATTAAATATGATGATGAAATGAACTAAAGATTGTTTTAAGTTTAAAAATTATTTTACGTAAAGAAACGTTATCTGTGGGGTATTCTAATTTCCAATTTATTGTAGTCATGTACTGATTGGTTGGTTGGTTTGTTGGCGTTTTATGGCGCAAGAGCCAGAAATGGCTAAGCTGTGCCGCCACTGTCATGTACTGAAATAGACCCATTCAATTATTTAGGTATTTTTTAAAAAAAAGGTACTGAATGAATAGACGAAATTTGTTTCTATTGTCATAAAATGTCAATATCGAAGTATCGTGCCGCCCCCTCCCCCCCCCCCCCCCCCCTAAATTAAGTCATTGTAACACGCAATAAAAGCACACTTTTCTTAATACACAGTTTCGAAACTCTAACATCCACTTTCCACAAGTTTTCCTTCTTTATAATTTAATCCCTTGCTTCACTCATCTTTATAACTTAATTAATTTGGCCTAACAGAATACCAAATAATATTTTTAATTTGGCCTTTACAAGAATATATTTTCTAGGGAATATATACGAAGTCTATGTTCGGGACCCTAAGGCACATTACAGGGCTAGCAAACTAACGATTGCGAGTTCGATTATCTACGAAGACTTGACAAGTTAAGCTGAAGCAATCTCGTGATCGGAAGGTTGCCAGGCTCGTTAATAAATTACAAAAATCGTCTAAAAACAATCTCATCTCCAACCGGCGTGTATAAGGGACTGGTACACATTAAATATGATCGTGGTCTAATTTCCTGACGGCTATAAAGGTTTCGTCGGGTGCCAGATCAGATGCTTTCCTCTTCATCCGTCCATGGTTCTAACATATGAGGTAGTGCTCCAGCATCATTCCTTCAATACCCCACTTTGCAGCTCCAGTGCGACGTTATTTCAGCCAATCAACAGGCAATGGTTTAAAATTACGAAGTTATATTCCCGGGGTTTACCGTCAGGATAGACCCCGGACCGTTACAGATAGAGGCCTTCGTGGCCGAGTGGATTAAGGCGCCAGCTGGTAATCCAAGGGTTCCCGGTTCGAACCTGTGTGAGACCTGTACTAGACTAAGAATTGTAAAAAAAGTAGTGGTATTGCGATCAAAGAGTTGTCAACTTCTCTACCAAAATACTAAAATGTCATCCAGGCGTGTATACGGGACTGGTGCACGATACATCTGATCGGGGTCCAAAGTCCCGACGTCTATTGAAGGCGTTGGGTGCCCGCTCAGGTGTTGTCCTCGTCATCTGACCATGGTTCAAAAATACGAGGCATCGTTCCCGGATCTTTCCTTCGAGATAGACCCCGAACTGTCGCCAATAGCCCATTGTGCAGCTCTAGTGCGACGTTAACTAACGAAACCAAACCGTCACAAATAGCTTATTGTTTGTAATGCCACATTAATTCAACCAACCGATTTCAATTATTCTTCCTTTTTCCAGGTCGAATCATGAAGATGACTTCCATGACATGGTTGGCCGGTGTTGTTCTAGCGGTGACTGTTCTGTGCACGGTGCCGACAGAGGGCCATCACCACGATGACCACGACAGGGAACTCATGGAAATGATCACTGCAGGGGTGGTCGCGTTGTTGCTGCAGAAGAGGAACTAATCCTGAAGCCGAATTTCTTCACTGGTTCTTTTTCGCAAAACTGAGGAAAATGTCCTTTCTGTAAGGATGATGCTTATGCGTGCCCTTATACGATGTTTTCCCATTGTGGAATCCACTCATGACAAAGACCTGAGAACTAGAAGACATTAGTAGACAGGAATTCCTCCGGAGGAACGCCGTTGATCATAAAAGTCCGGTGCCTATGTGACAATTAAATTTTAAATAGTGTAATTTATCAACGTTTGATTCTCTAAAAAAAATTAAAGCGCTTCTTAATTATTTAATAATTTAATAATATTTTTAGCCATACAGCCACTAACGACTAATGGTTCATTATAAGACATTCACCGGACGAGATTTCCTCGAGGAATTTCCTCGAATTCATAAGTGACATCATCCGTCTGTTTTTAATTGCATGACCTATCCTTAAAAAAATGTCAAGAAATACAATCCTGTTGTTTTTTTAGCATACATAAAAATTTAAAAGTTCTTTGAAACTATAAAACGCCATCTTTCAAGAAAGAATATATATGATTCCATCAAATTTTCAAACGGAGCTGCTGAAAAATGTTGGGTGACTTGATTAACTGCAACCGTAGAGATAATTGTGCACCAAGGATATTTTGTACCCTTTCACAGGATCGAGTTCTCAAAATACTCTTCTCTTGTTACAGTCCTTATACCGAAATGTAATCTTTCTCAGCAATATGTACTATACACATTCATTATTGTATTATCATACCTGTATTATATTCATAATCATCTGCGATGGAGATATTGATGAGAAAAAGGAAAAAAAATAATTAAAAATTGCATTTACCAAACCCTTTAAGTTATATAATAAAGAGTGAACTCTAAGTTATATATTATATTAGAAAAATAAAATGTAGTGTTTTTAAGTAAACACAACACTTACTCATTTTAGAATAAACAAGATCTAAAATGGATTGTATATTGAAACAAAAGAAAATTTGCTTTCTTTATTTGTTCACTTTTTATTCGCTCTCTTCAAGTAGCAAATAAAATTGTGCACAATTTAGTTAAAAATGCCTTTTTGTTCTTTCTTGCTCCTTTAATTTCCATCCTTCTTCGTGCCAAAAACACGCAGTTATTGCTCAAATCAACAATTCGCACGAAAAGTTGTAAATATGTACTACTTATTCAATAAAAAATGTTTGAAATGTATTTATTGATTTTGTATACAAATATAAACAAAGATTTCCAGTACTTGAACACATTTCAGGTGAAGTAAGATTATATAATTATGTTGAAAATCCTAAAGTGAGATTGCAACTCAACCAATATTCGCAATGCAACTTTTAGCAAGAAAAATTATTCTCTTTCAACGTTTATGTATCATGTAATATTTCACCCTTTGAGGTCTGTATTTTATTTACCTGTAGAACATTTTTATTTCCTGGAATTCAGCCTATTTTAAGTCTAGATTAACATAAATGGTCACAAAATAAATATATCTTAATTTTGAAATTAAATTTTTAATGGTCATATGGCATCGTTAGGGCCTAATGGAACCTAATTAGGTACATGAAACTTCCGTTGTGCCATTTGGCATCACTGAAACTTAAAGCCCTGGAAAGAAATACACTATTCAATGTTAAAAAAAACAGACCCTTGGTAACAGAAAAAGTAGGAGTAATAATTATGTTTCGTAATTATATTTTCACTTATTGCTTCAGAGCGTGTTCCTATTAAAAATTAACTTTCTAAATGTAGTGGTGCCGTTTACTATTAAATATACTCGGGTATTGACAGATAAGGCACTTTTTAAATGGTTCCTAATGGGACCTACGGGAATTTATGTTTCAATGCAAAAAATAATTAAATGCAGTGGTGTCATTGATGACACCTCTGGACCACAAAAGATTAAAAATTCACATCGCAATTTCCTTTATTATAGGAGCCCCAGTTGCTCAGTTGGTAAGGCGTTCAGCTACTAATCAGAGGATTGGTGGTTCGAATCCGGGAAATGGACTTGACATAGAAAGTAAAAATGTAGTGATCTTGCGATCGTAGGGTTGCCAGCTTCGCTACACAAATGCTAGAAAGTCGTCCAGAATATCCAACAAATTATACTGGCGTGTATACGGGACTGGTGCACGATAAATCTGATCGGGGTCCAAAGTCCCGACGTCTATTGAAGGCGTTGGGTGCCAGTTTAGGCGTTTCCTCGTCATCTGACCATGGTTCTAAAATAACGAGGTGCATGTATGAATGTGTATGTGTTCCCGGGTCTTTCCTTCGTGATTGACCCCGAAGAACCGTCGCCAATAGCCCACTGTGCAGCTCTAGTGCGACGTTAATTAACAAAACCAAACCAAACCAACCAAACCTTTATTATAGGCATATGTTTTTTCAGAAAAAACTTTGAAATTCATTAAATATTGAATAATCACAGATTATTTATCTATTGTTAGTAATATCAGTAAGCGCATCAATTAATGCCTTCTAACAACAACAATTTTTGATAGTCGTATTTGAAAGTGAATAATATCGCTGTATTAATTATTATTATTACTTATTCGCTGGAGAAACAGGATTAGGAAGCACTTTTTCCCCCCTCAAGAAACATATTGTTAAGTAAAAACACAAACAAATTGGTTCGTTTCTAAGAGATCCTTAATACTCTGTTTAAGGACATTACAGTTTAAGGACTTGTGGCCCATATTTATTTTAAACTTTCAGTTACTCTTAAATATACATCGACATATTGCTCTGTATCACGTGTATTATTGTTTTCAGGTTCGATAACCCCAATGTTAATTTGCATTGTAATAAAACTCGCCAAGTTGTATTCGTAGAAACCCAATACAGAAAAATGTGGACTTTATAGTATTCCGAGTCTCTTGCCTGTGTACGCATGTACGGACAACCCGGCGCGCTTTATTCAAGACTATCTGTTTGGCCTCATGTTGCTGGTTGGTTGGTTAATTAACGTCGTACTAGAGCTGCACAGTGGGCTATTGGCGACGGTTTGGAGCCTATCTCAAAGGAAAGACCCGGGAACGATGCCTCGTATTTTTGAACCATGGTCAGATGACGAGGACAACACCTGAGCTGGCACCCAACGCCTTCAATAGACGTTGGGACTTTGGACCCCGATCAGATGTATCGTGCACCAGTCCCGTATACACGCCGATAATTTTTGTGGATGTTCTGGACGACATACTAGTATTTCGGTAGCGAAGTTGGCAACCCTCCGATCGCAATATCACAACTTTTTTACTATTCTTTAGTCTAGTCCTCGCACAGGTTCGAACCGTGAATCCTTTGATTCGCAGCCGACGCCTTTATCCACTGGGCTATGCGGCCCCCCTCGTGTTGCTGGAAAAACCTTTAATGTAAAGAAAATGGAGTGGCCCCCGTTGGGACTAGAACTAGAACTCATAAATTTCAAAGTCCAGAGAAATATCGCCGAACAAAAGCACGTTCTGGATGTTTGAAATATTATTTTAAAGACCTTTGTTTATGCAATATTTCTAAAATTGTTAAAATCATTTTAAAAAAAACTCAATGGACTTTTATGCAAATACGACCCTTCGGTACACATTTAAAGGATGAATAGTAACTATATATAGATATAAATTTTCAGCCTTTTACACGCAGAGGAAGAAGTTGGTGTTTTGCGATCCAGAGAGAGACAGACTCTTTTATTATTATTTATATGCACGATGAACAAATGTCAAGAAAACTCAACCAATGAATGCGTTTACAATGCCCATATTTCAAGAATTTCATACCGATACTACACACAGTATAAGCAATTCTATACGGCTGATTCTTGGAGTTGGTTAGATGATAACTTAAACTTATCAATGAGGTTTTATTCCTTGAAATACGTGGGGAGATGAGATGAGGGGGGTGAAGGTGTGTTGAGTTGAGGAGAAGCAGTCCAGCTGTTTCGAAGTGGCAATTCAAAGGATCCACTCACATGAGGATGGCCGAAATTCCGCAGTTGTGGAGATTCCCCTCTTTCAGATTCCCACAATCACCCGTTGAGTGGATAAAAATCTCGGCCTTGTTTCTCCTACAAAGAGAAAGGAAACTCAGTCAGCCATTTTCTGTACACTTCTCTCCCTAAAGCTGGTGAATATGACCTCGCGTTTTTCATCTGCAGAGGCCGTGCTCAACGTCCGCCAACATTTCCGACACTGGATTGGTTGGATACGGCGTCTCGGAGAGAAACCAAGCAGTCAAGTGTCACAAACGTCGAGCGCGGCGTCTGCAGATGAAAAAAGCGAGAACACGTTTCCCATCTTTAACTTTGCCAACTGCACGCCTCTGGAACGTGTTTAGTCGGGACCACACTGGTGTCCAACCTGATCCGATAGTCATTTTCTAATATTTGCTTCCTATGTTTGTCTCCCTCTACTGCAATGAAGCATCAGTGGCCCAACTGTTCCTTGACTTCAACCAGCCTCCCAATACCTTCCAGCCATTTGAAGAATATTGTCAATGGTGGAGTGGCCATACTACTCGCCTGCGCATGACCAACCTTGGAACGTACTGGGCTAGGCTAGACACAAGTGTGACCCTGGCATTACCAATGTAAAAGTTGGCAAGACAGGGTTAACCCTGAACTGCACAAATGTGTATTCTCCTGAAAAAAAGAGACTCAAAATACTTTTCAGAAACCCGATTATTTTTGTATATATATATTTTGCGACCAAATTGACTATTATGGTCCTAAAAGGGGTTTGGGTCTCAGGAGGTGTGGTAAAATTACGCAGTAAATGAAATAACTTATTTGAACGTTCTTCTAAATAATTTTGTGTGTACTATTGCATAGGCTAAATATTGATCATAAAAGTCTGGCTGACGCCTTAATCCACTCGGCTACGGAGGCCTCTATTGACTGGTTTTGTAAGAATATTTTTCGCAGTGAGTGTCAGAAAGTCCCCAAATCCATACAGTGCTTTGGGCCCCGAAAGAGGCCCTGGAGGTTGTGCGTGTACTCACTGCGGCAGGTGGAAGGGAAATTCTCTGTGGCGGAGGCTGCTCTTGTGGAGGATCTTCTTGCCGAGTCCCAGGGGGATGGGCAGGAGTACGGGGAGGACGACCAGCTTGTGTCTGTTGCGCGAAGGGGTGAACTGCGACAGGAAGAGGTAGTGCAGCAGCTTTCTAGTCACGTGGTCGCCGCTCGACAACGTCGCCAACAACAGCACCACCAACAACATCCGCATGTTAATGACTTCACAGAACGGAACTTAGAATCTTCTGATCTTAAATACAAGGGGGAAAAATAAATCAATACTGCAGATCACATAATCAATCATTACATTTCTTTAAACGTGTTAAACGTACGTTTAAAATAAGTTCCGAACAAAAGTTGCATGTAAGGCATAGTGAAGCGAAACAAAATGAACAGCGAAAGAGTATATTGCATCTATTTCACGATCGTCTGATGTTTGCAAACTTTGTTTTAAGAACGAGACACAATGTAGAATGCGGGCAGAGGTTTGTCCGGAATCCAAAACAGTGAAACTCACTTCCTGAGTTTGATGTTACGCGCTTTAAACCTTTCAGCTGTCTCGATAGTCATGGCCTACCTATTTTTTTGTGCAGCTGGGGGAGTTCTAAACACTTTCAAACCCAACTGAATTAATTACTTTATGTTTGATATCAGTTGTATACAGGTTTTGGTTTCGTCACACGATAACGCTAAAATCAATAACTAAAATTTAAATCGATAACTCAAATTTATTATTAGCAAATTTATTATTTGAATTGTTTATAATAATTTTAACTTTTGATATTCTATATAAAGCCCCATATTTCAAGAATTTGGATATTGCAAGATCCTTGGGACATCTAATATTCAAAATATAGATGCGTCGCTGTATACAGATTTATCTATAGTGGCTCCCAAAAGTGTTCGTACACTTTAATTTTTTTTAGAAAAAAGTGCAGTAGCCTGAAATTGAATTCAAATATAAAGTTCAATTTTATATCATATCATTTCAATGCAATTCGGAATAAAATCTAATATATATATATTAAATATTGAATTATTTTATTTTTATAAAAATGAAAATGCTAGGAAGCAGAGAAACAAAACACCCAAAAGCGTTCGTACACCGAAACGTTTTCGGATAAATTCATAAATAAAATTATCGTCTGGCGCTTTTTTTTTATTTTTGTATTGTGGTGACATTTAAAATTCGTTTGGTATAAATTTTTACTTGCTTACTTTGTAATAGTTTACTTATTATTTAAAAATGGATCGCACAAAGATCACATTCAAATATTGATTATTTTTCATCATAATAATTGAAAATTAGTTCAAAATACCGCAAAGTTAGTAAATTTGTTCCATTCTGCGTGCAGTATGTGATAAAACGCTTTAATAAAGAAAATCATTCAAAAACAAGGTAAGACAATATCGCCTGTCATTGTCAACTCAACGTGATTACAGATTTAGAAAATTTGTAAAAAATCCACGTTCGAGGGCTGTAAAAATATCTGCAGAATTTACAGAAATATGTTCTACTTCAACTTTATTAGAAACTGTTCGACGAGTTCTCAAATCAGATGGATTCCATAGGCGTTTTGCCAGAAGATTTTTTTTTTTTTTTTGAGAGTGCGAGAAACGCGGTAGTTTTGCCCATGCCTGAAGAAAATTAATATTATTAACAAATGAAAGGTATGGAAGATTAGAAAATGTCCAACTTGTAAGATCACATTTTTAGACCTCAGAACGGACAGTGCATTGGAATATGGGTGCAATAAATCAATGCTTGTGAGAGAACTATTTAATATTTCCTAAAATATATGTAAAAAAAGATGAAAAATGTCGATAAGTTGGAATTGCGAAGTTTCAGCACCGTTGAGTTGGGAATTTCGAATAGATGAGTTGAGAATTTTGAATCGTTAGGTTGTTAATCGTTATGTTAGGAAATTTCTTGTTTCAGCACCCCCAAAATATGTTTTGTGTAACGGCTCTACCTATATGTGGCGTAGTAATTAAAAATTTACGGGGAGAGGGGACCCAACCAAGGCCTTAGCTCAACTAAACCCATGAGTAGAAATTTCTTATTTGATATCATATGAGAGAGGGGAGCCCTCCCACTCCCTTCCTGCTCCCATGAGACCCACCTTTATCAGGGGTCGGATTAGGCGAACTCGGGGCTTCCAAATAAGAATACACAATTTATCCACGTGAAACGTCTTTAAAATCATCAATATCACACCTTAAAAGTGATATATTTCAACACTATAACTCAATGACAAATAACATCATTGACATAAATTTTACACCGTTCGACAAGGAATTAGGCCCTAATGCGTTTCTTTGAATTTAATTTAACTTGTAAATGATAACTTGTTCGTATGTATATGTGATGATTATCAATGTGTATTTTTTATGTAATTAACAAAAAATTCAATGCAATTTTAAAACGGGTCCTACTGTCTATTATTTGGTTAGGGCCCATAACCATGACTGCACAACCATTGATATCGTGCATTTCAGTATCCTAAAAATATAAAAATGTATTTCCACTGAAAAAAAAAGTCGCAGTATCACTCCTTGACGATTTCTATATATGAAAAAACGTCTATTTGTAAAATTTCTCAAATAATTCGTAATTTAAAAAATTAAATATTTCTGAAATAAACTGTCTTAACACTATTTATTCATAGGTAATCTTAGAATAAAATATTTTTTTAATATTATTTTGTTTTAATTATTTTTTTTATCTCATTTACTTTATTTGAAAACTTTGTGCAATTTGAGAGTCACTACATGTTCTGGTCGCGTCTCTCTGACACATTTCAAACAACTCTTAAGTCACATCATTTTCTTAAACAAAATGCTATTGTAATATTTTTTTTATTCACGTCATATCATAACATCCCAAAAAATATAAAATATTAAATTCTAATATTCATGACTTAAATGAAAACTAGAAAAAATATATATAAATATTAATTCAGCACATACCTTTTCAATATATTCCTTCCACTAATAACAATAAAGCAGAATTCACTTTGAAAAACTTGACTGCTAAAACTTTTAGAGAGGACTCTTTAGAACATTCTATCCAGAATCCTGCATTTCGTAATATTTCAATATTCTATTTTAGAGTTACGGGTAATTTTTGCAAACCGCGCGAACAATTCCCAATTCGATAAATTATATGCTGTTTGTCCGCACACACGCAAGCCTAGGGGATAGAGGACAGCAAATAAACCCGAATATTTAGAACAAGCGACTCATCTTTACCTACATACCGCTGGAACAAGAGGAGAAAAAAGCAAACGATTTTATTTTATTTGTATTCATTTTGATGGAAACACTCTGTGAAAAGTAAAGGGAAATTATATCCCTGCCCGAAAAAATTGAGATGGTGTTCCACACTAGTTAACAGTGTGATTCCCATCACTTGCGTCCGTTTTAGTGTTTTTTTTCAAGAGGCAAAAATTCAAAGATATGCAATAGAATTATGTATTACAATGTCTTTGCCATAAATACGCAAAAAAATTGTTCGAAATGTAACATTGGTAATTAAGGAAAAAAGAGTTCGAACGAAAGACATGTTGGAGAGAAACATTTGTCATGAATGAAATAATTGTGGAACAAAGTGGAAATAACATCTTTTTCAAACTTTTATTTTTTATTAATAAGATTAGGGGAAAATGGATGTACTAACGAGAAAAAATTGGAGTGAGTTTTTGTGATTGCAAGTCTTCCCTTCCATTTTCGAGATTCTATTTATGCAGTGACGATTCGTGAGTAGGAAAAGTGAGGGGGTCCGAATGATAAACTAATACAATAATAAAGGTATAATGCACTAGTTAATATGAGCACACTAAATTTTTAAAAAAAATTATTTTAAATATACAAACATATAAAACTGAGAATAAATCCGAGTTTAAATACATAATTGAAAATTAAAAGAATAAGATTAAAAGAATAAAAATTATCCTAACATACAATAGAAGCCTCCGTGGCAAAGCGGTTAAAGGCGTCAGCTGGGAATCCGAGGATTCGTGGTTCGATCCTAGGCGATGGACTTGACAAAGAAAAGTAAAAAAAGTAATGATCTTGTGAGCGGAGGGTTGGCAGCTTCGCTACAAAATACTAGAAAAGTCGTCCAGAACATCCGCAAAAATTAACGGCGTGTATACTGGAGTGGTGCACGATAAATCTGATCGGGATCCAAAGTCCCGACGTCTATTGAAGGCGTTGGGTGCCAGTTCAAGTGTTTCCTCATCATCTAACCATGGTTCTAAAATAACGAGGTACATGTATGAATGTGTTCCCGGGTCTTTCCTGTTTTCGAGATAGACCCCGAACCGTCGCCAATAGCCCACTGTGCAGCTCTAGTGCGACTTTAGTAAACCAAACCAAACCTAACATACAATAATAGATAACGTATAAAAATCAGAGGTCAATATTAGAAAAAGTTCATTTAACTAGTAGGAAATAAATTTGGGAACACAATTATAACTTCTCTCCTTAAAATATGAATTAAAAATATTTCAAAATTAATGAAGCCAGGGTCCAAAGAAGTGACGGGAATCGGGCCTTATGCCACTAGCCGCCACTGTACTTACCTGTGTGAGGAGATTCTAACGCGCCGCACCTCAGAAAAATTATTTAAACTTAACATAAGCTAGCGGATTTTATCACTATTTCATTTCATTAAAACAAAAACAAAAAAGGCAATGGATCACGAAAAAATATTCTGATTTGTATTGTTCAAAACAAAAACTAACAATTTTTGGTAAATAAAAAAAATTCGGCTTTAATCTTTTCCATTCACAAATTTGGAAGTTTACGTTTATAATACAATCAGAAGTATTTGGGAGCAGGGGAGTAACAATTAAAAATTTATGAGGCGGGCAACTAGTTAGATACAAAAATATTTACCAATTAAGAAAATGATAATTAGTTATGTTATTAATTAGTAATTATTTGTTAATTAGAAATTGTTGGATAATTGTGGAAGAAATAAGTCGAGTCATGCTTTAGGTGAATAGCGCGGATCTCATAAACAGAGATACCGCTTCTTACTTTTATTAAGAAATCATAACTGACGTCACATCACAATTTGCATATTGTGCGTAGCGCTTGTTGCCAACATTCCCCCCTTGATGTGACATAAAAAATAAATACATTCACAAAATTCTGAAAGTTTGCTACAGGCAAGTGGTTTCGTGAATACATCAGCCAAGTTCATATTTCCTTGAATATATTGCAAAGAAATTTTTTTATATTTTACACAGTCTTATATAATGAAATTTTATGTCAATGTGACGTGTTCGCTTGTTACAAATTAAGTTCTTTGAAAAATGAATTGCACTTAAAGAGTCAGAATACAATATAGGTACATTTATAGAAACACTTATACCATTATCATTGCAATCATTAACAATATTTTGAAACCAACTTAATGTCGTTGAACTATTTGCTATTGCGATATATTCAGCCTCCATACTTGACAAACTTACCACTTTCTGTTTACAACATGACCAATAAATAGGAACATTTCCAATTAACAAAATATCACCACTGAAACTTTTGCGATCATCTTGATCACTGGCCCAACTCGAATCCACATACATCGTTATACAATCTTCAGAAGCATTCGATAAATTTATTGAATAACCTTTCGTACCTTTAATATAACCAAAAATCTGTTGCACCAACTTTAAATGATGAATACCAGGTTTAGAACAATATTGAGATAATAAAATAACAGCATATAATATATCAGGACGAGTTCTTATCGCCAAAAATAATAAACTACCTATCATGCTACGATACAAAGTTGTGTCAACCATTTCATCTTCTTCCGTTATGGATTTAATTGATATACCTACAGGAATTGGAACCTTTGCCTTGAAAACATTTATATCAAACTTATCAATGATTTTACTTATATATTGTTCTTGGTTTAAATAAATACAATCATTTTCATACATATACGATACACCCAAAATATGTTTAACAATTCCTAGATCTTTAATATCAAACTGAGATTTCAATAAATCTAATACTTCATGTAAAGTCTCATCATTATCAGAAAATACAATAATATCATCAACATAGAATAGAATAACTGCTCTATTAAAATAAAAATAAATACAATCGTAATGTTTAGCTTTCGAAAAACCCAACATTTGTAAAGTCTCTTGTAAAGTTTCGAACCAAACTCTACCACTTTGCTTTAACCCATATAATGATTTCAACAATAGCCAAACAGTATTTTCAAACACCTTCAATACACGTCCTGATTTGTCTTTCCGAGACGCCATCCATTTCTGGACTATAACTACAAGTTCGTCTGTGCCTTATGCCCAATTCTTGAAGTTTTTGACTAAATTCATTGGAACAAAATTCTAATCCCCTGTCACTTAAAATTGACTTTATTTTACAATTAGTTGATCGTTCTACAGTCGCCTGAAATTCAAGAAAAGTTTTAAATACATCACTCTTATATTTTAATGTATACACGAAAGAATATCGAGTATAATCGTCAACGATAATTAATAGATAACGAGAACCACCTAACGAACCCACGGGTGAAGTCCATAAATCCATGTGCACGATTTCTAACTTACTATTTGTGATTCTACGGTCTATTTTTGGAAATGACGCGCGAGTTGCTTTTGCTTCGCAACACGGAGAACACACGTAGTGATATCTTTCAAGTTTGTCTAGGCCTCTTATTAAATTACTACAGCTTAAACGCTTTAGAGTAGGGATATTTTGGTGACAAAATCTTGTATGCCATAAGCTTAATTTATCCGGGACACACGTTTTATTAACCATTTCTTTCTCGATTTCTAAGTTACTTTTAATATTTTTCGGAACAATAGCCTCTTCAAGTTTTAATGTAGGGTTAAGTTCGCGAATTATTACCTCTTTATCTTTATTTAATCTTTCAGCTTCAATTTTACGACTCATCGACCTTGTTACAAAATTACTAGAACTTTTATTGTACTTTAAATCCTTAGTACAAGAGTTACGTTTAACAACCTTAGCTTTTAATATATACAACTTATTTACAAATTTTGCTTCTACTAAAATTAAACCATCCGATTCAAATATTTTACACGTTCGATCTTTAATAATCAAGCTACAGTTTGCTATATCTATTCGAGATGCTGAAATTAAATTCTTAGTTAAATTAGGTGCATGAAATACATTTTTTAATTCGATATTTTTATATTCATTTCTAAATTTAGCAATTAGATTTACTGTCCCTCTGCCTTTGACTATAGACGTACCGTCAGCAAGTCCCATTTCGATAGGTTCAATATCTTCATAGTCCGTGAAGAAATCTCGCTGAGGACAGACGTGCTCCGTTGCTCCCGAATCTATAATCCAGTCCGACAAGTCCTGGGTTTGCGTGTAATTCACATCCGCAAATAAGGAAGAGTTCCCCTGTCTTGGAGAGGAGTAAGACACCGGTCTGTTTGACAAGCAGTCCCGAGAAAAATGTCCCTTTCGTTGACATCTGTGGCATATAATACCTCTTCTTGGTTTCCAGTCTGGTCTCCCATGTTGAGGAACTGAACTTCTATATTCTCCTTGAGACGTTTGGTTAGATACTCTTCGATTCGAGTAGTTAGCTGCTTCACTTGGTCGATAATCGAGTCCAGCATTTGCATTTCGATAAACAAAAGCTTTAGAGTTCATTTGACTGGCGAACCTTTCGTTCTTCAATACTCTACGGTCGTACTCGGCTAGTAACTTTGATCTTACCAGCTCCGAGGTAAAGTTTTCTTTAGGCTCCTGGTATATTTGAGATACCAAACCTTCAAATTCATCCGGAAGTTTATCCAGCATTTGATAAGCCAAATCACAGTCGTCCACCTTTCCACCAGCTCCGCATACTTCTTTAGCCGCTCTGACAATTTTGCTGATGAACGCAGCCATTGATTCTCCAGTGTACTTGAGTTCCAGAAATTTCCTCCGCAAAGAAGCCAGCCGTGCTATTGATGACGGTTCAAGAACTTCTTTTAATTTCTTCCACGCAGCAACCGCATCTTTCGATTCTATGAGGTGCTCCTTCAGTCGGTCGTCCACAGCCAAACCAATCAATCCAAAGGCTTTGTTATTCCTCGAACGATACCTCTGCATCTCTTTAGCGTCGGCATCTGCAGTTGGCTGTTTTTCAGATTCGTCGATAATAGTCCACAGGTCCTCTTTACACAACAGTAGTCGCATGTTGAACTCCCACGTACGATAATTTTGTTCATTCAGTTTCTCGAAGTCGAAACTTTTATATTCAGACATGCTTGACAATTCTCGAAACACCGTTTAGTAATAGTTTAAAACGCTCGAATCATTGAAAGAACTACGAAAGCAACCATGGATGTAACAACCACGGACGTAACCACGCTCTGCTACCATATGTTGGATAATTGTGGAAGAAATAAGTCGAGTCATGCTTTAGGTGAATAGCGCGGATCTCATAAACAGAGACACCGCTTCTTACTTTTATTAAGAAATCATAACTGACGTCACATCACAATTTGCATATTGTGCGTAGCGCTTGTTGCCAACAGAAATCGTAAATAAGCATTAATTTGTCAAATACCTAATTAAGTGCATAAATTTATATTAAGAAATTAACAATTTTGTTATTATTTAAAATTAGAATTAACATAATTATGAATTGTATTGGGAGGCTTATGAGCACCTTCCTTTCCTACGCTTATGCTTGAGGGAGAATTTGAATGGTTCTTTTAACAGATAAAAAATAGGTAGATTACAAAAAATATAAGAAATTTGGAAAGGCTACATATCCGCAACCAAACAACATATAAGTGCACCATTATACATATAATTGTATAATGGTGTACACACCATAATACATGAAATTTTGAAAAGGTCATCGTGATGTTCAATTGGATCGACAAGAAATGCCGCTAGAAGCGCCTTTCATTGCACTATACACAAAAATACTTACTGTCTGTTTGCGCTCAGACGACAGCAGAAGGCGTTCAGTGTCCGTTGGTTTCGTCAATTTAGTCGAGAAGGAAATTTTTGTAAAAGCAAAAATTCGAATTGAAAATGTAATAAAGAAATCTCCTACCTACCTACATCTTTCACCAATAAAATTAAACTTCCGAATATCCTCTTCACAATGAGTAGAATTGGCACTTTAATTTGTTTGCTTGCAGAAGTTGGGCTAAAGAGTCAAATAATTTTATTTCTAACACTTTAATCAACATCAGGGGTTGCAGTTCAAAAGTGGGGTGAATGTACCAGGGCTCGCAACACTTTTTACATATGTCCCTAGGGAAAAAGGGACCAAACATCTTTAAAAAAAAGGGACAAAAAGGTATCTATAAAATTTAAGACATCAAATGTGAGTGACAAAAATATAGGAAAAACGCAGTAAGACAAAAAGAGTGTTAAATAAAAAAAAGTTATATTTTCTATGAAACAATACAGGTTAACCGCGCACTGACAGCTATCGGACATCCAACTAAAGTATTTAGTTGAATGCAACTGAAAAATTCGAATTGCATCTGCACATTTAGCAACTATTGTACAAAATATACTTTCGCTCTATACTTGTGAAATAATCGACAATTTGGCGTTTTTGTATGGATTGTGAAAATACGAGGTTGGGCAATGTTTCATCTTTACTTTGGCGATTTCGAAATCTGAAACGTGGCAGCACTGAGTTGAATGCAATAAAAAAAATCCCGGACGGTTGCTGAGTGACTTTTTAGTCACTCAGCTGATTTTAAGTTGCAGTGCAATTATTGCTTATGCCAGGCAAATAATTTATAATCAGATATTTTATTACATTAGCCACAAATCCTTGACTTTTCCCTTACCAAATTCAAGAGTTTAATAACTATTGGTAAAATAATGTACAGGTTAACCATTAAACATCCCTATTCCTAAATCATAGTAACATAAACATAAACACCAGCTGACTTGTTACTTTTGGCAGAAATAGACATGTCATATAAATCAGTGAATGAACATATAACGGGCAGCACATGCATTTTGTCACATCAATAAAACTATGTTTAAGAACACACATTGAACCGTCGTTTCGACATCTTTAACTCACGTCGGAGCATTAATTTTCATTAATGCTCCGATTTTCTTCAAAAATTTGATTGTTGTTGTTTATGTTACTTAGTTAGTAATTTTGTGCAAACATACTTTTTAAAAATATTTTTTTGTAACTTTCTAAATTATGGTACGAATTGAAATTTAGCAGGGATGCCACTTACTACAGAAAATGTCTATTTTAAAAATAAAATGTAAATCGGACAGTATTTTTCTAATTACAATTTACACTTGCACCTGCTATATTTATCATTCTTTCCCTGAACAAGGTCTTCATTTACATTTTGTTTTTGATACAATGCATAAACGAGATCCGGTGGTCCTGGAAGGACAGAAATTGTTGACACATGGGCATACATTCTACACCAATGTGATTAAAACAAAACAATGAGACAAAAACAGCAAGCTTATTTCGAGAGTTGCAACACCCTATTAGCAGACTCAACATAAATATGAACATGAATGGTGATTTTTGTAATGGCTATTTCAAAAATAATCTTTGGTTAAATAGGGGAGGGAAAAGGGCCAGAAATGTGTTATCATAGGCATAAAGGGAAAAAAATATTTTTGCTAAAATAAGAGACCCTATTCTGAAAAAAAAGGACTTTTAAGTACTTCAAGTAACAAAAAGGATTTTTAGGGGGAAAAGGCCTGACGTACCAATTTCCTACCAGTGTCAAACATCAAAAAATTCTCTGCGCCTACTGAACTCGCATTAGACTGCAAAATGAAATTTACCTCAATTTTAAAGCCTTTGAGTAATACTGGAGAGACTTTTTAAAAGATGTGCTCTTTTTTCAAGTTGTCGATAACTGGTACATTCACGTTAGTCTATCATTTATTTGAAGAAAAAAAATTACAAAGTTAAAGATTAATTTGAACAATAAATTATTTTAAAATCACCAAGGCTCAAGCAATTACTGCAAATATAAATGATTTCCGCAGCTTGCGAGTTAAAATAAATTATTTTTGCTTTCTTTTTGTGCTAAACATTCTTTATGAATTTTAAAGGTTTTAAATTTTACCTCGAACCGATGAATTAAAAAACCTGTGTGCACCTTCGGATACTATTTGTGAGATTCCAGTGAGTTTTTTTTTTAAAGTGATTTTTACGTTTTTAGAAATATTGCCAAACGAAATATTTCCAAGATCTAGAAAGTGCCTTTGTAGCTTAGTCGGTAGCGAGAGGGAATTCGGAACAATGAGAGTCGAGAGTTGCAGGTCACGATGGGGCTCCATCGAATTTTCTTAATGTTATTAAAATTGATTTTTAATGTTATTTTTAACGCATTAACGGGTTCCTCAGAAACGCAAGGCCAAACAGCTAGTAATTATATATATTTATGTTTCATAAAGTATCTTTATTTTTCAAATCAATAGACATTCGTTCAGTCCATAACAACGTTCCGTAAGTTTCATCGTTAAGTGCACCTTGTAAAAAGTGAAATTATCTTAAGGAGTTTGTACTTCGATTTATTGTTATTTGAACTCCTTGTACTACTTTGCTTTACATATAATTACTATTTAAAAACTTTATATTCATTTTCAGCTTTATTTGATAAGTTACACATTAAACATGCAGAGATGGTAAATAAGGAAATCAGTAAAACAATGGTCTTGGTCAGGTCAAGTAAAATAAAATGTTGAAATACAGTAGGGAAGACTCATTATCACAGTGTATTTAAGATGTTATTCAGTTGACACTGCTTCATAGCAACCAAAATCAGTTCAAGAAATACATACTAGAGAGCAGTTGCAACCAACTTACTTTGTCACTTCATGTTTGTTTTTGGACTGTATGCCACGAGTAAAACCTTCCATTCTGGTTCATAATCTCGTCCAACTTCAGATGCAAGCTTGTTCTTTTCAAACAAATCAGTTTGAATATTTAGTTTGTTACGATATTTGTTTTATATGTGAGTATGTATAAACAGATCTTGCTTTTGTATCTTGTTTTGGTCACCAAGAACGTTTTAGCGTTACAAATATTGCTTTACTAATAATTAAAAAAAAAAGTCGTAAGGGGTGACCGGGCAATTCATGTTAAACTTTTCTTTGCGACACCGCGGACCACATTTTGGGAACCACCGTGATACCTTATTAAGTGGAGAGTAAAATTAGGTTACTTTAAGTGATCCGTTTATAATTTAAAGTAAGCATTCCCCCCCCCCCCCCCCCCCTCGTACCTAACCTTGAAACATTAACATCATGTACTGATGTTACGTTATACTTGATTACAGGGTGTCCACATGGAAAGCATTTTGTATTTCCCTGCAAGCGGTACTTTTTTTTACGGCAACATTTTAAAAAATTATTATTGTTCCTTATTATGCAAGATATGCTTTGACATTATCTTATTATTTCCCAAAAATATATTTATTTTTAATATATAAGTTTACTAACCATTTCGCTTGATTTTCTAACTCCCAAAAAAGTGCAACCAAAGTTTAACATCCAAAAATCAATTCATAAAAATTTAATGTACCCCAAATTCAAAATTCCAGAGCATTTACCAAATATGTATCAATAATTCAAAATGCTAATTAAAAATCATAAAAGTCCAAGTAAGTGCAATATATCTCTTAGATTATTAGTGATTGTACTTTAAGATCAAAGTCTAAAGTAACCTCAATATTAAAAAAGAATTCCAATATACTCAAAAAGTAGAAATCCAATGCATCCCTATCCCTAATAATAAAACTAATTTATTAAATTTAATCCAGTATCTTTAGATATACAGCTTAGTACAAAAAATATATATTTCCTAAGATCTAAAATGTACCCAAAAAAATAATAAAGGCAACAACAGTTTCGTCAAGTTTAACAGAAAAAAAGTCATTTTAGGGATTTTCAAAAGATATTTGAATTTTACTAGGAACTTAGCAAGTTTTAAACATTTGACAGATCTATTTTTAAAATAAATTGAGTGGGCGGGCAAGTACCTAGTTATAGATAGCCAATTGGTTTGTCAAATTTTAAACACTAGCATTTTGGTGCGTTTTCTACGAATTTGAAAGAGAAAATTTTCACTTTTACACACTTTTAAAAGTCCCATACGCAATTTCCCTCTTTTCGATTGCATTTAAAAAGTATTTGAATATTTGTAACCAATCAACGATGTTTCACAGCCAAAAATCAACTTAAAAATATTTTTTTTTGACCAATTCCCTGATTTTTTCAAAAAAATCCCAAATTCCCTGATATTTCCCTGTTTGTGAACACCCTGTGTTATATTATTCGTATTATTTTTATAGGAGGATGTCGATAAACAAAGCAGAGGAAGGGAAATGGAACTTGAGACTTGAATTCATAACAAAGTCCATAAAAACTGTTACAGCATCATCTGAGAAGAGAATTTCTATTACAGAGACGTGTCAAGTTTTTAGAGGGTTGGCGATTAGAAGGCGAAAAATAAAACTAATTAGGAAGCAAAAAGCCCTCTAATAAGTTTTATTTTTGCTTCATGATTTGCATGCTTAAATGGTTTATCTCTAAAATGTGTACAACAAAGCGAAAAAAAAAATCATTAAATCGAAGACATTTTCAAATTAAATTATTGGTAATGTGTATCCTGTGGCACAGCACGTTTGAAATTTTTGAGTGAAGATTTAGAATTTGAAATATAAGAGTGCATATTGTTACAGCAAAATGTAGGAGTAGCTCAGATGAAAAACAGGTAGGGGTTACATCCATTTCTATCTTGAGAGAATTATGAAAATCCATCAGACGTTCAACTGAATATGCCGATAGATTAAAAAAAAAAGTAAACAATGTTTTATTCCCTTTATTGTAAGATAAAAATTGAAATCAAAATGGTAAAGCAGCTAACGGCATCAAAATATAATTTTCCAATTTTAAGAATATAACCCGTTTTTTCATGTGGGCTACTCATATAAAAGTAACCATTTCCATAAGATCCCCTGTCATTTCATAAGCAATCAGTACAACAGAAAAAGAAAACAGCGTGAAGAATAAACAGAAACGGCTATTGTATGACAGAATTTTAATCTCAAGCTATCTTCTACGGATAAGCATCATCATTTTAACATTTTGAGTACAAAAGTAAGGAATGTCAATCAGTGCTTCATTTTTAAAAAAATAAAGACATCATACAAGAAAATTTAACAATACTTGTCTAAGTACCAATCGCATACAATAGTTGATGGATGGTGGAAATATAAAAACAATTTTTTTTATTGCATCAACTGATATTATTTTGTAAAAATATTTAACAGGGAAAATCACATACATTAAAATAAAAATCATTTTAAATTCCCACATATATAAAAACCCTAAAATCAAGTTCGTTGAACTTCAAAAATAGTTTTTTTTTACTTCTACATGCTTTACTCATTAACAAGATTTCATAAAGTCAGATTTTTAGAATAAAAATTTCTCTACTTTTTAACATTTTATTGCTAATTTTACTTTAAAATTGACCTTAAATTAAATAGGAACTAATTTTAGCATTTAAATTGTTCACATGAAAGAAAGTAATTTCACATTTAAACGGGGAAAAAAAGGCACCTTCACGTTTAAATATAAAATCAATTAGTATAACAGCATGTATTGATGTCCAGATTCTTACAAATGTAAATAAATACAGCGACAATGTTAAAAACAAGGAATGGACCAAAACAAGAAAATTTATTGATTAGGGAAAACATGCCTGCCAACGTTCGGATTAGCCAAAAAATTATGAAGAATTTTTATTTGAAGACACAAAATTTAAATTAGAAATATTTTTGTCCTGCTGACTTCACATCAGATGAACGGTGTGGTAAAAATTTAACTAAAAAATATATATCAGTTGTTTATAAGCTTAAAAAACAAACTCCTAATGAAAAGTGTAAGTCGGACTGTAACAAATCTTAAATAGTATTTGTGAAATTTATTTTTGTTAAAATTAAAGTTTATCTCTTGAACTTGTAACTGTTGGCAGGCAAGACAATATGCAGGACTTCACACATCAGCGAGAAAAATAATGGAATAGTCAAGCTCGCAGGGGTTGCCAGAACTCTGCTACGAGTTGTTCCTTCCTCCTTAAGGCGTACTACTATTGAAGTTTTTTTTAATATTTTTTTACACTCACTACTTCAAAAGGCATGTTCAATTACGATAGAAAACGGCTTTACAAATTTCAGATTGGAAGACTCATTTACTTGGGAAAATAAATAACCACTCAAATAAATAAAAAAAGTATTCTCAAAATGGATAGATTTTGTACAAAAGAAAAACATAAATTATACGATGCAGAGAGCATAAAGACAACACAACACAGGCAGCTTATTAAAAACAATTGAAATTTCGAAGTAGCCCCCTTTATAGAAAATTACAATGCGGTATTTAATAGAGAAAACTGTAAGGGCAAAAAAATACAGAATATCAAATTGGTGGGGTAGTTAATTGAAACTTTATGACATTTCATATAACTTCTATACAATACCGACAATTTAAAATCGTGTAATACAATTACCTATTTAGCCCCTCCTTGCAACAATCATTTCATAGCAACTATTTTGTTCTGGTACTGGGAGATGCCATTATATACAAGGTTTAATGTGATTTTTACTTTTTTTTTAATCACCTTTATGACATTCTTTAAATACTTGATTAACCCAAATTCAAATTTCGATCACATATCATAATACATTAAAATTACACAAAAAAAGAAAAACTAATTTCAAAAAAGCATAACATCATTTTTGTTTTTGAAACAATCTTACAGGATATAACTTATTTTTAGGGACAACAAAAATTATGCCTGAAATACTGAAATGTTTGAATGGCGATAAAAGGGTATGTTATATGAAGAGTTATGTTTAATTTTCATGAAACAGGGAAAGTTTTCTTGCACAATGAATTAAAGGTTAGATTACAAATTTTATTCGTCAGACTTTTTCCCTGTACAAGTGTTGAACTTTTTTTTTTAAAACAACAGTACAAGTTTCAGAATTTTTAATAAGAAAGTTCAATTACTAACATTAAAGAAAAAATATTAATACAATTCGCTTTTTACATTGTCAATTATTAATTTTACAATTAAAAATCCACCCAATTCATTAATTAAGAAGTTAATAAATGTTTTAAGAACTTCCGGTACGTTTGCCTCAGTGATGCAGATTGAGAAAAAAAATTTCCACAAAAAGATGCCCCAAATTTAAGAGATTAAACATTCTTAAGTGTAACACATTAAAAACTGCACTGTAACTTTCACCCCCAAAAATGTTTTTCAAAAATATACTTTTTCAATGGTGTCTAGTAAGTCAACATGTGTGTCATCTTCATATTCTCATAAATTAAGATATTACAAAGGCATAAATTTGAAGTGTCATAACAATTCGTTAAGAAACAAGCACATAAAAATACAACACAAAATATATATAAATACAAACTTTCAAGATTAGGATTAGATTTTAAATTTTCCAATTCGAAGAACAGATGTTTTAATATAATAATTCCTCATTTTTTTAAAAAACATTCTCTATACACTCAAACAAGAGCACTCCTCCGTTCAAGGCACCTTTTCAAGTGCCTGACAAACCATTCAAGTGCAGGCTTAAAACACTTTCTTTTTTAAAACAAATGCCCCATAAAAAAAGGGGGGAATATCTTCTATATCTTTACTTTTGAGATTGAAATCCCTTTGTACATTGTACTGTGTTGGAGAAGAGAGTGCATTATAGATTATTGATATCTTTGGAACAGTATACCTGCCAACTTTCAAATTTCGCAAACATGTTTGCAACCAAAATTATTTTTTGGTTTGGGTATTTTAATTATAATATACAAAATTCATATATTAATTTTGTTTCTTTAAAATATATTTAAAAAATTAAGTAATATAAAAAATTAGTAAAAAATTGAATAAAAATATTCAGCAAAATTGGGAGATTTTTTTTTTTAATTTGCCTTAGCATTTAAAAAATAATTTTAGGCTAGCAAATACATTTAAATTATTTTACAAATACATTCACATTCACAATGCACTCAGACTCACAGAGAAAACTTCCCAATTCAAAACAGGCTGGCAGGTATAAAAATGTTTGTTTTTTAAAAAAAGTACACACAATACATCAATACCACGTCAGTGGTCACAAAAAAAAGGGTGGATAAAAAAAAAACTTGGGTTACTCGCAAATCAGAAGATTCACCAGATGCACACAACACTTTTGCTTCATTGAAAAAAAAATTCAAGTGCTACATTTAAAGCTGCTTATCTTCTTTGTCTTAGTCCATTAACATCCAATGAACGAAAAAGCTAGAGGCAGGTCATAAAAAAGGCACAGATCCACAAGTAACCAACGCAAACATCTCTGCATCATTCTGTGACACACAAACTGCTCGAAGGAAGTTTTTTTTTGCGCACATGAAGCTTGAGGCGACCTACGAGAATTCTCTACATGCTACGGGACTACGAGTAAAATCTAAATCTACGTTTCGGACAAAAACACAAGACACATCACACTGAGTTTTCCTTACGAGGGAAAAAAAGCACTAGACGAGAAAAACAGTAAAAACTTAATCCAACGACGCGGCCTTCGACGCCTTACCACTCGATCGATAAGAAAGACGCATTCTCTTTTCTTACAAAAAATGGAAACACAACATGAACGTCTCATCTGTTGAGTCGTAGAATTCTACAACTACGGCGCAATGTCCGCGGAACTGAAGGAATGCATGGGCCGCCATTTTTTCATCTTCGGGAAGTGGAAACATCTGAGAAGCAAAGTCAACAACTGACAATGGATGTCGTGTAGAGAATCTCGAGAAATAACATTTTGGGCTTTTTTTTTAAAAAATATCTTTTGTTAGTTTTTTGGGAGGCCGTTATTAAAATAAAAATAGTCTCTTTTTTTATAAACGCCACATGGAGTCACTTTGATATTGAACGGGGAGGATCGGCCGATCGCGTGTGCACGGAAGATGGGGGGGTGGTGATGAGCGTCGCTTCACACTTAAATATGGGTGCACTTGATCAAGGAAGAAGTCCTCCGATGAGACCTGCCAGAAAAGGGACAACATAAATTAGTTAAGCATAATTTCTTTTTCTTTAAAGGGGAGAATTATTAAAAAGAAACTTCCCCGACTTTTTGAGGTTTTTAGAAAAAAAAATTACAGTGTCAGAAATAAAGCGTTTTAACAGTTATCTTTACAATTTTGACACGCAATAAAATCTAAAGAAATAAGATAGCTAAGTTATGTTGCTTGTACATGTAATAGCAACACAAAGTTTTATTTAAATGCAGTTAAAAAAGAAGTTTATAAATAAAATTTTGTGTTACTGTTATTCTCAAGCAACATAACTTGCCTCATTTCCTTTAGATATTATTGTGTCATTGTAAAATTGATTTTCATACACCCATCCTCAGGAGAAAGCTCATTGCGTTGAAGGATTTATTAATGGTTTTGGATTTTTTTTTTTTTTAATAAAACTTCATGTGTTACTGTTACATGTACACTGGTGGACAATTGCTAAGGACGGATGACAATAGCAACCACAATATGGAAGGCAGGAAATTGTGGAAGTTAGCGTAAGTGTGGGATACAATAATACATGTTGTGTGTATGTAAATTTTGGATTGCCGAACTTGTTCGCTACGTGATAGCGCTAATAAGCGATGTAAAGGATTTGAAGCGCGTTGATCGCTGTTGTTCAAAAGCAAATTTGAATGGGAAAGAATCAATTGACGAACTTGCAATTTTCAGTATGTCTTCCCGACATCACTTAGATGATTTTACGAGTAGTTGTATTATTGGCAAGATTGAAGAAGGACGATAAATAACAGATGTTGCCAGGGAGTTCAACGTCAGCCACAGTGTAGTTTCAAAGCTTTGGAAATCATTTCAAATAACTGGAAAATGTAGCAAGCGTCACAGGGGAGGTCGTGTTTGCAGTACGACGCCTGCAGAAGATAGGTGCTATCGCTATGCTATACATAGTGCTATCGACAAAAAGGAACCGGCGCAGCACAGCTCGTAAGCTAGCAAATCAGTTCCTCGCTGCTATTGGCAAGCGGATCTCCCAAAAAACTGTAGCCAGACGTTTACAACAAGCAAGACTAGACGCCTGCAATCCTGTTGTGTGCATGCCATTGTCCAGATGTCACCGTACCGCCCATTTGCAATGGTGTCGTCAACATCGTAATTGGAGGGAAGCGGACTGGGCTCATTATTCTCAGATGAAAGTAGGTTCAGTCTGTCGTCTGATAGTCAACGACAACTTATCTGGCGTGAGAATGATACTGTATTGCCCGGAAAACATACAAGAAAGGGACCGATATCCTACATGTAGTGTCATGGTATGAGCTGGCATCATGATCAATGGCCGTACGCCCTCTATGTGCTCCAACTGCGGAGGAGTCTTGATGTTCGACAATGCCCTCCAATAAACAAGAACACCCTCATCCATGCATTAACGGAGGAATGGGATAAATTACCCCAACAGCTGCTGGACAACGCTGTGCAAAGCATGACAAGGTGTGTAGAATCTTGCATTGCCCTCCATGGTGGCCATATCCCGTATTGACATTATACGTCGGAACGTCTGCGGACTGTAATTGCATTTTTTTTCACTTTTACGTATTCAGCACAAAATGACCATTTTGTTTCTTTAACAGTTTTTAAAGCCTTCTAGATTTCAGAGCACAATAAATTATCTTTATTGTAATGTCCTAGCATTCTGACATTATTTTATTTCACTTGGCATTCAACCACGCTTACTTTTTTATGCGATATATAGCCGTTTATGATCCGTCCTTAGCAATTGTCTACCAGTGTATATGCAAGATAACTTAGCTATCTAATTTCTTTTAGGTTTTATTGTGTGTCAAACATGTAAAGATAATTCTTAAAGACCCTATAGATAACAGATATTTTTACACATTAATATATGAAGCCCATAAAAAATAAAGTCGCGGGAAGTAAAAATTCAGCAAAGTAAAGAAATGCAAAAAATAGTTGCATTTCTTTCTTGAGGAAATCACCATTTTTAAAAATTTATTTTTTTGTAAACAGAATAATGATGAAAGGAACATGTTCAGTTCTAATCAAGTATTTAGTTTTAAAATACCTTTCCAGAATATTTGAAAAACTGTCCGTTTTCCCAGAAAATCATTGGAAATTCTAAAAAATTTGCAAATCCTTTGTCAATTTTTTTTTTGAAGTTTGGAAAATTGAATTTAAGGACCTATTGAAATGAAAGAGTTCTTAAGTACTATACACTGAGTAAACATTTACCCTTTATTTATAAATTTTTTCTTATATTTATACATTATATTTAGTCATCCAAGCAGCCAAGGTAATATGAAAACTGCAAAGATGTTTGTAATTTGAAAGTTAAAAAGTCCATACACAGAATTTTTAACAGATAAAAAACATATATACTTTACTATTATTGTAAAATATTACTTTATATTTATACCAATAAGATATAATTATGAAAGACAACTCATTAAAATAAAGAAAAATTAACATGCAGTTTAAAAAAAACATCAGAATTGATTAAAGGTGTGTTAAAGAGACCCTACAATAAGGAGTTGTTAAGGCACCCATTAATAACAAAAAGTTTGAAAGAAACATTTTATTTTAAACATATTATTTGTCTCACTATGTTTGTAAACTTCTTCAATCTTCCATCCCAACTTTTATTTAAGTAATGTATACTAATTTAATAAATACACCTATAAACTAAATTATTTATAAAAATACTATTAATAATAAATTCCAATAATTATCAACACATTTAAAATTAAAAAAAAAAAAAAACGTTCATAAACATGTTCCGAAAATAAAAAAAACCCTTTCAATGACCTTAAATGAAACTTTAGTAACTTGGAAGTTTATAAGGACCTTTTAAACAAGAATAAGGAGTTTCTAAGTACACTACTTTAAGGACTGTACAAGAATTATAGACATTTAAAATAACGAACCATGTTTAATACTACAATTTTTTTTTTAATTAAGTCTTGTTTGCTGGTAAAGAAAGAAAACTGAAAAAGGAAGAAATAAACAGTACCTTGAACCAATCATTTGGACTGGTTGTAGTGTTGATATAAATTAGGATCTTCATTCCCCATTGGGCCTCCACCAGCACTGCTGTTCATTGGATCCTGAAACAACCCCCACCAATAAGTTATTCTTTTGAGAAGCATTCCCACAGTTTGTCATAAATTTTAGTGCATGGAAACAAGCACTTCTAAGGACTGTTTTTAAAATTTAACACAAGTAAAGCATTTATAAGGAAAAATTATATTTGTAATGTATGAAGAGCATGCCTCGTCTTTAGTAAATATATGGAAAATTAAACAATTTTACTTGACAATTTTTACAAAAACAAGACTAAAAATAAAGTTCTATAAAAGTGTAAAAAAAAAAAAAAAATTTTAAGCAAAGCAATGCATTAAGAGAATGTGTATGCATTTGAAGTTCATGAAAATTGGTAAGTAAGATAATGGCCCATTTTTACAATATATCGGTTTCCTATAGACTATCCATTTTTGAGATGTTTTGAAATCAATGCAAAAATTGTAAGGGTATCAAAGTCAAACGATTTTTTCAACACTCTCTACTTAAAACTATCATCAAACCACATCAAAGAGCATAAATTGGCACATGTGGCTGTAGATAAATTTTTACATTCTAAATTAAACAGTTGTTACAACAAACTTTCTCTAATATTCCCAAGTTTGAAATATAATTAAAAAAAAAGGGAATCTTAAATGTTCAGAGAATTTCAAAACAGCCTTGACAATTCTTTCTATTTATAGACAACTAAGAAAATCATATAGCTCACAATAAGACATAAATGAAATCTAAAATTGGTTTCTTTTTAAATGTCAATTGACAATCTTTTGCTTTTTAGTCAATTTTAGGGGGAATAAATCAAAAATGCATTTACCTTATATACTCGCGTATAAGCCGAGAAATTTAAGTCAAAATTTTCATCAAAAAGTAGGGGGGGGTCGGCTTATACGCGGGTCAATAACATTTCTAATATAATTTGCCTAAAATGAGAAAAGTTGAAATTAGCGGATTCTTCTGAAACGCGCCGACATATTTCCGAGATCGAGAATGTGCGTCACGTGCTGACTGAAGACCGTTCTGTGCATCGCGGCGTAATCGTAACGCAAAATTTAACTACTACTCACATAAATAATCAGTTTAATTTAATAAAAAGTATATATTTTGATAAATATTTAATTGATTTGTAGAATTTATGAAGCTAGTAAACGCTACTTTAATAGAATTTCGGATGGAAGAGAAGTTGACATCGTGCGTAGCGAATGACACCACTTTAAAGTCAATGTCATTCTTGCTCGATTGCAATGATTAAACAAAATTTATTTCCCCAATGCAGATTCTATTCCTTGATAATATTATGTACAGATATTAATAGTTGTTTCATTAGTATTTTGGATTGAATTGGCTTTAAACCGGTAAAATCGGGGTTGCTAATCGGCAAATTCAAGTTCTACTATCAAGCCATTTATCTCGTAATTAAAAACTAAATATTTTAATAAGAAGTATATATTCATCCATAAAGTAGTAGTATTTCCTTCCGAGATGGGAAAAAAATGCTCATCCGTATTTAGTAGCAACAGTAGTCAACGATGTTGACAGAAAATAGTTGACGTTTTCTAAGTTTTTAAATCTTTACCAAACGATGTTGAGGATTAGAAATTGCACATTTTGGTATTTAAGTTTGTGGTTTAAAATATTTTATTTGATAATAAGGGAGATTTAATTTAAGAAGTCCGATGGAGGTTTTGAAAGACACCAAAACATCGCGAGTGGTACATACTTTTAAGCCCGATGAATCGTCACGAACTTCGTGGAAGGCCGTTTCTCCAGCCACTTTCTTTAAACTTTTAATTTCTAGGCTTAAATATTTATTTTTCTAATTAAAATTTCACTCTTTTGTCGAGGATTTTCGGAATTTTTCATCTACGAAAATACAACTCGGCTTATACGCGAGTTTCCGATTTTGGACAAAAAATCGGCCTAAAATTAGGGGGTCGGCTTATACGCCTTATATACGGTACTTAACTTTAATCAATAACAAACACAACAACATTATACATAATAGGTACATTTTTGAACAAATGAGTTAGAAGTAAATTTTCCAAAAATAAAGAAATCTCAAGTTGAATTATAAATTCTTGTAGGATAAATGGGGAAATCAACACAAAAATTAAATACAAATTTAACAGAAATGAATAGCTAAAAAAAAAAAGGTAAATTTAAGTTTTCAAAAGCAAATTTATGACAATTGATGCAAAAGCCTTACTTCCAACGGCACCTGCTGAACAAGGTGAGCAGCCTGGGGGTACATGGCGGGGCCAGCGGTGGTACCAGTGTATGCATGGGGGGCTCCAGTCACATACTAGAGAGAAACGACCATTATAAGCACAATGAAGCAGCAACTTGCAAGTATAAAAGAATGCCTGCTCTTGCCAACAAAACTTTTTTATATAAAAATTAACAAAACATAATTTTTTTTCTCTGAACTTATGATTTATGGAGAGTGGTTGAAGTCTAATTTTTGTAAAAATTGGGCTAATGTTTATCTACCACAGTGCAAACGCCATTTTTTTAAAGTAGTTAAGAACCCGGCGCACAGTTTAATATTTAACCACTAACGTTCCGTTTCACTTGTTAATTTAATAGTTATTCAACTACGGAACTCTTTTCTCGAAAGTGACTTTTGTGGGACAGGTACAGTTTAATTCCAAGATGAAAAACAGTCTACCAGAATAATTTCCAAAATTGTTTAAATTTGTACATGAGTAAATTTAGTGCACACATAAAAAAAGCATAAATGCTCATTTCTTTACTAGATATTTCTAATGCGAGTATTTAAATCTAAAAAAAAAAATCAAATTAATCAGGCATTTTAAAATGAAACATCACTAAATAACATTGAGCTGAAAAAAAGAGTGAGGACTCCCATTGGGGGAAAATGTACTTTACCATAGTACATGGATGAATACTGTTTAGAAGACAGTAGAAAAAACATTCCTTTTCTTTTGCACCATTCATCTAGTTACGTAATTCGAATATTTGATTACATTTTTTCCTTCTTGCAAGTAAGGCAAACCATTAAATGTCTTTTGAAAGCCAGAAATGCGGTTTTAACAGTTAGGATATCTGCACTTCATCTTATGCCAAACACCAAGCAAATAACTATATTTCTTGTACCTGGTCTCAAAAGGATGCAAAGCGGTCCTGCACGCTTAGTCTTCCCTCCAGTATTTAGTGCTAAATACTGATTTCTTAAAAAATATTTACCACATCAGCAAAAATGGAAGCTGAATCGAGCTTATGATGTGAAAGTTGGCTGATTTATATTTTGTAATACTGTTGAGATGCCAGAATTTTTAGAAAGTTAACCCAGCCACAAGGATTTCGTTCCTTACCGAAGTTCCGGACAACTGCAGCTGTGACAGATGCGCAGTGAGCTGGGGCATGAGGGTGCTGTAGTGAAGAGGGTCCAATGAGGAGGATATCATCTGGAAACATAAATAAATATTTATATTTTCTAAGACAAAATAAATTACATACGAGTTGTGTGACGGTGAGAAATGCAATTAAGCAAATCTTGTTCAAAGTAAATTCATATTTTTCACAATTTTGATAATTTAAAATCGAAGAAAAAGAGAAATCTACCATGATTAAAGGACATTTAACAATTGTGAATTTCACATTAAGTAAAATTGTTAATACCAACATTTCAAAAATCAAATGTACAACTTTTATCGCATAAAATTGACAAAAATTATTTCTAACATTACAAAAGTTTGCTGTTTATTTAGCAGTGTTCACTCAAGAAATAGAAAGGGGCAGGGCGCTTTTGGCAGTAAAAGGGCACCCCGTTTTCGAAAAGGCACTTCTTGTTCTTAAAAGAATGCTTTTCAAAAAAAGTTTTAAAATGTACCAAATTGCTATAATTATTAGCAAATCCAATGCTTATATTTTGCTAATTATAATTTATACATATCTGCAAAAAGTTCAAAGACTAATTTTCAAAATATTTGAAAAAGCTAATTAATTTAAGCATTGACTATGCAGGATTTACTGCTGGAATATGTCTATAAACACGAATGAAGTATGTTATTAAAACCTTACAAATTTTAAATCTTTTGACGAGAATACAACTTGTTATATGACTCGTTAAAAGGCTTATTGTAAACATTTTATCTAATTCAACAAAATCATACAAAATTGTCAAAATATTGCGTGTTCAAATCTGGGAGAGACCAATTTAACAACAGCAATATTTTCCCAGTTTTTTTTTGTGTTCAATATATGTACAATAATAGGTAAATTACGTAACTATAAAATATAATAAAAATCATAGAATGTATGGGTAAACCCTAACAATTGGATGCAGTTGGCTTGTATGATTATATTCCCTTTGTTGAAAATGTCTAAAATAATCAGTTTAATTCGTTTTAATTTTCGTTAATCAAAATTTAAATGTTACAAAAATTAACAAAACAAAAATTAATTTGTACAAAGAAATATGGTAAAAAAAATATTAAGAATAAGTAATTAGCTATAAGTAATTAATAATAAGTAAAATAACTTCTCTACAATTAAAACATTTGAATATCGGAACACATTTTTATCTAATCAATCCTAAAATAGGATATTATTTAAAATAGGGTGATCAAACACTCATTAGAATCTAAACAGAAAACTGGACTTTCTGTTTGATTCCAATGACATTGCATGATTTTTGTAATTAAGAGGAACGAAACACTTACAGGCGTGAGGGGTTGTTGGAGAATGTACTGATGGGGGTGGACCCATGTGGTATTTGGCTGAAGCTGATAGGGCGACACAGGAGTCGAATAGGATCGCTGGTATCCTCCTATCGGGCTCACCAGCTGGGAGGCAACCCTAAAATAACAAGGCATTTACAATTCAATGCGAAATATACTATAAACTAATCAATTTGCAATGGTTTCTATACTTTTAATTAGTTACAAACTTGACCTACGTTTATTTTAGGGAAAAAATAATTATATGCATATATTATAAATTTTAAAAAAATACATAATATTCTTATATTGATTAAATAAATTCTGGTAGTTTATCAATACCATATCAAAGTATTTTTCATTAGTGGAAATAAATTGGTCATAGGAGAGACAAATGGTTAGCTTACCATTCCAAAAAATAGAGAAAAATAAAGTAACTTTGTAAATAAATTACCGTATATACTCGCGTATAAGCCGAGAAATTTAAGTCAAAATTTTCATCAAAAAGTAGAAGGTCGGCTTATACGCGGGTCATTAAAATTTCTAATAAAATTTGCCTAAAATGGGAAAAGGAGAGAAGTTGAAAATAGCGGATTCTTCTGAAAGTTGACGTTTTCTAAGTTTTTAAATCTTTACAAAACGATGTTGAGGATTAGAAATTGCACATTTTGGTATTTAAGTTTGTGGTTTAAAATATTTTATTTGATAATAAGGGAGATTTAATTTGAGAAGTCCGATGGAGGTTTGAAAGACACCAGAACATCGCGAGTGGTACATACTTTTAAGTCCGATGAATTGTCATGAACTTCGAGGAAGGCCGTTTCTCTAGCCACTTTCTTTAAACTTTTAATTTCTAGGCTTAAATATTTATTTTTCTAATTAAAATTTCACTCATTTGACGAGGATTTGCCGATTTTAATCGAAATTTTTCATGTACGAAAATACAACTTGGCTTATAAGCGAGTTTCCGATTTTGGACAAAAAATCGTCCTAAAATTAGGGGATCGGCTTATACGCAAGTATATACGGTATGTCAATTTTACTGAAAAATTGCAATCCCTAACAGTAGATTCAAAAGTTTTATTTTTTAGATAATGAAAAAAATACTAATTTTGGTGAGGAATCATGAAATTAGCCTTTTTACTTTCTAAATTATGAAAGGGGGAAAAACACTTTATTTAGGAATGCCTAAAATAACTAAAAGAAAATATACAGGATTTTTTTGGGGGAGCAAATTTCATGCCCTGAAATACAGTTTATTTTACACTAACTTTTATTTTGAATTAGAAATTTTTCTCTTAGACAAGTATATTTTTGGCCTAAACTAGTTTTAATTTTTTTTTTTACAAATATTTCATAAAACAGAACTTAAAAATATAAAAAATAATACTAATAAGGAAACTAAGCTTACCCATTCTGGTTTATGCCACTCTGATCATACAACTGAATGCCCTGCAAGTACAAATATTAACATTTTCTATTGTTTCATGTCGATAATAATATAAACTTAACAAATTGTTATAGTATGCTTTTAAATAAATGTAATGTTTTGCAACCAGTTAATAAATCACATATATATTTGCTATACACTAAAAATGCTACTCACAGAACAGTTTAAAACATGTATTCAATTCAGCAGTTTATTATAAAAAGTTCGAGAGGATATAGATACATTTTAAAGTTCTTTCGCACAACAAAAGTTAAGAATTTATCCTCTTTTTAAAAAATTCAAGCAGTTAGCCAACTACTAGCATTACTTATGAAAAACAACAATCAAATACAAATCGGAATCACTATTAGTACTTGAATTAGTGATGAGAGATATTTTAATAACAGGTATAAAATATCATTATTTCAATTTCTAATAATTAAAAATATTATTTATAAGAAATAACAGTTATTTACTTGCACAAAAAAAGCAGTATTTTGAAATCAAAATTTAAAAATAAATAAAAAATACGTACTTCAAAAATAAATGTGCTGTTTAATTTTAACCAGAAACCCCTCCACCGTCAAACAAGAGCAAGTTATAAAAAAAAAAAAAAAAAAAAAAACAGACGGCCTTGAGCAAAAAAGAGTCCATGCAAGGGCCTTGGTCGAAACGAAACTTACTCTGATACAATATCATGATATAATTAACTGCAGAATGCTGAATTGAGATGTTTACGTCACTTAGTTATTGGAACATTCCAAGTTGAGATCCAAAATATTTCAGGCTAATGTTGGACTTTTTATAACAAAATATATTTCATTATTAGAATACTCACTTCGTTATGTGTCCAAAATACGATCTAAATAATTTCAGAAATACTGGGATATTTACGATTACGATATAAAAAATATATATTTTGTATCAGAACTCGTTGGTTCAAAATATATTTTTGAAAGTTTTCGATATTGTGTTTATCATAAGATTATTGAATAGGGATATTTTTTATATTTTTTTGTGCGTTCTAAGTCGGCGAGAGATTTATTGTTTTGTGGGAAGGGTCGTGATAGGATAGTGCAATTCATTTAATGTGTGTGTGGGGGGGGGGGGGGGGGGGGGGGGGGTATTAGATGATGCTTTTTGATGGTTGGGATGAATGAATGTGTGAATCTGCTTTACATTATAGAAATTCTTTGGGTAAGGTGCGGTTCTGTTTGGAGAAAATATTGGTTAATTAATTGATTTGGTTAAATATACTAGTTATTTCATTAAAATATCGTAATAACTGTTGTTATTTAATAATAACTACCACGCTCATCCCTAACTTGAATGTTCATGACTAATAACAATGCTTTATTTTTTTAATAATTTGACTGAGTTGCACAATGAAGAGATGGAAATTCCTCTTACCTCTGCCCTGTCTGTCCATAACCTCTGCTCTTGACTTTTGAACTGGTTTCTCCTCTTGTTTCCACCATCTGCAAACTTCACCAACAACGCCTCCTTGGCACCTGCAAAACAGTGCCTTGCTTAGTCATTTTAAGACATAGGTAAAGAATTCAAAATTATTCAACCATTGAGCTAATTTTGGAAGGAATTGATACGATTATAACAAATCTTTAAAACTACACATTTCAGAAATTAAGTCATTAAATTACAATAATGTTTAAGCTACACAAAAATATAAGAACTATTCAATCGGTATCCAAGTTTGGTTGAGTAATAAACAAACCAAAAGAATCAAGCAATAATCATAAATTCAGGGACGAGATTGGTCAAATACAAAATAGCTTAAAACAAAAATCCAAGTAAATTATACATGAGCTATAGGGAAGATGAAAACCAAAATTGGAGTGAAATAGACACTAAATAAGTAATAAAACCTTTCAGTCTTTTATATACCCTACCCATTATATTGGAAATAATGGATATTTAATTCATTAACTTAGTATAGAAACAAACTCGGAAATTGCATCACTTATATGAAAATATAAATTACTAAAAGTTAGTTTCAAGTTTTTTTTAAAAAAAAAACTAAATTTTTTTGGGGAAAAAAAAAAGATTTGGTAAAAAGTGAAATTCATCCGAAAAGCGGAAGAATATCAACTTGACAATAATGATCATTTAAAACTATAATTATTAAAAAGAGTTACAATAAATTCTTTGACAAAGCTATTTTACCTGGTAACACTTTTCCATTGAATCTTTGGATAATCATTTCACACATATCACGATTATCCATTCTGTAAATAAACATGAAAAATTCAACATACACATTCACACACAATGAATCATTGTAAAAATAGTTAAAACCGGCTTAAAGATGTCGAAAGCTAATTATGTTGAGCATACATTCTTAAACATAGAATAATAAATCTGCTTAATGCAAATTCCAAAGCTTAAAAATTAATTAGCAACAATGTTGCTTAAATCACTGAAATGTCTAATAAAAGCTGCATTAAAATACAACCCAAGGGGTTAAAATGAATTTCAAGATTACAATTGCCTTTGGGCAACCACTAAACTTATACTGTGGGATACATTAAACTATTGAAAATAATTTTCATTTTGCTTGATATTCTGCTGAAAATACCATAGCTAGACAAATGTTACTTTAAATTTGGTAAAAATTGGCTTTCATGACTTTATGGCTTACAAAAACATTACAAAACAAACAAAAAAAACTTTTCAGATTTTCTAGAAAATGGAATGGCAGTAAGAATAAGAAGTATATAATGGAATGCGTCAAACTCAAATTTATACAATCTCCTTGATTTTCAAGAAAAGTTGATTTTTTATTTTATTTTTCCTTTGACATTTCCAACACCTACCCAATATAAATTGTACTACAAGCGTCAAAGCGATTTAAAAAGGAAGTGGGTTGGATCTTCCTCTTATTTCCCCCCTGCCCAAGATAGCTGCAGTCATGAACTGAACACACCAATGTTTAAATAATTGACACATTGAGCAAGCTGATTGTACCTACCTGTTTCCTCCTACTACTACATGATTAGATACCAAGTGGTGAAATAAATTTTATTTACACTTATTTTTATATATCCGTCGATTTTTATATATAATCTCTATATTTTTAAATTAAACTCTTGCTCTGTTCTTATTCAGATATTAGATGCAATTTAATAATTTAAAAACTAAATAAAATAAATATATAGGGGGACAAACAATTAAAGTAAAGTAAATATAAAACAACATACTGCAAAACAAGTAAGAATATTTACATAAAAAAAATCCTTTCTTTCAATATATCCCAATTCCTATTTCATATGCCCGATGATGCTTACAGGGTTCCCCCTCAATATTTAAATAAAAATCCCCCAACTTTTCCAGCAGATTTTAAAAAAATTCCAGCCCAAAAATTAAATTATTTTTTCACTTATTAATCTTGAAGCTGCGAAAAATAAAGTGCTTGTAAATAATAACCTAGCAAAGTATGCAAAATCGAAAATTTAGCATTTTTAATTTTATGATTTAACATAAATGACAATAAAAAGAATATGACAGGCAGTTATGGATAACAATTTTAGAAAAATTTCAAGGAAATTATTTTTTTTGTCATTTTCCCTGATTTTTATTTCCAATGACAATTCAAGATTTTCCCTGTTTCCCAGGTGTGTGGGAACCCTGTCTTTGGAGATTTATTAGTAGCAACTTGAACTCCGTCTCGATGAGGCAAGAACGTACCTTGCAAATCCGACACCTCTTGAGTTCATGCCTGGGTCCCTGAGGATGCGGGTGGAGATGACGTTGCCGTAGGGTTGCAGCATTTCCTCCAGCTCGTTCTCGGTCATGAATGGCGGCAGGTTGGCAATGTACAGGTTGGTGGGGTCCTGCTCCTGTTGCTGAGAACGCACACACAAAACAATAAAAGATATTTTAAAAGGGTATATTTTCTGAAATTCAAACAATCAAAACTTGTTTTCAATTACTACAGCAGAACCTCTTTATATAACGGACTAATAGGTTGTACGTTTTAATGAAAGTATTGGTTCATATAAAAAAAGTTCTTATTCGGCTGCAATGCAACATGGGGTTGTACAACAATGAAAGTACAGTAACTAGCTGTAAAAAGTGTATTAAATATCAAATAAAAAAAACAGCCTTTAACATAAGTTGATATAAAAAGTTTCCGGTTCATGATAATTGTACATTTAGTAGTTTGACAAAATAATTTAATTTCTGCTGATATTGTTTGCTCTTTTAATTTTTTCAGTTAACACATTCACATTACGTTTTCTAATGCCCCAGGAATTTTGCTATATGCCACTGATTGACTTTCAAGAACACCGATATCCTATCTCTGGCTTCCACACTATTGGACATACAAGATAGAGGTTGGGGTGCCTTGGTTACGAAGCATATAACATGATTTTAGTGGGTTTGTATGTTGATACAATTGCCAAATTATTTTCTAATTTCAAAGAAAATTTTAAAAACTTGTGTTTGTAAGGAATTTTTTTTATTACACAGTTATTTTGCATGTATGGAGGTAAACAAGTTTGAAGTTTCCACACAAACGTGGGTGTTCAGGATACCAGGATCCACAAGAAATTCCGATCTTGTCATCGGCATTCGCAAGGCTAACATAAGTTCTTTGCTTATTTTTCTGCCAAGCAGTTTTCTCGGCGTTTGAAGCTTGTGTATTGTCAGCTAGATTTTTCCAAAACAAACCAGTCTTGTCAAAATTATAAATTTGGCTCAACTGATAACCCTCATTTTTAATTGCATCCTTCAGTTTTTCTTCTTCTCTAAATGGTTTGACAGCTTCTAAATCTGCAATCAAACTGTTCTTTGTTTAATCTTTTGATTGGAAATGTAAAACTCTTCAGATAAAAATAAGAATCTTTTATTTTTTATTACAATTTTTTTTTTAACTATCTGGTATAAGTGACGTTTGTTATAATAGAGTGTTATAATGAAGTTCTAATGTACTTATAAAAAAAAAATAGGCAAAATTAATTTTTGATTAACACTAAATAAAATTATACTAGTGTTACAAATTTCTGGTGTTGTAGTATTTTGTACAAACACATATCAAATTATGATTGCTAATAATCTTTTATCTTAATCTTTTAAAAATATTTGTATTTGCTGCTAATCTTTTGAATAACAAAACTAAGTAAAAAGGCCAAACTAACATTGAGTAGTAATCAAGTTGAAACTGCAGTTTGATTGCACAGATTTAAAAAAAATTCCTTAAAGCACCTGCCAACCTTTGAACTCTGTAGACCTTGTTGCTTCTAAATCGAATTACATTAATTTTTTTTTTTTTAATTATTCAAAATATGTGTGTAACTTATTTAGTTTTAATTTTGTAAAATGCTTATAGTTAAGCCAAACTTGCCTAAAAAATTCAAAAGTAGCACTCTATTGCACTTTCCCCCCTCACATTTGGAACAAAACTAAAAAAAAATAATGCAAAATTTAAAAGTATAAAAAGTCTTTGTAAGGTTTTGAACTTTTGATAGTACCTTAAAGACTAATATACATAAAAAAAATTATATTCTTTAAAGATTTTTTTTGAAATATATATAATTGTAACCTGCGAATACCCATAATAATTTGTATAGTTGGTAGGTATGCATATTCCATTTTTAAAATGCTTACAATCTAAAATAACAAAGTTATTTTACATTATAAAATATTGTGTTTTCAATATATTTCCATTATATTAACCACAATTTGCTTAATGTTTGTAAGGCATTTCCTAAGTTATAAAAATATTTACAACAAAGTGAGTTAAGCATAACCAATACTTTTTAAATGAAATTTGTTTTGTAGATATTTTTTTCTTCTAATATACTCTTAATGGTTTTCAAATATATATGCAAAGCTTAGTTTCAAAATGTTTTATTTTTTCCCAAATATATGGTAGAGCAAATCGAATTTAGAATTTTAATGTAGAATTTCAGTTTAGAATCTTCATCAAACAATTAAAATGCTAATTTAGCAACAAAAATAATAAACGAATACAACGACTAATATCCCAATTTCGAAACACTATGAACGATAATTGTTTGGAAACTGAGCTTTACATTTGTATCAATATCACACAGCGGATACAGTTTATATATACGAAATGAAAAGTAGCAATAAAAATTATTCACATATATTCTAAAAAAAATATATATATTTTTTATTTTATATAAGCATATATGAAATATGTGTAAAGTATTTAAATATTAGTTGAACTAAACTTTTAAATCAAAGCTATGAACAGACAAGAAAATTATGCTTTATAGTTAGTTACGCTTTATGACAGGGAGAAAAATGAGTAGTATATGAAAACTCAATTATTTAATTTTGATCTTGCATTGTATTTTATATATAAAAAAAGAAAATAGTTCAAAATAAAACCATTAAGTAAAAGAGAGTAGAAAGATAAGAAAATTGTTTTATTAAAATAAAATGACAACTTTTTTCAAATAAATCATTTCATTCAAGTATTTTTCTACTGCACAAAGGAAGAAAAAAACCTCTTCGTAAAAAATTAAAAATAACTTTTGACATGCTGAAAATTCAAACTTATAATTATAATACTAAAACAAAGTATTTATGGTTTGTTTGTTCTATTTAAAGACTATTTCTGCACCTAAAAGCCAGAATTTGTTAATTTTTAGTTAGCTTTTTTAAAGTACAAAATTTGAAAAATAATAATGCATTTGTGCAATTTTATGCTGTTTGTTTTTCTCTTCAAAGTGACATTCTAAATAAATATAATAAGCTTTATAATATTACGCAAGGAAGTAGACTAAAAAACACCTGGTATGTTTTTTAGTTGACATGGGAAATTGATTATCTATTTTTGATAGATCAATTTTTTTATTAAGTTAATCAAAATGAATTACATTGAAAGATTTAATTAATCCATTGAAAGTTATAAAGGACAAGGGATCGAAAGATAGACTTTGTCTATCTTTCGACTTAGGCAGGTATTTCCCTTAAAAATGAACATTTATGGCCAAAATAAGTGAAGTGCTAATAATTATAAATAATATTTAAAGACAAAACTCATTTAGAAAAAAATATATAATTAACCTATCATTATTGCAATGACAGATAGAAGAACTTGCACACAATAGTAGCTGGAGAAAAAGTCAATAGAAAAATTAAAATGACATTTCATTTAGCTCCGAGATCATGTAAACTAAACTTTAAAAAATAATTTTATTTAAATATATAAATAATAAGTACATTTGATTTATTATAATGAAATATAGTCGGTTTAAGTAAATAAAACTTTAGAAGGAGGATTGAAACTATGACAGAGAGCAGCTACAAGAAGTCATGGACTTTTGTAATCATTAGAGAAAACTTTCTAGATAATTCTGTACCTCGGGTTATATGACACTGCATCAATTTTTTTGGTTTTCAGACTAAAATTGCGATATGACAGGGAGGCAACAGCATTCGGGAAAAAAAGTTCCCTGATATTTCCAAGATGGTGTCACAAAAATTTCCCTGAATTTACAATTACATTAAGAAATGTTGTAATGCATGCTTTTTATAGAAACAAAGTATCTATGCTACGATAATACTATAAATATATTGCAGTATAAATGAAAAATTATAAGCGATACTTATTGACAGTTAACATAATAATTTATGGATACAACACAAATTATACAATTGCGACAGATATAATAGTAACTAAACATGTTCTCTGGAAGCTAGATATTGCAAAAAAGCAAGTTTTCCAATTATTTCTTTTGTAGATAATTTTAAATGTTTTATATGATTCCAATCTTCAATAAATCCCATATTTATTAGCCCCTCACATGTTGCTTACAATTCAAGGTCCAACACACATTGCTTTTGCTTCTAACTCCAGCAGTGGTTCACGTTTTTACAAAAATAAAACTGAAAATATGAAAATGTGCATAATTATGCTTTTTTTCTTCTTAAATTCTTATTCAGAACTAAAAGAAAATATTGATAATTAAATTACCAAGAATGAAGGGCATAACAGACGATAATTGCCGTTTTAACGATCCAAATTTGAAAAATTCCCAGATTTTTTGTGAAATTTTGAAAATTTCTTTATTTTTTCCTGATATTTCCGGAATTAAAAATTTCCAGGTAATGTTAACACCCTGTATTATGTATTTTTCAAAATCTTTACAGAGGTATAAAACACTATCTCCTCTTTGGATTATTAATAGATATTTTTTTAAAGAACTCTATGTCAATAGAAACCTACAGGTACTAAAACTTTGCTAAGCTCTCCTATAAAATAGTAAAAATGGACATAGTGTCCCATACTTCCAAGGTACAGGATTAAACTAGCTTTTGTAGACAATAAAGACATAATTTAGCCTTTTGTAATTGGATAAAAAAAACTAACTAAAATTTATTATATCCAAAACACCTGCTTTGCCATGAAAAGAAAAGCTAACTAGGGGAAAAAATGCTTTGATAATCAATAGTGTTTTTGTTTCAAGGTTATAAATCATCCATTGTCCACCTGTTACTGACACAAATTTATTAAGATTTAGTTTTCATTATGTCATCATATTATAATTTAGTATTAAAAAATAACTTTCCAAGCAAAAATAAGTTGAAAAAAGCAATCTTAAAGAAACAACCACCAAATTAGTACAACTTTAAAAAGCAATCCATTTAACATCAGACAGAAATCATACATTACAAAGAATCTATACAAATAGACATGCTCACGATTTTGTTCTTGATACACTCATACACACAAATACTAATGAAGATGTAAGCAGTTGTTTTAATAAAGAGAAGAAATGTGAGAGAGAGAAAAAGAGAGATGCAATACTTAAAATTACCCGTGTAAAACATACTTTAGCCATTTGAGCCTGCACGCCCTGGTTAGCTAGGGCTTTGACGGCCGTTTCAGCTGCAATGGGAGATTCGAAGTCCACAAAGCCATAACCTGAAGGAAGAGAAAATAAGGTTGGTTGTTAAATTAACGTCACACTAGAGCTGCACATTGGGCTATTGGCGAGGGTTCGGGGTCTATCTCGAAAGAAAGACCCAGGTACAATGCCTCGTATATTTTGAATCCTGGCCAGATGACGAGGACAGAACCCGAGCTTAATAGGCGTTGGGACATTGGCCCCAGATCAGATTTTACATGCACCAGTCCCATGGTGAAAATTGAGGGTAATTTCAGACAACTTTTGGAATTTAGAAGCTAAGCCTTTGTCAAGTCCTCATGCCGATTCGAACTAACAATCCTCCAATTGCTAGCCGAATTCTGTGCCTCCAGGCCACTGGTCTGACGAAGAGAGAAAAAGAAATCACACTGTGACACATAAACATATGGGCAACAGGACACTACTCAGATGTATAGCCTAAATATCTAGACCTTTCTAAGACATTTTAATGTTCATACAGATTAATGTTGAAAACTTTTAAAAATGAAATATAAAAAAATATGAAATTTTTTTGAATTAGGTAAAAAAAAAAATCTAATTGCCTTTTATTTCTTTCTTTAGTTTACACTTCAACTGAGAAAATAAGATAAATAAAAACATTTTAATTGTATCTATATTCAATTAATTCATGTAGATGTTTAAATTCCATGCTTATAGAATCAATTAAAAATGTGGTTGTAATAACAAGACAGTTCCAATTTTCAAAAATAATTTAAGACACACTACAAAAACTGTATGTTTCTTACATCATAAGAGACACCAAAACAGCTCCTTCCCCTTATATCTCTATAGCCATTGGTAATTGCTGTCTGTTATTTGCATCCATGTCTTCAATTGAAGTTATCGAGGCTATATTTACTTTTACTTTATTTTAAGTGCTGGGAAACATCGATTATCTTGTAGTAATTTTATAAAATGGTGCTTGCTTACTAAAATAAAGTGGGAAAACAATTTTAAATAATTGATTACTAGAAGACTCACCTTTGCATTTGTTAGTTTGTTTATCCAAAATGGCCTTTGTTGAAATAATTTGCCCATATCTAAAATATATAAAAGAAAAAATTTCATTATAAAGTGACAGATTTTATAATTCCATTTAATTTTTAATGAACTACAATATTTTCAAAAACTATTTAGAAGTATTATCTTTTTTGAATGTTCTTAAATTGCAACATAACATTTCATCGTAGATCTGTACAATAAATAAAATACGAACGTTATTTTGTCTACCTTTACCCAATATAAAAATGTCAAACTACTCATAAAAAGAACTGCTGGACAAAAGTATAAATTTTGTGAAACAAATGTTACAGCTTACGTAAAAAAAAGTAAAAAGTAAATATGTTTTCCTATAATTTTATTTTAATTATATATTGTCAAACACAATGTTTTTTTTGTAAAATAGAACACAAAACATGCACAGACAGCACAAATTGTAAAAATATGTAATGGAATTTAAAATGGAGACCAATTTCTTTTTATAATCTGGATGAAGTCTATAAATATCTTTGCATGGTTTTATGTGCATGATATCATTGCTTCATATTTAATGCAATTTTTACTAATTGAAACAAAAATAAAAATACAATTTAAAAACCAAAATACTACATTTTTGTTTCTATATATATATTTACAATTTTGTAAATGAAATGTAATTATTTAATGCAAAGGTAAACTTTAGATCACTCATTTAATCCCAAAGGAAAATCCAACGAACAACGCCTCGTAATTTTTAACTATGGTCAACCGACGAGGATAAAGTGGCGGCTCGTGGGGTACAGCCGGGCTGCACCTGATTTTATTAGTGTATTTTAAAACTAAAATTATATATTTTACTAATTCTCTTAAATGAAGATTAGTATTGGAAATTGAGTTGAAATTTCTACAGTAAGTAAAAAAATTCTCCGATAAATAACCAACCTGTTGCCGTAACGGATCCAGGAGGGAAAAAAACTCCATTCAATCAAAACTGCAGCCAAACAGAAGAAGTTAGTTATCGGCTGCATCGTTGCCATGACAACTTTATGTAGTATGACTTTCCCTACAAGCTAAAATTGGGTTTGTGATGACACAAATGCAGCCCAAAAGGATTTTTTCAACTCTTTCAGTACTTGGGAATTCAATTAATTGATTGATTTGGCTTGTGCACGAATCGGCGGGGTGGGCTGGGGGAAAACCGAGAATTTCCAAGAAGCTCTCCAAACGGAAAAAGTTTTCACGATAAGCTTACACTTGTGTTGTTTCGTTACTTAAGTTAATATTAAAATTTATAATTTAACCATTTTGAAATATGTACCCTCTCTATGATAACGTGTGCATCTTGTTTGAAACTCTTTTTAGAAGATGATAAACGCCAACTACTTAAAGATAGACCGACACCAAAATTGTCCATTCATAAAAAAAAAAGATACATCTCAGCATGGTGGTAAGTTTCAGTCATCATGGGATGTGTTTTTCTTGTGGCTATGGGGTAGTTTTTATTGATGAAAAATGTTTTGTTGGCCGTGTTTGATTAATTAAAAAGGGCATTTGAAATGTGCTGGATATGATGAATTAACCACTATCATACGAGTATGTAAGACACACGAGGGCTCAATTGAACATTTCAAAACTTCTGTAAACTTTAAAGAATTGATAAGAAGTGGAACTAAAATAGCTGACACATTAAGGGAAACCTCTTGACTTTATATTGTTGAATTTAACAATAAGCATGTTATCATTTCATAAAAATTTAAAGGAAACTATGATTTGAGTAATAAATATTAAAGAATTTCCGCTCATGCATGGTTGTGGAAAGTGGACGTGGAGTCCCATAATTTCGGCTGCACTAGCATTTTTTAACGTGGGCCGCCCCTGAGAGGATAACTCATAAGCAAGCATCCTATTCCACAACTGCCACACCAAGACTAACGTAATGACATATGAACCAGAAAAGATTTATTATGCACCAGTCTTCTCAACCCGGTGGGTGATGAATGTTGAATTCAAAAGCCTCCAATTACGATCTTGCTGCTCTTCCCAAGACAAGAATCAAATCCACAACCCTCCCATTATGATCTCTGTACAATTTTTGAATAGGTCTCCACTAGGTTTAGCACCCTAATGCACAGACCTGTACTTCCACATAATTTGTCTGGCAATTACATAATTTGAAAGGCACATCAATAACCTCAGAAGCGCAGAATTTCATTTGCACAATGGCCGTGCTCGGTCAGGTTTGTGTATAGGTCAGGCATAAATTTGTGATGTCCATACACAACATTTAAAAAAAATTATATGAAATGTCCTGAAACCAGACTCACGGTGCACAGAGGTTCAGGAGATCCTTGTCGGTGGTGTTCTGGGTGAGGCCCCGTATGTAGAGGTTAGTCTTGCTCAGCTGCTCAGAGCTGCTTGAGTTGCTGCTGTAGGAGTTGGACTGCGGCTGGGAGCTCATGGTAGGAGTGCTGCAGTTGGTCAGGACGGGGGGAGAGGCGGCCGCACCTCCACGCGGGGGGAGGTTCTGCAAGGGGAAAAAAGGGTTATCATGTATATAAGACTATATGAAGGACCCATCAGATACAAATTCTCATTTTAAAAGACATAAAAGAAAGGCTTGATTTAATATTAAGAACAACAGGCTAGTGAATAGAGGCCCCTGGAATTAGGGGGGACTGTTGCACATAAATTGTTGCTAATTCCACAAAATTCGCAAACTTCCGATTGGAATTGTTGATAACTTTTAAACAGTTTTTGCAAAAACATTATTCAGTAGAACTCCAATTATCCGGATCAAGTGAAAACAGACCCCATCCAGATAATTCACAAGGAAAAAAAAAATTCTTATTAAAAACACATTTTTAAAAAAAATATCATTTTAAATCAAGAAATAATATTTAAATTACTTTAGAATAATAAAATCAAGCGACTATCGGTTTCGCAAAGCTAAGCCAAAAAAGAATAAATAATGCCACCTCGCCAAATCAGCCAACAAGAAACGAATACCCGACTGGACCATAGCTTATGTACTCTGACAAACTTCTGATCTTAAGCCACATCCATAAAACTAGTTCCAGAACTTTCATAAAAAAAAAAGTATTAGTAGAACCGTATCAGTGCAACCTTTAATTTAATACAAGAATAATAAAAAAAAAATTAAAATCAACAGAGATACAGAGTTTTTTAATTTTTGAATAAAGTTAGTAGTTTTGTCACTTTTAAATTGTAAACAAAAAATTTCAAACAAGCTAGACACTACACTATTCAACCGATTTTTTTTTTATTAACCCTCCATCTGATAGCTTATGTTATCACTTGAACCCTTTTCTTACTTATAGTTAAAAATAGAATTTATTTATATTTTTGATTAGCTAAAGTTGTAATTACATAATAATAAAAAGCCAAAAATCTGGCACAGCCGACGATAAATATTCAAATCCTTCCCTCTACGAGCGCCAAGGAAAATTATGTTTATATGAGCTACAATAAAATGCTTAAATTATCGGAAAATAACATGCTCTACAGATAATAAAAAGTACATCATCTGACAACGTCATCTACACAATGCAGTAAGTTTAATTTCACTTAGTCAATTATTAAGGAAAAGAGAAGCATTTAAAAAGATTGACATAATGTTAGTGAAAATTTCTCAAATCGGTTTTCGGAAAGGACTTTTTTGGAACGCAACAAAATATGATGAAATATACATATAAGATAGTATGAGAATTTAATGAATGCTAAATTTAATTAAAGTGTCTCATTTTTAAAAATTAAATTTTTAAAAAAGGGTCTTTAAAAAAAACCTAACATTTTCGTTTAAGCAGGCCTAAAATTTTTTATATTAAAATGACATGCACCTCCATACTAAAATATTGAATACAACAAAGATCTTGATTCCTCAGTTCATAAAACTAAAATATTGTGTTTCAATCATAAGTGAATAATAATTCTTACAATTGAATATTCCAGGATATAATCAGAGATAAGTTCGCATATATTTAAAACAAATGCCTAATTTCTATCAGGGTGCCAATGATTAAAATCAATGATTTTTTTTTAATTGATTAAGAATTTCTGTTAATAAAAATCTCATTGGAACAGCCTTTTTCAATTCAACTTTTTTTCTTATTATTCTATAGTCTTTTCTTTAAGGCTTATTTTTCATTTGCCCATTTTTTTAAAATTTATTCTAAGTCCTTCCCAGCCTTTTTTCCTAATAAATAATAGGGTAACTACACGCCTCTGAGACAATGACAGTTTACTATTATTTGTATAAAAACTGCTGTTTTCCAGTTTTCTAATTATAACTAGAATGGACAATCCCAGTTGCAATTCTTTCCTATCCTATGTTATAATCTGCCAAGAATGAGTGTTAAGACTTCTGTTACAGAATTATTTTATTATGGCTTAAATTAATAAAATATGTCATCTGAAAGAAGAAAAAGTCTAATTTGATATTATTTTAATGATAAATTTGAAGTAGGTAAAAAAGGAAGAAGGGCTATTTGTAAAAAATTTTGAACTCTTATGATAAAGTTAATATGATAAACTTGTTTATAAATATGTAATATGAGTCAAATTCTGGAACAGAAATAAACCAATCTGTCGTGTAAAGGAAAAACCTGTTGTGATCCAAGTGTACTCATGCCTATTCAGGTTGCGTGGGGTACCAGCTCAGGTGTTGTCCTTGTCATATAACCATGGTTCAAAATTAATAATCTTGCAACCTCGCCCCAAACCATCTTCCATTTTAAAAAAGTACACAGAAAAATAGCACCTTATTTCATATACGGGCACAGCCAACCAATAGGATGATTCGTGCTTGAAATTATCAAGGATTCATCAATAGTGCGCAACACCCAGTGTTAAAAAGAAGTTTGTTTTTCTGTTGTCATAATTCACTTAATTCCGATTTACATTTAAAATGCTAAAATCAATGCCTATTTTAAAGACAGCTAGGGAAGCAAGGATGCTTGTGCTTGACTGAAAAGGTCAACATTTTTATTAAAAGAGGGCAGCATTTATTCCGAAAAGGGCATGAAGGGACTGAGACAGTGATTTGTTTTGAAGGTCAAGCATGCAAAATTTCATAAAGCCCGGAATGAAAACGTGGATTTGTATACAAAACAAACCCAGACACTCTTCTTTATATAGAGAGGAGTCCACACCCATATACTATATACTGACCAATACAAAATTATACCTTTATCGCACTGACTGTACGCATAATCTGTCCAATTAGACCCAAACACAAAAGAATTCGGGAATCTCAAAAAGGGATGCACCGGAGCAGGGATCATGTGTGTGTGTGTGTGTGGTGGGATTCGAGTTCCGATCCTGGAAGAGATGAATGGAGAAGGTATTCAGACAAGTGGGTCGGGCCCTCCTTTGCTGGGAAGCCGACATCCACTATGCGCCGAGGTCCAATGAACCGAGCAAGTGGAATGCACGACCGCCTCGGGCTCCATTCATTCATCCGCTTCTTCTACTCTCTTCCCCCCCCCCCCCCCCCACCTCTCCCAGTCAGAGAGGACTGAAAGAAGAACCGCCAAGACGATCTCTCGCGACACCTACCTTTCCCCTCCCCGTCCTCCCCGTTACTACTGCCGAGAAAATCGATGAGCTCAGGGGGTGGTGGTACACCAGACGGCATTTTACAACTCCGGGTAAATGGTTCGGATTTCGTCAATAAAGATCCGATCAAAACTTTCGCATTGTTTCAAATTAATTGGCGCCAAATGTGTCCCGTTTCATTCCGGTAGAGGATCTAGGACTTATTAATAGGAAATTCATTTTTTTTTTTACAAAAATGACAATATTTTAAGAAAGGTTGTACAGCGCAAAGTTAAAACACCTTGCAAAATACACCATATGTAAGCCGTTAACATTAAAAAAAATTAAATATGAACAAGTTTTAAGAAAAAGACAAATTTGCATGTTTTGTGCATAGCATTTTACAACAGTACACTTCACAAACAGACAATAGCACCGTTCAAAAAAGGGACAGATCCTGCGCCTCGATTCCCACAGACCTCGAAAGAAAAAAAAATTCAAATGGGGCGCAAAACTTACAATATTAATGATATTTTTTTAATTCATTGATATAAAATACTTGGATGTAAGAACCAGACAGCTCAGTTTTCAAAATTGTTCAAAACATCGAAAAACACTTCGCTTCTAACATCGTATGATACAAAAGTACAGCTCCTTTTCCTTTATATCTCTAAAGACATTGCTTAGATTTGTCTGGTTCTTGCACCAATCGATACAGGATTTATTTTCTTTATAGGAATAAGTGAAAAGTGTAAATCAGAAAAGTGTACCTGTTCCTGCACCAAAGTCTTCATACGTTTGTCAACGAGAGCGAACATTATGCGGATTTTTATAAAATCATAAATGTTATAAAATGTAAAAAAAGGGTTGAGGTTATTAGAAATTATTACATAGTTTATAATATTTTTTTAGTACATTTTATTTAAGAAATAAAGTTATCCGAAAAATGTAAAATAATTTGCAAATTCTATGTGTGGCTCCTAATTTAACAAAAATTAATATGCGATACTGCATGTAAGCGTACCCACTGTGCGCCCTCCTCCTATAGTAAAGCTTTTATTTGTAGAATCATAAATTATAGTAGTACAAACAATCATATTTAAAAAAACACCTCAAAATAAGGTTGGTTGGTTGGTTGATTGGAGTTTATTGGCACAAGGGCCAAATATGGCCAAGCTGCGCCAAACACTAGATTTTTAAACCAACATTAAAATTCTAAAATATACACATAAAGAAACTAAATTTCAAAGAAAAGGTAAATATTTTGTGTAGTTTAAAAAGATAAATAGTGATGAATGAGGAGGATGATTCAATAAATAAGACAATGTGGGAGATGAACTCAAAATAAGGAAACAAAATATATTCTAGTTAGTTGTTCTTATAATGATATTTCGATGCTTAAAGAATTTTTAAGCCCTCATCGCAGGACGCCGCCAGATAATGCCAAAATTAAACGAATCATTTGCATACAGAGAGGATCACATCCATCGTAGATACAAATCACGATTTTCGTGGTTTAGATTAGAGTAACTTGCTACTGCGAGTTTACAAAACGTTATTAAAAAGTGGATGAAGGACCTTTCCGACTTGTTTTAATGGTTCGCACAAATGTTAATATAGTAATACACAAACAATCAAAGCAAAGTAAAAAATATCACATGAAAAAGAAGGGGAAAAAAAAGGTTGAACATTCAAAGAAAATTGAGCTGGCAAATGTGAAATTTGATCACATTAAACAGGAACCTTAAAAAAAAAAAATGAGTATCATCTACGGGAGGGATCCGCAAATAAATGTCTACTTTGGTTACCCGGCAGTTAGGAACTTAGTGTTTGCATATACACAGTGTGTCCCATAAGTTTTAAGACTGGCTATAAAAGACGCAAAAAATTACAAATGTTTTTTTCAACACATTTTTTATTCAAAATAGTCTCCATTAGAAGTAATACACATGTTGGCAAGATCTTTCAAACTTTTCACGCCTTTCAAAAACTCCTCTTTTGAAACTGTTTAACTTCGTTGTCAAGGCTTCTTGTATCTCGTCAAGACGCCTTGGTCCCCTAAGTTCATTTTTAATTTACTCAATCAGGGGACTCAAATCAGGAGAGTACGGTGGGTGGCTGAGCACAGGAACCATTTTTTTGGCCAAAAATTGAATGTTAATTGCCGCTGTATGCGCGCTGGTGCGTTATCGTGCAAGAGGAAAAAAAGAACGATCTCTCCACAACTCGGGTATAACACGCGCAATTCTTTTACAAAGGCGATCCAGCACTTGTTGGTATAATGAAGCATTTACACTAGTACCTTGAGAAACAAATTCTTTGTGGACGATGCCTTTGGAGTAAAAAAAAATGACCGCTCCTTTCGTCGTCTTCAACCAAACTTCGCAAAAAGGTTATACCACCGAAAAACAGTAGCACGAGACACAACAGATCCACCCTAAGCCACTTTTAACATTTCGAATGTTTCTGTCGCACTTTTACCGGCTTTAAAGCAAAATTTAATCGCAACACGCTGTTCGTTATTTTTATTCATCCTGAAATTATGACCGCGAGCCATTTGACACGCGAACTGCTACTGAACAGCGAACTGCATGTGATCCGATAAGACTCGAAACTACGTATGGGGGAAGAGGAAGGGTGTCGTAACTAGTTCCCGAAATTTCACGAAAATGGCGCTAGTAGTACCGATTTCATAGCCGTCTTAAAACTTATGAGACACACTGTGTATTAATAGTTTGGTTTGGTTTTTGTTAATTAACGTCGCACTAGAGCTGCACAGTGGGCTATTGGCGACGGTTCGGGGTCAATCTCGAAGGAAAGACCCCTGTGTATTAATAAAGGATGGTTGTAGGTTGGTTGAATTAACGTCGCACTAGAGCTGCAGGTAGGATTGGGGTCTATCTCGAAGGAAAGACTCGAGAACACTGCTTCGTAATTTTAACCCACGGTCAGATGACGAGGTCAACACATGATCTGGCACCCGGTGCAACTTCAATAGGCGTCAGGATATCGGACCACGATCAGATTTAATGTGCACCAGTCCATTATAAACGGTGGAGAATTTTTGTTCGCAAAAGGAACGAATGTGACAACTGATCGAATCCGCGCCCATCGGATGCTTGTCCGAAAGAACGAATTTAACAACCATCTTATATATATATATATATATATATATATATATATATATATATATATATATATATATATATATATATATATATATATATATATATATATATAGCCAAATGTAAACTGCAATTTTATAACTAAAATTATTATATATATAATAATTTTAGTTATAAAATTGCAGTTTACATTTGGCTTTTTTTTATATTCATATATTTTTAATTTAATTGTATATTACATTTGAATAAATTGATTTCGTCTAGATTTGCAACATTAAAATATTTCTGTCCGTTTGTTATTTTAAGAAGTAGCTTTATTTTATTTTTGCCGAAAAAATACATTCTAGACACTGCATACCTGTGCTTTTTCCCAAAATTTAGGGATTTACACTTTGTGAAACCAACGTATATTTTAGGTGAAAAAAAAATTCTATATTAAATATAAAGCGCATTTTGTCGAATCACCCATAACAAAATATATTTACGAAATTATGGCCAAATATATGCCAAAATAATTTTCGCTTGTGTCACAAATATTCATTGAACCGCTCCTGACCAAATCACTACACACATGCTGGAGATCGAACCCGCGCCAATTGGATGCTTGTGCGAGCCCTTAACTATACAGCCACCACAGGAAATAGTCTAAATCATAGGATTGGTTGAATTAATATCGCACTAGAGATCTAGCATACATAAGACCCGCGAAATATATTACGTAATTTTGAATCTTGACATGCACCAGACCCCACTCTACAAAGCGGATATTTGGCGGATGATGAAAGTCGAACTCGCAACCATTCGACTACGAGCTCGCATACTTCCAAGACGAGGATCGCATATAGAACCCACAACCCTCCGATTATGAACCCACAACCATCCGATCTTATTTGATTTATTTCATATTTCTTGTGTCAAATGTCATGAGAGATGAAGTTTTTTGCATCAATCATTTACAAAGAAAAGTCGTTTTTCTAAATTTTTGATGAACAATGGCAAGAAATAAAAAGGACATTGACAAATAAAATCAAAAAGTAGGTTTTAAGAATTCTTTAAAGACTAATAAAAATAAAGTAAAGAATGATGATATCCTCTTTTCTTCTTTGCAGCAACAGGCTTCATATTTGATAACCAAAAATAAATAATCTTTACACATTAATATTGAAGTTAGAAAAACATGAAGTGCTTGTAAATATTAATGTAGTATAGGAATTAAGAAAATGTAATTTAGTTTGGGCATTAAGAAAAAAAATTAAACCATATTAAAGAAATGAACATCAATAACAACAAAATAGTAGGAGGATTAGGTGGAATAAACGGCACTTCGTGATTAAATCATGAACTTTTGTAAATATCAAAATAAAAATTTTAGGAAGAGGAGGAATTTCAAAACACGTCACAATCCAAGATGGCGGACATTTTTCAAAATAGCGGTTATCTATTTTATTTTCAAATATGACTAACTGGGTCGAGCGAGAGGAGCCATTTCACATGTGTCTTAGTGTAAGAAGGCCATTAAGAAGGGTCTAACTTAAAAAATAACCCTAAAATACGCAATTTTCAAGAAATTATGAATTTTTTTTAATTTTATGGTTAAAAATTAATCGGTTTTTAAGGTTATAAAGTGTGTAAAATAAAAAAAGAATTGATAAGTATAAAAACTAAGAGCTATATTGCAATGTTAATTCAGCTCAATAAATAATATTATTGTTATTAATTAAATTTATTGAACGTTTAGCCAAAAATGTTTTGCGTAGACACATTACATTTCCCATTGCACAGAAAACGATGATGAACTTACCCCCACTGCTAAAGCCCTGAAGAAAAATTTTTTAAATATCAAAGCGGACATAAGAGGCAATTTGCATTACCTTACCTTCAATGTACGATCGGGGTTGAACAGCAATTGACTATAAATGCATGACTGAATTTGGTCCAACCTACCAGAAGTTTCAAATGCTTTTAAAGTGATTTTATCGCATGTCAATATATGAAAAACTGCACTAAACAAACTTGAGGGTGCTACAAAAGGGTTACACGCTACAGAAATGGACTTAATCGCACTTCAATGTTCAAATACTGCAGTGGAGAATTTAATGTTTCTACATAAAACATTTTTGGCCGTATACATTCAATCAGTTTTATTAATAACAGTAATATCATTTATTGACCAAATCATTTATTTCCACAAAAAAAGTATTTTTGTACAGTAATGATACAAATAGAGGAATAAAAATGCTGATTTCCGTGTGTCCATCATTGAAACCACGTGATAGGTGGAAATGCCAATTCATTCATGCGCCAATATTACCTGGCAGGCCTTGACGACTTTCAGAACTAAACGAGATCGAAGTATTGTAATATGGTTTTGTGTTTAATTTTGTATTTAAATATAGTTTTTTTTTAACGAGTGGCACAATTTAAGGGAGTTTAACAGATATATTAAGGAGATTTTTCTTACTTTGTAGTTTTGAAATAATTGCATTACGTTTTTATGTAAAAAATTTACCATTAGCGAAGTTCTTTCTATTGTTATTTCGTATACTTCAATAAGTAAATATGAACAATAAAACCTGATAAATATAAAGAGTTTCGCTTCTTCGAGTATTGAACACAAATGAAATATTTTCGTTTCGTTAATGAAGAGGAAATATTTACCACATATTGTTTGAAAATAAGAAAATACGTACATATATGTTAAGAAGTTGAATATGACAGAATTCTTTATTACCAAAAAAGAAGAAAGTGCTCCAAATTGTAAACTCCTGCAGATGTCTGAACGCCAAATGTGGCAGCACTATAACCACGTGATGTTGGTTTTTCTTTTCAATGTTGACCCCCGCGGCCTTACGAGAGTCTGGTATTGAAAGTGCTCTCTATTTAATATTACAACTCTCTGTGTAAATCTGGCAATGAAAAAGATTTCTAGCTTGACGTTGACAAGTGATTTTCAATATAACCTATTCTTTGAGGCATAATTAATTTAAACAAACTTCTTGTGAGGTCAACATTTAAAATACTAAAACCGTTTTCGATCTACAAAAAGTTAAAAGTTTTAACTAATTTAAGGTATAAATCATATTTGACAAGAGAAATAATAAAATAAAGACTTCTAAATAAAAGTGTTTACATGTTACAAATTCACTAAAGTAATTACAGTAGACAAAATCAACATGACGCAAATTTGGTATAAGTTACTTTCACTGAAGGACATAACAAAAAGGATGACTACAAAATTAAATTTTACAAAAGGACTTCCTTGTGTGTTTTCGGAAATGTTAAAAAATTGGGTGTATGATTTTTTTTAAATTGCTACATATAGCAATGAAATTTTAAGTGCTATAAATTACTATACCTGTGAAATATGCATAAACATAATTCAAAGGGATTAAAAGTTTAAACATTTTTTTGCTAAGTGAGCTACTATAAAAAAAAATGACCCACATGCCACATTTAAGGCCATGTGAAAGAGCAACTAAACTCTGAATTTAGGCAGATGACATAAAGTTGTGTTTTATAGAAAAAGAGGCGCATTAGGTGTATAAGGTTTTATCAGTGAAATCATGGATTCTGCTCAAAAGTAATTATGTGCAGAATTTTTTTTAAATATAGCATTTTACCTAATTAAATGTTTTTCATTTGCCATGGAACAATATACTTTAATAACTTTTAAAAATTTAAATCTGTACAATTTTACTGAGGTGATACATTTTTATAAATTTTTAATGTACTATGCAAAGCTTTTTGATTAATTTAAATTCAAATTATGAAACTAATTTCATAATATTTTGGATTTTGTAACTTATTCCTTGAAATTTTAGTTTTAATTTTGTTTTTAGAATTCCCAAATCTTTTAAGCAAAAGAAATGTGGTATTACATCCATGAAATATGTTTATACACTAAAAAATTAAACAGGTAAAAACTTGATAAAAAAATTAGGAAATTTAAAAAGTAACAAAATATATAATTTGGCTTTTTTTTATTTCAGTTTTATTATGCCGTCAAAAAAAAAAATACGAAAAGAAATCTTTCAATTTGTACCATTCTATAAAGTATCTGTAGAAGCATGCAATTTTTTTTTTTAAATTGTACATTGTAAGAACAATTACAGAAGTTGGCCGATATCTGATAGAGATAAAGACAATACAAGCTTAAAACCGATGTATTCAATGTTGTTGAATATCAACCATTTAATAGACTAAAAACTAAAACTTCCTATATTTCATGGAATCATAATGATTAGTTTAAGAACTAATTTTAAAATTCTCCAATCATTATGTTGGAAAAAATAAAGAAGTGATGCACTATACTCGATACTGCTAGATATTAAATTAGCCAACCTTCTATTTCAAGTTAAATTCATAGTTCATAACTCAGACTGCTACACGTTAATTAGGTCAAATGAAATAGGAAATATTTTAAACACCACTCCCAAAATAAGCTCTGTCAACAATCTACAGCGATTCCACAACCAAAGGCTTATCTCAGGTTTATTTTCAGCTTCAAGAAAAGATAAATGCTATCTTTCAGCACATTACAATTTGTGGGAAAAAGGTGATGATGTCAATATACTTTAATCTTTGTGCACATGATGCAGATATTGCCTGTAAACATATCTATAAACACAAACTTTACTTAGTTTCCAGCTTGATTTATCAGTTAGATAATAAAAGTGCACATAACCTGAAATTCTCCCCCAATATATCAAAGCGAGTACGCAATTTTGGTTGAGTCAGGGTTTTTCAAAAGTAAAGTACTTAATCAATGATTAAAAGTATATAAAAGCGGATAATACTATGTAAAAGAGGACATGACAAGTCATGTAACAGTTAATATTTCACGTGACATTTTTTGGCAAAACTTTTAAATTTAGTTTATAGTGTTTTACACACATGGGTAAAACAACCAATACTGCTAGATATATTAACCAGTTTTCTATTTCAAGTTAAATTCATAATTCATGGCTCGGCCTGCTATAAGAAACTAGGACAATTGAAAAAAGTTGGGAGTAATCCTAAGACTGAAACTCAAAATCTCAATTGTATTCAGAATCGGAAAAGGCAGAATTAACATTGAAAGCTTTCTTCAGGGATGCTGCTTAATATTAAGATCAAAATTTCCCCAACTTATTCGGGTTTTATAAAAGGTACTAAAAAAATCCCAGACAGGAAAAATCATGAAAAATAACTGATTTGGACACTCATTAATATTGTAGTGCCTGTAAATAATAATAACCAAAAATAAATTCAAAAATCAAATTTTTAATTTTTTTTACAAATATATATTTTTATGACAAAAAGAGAAAATTGCATCAATGGTGATGAAAGGAATAGGTGAAGTGCATTCAGTTAAATTTTTTAGAAAAATTACTTTCTTTTTCGAGAAAATTTGTTTATTTTTATTGACAATTCCAGGTATATTTCCCTGTTTTCTAGGGGTGCGGGAACCCTGTTTAATGTTTTACAATGTTTCAAAATGGAACTTATCCCTTTATTTAAAATAATCGCAATTTTTTTACTAACTACTTTTTACATTTTTTAACAATTGTAATATTTCAAATAATAAAAATATGCCACATTAGCATAGTTATTCAAAAGTTCTGCAATTTAGAACTGTTCATGGAACATAAATTCATGAACACAGAAAACTCATTTACCTTTCCATGCCAAATAAAACGATAAGTTGTATTTGTCCAACAACACATGATGGTGGTGAAATAAATAAATCCCAAATATGTGGCATCACTGTTTATTATTTTGCAAGGTTGGTACTTGTATATTATTGGCAAAATATTGTACCCTTGAAGTAATTTTATGGTTGCCAATGCTTCATATGATTGCCATTAAGTGCAAGAATCGAATAATCAGAATTTGGTGCACTCTTTAACTGTTGAGACTTCAAATAAAGTGCTTGCGACAGGCACTGTAGGTATAGATTTTTCATGGGGAAGGGATAAGGTACCTTAAGAAATCCATTTCTTTTTTGGGGGTCCCCCTTAGAGGGGGAATCATTACCCCCCCCCAAAAAAAAAAACACATCTACAAATCCCCCACCCTAATTTTTTTCTCTCAAAAAAATTTATTAATTTTCATTAGTAAATAGGAATACGTTGGCATTTGAATATCGAGGCAGCATCAGTTATCACTGTCATTAACTACTTTTAACAGTTGACAATAACTGTACTTTTAAAATTAGTAATTATGAAATAAATTTAGACAACAAATTTAAAGTTTGAGAATCCTTATAATATATGGGTAACAATTAGTTAGATAATTTGGGTAACGATTAGTTAGATAACCGCAAAGAGTAATAAAACAAGATTTATTTACGAAATAACGCTAAAAATGCTCAGACGTTTGGCGCCTATAGGTTACGCAATACTACATTTTAATGTAAAATGTTTCATATACATATTTGATGAAAGAAAGGGTGTCTGATCTATTTTTAGAATTAAATAAAAAGGGCGATACGAGCCGACTGGTCTGCGTTGATTCGTACAAAAAGTAAGAAAAAAAAAACACTCGCTCGTTTGAGAAATTTAGATAATACTCAAAGAGCAGGTGTTTTCGCGGGCCAACGGGAAATCGATTTTGAACACATAACAACCGATCCAACAATTGGCAAATCTGATTAAAAAAGTACAATTACATTATTCAAAAATTAAAATTATTTAAACCAAAAAATGAATAATAATAAAAAACATGTTAGAACGAAAGTAAAGTATAACCAAATACTGATCACCGGTGAATCACCATGACTTCTCTGAAAGTAACCAACTGCCGATGACAGGTAAACGACCACGACTCCTCTGAAATAACCAAATGCCGGACACCGGTAAACCACCTGTACTTCCCTGAAGTTCATTATTCCCCCGCCCACCCCTGGAATGATATATTTTTAACCATCCATCGTTTTTTAATGAAATTGCTAATATTATCATAATAAAATTTAATTCCAATTACCTAAAAATTTGCAATATCAAATCCTTTACATCGTTTAGTTAGCGATATGCAAGAATAAAATATCACTTTTGTTAATTTTTTTTCCAAAATCAATGATTAGGTTGAACTTTCATTTATACATCTCGAAAATAAATAATAAAAAAATGTCTATTTCTTTAGAAGAATACTTTTAACAGATGCATTTATTTTTGATGTTATTTTAGTTTTAAAATTCGAAATGCATTGAAAGTAACAACACAAATTCAGAAAGTAGCAACGCTTCAGTTTTATAGACTTCAAAGTCATTAAATCCATAATTATTTATCAAAATCTATATTTTTTTAAAAATAAATTTTGATTATTTCTTTGAATAACAATATTTTTGTTGTTTACAATTGTGACACACGGGCACCAGGAAACGCAATTGCTGTGATTTAGGTCAAAATTCCACTCCACATCTATTTTAGGCAATAATTTTAACAATTATTGCATAAACCCAGATCGAAAATTTTAACTGAATTTTTTTTAAATGTACGGATATATAATCAGTAATTTTTCAATTAAAAAAAAAATCTGATAAATTTATTAAATTGATAGTTACTCTAAAAAAAATAAAAAGGATTTTTTTGGAGGAAAAAAAAAACGCTGAACCTTGGAAGATTTCCATCTCTGAGAATCTTTCTTTGTTTTACACAATGAATTATAGAAAGATGAGTGTAACACCCACACTGTAAATACAAATTGCACTACACGGTAAAGTGATGTCATTTGGCGATAAATCAAACTTGGTGAAGATTATTTTGAACTTGTAAACACCTCCTTCAGCGTTTGAGGGTGGGCTTCTTTGACTTGTCATTTAGCATTGCCAAATAGCATTACATCAGCACTAGGAAAAATGAGATGTAAATAGTCACTTTGGGAACTATTTTAATAAAAATAATCATCATAGTCGCCAAATCTTAGAAATAGTAGTTTTAGTTGCCTTTGACAGCGCTGAACATTTAGCCTAATATTATTAAAAATTAGCTTCCATAATTTATCATATATAGCCTTAAACTGAGATTGATTTTAATGTAGGCTTAGAAGGCTGAAAAACATAGTGCTCAATAATCTGACACAATGGTGTTAGGATAAAGGGCAAAGGTAAGGGATTGAATCCGACACCTCTTCTAGAGCCTAGCTTTTAAGATTATGTGTCTAAATAACAATACCACAAGTTATTTCACAACAAAAATGAATAATATCAATGTTTCTAGTTTCTATAACACATTAACTGTACAATCTAAACCTTAATAAAATGGACTCGCCTCTTTAATTATTCCATCAAGAAAGGTACGACAGCTCACAGACAACAGAACATTCACAATGTAACTTTCCCTCCAAAATTATAATAAACTATGGCAGTCACCTGTTCAGTTGAAAATCACCTCAGTATAGCCTATTACAAGACGTGGCACCAAACTATGACATGTGGGCCAAATGTCACAAGAGCAACCCTTTATTTAATCTTTAAAAGTGTGTGTCTCAAAGAGTTAAGCACGAATGGTGACAATATTTTGGTCTATGCAAGAAATTAAATATTGGTTAGTTGCTCGTCACTAAATATACACGGAACTCAAAGTTTGGTTAATTATTTTAAATTTGGACAAATTTACAATCTTTAAACGATTTCAATATTTATCTTTGCGAAATCTATTAATGATAGCTAATTTGGCAGCAATGAATGACAGTCATAAAAAACTTAAGCTTGCAAAAAAAAAAAGTGCAGTTTGAAACTTTATTGTTCCTTCGAACAGGATGAATACTTTATTTTAAATAGTAAACATTTGAGTAAGTAAAAAATAGGTGTTATATATTTTTTGTGTATTTTATAAACATGTCTATAACAAATTACTTACTTTATCAAATTAGAAAAATGATTAGAGGCAAATGCCAAACCCATAATTAGGAAGTGTAAATGTCAAATTAATTTTGACATATTTGAAATTTTTATAGTCCCCACATCCAAAAAAAATTCCATTCAAATCGTAACATTTCAAAAGATAATAAATAAAAAAAAACATGGTGTCCAAATTACACTTAAAAATGAATTGCACAAACAAGACACGAAGAGAGGGCATAATACAGTTGGTTCACCACTTTTTAAGGGCTTTTTTTGTGTGTTAAAATCCCTTTGCCTCCAAAAAACAAAATAACTTTATTCTAAATAAACATGCGTTCCTAGATCTTTTAATGTTCTTCTTCCACATTCCTTTTATGGAATAAAGGGAAAAAATTTCGAGCAAATATCACGAATCTTCTTACAACGGCAAAATCTTTAAAAATATATTCTATTAATAGTTTGTACGATTTCTATAGGTATTTATAAAGTTAGCAACATTAAGTGGATGAATCATTAACGAATTTTAAAAATACATGCATTCAAATTGTTAAATCTTTGTGGCGTTAAAATAGAAATTAAAAAAAAAAAAAAAATAGAAATACCACATGAATTTTTTTATTTAATTCTAAAGAGGGTCTACTATGAAAAATCTTCTAAAAGTATTTAGAGCAAACAAATAACGAAGGAAATAAGACAATTTAACAACAAAACAATATTGTTCAAAGGATTTCTGTAGTTTTTGCGTATTGTGAGGCCTTATTGCCAATCAAAATATTATATTTTTGAAAACGGAACAAATTTCCTGAAATTTATACTATTTTATAAGGTAACCTTACATAATGGTAAGCTCCATATATTGTATGAAGAATTGATAAGTTGGCAGATATGCAGCATTTTTTACCTTTTATTTTTTTACTTATAGTTATATACTTAGTGCAGGGGTCGACAACCTGCGGCTCGCGAGCCGCATGCGGCTCTTTTGATGTAAATTTGCGGCTCTCCAGTTCCATACAAAAAAAAAAATATTATCAAAACCCTTAAAAAATAAGAAACTATATTTTTAAGTACCTAATTTCTCAATAGCTTCTATTTTCATAATCGTTAATTACAAATCGCCACAATTAATTTCATTGTGGTTTCGGTAAATACCACAATGAAACTAAATGAAGTAAATCTAAAACTGCAAGGAAAGAGTAACCCAACCTACGCCATGCTTGAAGAAGTAGTTTGTTTTGAAAAAATACAAAAGAGATCAACATTGAGCCATTTGGAATTGATGCTGGATCGCTCCAAATGCAATTTCTAGATTGGAAAACCAAAGACTTGTGGAGTGGCAAGTTCACAGAACTCAAGAGCAAGTTTTAAGAGTTGGAGGTCCAGAAATGCATGCACATCGCGCAGCACAAGTGGACAGCTCTAAAAGAAATTCCGCGAGTTGAGGCCCTCATATTCGGTGCATGGAATAGTCTTCCAGAATGCTACAGTGAGGTGAAGAAGTTGGCATATGGAGTACTGATGATCTTCGGGTCGACATATTTGTGCGAGAAAGCGTTCTCTTGCATGAATATAATAAAAAGTAAAGTTAGAAGTCAACTAACAAATAAAAATTTAGAGTCGTGCTTGAAACTAAAAACAACAAGTTATAAGCCAGATTTAATCAAACTTTCAAAAGGCATGCAAAACCAATGCTCCTATGATGTAACTATCTATGTTTGTGTTTTTATATGAATAAATATTATTCCGTATTTAAAGCCGTTTATTTTTAATCAAAAATCAAATATATATAAGCAAATACTATAATATTGAAACGAAACTTTTTAGTGGCTCTTTAAAATTTGGGAAATTTTGTAAATTGTAACTTTTGGCTCTTCCGTTTCAATAGGTTGCCGACCCCTGACTTAGTGGTATAGATGCAAGTTTGCAAGGTGAAAGCCCATTTTCCAATTCCATCATTTAACAATCTTGGTTGTTATATAATTGAGAGGTTTGTATTCCAAATGGATAGGATTAACTTTTATAATGGTTTTAAACTCAGGGCTCGCAACACTTTTTTCATTTGTCCCAAGGGAAAAAGGGACCAAATATCTTAAAAAAAGGGACAAAAAGGGACCTACAAAATTTAAGCCTGCGTTAAATTTTCGTTAACTATCACCATTATAAATATCGCACCGTAAAATTATTAATATTATTAACACAATTTGTTAAATCTCATGAATATTTTAAACCTATGTTGAGCAAATTATAGGGACAAAACAACGGAGTAAAAAGAGTTGTAAATTTAAAAAAAAAAAATTATTTTCTATAAGTTTGAAAGAAAGCTTGAAATGGTACGTTTCATATATGTAAGCTACTTCTGAACACTACACCAGTTTTTGACTTTATAGTGTATGCTTTCGGTCAGGGTCGGAGTCACAATCTAAAAAAAAAGGACATGTGTAAAATCAATAAATACCTCACTTAAAAATACACCGGGGGGGGGGGGGGGGGGGGGGGGGGGGGGGGAGAGAGAGAGAGAATCGATGGAGGACACCATTTTTTACGTGTGCGAAACCGCGGGTAATAGCTAGTATAGCATAAATCACATAAATCAGTGAATTAATGCATGCGTTTTGCAGCAGCAACAAAACTATGTTTAAGAATATACATTGAATCGTTTTGACTTTCTTTCACTCTTTTTTCTAGTATCCCTAGTAAAAAATTTGAAAAAATAATTTAAGTTTTTTTTTAACTACATAGCATTCTACTATTTCAAGCATTATTCCAACCAAATTTGAAGAAAATCGAAGCATTATTAAAAAAGTTAGTAAATTTGTGCAAAAATGTTTTTAAAAAATTCATTTCGTAATAATCTCAAGTTATTTGTAACTTTTTTAAATTTTGGCCAAATTTCTTGAAATTTAGCAAGGATGCTACTTGCTACAGGAAAAGTCTATTTTTCAAATCAAAAATAAATCAAACAGTATTTGCTTATTTAGAATATGAGGTACTGGGAAATCGTGTAATTCCAATTTACACTTTCACCTGCTATTTTTCAATCTTCATTCCTACCATCCAACCTTCATTCCTAATTAGAATATGAGGTACTGGAAAATTATGTAATTCCAATTTACACTTTCACCTGCTATTTTTCAATCTTCATTCCTACCATCCAACCTTCATTCCTAATTAGAATATGAGGTACTGGAAAATTATGTAATTCCAATTTACACTTTCACCTGCTATTTTTCAATCTTCAAGCACCAAGCTCATTATTTACATTTGTTTTTGATACAATGCATAAACCTTCAAGCATGAATGGACTGCAGTAGAGCGAATATGACGTCATCAGCGTATGAAAACATCTCAGACCTGATAGCACCAGACACGTGACTTCCTTTCAAAATTTATGACTGAAAAAACGTTCACGATTGACTTGTGATTTGGAAATAATAGTGAATGTGTTACTTAATGAGTACAGGATACTTTTATGAATGAACATGAAAAAATGTATGAATGGATGACGTAATAAATCACGTGTCTGAGGTCATACATATTGGTCTCACTTTGATGTTAGCAAGATGATAACCCTATGATTTCTCTACTATGAGGGATCCATACTCGAAGGCATAAACAAGATCCAGTAGTCCTGGGAGAACAGTTTACACTTAGGTCCACATTCCACACTAATGTGATTAATTACATTCGTAAACACAAAACAGCGAGCCTTTTTCTGGTTTAATGATATTCGAGAATTGCAACACCCTAGCAGCAGATTCAACACATATACGAATATGATTGTAATGACCATTACATAATTAAAAAAAATTAAAAAAAGGAGGAGAAAGGGCCAGAAATGTGTTATTATAGTCATAAAAGGTGAAAAAAAAATCTTTTTGCTAAAATAAGGGAAATAGGGACCATATTATGAAAAAAAGGACTTGCAAGTAAGTACCTCAAGCAACAAAAAGGACTTTTAGGGAAAAAAGGGACCTGTTGCGAGGCCTATAAACTACTGTAAACCAAGTTTACATGTTGTATAAAAATGATAATATCAGTACTAAGTTGATTTGGCCAAAGGTTAATTATTGAAATCCTATGAATTAAAATGAACTCCCTTGTCTTTGGATCTTTCTATTTATATGTACACAGCATTAAAACAGTCAACATTTTTAAAAGCTCTGGCATTAAAAAAATATTTGGAAATTTCAAAATATCTGTCAACTTGTAAACAAAGCTTGGCATTTTGCAGCGACAAAAAGGTATCGAAATTAACAGAATAATTTCATTATATTCGTTAGTTTGGAAGAAATATAGAACAATTTTCATTATTTGGATACATTTTACATCTGGAAGAAACTTTTCAAAGTAACCAGCAATTCCAAGAATTAATCACCTGGTGGATACATTCCAAGAAATCGATTTTTAAAAGGAAAACATTAATTTAATGTTTCAAACTACAAATCCAGTAAACAAAAAAAAATCCAACCTCACAATTCCATAAAAGCTAGAAATATACGAGAAGTCTGACAACCTCTAGCAAGAAGAAAAACACACCAACTTCCTCTCCCGAATCATGTGATCGCGACAACCTGCTGGAATTACAGCAGCATCTCACCTTTTTAATGGAGTGACTACTGCTGCTCCCATATCCCGAGCTCCGTCGGCCTTGGTAAGCGGGGTCCCGGTGGTACTCGCTCCGGCTCGGCCGATGCTGATAGGTTGGTTGCATCACAGGCAGACGATTGCAAAATAATAATCCATCGAGGAAAACCCGCACCGAAAACCCGACGTCACACACAACACAACTCGTCTCTCTTGACAAGAAATTCAAAAAAAAACCACAGCAGACGATTTTTTTTCTTACTCACTCCAAAATTTCTAACAATATATTCGCGATATGTTGCAAGTATTCTTTTAAAATAATCCAACTTCTTTCAATTTTTTTGACACAAAATAACTTGTTCTTTATTTTCTTCAAATTATTATCATTCTCCCCCTAGCAAAAGGAGCAATATCCGCACAAAATCTTGTTTCTTTTTAACCCGTTCTTTCTTCGTCTTCTTCTCCGGCAAAATGGTGAAGGCTCGCCGATAGAAAAAACAAACGATAAAAAAATGCAGAAAGAAAAAAAAATTCCTGCCGTCAGGAAAAGAATGTTAATCAGATCCCGTTCCTTACGTGACGAAGCGAAGTCGTCGCGGTGGTCACACAGCCGAATTCGTCAGGCGACAGCGACGGGAAACGCCCACTAAACTCCTCCATTTGGACCACAGTACCACACTGCGAAGTCATAACCCTTTTGTGACACGATCAAATGCCTCCTTGAGGGGCCGGTGCTGCTACGGTCCCTTATTCTGACAGTCAAGGGCGGTGCTTCCCCTCGCATACTCCAATCGCGGTTCAATCTTCCCTTCTTCCAACTACTGTATTGAAATAAGAAATGTTGACCGATTATGCAACTTCGGCTCCTCGCATACATGGACAAATTAAGTAGGGGCATCAGTGCTACCATCTGGTGGCTGCGATCCGAAATAAAAGTTTCATTATTTACTCTAAAGTATTTTTAGAAGTAGGGCTCTTACAACTTAAAAAAGCCCCAAGAGGGGAATTTTTTTTTTAAATTTATTTTTGTAGCTTCTCCGACTTTTCTTTAAAAATAAAACATTTTAAGACATTAAAAAAACAATTATATTTGATTTCGGGCTTTTTTAATTTTAATAACATAAAAAGGTGTATTTTTTAAAGACAAATTCGATGAGCCACAAAAATGAATAAGAACAGTTTGGAACCCTTTGAAATTACGAGGACAGCATATTGATATTTATACACCTCTAATTTACAACTACCAAAGATATCCGTTCTTCGCTAGGATAAATTAAAAAAAAATTGGGTTTTAAAATTTTATTTTTTTATAAACAATTTATGGGATGGAGATAATCTTACGATCACACTCTATCATTAAAATATTTTAGAAATAAGTACATAGTAATGCCTGGATAAACAAAGAAAATGAGCTCCAAAGAATTGGAATTACTTCCCATTAAGTTACTTAGGTAAAAGTTGTAATAACTCAGCTACTTTTTCTTAAGCTTACTTGACATCGATCTAACAGATGCTGAGATTAGCACGAATAAAATTTATTTTGATATAAATTGACAAAATACACAGGGATAACCTTCTTACAGATATAATAAATTTTTTAATGCGGCATTAAAACCTACTTTTGAGTAAAAACTATGATTTTACAAAATCACATTTAAATTGGAAAACCAGTTTTGGATATAATAAGTGCTCAAACAAAGACGGCCCGGCCCTACTACAATTTTATTATGGTGTAAATATGAATATATTCAAAATCTAGCTTTTTATTTATATATTTTAGGTATTAATTTATGTAAATTAATAATAATTTATATATAATAAAATATCCTATATTTTCAGAGAGAAATTTTGAGGCCTGTACCATGAATGCATGCTTTTATTTCGAAAAACTATAACAACTTACATTAAAAAGTTCATAAACAAATGTTTGAAAAGTGACTACTGTAAAGTAGGGTAATGGGAACGAACCCATTGAAGCATACATCTAAAAAAAAATTGAATGCCATCCGTAAGGTCTGGAACAAGTGACTCATTGTTCTGAAGTCCCGTGAGCTACAGCTCTAGATCTTCAATTTTTTTTTTTTTTAATGTTTCTTTATGCACAATTTCTAAAATTGTTAATATCATTTAAAAAAACTAATCAGAATTTTATAAATCAGATGCACATCTTGATGATAAATAGGATTGATTCAAAATCAGTGGATATGTGCATACATATTGAAAAGAAGAACTTTTTTTAGGCACTTCCTTATCCACATTACTTTTAACAAGCAATCCCCCTTTCTGGGATACCTTGTTTGGTATTTCAATTCGAAACTCACACTGAAGAAAATCCTCTTATTGCATTGTGCAACTAACAATTTACTAAAAAGAAGAACATTTTTAGGCACTTTCCTTCACATTGCTTTTAAAAAGCAATTCCATTTCACATTTTAATAACTTTTGCCCAATTACTTTTTAAAACTACCTATTCCTGAAAGTTTACATATCAGTTTATACACTACAGTTCTCTAAATAAACACAAAACACAGCTGCCATTATTGTAATCTGGCACAGTGTGCTCGCAACAAATTCTAAACTATTGGAAATGAGTGAGAAAAGTTGTAAGACACGTTTCCGCAGCTTTCTTTTTCATGTCGGGTGGTCTCAATGCAAAAGATGAAAACTCGCGGCGATTGTGTACACATGCGAGACTGCATACTATATGAAATTCGTGCAAGGAGTTTTAACAAATGACTGTCACATGAGTAACACATAATATTTCTGTAAATTAAATAGGTTGTCTTCAGACCAAAAAAAATAAATGGCTTAAGTTAAGTTTTTTTTTTCTCAATTTTTAAAAATAGTTCTTAAGCAGTTTGTAGCAATAATTATATTCTGTAAATTTAAAGCAAATTAAATTACTTTCATTCATATTTTTAAAATGAATTAGTAAATTTTCTTTATTTATTTTAAGATTACAGAACAATTAATCATGTCAACTGGTTCTCAGAATGTATGTATTTATCATTATCATATAAACTTTTAAAGCAATTTATAAGGCAGTTGTCGATTTATTTTCACCATTCATAAAAAAATTATTGATTTAACCTGCTGTGATACCTTATTTAAATGTAAGAATTCAGAATATGATATTTGCAAATATATCTTAGAAGATAGATGTAAATGTGTGATGTGTTTGTAATGTGTTTACATAACATTTGTATCCGGGTTTTTTTTTCTGATGCCAATTTAAACAAAATCTATTTGGCAAAGATGAAAGCAATTAAATCAGACTTAAATCTCAACAGCTTATTACAAAAATGCTGTAGATGAAATCAGTGCTGTTTTTAAGTAATACGTATGAAATGAAGTGAGTGCGTAGTAAAAAAGCAACTGTACAAAATGATGCTGATTTTGCAGAACTTGTTCATGGGTAATAAATATTAACATACTTTATGTAACAAATGAAGAAACCAAACAATTCATTTCAGAACTACTCTGGGAGAAACTGCTTAAAAGGGCATCCAAAAAATGCATTTTGTCGAAGCTACCAAAACCGCAAAAATTCACAACTGCACGTAACACACCTTTATTCTTACAAAGAGTTAATATTTTATTAAGCACACAGCAATAGAGGAAAAACTGCAAGTCATACTGATGATGAAGACAAAAGGAATTCTGCTCAGTAGCAGAACACCTGAGAAATTGCTATGCGGCCAGAGGGTGAACGTAAAATATGATCTTTTAACTCAAAACAGATTATTATGAGTATCGAATAAGACGCTTTAATGTACACAAAAGTTAAAGGAATTCTCAAGTCATAAAACCAAGCTATTTAGTACAAAAGAAACCAAATTGTGGGTAATTTAGGTTGTTCCTGCATGTTTAATTTGTTAGGATTTTTTATACAAACTATTCTTTTTTTTTTAAATATAATTTTGTACAACCTTTTATTCTATTTTAGATTCCTATCACTGCTTAAAAGTTGCTGCATATAAAAAATAAATGTATTAGCACAAGTGTTAAGGATTTTTTAAAAAAAAGTTTTTAAGCAGAAATTCAATTGTGGACAAAGTGACACAAGATTAACATTTAGCATTTTACTTAAAACAATACAATTAATTCATGTTATCAAATAGATTCAAAAAATTCTCCGTTTTGAAGAGAATAATTTTGTAGAGACTGTAAATTTGAGTTCTATATGCTCATATAATTAACTTAAAAGCAATTTTTGTATTTTTTATTTTTTTTTAGTGGTCAAAAGAATAACAAAATTTAATATCAAGAGTAATCAAAATATAATAATTCAAATGGTGAATTTCAATTTTATCCAAAATATGTTTAGTATTATAAAAATTGTAAGTTTTTATGAAAATTGGCTCTGACGGTCACAAGATTAACAATGGATGTACCCCATATCTAGTAGAACTGTTAAAATGCTGAATTTCTAAAATACTAGGTTTTTTTTAGAACTGTCTTTTAAGCTTAGGATGGCAGTATATATAAAACCAATGTGTAATTATAGAAGTTTTTAAAGACAACATTATGTACTAACAACATGTAATTTATGTAAGAGTACATGTTAAATAACCCATTTTAATGATAATGACAAGGGCAAAACAGCCAATAGGTGCACACATATTTTTTTAATGTAATTTTCAATTTATATATTTTTTAAAACTCTAAAGCTTTTCTGTATAACTGTTTTTTTTTTCTGTCTTAACTAGAAGCATTTTAAATAATTTTTAAAAATTGTACAGATTGCACTAAACATACAGAAGTTGTTGTTTTTTAATCCTCATTTTGGGTCATTCCATGTCAAATCAACAGTCACCATCTCGAACATGTAAAATTTTAACCTCCTAGGCCTATTAGTTTTTTAGTTATTTGCATTTCAAAATGGCTAAAAACGTAAAATCTGCCTCCGATGGCTGCATTTAAATTACCATAACTCCTGTTCTAATTAACACATAGAAATAATATTGAAATCGTTTTAAAGCTCTTTAAATGACTTTTAAATGATGTGAAACACATGAAAGTTTGGGGAAAAACATTTCAAGGTCATATTCTTTGACCTTGAATTCCAAAAAAACGAATTTCTCAATTTTCACTATATTTTTTTCCCCTGAATACTACAACATCTGAACTACATGTATACCAATTTTCAGAGCGGGAAACGCTGTTTTGGAATAATTAAGATTTAGTGAAACTGTTTTGAGTATTTAATTATTATACAATATTTAAATACTTAACATACTTCTAGTTTAACTAGAATAAAAATTTAAATAGTGTATGCAAAAGAGCTTAAGAGTTTTAGAAAATATATAAATTTAAAAATCTTTGCATGCACCTACACCTTTTAAAGCAAGATGCATATTGCGTTTGGCATAAAAAAAATCAACGAATACGACGTGTGCAGGGACCCTCACAGGGAATGCGATGCGAATTACAAAAAGATTTCCTCGTGCCTAAACGTCAACAAATAGGTGAGGATAAAAACGGGTTTGTTAGTCAAAACAAACAAGTCAACCAGTTTGAGAGAAGAGTGCACCATTTGTTATGCTGGAGAGAGGTGTCCATCCAGTGTTAACTGAAACCTAATCAGGGTTTGAACAACTTCGAAAACAATATAGTTTGCTAAGTTATTTTCCCAAGACATCTACAAAGTTTGCCAGCAGTATATAGTGTTCACTTTAAGCGTTCTTGAAAATTGCGCCCACCTGCCCTTTTTTGCACAAATCACCGTCTTTCTTGCTCTTCCCAAAATCACACAATTTGCAGATTTATTGCTATTTCAATAGCTTCACAATTTTTAATTGGGTTTGTCAAGTATTGAATTTGCGGTTTTAGCACGACCGTTTTTTCGATTTTAAAGATGGGAAATTTAAGGAATTTACTAGTTTTGAAATTATTTTTTTTAGTTTTAATTCAATTATACACTTATTTAACTACATATTAAGAATTCAATGCCACAATAACTTAAATATTTTACAGATTTATTGCGATTTTTCAAGATTATCATACTTTTTTCAGTTGTAATTGGTTTTTTTTAGGTATTAGTTATTATTACTTAAGCAGATTAACAATTTCATTTCTAGAGTGAACACTGGAAGACGAGTGTAAAGTAACAATATTATGTTAACAAAAATATTAGAATTTTTTTTCAAATCTGCGTAACTTTTATCTTTTGTGTGTCAAAAATATGGATTTATGCGAATGTTCGATGTTTTTGAGCGACAAAATAAATATTCATGATTTTTAATAAGTGTGCCTCTAAACTTTTAGTTATTTAAAAACACATATAAAAAAAATCACAGATTTTCAAGATAATATTTTGTCAAGGCATTCATTTTAATTCGTTTTCTGAATTTTTTTTTTACTAGCCAACCCTTAAAGGCATTTGGGATAAGAATTAATTTCAAAACTTATAGGCATGGTATATTCAAAGCTTGTTACCTACTTATTTAATCTTTTAAACTTACACATTCGATATTTAACTTGAAATACAGGCTCTCTGTTTCATTTATGTGGATAGTACTGAGAATCATAGGAACGTTTAAGAAGATCACATTGCAAGACCCCTGAGCAATTACTCTCTTGAATTAATCTTGAATTGACCATTCCCTTGCTCGAATTTTATGAGACTTGTGCTCTCGGCGTTTAGTTCAGCAATTCACAAATACTCAACTCACCCCCGGAAGCAGAAACGCGGCGACGTGCGTCGTACGACGCAGATTTTGTCAAAGGTCTGCAGACAAAAAAATTTGCAGAAGTCTACCATACAATTTTTTTTATGTCTTTAATACTTTAGAATATTTTCTGCAGATTCCTTTTAGGTTAGATAATTACTTTTCTCTCATTTAAGAAAGTCGGGGGATGGTGAAAAAGTCCCGATAATAAAAAGTCGCAATCGCGATAAGTTACACGTGTTTGAACAAATCTCCGCAGACGTTTCTTTGTTGTCGAATCTCTTTTGTCAACTCCATGGTACATTTCAGTACCTGTTCTTTGAAAAGATACATTACTAGAAAATAATTAGTAGAACTTTCTTTGAGAAGGAAAGTTGCACTAAACGAAAACGGTATTTTATACAGCTTTCACGGCAGATTTCCGACTTTAGCTATCATTTTTTTTTCTGTTTTGGATTTAGAGCTTTGGAATTTTTTACTTTAATTGCTCATTTTTTTCTTTCTTTTTAGTCATTCTTATCTCATCTATTTGATAGTCAATAAGTAATCAATGATGCAAGTTTTTCAAAAATCGGCAATTTGACGCCGCGATTACTCCGATGTTGGTGACTAAAAATGCATTTCTTTTTCCAGATTTATTAATTTTGGTCTAGCTTTAACATGGTTTTCTTAACTTTTTGTTAAGTTTGTTAGGAATTTGATTATTATCAGCTAACCATAGTTGCCGATTTTATCCGAAATCGGCGTTTTAGCTCCGTGGCTTTTCCGATTTTCAAGACAAAAAACTTGTTTTACTACATGTTTAAAGCTAGTTTTCTAGTTTAGAAAAGCATTTCTTTAGTTTTAATTTATTTTTATAATTTTTTTTTACTATTGCAAATCAATTAGTTTTGCCAAGTTTGTTAAAAATCGGACTTCGTTAATTTCTCCATCTTTATAAATTATATTCATTCCTGAGGATAGTGTGTGAATTCTAGTATTTTAAAATAAGCTTATACTTCAATATATTTGATTTTATGCCATGATTCTTTTACATGTAAAATAACAGTTTGAACATTAGTTTACAGTTAGTTAGTTTGCATTAAATGTCATTCACTATTCCTATTCTTCAAAGAAAAGTAAAACATAATTTATCAGACTTGCATGTTATAAAACTTATATTAAATGTCTAAAATCATAATAAATAATAATTTAAATTGCTTTAGAAGTTAGTTTTTGCAATTTTGTGACATGCCTATTAAAGTACTAGCAGATAAAACATAAATGCTTTCTTTTTGCATCCTTCCCTTTTTGATTTCCAGTATGAACTCTGCAATTTAATTAAGTTACCATACTTTAAAATTATAATTCCAATTTTAATTTATCAAGGAAATTCGAAAAATAATCTTTTCTTTGTTTCATTTATAAATGTTAACGATGAAATAAAATTTTAATATGTATTGTTCTTTTCATAGAAAATATTGTTAATATAAGGAGTTTTTGTTTTAAATGCTGAAACTATTTAATAAATGGGTATGTGTTTGTTCATAAAGATGTTAAGCATTTAAATAATTGGTACTATATTATTTAAGTGATGAATACTTGTAATCTATGATTAAACAGCGCATGAAAAAAAAACCGCTACTAACTAAGTAATACTATTGCCGAGATTCTCTCTTTAATCGAATTCTTGCTCATGAAAGGTATACCAATAGTTATATAATAAATTAAGTTGCAGACAAATCTTATTCACTAAAATCTTGTCGCAGACTGTTCAGAATTTTTCTGCTACTGGGAACTCACCTTACAACAAGTATGGTAGTCTTTTAAACAAGTAGTACAAATGATCAAGGTTTTTAATTCTTTCACCATTTCTAGGTTTGAATTTTTTTATTCTCAAATAAGTAAAAACAAGGTGGCAACAAAATTATGGAAATTTTTCGTTTCTGATTACCATGATGGTGTCACAAAAATTTCCCTGATTTTAAAATTACATTAAGAAACGTTGCAATATATGCTTTGTATAGAAACAAAAGTATCTTTGCTACAATAACATTGTGGTGTCTGCCCTTTGAGCACACCTCCTCCGTTGGATGGGAAAAAGGGAATATTAGACGATAATTGTCGTTTTAATGATCCAAATTTGAAATTTTCCCTGATTTCCAGGTTATGTTACCACCCTGGAAAATTATGACAATAAAATTTTTTAATGATTATTCATCAAATATTTAGACGTATATTTTCAAAATAGCTTTTAAATGTAAAGTAGCTTAAATATAATAATATACTGTTAGTTTTAATAATAGAATACTGTTTTAGGAGTTAAAATTGGGGTAGCACTGTATGAAACATTTCTCCACCCACTTCAGTTTTTATTATTAAATACATGATTTTTTTTTTAACACAAAGTCTAAGAATCTAAATAAAAAAATATAATTTCTTTAAAATCTACTAAAATTGAGGACTATTTGGCAGTTAAAGTATGTTATTGTTCTTCTGAAATAATATTTTTTTTTACCAGAATCAAGTAGCAGGATTTATTTTAAAAGAGGAATGCTCTATATATGTATATTAAAAAAAAGACAATAGTTAAATGACTGATCACTACAACCATCCTTTAGAATGCAAAGAAAGTTTCCAATGAAAGATTATTTCCTTCAACTTCAAACTAGTCATTCTACTTATCAAATTGGATATTTTATTCACTAGAAAATGTACAACCATACAGGAATTTTTGGATATTAACAAGCAGGCTTGTATGCAAAACAAAGACATTTCTTTAAAAAGTCTTTAACACTACATTGTTCTACATAATTTAAATGAGCAGAAACATTTTTATTTTCTATTAATAAGCATTTCACATGTTTAAATGCCGAAGTAAAACAAAGAAGTAGGGAAACAAAGTTAATTTTTTTCCTGTTTTAAACATGACTGTGCACAAGAAAAAACATTTTGCAACTCTTTAAGAGAATGAAGTCAAATTATCTAGTAAATTGTGAATGTCTCATGAATGCACAATGGGACTGTTGTTATGGAAACTGCACATTCCACCGAAACTAATTAAAAACGTTGCACTGAAGAAATGGTGTTTCTAGAAATTACAAATGTAAACAAACATAAACTACAAACAATCAACATGAAACTGCAGTACAGATATTTAAAAAGGCCTCACCTGTGGGGCAGGTGGGAACGAGCCGTAGGGTGGTGCGGCGGGGAGAGGCGCATTGTACCGCGAGAGATAGGGGGCGAGGCAGGTCTGGGGGCGGAAGGGTGGTGGTCCTGTAGGCATGGGAGCGGCAGATACCACCGGGGCAGGGGCGGTACGCAGTGGAGCCTGCTGCTTTGTGTTGAAGATCGGACGCACAGGCTGCTGCTGGGGAAGAGAAGAAAAAGAATTTCAGATGGGTTGATTCTGTGATAATGAAACAATGCTCTACTTACTAATTTGAAATGTTTTCATAGTGTCAACCAGTAGCACGAACGCACCAGTTACCAACCACTAGGAACATAACTAAAAGCATTATGCTTTTAAAGTCCTCTATCAATGTTATTCAAACGCTTTTAAATTTTAGGTAAATTTCATTTTACAGCCTAATGGGAGTTCAGTAGTTACAGGGATTTTTATGTGTGGCACTGGTCAGAAATTGGTGCATTCATCCTCTTATTTAAAAATGCACTAAAAAAAATATGTACAACTTGCATTGTGAAGTGTGCTTAGCATACAGTTATTTTGTGCACAAGATCAATTGTAATACCCGATTTGTTATTTAAGTTTTTATATTCTTTAATTGGGTATACAGATAGACTCTAAGCCATGAGATTTTAATCACATAACATGTACGAATGTGTATATATCTAGTTTTCCCAGTAGTACACGCAATATAAGCTGAAACCCGATATGTCCGCATGACGAGTGCTGGGGAGGGGGACCATCTAAGGCAAAATGTACATGGAATATAAATTACCAGCATTACAACAACCAGGGCTCGCAAATTTTTTTACATATGTCCGTAGGGGAAAAAGGGATCAAACATCTTAAAAAAAGGAACCCACAAAATTTAAATCCTCATTAAATTTTAAGTCATCAATGTGAGTCTGACAAAATTATAAGAAAATGTAATGAAGCAAAAAGAATTGCAAATAAAAAAAAGTTATATTTTCTATGTAACAATACAGGCTTGACGCGCGCTGGTAACTGCCGGACATCCAACTAAACTATTTAGTCAGAGTTCACTCTAGAAATAAAAAGGGGCAGGGCGCTGTTAGCAGAAAAAGGGCACCCCGTTTGTGGAAAGGCACCTCTTATTTTTAAAAGGGCATTTTCAAACAAAAATTGGAGTTGGCGTGGTCACCCGTTGACACATCGGACCCGTGACCAAACAAAAAAATTCCGATTTATTAGTTGGCATTGCGCTAAAGCTGTATTTGGGCTATTGGTGACGGCTCGGTGCTTATCTCGAAGGAAAGAACAGTACACAATTGATATCACTTTGTGGAAATACTTCTTGAAATCCAAAATTTGACATTTTAAAATCAATGTTTTCGCTAAAAACCAAATCGGGAAGTAGCACGAATTAGGCTCCCTTACAAAACTGATGAAAAGTCTACTAAAATTAAAAATTTGGTAATAAAATGTCTAATCTTGTAATCTTGCTCCAAACCATCTTACAGACAACCAAAAGGATTCGTAAAATGCCCCGTGCTCGAAATTACCGCGGAATCATCGCGATTTCACAACAAGCTTAGTTAAAAAGAAGTTTGTTCTTCTACTGTCATAATTCACTTAATTCCAATTTACACAAAAAAAAATTTCATCGATGTCTTTTTTAAAGACAGCTAAAAAAGCAAGGATGCTTGACTTGACTAAAAAGGACAATTGGGGCGGAATTTTTTTCGAAAGAGGACGGCATTTTTGAAAAAGGGGCATGAGGGCGCTATTGTGATAAAAAAAGGGCGGGCAGGGCGGACCGCCCTTCAAAAAACGCCTAGAGTGAACACTGATTTAGTTGCATGCAACTGAAAAACTAAAATTCAACCATTCATTCAACAATTATCGGACATGCAACTACTGCTCAATACCGTGCAAACAACTTTGTCAATGAATCAACAAATTGCTTGTGCCAGGCAAATAATTTATAAACAGAGATTTGATCACATCAGTCACAAGTCTGACTTTTCACCCACAAAATTCACGAGTTTAATCACTACTGGTTAAAGAGTGTACAGGTTATGCATTCAACATCCCTATTCCAAACAGAAACACCAGCTGATTGCAAAAATGTATAATTTCATTTCCAGTTTTATAACATCAATTACATTTGAAGTTCTTCGAAGGCTGCACATATTGAGATGGTCTTCTATTGAATATAACTTTTCACAAGTCGCTTTAAACAAACATGTACATATTTTTTTTCCATGATTGAGTGTATTATAAGTAGTTTGTTACTTTTAGCAGAAGTAGACATATATCAATAGTTGCATATAAAATCAGTGAATGAACATATAATGGGCAGCACATGCATTTTTTGCAGCAATAAAACTATGTTTAAGAACATACATTGAATTGTTTCGACCCCAATTACATTTTTCCAGTACCCCTAGTAAAAATTAAAAAAAAATAATTTAATTTGAGTTTTCTTTTGAACTATAGCATTTTACTATTTCAAGCATTATTCCAATCAAATTTTTGAAGAAAATCGGAGCATTAATAAAAAAGTTAATAAATTTGTGTGGAAATACTTTTTTAATATTTTTGTAATAATCTTATGTTTTTTGTGACTTTTTAAACCCTTTGCAATTTGTGTTCTTTCTATGGAACAGTTATTCCTCTTTACGTTCTTTTCTACAGATTATTTTTATACTCATAAAAGGAAAAAAATCATAATCTGTTTCGTATTTGCAAGAGAACAAGTTGAAAAAAAAATTGATGTTCTAAATACAAGATCATGCTGTTCTCGTTTATTTTAAAGTACAGGGAAACAAAAGAACTGGTTGTTATGTTGTCGCCTGAGAGGCAACATAGGAGTGCAAACGGAACTGTAATGTAACAGGGATGCCACTTACTGCAGAATATGTCTATTTTTCAAATAACATGTAAATCGAACAGTATTTTCCTAATTACAATATGATACTTAGAATTTAAATAATTACAATTTACCCTTGCACATGTTATTTATCATTCACTTGCACATGTTATTTATCATTCTTCTCATGAACAAGATCTTTATTTACATTTTGTTTCTGATAAAATTCATAAATAAGATCTAGTGGTCCTGGAAGGACAAAAATTATTTACATATAGGCTTAACATTCTACACCAAGGTGTTTAATTATATTCGTAAAATAATATACATGAAAGGTAAATTTTTTAATGGCCATTACTAAATGAAAAAAAAAAAAAATCTTTGGTTAATAGAGGGGAATGAAAGGGCCAGAAATGTGTTATCAAAGGCGTAAAGGGAAAAAAAATATTTTGCTAAAATAATGGAAAAAGGGACCATATTCTGAGAAAAAAGGACTTTTAAGTATTGCAAGTAACAAAAAGGACTTTAGGGGAAAAAGGGACCTGTTGCGAGGCCTGACAGCAACTGATAAATACAAATTTAGCTGCTTGACCATTAAAATACACAATTTATTTTTAAAAAAATTTACCAAATGGCAACCAACTGGAAATATTGCAGCACTTTCAGCAAAAATGCACTAACTAAAGAATTAATATTTTGATTTATCTAAACCTGCCATTCATTTTAAGTTATATTTTTCTTTTTTGTTTAAGGTAGAAATATATAAATATATTAGACACATAAGAAAGCAGAGTTATTCTCTTCCCCCATTCAAACTCTAAGCAAATCCATAATTAATTCACAGACACACAAATTAAACCATTTCTCCCTTTTTCGTAGCTGGTGCCTAAAAGCCTAAATTTGAAGTTCTTACTCTAGATAAATATGATTATATTTGCATAAGTAGCTCCATCCTAGACCCTAGAGCGATGCAACAACACCTGTAATTTTTTTTATGTAATTAAGAACTGCTGTTAAATAAATATGACTTATAAAAAAAAATGTTGTTTTTATACCAAAACCATCATAATTCCTACTAATAAAACAAAATATACCTATATGTCGCTCAATTAATCTATTAACCGACTACATAGAAGTTGGTCTGAAATATATTGTATGAGGGCGCAACTAAGACACTCTCTCATCATCTAGAAAATGTTCTAGGACTGTCACTGTGTAGCTCATTATTTAGAATCACTCATGCCAATTACCATGCATCCTAAAAATATCAAACAATGTGTTGAGCCAAAGAATCGAAAGATATTGTTGGAAAGAGTTCGTTAAAAGTTCTGTCCAAGGACAGAACTTGTAACCTCCTTGTTCACTCTTACAGACACAAAATGTTCACACTTTTACTGTTTAAGCAAAATCCATCTGATACAACGAGACGATGTATAAGCTACTACATGGCTTTTGTATAAATGATTACACGGTATTGTTATACAAATCCTATCAATGCTCAATAATCCAAAACTATGACAACTACTAATTCTCTAAACTCTCACCAGGTCACCTATAATTCAATCATTTCAGGAGAGCAATTCACACACCATTCAAAGGATCATTTCTTAAACGAGATTCATGCTAATCTGTTTAATTATTGATACAACCCAGGAAAAGTTTTTTTTTTTTGGTTTTTCAATAATTTTAAATTCATAACTCACCATTCTATGAGCGCCGTTCGTAGGCAATTTTCTATTCATGGGCTTATTTTGAGACCCTTGGAGTGGGTAAATCCGCTGTTAAAGATACCAAAAAGGAAGTTTAAAAACATTAGAAATCCAATAACCAAGACTCTTTTTCAAAAGAAACATTTAAACAAGAGGGGAGGTATCGTTTCCAAACATTATCGATTTCTAAATTCAATCTTGTGATCACATCCTTAAAAATGCATGCAGACTTGGAAAACTTCATCAGTAATTTTCTGCCATTTCAAAAATGTAGGTCTTAAACCGCTTTCCAAGGGCACTTCTTTGTATCAAAACCAATGATTTTTTACTGTTATTTCACATACTACTTTCATAGCTAACATGTCCTTTATGATAATCCAATCAACGCATCACTGTTCAACATAGTTATGTTTTTTCTTTTTAAAAAAAAAAAGCTTAAAAAATTCACAAATAAACAAAAAATTGTCAATTTTTTATTACCATGAATAAAAAGTATCTTTTGCATAACAATTTAAGACTAAGATTCGAAGCTAAAAAAGGCCCCACAAATATGAGAATTCAAACTTGGTACTTTCGATATGATAGCAGAACTGCCAACGTGGAAAAGATTTTATAAGATAGACTAGCAATATGGCCCGGCGTTGCTCGTGGTCACTTTGCGCAATGAGAGCTGCACGATTTTGTCTTGTTAGCGTAGCCATCGCATATCACTCTCTGTGCACTGTGAAAAATAAATTTTATCCAAATACAGATTTATTAAATTAGTTTGAGTATTTTTTGAGATACTTAAATCTATTTCTATGTTCCCGACTTTACATGCTATTGCGACTACTATTTAAACTGATTTTTTTGTAAAATGTTTCTTTTTGTGAAATAAATATTCCTGAATTTTTTTAATTGCATATTTTTTGTATAAAAATTAACCATTTAGTGACAATAAACCCATGTAGTAAACTGCACATTCATTAGTTTTAATATTGGCGACGCAATAATATATCAAAGTAAAAATATTGCATTCTTCCAAATCGAAATAATGTATCGTATTTGGTGAAGTTTTTTTTTTTCTTTTGTGTCAATTGGCGACCGGAGTTTATATAGACGTCTTTCAACATAACTTCATACGGGTCAATATTTACGGATAATATTTCTTATAAAAAATTAATTATCAAATATTCATTTTTGAATACTAATAATATGTTTTTGAGGTGATAATTTAAAAATAAGATACATGGAGGTATAAATATAGAAAACCTTAAGTTAAACTTTTAGGGTGGACCATTTCAACATTATAGTAATATTCCACTCCGTAACAAATAGCACTATTGTCATAAAGTTAAGTTGTTTGGAACATGAATACACATGGCGTCAGTCGAAAGGGCTGGTTTATCTTCCTCCTTCAGTTGGCGAGGTTTTTATTAACAACATTAATTTTGTTATTTATACCCTAATTTCGCCATTGTGATGATAGTTTTAAATATAGGACCTCTATTTTAGCTCATTTGGCAACATTTTTATTCAATTGGAGAATATTTTTAATTCATTTGGCAATATTTGGCGACATTTTAAATTTATTTGGCGATATTTTTAATTCATCAGGCGACATTTTTAATTCATTTGGCAACATTTTTAATTTATTTGGCAATATTTGGCGAATTTTTAATTCTTTTGGCGATATTTTTAATTCATCTGGCGACATTTTTAATTCATTTCGCAACATTTTTAATTCATTTGGCAATATTTGGCGTCATTTTTAATTTATTTGGCGATATTTTTAATTCATCTGGCGACGTTTTTAATTCATTTCGCAACATTTTTAATTCATTTGGCGATATTTTTAATTCATCTGGCGACATTTTTAATTCATTTCGCAACATTTTTAATTCATTTGGCAATATTTGGCGACATTTTTAATTTATTTGGCGATATTTTTAATTCACATGGCGACATTTTTAATTCATTTCGCAATATTTTTAATTCATTTGGAAATATTTTTAATTCATTTGGCAATATTTTTAATTCATTTGGCAATATTTTAATTAATTTGGCAATATTTGGCGACATTTTTAATTCATCTGGCGACATTTTTAATTCATTTAACAACATATTTAATTCATTTGGCAATATTTGGCAACATTTTTAATTCATTTGGCGATATTTTTAATTCATCAGGCGACATTTTTAATTCATTTGGCAACATTTTAAATTTATTTGGCAATATTTGGCGAATTTTTAATTCTTTTGGCGATATTTTTAATTCATCTGGCGACATTTTTAATTCATTTCGCAACATTTTTAATTCATTTGGCAATATTTTTAATTTATTTGGCGATATTTTTAATTCACATGGCCCCATTTTTAATTCATTTCGCAATATTTTTAATTCATTTGGAAATATTTTTAATTCATTTGGCAATATTTTAATTAATTTGGCAATATTTGGCGACATTTTTTGGTGATATTTTTAATTCATCTGGCGACATTTTTAATTCATTTAACAACATATTTAATTCATTTGGCAATATTTGGCAACATTTTTAATTCATTTGGCGATATTTTTAATTCATCTGGCGAAATTTTTTATTCATTTGGAGACATATTTAAGTCATTTGGCAATATTTTTAATTCATTTGGCGATATTTTTAATTCATCTGGCGACATTTACTCATCAGCCAATCAAAATGAATCGTTTATCCCAGTATTGTCTAAAAATATTTTTGGTCGCCCCAAGGTGATTTTTAACAATAATGTTATGAGGGGAAGATCGAGATGTAAATTTCCCATAGGCGTAATGTTAGAGAAAATGGAAAAAGTTCTATAACTTTTGAATGGTTACAGATATCCACATGAAATAAAGTGCAGATTTTAAACTAAGAAAAGTTTGTTCACATGGTGCAAGTTTCAGAAAAATCCGTGCAGTAGTTTTTGAGTTAAATCCGGACAAACAGACAGACAGACAGACAAAAAAAATTTAAATGTGATTTTCGGAATCAGCGTATTCTAATTCGTGGAGAAAACTCAAAATGAGGGGTTTTGTTCGATTCCACTGACAGACACTCCATTCTTATATATAAGTATTGATTGTTTAAAGGCAGGTTAGTTTTTTTTTTTTTTTTTTTTAAATTTTAATCGATTCATTTGTTTTAAGTTACAATTTTTTTATATTGATTTTTTTCTAACAAAATATATATACATTAGCGCTGATGGGGGTATGGAATTTTATAGAATGAAAAATAAATTTATAACATTACATTTTAGTCAGATATTAGTAGCAAGAGAGAGAGAGTATAAGCAATTTCCCCCACAAAATGCAGAAGAGTTGGCAGGTCTGACGATAGACACACACAAATATAACAAATCTAGGTGTGAGCCACAGAAAAGACATGCACACAATGGGAAGAATAAGCACTTTCATGGCTGTAAACGTATTGCACCATCATGCATGTGAAAGCCATTAATGAAAGAATTTATATCGTATGCAACATGAATGCCACGGGTGTATCCTTAAGTGTATTTCCCACCTGCAATGAGCAAGGTGCAACTCCCATAGGATACCATGCTTTTAGAACTACTTAAAGCACGGTAACCTTTCCGGGATCACACAAAAATCACATCTAACGCGACATGCTACATACTTCCGGTAAAAAATTTAGCCAATCAGAAATTGGTATGACTTTGGCTTCATTTTGTCAATCAGACTTTGCCAACTAAAATGTTTGTTTACTTTATAAGACACCAAAAGGCAAGTGGATACTAAATGTTTGCTGTGAAGCTTTGGTGTAGCACATGTTTTGTTTATCCATTTAAAATTAAATCGTAGAAGCAGAAATGTATACAGCTAAAAAAATTAAATGAGGGTTTTATTTTTTAAATGAATAAGGTCAAGTGTTGTATTATCTTAGCAATATTTTACATTCAAAAGGTGCCATTCTAGTGTTAAATTTTTTTTTTCTTACAACATACTATTTGAATAAAAGTATGTATAACTTCAGAACTAACTACCATACCAGTAATGGCGCTACTGAGAATATCTACTTCCGAGTACATATACAAAATATTAACTAATAAAGGCTAGTTCCCTCATCAAATTCTTATAACAACCTAATTTTTATTTAGTCATTTTGTGATCCATTTGATGTTTCAGTGCTGTTAACAAATAATGTACAGTTACAGATGAACAAAATAAAACCAACAAAGTTTTATATCTGATAAATGACCTATCGTGAGTCATACTAAATAACATGCAGAGTAAAAAACAATTTGGTTTGTGTTTAAACATGCGAAACCAAGACAAGTGAATAAGAAGCAAAAATCGTTTAGACAAAAGTATATTTCTAAAAAAAGTACAAATCGGTAAAAAAACAAGATAAAAAAACTTTGCGTCCGACTTTTAAGCTTGTTTGCTAGACAAAGAGCACAGACCTCACACATCCCAGCAAAAAACCTTCATCAAAATTTTGAAATTGAAGGTTTTATGCAGGAAAACTGCAGTTTTTTTTTGAAGATCTGTAAAATTAAAGGTTTTTGCTTCAATGTCCTTCATAAAAACTGCAATAAACCTTCATAAAAACCTGCACAAAGCCTTCAAGTTTTAATCATGAAGGGAAATTGCAGATATTTTAAAGGTTTTATGCAGAAAAATTAAAAACTTCAAAAAATTGCAGTTTTTTGTTTCAATATCCTTTATAAAACCTTTAATTTGACAATTTTGATGAAGGTTTCATGCTGACTTTTTTTGCTGAGATGCATCGAAAAATTACATTGAAATTACTGTGACAAAATAGGCTTTGCGTGGAATAGGCTTTAGACTGACAACCGAGACTTACAATGAAAGTAAGTTCTTTACAAGGCGCATTGCTCTGTTCAATACATTTGAATCAGAAACCTAGTTCTAACAACAAATTAAATTAACCCTGGAAGGGTTGCACTGAGCCTGGCTTGTTAAGATGATGAACAAACAAATAAAAAATTTATGTCCCAATTTTTATAGTACAGTTTACAGATCTTGAAATGAAACACAAAACAATTCAACGTAATGAGCAAACAGCTCATTGCATTAAAATAAAACTAACTATATAATCTAAAAACTGGTTTGCTGAAAATAACTAAATAAACGCCTTTAACGGTATATATATTTTTTTAAATCTAACATGTTTAATAGTAATTCTATACATATTTTTATTATATATGAAAGACTCTTTTATTGATAACAAGTCTCTAGGCTGAAATAAAGGAAAAAAAGAAGCAAATATTGTTTCAATTATTGAATTGAGTATTCTTTAAATATTCTTCAATATTCTTTTAAATAGTATTTAGTGAATGCAATAACAGAAACTGGAAATTGATTATCTTTTTTTTTTTTTTAATTCCACAAATGAAATTAAACTTTCCCTTGTCAGAAAAGTTAAATGTGCTACGTTTTCACAGCACTCCACTTCCTCCGAGTGTTTCTTTGCAAAATTGTTTACTTTATATTTCCAATGCATGTATGTTATATATATATTTTAATTTTTAAATAGATATAGCTTTCAATGCTTTAGATTTGAAAAATATTTCGACATTGAATATTTTTATGAATATAATGTTAGAATAATATGGATTAAAAAAACTATAAAATAATATGGATAACTGAAAATCCATGGGCAACTCAAGCCATTCAGTTCAGTCAGACGGTCAAATAGCAATTAAAATTGGTAAAATATTTGCAAACCTTTAGAAGAAAATGTCATTTATAGATTGAACCAATGTCTTTAAGATAGTCTTTCAAGATGAATTGATGAACTATTTTAACTTCCATTTCACACAGAGTCAATTCTATAAATAATTATGAAAAACTTAACATTTCTTGATTTCTTTATTGATGTCACATTTGACTCTTTGGTTTATAAACTTTACTTAGCCTTTTCAATATCTTTATAAAAAAAAACCCTTTAGAGATCTCTTTTATCCAAATCAATTTACTCCTTTCTTCATGTTGTAAAGGAGGATGCTGCATGCTAGGTAACTAAAAAATTGTTTAGCAATGAGAGCAGATGGCCACTTACATTCTTGTCCTCATACTTGAGGTCCCGAGCCCCATTGTTCATGTTGGAGACGGGCGATGCAGCGTGCTGAGGCTCGTTGCCGTTGACCGTGCCCACAGGCATGACGGGAACCATGGCAATAGGGATGCCTCGGCCAACCAGGAGGGGGGTGTTGAGTCCGTTCATCTGGATTAGATGGCTGTGTTCATCCTGTGGAAGGCACCAAAAAAAATTCTCATTTTCAGTTAATTAAAACAATTTTTAAAAATAACAAACTTGTTATATTATAAAATTTTAATGTTAGTATTATGTTACTATAACATAGTAGTAGAGGATAGGTATCAATTTACTACTATAACATAGTAGTATTTTAGACTGCAACGGATAGGTATCAATTTAGCCGGATAATGTATATCCAGCAGGAATGTCAGCTGGATATCCGGAGGTAGTATGTTTTCTCCTTTTACTTTTAAAATTTACTAATAAATTGTGTTTGTTTTTTATAATTTTCAATATAAATATTTTAATTTGATAATTAATTAATCATTAGTTATGTCATGTTAGCATTTAAATTTTTAGGTTTAAAATACTTTTTTTTAACAAAGGTTATTTAAACTTCCATAGCAGTAGTAGTATCACCAAGAAAGCACCATTATTTGAACTCCTCAAAAAGATAATGTACAATATAAAATAATCTTTTTAAAAAACGGAAAACCAATTTTAAGAAAAATGCTCTAAAAAGTAAAAAATAACTTAAAATTTTACGGACAAATTGAAAAAATTTAATAATATCAATTTTATAATTATTACCACTTTTTTTTAAATCAACGCCAAAATTTATATATGTATTTTGTAAATTAGCAACAAATTTCCAAATAAAAAAAATCTTTTTTACTTTTTAGAGCATTTTTCTTAAAATCGTTTTTTTTTAATAAAGATTATTTTATTTTTCCCTTTTTAGTTTTGAATTTTGCAGAGGGTTTCATCCCCTGCTACTATTCATCAAGAAATTAAGGTTGTTGCTCACATTTTTCCATGTATCTGATCCGGTTTAATAAATGACGGTAAAGATATTGAGTCAACAACGAATATTGTAAAATAATCTCTACTAATGCTAATAAATGCTGGGTGAATGAAATTTCATTGTTGTACAATCTTTATTCAACGATGAAGATATTTTTAAATCGGAGAAATTGTTTAAAATAAAAGTGTGGTTAATCGATATTTCTGGATATATAACAGCTGGATAACAGATTTTTTTTTTAAATTTAAAAAGTAGATTTAGAAAAAAAAAGAATTTTCGAAATCGAACAATATATTTTTCAAACGGTCCGGTTACTTGAAAATTACAAATAGCTAAATGCTGGATAACCGGATATTTTTTTTTAAAAAAAGGTGACATCCACAATTAAAAAAAATTCTCCAAATATTTGATTTTGAACAGAAATCTTGAGCAAGCACACATAAAAAAATACATAAGTCAAATTGATTACCTCTCCTTTCAGTGTGCTTTAGCAGTTTTGATTGGGGAGCTTTTTAGTCGGTTAAAAATCAAAGGTTTCAACTAATAGCTGGATAGCATAAAAATGGTAAATAATATTTTATTGATTGTTTTCAAGAAGTTAGTGCTAATTCTACTGGTATCAAAGTTGGATGTAGATAATAATGATAATGTTGATGAATCAGTTCTCTCCTTCAAGAGTGAGAAAATTTACCTTTTGAAACTAGTTATTAAAAGAAAAACATTTCCAACTGGCGAAAAATCAATGCAACTAATTTCCTACTTTATCGAAATTTGTGAAATCTTTCTTTCTCGGCCAACAGTATAAGTGATAGATTATTCTCAGGGGCAGAGAATGAAAAGAAACAGAACCAAATTCTACCAAAAAATGCAGAACAATACTTTTTTTTGCACCATAATTTTAAAATCTAAAACAAGGAAAAAGTGTTTAAGTTGTTTTGGTAATTTATTTTACACAATAAAAATATGTTCTGAAAAATATAAAAAAAAGCCAAATCTTTTGATTAAATTGGGTTTTCTTTTTAAAACATCTTTAATAGTATTGCAATTTTTTTTTAATTTAATATATCTTATTTTTTGGTACATAATTTTAGGTTGGATGTACCAACAAATAATTGTAATATCTGGCAATTATCAGGACAAGATGGATGCAGTATGTTGGCCGGATATCCGTTGCATCCCTAATTATTAGCACACATAAGCCCAAGTTTCATTTTTTGTGTTTCTCGACATCAGTGGTTGCCAAAAAGGCGTTCTGCGGAAGAAATTAAATTAATTTAGCTATCAATTAAAAAAACAAAAAAATAGTCAGAAATTCCTACAGTTTGATGGAAGGACTTTAAAACCACAAAAAGAAACTTTACATTTTCAAAACTAGAAGGTTGCAATAACAAGCCGTTCATTTATTACGTCACGCACTCCAGAGTGAAACCTATCAAATGTGACATGGAGGAGGAGATCACAGCTATTGTGCGACATTGAAAAATTATTGCGAAGAAAATATTAAAATATGTTACACACACTTTAGTACACCACTTGTTATAGAAATACCAATCTTTTAGCAGTGTTCACTCTAGGCGTTTTTTAAAGGGCGGTCCGCCCTGCCCGCCCTTTTTTCATTTCGATAGCGCCCTCGTGCCCCTTTTTTAAAAATTTCCGCCCCTCTTACACTTTTCAGTCAAGCACAAGCGTCCTTGCTTCCCTAGCTTTCTTTAAAAAAGGCATCGATTAAAACAAAATTTGTGTGTAAATTGGAATTAAGCAAATTATGACAGTAGAAAAACAAACTCCGTTTTAACTATGCGTGTTGTGCAATCGCGATGATTCCGCGGTAATTTCGAACACGGGGCATTCCACGTATCCTGTTGGTTGTCTGTGCCTGCATATGAAATTCTAAGTTTTTTTTAAAGAGAAGATGGTTTGGGGCAAGGTACAAAATTAGGCATTTTATTACTAAATTTTGGATTCAATTAGCCTTTTCATCAGTTTTGTAAAGGGTCTGATTAGGGTTACTTACAGATCTGGTTTTAGGGAAAACATTAACTTTTCAATCTCAAATTTTGGATTTTAAGTAGTATCTTCATAAAGAGACATCAATTTTGTATGGGTGTCTTTTCTTCGAGATAGGCCCCGAACCGTCAACAATAGTTCAATATGCAGCTCTAGCATAATATCAAACAATAAATCGGTACTTTTTTTTTTGGTCACAGGTTCGATGTGTCAACGGGTGGCCACACCCGCCCCAAACTTTTTTTAAGTGCCCTTTTTGAAAACAAGAAGTGCCTTTTCAAACACGGGGTGCCCTTTTACTTCCAACAGCACCCTGCCCCTTTTTATTTCTAGAGTGAACACTGCTTTTAGTAAGGCTCAATAGAGTAAGACTAACAGGTCACTGTGTGACATGGGACAGGAGGAGGTACAAAAGAATAAAAAATATTAACATAACAAGTGACTGCTAAGTAAAGTCCCCCAAAGAAAATTTTAAGTTTCAAATTATATTAAATACAGTGGTCACTCCTAGACATTTTTCGAAGGGCGGCACATCCTTTTATAACAAAAATAGCCCCTGCCTTTTTATGCACAAATCCCTGTCCTCTTGCCTTCCCCCAAACTTACACAATTCACTCAAGGACAAAATTTAAGAAAATATTTATTCTTGTATTTTTTTTACTTCAGTACTTTGATAATTAAAAAGGAATTTTTTACAGATTTAAACTACTTTTTCTATTGTTACATTGTTTTTTCAATTTTAATTAGTTATCTTCATGTCACTATAGTTGCCGGTTTTATGGAAAATCTGCAATTGAGCACGATAGGTTTTCTTATTTTTGAATGAAAATTTAAGACCTCCTCAGATTTTCTGCATATTAAAAAATATTTTTCGTTTCTGAAGTTTTATTTCAGCTTTACAGTTATTTCAAAATACTGTCCTGCTCTACCCTTCTAAAATAAAAAGTATGCATCAAAATAACTCTAAAAATAACACGCAAAATTTCATGTTAATCAATAATTATATTTGGAAGAACTAATAAAAATAATTACATTTGATGCAATTGTACAAACAAAAGGCATGGGAGAAAACGGGACCTTTTATTAAATTTCTTAACTAGAATGTATGCTTATACATTAAACTTGGTACTATGTTGTGGCTACTCTTTTTTCGGAAATTCATCAAACACATGTAAAAGACTCCTTCCCCGACTAAGGTATTCAAAATTACATATCAAATTTACAAACATTGGTTAATCTGTCTTTCACGGTTGCCCTGATTTTTCGCCAAATCTAGCAACCCGGCGCCAAATGCGATACGGGGAGAAAATGAAGGAATTCTTTGATTGGCAACCAAACCGGTTTTTGTCGCCAAGCAATGTTTTATCGTTGTTAGGGATGAAACGGATATCCGGTATTCGGCTAATTTTTAACTATCCGATATCCGGAAATAAAGTGCCGGATATCCAATTTACCAAACCGGATAAATAAAACATCAAAAAAAAAATTTGTGGCGATCAATTATCTTTGTTCTTGCTTTTAGTATTTTCCTGAAAATTCTACCAATGTATTCACAGTGTGCAGTTTCTCCCTTGAATTTTTCTCGGGCTATTCAATTTAGGTTGGTAAGGAGTGCATTTCACACTCAGACGCGGTGAGTCACAGAGAATAGATAGCAAGGAAAATAGGTCAAATGCTAATTAGCTAATTATCATGTTTTATTTTAAACATGATTATGCAAGTTGTAATTCATCTAAAAGCATATTTTTTGTTGGAATTACTTGAAGTATCTTTCGTAAAGTTATGACCCTCCAAAAAGTTTATAGCATTAAAAGTTTTTTTTTTATATAATTTTTTTACTTCGAAAGTCCTTAAAAACCCACTTTTTCCAAATTTTTAACTTTAAAATTCTATTACATTTTTTTTTTTAACGAATCGTTATGGTATAGGGTCATAACTTCTCACTTAAGTTGAATTAAAAAATAAATTTATCAAAAGTTTAAGCAAACTTGTGTTTTTATGTATGTAATGAAAGGGAATGTGGTAAAAATAGAATTATTCAGAAATTGAGTTTAAAGTGTACAAAACATACGCCCATTGTTAGCAGCACCCTAGAATAACCCTTTGTAAATAGAAAGGTTTTTTGAATGTTTATTCAATCTTGGTATAACCTTAAAGGTAAGGAATTGGGGAATCAATATTCCCCAGTAGAATAAAAAAATATTTTTTAATTTTTGGCTGATTTCCGTGTGTATGAGAAGATATTTTCATAAAAAAAGAAACTGCCGGATATCCGGTAAAATCCAGTTCGGATATCCGATATTCGGTTCGTAATGTGCACCGGATATCCGATATCCGGCAAAACCACTATCCAGTTCATCCCTAATCGTTGTGAATATAGGATTTTTAGAAAAGTCGCCAAGGGCGACCATATAAGACAGATTAACCCTCCACTAGCGACATTTAAAAACAGAGCAGAATAATTATATTGTGAAAATTTAACATATCATAAATTGCAATAAATGGTACTATGTTGAATACATTTTGTTGAGATTTTCTTTAAAAAAATGTCCTCAATATGATTTTTCAGCTTGATAAATAATAATATATTTCATTAACTTGAACTATAATTTTACATATTCTTTAGTTTTACCGAAATGCCTTAATGAATGATACCATATGAAATGCATTACAAATTATGTAAAAGGCTGATTTCTTACTAACCAAACCTCATGAGGTTTGCCATACTATAGTAATTTCCAACTCTGAGTGAATACATAATAATTCTTGCAAATTAAGACGCAAAAGGAACTAAAATCTGAATACAATATTCAACTTTTATTTTTTGTAGCCATTGCAGAAAATGTGGCATTAATGATATGTGGCATTTAAATAAAATATTACAATTTGTAGAGATCTTCCTCGGAATAAGTCCTCGACATTATTTTTAAGATTAATAAATAATAATATGTTTCAATAACTTTAACTACAAAAATCGACTAGTTTCAATAATCAATAAAATTGGTTCAACTACGCTTTAGTTGAGATAAATTAAATTGATCACTCAAAAGACACTATGTGATCAATCAATAATAAAAAGTAAAGTAATCAAATTTATTTTAAAAGTATGCCATTTGTTTAAAACGTTCCTATAGACACTAATAAAAACAAGGTAAACAACGAATAAAAATAAATAACATACCCTCATACTAGTAAACAAGATACTGGAAAGATCTGAAGTTACTTGACTACCCAAAACTTGGAGCTTTTTTCAACGGGGAAAAACACACAGCAATCAAAAGTCCAATTCCCGAAATGAAGTTTTCAATAAAACCCCGGTTGAACTTTGGGGTAGTTTCATAAATTCGATCTTATGAATTCATTAGCCCGGAGCATAATAGGCCTAGCTATAACCAATTGTCATAATTCGGATGCACACAGATCTAAACTACTTTAGCACTAAACAGATGAAACTACATTTTCCTCAAGAAAAAGAGTTATTTTTAGGGCATTTTTTCCAAAATCCTGTTATAGATGATAAAAAAAAGCCTGTTAATGCATAGGGCCGATTGACAATGAAAACTTCAAACTTGACAAAAACAAGTCGCCTCTTCCCTCCCCTCCTGTCTACAACAATTTGACGGTGTTCGTTTTTAGGGTTATAGTATTTGATAAAGTTAACTACGACCATAGTTGCCCCCTGTGTATAGGACCGAGACATATGACATCAGAAGAAGCTTATTTTTTTTCTACATGTTTAAGGTAGGCAATATTTGTTTACAATCGTAATAATTTTAATTTTAATTTTTTGTTAAAAAAATTTTTTCCTACTCGTCCTGTAAATAGTCATACAATTAGTATTTAAGGAATTTCTGAAAAATATTTAATAAGCATTTAAATGAAATATTTGTAATTAAATTATTGAATGTTTTCTCCTTTTCCTTTTTTAACCTTTGAAAATGTTATATACTAAATCCAAATTATAGTTTTGGGTATTAAAAAAAATTCCACTATCGATTTTTCATGTGCATGTTCATCAACAAAAACTCGTGAATGAGAAAAACTGATTTTATCATGTTTACTACAAAAAAGCACATTTCCACTACTTTTAAAGCATATCTAATTGTTATTTAATAAATTATTATAACTGAAAATCATATATTTGGAAAGCTATTATTATATTGTGCGTAAATGTATGATTTTAAACATTATATCTCATATTTAGACAAATACTATTCTGTTTGGGAAAATCTCTATAGGGAAAAACGAATAAAGAGCCTACCGAAATTTTGTTCCTCCTTTTAAAACTAGTGATGTCATAAGAAATTCACTTTGAATTATGTGCTGAAATGAAATGATATGAAAACATTCGTCAAACAAAAACATGATAAACTGACAAGTGTTGCAACCCTGCTAATTATATAGGCTGGGAAAACAAAAACATTATACTGAAAAATTAAAAAGAAGTTTACAAATTAAAATGTTTTACGTTCCAATTAAACAGCAAAAATTTATATTTTAATATTCAATTTATATATTCTGTAAAACTGGTGCAGAAGTGTTTCGGATTTTTGTTGTTTTGATGGTAAGAGATTTTTTTAATTGTACTAATAATTAAGAGAATCTTGAAAAATGTATTTACTCTTAAATTTTGAAAGAAAAAAATTTGTTATTGTGAAAAATATCATTTTGAGCGTATATCAGAACAAATTAATAAACACTGTCGTTTTGCCGGTTTCAACAGAAGGCACTTAGTTTGTAAACAATTTTCACATTTGTTTTAATATAAAAATCGAAAAGCAATGTGTTAACATATTTTTAATGTGACTAAATGCATTTGTAAACATTTTTATTTTTTATTACCTTAAAATTATATTTTCATATTTTATTGGTAGCCCATGTAATTGCAAAAATTAATATGACATTTTCTTTATACTGATTTTGAAAATTATTTTTCACATGTATGTTTTCAAACTTTCTTTTTAATTAAAAAAAACTTTATTTGCGAGATTTGTAATGAAATTTAAGGTTCAATGGATATTTTACAATTACAGTATCTACAGCAGTTATCAAGGGCCGACTTACCAGTCAGGTGCCCAGGGCAAAAGAATATTTTGGGGGCCCCGACGTACCTTAAAAGAAATTTTTTTAATTTATGTATAATGACATGCATCATGAACTTGCTAGAAACATAAAAGTAATTTGGTTGAATAAAATAATTGAAGTTTTGTAAAAAAAAAATTGACAGAAAAATCAGTATCATTAGTTGGTTTTTAACTTTTTTTAAAATTAGGCAAGTGCCTCGAATGCTCTAGGCCGTAAATCAGTCTCTGGCAGTTATAACTGTGGCACTGTAATTAATTTGAAATTTTTCGTGTATCAAAACATAATGACAAGCAGGCAGGTTCAGGATTTCCAAAGGCCAGTTTTTTTCTGATCATGTATAAAATTTTTAAAAGAAACACTTGAAACATGCACATAACAGTTTTTCTACTGCAATGAATATTTTATATTTACAATTAATGACTGCTTTTGAATATCAGAAAAGTGACTGTTTCCTGAATACTTTTTGGAAAATGTCACATCATGATTTTTAGAAGTTTTCAACGCTATTTATTACTGATTAAAATGATTGTCTCATGTGACACCCAATATTCTGATTCGGTTTATGCTTATAAACAATTGTTTAATTTCTGTGTTTAGTAGGCAAATTTCCTGATATTTAGAAAAGTGCCAGTGTTGCCATAAATTCTGCCTATTTTATTAAAAGTTGTGGTTAAAAGTAAAGAAGGAGGTCACTCCGTCAAATAAATTTTTTTTAAACAAAATGGTGTGGAAGATCTATGGTTACTATTGCCAGCACTTGTAATTAGCTGCAAAACATATTGTTCGAAGGGTTTTGATATTGATTTTAATAAATAAAGAAAAGGAAACATCAAATTATGAAACCAACGACAGAAAGATAAAATTAAGATTTTGTGTTTTTCCTACACAGACATTCACTATTTAAATACACCAATTGAGGTAAATGAGAAGTTCTATTGAAAAAGACGAAACTTTTGTGTCTATTTCTGAAAACTTGGGTGATGAGAATTTATTTTGTAAAATTATTTTTATTGTATGGTCAGGTGGAGTAAAGTGGTCAGGTGGGGTAAAGTGGTCATACTCTAATAAATGTTGTAGTTTATCCTCCCTATTTTTTATTTTTATCGTAAAGGTTTTACATATTTTTGTTTTAGTTTTTAGTGAAGAGGAACAATGTTTTTCACACAAAATTATAATATTAGCAACACATTGAATGCCAATAAATAGCCATTTTATTTTTGTACGTTTCAGTACAATCTTTTGATTCTCTAATGAACTTCTCTCCTACATTTTGTTTAATCAAAACCTTAATATATTAGTTATACAGGGGGCTTCAAACATATCTCAAGAACACATTTCCATTGATAGGCAAGTTTTGTTTATTAAATTTTTTTTTTATTGTGTTTTTAGTAACATGGGGTAAAGTGGTCATATGACTAAGTTTAACGTATTCATGGTAACAGTGAGTTTATTTAAGCCTAATATTTAAAGATTGATTATTAAATATTAATTTAGAATAATAAAGCATATATTAATTTATCATAGTTTATAACATAAGATAAAGTAAACAGCATTAGGCTTAACTTTTACATTGCTTGGAATGACTTTATTAAGACCTAATATTCAGTGATTAAAATTTGGATAAACTTGTATAATAAAATAATTTTTATTGTCTTATTTTTTTCCCTTTTTTTTACGTAATAAACATGCCGAGAAAATATGTTAGGAAGATTGTACCAAATTACTCTGATGCTAGTCTACAATTAGTTATGCTGGCAAGGCTAATTAGCTATGCTGGCAAGGCCAGTTAGCTATGCTGGTTAAAAAGGGCATATCCATTTATGCTGTAGCTCAGAAATTACCCGACTTTAAGAAGATGGGTCATTAACAAGTCCAGGCATAATGGTCCTAATGAGAATCATGGCTTCGAAGAAGAATCTTGCATCATTAAAAGCTTCAGATTCATTGCCCATGTTGGGCATTCATTCGATTGTTCTATTATATCAAATTTAATCCAAATGTATCTTAAATATCCTAATAGCAGAAAAAGTCAATTGGTTGATAAGACCACCAAGACCTGATTACCACAGAATTTGTGAAAACTGTCAACAAACAAATTGACCAAACATAACAATGTCCGTACCGAAATTACAGAATTGCCCATTGACTTCACCAGATCAACAAATAGATATTCATCAGAATTCATAACCATCAACATCTGATATATGCAATTTAAATTTTAAAAGTACAAAAGTGTCAAATATGGCTAATACAACAAGTGTATATCCACTAAAGGACTTTAAGCTAATACTGACAACAATATCTCCACCAGTGTCAATTGTAAATAGAATGGCTATACATAACTCTAAAGATGAAAACAGAAGAAACAGTTGCAATTTGTCTACAAAAAACAAACAAGGGATGCCAAAAAAAAGCTAAATAATTTTCTGCAGAAAATTATCAAGTCAACAAATTCTTTTGAGCCAATTTGTGCCCCAGATATACAAATTTGACAAATCATATTTGTGGGATGTTAGTAAAATATTAAGGGAAGAAATCAATTAAACAGTTTATTGGACAAGATTGAGATAGTTATTAATGGGACACTTCATTAAATATCTAGAAAAATCCTAAATTGGTGACTACTACACATTTTCAGAATATAACGACATTGAAAAAACAGAGAGTCGGAAGTTATTAAAATATCTTTTTAAAAAAAACTTTTTACCATAGAGAACACTATAAATTTATAATTTAATAATAATATTATTTAAATTTAAATAATAGTTCACAAATATAGAAGTTGTGTAAAATATTTTTAAGTAATAAAATGGCACTGTTTACTTATAATTTCCTTTTTATGTCATATTTCTTCAATATGACCACTTTACCCCACACACTGACCACTTTACCCCACCCATGGGGTAAAGTGGTCATAAAAACATGACAAAAAAAAGATGTCATTAAAAGGTCTTACTCTCAAAACATATTTTTAAAGTGTATTCTAATGTACTCTAGAACAATGTAATGTAAAATAAAATCCAAAACAATAATATTTTTTCGAAAATTTCTCATTTATATTCTTGCAAAGTTAAAAATGCCTGTTTTTATGACCACTTTCCCCCACCTGACCTCATATCTACATATGTAACTGACTACCCATTTCCCCCCTCCTGTGGGAAAAAGAATATAAAAAAAAATGAGAAATTAACAATTTAAAATTATTAACATAATCAAAGATGAAGTCAAGGAACCCATTATGTAAATACAACACAGTTTCATATTAATAACCTTTTAAAAGTGAAAAATTAGCACTTTTCCTGCCCATTTTACCCCACCTAGCCCTATTCACCAATAAAAATTTCTCTATATAAAATGAATTTGATTCACCCATTTCCTTCGAAAGTAGAATCACCATTCATCTTGAATTGAGATCCAATGGCATAGAAATTAATATGTAAGCGTTTGGATCTCAATCCATGATTGAAGGTTTGTCTTAACTAATGGAGGAATGTATTCACCAATAAAAAATTAAATTTGAATGAATCATTAATCTCCAAAACAGATTAATATTGTTAGTGTAAAGAGTGAGAAAGTCTACTGTAATGTTGCAATGACGATGATATACTTGATGCCCTGCTTCTTAATATTAAAACTTACTAAGTTTTTAAACTTAGCTCTCTTAGATGACAAAAGAGATAATCTGTTAGGTAGTTGGTGTTAAATACAGGACTGTAGTTTATATGAGAAGAAGCTAAAGAAAAAATAACATTATTTTTAAAATATTAAGCATGATGTTCCTTTTATTAAATACAAACTTATTATTTTTTCACCTTATTAGAGGACATGGAGAGAAAAAAGGTAAAATGATATATATATATTGATCTCAATAAATTCATTCTTAATTCTTTCAGTCATTCTTAGTACAATGGATTTTGACTTCAAAGTGCGGACAGCCAACGAGCGTACAAAGGTAGAAGACCTGTTTGAGTACGAAGGCTGCAAGGTTGGCAGAGGAACGTACGGGCATGTCTACAAAGCCAGAAGGAAAGACGGGTAACTTTTGACCTGACTTTATTTTTGTTGGACTTTTCTCATAACATATTTTAATTACATGTTTTTTAGAAAAAATAATTTTAATTGAAAGGCTAATAATGTAATTTTATATCAAATAAATAAATTATTTGTTGACGTTCCTTTGGAACATGTTCATTTATATCAAGGTTTTATTTTATGGCAAATTTGCATATTGCTGCAAAAGTAATACTAAAAGATACCAAAATCTTAAAAATTACATGTAGCTTTTAAATTGTAAAAATGAGACAATTGTATTTTTTCACTCTTGATATGTTTAAGTGTATAATCTATGACATAAGGAATTTTTTAATAAATTGATTTGTATAAATTAAAATGTTTGTATCTTTTAAATCTAAAGCTCATAGTGGCTATTTGGATGTAGAATGACTGGTGAGAACCTTGCTTTAATATATCGTGTGAAGTGCTTTACTTAATGTATTTACTAAATTATGTTTTTAGGCACATTTGATTTTTTTAAATAAATGTAATTGAATTTGTGAGATTAGAAAGGAAAAGATTCAACTTTTTGGTCAAAATAATCTGCAATAGTCAGTTTGTACCCCTTACCCATAGGTGGATAAAAGAAAGATTCAATTGGTGTTTATGCCACTGCAGGACATTGAAGTTTCAAGTTAGTTGTAAAAAGAAAACATTCGATGAATCTTTCCCTTCTTCAACTCGAGTGTGAAGATAGTCTTATTGATACTCCCATTGTACACCTCATTGAGCTCCTACAGTGTACACCTACGTCGAACACCTCATTGAGTTTAAAAGGGAAATTATTCCTTCAACTTTGAATGCACTCAGATTTCAAAATATTAATATTATTAAGGATTCAATGTTACATTCTGTATGCTCAATTTCTCCTTTAAAAAAAAAAAAAAAATTGTAAGTTTTTATATTTGACTGGTATTTCAGACAATTTTTTTTTCTGAAAGTTACTGTAAGTGGAATCTTTTCCTTTTTAATCTCACTCAATTCAATACATGTTTTTTTTATGATTTAGTTCTAAAGAGCATAAACAATAAATTAACATTGTCAATGTGTTATCATGTGTCTAAAAAGCACACACACACAAAATTAAAAACATTTTCAAACTTCCGGAATTTTTTTTATTGAAATGTATAATTGTCGTCTAACATTTGTTTCTCTGCAAAAATGTAATTAGAAAATATGTACAAAAAAATTCTTTTTGTTATATATTAAAAGTATTTTAGATAAATTTTAGATTATTTGAAAGGCATTTTTTTCAGATTTGCAACGTAACCAGGAAATCAGGGAATTATCATTGAATTTTTTAATTCTGGAAATTTTGGAGAAAATTGCAAAATGTTACAAATAATCATGGAATTTTTCATATTTGGATCACTAAAATGACAATTATTACATATTTTCCTTTATTTGTTGATACAAAGGTAAACCACTGCTGGAGGGAGAAACGAAAGCAAGGCATGTTTAATAAAAATGTGCATGGTTAATGAATTTATTGAATATTGGAATATGAAAATTATCTGCAAAAGAAATAATTTAAGAAAACTTGCTTAAAACCACCGATTTCGGATGAAGGAACGAATGTTGTTCAAGCTATACAGAAGAGATAATTCTATAAAAATTTCACTGCTTTTTTGCATTATCTTCTTCCAGAGAACATGTTTAATTACTATTAATGCCTGTTGCACTTGTATAATTGTGTTGTATTCATAAATTATTATTTTAACTGAATATAAGTATTGCTCAAAATGTTTCCTTTATAATGCAATATATTCTTTGTATTATTGTAGTATGGATACTTTGTTTCTATACAAAGCGTGTATTGCAACATTTCTTAAATTTAAAATCAGAAGTTTTTGTGACACTATCATGGAAATCAGGGAACTTTTTTCCCAGGATTTTGTTGCCACCCTGTTTTTGATATTTTTTTCTACAACAATTAATTGAATTTCATAAGCACCCTTGCAGGTTTAATAATTTTTCACATATTAATGTCTGGAAGGTTACAATTTATTCATATTACTAGTATATTGCAATTTTATCTTTCATAACATTAAATATTTCTTCTTTTTAGGTGAAAAACGAGCAATATTTTTTTTCTATTAAATGATGGCTCGATTAGTGCATACAAGTATCTTATTTACATTAGTTAAATAATTTTTATTGTATAAAGCTAACTAGTATATTAAAAAAAAGTTTCATATTTGCCTTCTTTTACTGCTCTAGGTCTGATCCCAAAGACTATGCTTTAAAGCAGATTGAAGGCACCGGCATTTCCATGTCTGCTTGTCGAGAAATAGCAGTGAGTACCCTTGTGCAAAACACATTTATTTTAAAAAAATTTATTAAATGTATTGGTCTTTCATTTAATACATCGCATACTTTTTTTGCGGGGGGAGGGGGGAGGTGCTTATAATGCATAACGTACAGTGACATGGGGTAGGGGGACTTCAAGGGTTGTGTGACACACCAAAACCTTGTAATATCGGCAGACCTTAAAAAAATCAGTTCCATTAAAAAAAATTAAACATTTTTAAGAAATTATTAAATACATCTAAATATTTTTTTAAGCACTGAGTAAATAAAATAATACAAATAAACAAGTGATGGAGTTAAAATTTCTATTAAGTAGTGCACTACAGGAATAAAAACAAGCAATAGTTTGGTTGCATTCAAGTTACAAAAAGTGGATCAAAAATAGCAAATATGCAATTTTTAAAAAGCAGGATTTTTTTTTTTGAGTCGCTATTCTTTTAAGTTTTAAACAAAATTTTGATATGGTTAAAAGTATTATTTTTTTTATGGTCCATGGTTTTGGTTATGTATCTGGGGCTTGGGACAAGAAGGACCAATGTCTCATTGACTTAACACAGGACATTGGTCCATCTTGTTCTAGGACAGCATTTCTCCACCTGTGGTATTTGGTGGGCTGGTCGTGGGTATACGAAAGTAATAATAGTAATGGCGGAAAAAAACCAAAATAAAAATAATGAATGTAATAAGTAAGATCAAAACTAACAGCCTGAAGTGTCATTGATTTGAGTCGTTTGAATAATTTGCCAGCTAACCTAAGAACATTACTGCCTAACCAAAACAAACTTTATTTTTGCATAGAGAGAAGGGCTATGAGAGAAAGGGGGTACTCATACGAGGTGTGGCTAGAAAAAAACCGAACTGATGCTATAAAAAAATTTTATTTTCCATTATTTACAATTTGATGTTATCTCCTTCAATGTACTCTCCTCCTCGGTCTACACACCGCTCCATACGAATTTTCCACTGTTCATAGCAATGCTGCAGATCATTTTCGGTAAGTCCATACATTACTTCCGTCGCTTTTTCTTTTACTGCTTCAACACTCTCAAATCTAGTTCCTTTCAAAGCTGACTTGACTTTAGGGAAAAGAAAAAAATCACAGGGGGCCAAATCAGGTGAGTAGGGTGGATGGTCTAAGATGGGAATGTTGTGATTGGCTAAAAACGTCTTCACTAACAACGCAACGCTTTGTGCATGTTGAAACTTTCATGAAGAATCTGCCTAACACTTTCCTTGTCAATTCCTGTCAACTCAGACATTGCTCTGATTGTTAAACGGCGATCTTCTCGAACAAGTTTACCGATTTTTTCAATGTTTGCATCAGTTTTTGCTGACAATGGTCTGCCAGTGCGAGCGTCATCACTTGTGTCTTCGCGGCCATCTTTAAATCGTTTAAACCACTCAAACACTTGTGTTCGCGATAAACAATCATCGCCGTACACTTGTTGCAACATTACAAACGTTTCACTTGCAGATTTTCCAAGTTTGAAAAGAAATTTGATGTTAACACGCTGTTCTTTCTGTACACTCAACATTTTTCCGACGCACAGACAAAACGTCAACTACTTAGAACAGACGCCACGGGCAGACTGAGTGCAGGAGGCAGATAAAACTCGAGCAGTAGGCGGAGCAAGAGTCACGTGACAGGCCAGGCGACTTTCAGCCTTATTGCATTCGTTTTATTGTTTCACCTGTGCTAGTTCGGTTTTTTTCTAGCCACACCTCGTAAATGAAAAAATTTTCAAGGGGTATGCAAAAGAAAAAAGGTTTAGTAACTGTTCTATGCCACAGATATATGCTTATAACTTTTTTCCTGCATTTTTAATTTGGTAGTTTTATTTTTAAATTACATAATTATGTATACTAGTTAAACCTATTGAATGTAATCAATTTAAAATACAAGTCAAAAGAAATTATTTTAGGTAAGACTGTAAATTTCAAACTTGACTCAATCTTTAAACATATTTAAAAACATGGCATCTAAAGGCTTAGAAATTAAATCCGTGGGTAAATGAAATTATAAAACGGTTACATTGGAATTTAAGCTTCTGGATTAAACTTTCACTGACTAAAACTTTATTGTTAATCAAGAAAAATACATTTTTTGTCATAAACTAACAATTATACCCATTCTTGTTAGCGATACATTGCAAAATAATTAAGCCTATTAAACTCTTGATTTTCATGAACTGTATCATCTGTAAAAAAAAAGTTATAGATTATAAGAAGGCTCTTGCCTCAAAAGTGGCATAACTCAAAAAAGTAATTTTTTTTTTTTTTAGTTATTTCAAATAATGTATTCCAGAAACACTTATTAATCCAAAAGTTTATTATTTTACATTTTGAAATGTGACTGTAGAGTGCAGTTATGTCACTCTTAATTGTTGTCTGAGTAATTGTCTTTTCTGAGTGTTGTCTGTTTGGTATTTTCTGAAAACAATTATTGAGTTGTGTCACTTTTGAAGCAAGAGTGTGATATGTACACACAAAAGAAAGTTATATACGTACAAATTAAAAAAAATTTGCCAAAGAATGTAAAGTTGCAGTACTCTGTTCTTTTCTAACAAAATAAAGTGGAAAACCTTCTAAACAACTATTTTTAGCTTATCGAATTTCATTCGCAAATGCTGTGATTAAAGAAAACCAAGTCTGACTTTTATGTCATCTTGGAAAAATACCTCATTGTCGAAAAGAAGTATAATTTTGCCTTTGTCAAAATCACATATTTGTTTCATCAGTTTCCGAGACAAGAGTAATCAAACACACACCTTCAACTTCTACAGTGCCACGGAGTCCATATGTTCCGTCTGAAAATGTTGTATATCAACCAGCACCGGACCTTCCACGATCACGTCTAAGACGAACGATTCGGAAGCCAGAGAGATACAGGGACTTTGTGCCACATTAACTGGGAGAAAGTAGAGTTGTGATTTCACAATTGTGGAACTCGCGCATTGCATGCGCAAACAGCGACACGCATCTTCGATTATGCAATTCATCTTCGGCAGTATAAATATTGCTGATCTTGGTTCACTGGCAGCTTTGAGTTCATATTATGTTTACTTGTTCCGGAATAAATGTTATTACATGTCGTGTGTTTCTGTGACCACTCTATTAAAGGCCACTATGTAACAATGTGCTTCATCAGTTTCCGAGACAAGAGTAATCAAACACACACCTTGTAATTTTATTAGTATGAATGATACTTGAACGCTTCAATTTCATTTTTAATGTAATATTAGTGTTATAATTATTTTTTACATGCTCTGCATCGGGGTGTAGTGGAGCCCGTATGGCGAACCAGTACTTTTACAAGGTTTTTTTTTGGTGTACTGGAACTTTATAGCCAGCATTATTAATTTATATTTTATAAATCAACTTCTATCCAGAAAAAGTTACTTTCTGATATATTCAATTTTAAAGCTCGATTATCGGATGTCAATTTAATGATAACTCGCGTATAAAATTTTCACTTCGGATGTAAAAAAAAATTTTGCGGCATTATGTAAAATATTGTAAATTTATATTACAATTTTAAGAAATCCCAAACTTCCTCTTGTTTATAACTGGGTAACATGACTATGCACTTTTCATATATAGACGCCATGCTCGACAACCATGGCACTGGATTGGTTGGTTTCTCTCCAAGACAATGGATCCCACAGGCCGTATGCAGATGAAAGAAAAGCAAGAACATGTTTCCACCTTATAGGTTTACCTTCAGGAAGCTTCCATATGGGGGGGGGGGGTATTTTATCACTACAACCCTGTTCTGCATTTGAACTTGAGATTTACCTCTCTTGCAGCTCCTGCGTGAACTGAAGCACCCGAACGTGATCAGCCTCCAGAGGGTCTTCCTCTCGCACACGGACCGAAAAGTCTGGCTTCTATTTGACTACGCTGAACACGACCTCTGGGTGAGTATACACAGGATTACAAATGTTATTCTAGAAATGGAAAAGGCTCTAAATAGAGAATTTTTCTAAAGGTAAAAGGAAAATACGCTTGGTAAGACGTAGCACAGTGATTTTGGCGAGTCACTCGGAATCGAACTCGGTAGGTTGTGCATGCTACGCCGATATTTTACCAATCAAACTAAAGTAATTACTCAGTTCGAAGTGGGAGTATTGAGTATATGAAGTAACCACTACAAAGGTGTGAAAAAATTAAACCGTTAAAACAGCTAGAATGAACACTGATTCATGGAAGCCAGTTATTTTTTCCCTGTTCTGGGAGGCTGAGAGACAGGATCAAGAGTAGAGGGGAGTTCTCAGAAGACCAAACGATTTTTTATGTGTTAAGGGGATGGTGCACTTCTTGTCATGCAAATTTCCACATGTTTGTCATTGTGTGGAAAGTAAGCTGATTGATGGTAGCTTGACCTTGTACTTTAAAATGCTGTAATTCTTAACTTTTTAACAATGGCATCGGCTACTCAAGTTGAAAATTATCTGTTCTTCTCTGGATGCCATAAAAATTTCCAGATCTGGAACACTATTCCAGCTTTTGTTTGTTTATCGGAAATCAATGAAATTGATTAGTTTAAAAAAATTTGCATTGATAGAAGACATATCCACCAATATCCAATGTGTGGGATATAACAATTCCTTATTTTCTTATGTAAAATTTGAAATAGCTTTTCTTGCCTTTCCAGCACATCATCAAGTTTCACCGAGCAGCGAAAGCCAATAAGAAGCCAGTGATGGTGCCAAAGGGGATGGTGAAATCACTGTTGTACCAAATCCTGGATGGGATCCATTATCTACATTCCAATTGGGTGTTACATAGAGATTTAGTGAGTCATATGTGTGTGTTATTCTTTTTGTGTCTGTGTGTGTTTTTTAATTGCACTAATTTTTCATGGTAATTATTGTATAGTTATTTTCTTTAAATTAGAAAGTTATTGTTTTGCACAAAAAAAATATTGTACAGATTTAATCAATATGCTGCTTTGAGCAATATTTTGTAGAAACAAATTTCAAAACTCGAAATTCGATTTTTCTAAAAATATTTAAAACCATAACATATATGTAGCAGAGATTTCTCTTTGATAACAAAATAGAGGCTAATTAGTCCATTGCAATTAGACCGAAAAAGGGCAAATAGGAGAAAAAATTGCAATAGTTTTTAAACTCTGGTCAAATACTCGTTTGACCTCCAGGAAATAATAAAACATTTATTTGGTTCACTTTAATAAAAAAAATAATATAATATACAGGTATATTATTGTAATATATTTTTTTACAGGAAAACTATGCCAGGTACAAGCTCAAATCTAAATAAATAATTTATAAAAAACTTAAATACTTATATTTAAAAAAAAAATTGTAATTATAACTTGTTTTATAAGCGAGATATAATGTTTTTTCGAAATATCGAGGGGGGGGGGAGGGTTAAGGGGGCTAGGGGGGAAAGCTCCCCCCTCAACGAGGGAAACTCTTCGGTTCTCAATTCCTGGAGGTCAAACGAGTATTTGACCAAAGTTTAAAAACTATTGTAATTTTTTCTCCTATTTTACCTAATTGCAATGGACTAAATCCTTAGGACTTTGCTATATACCGTACAAGCTACTGTCGACTGCAGTTTCTGACTTGCATAAAAGAAGAGGAGCATGTTAGAAATATTGCTATCATTTATTGATTCAAAGAATGTAATAAGGAAAGTACATATTTTTGAAAATGGGATGTTTTACTTTATAACTATTTTTAGTTAAAAAATTGATAAGAAATTTATATGTTTAAGATTTTTTTTTTTTTTTTTAATTTAAGATTGAAATTTGCATGTTTAAGATCTAAAATGTAACAGTTAAATCCCTTTTGCAAGACCCCATACTATAGTGACCCAGAACGTCTCAGTAAATCCCAATCCTTTGATAAGTATCTATGTAAGTATTGTCCTGTGTAGATTGTTATATTGAGGGTCTATTGTAGTTCTCCTGTGCAGGAAAAACTTAAACAATTTTCTAATATGAGGTATTTAAAGACTTAAAATATATATCTATATCTTATATATATTATACTTATCTATATCTTAAAATATATACATAGTCCTGAATACTAGGAGGTTTAAGCACTGAGATAATTATTAAGGATTTCTTTTTCTTCTATTCTTTGTTTTCTTCAATTGTTACCAAACTCTTTATTATTTTTTAATTTGTTATCCTTTCTCTCCCCTTTAGAAACCTGCCAATATTTTAGTGATGGGAGAGGGACCAGAGAGGGGAAGAGTTAAAATAGGTAGGTATTTTGTCTAAATATACCTAGTTTGCGAAAAGTGAGAGATTCTCTTAATATAATTTTTATATGCAGTGACATTTGTTTTTTCTGCTTTAAATTTAGGATAGTTCAGTTGAATAATATGGGAGTTCTCCTCTTATTGTGGTCTTAATATCCAATTGAATATAAAGATTTATACAGATTTAAAAAAAAAATGTTAGTTGTAAAACCTTAAAAAACCATTTTTAAAAATATAAAGGAAGACATTTTTTTTTTTAGAAGTGCACTTTACTATTTATTTTTCTTATTGTTGATTTCTAAGAAAATTCATAGAAAAATTCTATATTTTGTTTCTGGGTGAATGTTTCCTTTGAGAAATATGCTACACGCTCTTTCTACATTTATGTGACGAGTTTGAAATAAAATAATTTTCAGAAATAAAAAGTCCATGTGTTGTTACCGATCTAAAATTAAGTTTTCTATTGCAGCGGACATGGGCTTTGCTCGCCTGTTCAATTCGCCTTTGAAGCCTCTAGCTGATTTGGATCCAGTGGTTGTAACATTTTGGTACAGGGCCCCAGAGCTTCTACTGGGGGCCAGGCACTACACAAAGGCCATAGGTACTGCTGTTCCATTTAATTATGTTTTGCCTTATTTTTACTGAGCATACTCAAGAAACTTTTATTGATGACAGTTAAAGAATTGTATTAAATAGAGTGCAAAAAATATAATTTTGCATGATCATAAATAACTCTTAATATTTGGCTATAATTTAATAAGTAATTTAAATTTTGTGGAATTTAAAAGATCAAATTGTAACTAATTTTTCTGGTATATTTGCATTTATATTCTAATAGGAGTTTATTAAGTTCTAATTAAGTACACATAAAACCTTTATGAAACTGTTATACAATTTAATTCAATAATACATTTATTATGCCATATTTTCAATTCTGAGAGACTATTTTTTACGAGAGATGAAGGTGTGCCTATTTTACTGAACTTACAAAATCACGCCCTGTATATGGCCAAACAAAATATTTTGTTTGTTTGTAGAATAGGCAGTATATCGAATATTAACTATATATTTGGTGCATCAGTAGAAGAATGTACTTGATTCCCCACCCCATTCTAAATTACCATGCAATAACTGAATGTCCCTCTAAGAGAATGGGACACATTTTCAATTCTGAGACTATTTTTACGAGAGATGATTCAATTCCTATACTTTTTTTTTAATTTAGCACCACATTTCACTATAATTATTTTTACATATGCGTGCAAAGCATATTAATGTATTCACATGGTCATGGATGTCCTAGCTCTCGTCAAAAGGAGCTGTTAAAGCTCCATCGCTCTGGTATTCGTAGGGCTATTGGTTTACTAACTGGGCATTGTACTCTCAGAAGGCATCTAACTATTATGAGGGTTAAGGATGACCCTTTGTGTAGAGGATGTAGGAATAATGAAGAAACTGTTGTACATATTCTCTGTGAATGTGACTTCTTCTCCGCCCATAGATTCGAGCACTTGGGACGTCACTTACTTGAGCCTTGGGAGCTCCAGGATATTCCTGTTAGATCATTGCTGAATTTTGCTTCAGCTACGGATCTCTTTTCTTAAGTGATCAAAGATTGATTCCAGGGGAAAGTACAATAGACCTCCGGTCGCAGTGCTTGCTCCAATTTGGAGCCCCCATCCTTAAGTCATAAGTCATTCACATGGTCAAACATTTTTTTACAAAAAAAAATACTTTTTTTATTTTTGCTTAAATATTTTCTGAAAACTATAATTTTGCATATTTATAAACAAAAGAATGTATTCAACAAACTGTCTATACAGATTTTTGATATCAAAAGAATATTTTTGAAAAAAATTCACTAATTTTACTGGGCAATCTATTTTTTACAAAATAGTAAAAAAGATATATCTATATATCACCTAAGACAAATTACCTAACCTAAAGACAAATTAAAGTAATATGTTTGAAAACACATTGTAGTAAATTTTGAGTAGTTTCTTCAAATAGATCTGGCATAGTTTCCACACTAAACATCATCTGGATGGTAAATCAATTGGATTCACCTCACCAGGTAAATTATGCAATCAAGAAAAACTAGTGAGTTTTCTAATTGCTTCTAACAAAAGTGGACCATTTTTCTTCTCTTTAAATCCATGTGATTACTGTTGTTGAGTCACTCCAGCAGTATCATCTTAAATCCTTCCAACCCAGTGCATCAATCACAGAATTAATCACTCAAGCTCCCATCAAAGCGACCATTAGCACCAATCATAGAATAGTCCCACCTTTGAGTGGTGCAATGTGTGATTTTGACACAAGCATACTTAATTTTGTACTATATTCATTTTCAATTCTCAAGAAAACTACAGCAGCAAAATCATCCTTACTTGCATCACAAAAACAATGTATTTTTCAAGTTTTCAGAAGCGATATTAATCCACCTGGTAATACGTATATCTTCTAAAAACTTCAGATCATCAAACCATTATACAAACTGTTACCATAAGTCACCCGTGATTTTCTTCATCCCAACTTATACCTTTCTTCCACATTTCTTGTAGCAATGTTTTCAGGCAAAGCATAACTTGTGATATATAGTCAATGGAATCATACACTCGATTTGACAGTTTCCGAATAATCCTAGGATTGGGGTTTCTGCATTACACATACTTTATCGATTTCTACAAAGTTTTCCTTTGCTCTGAGATTAAAACCACCTTTATCCATGCCTTCAGTGGATTTAAAAATGAAATGTTTCAACTTTTTTCAGTTATCCAAACTGGTAACTACATTATCCACATAAAAACTCTTTAGTAATTTAATTTTGAAATCAGAATCCAAATCTTCACAATTGTTTACATGATGGTTGTTTATGACCCCTCCCAGAAAAAATTGACTGCATTTCACGCCGAATAAACTCTAATATGGCGAAGTACTTAGAGTTTCCTAACTTCCACATTCTCCCATCAGATAAATCTTAGAAAATCTTCATGTTCTTTGCAGACACTAATTTGATGAAAAGCTTTCCTAATATTCAATGTCACCAATCTTCCTCTCTCTGAGTCGCAACAAAATGTCCAGAATTAGCTTAATAAGATTAGGACCACATTCTAAGCACTGATTCATAGAAAGGTTATTCTGCTTCCTTGCTGATACATCAAATAAAGGACAAATGGATGTAGTACTGCTTTCCTTTATCACTTGTCGATGTAGCAGGTAATGGCCATAAGGTTTCAATTCATCTTCAGGAATTACTTCAATGATACCCTAATTTCCCCTACTTCAATGATAAGTTGGCGAAAATTCCTCTTTGCTTTGTAGGGATATAATTAACATCAATAACTGTAGAACGTAAACTTCAACTGACAGATCTTCTCTTCTAACTCAAGCTTTTGCATAGTTGATGCTAATTGGAGGGAAACCCTCTACAACTTCTCTTGCTCTAGTACCAGACACTGTGGCTTGTCAGCAACGAACAGTTTAGTGTCAATTGGATTTTGTCCTTGGGCAAGGGTTCTCGCAAATTCTAATTCATGATCCAACTTTGCCTTTCCTAAATTATATTTTCTGTCTTGTTCTTCTTTATCTTTAATGCGCTCTTGTTGATTTTTTTCTTTCAGTCTTTCTTGTTCTTGGACTTCTTTAATCCATTCTTTTTTTTCCAGCTATTTTCCTTTCTGATATAGCCACTTGAATAAGAACTTTCACAAACTCATGATCTTTTTCATATGCCTTACTTTCTAATATAAGATTGTTTGTATCCATTATCTTAGCATTAGTTGGCACATCTTCACATATTCCGTCTGCAAAAAACTTCAAATCTTCTTTCTTGAAGCCTTTAACTTCTTTAAACATATTTAATCTAAACACAATTGTCCTATCATGGACGCCATAATTGACAATCACGAAATCTTAAACTTTTAATATTATAAACTACCTTTGGAATTTACAATAATCAAAAACTGTAGAATTCCTTAATAAATTAAAACTCATTTACTAATAAAATAAAATGGATGTTTATGAAGAAATAAGAAGCTTTAACTTTATTCAAACCAACCGACATTTTTCAAAAATCAGATATTCAAATCTATACAGTGTTTCCACTTATCAAAATCAACAAAACAATACTTCATGTAGCAGTGTCGTTAACACACAATAACAATACTAATCATACTTCAAATATATATGATTCAATGTAATTAGATTTCTAATTTAGTGCTAGAGAAGAAGAATATGAGAAAGAGCTTCACATCCAATTTCTCTTGTAGACATTTGGGCTATAGGGTGCATATTTGCCGAACTGCTGACTTCGGAGCCCATTTTCCATTGTCGCCAAGAGGACATCAAGACAAGCAATCCATATCATCGTGACCAGTTGGACAGGATATTCAATGTCATGGGATTTCCACAAGGTGAGAGACAACCATTTATGCTAGCGGGTTTTCTTAGTTCCTGTGTATTGGGAAAATAATTTTTGTGACATGTTTCTTGCTTTTATACTTAAGCTGTAGTTGCATTTTTCCAAAACAAAAATATTGTATAGAATATAGAAAAGTAATAAAATAATTTAATTTTAAATAATAAAGTTTTTAGATTTTCATATAATTTTTTACATAATTTAAACAGCTAAATTTATTTTAGGATTTAAACTTAAAGTGTAAAAGGTTTTTATAATTCAGCTCGCATTGTTTTGCTTGTGTAGTATTTAAAACTTTACTAAGATTTATTCTAAACTCTTGATTGTACTAATTGCAATGTTAATGTAGAATGTATTTTGTGATAGTTTTGTTTTATTCCAATTTAATGTGATATTTTTCAACTTCTATTTCTTTTTAAAGAGAAAGACTGGGAAGATATTAAGAAAATGCCAGAACATGCCACTTTGATCAAAGATTTTAAGCGATCTAAGTAGGTAAAATAAATTCATTTTTCCATACAATTAGTTTTAAAGTTTTGTTGCAATATTTGGTTATTTTTACTCTAACATCAATGTTGAAAAATCATCATTAATTTTTTTAAAAAACTTAATTGATTAGGGATATTAGAAACTTCTTGATTTTCATGCATTAAGCACAGGTGATATCGGTTCTTATTAAATACTACTTTATTTTATATTTCCAAGGGAACCAAAAGATTAACACTCTTTCTCCCATGTAAGCTATATTTATATTTTAACTTATAGCAAATAAGTTTTTAAAAAACTGACATCTAAATTAATTCATATTTTAATAGATTCATGTGCAAATTGCTGCTTGAGCGATTTTCTTTTAGTTTGCTGACTTTCAAGTTTGATCGAAATTAGGTAGTCATAAATCTGAGAAATAATTTGCATGCATTTTGCTTTAAATATAGATCTTTCTTCAGATTTCGTTATGGAGGTTTCAAAAGTTTCCTCAACGTAAAAGTTGAAATTATTTTGTAGTGTGAAATCTATCTTTTAAAAAAGGATTAATTAAATGAAAGGAGAACGAGACTATTAATCGTTGTTTAATTTAGTATTTACCTGGCGTGATCGCATAGTTTTAAACAACAACAAAACAAAAGGAGAAATAAAACCAAGTCTAAAATTTGAGTGACCAAAGGGAAACAATTTATTTAAATAAACACGAAAAAAAGGGAAGGTAACACTTAATAAAACCTTACAATGCCAAACTAGTAAGAACAAAAAGAAATTAAAGGGGGAGGGTAACTTAAAACTAACTATAACACTTCGTCGAGAGAGATGTGACAGGGAGTCAAGGCGACACAATATGAGCACAAAAAGAACATGACCACGTCGTTACTGCCATGAAAGAAATGAAAATGTCCAAATGAGAGGTGGACGAAAAGGTGGGTACTTAGGTGATAGGCACATCCTTCGACGGAGTCATCTCAGATGTCACAGATAGAGGTGGTCTCTACCTCAAGGCGTCGGCCGAGGGTTATCGTCCAGCAGAAAGAGGTGGTTGGTGGATGGGATCTTCTCTGGGCGAGGATCACTGGCCTGATGGGTGACGAAGGAGACATCCAGGGGTTGACATCGGAGGCAACCGCAGAGGACTGGGTCGTCCTTCTGGGAGCGACATCGATGGGTGGCAGCGATTATAGCATTTTAATCCTGAAACATCTACTTTGATGGGTGGCTCTCGTACATTGGCAGGTTTTGAAAATGTGGCTCTAGGCCAGCGATCGTGAAAGGAGCAGCTCCACTCAAGTGCTTCTTGAACCTCCGAGATTCAGTCAAAAGTTTTTTGTCCAGTCATGTCTAGTCAAAAGCCATCTCGAACAGAATAGTCTCGAAGTCCCATAACAACAGCTCGCTTTAGTATATATCGCCAAAAACCTCGTTGCCAGATCTCTCCAAACAAGCACCTCAATTTACCTCACAGCTAATCACCTAATTTAAAAATACAACACCGGTTACATTTAAACTGCTATCCACTCCTCTGTTGTTACAAACCAGTGAGTAATGCAAACTCATACGATACAGGGGGGTTGTCTCCAGGCAGGGGTTATCACTCTATTTACAGTTGAAAAAGTCTTAAGGGGTTATGAAAAAGGAGGAAATCTTAGTTTGGACTTATGGAATTAAAAGTGAATGTTCCCAGGTACAAAAGTTTGACAATTAAATAAGGATAAATTATTATTACATGTAGGGGAGTCTGTACTAAGTTAAATATAAAAAGAAATCAAATTAAAACAATTATGGTTTTAACCATAACAGTAGAAAACAGTTAAATTTTTGCTTTAAGTAGAATCAAAGACTTTTATGTGCTAATTTTTCTTTTCTAGTACTGTCTTACAAAAGAGTCCAATTGCGCATTACTAGACAAGATATTTGCTTGTACCAAACTAATTATTTGCAAATTAATTTTCTTTGTGTTTTCTATTGATTATGTTTACCATTTCAGTTATGTTTCTTTTTCCAGCTATTCTAATTGTTCCCTCATCAAGTACATGGAGAAGCATAAAGTGAAGCCAGACAGTAAAGCTTTCATGTTAGTAAGTGATGTTTCCTCTTTAAAAGTTGAAAATATTTTGTAGTAATGACATTTGTTAACTTGACATTTTTGTGCACCCATACAATATGTAGATTTTATGTTTTGAAGGTCTTGTTGTTGTATCTGTCATGATTATATTTTTCAAAATTTAAGCTAGTAAGCAAAAATTAAGCTAATCAAAATCAAAAACTAGTATCTTAAAGTTTTTGTTTTTTGAGATTTTCCGAGAAATGAATTCAGCATTATAGAAAAGCTTCCAATATAACAGCTAATATTACCGGAATCTTTACAACGTTTAAAAACATGCATTCTACAAAAAATTTAATTTTGTACAGTTTTGAAGGGATGTTTTAAAGCAACATTCTAAAAAAGAATAAAGGTATTTTTTTCAATAAAAAATATTAAAAATAAAAACTATGTATATTCATAGAGATTTCAATTTTTTAAACATTGTTATTTATTTTTTTACATATGTTCCAACAAAAGTTGGGTAATTATGTTATCTAGTATAGTAGTTTCTAAACCAAAAGGTCACTTTTGACAAATTTATGTCTAGGAAGTTTTAGTAAATATGCTATTGTTGACTCTATGATTCAGAAGGTCGAGTTTAAAGGTGATGAATAATTTTATGAATGCTATAGTATTTAGAGAATAAATAATATTTAATGATGCAATTATAAAAGTTAAAAATATACATTTAAAGGTTAAATTAATGGTATTGCAATTACGTGAGGAGCACGCAAGATGTGCATGTTTTAACTATGGCTGTCTGGCTGGGAATGAGTTCCTTTGAGACTATGTTGTTCACATGATTTGGCCACCCCCTGCATGGGCCTCATGTGCTGGAGCTATGTCATTGGCTCTTTTGTAAACACTGAAGTGGAAACTCTTTCTGGGAATTACTTGAAAGATAAAGAAAGGTGAACAAACTGCATGTCGCTGCATAATTCCCTTACCAGAAGTTGCAAACTTCGTGACAAATAGAGCAGCGACTGCAGTTTCATATCTCCCGAGTGCTGACATGCATCAGATGTGGTACTTCTCTGAGTCTAACTCGAAATATCAGGTTTTTTTTAATTTTCGGAACCAGAAATTAAAAAAAAAAACTTTTTAACTAAAAATGTCGCCAAAATTTCAATTTTAATCACATTTTCTGAAGTTTAAATATTTGCAAAAATGTATGCTAAGAATTTTGCGCATTTGTTGCTTATTCACTTGTGTAAATATGCATGAGGCAAGGGGAGAAAGATGCGAATGGAAGGTTTTCGCTTCAGAATAAAGGACTTGATTCATGTTAGTATTTAGTCAAAAATTTTTTAGTCAAAGGGTCATCATTGGAAGTTTGTTAGGTAGTTTGTTGTTTCTTCAGAATTGATGTTCAACTTTGAACAACAAAGAATTTCACAAAAATATAGCATCTTTAACATGTGGAAATATTCACGGACATGATTCACTCAAAAGTTGATTGCTAAAACTCTTTTATTACATCTAACGAATGCAATCTCAAAATTGCAATGTTTTAAGAATTTTTTTTTCTTCTGAAAACTTTGAAATTGTAGATATTTTCTAAATGCAATCTGCTGCGATCTCCTTGGAAATGCTTTCAATACATTTGCATCTGATAAATACATGCTTATTTTTCATTGCTTTCTATTTCATTATGATTTGTTTTGCACTACCTAACAAAATGTGTTACATTTTTCTAAAATATATTTTATATCTTTTTATGTAATAACAATGGACATTTGAAAGAAGCTCGTTGTAGTGTGGATTGCAATTTGCCTCTGCATCAATATTTGATTTACATGTTTAGATAATTTATTTTGTTTAATTATTTCAAAACCACCCCTACCCCACCCTCTCTAAAAAAACAAATGAGTTTTTCAATTTTTTTTTACAACTGCTTTTGTAAATTTTAGTGATTTAAATTAATTTAGTGATTTTAATTAGGTAGGTAGGAACCCCTTTAATTGACTTTAATGAAAATTGCAATCGTATACAAAATTGCAACGATGTTTTCGTTTTGGTAAATTTCAAAAATATATATATATTACTGAAAAATAATCAACATATCAAACTTATGCATAGTAAAAATTTTAAGTTGACTTTCAAATGAAGGTTTTGTCTTTGATCGTATACTGCTTGAATGGCAGACACTTATAGACTGGATACCAATGTTATATCATTTTGCAATAATTAAAAATGTGTCCTATTCTTTTGTGTATAGTATTCCTACTTTTACTGCTTTTTTTTCTTAAAATATGGCTGCGTTCTCTAGTAGCTTGACTACTGCACTTTAATCTGGGCACATTAGCCTTATGCGCATTTGGATCTAGCTGGTTTTGAAATTGATTTCTTTACTTATCTGGTTTTGCAACCAACCACTAATTTCCACTGCAAAATAAGTAGCATCTAACTGCTTTCCATTACTAGATAATAGATTCTAGTAATAGATTTGTAGGAAAACTAAAAATAAATGACATAATCTGAAAATCGAAAAAATAGATGTATCTGGTTTTAAAACTAAACGGTTCATATAAAAGATTTTTTTAATTGCTCCTTTCAGCTGCAGAAGCTTCTGCTAATGGACCCCACGAAGCGCATTACATCCGAGCAGGCGATGCAGGACAGCTACTTCCAGGAGGAGCCCCTGCCAACACAGGAGTGAGTAACACTTCTCCAGGGACTGATTACCAAATAGGCCCATGAAACTCAGGCTTACCCTTTACATTTTTGAGAACTTCCAAATCGCACATATAAATATTTAACACCTCTAACGCAGTTTGCTACTAAATTTACCATACAGTAATTACATTACAAACTTTATTAAAAAATTGCCACTTGTTGTGTTAAATATGTTTGAATGTTGAAGGAAAAAAATAACATACAGAATATTAGGAATACTCATTTCTTATTAATATGTTATTTATAATGTGTTTCATGTTAATGCCAATAAAGGGTAAATATATTAGTAATATAAAAGTTCAATTTGATGTTCCATGGTCTGTTTGAGTGTATGGGGGGCCCCTATTTAAAGGCGGGCTTTCCTTGTTTCAATGTCTTAATCGGGCCCTGCACGTCTGGTTTCTTGCTACTCACCCTGAAGTATTATCTATGTTTTCATATATTGCTCTTATTAGGATTGTCATGGACCTAGAAAACCTGAAGTTGTTAGAGAAATGAACTATTTTCTAAAATATTTTAGTTGAATTTGCTTCTTTATGTTCCCGTCATTGGCCTTATTTTCTATTCTTTAAAAATATAAATGTTAAAACTACTTAATTTTTACTTTTGAACATAAAACATGTATTATTTTTCTGATGTCCGAAATGTGTTAACTTCCAGCGTATTTTCTGGCTACCACATTCCATATCCCAAAAGGGAGTTCTTGACGGATGACGAACAGGAAGATAAGTCCGACACCAACAAGGCAAGTTTTTGTTTCTTTCATATATAATAGAGAAACTGCACGCTCCTTTTTATTCTTAAAGAGACTATAAAAAATCATAATACTCATAAAAGAATTATTCATCTTATCTAAGCAAGAAGTAATCATTCAAAAATACTCTTAATTTCTCTGTGTCATTTATCACTGAAATTCTTACTCTACAATAATTAATAGCCAAAAAACTTGAGAAAGTGCATGAAAATTAAGTATGTGATCATTCGTAACATGAGAATCAATAGTAGTGTTCTAATTTAATTTTTATGATGAATTTACTTTATTTTAAAATTAATTAAAATGGAATACAGACTCAACTACAGATATCTAAAACTAAGAATCAGCTTTGTCCTTTCATTTGAAATCTTACAAGTGTAATACTGTAGAATAAAATTTTATTGAATTACATAATAAAATATTTTGCATCTTTTATGAATATTGCATGGATTTTATTTTATTTCATATTTTTAGGACCCTAAACATTTAATGTGTATCATTATAGTTCCATTAATTAGAGAGGATTTTCTTTTTTAGTTTAAAATTTAACAATAACCCATTAGCAATAATGCAATATTCCTTGATTTTTCAAAATATATTTGTGCATATTTTTTTATAAACAATTTTTTAGAATAACAATATAAATGCATTCATTTTTGTTAAAAAATACAAACTTATTAAAATTATTTTATATTCTCAAGATTTCTTTAGTTTTGAAATATGTTGCTTATTTTTCTTTCTCAAATTTTGATGACTGGTACAATTTAACAATTATATATGGCTAGTTTGTAGCATTTTAAATATTTTAACACTTAAAAATATAAATAGCTATATTTTTTTAACGAAAAATTTATATATTTATACTTTTTAATTCAAATGTTAGCATGTATGTTAGTTGTTTGTGATTGACATTCAAATGCTTGTATAATGTATAAAAATGCCAATGTTAATGGTGCTGCATTTGTGGATGATAGTCAAGTTGCTAACCACCCCTTTCTTTTCACTGCAGACGAATGCCAATAACAACCAAGGAAACCAAGATAACAACAATCATGGACCCAGTGTGAAGCGGGTACGCATGGCCCCACCACCACCTAACACCACTGCCGCCACCTCGGCGTCGCAGGTGAGCATTGAAACAAGATTTTGGTTTATAAAAATATAGCTGATTCATTTCCTTTTATTATGCGTAGTAAGATCCTACTTAAGATAAAAACTCGTCTTATAGAAAATTGTGTTAAGACTATTAAAGCACAAATGCAACGTTTAAAATACACAATAAAAATACATAGGATCTAGACATGTTTCGGGATATACAACTCCATTCATCAGCGGAAATGAAAAGTCTGTAGAATGTACAATAAAATGAAAATAAACCCACAATTGAAAATGTTGCCAAAGAACAAAAACTATCTCAATCGGTTGGAGTTGACTATTGTGTGCCAGTGAACGGGAAATACCAGAATCGCAATTGTTTCCTTGACAATCGAATCAATATTGCTGAAAATATGAAACGCCCCCAGGAAGTCAAGTTCAACTGGAGATTTGGGTTTGCAAATTAAATGTGGGTTAGAAAAATTAAATATATGATTATGTTCCCAAGAATGCTTGAATGAAATTGCTTGTTGAGTCAGTCCTAAAGATCCTGCAAGTTCTTCTTGTGTTTAACACGAGTCTTCATTCGATAATGCCTACAATTCTGCATCTTCAAACGTTTCTGGACTTCTTTAACATTCCTTATCCTCTGTGTCAAAATCACCTCTTTTGAACCGTCTAAACCAGTACTCACAAGTTGAAATGGATGGAGCATTGTCCTCATAAGTCTCGCACAACAATCAATGACCTTCAGTTGCTTTTTCTTCAGATGGAAGCAGAAAAGTAAAGTTTTCCGCAAATCGATTTTCGTTGGCACAAAACTCAACTTATTTGTAGTTTAAAAAAAACTATGTTTTTTACACTTTGACAAAATGCGACGTACTAAAAACTAAACCTCTTTCAACACTTACTTATACCCCCTATAACATGTGAAAAACTGAAAGAATATTAATTTAAAATATTTTTCCGCTATGCGTACTGTGTTTGCCGCTGTGGGACTTTTTGTATTGAGATTTTCATAAGTAAGTAATAGTTTTAATACAAATCTGATGATCAACAACAGGCTTGAGACCCAATAAGGTCTAGCTTAGTATCTCCTGACTATTCCCCCAATGAATATCTAATTTTTTATTTATTCCTGTAGAATTATTCAGTGGTAAGTTGTTTTGTTGGATGATCACCTTTTTATAAAATAGTGCTTTCCCCCCTTCCTGATTAATGGGTTTTACTATTATTTCCTTCATATTAAAATTTAAACCATCAACGCCCCACTATTTGATCAAAAATTTAACAGCTAAATTAAAAAACTTGAACCATTTTAGTAGCCCTGTGCAGAACTTTCTCAAATAAATCATTGCCTTTTTTTTAAGATATGATGTCCGAAACTGTACAGCTTACGCAAAATGAGACTTGACTAAACCTTTATTCTATGACAAATTTTATATCCTTACATTTTGATTAAACACTTTCCTAATGTAACTTTAACAATCTTTTGGCCTTTCCTTTATTCAAACTTTTCCTACCCCTGAAAATAGCTTTCAAAAGATAGTGATGAGGTCATTTTTATCTTAAACTTAGCCTAACCATGACATCATTTTGTTTCATTATCTAATATTTTGATCTCAGCAACAAAAAGGAAAACAGGGCCGTATAAACAAGTTGCTCCAAAACATATTATAGAAACCATATATTATAAGGATTCTCAAAATTTAAACTTGTGTTCTAAATTTATTTTATAGTTATGGAGCGATTCACTAATTTTAAAAATAATTATTTAACTGTTAAAAATAGTTAATGACTGATAACTGTTGCTGTTTCCTATATGATAAATTAGCTAATCATACTAAAATCTAATTTGTCGAATGTTTTTATGTAACCTGTTTTGCATATGCTATACTTATTTGTAAATAATTGTTTGATCTTTTGATTTTTCATCGTTCACCTTTTAAAATTTTATACATACTAGTGTATTGTCATCAATAACATACAAGTATCCAAAGTCTTTGAATCAATTGGGCCAAAAAAAATAATATTGTTGCATTAAAACGGAATGTAAAAATAATATTACTGATTCCTTTTAAGTTTGAAATTCGTACAGTTGTGCATTTATTTACACAAGTGCAAAATATTTTTAATTATGATCAAATAAGAAATGTATGAAAATGAAAAATTCTAGCCTGTCTATCTTATCGAATTAATTTCTTTTCAGTCCCACATGGGCGGCGGTTCTCAGTCCACGATGAGTTTCAACTCTGGGGGACAAAATCTGCAGCAAGGCGGCTTCCCACAGCACTTCTAGGTCAACAAACGCCACTGAAAGTGTCAAACGGCTTCTTTTTTATTTTTTATGTATATGGACTACTTTTTGACAAGTCATCGCTCATGTTTGTATTTATCTTTGTACAATAAAGTTTGTTTCCTAATAAACGAGTTGTATCACTTTTACTGGAGCTGAAAGTCCACAGATTGTCAGGCTTGAAAGCCCCCCCCCCCCCCCCCCCCCCCCCCCCCCCTTCTTAAAAGAAGCATTTTATATTTTTACTGCAAACTTAACAATCAATACGCATTTATTATAAGTTCGCACAAATTGGTAAAAATATAGTAAACTCATTTTGCAATGAATTGATTTTGAACTTAATTTATAAATCGTCGGTTCAGTACTATATACAACTAGATATCTACATATCAGCTGTCTATACAAATCTTCATACAAACCCATTGTTATGGCAAATTTTACTTACCCGGCGATATACATTTTGTTAGTGCATTAAATCATTTAGTGTATATTTAAACTTGATAAATATAAATTATAGTGCTTGTCAATTATTTCACACAATTTTAAAAAAAATAAAAGTAACTGGACAATTGGTAATTCCTCTTCCGTATTTTGAGTCACTTCTCCAAAAGTAACTATAGGATAATTATGAAATGTACTAATTTTTTTAGACATGTTTGGTGAATACGATGATGGTATTTTTTATTGTAATAAATGCAATTAAAGTTGAAAAATGTAAGTATTTGCGTTATGTCAAACAAAATGGGCAAAAGTAGAAGAATCGGCAATGTTATTAAAAATGGGATAAGAGACAACTTCGTAGAAAAGCTTTGGATTGACGAGGCCTCTTCGAATATTTGCAAGTCATTACGGAAAGTGAAATGTGAATGAGCATTTATTTTCAAAATAGGTACAGACCCAGCTCCTCGTCGAAAGGCGAGGTGTTCTTGTGCAGCAAGGCCGCGGGAGTGAACGAGCGTTAGCTAATAAGGGGCAAAGTAGGGTAGGCCAAAAGCACTTTTTTAAATCGCAATAGCGCGGAAAAGTTGCCTCCTTAGACAGAGAGAACATTAAAAAAACTTCATGAAATGTAAACAATTTCTAGCCACGTTACGCGCTTTGAAAAGTTTAAAATATCCAAATTAAAGTTAACTATGGGACATTTGTGTATGAAAATTGCTTTCATGAAAATTTTACTTCTTGGGGTATATAAAAAATTTCACACATTTTCCTTAATATTCATTCCCCCCACCCTTATTTTAAATAACTTGTGGAATTTTCCCTAAAATAGCCCATGTTATATATTACTAGCAATGTGGCCCGGCGTAACTCGTGGTCACTTTGCGCAGTAAGAGATGCGCGATTTTGTCTTGTCAGCGCTGCGTAACCATGGCATATCACTCTCTGTGCACTGTGAAAAATAAATTTTATCCAAATCCATATTTATTAAATTACTTTGAGTATTTTTTGAGATACTTAAATCTATTTTTATGTTCACGACTTTACATGCTATTGCGACTACCTGCTATTTAAACTGATGTTTTTTTAAAAATGTTTCTTTTTGTGAAATAAAAATTCCTAAATTTTTTTATTGAATATTTTTTGTATAAAAATTAACCATTTAGTGACAATAATCCATATAGTAAACTTCACATTCATTAGTTTTAATATTGGCGACGCAATAATATATCAAAGAAAAAATGTTGCATTCTTCCAAATCAAAATAATTTATCGTATTTGGTGAAGTTTTTTTTTGTGCCAATTGGCGACCGCAGTCTATATATCCGTCTTTCAACATAATTTCATATGGGTCAATATTTACGGACAATATTTCTTATAAAAATTAATTATCAAATATTCATTTTTGAATTCCAATAATATGTTTTTGAGATGAAAATTTAAAAATAAGCTACATGGAGGTATATACATATATAAAACTTAAAGTTAAACTTTTAGGGTGGCTCATTTCAACACCATAGTAATATTCAATATTCCACTCCGTAACAAATAGCACTATTGTCATAAAGTTAAGTTGTTCGGAACATGAATACACATGGCGTCAGTCGAAAAAGCTGTTTTATCTGGTGTTAACGACGTTATTTTTGTTATTCGGACACTAATTTCTCCATTGTGATGATATTTTTAAATATAGGACCTCTATTTTAGCTCATTTGGCAACATTTTTATTCAATTGGAGACATTTTTAATTAATTATCGACATTTTTAATTCATTTGGCGACATTTCTAATTTATTTGGCGACATTTTTAATTCATTTTTCATTATTTGGCGGAGCCCCAGTTGCTCAGTTGGTAAGGCGTTCAGCTACTAATCAGAGGATTGGTGGTTCGAATCCGGGAAATGGACTTGACATAGAAAAGTAAAAAAGTAGTGATATTGCGATCGGAGGGTTGCCAGCTTCGCTACAAAAATACTAGAAAGTCGTCCAGAACATCCAACAAATTATACTGGCGTGTATACGGGACTGGTGCACGATAAATCTGATCGGGGTCCAAAGTCCCGACGTCTATTGAAGGCCTTGGGTGCCAGTTCAGGTGTTTCCTCGTCATCTGACCATGGTTCTAAAATAACGAGGTGCATGTATGAATGTGTGTGTGAATGTGTATGTGTTCCCGGGTCTTTCGTTCGAGATTGACCCCGAACCGTCGCCAATAGCCCACTGTGCAGCTCTAGTGCGACGTTAATTAACAAAACCAAACCAAACCATTATTTGGCGACTTTTCTGATACATTTGGCGACATTTTTAATTTATTTGGCGACATTTACTCATCAGCCAATCAAAAAGAATCGTTTATCCCAATATTGTCTAAACATATTTTTGGTCGCCAAGGTGATTTTTAACACTAATGTAATGAAGGGATAAGATCGAGATGTAAATTTTCCGGAGTAATGTTAGAGAAAATGGAAAAAGTTCTATAACTTTTGAATGGTTACAAATACCCACATGAAACAAAGTGCAGATTTTAAACTAAGAAAAGTTTGTTCAAATGGTGCAAGTTTCATAAAAATCCGTGCAGTAGTTTTTGAGTTAAATCCGGACAAACAGACTGACAGACAAAAAAAAATTTAATGTGATTTTCAGAATCAGTGTATCCTAATTCGTGAAGAAAACTCAAAATGAGGGGTATGTTCGATTCCACAGACAGACACTCCATTCTTTAAGTATTGATTATGGGAATCTTTTTGTAGAAATCGTTTTCACGAATAAATCTTGAAATAGCTCTGAAATTTAAATTACTCGGGTATGTAAATATTATAAAACTTTTTTGTCATTTTTGCCAAAGTGGATTTTTTTCTTTCAAAGAAAAAAGAATTTTCGAAATAGGATAATATTTGTTTCAAACGGTCCGGTTAATTGAGAATTTCGGATAGTTAAATGCCGGATAACAGGATTTTTTTTTCAGAAGGTGCAAAGTGAAACATCCCCTACACAACAAAAAAAATTGTCCCAATGTCTTAATTAGAAAAGAAATCTTGCACGAACATACATAAAAAAATACATAACAGTCGAATCGATAACCTCTCTCCTTTTTGCTCGCTTTGGCGGTTTTGTTTGGCGCGCTTTTCAGTTGGTTAAAAATTTAATTGAATTCGAATACCGGACTTCACAATAAATACTCTGTACCAATAGCCCACTGTGCAGCTCTAGTGCGACGTTATTTAACAAAACCAAACCAACAAAACCAAACCGTATATTATAACTATTTTAATTTATTCCATTCACGTCGAGAAGAAGAAGACAGCTATTCCAACGGAACATGGAGAAATCCGCAACGCCAAAGAAGTTCCGTAGGATTAGCACACAATCTAGTTCGGCCTTGTTGTACTAATTGTAATAATTGTAAGTTTTTGTACGTGCTCTCGAAATGATGCGGAATTTTCTAGACGTGCCCTTGTTATCTTTGGTTCTTATTTTTCCCTTTGATGACGTCCCAAATATTAAGCACTTCAACAATTATTAATTATTTAGTAATGTTTGGCAACGATATTTCAAAACACGAAACTTGTGATGAAAGCATGAAAGATGAAAGCTATAAGCAAATGAAACAATAATAACAATAATAAACCTAAAGTTATCTCTTTAAACTTATAAATTAAGTTAAAATGGAAAATAATTCAAAACTACTTGCCTTTTAATGGAAAGTATAGGTAATTGTTCATCTCGTCTATTTTACTTTTGTATTATACATTAAAATTATTTTTAATGTAAATGATATAAAGAAAACTAATATGTTTTGCCAAGTAAAAGTTTTTGTTTTATTATTATCAGACCGTTAAATTTTTTGGGGGGATTAAAGTTTTATGATCAAGGGATAAATTATATAAAGCATGTTATATATATATATATATATATATATATATATATATATATATATATATATATATATTAAAATTTGGGACTTTGGTCTTGCTTCCAATGTTTATATTTGTTCGTATTCTCGAAATAATAATCTATTATAAATATTCAACCGCCATAAATCGTAAAGTTTAATGAAGAATTCTTAAGTTTTTCTATGTAGTTTACGGTTAAACCAAATAAACGAAACAATGATTACAATTCCTTTTCGCAACTTAAGTATATGTGATTATTGCTTAGTGAAGCAAATGAATACTAAGATGCATCAAAAAACCTCATAGTTTTAAATTTTGATGGCCCGATGAGTATTCTACTTGGGTTGAAATGACTCTGTGTTAATTATTAGACAATTTTTAAGATGTGTAGGGATTCCACATGCGTCCCACAGTCCGAAATTTGCTTACAACACTAGCAAATACGAAGCTAAAAATAACTAATATAACATAATAAAATAATATCAAAAAAGTTGCCGAAAGCCCTTACGTGATCTAAAAATAGAATTTTTGAGACAGGTGAAACCATTCTATTTCATACGAATTTAGCTGTTCTGTGGTCTATAGTTTGATAATAATGGCATGCATTTGTGCCAAATAAAATGTAGAAGTATTTGCTGTTCCTGTGCTATTTTTACATCTGAAGATTGAAGAGATCATCATTCTTTTCCACGGCCAAATCAGGTAAAAAGTTTTACCACAAAGAGACTCGTCTTAGTGCTGAATTTTTTCGTATATATTTAAGATGGAATTACTCATGCTGATGCAAAAATTAAAAGATCCAGGTTTCCTACATTCAAGTTTTACGATGCTACCTATTCCATCAGTGTGAAGGACTACAGTTAAACAGAACAAAATATGAACATGCCAAGTTTTGAAGAGGATCCTTCTACTTTATCAAAAGGGGAACATTCCAATAATTACTGAGATAAAAAAGCTTATGAGAAAATAACTTTGTTTCGGAAGAATGCTAAACTTCAAGAATTTTTATTATATCAATCATATTATTATATATTTCTTCAAGAATCTAATTATATCAATCTTTTTATAAATGTTATACTTACATTTACTTTAGAAGTATTACTATAGTCTCTGGAATTGAAAACATTTCCTTATACATTAGTATTCAATTTAAAAAAGTATATATATAAAGTATCTTAACTCTGACAAAAACAAATATTGCAGGTAAGACGAGAATGGTGTCCCCAGGGAGATCCCAAGGAGATGGCATGGAGAACGCCCCTTTCTCCGAAGTGGACTCCTCCAGGAATTGGAGTGCAGTCCACACCTCTGCCCAGGTATCCCCCATGGACTACCACCACAAACACTTTGTTCCCACGCAGGGGAAAGCGAAAGAGCCCAAGTTTGTGCCGTACGAGCCCTACAAGGCAGCAGTCTCGCCTATTGTGCCTGCTCATTTGGACAAGGTAAGTGTGATTGCCAATGATGAAAGAGTACAAATATCGATCAAAAAGTTAAATGTGTGTGGAATTAAATGAACAACAAAAATTTAATTAAATTTTCTAAGCTAGGAGAAAAAACATTTGTCCTTATAGGTGAAAACCATTTTTGATTGTAATTGAATTGGTTTGAAATATTCCTGTTAAAAGGTTATTTCGAAATTTTCAAACTGTCATTGCTTACTTGACATTTTAGTGCTTGATGTAAAAACAGGTTAAAATGTATTAAATGGTCCTCTTTGGCAACTTTTCTTAAAAAAGCAATATTTACAATGCTGATCTACTTGGCAACAAAAAATGGTTTTTCCAATAAAAAAATTCCTCTATTTTCTCCAAAAATGGGGAACCAGATTTGGTAAATAATTAGAGAGACCTGTCGTATGCATTTGAAACCAAAAACCTATACGCTTTTTTAAAATTTTATCCGCAAGAATAGGCAATCACTAGGATGGAATTTCTTGCTTATCCTGGTATCCTCATATTTGTGAGGAAAACTTCCATACAAGAAAAGTAATTCTGTATGAAAATTTTCCTCACAAACTCGAGTTATGTCTAAAATTACACCTACCAAGCATATAGCATGATTTCAGTATATATTTAAAAACCGAGACTAATACAGTAGCATTAGTACTACATACTGGATTGTTGTGTAAAATCCTACATCCATTGGAGGATATTTTTATAAGTAAAAGGTGTAGTTTTAGGCATGAGTAATTTTAGAAACAAGTCCTGTTGTGAGGAAACTTCTCATCAAATTTTGCATGTATGGAAGTTTTCCTCACCAACTTGAGGGTACCAGAATTTGCAAGAAATTCCATCCTAGTAATTGCCAATTCTCGTTGATAAAATTTTGAAAAAGTGTAGAGATGCATCGATTGGTTCCCCTGATTATTCACCAAATCTGGTTATTCTTTTTTAGAGAAAATGGAGGAGTTCTTTGATTGGCAAAACCCATTAGTGCCCGTCCCCCAAACCCAATTCTGCAACCCCCCTAAAAATAAAAAAAAAATCTGTCCCTCCCATCCCCTTCAAACTTAGTTAAGCATATAACTTTATTAGAATCTCAAATTTTCAACTGAATCCACACGAAGCTCAACATTTCGTATTTTGTAAATCGGTTTAGAGATAAATAAAATGAAGAGATAAATTTGCTTACTTTAACTTATATACATGAGCTTTTATATTGCCTGAATTCCTCTTCACATATCTTTGCAATGTTTCATATACTTGTTCTACAAACAAATGGTGCTTAAAGCCAGGTCTGCTGCTAAAATATATGGTTAAATAACATAATTTTGTAGAATGAAATCATAATTTCCAAAATTTATTGTCAAAACAGGCATTAAATTTCATAATAAATTTCATAGAACTTGAGCCGAGAACAGTTTCAATCGATTTCAGTTCAAGAGCCATAACTTTATTCTGGACTAAAAATATAGTGTTTTCTACAAAATGTCATCGATTTGGCAAAGATGTGAATTTCAATTCCACCAGAAAATATAATTTAAATATATACATTATTAAAATTTTAAATACCGATTTTGGAAACACCTTAAAAATAGTTACTGTGGAAATGTAGACAGTAATCTGTGCTTGTTCAACTTTGGAAAATCCCTTACTATCTATCGCATATCCCATTTAGATTAAAATAATATAAAAGTTTCAGTTGCTTTCACAGCAACCCTTTTTCATGAGCGATAAAAAAAATACCTTTTTTTTCCTCTCATATTGAAAGTAATTTATTTTAAAAGGAATGTTTCAAACCAATTGAATTAGTTAAATCAGAAATTGTTTTCTCCTAAAAAGACAAATGTTTCCCCCCCCCCCCCCCCCCCCCCCAAATTTTAATTAATTTTTTGTCGTTTATTTCGTTCCAATTTATTTTTTAATTGATATTTGTACTCTTTAGTAACAACTGGCATGAGAAACGCATTACTTACATTAGAAATGTAGGTATATGCTACACAAATAATTTCTTTGCTTACGGTAAGATATTGTTCCTCAATATCTTACTGCAAGCGAGTATTTAATTCTAGGCATTTAATTCTAAAGGGATTTCCTATTCAACTAATAACAAAACAATGAGTAATTGTAGTATTATTCAAAAACATCAGGTTCATTTCTGAACCTTAACAACTTTCAAAAGTTATTACTTCTTGCAATACACATGGAAAAGTACCAAACATGTATTCTAGGAAGTTATTGCTAAAATTCCCTAAAAATTTACTCTGATGGTCCCACTTGCATTAGCATTGTTAAGAGATTTCTTAGTAATGTTTTTTTTCCCCGTTTGACTTCAAAATTTATAGTTAAGTTATTTTTCTTATATTGCTTGAAAATAAAAGTTGTATTTGTGCCAGTAAGGATAGCTTCAGATATGGGCATGATTTACCTTTATTGCTTTTTTAGATGTTGAAAGATGTTTTAGATGCTTTTTTTAATAATTCAGATCTTAAAATTTAATTTTCTTATAAAATAATTAATATTTCCCCCAAAGCAAAATTACCCATCTCTTAAATGGTTGATCAAAAATAAATTTATTTAATTTTTAATGCCAATTTTTAACTTTAAGATCCACTAGAAAAGAAGTTGTTTTAAAAGTAAAATTTTGTGTGAAGAATCTCAATTGTTTCTTTTCTTTCAAGGCATGTGATCCCTTCTCGAAGCAACAGAGCACATTCGTGATCGACTCCCAGCGTGTGAGCTCCCTTGCCTCAAGTATCATTCGGATGTACTCTAGCATGGAGAAGAGCTCTGATGAGGATGCAAAAGTAAGATACATCTGAAGTTCAGTGGCGTACGCAAGGGAGAGTTGAAGGGTGTCAGAATCCCCCTCCCATTGGTTTACAGATGTAAATCTTTTTGTTTATATACAGTCTAAAAAAAACCACTATAATTTTTCTGCGATCGTCAAGGCTATTTTCGTCGATTTTGATAATTGTTTCGTCTTTGAATCACAAGACGTTTTATAAAGCAAGAATCCTCAAATTTTTAATGAAAGTAATTTACTCTGATTCCTTTCCAGTGGTATTAGCACATTTGGTTCCAAGTTTGGTTCTTATGTGTATATTGCACAATTCAAAAGAACTTTTTTGGTTTGGTCAATAGTGCGTATGACTTCAGACTAAGAGAGTCTTATTTCCTGTCAGGCCATTGATATTTATTTAAAATCGTCCTAATTTTTGACGAAATAAATTTCATGAAGAAAAAAAAGTAATTCGAACTTGCCGAATATTTGTCATATGGACCGAATACCAACCAAATATTCATCTCATCCCTAATTATTTGCTACCCAGATTGCCAATTTTAGCATAAATCGGTTTTGCGTCCTCATAAAAGTTCCTTGAGGAATAAAAATTCCCTTTTTCTCAAAATTGTGCCATGTCTCTTTTAATTTCTAGAGTGAGCACTGGTTAATCCCCTAAAAGTATTGTAATATTTTAATTTGTTATAATTGTATTGCTGTTACCTTATTTTTTATTAATATTGCTATAGTTATGTTATAATTATATAAGTAATAATTATTATAATTAGTTGTAATTATTATGAAGAATTGTTACAATAATGAAGTTGTGTCTCAAACAGTGATAATTAATATTTTACTTGATTTGTAATAATTATTTCTTTGCTGCAAAATGGTGCATTCAATCTAATGAATATAAGTATTATTTATGAAAATAAATATATGTAGTAAATATAAGCTCAAAGTGTTAATATTGTAGTATCATTAAACATTATATTTAAGTATTATTATTTATGCTTTAATAGTTCATTTACATTTTTATGTGTGATACTATGTTAAGAAAGTGCCTATAAAATTCTATTTAGTAGCAGTTAATTTTTTTTGAGTTAATATTAATACTAATACTTCAGGGAATTATAATTAATATTTACAAATGAATTTATAATGACTCAATTAAGTGAGTCTCCAACTCATTTCATATCATAGCTCTTAACCCTTGTGCAGCCGGAAGATGCTCGTCAATGTCCTCCCGACTGCTTGGAGAGGTTGAGACTGCTCGAGGAGAAAGTGGGCGCCCTGGAGAAGGAGAAGAAGGAGCTCATGTCGCAGTACCAAGTGCAGGCAGAGGTACCTTGGGTTTTGTGGGGGTTGTTTTGTATCTACTACTCACACTAATTAGTTGTTCCAGTTTTCATTTTTACTCTTTATTATGAAGCTGTTATTTGAAGACGACTCTGTCACAATCTCGTCCAACCTTACACCATTTTGTTGTAAACGTTAATAAACCTATACTGATGGTTAGGCCCATTCTACATGAACTTGTAAAATGTGCGTGAGGTTCTCGTTGATTCGAGAAATCATACCACGGTGTACGATTTCTCGAATCACCGAGAACGCACTCGTTTTACTCGGTTGTTTAGAATGGACCTTACAGTAAATAACCTTAAAAACACTACACTCTTGCTGATGGTGCTATCTAGCAGCAAAATAATACCAATGCAAACTTAACACCTCATAAGCATGGGTCGTCACCTGCTCATGTTGATTATTTACTATCAAGCAATATGATCAAATCCTACAAGAAATACTATTAACTTCTTTAACGAAGCCAGTGAATATGAATGACCTTGGCAAGGAAATAAAACATGAAATGGTATGTTCAGTAAATTTTCGTCAATGTGTATTAAAACGTATACCTAAAGACCACAGCAATAGTTTCAATCTTATGTAAGTTTTATTTGATTTCAACAATTAGTGAATGAATTATTCACCTGTAAAGGTAACATTGTGCCACCCAGAAGAAGAAGCAGTAGGGAAGAAAGCCCTAGAGTCCAGAGTTTATTTTTGAGTGACTACTTATTCAAATTCGTATGGAAGACGAAAGAAGTTTCACTTGAGCTGTGTGCTTATGTGAGGCACACAGTCAGTTTTTAATTATAATCAAAAGTAACTTGGGAGTAAAAGAAAATGATCATATGGCTTTCAATTTTCTGGTTTTCATGTTCTTTTAAAATACGAAAGAAGCAGAGAAATTTTAAGATTTGGGATTTTAAACACACAATTGTTTGCACCCATTTGTCGATTCAATTCATTGGTATGATTCATTTAGTAAAATTAGTTTAATTATTCTTTTATGTAATTTAAGTTAAATTAAGATCCAAGTTTCCTAATGATCAGAGATACTCCTACAGTAAAAACAACCTTATAATTTCCCTTGAACATCAGCATGTTAAGTATAATTGAATGGGTGTGCAGGGACGCTCAATTCAATTGTTCACTCAATTTAAACCAGAAAGTTAAGTTTAATGGTAATAAATAAGTTGAAGACTGCTATGGAAGTTAGATAACAAATAAATTTAATGTCGTTTTTACATTATATGAAGTCCATAAACTAAATTATATAACTCCGATATAAATATGAGAAATAAATTTAATGGTGAAAGCATAACAATTAAAGATTTGCATTTAAATATAAATTATAGAAGCATTACAATTATGATAAAAGAGCATGCTAGAAGCGAGTGTGGTTTTGACAGTTGCAAGTCTAGGAATGAGTACTCTTGGTACTTTGTTTACATTAATCGGCCGCATCTTGCTTGGACCTCATGTGTTGAAGATATGCGATTGGCTCTTCATGTAAGCACTTGAGAGGTAAAATTTTTCTGAGAATTGCTTGAAATGGAATAAAAGAAAGTAAATGAACTGCAGCAATGCAACAGAGATGAAATTAAAAAGAAAAAGATTCATTTGGAGTCTTTTCTTTTTAATCTTACCAATTCAATTGCAAATAAATATTTACTTGCATGTTTAAATGCATGCCGTTGACATTTTTGTTGAAATGTCCAAATAAATTATTCTATATCATTGGCGTAATTTACAAACTATATCATTCCAATCTACAGATTTTGTAGCAAAAGCTGCTTTGCTACAAAATAAAAGCAATCCACTTCTAAATGTGGAATTGTTTAAAAGCAAGAAGTGGTTGGAATACCTGAGCTTAGATTGTGGGTAAGGTATTTGCTTCGAGCAGTGGTTCCCAACCATTTTTACGTACCCCTTGATAAAACTGTTTACTTATGAGTACCCCCTTCTTTCATAGGCCTACTCACCCATCCCTCTATGCAAAAAAAAACCTGTTTTTGTTAGGCAGTAATGGTAGCAAATTTAGTTGGGCAGTAATGTTAGGTTAGTTGACAAGTTAATCAAATGACTCAAATGGAATGCACTTGCAGGCTTTAATTTTTAATTTTACTTATTACATTTATTTATTTTAAATGTTTTCTACCATTACTAATATTATTTCCTGCACTCCCCAAACTGGACCACCCCGTACTACGGATTGAGAACTGTTTACTTAGAGATTCACATGATTTCTGAGTTTTAATTTCGTCGCCAAGTCTGATGATCCCTGGTTTGAAGTTACATAGTTTGCAAATTAAGCCAACAATATGTTGTCTAGTATATCTGTTAGTGTAGCGATAAAGTACTGGGCTAACATGGGTTTGTGTTCAAATCCGAGCTAAGGCGTGGTTGTAGTCATTGGGTTTTAAGTCTGGTTGCCATTGTATGAATACAATGTGAACTCTCTCCGCGCAGGTGAATGCAGATCTGAAGAAGATGTTGGTGGCCTCCCTGGGTGAGGATGTTCAGCTGAAGGTGCAGTTCATGACAGAGGACAAGGCAGCCCTAGGGATGGAGGTTTTAAGGCTGTCGGAGGAGCTAGAGGCGGTCACGGAGGAGGCGGAGAGGAAGGGGGTGGGCTGCGATGTATGGGAGAGCAAGTTCAAGGCCAGCAGGTAAGAGAGTTCTTTTTATCATTGCCAATGACGGACAGTGTTCGTACAGCCCTTAGAAACTCCTTATTTTGTTTTCATGCCCATAAGTTCTTTAAAAAGTATTTGGAAACTTCTAATTTTTGTTCAGAAGGTTCTTTGAAATTACAGAAGGCTATAAGAAAGTTCTTGGAAACAACCACTATTTAAATAATTTTACTAAACTTCTGTTAAAAATGTTTAATCTTAACACAACTTTGTTTCTGAATAAAAACCCAGGGCATCATTGCACCCAATAGCTTTTAGCTGATTGTGCCTATTTTATATTTCTTTATTTGCATTTTGTTACTTAGAAGCTTTTTTGCAACTTTTGAGCTATCTTTTTGTTACTTATGTAGACAAGTTGTTTTCAATAATAAACAAGCTCCTTATTAATTGCTTTTAAGGTCCTTGAAAAATTCTTAGAAACTCCTTATTTTCATTTTGGGAAACTGCTTAAGAACCTTGAATGAGCATTGTCTTTTAATTGCATCCGACTAATTAATACATTTATTGTTGTCGAATTTATCTCTAGATCAGTCGTTCCCAAACCATGAGCTACTAATTGGTCCTTGAAACCGTTATTAAATTCCATAGATGTTTTGTTTTTTCAAAAACTGGGTTCGCTTAAAATATATTCCTTTTAAACCAAATATATCTAAAATGAAAATCAAAATTTATGTTTTATAGTGGAAACAAAATTGTGTATTCATTTTTACTTTTTCATGTGCCTGATTTGATTACTCTAATAATTAACCAGAAATTCCAAATTATTACCTTTGTAAGACATTTTATGTTAAAAAATCGTAGACTTTTTATTTAATTAACAAATTTATTTACAAAATAAGTAAGTTTTAAAAAAAAGAGAGATTTTAAGTACCCAAGTATTTTTTCAAATGTTATTAAAAAGTTTCCTATTCTAAAAAACAGGTGTCACCTAAAATATATTCTTGTTTTTTTATATATTCTTGTTTTTACTCCCTATTTCTATTACAGTTATTCAGCTTATGATTAGCCGAATATCAAAAGAATGTAGTCCAACCGAATATTAGTTTTCAATAAAACTTCTGCATCTAATCTGCTCAAATTCAGTATTTATGTGAAAATATGTAAGAAAACTGATATATTTTAAAATACAAATACAACGTTAAAATACTCAATAAAAATCCACCAAATCGGGACATGTTTCGGGAGATACATCTCCCTTCATATGCAGAAAATAAAAAGTCTGTGTGTAATAAAATATAAATAAACCCAGAAATTGAAAGTGTTGCCAAATAAAGTTTTTTTTTCTTTGGCAACACTTTCAATTTCTGGGTTTATTTATAAAAATTTGTTACACACAGACTTTTCATTTTCTGCTGATGAAAGGAGATGTATCTCCCGAAACATGTCCAGATTTGATAGATTTTTATTGCGTATTTTAACGTTGTATTTGTATTTTAAAATTCGTAACGCAATGTTCTATAAGACGAGTTTTTCCTTAAAACTAATATAGTTGAAAAACCTAATTTTTTTAGTTTCTAATCCACTTTAAAAATGTCCAAATAGTTTTCGAGTTGAATCATAAGAATACTTAAACATATGTTATGGAGATTCTGAACAACATAATCATGGTTACTTTAAAAAACAAAAACCTAAAATCAAACTATGACAATCCTTTTTTTTAATATTCGAGTTTGGTGTCACATTTCTTGGGCACTAGTAATAATTTGGTTGTCATAATGTTACCCATGTTTTGAGTTTTTCAACAAAGAAAATTTAAAGTTGTTCTTTGAATTTTAAATTAAAACATTCTCATAGTTTTCTTACTCCTGATGATAGTTATTTTGGAATGAAATCGTATTACAATTAATATTTAGGTATCGTATATAAAAGGATCTGGATATATTGTTATGCACTAATAAGTATATTTATTACTTGTGTATACAAAGACAATTCTCACGGTTAGTTCTGTCTGTAGCTTAATGGTTAAAGAGCTGGCCCAATGGAAGTCCACATTGTCTCAACTACTGAACCAGTCGTCAAAAAGTCTTGATGGAATGATGCAGGAACACGAAAGCATATTTGAAATGTTGTCAACTGCTCACAGGTAAAATGGATTGGAGGAATATTTTTGGTGACTTTTCCTGAAATCTTCTTGTATACTAAATTGTTGTTTGCAACCTCAAAGTTTCTTTGTTCTAAAAATGCATTTGGTGAATAGAATGTTGGGATTTATTAAAAGAAATGTATCATCTAAATCTACGGATGTAAATTTACCGCTATATATGTATATGGTGAAGGGATAGAACTTTAATGTTGCCAATGGGAGTAAAGGTCATGAGTTCCAAGTTATACAAATCGGGAGCTTAAAAAGCATCATTTTTAATAGAGTAATACAGAAATGGAATAGTTTGCCTTATTATAGTGTTAATTTTTCAGAAGTGGGTAGTTTTAAAAAGTAAAAAGCAGTTTGATAGGTATCAAGAAATCCTGAGGATGTGTTAAATAGACAGGATCAACCATACTATACTGTATCTAAAGTCAGTAGTTGGTCAACATTATTTGTATAGCTATTAAAAAGACAAGCAAATATAAATGTGTGTGTGACATTTATATTAAAATTTACACAGTAAAATCAACTAGACCTAAACATTCTCTACCCAAGGATCTTGTTTCTTACGTTATACAGTAATAGTGACGTATTGAGTTGATTTTTGTTTATTCATCCTATAACTTCCCAATCTTGTTCCTTAAAATGATTCAAATGACATTCGTGTAAATTGATATGTTTAAAAAAGTAGGTTAAATTTTCTTCATTTTCCTAAAGCTTTTTTTAAGGGTAATTTATAATTCTGTGAATTTATGATTGTGTGTTATGATCTTTGAAATACTCATTAAATTTAATTACTATTTACTCAGTGGTTCAAAATTATGTTAAAAGTTTTAAGCTGAATTCTGTTCATGTTAGTTTATACACAATAAAAAGTAATGTGTTGAATAATTTAAGCAATGTTATGACTATTTACCTGCTTTTGTAAAATTGAAATTAAATAAATTCTAAACGTTTTGTAGAATGTATATAGATCTTAAAACTCATGCTTTACCTTAATCTCCAAAGAAGAGCTTAATTTTTCCACATGTGTTTCCCCTATTTAAAATATGTTAGAGTACGTACAAATTGTACAGAAAAAAATCTCCCAAATAATATCAATATTTTTTTTTGTTTTTGTTAATCACCATCAGTTTTTGTATAAGCGTTTTTATTCACACATTCATTCGGCCTACTATTTAAAATGCAACTTGTACTGTAACTGAGAAGTTTTCTCTATAACAGTAATTAAACCCAAATTTTCTTGTTATGTGTTTTTAGCTACTAGAGCTAAAATTTATTTTTCCATTAATAAATTTGATAGAACTTTTTTCAAAAACTTATTTTGAAAAAAAAAAAAATGCATGTTAAATTTCAAATGCTTTTGCCTTTGATATGAATTTATATATCAAAGAAATCTGTTTCTTTGAAAATTATCAGCACTTTAGATTTTACCAAAAATGAGTGCAAATATTTTATTTTATAAAAGTTAAACAAATTGTGACTCGATTTAAAATTTTTAGAAAACTAGAAAGTTGTTTGTCTGCTACTGTCGCCAATTCTAAAACAACCACAAGGAAGGACTTGCCACCTAAAACTATGTCTCAATTGGCTGTGGAAATCGCAAGTCTGTCGAACAAAGTCCAAGAAAAGTTTCTTGGGAAGCTTTTCTATGACACAAAGTCTAAACATCCACGGAAGCTTACGAAAAATGAGAATTCAGCGAATCAGGTAAATAAGTTTTTAAAACTGGTGCCTGTATTCACTATTTTATGTAAACTTACTTTTTAGCTATCTTAATATATGTTTTAAAGTTCTTAGAAACTGTTTTACCATGAATACTTTGTTATAATAAAGCACTTCATTTTATAAAAACTATTTGTATATGGCTTTTTGTTGAAATGTATACAGCTCGAAATGTGAAAAATTATATTTTTTAGTGATAAAAGTGATGACATACATTTAATTTCTTTACAGTATGATAATATAGTTAGAAGTACTAATTATTAAAATAATAAATACAGAATTTGTTTTAACTTAAACTTTTTGATAGATGTAGTTGTATTCACTTCAAAATAATATTAAAACTTATATTTCAAACACTTTATTCAAATCATACATGTCTTGTTCAGTTCAAAAACAGATATTTCTAATATGCTTAAATCAATATTAATTTATGGTCATTGCCAAATTTGTCAAACCAAAGTCAAAATAGTAATTAATTTAAAAATCAAAAATCAATTATGATAAAAAATTAGCTGTTTTTCTTTATTTTATGACAACCTAACATGGCTCCATTTTGCTATTTGCTAACTTTTGCGTCTCCAAGTGAAAAAAAATAAAGATTTGTATATAGATGAGTGCATCTCCTTATTTGGATTCTTGACCCCTTCCTGTGTGACGTTGCATGTCACTTGTCCAGTATGGCAGTGTTCACTCTAGAAATAAAAAAGGGCAGGGCACTGTTGGTGGTAAAAGGGCACCCCGTTTTTGAAAAGGCACTTCTTGTTTTTAAATTGTCACTTTTTTAAAAAAAAGTTTAAGGTGGGCGTGGCCAACTGTTGATATATCAGACCCGTGACCCTTACCAAACAAAAACAGTTCCGATTTGTTGATTGATATTGTGCTAGAGCAGCATATTGGGCTATTTGTGACGATTCGGGGCTTATTTTGAAGGAAAGACCCACACAAAATTGATGTCCCTTAATGAAGATACTATTTAAAATCCAAAATTTGACACTTAAAAATTAATGTTTTCGCTAAAAACCAAATCTGTAAGTAGCCCTAATCAGACCCCTTGCAAAACTGATGAAAGGGCTACTTAAATCTAAAATTTGGTAATAAATGGCCTAATATTGTAACCAAACCATCTTCACTTTAAAAAAACAACATAGCATTTCATATGAGGGTACAAGCAACTAATAGGATTTGTGCAATGCTCCGTGCTCAAAATAACCGCGGAATCATTGATATTGCACAACACGCATAGTTAAAAGGAGTTTGTTTTTCTACTGTCATAATTAACTTAATTCCAATGTACACTCGCACATTTAAAAAAAAAAAATTGTTGCCTTTTTTAAAAACAGCTAGGGAAGCAAGGACGCTGGAGCTTGACTGAAAAGGGCAAAAAGGGCGGAATGTTTTCAAAAGAGGGCAGCATTTTTGAAAAAAGGGGCATGAGGGCGCTATCGTGATGAAAAAGGGCGGGGCGCCCACCCTTAAAAAAACACCTGAAATGAACACTGAGTATGAGAAAGGAGATACATACTATTAGTTTAAAAATCTGTAATTTATATTTAATTTCCAATATACACTTACCTTATTAATCCAATGAACTGTGTAACACAAAATTAATTAGTTAGACTACTTCAACGTGAGTCCATATCCATAAACAAGTAAAACACTTTAAGCTTTTATTAATAAAATTATTTTAAAGAGTTCAATTTAATTTTTTTCAATTTGAAAAGAACAATAAAATATATTAAATACTTTAGATTTTTTAAAACCTGTGAAAAATATTGACATTTAAACATTTTAAATGCAAAAAAACATAAAAAAACCAACTAATTTTTGGGTTTCTACTTAAAATTTTAAACACAAATACATTTTTCAACAAGCATTAAACTAATAATTAAAATAAGGCTTTTATTAAATAAGGAGCAAACATTCAAAACATGTTTTGGTCCAAAATTTCTGAAAATTAGATTATTACATAACTGAATTTGCTTTCAATTTTCTATTGAACTAACCTATTTGATTCATCCCAAAGCTGTTTCTTTACATTGAAATAAACTTGCAAAGATTAGAAGTGCCTTTATTAATTACAAGTTAATTATTTATGTTTCCCACTAGTCACTTTAATGTGACAAAACACGATTTGAATGTTTGCTCTTTAAATGTGCTATCTTGAGATAAATGTATATTGATGTACTACTATTTATTGTCATCCAACTCGATAATATATGCAAGACTAGCGGAAGTGTACCCGGCTTTGTACAGAGTGTTGGCTGATTTCTTCACCGTGCTTCATCTGGTGGTCTTATTAAAATGTCTGCTTTAAGGGGTGGGAAGGGGGGTAGAGGTGGATTTTCTAAAAAAAACTTATAGACACTCTTCTGTATATATATATAGATTGAATTGTTACGTACTATTACAGTGTGAAAATATTGAATTGTTACAATATTGCATTGTTGTAATCAGGAGGTTTTAGTAAGAAGCCATTTCTGCTTTATGGTGTGGGAAGGGGCAGGGGGTTCAAAATCTCATGTAGACAATGACCTTCCTCTTATTTTGAAGGTCAATTGTGCAAAGTTTGATCAAGCTCAGAATATAACGGTATATTTGTATAAAAAAACCATCAAAACTACAGACACTCTTTTATATATATATATATATAGAGAGAGAGAGAGAGAGAGATTTGTAAGAGTACTAAAATACTTAAACTTATTAAAATTATCCTTCTTTTACAGTTTCTGAAGAGCTTTGAACGGATGGGCACAGGGTCACCATCCAGGACAGATGGGGACTGCCAAGTGCTGTCTCATGTTTGTTCGATGGACGCCTCTGCCAACTTCTGCAGGCACTGTTCTGGAGAGGTGAAGCTACTCTAGGTAAAGAACACGGTACCTTTCTCGCCCAACCAACTGTAAATTTCTGCCATCATCTACAAAATTTATTATTCTAAATTATACCTAATTATTCTAAATACTTTTCATATAAATATATTATTGGCAGCTCTGAGAGAATGTTCATAAAAATAAATTAACAACATTTGAATTGCTAGCTTTGCTTTAATTTAATAAATTTCTTTGGTAGTTGGAAATGGTACTGTGTTCTTTACTTAACTCTTCTCTAAATCATGTTGCTGATTGAGCCACTGTGATGCTTTTCTAAACTGCTTCTTTTCTCTATGTTGGGGTATTATTGTAAAGAATACAGATCTTGGAAATTATTGTGAATTTTCATTTTTTATTCCTAGTTGTTCTTATAAAATACTTAAAAACCTTTAATTTGGTTCTAATGATCCTTATCAACTGTCAAGATATTTTTAAGGTAATTAAAATTTGTGTTCTGTCATTAAAATGTCCTTTATAAATCCTGTTATTACATGTTGTTTTGTGGCATTGTATTCTTGATATGCTTATTGCAGCATGATATAACAGGCAAAGTCGATGTAAGTGGTAGAATTAGGTTTCTATATTACAAAGGCCTTTCTCAAAGGGAGAATCTAAAATATAGTATTTTTTAATACGTATGAAGCTGTATTATTGTAATTTATGAATGCATTGGAAAAATTCTTAATAAATACAATTTTAAAATAAATGGTGACAGTGGAAGGAAATTGATCATTAATGAGACATAAATAAAGAACTTAAATAAGAGCACTTTTTAGTGTGCCCATCAGCTCATCACTCTCCTCTAAATACCTTCTTAAAGAGAGACTTCATGTGAAAGATTTTATTGAAGAGAGATCTATTAGATTTTTTATTAGAACAAAAAATTATTTTTTGAATTGAACAAATTTTCTGATATTTTTTATGTCATTTGAATATTTTGAGGTTTATAAAAAAAATGTTTTATTTACCTTGAGGTCTCCCATATAAATTTGTCTCAATTAAAAAAATTGCTCTGTCAAATTTGCACACACACATCCCCCCCTCGCGCGTGTTTTTTTTTTCCTTTATTGGTAGAATTCTATTATGTGTGTGTTTCATGTTTTTACGTTGATAGATTTATTTTGTGTTGCTTTTGTGTTAAAAATGATCATGTCCAATGAAATTATAAATTAAAATTTCACAATATGACACTACAAGGTGCTATTTATCTACTAACCTTTTGAAAGTTTCAATGTGTCCTACTTCTCTCTCTCTCTCCCTCCTTTATAACAATTTGAAACTCCGTGCAAACCATCCATGATGCATAAAGCAAACCCCGTTTTGTACATTTAGCTAAATGGATATGCCACAGTTATAGCCATAGTAGAACATTCTAATATTGATTGATTTTTCTATTTGTACATATTTTGTATTATTAACACCACTTAATAAGAACTACGTATCTAAGCTGTTTAAAAAAAAATTAAGTTTTCTCATATTGATATAGCAATGATAACTCAAAGATAATTGAATGCAAGTCTATCTACTAAGTGCCTGTTGTTAGTCATTCTAAAATATTTTCAAATGGATACTCTGAAACTAGTCACTTGTGATAGTAGTTGAGATATTTGGTAGGTTGGTTTGCATGTCGCCAATAAAGTGAATTTTCTGAGATTGTCCATGGGATCAATCGATGGTCGTCCAACTGCTTATCCCCGCGTTGCTTAGCGTTAATGTAAAAGAGCAGTGCTTTGACTGGGGAAAATTTTTTTAAAGACTCTTTATTTAGACCAGCAGTTCCCAATTAGAATTCAGCCTACGGACCTCTGGATAAAATTAATCTAGTACCAGTAACCCTGTACTTAAAAAATATGCCTATGGAAGTGTCCTTCTACTTTCTTGGACAAGTGTATGTGTATCAATTTTGTTTGAAAATGAAAGTGAAGGAAAGAAAAATTCTGAAATTCACAGATATAGACGGCAGGTATATTTATTGGGTGTTCAGATTTAAGTTGTTGAGGCAGGGAAGCTGTGACCACAGCTGGCCTTTTAAAGTCCGCCTGGTCTTATAGTACATAGTCACACGACTCTAAATACACACTGTCTCCCGTTAACACTCATTTAAACCCATGAAATCATTGTAATAGTCACTTAATTAGTTAGTTACTGCACTGATTTTCGAATTGTTTGGATGAGTGAAATCCTTCTTTTTAGTTCGTAATCTCGTACTAGTTGTTTGCTAAGTGTGATCATTCAATGCATTTGAACCTTTTTGGAAACTACTGATCTAGACTATCATAAAGTTAACAATTTTCTTTTTGCCTAGAACTTTTTCCGCTAAGATGCCGAAATATTAAAAAATGTAGCATATAAAGGAACATGCATTAAAATGCCCCTTAAAATTTTATACTTAAAAAGAAAAATAGATACCTAGTGGTATATTAGGTGGAGATCTTGATATTTAGTGTAATTATTTTGAACACATATTTTACCGAAAGCAATTTACGACCAAATATTGAATATAAGTGTCAATATAATTGTAACAGAGTGCTCTAATGTTGTTTGTCTTTGCAACATTAAAAAAAAGGAGAAGTAGGAGATAAAGGTGCAATGTTAAGCTTTTTTCAAAAATGAGATTCTCATACAATGTAGTAGTATCCGAAGGAGACTATGACTGTAGTTTCATTTTGACAAGAAAGTTGTTAAGTGCAAATGACGAGAAAAGTTTTGCTATACTAAAGATGCATTGTTAAAAATATAAACCCATTTTCTGAAAGATTCCTTTTATTTGACATTGCGCCTATATCTCCTGTACCCTTCATATAGTATTCATAGAGTTCCATATAAGGTCAATGTGAGAATGCATAAAATTTAAGCAGGCTAGTATACTAGGGTTAATGTTTTTTATCTACTTGAATGCAATACTTTCTTCAAGTATATTTAACTACTTATTTAAATTGTTATGTACATTTCAAAATTGAGTGTTTAATTTGGTGAATCTATTTATGAGCTTCATCTCAAAAACTATTGGAAAACATGTACTATTAAAATAATCAAAGGATTATTGATAATTAAAGGATAGATTCTGTATTTGCAGTGAAAATCTGTTTGTAGGAAATCTTTTACGGAGTCTTAAATGAAGACTGCAGTCTGTTTTTTATTGTCATACTTGCCTACTAATTACTAAATACATCTGATATTTATCATACTGTAAACTACTGTTTACTGTCTGTACAATTTTCAGACTTTTGATCATTTTGTATAGTTCTATGATTAGCTTTAAAAATTCACATATTACAAGTTTTTTTTCTTCTTTACTGCTTCTTTGACAGCTAAAAGTTTTCTAACAATAATAAAGCATTTTTTTTAAGGTTTAGTTATATGAACTATCATTTAGTTAAAAATAAATGTTCTCCTAGAAATAAAAAAAAATATTTTCTTAATACCACTTTAGGAATTGCAATTAAATGTAATTAAAATATTTAGTTTAATTTTCTATATTAGTTTTAAAATGTTACTCACTCCTCAATGACTTTTAGCATTAACTTTTCAAATTGCATTTAACTCAAACAATTGTATGAAACTTCCTGACTATTTACCCATAAAGTATTTTTGGATATTTGTTCTGAAAGCATGCCATCAAAGTGCTTCGACAAATGGAACCGATTGAAGGCAATATGAAAAATATCATTGTGCATTTTCTGAGCCAGTTTTTTTTATATGAGCCTGTTTTTTTTTCTAAGATGTTAGGTTGAAGGATCAGCTCAATTTAGAATGGATAAAAAATATATTTAGGTAAATTAAATTAACTATTATTTATACAATATTCTTTTAAGTTACCAAATTAATAAAAACTTATTAAGGAAACCAAATAAGATATGAAATGTGGACCATATGTGTAACATGAAATTGTTATAGTTGAATTAGGATTAACTAATGAAACAGAAAAAAAAAATGAACCTGAGGTGTTTTACTTGAAACATTTGAAAGTTTACTAAAAATCAGTATTTTGTTTTGGATTTCAATGTATGGATAGAATAATGTGTGCCAACTATTAAAATCATTATTTTTTGCTATTTTATAATGTAGAAATTTTATCTTTGGCATGAAATTTTTTATATTTTTGATTACCTTAGTTTCCAAGATAAAAAAAGAATGCCATTTGATATCATCTTAAATTGTAACTTTTTTAATTAGAAAGCTTTGATTTGTAAAAAGCTTTATTACAAAAGTAAATTTTCTTAGAATTTATCGATGCTTATAAATTTTTATATTTAATAACCATTTATACTTAAAGCATTCAGAGCTAAAGTGGATAAAATCTAAAAGTATAAAAAAAAAATTGTTTCTTGTGGATTAATACTTGTTAATGATGTATATTTTCAGAGCCATAGTGAGAGCCACTATTGCTATTTTCTAACAGATGGCTTTATTTTCCTCTAAATCACTGTAGGATTCAACGGGTGTTAATAAACTTTTACCTTGATTATCTCAAAACTATAACTGGTGGACTTCATCCACTTTAGCTCTGAACGTCTCACTTGGAAATAAGGCTTAAGATATATATGTAAAGATTTCAATATAAAAATTGTGGCGGATAAGGGGACACAGTACCATCTAAACTTTCTTTATTTCAAAAGTTAAATGTATATTATTTAAATTATAATATAATAGAACGAAATTTCACACAAAAATTCTGTGATTATGTGTATTTTTTTTTTCAAAATATAAGCTTTTTTTTTAAAGTTTTCTTTTTTAAACACGCGAAGGTTTTCATAAATATTTATATTTTTTCACCAAATTTTTTCTATTGCATCCTTTAAACTATAATACATAAGAATTGGCATTAAAAAATTTCATACTACATGTATTTGATTTTTATATAAATAGTTATTCATAATAACAAACAATTGCTCTTTAAAACTAAAATATTTTGACTTTAGTAATTAAAAAAAAATACTACTTATAGGGTTAATTTGCACACACACAAATGCCAATTTATAATATTCATATATTTTACAATATGTTTAAAAAATTATACACTTCTCGATTAATAATAAATGGCATCCAACATTCTCAAATAACTCCTTAAAAAACATTGATACAGTTCTAAAATTTTGCAAGCATATGCAGAAGATTCCAAACTATAATTTTAGCTAATTAAAATAAATCGAGAATTTTACAATTTTTTGGGTACTGTGTCCCTTTAAACAGAATTGTATGTGGTTTGGGATTAAAGAGGGTTTGGTTGATAAAAAAAAGAAGCATTTTATTGCTTACTTTGTAAAAATGATAGCTTTTATTAGTTTTTGAAGTATATCTACAAATGGACTGCTAAGTATTTTCGTGTGATTAATAAATTTATGAATAAATATTTTGTTACTTTTATAAATTTTGGTCATTTTCTTAATATCAGTTAATTATTAACACTCACATTAACGTTTTGCATATCGTCGCCTGAGAGCAACAGTAAGACATCTTAAAAAAAAAAAAAAACGAAAATGAGTTTTCGGTCTTGCTAATATTACCAAATGTGCCTTTATTTAGTGGAACACTCGGACGTTTTTATGTCTTCACATCACTGATAAAAAAAAAACTCAAATTTTTTATAAATTTTACATCTTGTCGTGTTGGCAATTTCTTATCTAGTTAGCAAACTTGTGAAACATTCGGCTTTTTTTAAATGAAACTAAGAAGTTTCACTTTAAAAAACAATGCTAAATAGTCCACAAGTTTGCCAACTAGGTTTGTGAATTTGCCAAGTCAACAGGAATTTATCAACATTTTAACGGCCCACGTAGCATGAACAACGTTGGAAAAATCTTTGTAAAAAAAATGCAATATTATAATAAATTTTACTTTTGGTCGGGTCAACAATTTCCTATCTAAAACGAATTTTTCCCATCCAAGCGGGAAAAAACAGGTAAATTAACAGACTCTAAAAAAAGTTGGTAAAAACCCATAATTGACTACGCAATTTTAAGGCAATCGATTGGAACTGTCGACTCTTGTCAAATTATCAAGAATATGTTGTTCTCTTTCATTTTGAAGAACTTGTTATTTTGGCGATAGGACTAAAGGGCAAAGCGTTGATTAAAAAGAGATGTCATACTTCTAACCGACTTTAAGAAAAATTCGCTAAAAGTGAAAAATAATTCCTTATTTTGCGAGCAAGTTGTAAAAATTTAATTATTTAATATCAATTTTATACTTATTTCAATGCTTTGAAATCGGCACCAAAATGTATGTTTTTTGTAAATTGGCACCAACTTCAAAAATATGTAATAAGTATAAAATTGGTATTAAATACTAATGAATATTTTTTCAACTTCTTCGTAAAATTAAAAATTTATTTTTTACTTTTTAGCACATTTTTCTTAAAGTCGGTTTTCCTTTTTTAAAAAAGATTATTTTATTTTTCTCTTTTAAGTTTCTAATTTAGCAGGGGGTGAAGCCCCTCATTCACCAGTAAAGTCAAGTTGTTACTCACTTTTTCTACGCCACGGATAGCATATTTTAAGAATATCCGTTTTAATAAATGCTGGGTAAACGAAATTTCAATGTTGTACAACCTCTATTCGTCGATGGAAATACTTTGAAATCGGAGAAAATATTTAAAAAAAGTTCGTTTAATCGGTATTTCCGTATAATTAAAAAGTGGATAACCAATTATTTTTAGCCGTTTTTGCCAAAGTGCATTTTTCTCTATCAAACAACAACAAAAAAAATCGGAATCGCACATTATTTATTTTCAAACGGTTCGGTTAATTGAAAATTTCGGATAGTTAAATGCAGGATAACCGGATTTTTTTTCTCAAAAGTGACCCAAGTGAATCATCCTACAAAAAAATTGTCCGTATATCTAAAGTAGAACAGAAATCTTTTGCGAACATACAATTAAAAAAAATACAGTCGAAAATTTGTAACCTTTCTCTTTTGGCGCGCTTTTGAAATTGGTTGGCGCGTTTGTAAATCGTTTAAAAAGGAATAATAGAATAATAATTAAAAAAAAACTCCAAGAAACAAAGAACTAAAAAGTAATTTTTAGTTTTTTAGGAACAAGTGTAAATAATTTAAGTGTTTAATATTAATTTGAAACTTATTATAACTTTTTGAAATTGGTGCTAATTTTCAAATACCATTCCTAAACTTTGGCACCGATTTCAAAAAGTGACAATAAGTATGAAATTAATATTAAATATTTTAATTTTTTACTCTTGTTGCTAAAGTTATTTTTTTTATTACAGGTTACTGAATTTACAGCCTGTGGGCTGTAACACACTACACTACTGTAATTTAAAACACACTACACAATAGTAAATGGTTCAACTGTCAAGTCTAAATTAGAAGAATGAATATACTCTTTTGTAGAAAGGCTTTTTTGACACACACAAAGTAACTTTTTTTCTTCTTTTCATTCACTCATTCTTTACTCATTGTTTATCCATTGACATCCACGACAAGCGTGGGCCGCTCACATATCCTGTATAAAAACTTAAGGTATTTAAAAAAAAATCCACTTGAAATTTTAAATACTAGATATTTCTGTACAGTTAGGGTATTTTTGTCTCGAGTATTATAAATTTTTTAATGTAAATTATGACTTTTTACTTTTAGTCAGTTACCCACACTTTTAATTTTAGTCAGTTCCAACAAAAGTATATTCAACATATTTAAAAGTAGTTGAAGTGAAAAGAATTAAATGGGCAAGTGGATGAAAAGGTAATGTTGCAAAAGTCAGTTTTCAAGAGAAGTATAGAATTTTTATCTACAATAATTATGATTATAAGTGTGTTCTCATACTGCTATGTACTGCTTAAATATAACAAGTATAGCCAAACACTGTGTGAAGCCAAGACACATTTACTTAACTTCTTATTCACAACAAAATTGCAAATGCAAATATTACTTAGTCTCTGCGTCCATTTACCCCTTCGATTATTTTTTACATTTTATAAAACCGTGTTTTTTAAAAAGTTTTTGCTTAATTTATATTTAGTTCTATTTTGATTCTGAAATATCGCTAGGTGATTATTTTACAACGCTTACGCTTTTTAAATAACGTTTTTAAGATTTCCCCATAAATTTTTGTATGTGGAAATCTTAATAACATTGTTTAGGTACCTACAAATGTTTGTTTTAGCTACAAATTTAATTATTACTAGCAGTATGGCCCGGCGTTGCACGTGGTCAGTTTGTGAAGTAAGAGCTGTGCGCGACTTTTCTAGTTAGCGTATCCAGTCGAATATCGCTCTCTATACCCTGTCTAAATTTATTCAATTAACTTGAGTAGTTATGGAGATATCTTAACCAAATTTTAAAAAAAAATTAAATTACCGACTTTACATGCTATTGCGTATAAACTGTAAACCGCGTATAACTTTGTAAAATATATATATTTTGCAATATAAAAATCCCCAAAAATTAATAATTAAAAACGCTTTTCCTCATATAAGCCTGTAATATGATGTCTTTAAAAATAATGCATTTTGCAGATAATGAAAATAAAACACTTGGCGATAGTAGTGTAAAAAGGCCGCTACGAAGCCGAGGAATAATGAGGAATACGAGGAATAATTGAGGATTTCTGCGGAGTACGGCGGTGCTGCTGTGGATTTTTGGCGGTGCTCTGTGAGGATCAGGGCGGATCTCGTCTGTCAAGCCGAGGGGGCGTGGCCTAATGGAGATGACCTCAACCAATCAGGTGTCAGTAAGTGACGTCACATGCAGGGGACATGGGAACAGGTGTTGATGACTCATCGCAGCGCTGCCGATGGGCATGTCCCACCGTGTCTCAACGTGTATGTACGGGAACGGACCAATCAGGTTCTTGTGTGAGGATGACCTCATGAACAACCAATCAGGTGTCAGTAAGTGACGTCACACGCAGGTGGGGGAAGGTTTTACTAGTTCTGCTTGTAACCGCAAGACAACGCTGCATGTAGGGGAACGGACCAATCATATGCTTGTTTAAGAATGACATCATGAAGAACCAATCAGGTGTCAGTAAGTGATGTCTATGGAGTGTCATGTGACATGAAAGTTGCTTTTTTGTTATTTTGCGTTTTTATTTGGGTATTGGTGGAAATTTGCGACGCACAGCATCTACACATTTTTAATTATAAGCTGTGGGTTGTGACATCATAGGTATAATGTTAGGAATGGTTGGTTGTTGAAAAAACTGTGAGCTGTGAAAGTAATGTGAAAAAACTGTGAAAGTAAATAAAATATGATAGAATTAAACTAATATTCTTATTTTAATATTTATTATATTTTAATATTTATTTATATTTTGATATTTATTTGTATTTTATTATTTATATTTTTACATTTATTTTTAATATTTAATTATATTTTAACTTCTATATTTTATTATTCATTTATATTTTAACTTCTATATTTTATTATTCATTTATATTTTATATATATTTTATTATTCATTTATATTTTATATATATTTTATTATTCATTTATATTTTAACTTCTATATTTTATTATTCATTTATATTTTATATATATTTTAATATTTATATATATTTTATTATTCATATATTTCATACATATTTTAATATTTATTTATATTTTATTACTCATTTATATTTTACATATATTTTATTTACGTATACATCTGTGCCAAAAAAATTAACTCAGTGAGAGCAATTACGTCCCACTAGAGCTGCACAATGAACTTATGTTAAAGGGAATGACAGTAGTGTATATATTTTAACTATGGTTAGTACAAAAGAAAAGAATTTTGCAAGAATGGTTTTAGAAAAATATATTTTATGTGACCAACTCCAGCATATAATTTCGCAATATAACTCTATGAGGAATCATCCTATGGGGGTAAATAACATACCATCGTGTACAGGAAGGTAGACCAGATTAATAAGTAAAGCTTTTTTTACCTTTCGACATGTGTACTAAGGGTATAAAAAATGACAGTCTGGGGTTCTATGAAAATAATGTTTATAACAATATACGTTTAAATTACAATTTATATAACGGAAATCAGTCTCAGTGGATGAAAAAAAAGTAATTAATATGAAAGCTGATACTTTGAAAAAGAACCTTGGGAACCAAAACCTTGTATTACGGTTAATTAAACTTTTTATAAAAGTAATGTGTTCTTTAAATGTTTTTCACATCATACGTAAAATTATTATTTTAAGAGGGAAAATATCATATCGTTATGACTAGAAGGAGGGATCTCACCTTGATCACAATTGGATGCATTAGAATTGCTTACTGTTTAGGAATATGAAGTAAAAGTTACTCTATCGCACTGTTTGTTGTGCTGGGCTTGATAAGAGCAGATTTGGGGTTGGTATGTAAGATAATGGATCTATTACTTGTTCTAATACGTGTTGAATAAGGGAATTTGTCTTAGATGTTGCTGTTTTAGGGGTGTTTTATAATTGGTTGTTTGATTGAACGATACAGTGCAGCTATACAAAGGGGTTTATTTATACGCTTGGTACAAGTACACATTTTTTCTTATGTCATAAAATTACACTATAACAAAACGCATAGGTGGATGGTAGAAATGAAGTAGCACCATACAAGGGGAATTATTATGGCTGGCAGATTAAATTTTCAAAGACTAAGAGGCAACAAGTTCCCATATGAGTACAATTGAGGGTGAATGTGTAGAATTTGGCGACATCAAGTATCCACAAGGGGACAATTTGAGAGGTGTATTCGTAAAATTGGCGACATAAAGTACTCATAGGGAGACGTTTGTAGGCGTATACATAAAATTGGGGTGAAAGCGGGGTTTGTAGTTGTACATTAGACAAGAATAAATGAAAAAGTTTAAGTTTGAAATAAATTATAAAAAGAATAAATGTTAAAAAAAAAGTTAAAATACAATTTAAAAAGCAAAATGTAAAAAAAAAAAAAAGTTTAAAAAGAAAAATGTAAAAATAAAAAAAAGTTTAAGTGTGAATTAAAAACTAAAAGGTTAAGTAAGAAAAAAAAATAACTAAAAGTGAAAAAAAAATTTTAAAAGTGAAAAAAAATATATATATATTTATATAAAAAATATTTGAAAAAAGTTTAAGTGTGAAATAAATTATAAAACTAATAAATGTAAAATAAAAAGTTTACGTGTGAAATAGATTATAAAAAGTATAAATGTAAAAAAATAAATAAAAAGTTTAAGTGAAAAATATAATGTAAAGATAAAAAAGTTAAAAAACAGTAACTGTAAAATAAAAAAAAAGTTTGTATAAAATGAACTTTTAAAAGAAAAATGAAAAAAAAAAGTAAAAACAATATATATAAAAAAAGTTTTAAGTGTAAAAATAAAATTTAAAAAAAAAAAATTAAAAAAAAAAAAAAAAGACAAATGTAAAAAAGAAAAACGTAAAAAAAAATTTTAAATTTAAAAAAAAAAATTTACAAACAAAAAAATATGAAAAAAAAAAGAAACGTTAAAAGAAAATAGCTAAATGTAAAAAAGAAATGTGTTAAATGTAAAAGATTAACCATCATAAGTTTTTTACCCGAATCGACCCAAAGCCATATGGTGTTTTACGGAACGTACTAGCCCCATATAGGCACAGATGCCCGTGGTGAGTTCTGTGAATGGTCTACCCACTAATCAAACGACAAGTACCACAATTACATTAAATAATTAGCAACAAAAAAAAGCAGGAAATACTACTATAGATATAAAAAATATTAACAAAGTATCGAAAATAGAACCAAAGGTAACTAATAAATCTGTATAGAATGAGTGTCTATAAATGTATAAGAGAAACCAATGTATATATTTCTACTAAAATGTTGACACATATACTAAATTTTTAACAAATTAAGTCAAATATTTGCGAAATAGAGAAAATAATACATACTTTTTAAAATTGTATCAAATAGTCTATGAATGGATAAAAAAAATATCATGACATGTATTAAAAAAAAAATTAAAATAATGGACTTACGTGTAACACATTAAGTTAAGAAATTTATACTTATCAAAGAAAGTAACGTAAGTCATATAAAAAAAAACCTGTAGTTAAGTACAATTGTTAATTGAATATGCTACAAAATATTGTCAAATTACACCATTTTTAGTGATAGGACAAGCAAACTTGTTAAAATGTCATATAATTATCAAAAATATTATACAAAGTACGAATTTAAAAAAAAAAAGTAAATGCAAAAAGAAAAAAAAGTTTAAGTGTAAAATAAAATGTAAAAAAAATAAATGTAAAAAATAAAAAAAAGTTTAATAAAAAAAAAGTTAAAAAATAATAAAAAAAAAATTTAAGTGTAAAATACAATTTAAAAAAAAATGTAAAAAGAAAAAAGTTTAATAAAAATTACATGTAAAAAGAAAAAAGTAAAAAAAAAAAATAAAAGAAAAAAAGTTAAAAAAGAAAAAAAAAAGTTAAAAAAGAAATAAAAAGTTAAAAAAGAAAAAAAGGTAAAAAAGAAAAAAAAAAGTTTAAAAAGAAAAAAAAAGTTTAAAAAGAAAAAAAAAATTAAAAAAGAAAAAAAAATTAAAAAAGAAAAAAAAATTAAAAAAGAAAAAAAAATTAAAAAAAAGAAAAAAAAAATTAAAAAAAAAAAAAGTTAAAAAAGAAAAAAAAAAAGAAAAAAAAAGTTTTAAAAAAAATAGTTAAAGTGTAAAATACAATTTAAAAAAAAAAATGAAAACATAAAAAATTAAAAAAAAAAATGTAAGTGTAAAATTACATTTTAAAAGAAAATGTGAAAATAGAAAAAAAAGTAAAAAGAAAATTGCTAAAAGTAAAAAAAAAATAAAGGTGTAAAATGTTAAATAAAAAGACCTTAAGTGTAAAAAATAGAAGAAAAAAGTTTAAGTGTAAAATATTACTCATCATAAGCTTTTTACTCGTATCCACCCAAAGTTATATGGCGTTACGGAGCGTACTAGCCCCATATAGGCGCAGATTCCTTTGTGAGTTCTGTGAATGGTCTACCCACTAATCAAACGATAAGTACAATAATTATATTAAAATATTAGCAAAAAAAAAAGCAGAAAATACTAATATAGATATAAAAAATATTATCAAAGTATAGAAAATAGAACCAAGAATAACTAATAAATCTGTATACAATGGGTGTCTATAAATGTATAAGAGAAACCAATGTTTATATCTCTACTAAAATGTTGACACATATACTAAATGTTTAATAAATTAACTCATATATTTGCGAAATAGAAAAAATGGTACATACTTTTTAAAATTGTATCAAATAGTCTATGAATGGATAAAAAAAAAATTGTATGTATAATTTTTAATTGTATCTATAAATGGATAAAAAAAATCATGACATGTATTAAAATAATGGACTTACGCGTGACAGTTTAAGTTAAAAAATTTATATTTACCAAAGAAATTAACATAAGTTATTATAAAAAAAAAACTGTAATTAAGTATAATTGTTAATTGAATATGCTACAAAATATTGCCAAGTTATTCCATGGTAGTGATTTAACAACCAAACACTTTGTCTTTAAAGATTACGATAACGCAGTTTTAGAAACTAACATAGGGGCAAATGTGTATAATTATCATAAAATACTTCACATTACTGTTAAAATGTCATATAATTATCAAATATATTATACAAAGTAAGAAAAATATTACTTAATATGTTAAAATATTACCAATAGTACATGCCCAACAGATCAAAATGACCTTCAGCACCCTACGACACATGAAAACTTACGGAGATTAACAGCAATCTTGCCTCAAAAAATAAAACCAATAGTGTGCTGCTAAGGATAAAATGTCAAGTACACACCCAGTGTAGGAGATGTATACAAATAATATTGTTGAATTATTAACAAAGTGATTTCATTAATACTAAAATAAGGTCTTTGTTACAATAATATATATATATATGGAAATTAAGTTCTTATTAGTGAAATTTATGTAATATTTTTAGACTGCTTTGTTCAATTTATAATATGTAGGTAGAATTTTTACATAAAAAAACCCCTTTGTGTTTATCAAAAATATTTCACAAATTAAGAAGAAGAATACCTAAGGAAGGTCTTTGCACATGATTATAGTACAAAACCATGTGGATTTACATCAATTTTACCAGGAACAAGGGGGTCAGTATACGGCTATGAGTCAAATAGTCAATTTTAAAACCACATTCAGGCATTAATAACACAAATGCCTGAATGTGGTGAAAAATTGACTATTTGACTCATAGCCGTATACTGACCCCCTTGTTCCTGGTAAAATTGATGTAAATCCACATGGTTTTGTACTATAATCATGTGCAAAGACCTTCCTTAGGTATTCTTCTTCTTAATTTGTGAAATATTTTTGATAAACACAAAGGGGTTTTTTTATGTAAAAATTCTACCTACATATTATAAATTGAACAAAGCAGTCTAAAAATATTACATAAATTTCACTAATAAGAACTTAATTTCCATATATATATATATTATTGTAACAAAGACCTTATTTTAGTATTAATGAAATCACTTTGTTAATAATTCAACAATATTATTTGTATACATCTCCTACACTGGGTGTGTACTTGACATTTTATCCTTAGCAGCACACTATTGGTTTTATTTTTTGAGGCAAGATTGCTGTTAATCTCCGTAAGTTTTCATGTGTCGTAGGGTGCTGAAGGTCATTTTGATCTGTTGGGCATGTACTATTGGTAATATTTTAACATATTAAGTAATATTTTTCTTACTTTGTATAATATATTTGATAATTATATGACATTTTAACAGTAATGTGAAGTATTTTATGATAATTATACACATTTGCCCCTATGTTAGTTTCTAAAACTGCGTTATCGTAATCTTTAAAGACAAAGTGTTTGGTTGTTAAATCACTACCATGGAATAACTTGGCAATATTTTGTAGCATATTCAATTAACAATTATACTTAATTACAGTTTTTTTTTTATAATAACTTATGTTAATTTCTTTGGTAAATATAAATTTTTTAACTTAAACTGTCACGCGTAAGTCCATTATTTTAATACATGTCATGATTTTTTTTTATCCATTTATAGATACAATTAAAAATTATACATACAATTTTTTTTTTATCCATTCATAGACTATTTGATACAATTTTAAAAAGTATGTACCATTTTTTCTATTTCGCAAATATATGAGTTAATTTATTAAACATTTAGTATATGTGTCAACATTTTAGTAGAGATATAAACATTGGTTTCTCTTATACATTTATAGACACCCATTGTATACAGATTTATTAGTTATTCTTGGTTCTATTTTCTATACTTTGATAATATTTTTTATATCTATATTAGTATTTTCTGCTTTTTTTTTTGCTAATATTTTAATATAATTATTGTACTTATCGTTTGATTAGTGGGTAGACCATTCACAGAACTCACAAAGGAATCTGCGCCTATATGGGGCTAGTACGCTCCGTAACGCCATATAACTTTGGGTGGATACGAGTAAAAAGCTTATGATGAGTAATATTTTACACTTAAACTTTTTTCTTCTATTTTTTACACTTAAGGTCTTTTTATTTAACATTTTACACCTTTATTTTTTTTTTACTTTTAGCAATTTTCTTTTTACTTTTTTTTCTATTTTCACATTTTCTTTTAAAATGTAATTTTACACTTACATTTTTTTTTTTAATTTTTTATGTTTTCATTTTTTTTTTTAAATTGTATTTTACACTTTAACTATTTTTTTTTAAACTTTTTTTTTCTTTTTTTTTTTCTTTTTTAACTTTTTTTTTTTTAAAATTTTTTTTTCTTTTTTTTAATTTTTTTTTCTTTTTTAATTTTTTTTTCTTTTTTAATTTTTTTTTCTTTTTTAATTTTTTTTTTCTTTTTAAACTTTTTTTTTCTTTTTAAACTTTTTTTTTTCTTTTTTAACTTTTTTTCTTTTTTAACTTTTTATTTCTTTTTTAACTTTTTTTTTTCTTTTTTAACTTTTTTTCTTTTATTTTTTTTTTTTACTTTTTTCTTTTTACATGTAATTTTTATTAAACTTTTTTCTTTTTACATTTTTTTTTAAATTGTATTTTACACTTAAATTTTTTTTTTATTATTTTTTAACTTTTTTTTTATTAAACTTTTTTTTATTTTTTACATTTATTTTTTTTACATTTTATTTTACACTTAAACTTTTTTTTCTTTTTGCATTTACTTTTTTTTTTTAAATTCGTACTTTGTATAATATTTTTGATAATTATATGACATTTTAACAAGTTTGCTTGTCCTATCACTAAAAATGGTGTAATTTGACAATATTTTGTAGCATATTCAATTAACAATTGTACTTAACTACAGGTTTTTTTTTATATGACTTACGTTACTTTCTTTGATAAGTATAAATTTCTTAACTTAATGTGTTACACGTAAGTCCATTATTTTAATTTTTTTTTTAATACATGTCATGATATTTTTTTTATCCATTCATAGACTATTTGATACAATTTTAAAAAGTATGTATTATTTTCTCTATTTCGCAAATATTTGACTTAATTTGTTAAAAATTTAGTATATGTGTCAACATTTTAGTAGAAATATATACATTGGTTTCTCTTATACATTTATAGACACTCATTCTATACAGATTTATTAGTTACCTTTGGTTCTATTTTCGATACTTTGTTAATATTTTTTATATCTATAGTAGTATTTCCTGCTTTTTTTTGTTGCTAATTATTTAATGTAATTGTGGTACTTGTCGTTTGATTAGTGGGTAGACCATTCACAGAACTCACCACGGGCATCTGTGCCTATATGGGGCTAGTACGTTCCGTAACACCATATGGCTTTGGGTCGATTCGGGTAAAAAACTTATGATGGTTAATCTTTTACATTTAACACATTTCTTTTTTACATTTAGCTATTTTCTTTTAACGTTTCTTTTTTTTTTCATATTTTTTTGTTTGTAAATTTTTTTTTTTAAATTTAAAATTTTTTTTTACGTTTTTCTTTTTTACATTTGTCTTTTTTTTTTTTTTTTAATTTTTTTTTTTTAAATTTTATTTTTACACTTAAAACTTTTTTTATATATATTGTTTTTACTTTTTTTTTTCATTTTTCTTTTAAAAGTTCATTTTATACAAACTTTTTTTTTATTTTACAGTTACTGTTTTTTAACTTTTTTATCTTTACATTATATTTTTCACTTAAACTTTTTATTTATTTTTTTACATTTATACTTTTTATAATCTATTTCACACGTAAACTTTTTATTTTACATTTATTAGTTTTATAATTTATTTCACACTTAAACTTTTTTCAAATATTTTTTATATAAATATATATATATTTTTTTTCACTTTTAAAATTTTTTTTTCACTTTTAGTTATTTTTTTTTCTTACTTAACCTTTTAGTTTTTAATTCACACTTAAACTTTTTTTTATTTTTACATTTTTCTTTTTAAACTTTTTTTTTTTTTTACATTTTGCTTTTTAAATTGTATTTTAACTTTTTTTTTAACATTTATTCTTTTTATAATTTATTTCAAACTTAAACTTTTTCATTTATTCTTGTCTAATGTACAACTACAAACCCCGCTTTCACCCCAATTTTATGTATACGCCTACAAACGTCTCCCTATGAGTACTTTATGTCGCCAATTTTACGAATACACCTCTCAAATTGTCCCCTTGTGGATACTTGATGTCGCCAAATTCTACACATTCACCCTCAATTGTACTCATATGGGAACTTGTTGCCTCTTAGTCTTTGAAAATTTAATCTGCCAGCCATAATAATTCCCCTTGTATGGTGCTACTTCATTTCTACCATCCACCTATGCGTTTTGTTATAGTGTAATTTTATGACATAAGAAAAAATGTGTACTTGTACCAAGCGTATAAATAAACCCCTTTGTATAGCTGCACTGTATCGTTCAATCAAACAACCAATTATAAAACACCCCTAAAACAGCAACATCTAAGACAAATTCCCTTATTCAACACGTATTAGAACAAGTAATAGATCCATTATCTTACATACCAACCCCAAATCTGCTCTTATCAAGCCCAGCACAACAAACAGTGCGATAGAGTAACTTTTACTTCATATTCCTAAACAGTAAGCAATTCTAATGCATCCAATTGTGATCAAGGTGAGATCCCTCCTTCTAGTCATAACGATATGATATTTTCCCTCTTAAAATAATAATTTTACGTATGATGTGAAAAACATTTAAAGAACACATTACTTTTATAAAAAGTTTAATTAACCGTAATACAAGGTTTTGGTTCCCAAGGTTCTTTTTCAAAGTATCAGCTTTCATATTAATTACTTTTTTTTCATCCACTGAGACTGATTTCCGTTATATAAATTGTAATTTAAACGTATATTGTTATAAACATTATTTTCATAGAACCCCAGACTGTCATTTTTTATACCCTTAGTACACATGTCGAAAGGTAAAAAAAGCTTTACTTATTAATCTGGTCTACCTTCCTGTACACGATGGTATGTTATTTACCCCCATAGGATGATTCCTCATAGAGTTATATTGCGAAATTATATGCTGGAGTTGGTCACATAAAATATATTTTTCTAAAACCATTCTTGCAAAATTCTTTTCTTTTGTACTAACCATAGTTAAAATATATACACTACTGTCATTCCCTTTAACATAAGTTCATTGTGCAGCTCTAGTGGGACGTAATTGCTCTCACTGAGTTAATTTTTTTGGCACAGATGTATACGTAAATAAAATATATGTAAAATATAAATGAGTAATAAAATATAAATAAATATTAAAATATGTATGAAATATATGAATAATAAAATATATATAAATATTAAAATATATATAAAATATAAATGAATAATAAAATATAGAAGTTAAAATATAAATGAATAATAAAATATATATAAAATATAAATGAATAATAAAATATATATAAAATATAAATGAATAATAAAATATAGAAGTTAAAATATAAATGAATAATAAAATATAGAAGTTAAAATATAATTAAATATTAAAAATAAATGTAAAAATATAAATAATAAAATACAAATAAATATCAAAATATAAATAAATATTAAAATATAATAAATATTAAAATAAGAATATTAGTTTAATTCTATCATATTTTATTTACTTTCACAGTTTTTTCACATTACTTTCACAGCTCACAGTTTTTTCAACAACCAACCATTCCTAACATTATACCTATGATGTCACAACCCACAGCTTATAATTAAAAATGTGTAGATGCTGTGCGTCGCAAATTTCCACCAATACCCAAATAAAAACGCAAAATAACAAAAAAGCAACTTTCATGTCACATGACACTCCATAGACATCACTTACTGACACCTGATTGGTTCTTCATGATGTCATTCTTAAACAAGCATATGATTGGTCCGTTCCCCTACATGCAGCGTTGTCTTGCGGTTACAAGCAGAACTAGTAAAACCTTCCCCCACCTGCGTGTGACGTCACTTACTGACACCTGATTGGTTGTTCATGAGGTCATCCTCACACAAGAACCTGATTGGTCCGTTCCCGTACATACACGTTGAGACACGGTGGGACATGCCCATCGGCAGCGCTGCGATGAGTCATCAACACCTGTTCCCATGTCCCCTGCATGTGACGTCACTTACTGACACCTGATTGGTTGAGGTCATCTCCATTAGGCCACGCCCCCTCGGCTTGACAGACGAGATCCGCCCTGATCCTCACAGAGCACCGCCAAAAATCCACAGCAGCACCGCCGTACTCCGCAGAAATCCTCAATTATTCCTCGTATTCCTCATTATTCCTCGGCTTCGTAGCGGCCTTTTTACACTACTGGCGATGTTGTTTGAATGCCAAATGACGTTGAATGCTCATATTATTAAAAAAGTTTTATATATGTTTTTTATTGAAAAAATAACCCCAGTAACAAAAAAATGCAATTATTAAACTTCACATTCATTATTTTTAGTACTGATAATACAATAACATATCGAAGCTAAAAAATATTCTGTTCTACCAAATGGAAATAAGTTATTGTATTTGGCGAAGTTTTTTGGTTGCCAATTGGTGACCGCAGATTTGGTGTCGTCTATTTCTAAGAAAAATAAAGAATTATTTTATTTTGTAACTGTATACCCTAAAATTTCAGAGAAATGTTAAGTAGAAATTTTTTAAATATGCCAGCATCAATATTTACATGCAATACTTTTCTATAAATCAAAATCATTTCAAATAATCATTTCTGAATTTCAATAAAATTATTCTGAAGTGAAACATTTAAAATAAGCAACATGATATAAATATAGAAAACCTAAGTTCACAATTAGGAACATCTATTCCGACGCTGTAGCACCGTTCCACTTCGTAACAAATAGCACTGTTGGCATAAATATGATAGCGTTGGATAGGAAATTAAGCACCGACGCTTTTAAGATCTTGAAACAAATAAATGTTCGGGGCATGCATAGATACCCGTAGCAACAGACGAAACTGGTGGTTTATCTTCCTCCTTCGGTTGGCGAGGTTTAAGTTAACGACCAATTCCTATAATCTGCTGCCTAATAAATGTGCTTTTCAATGAAACATCGCAATAATAAAAGGCAGCCATTATTGTCGAAAAATATTTTTCGTCGCCAAGGTGATTTTTAACAATAATGTTATGAAGGGAAGACCTACATGTAAATTTCCCATAGGAATAATGTATAGAAAAATGGAAAAAGTTCCATAACTTTTAAACGGTTGCAGATATCCACGTGAAACAAAGTGCAGATTTTAAACTGGGACCATATTGTTAAAATGGGGTAAGTTTCATAAAAATCCGTGCAGTAGTTTTTGAGTTAAATCCGGACAAACAGACAGACTTTGGCGATATTTTAAATTAATTTGGCAACATTTGGCGACAATTTTAATTCATTTGGCAATATTTGGTAACATTTTTAATTCATTTGGCGACATTTTTAATTCATTTGACAATATTTGGCGATATTTTTTAATTCATTTGGCGACATTTTTAATTCATTTGGCAATATTTGGTGACACTTGTAATTCATTTGGCGACATTTTTAATTCATTTGACAATATTTGGCGACATTCTTAATTCATTTGGCGACATTCTTAATTCATTTGGCGACATTTTTAATTCATTTGGTGACATTTACTCATCAGCCAATCAAAATGAATCATTTATCTCAGTATTGTCGAAAATTATATTTGGTGATTTTTAACAATAATGTTTTGAAGGCAAGATCGAGATGGAAATTTCCCATAGGCGTAATGTTAGAGAAAATGGAAAAAGTTCTATAACTTTTGAATGGTTGCAGATATCCACATGAAACAAAGTGCAGATTTTAAACTAAGCAAAGTTTGTTCACATGGTGCAAGTTTCATAAAAATCCGTGCAGTAGTTTTTGAGTTAAATCCGGACAAACAGACAGACAGACAGACAGACTGACAGACAAAAAAAAAAATTAATTTGATTTTCGGAATCAGTGTATTCTAATTCGTGGAGAAAACTCAAAATGAGGGGTTTTGTTCGATTCCACTGACAGACACTCCATTCTTATATATAAGTATTGATAAAGTTGGTGGCAATAAAAATACCTAATGACAAACCGTCGGTTGCACAATTTTTCCTTCGAAAGAACAAGTTAATTGACAGTTTATTCATTTATTGATACCTGCATTTTCTTCTTAAATATATCTAACAAAACGTAAACAACGTTGGAACAAGAAAACATGACGGATTGGGAATTTGTTTTAGGTATTTACAATTTTTAGTACCTTAAAATAGGTGGTACCATCAACGGGCATTACTTTACTCCATTATTTTCCTTTTTCCAAATTTAGTAAAGTTTTGAGTAACATGTAGGGAAGTTAAAATTATATTCTGTGTATCAATATATTTTGTAATAACTAAAGATTCCGATAATATATATATATATTTTATTTAGACTTGTTTACTATTATTATTTTATTTTTTCTGTGGAGTAAAGTAGGAAGCAGGGGTGAAGAATGTTATTAATATGAATTTTTTTTCGTCTATTGATGCAGTGAGTTCCTTGACATCATCTTTGAATATGTTTCATATTTTTTTTTTAATTATTAAATATTTTTGTTGTTTTATATACTTTTTTAACCATTGGAGGGGTAATCATGAATTTTTTTTCTTGTAAAAAAGCATTATTAAAACAAATATTTAGTCAAATTAGTAACTTGAATAAAATATATTAAATAGCAGCCATCAACTCTAAAAATTCTTAAATAATTTTTTTATGGATAGATATTTTTGACAAACCTTAAACATACTTTTTATAGACCAAAGAAAATGAAACGAAAGGTTTTAAACTTTCAGAAAATTGTAAAACTAATGGCATTCCGGATATAGCGAAGCTTCCCCATTATACGTCGATTTGAAAATAGTTAGTACATCATCTCCCAGTTCTTCAGCACATTCCACTAGTACTTTTGGATAAATTTCATTTGACCCTGGTGCTTTAAAAGGTTTAATACTTCTTAAATGATAAACTGCTTCTTCTACTAGTAAAATTGCATTCTTTAATTTATAACCGGACGCATATTACCCTCTATTGGCATGGAATCAGATTTAAAATCCTTATTATAAACTCCCATGAAAAATTCATTTAAAATCTTAACTATTACCACATACATCATCTTGAATTAAATCGCCTCAAGTGGAACCACATGATTATTTCCAGTATTGTTTCCACTGGCGTAAGCAAAAAATCCCTTTGGAGCTTTTACACTTTTTTTTTTTGGACGCCTTACAATCAGTGTCCTTACCTGTTTAAATATTTGATACGTCTTTTGTTTTAACTTGAGAGCTCGTTTTGTTTATTTTGAAAGCCACATAGAAGAAGGCTTTCTAACTACTGCTTCAACCCATCCTTAAAAACATTTTTTACCTCAGCTCGTAACGTATGGAAGTTTGCACCCCTAAAATTTGGAATTAATCTGCTATTTTTAACCTACAGTTGACTGAAACGTAATGTTAAATCTAATACTATTGTGGTCGCTTTCTCCTAGATACTAGTTCATTGTTAAATTGTGCACCTTATTTTTACAACTGCAACATACTAAACCCAATAACGCATTACCCACCCCCTTGTATTTTCATGAAAGAATTGATCTAAAAAGCAATCTTGAATCGCTCCTCCTCTCTTGCGAGAATTTCGCTCATCTTCCATTGTGAACTACGCTTGGTAACGTTTGGGACACATCAAGAAGTTGATCCCTCTGCACGGCGGTTGTTTTTTTACAGGTCATACAGGCATTAAAAACAAATTAGCCTTAAATGATGTATTGAATTTATAAACCGTCCGGTTATTGGAATTCGTTACTCTAACCACTCGGATACTTGCCAGCTTATATAAAAAATATCAAAGAATGGGGTAACAGTATTGTCCATATCATCAATCCGTATTCAAGTAAGAGGCGGAATTTTCAATAGATCTTCAAATTGCAAGTTCGTTACATATTTGATATTGTGTATAATAATATAATTGTTAACTTTCTCAAGCATTGACAGGTTGGCCGTGAGGCCTAATCGTCAATCAATAAAAAGCTAAAATAGTAGATTAATACGTCAGCGGTTCGAAATCCGATGGCGGCTAATATTCAAAATTTCTCCAAAACTCGGAATTCATTGTTTGACTTTTAATTATTTAAACACGTAAATGATATTACACAATAATCAAGGTTATTTGGCTTTTAATGATTTAAACACATAGATGATATTAAACAAAAACTAGCAGCACACAACAGCTGATGCATGGACACCGACTGAAACTTGTAACTATGACTTGAACGCATGCGCTACCGCTACTCATACTTTAATTTCAAGCTTGATTTCTGTGTCGAGGGCATTCAGATTCCCTAGCCTCGCAAAAGAAGTTTCACTTCAACAACCTTAGTCCATCTGAGCCATGATTGTAATTTAAAAAAATGTCAATGAGGCAATTACTCCTATAATGCACTGTTAAAAGTGCACAATCTCATGCGGGTCATTTTTTGACGAAACAAGACGTCTGCTGTATGACACACCGATTCAATTTTTCACCAAACTGAGGAAATTCATTTTGACGTTTTTTAACGAAATTATTTTTGTCAAAAATGAGCCAATATAAGTATAAGAAAATGCCCCTGTTGACTAAAGTAGCCTTGACGATCAGGGGCGGCTTAAGGGCAGGGCAAACTGGGCAATTGCCCAGGGCGCCGCCCTCCTCGAAGGGCGCCAAATTTAGTTGTTTTTTTCATTTTTAAAATATATATTTTTTAATATATATTTTAATCAACACAGCTGAATAACAAATTTATTGGGAAAAACATTTTGTTATTACAATTTACAACTGACTATAATCAGTGTAATGTTTTTCAAAACCTTTTCCGTTTAGTCTTCGAAGTAAATAACCGAGTTTTCCCCAACTCCAGAAGCAAGTTGTCATCTGACCATGGCTCAAAAATACGAGGTAGTGTTCAAAGGTATTTACTTCCAGATAATTCCCGAACAGCCGCTAATAGTCCATTGTGCAGCTCTTGTGCGACGTAATTTTTACCAACCATCAAGAAGCAAGAACTAAACATGCTACACCATAATTTAAATTAAAAAAAAATTAGTTAATATTTCTCTATGAATTTTTTTCTGCTCACATTTTGTTTTTGCTGATATATTTTTTCATTTTTGGCAAAATTTTCCGAGCGGCCCCCTTTTGCTCTCTTCCGTCTGCAATTTCGAAGTAATATATGTACTTTAGAACTCACTTCATGTCAGATTAGTACAGTCAAATTTAAAACCAGTAGTAAACAAGAAAATAGCATTATTTCAGTTAGCAAACTTTCTCCTAATATTAAATATTATAAAAAATATAATGTTGAGAGCCGTTAGGTTGACCAGGTAAGCTACTAATCCTTTCCCACTTTTGAGATTTACACACACCGATGTGGGGGGGGGGGGGGGGGGGGGTCAAACTTTGGCATAATCTGGCCTGTGTAACCACTGTAGCTTCAGTTTTAATTGACGGGTCATGGTGAGTGCCTGTGTGAAGTGAAGATAACGACAAATTCTACTATTCCATTAGACTAGTTGACAGTTTAAAACATTGCCCATTTATGTAACAAATGTGTGGAGTGGAAAGTGACGATTTGATGAACATATCGAACATATCACATTAACGAACATATCACATTAAAGTTCAACTGCGGGAAAGCAAAATTAAACAGGTTGAAAGAACAGTTCTAAACGAAAAAAATGATTCCAAGAAGTATAAACTTATGACAAGTGAGGAGAGATCTAGAGCTTATCGAAAACACAAGGAGCAGGTCGAGAAGGCACGTGTACAAAGTATCACTAACCAAACCTTACATTTCAGTAGGGACTGTGTCTACCCGATTTCCTCAAAAAACACTAAATAAACACATTTTATTAAAAAAAAACATATCGAAGGACATCAAAATATGCAGAAATTTCCACTACAACTACGAAACTTCGATTTGAAAACAAGATTTTGTTTTCTCTACTTTTAATATAGAGTAATACAAAGTTAAATAACATTGCAATGGAATTTTTAATTTTATATATAAAACCCTTTATAAAACTCAAACCCTTCAGTTTAAAAAAATATTAAATTTTCCAAAATATTAGAACATAAACTGAATTTTAAAACTTCATTTTTATAAATTAATTTTATTTATCGTGTTTCGTGTTAATTAATCAAGTAGATTTTCTTAAACTAATTAGTTTTGTTGCTGAATTTGTTCACATATCAACACATTTTACAGTATTATGAACAGAAAAGTGTTTAAATTTTTGTGTCCGATGATTGTACAAAAGCAGTCAGCTCGCTCTTAAAATGTATAACGATGATGCTAAAGTATCCCTATAAAATATTTTACAAGCTCACTGTTTAAATAAAAACTGTACTTTATTTCACAAATTTTAAGTTTACACCTTTTCTATTTATTATTGAATACAGTAGAAGTTTAAGATCAGAAAATATGTCTGTCTAAATCTAAAATAGATACCCAGACTTTCGAAAACTTTCCGTAACCTCGGAAGTAATTTGACCTCTAAGTGTCTTAAGTGTCAGCGGCTCCAAGAACGACCAGTATCCGCAAGCTTCCCCCCCCCCCCCCCCCCCGCATGTCAGATACATTTAAAATTTATAGCGCAGACACAGAAGATCCTCACCCCTAAAGTCCCTTACGGGAATGTTGTGGGATGGTCCTGGTGGGAGTGAGGGAGAATTTATATTTCCTGTCCTGTTACTGAGTAATACTTTCTTTCCTCCGTGAGTAATACGAACCAAAACTAGAGGGGGGCTTTGTGGCAGGGGCGAATGAAAACGGCGGGAAAAAGTTCCTATCCCACATCCCTCCCGCACTCAAAGAGCACACCCTCCAAAAAACAACGTTGTGTGTAGCACCCCCCCCCCCCTCCCCCCATAAGAGTGACTTGCAGCATTATCTCCAAGGTCAAATGTTCTGCAATTCCATGGTCTTATGGCATGCCCTGGGCCAAGTAATGGTCATTATTCTCTGTGCTGCGTCGGCTCTCTCACTCTTTTGCCTCATCCAAAGCAACCCGCAGACATTTCGATTAGCCCATAAGCTTTTTTAGGGGTGAGCTACTATGTTGCAAATTTAAGACTGTAAGTATGACTTTAGCCTCTAGTAGTTTGATGATTTTAAGGCAAGCCTGTTTATGTATTTAACAATAACCGTTTTGATTATTTTTAATTGGCTTAATTACTTAAGCAAATTTCGGATAATGTCTTGGTGCTTCATAATAACAAATATTACTGAATAGTTAAAAATAATTATTATACGTTTTTAATTTTTTTTTTTAATATTAAATACCTTTAGGCTTCATAAAATTTTACAATGATTATAAGAACGTTCTTATTAAATGTTGATTAAAAAATTAAAATATTAAAACAAAAAATCCGTTACAGATGGGAGAGTATTACTATCTGAGATGTGAGTATATTTGGACGTGATTAAGTCTTTAAAATCTATTCAGGACGTCAAAGTGGTAATTGGCAAAAACTAGCTCGACACAAAAAGTGTGGATATTTCAAAACCCCATAATTCCAGCCATCAGTGGCGGCCCGTGGTCGAAAATGTTAGTGCAGCCGAAATCATGTGACCCCCCCCCCCCCCCCCCCCCAAAAAAAAAAAAAACTTTTTCAAACTTTCAAAAGCCATTTCTGGGATATTTATCGAAAAATCCTCAAACTTTGAGGAATCGGCAAAACAAAAAAAATATAGACATTCGCTATTTTTAAATCTTACGTCAAATTCCATTATTATGGTATCCAAAATTTCAAAATATAACATTTTAAATTTCTTAAACACATCTTCGTGAGTTCGGAAGTCATCTTGTCTTTTGAAAACAATTTCTGTTTTCGAATTCGCAATTTCAAAAATACGTTTGAACGTGTTCTCATTATGGTTTTGTCTTATAATGTTCTGAATTACCTTGACTTGCTGTAGACAATAATTTATATCTAAAGATTTTTTTTGAAGAATGTCATATAAAATATCTGTTTGTTGAAAAATAAAATCAAAAATTAAAGATAAAAGTGTGAATCCAAAATCATTAAAATAATTCAGAAATCCATTTGTCCATCGAATCGCTCCCATTCACTTCCTCAACAGCCATTCCTTCCACAGGGTTGCGAAACAGCACTTATCAATACCTCCAAAGCTGAAACAATTATCGAGCCAATGAGCTTTTCCTCCATCAGGCAAAGCGGTCTAGAGATGCTAGTAAAATACTCGGTCCCCTCCCCACACGTCCCGCCGATTCAAACACGGGAGCCAATCAATTCACAGAATTCCCAACTACAGCTCGAGTTGAAAAAATCCTTTTGAGCTGCGTTTGTGACGTCACAGCCTCATTTTAACGTGAAGGGGAAGTCATACCCATAGAGTAATGATAGAAATAGAGGGAGAAAAATGCCGATTTACGCATATCCATCATCGAATCACGTGATCGGAGGACAGATTTCCTCGCCCACGCGAAAAAGTTTCTTCCTCCTAATAGAGTTCCAATAGGAACAGCGACGATTCACGGCGATCCGAAACAAAACACAACAGAAAATGGTTCATAGCTGTGCCGCTTATGGATGCAAAGAAAAATTTCGCAAAGGAGGTCCATTACCTTCCACTGGTAAGTTTTCCTGAAAATTTTATTTCAAACCAAATTTTAAAATCATGTAAAATAATCAAAATTACTTTGTTTAACATGAGGTTTACGAATTCTTTTCTTAATTTTTATGAATATAATCTGTTTCAATTGAGTAAATATTTATAGGAAATTAGACTACAGTCTCGTATTTCCCTTGGGTAGCAAATTCGATGTTTCGTAAATATTAAATTTTGTTTTTTTAAGGTTTCTAATACTTTCTGAAGAGCGCCGATGTTACTTGGCGTGCCTTGGCATGCTTTGGCGACTTTCCAAACTAAATGAAATCAAAAGTATTGTTATATGGTTTTGTGTTTAATTTTCTATTTAAATATCGCTTCTTGAAGAATGATACTTTAAAGGAATTTAACATATAAATTAAAGAGGCCATTTCGAAATTTACTAAAAATAGCATATAGCAGTTGTACAACAAAATTCTGTAATAGCTTTCATTTATATTTTGTTATTTATTTTAATTAGAATTAAATAGTTATTTTTTCCATTTTCGAATGTTGCGTTTGTCTTTGTTATTTTCTAATTAGGGATGTCATATAAATATGTACATATATTTTCAAATTAGTTTCTGCAATGTTATCAGTATAAAATTTACTACATTAAATTTATAATTCAAATGTATTCAATTAACCTTAATTACATATAGTTATTGAAAAGTCAATTATAAATTCGAATGCTTCCTCTTTAAATGACGTATAGCCTTGAAACTTTACATACTTACGTAATACTGATGATAATACGATATTTAGTCAAATATAAAACTTATATATATTAAGTAGAAGATTGTATTTAAATAGTGCAACGTTAACCCGGGTTATGAGCACTATGATCAGGCAAAATGCGCTATTGAAAAGCGTCTTTTGGAAGGACGACTTTATATAGAATACTACGAATTGATACTACTTATTTTCGGACAAAAAACAATTTAATCCTAATTGTACAATAAAAAAAAACGTAGTTTTTTTAAAAAAAAATTTGTGTGTTCGGGGGAGGTGGGATTACATTTCTTACCTTAAATTCTTCAATAAATAGTTGCAATTTAACATGTTTTTTTTGTTATTTATAATTTAAATATAATTATGTATTTTACTTGTATATTTGTCTGTTTTTATGTAGATGCACAATAAGCGTAGTTCTTTTAATTGTTATTTTGTATATTTCAATAAGAAAATATGAACAATAAAACCTTAGAAAGAGATTCGTTTCTTAGAGCATTGAACACAAACAAAAGGATATTTTCGTTTCGTTAATGCAAGGAAAATATTTAATGCACATTGTTTGAAAATAAGTAAATACCTACATAACTTATGTTTAGAAGTTCAATACCGACGGAACACTCTATCGCCGAAAAGAAGAAACTGCGCCAATTTCGGAACTTCTGCATGTAGGGTGTGGCAGCGCTAAAACCACGTGATGGGCATCGGTTCTTATGTGTGTTGAGAACGCGGTCTTGCCAGAGCCTGACATGGAGAGCGCTCTCTATTATATTTATACTCTTTGGTCATACCACGTAAGGTTGTCATGGCAACGATGCAGCCGATTTCTGACTTCGCTTTTTAGCTGCAATTTTCATTGACTGAAGTTTTTTTCCCTTCTGAATTGTGCATTACGGCAAAAAGGTTTGCTATTTATCGGAGATTTTGTTTACTACCGTAGAAATTTCATTTTCAATTATAATCTTCATTTAAGAAAATTAGTAAAATATCTGATTTTAGTTTTTGATGAATTTAGGTGCAGCCCGGCTGTACTTGCTGTAGTGGGCGAGCCGCCACTGCCAGCCATTATGGGGATAAGAAACCTACCATCGTTTTAGAGGACGGTGAGCCACGTTGGTCATTATTCTACTAGCCCGTCGGGCCTTTGTATTGCAATAAATGAATCCCATTTCGAGCATACGCTGGCTTGTTTAATCATTGTAACGTTAGTTCTAATCACGGGTCGTGTCAAGTGCTTGCTTACATTGAAGAGAATGACGAGTTATAAAATTGAAGACGTGTGTGAAAGAACCACACAGCTCCAGTTTTCAAAATTGTTCAGGACATATTAATAACACTGCACGTTTCTTGCAGCTATATGATACAAAAGTCCATTTCCTTTATGTATAGCCATTACCTAGAGCTGTCTGGTTCTTGCACCCAATCGATAGAGAATCTTTTTCTTTATAAAAATAAATGAAAATTTTTAAATCAGAAATAATTGGAGCTGTTTGGTTCTGGCACCCACGTATACAAGTATGTATACTGTATAGGTATAGTGATAAAAAGTAAGGATGTGACACATAGAGATTTGGCCGAATGAATATACCGAATATTTGGCAGCCGAATAACAAATTCCTTTAAAATTCTTTATACAGGTAAACAACCCAAGTACCTGAAGTAAAAGCTTAGGACGCAAAATTCGTTAGGACAAAATTAGGATGGGAAAAAACATTCAATGAACAAAAAATTTTATGTGTAATAACTTGGCATTATTGTATAATAACGTAACATTATTATTCTAGATTTTCAGGTCTATTAAATTTGCAACAAAATTTGGGGATTATTTTGGGGATTGGAAGGGGGGGGGGGGATAATTTTTCGATGGGCGTCAAAATAATTTTTGCCCATGTGGAAAATCTACCTCGAGCCGCCCCTGTTGACGATCGCAGTAATCTCAAAAAGGACAATATTATGGCTAAGAGTGTTGCCGTATAACTAAATCCGCCATTGACTTTTTACACGACGTGTACAAACGCCAGTGGCGTTCTGGTTTCCATCCTAGAAATGACCGAAAGAAGCCCTCGGAGTGAGTGAAGGGGCAAGATGATTGACGCGCCTTATCGCCTCTCGTGATGTCACATGTCAGGAGGGGGGGGGGGGGGGGTCGTCGATTTAGCACCTACGCGCGATTGTTGCACTCGGGGCATCCCGACAACAAGCAACTCTCCTGTGGCACGCGGCCAAGCTATGCCGGAGGAGAGCCCGCGTTAAAAATACCGCTGCACATCATCGTCGGAGCCTAAGAGAGGGGAAACCGTACGACAGGACTCCTTCACTTGCTGCTTCTTCAAGGTACGGCTATTTTAGCATGTTTTTCTGATAAACACACACGCACGCAGCGTCCAGTAGTGTGGCGATGATTAAGGGGGCAAGAGCTACTCCAATTTTCGAAATTTAAGAGTTAAGTTTGTACTCTATATACTGGTAATGTAAAAGTGACCCATTTTAGGAACCTTTTACTTTAGAAAGTAATAAACGTAGATGTCCATTTTTTTTTCAGAGCATGAAAAGGAATCTTGATATCACTGGCTGAAAGAACAAACCGTATGTCCACTTTTGTATACTTTCGGAAACCGCAAAAAAAAAAAATCGAACTGGGGACCATTAAATTGATAGCAATTGGGCCGAAAATGGACATTCAATAATTACAAATTAAGAGTGACCTCTTAAAAGTAACTTTTTTTTAAAAATGAAGTAATGATTTTAAAATTAAAAAAAAAAAAATACTTCAGTAACATACCACATATCTGTTTAAAGCTTTTTAAAATAATTTGAACGTCTACGTTTATTACTCTCTGAGAATAAGGCAATTTAACATTACCAGAAAATGGGGTGCCAACTTCCTTTTAACAGATTTCCGTATACATTGTAAAAAAAACGGCCATTTGTACTATTGCGTTGGCATTTAACTGAGTGGCGTTGTATGGATTTTATTTATCCTTATATAAGTTTTTATCAACAAAGGCATTGCAAGTTTAACAACAGTCACTGCCTGTTAAAAATTACATTAGTTCCGCCCCATACAGCGACTCAGTACCCTCCCATACAGCGACTCAGTGACAGCAAACATTTTAACAAATTTCTTTAAACTTTTATAACATGCGCTCCCTCACTTGGGAGGGCCTTTCGTTTAGACAGTTGAAATAAATTAAATTTTTTTTAATGCCATCCCAACCTAAAAATTATATATCAAATCTTTTCTAGTTGATCTCAATATGGATCAGTAAACATGGATATCCTAGATAAATGACTAAAAAAAAAAAATTTAAATAATCCATTTTTTTTAAATGGGAATTTAGATTCTATAAAATACTTTTATTTATTTTCTTAACCCATCCAAAAGCGCAGTTCGTACGTAATATTTTTTTAAAAGTCGTTGTATCCTGTGAAGGATAGCAATGTCCAGGGTCTACTGTAATACAATTTTGGAGTTATAATTAGTATTTAATGGTTTGGTTTGGTTAATTAACGTCGCACTAAAGCTGCACAGTGGGCTATTGGCGACGGTTCGGGGTCCATCTCGAAGGAAAGACCCGGGAACGATGCCTCGTATTTTTTAACCATGGTCAGATGACGAGGACAACACCTGAGCTGGCACCTGACGCAACCTCAATAGGCGTCAGGACATTGGATCCCCGATCAGATTTATCGTGCACTAGTCCCGTATACACGCCAGTATAATTTGTTGGATGTTCTGGACGACTTTCTAGTATTTTTGTAGCGAAGCTGGCAACCCTCCGATCGCAAGATCACTACTTTTTTACTTTTCTTTGTCAAGTCCATCGCAGGGATTCGAACCACCAATCCTCTGATTAGTAGCTGAAGGCCTTTATCCATTAAGCAACTGGGGCTCAGTAATTAATGAATTACTGTGATAATTTAGCAACTGCAAATCGAATTAATGTTTTTACAGAAGAATCGTTTTAAATTAATAAACACTGGCTGATTCAGATGGAGGAGTGAACGAGAACAAAAATAAGCGAGGTAAACTTATTTTTAGCCTATAAGTTTGATGGAAAGATGTTTATTTCTGTTTTCCTCAGCAGGGACTTCAAAAAATAGGAAGGGAATTCTGTAACACTGACCTGTACACAAACTATGCAGCACGTGACCGTTTTTTTTTAAATGAAATTTTCGCGTGCATAAATTAAAATCTGCCATTAGAAGCTCTAAGTTGTTGGGTTGCCGCTTTCGCGTTATAATTTTTAAAAATAAACAAAATTTTCCAAAATATTAGGAATAATAAATTATTAATTATATAATAATTATTATAAAAATAATTGTATTCATACTAATCCTATTTTTATCTGACTTGATATTTTTTAGTATCTTTAAGTAGTTTAAAATCAACCAAGTAACACTGTGACGCCCTTCCAAGACCATTTTGGTTGCTATAAATTTCGCAGCACTTTCAGAAATATCATTCATTTTTGAGCATTCTGCTGTTGTCAAGGCTACTTTGGTTCAGTTTGATAATTGTTTCATCATTGAATCACTTGATCCTTTCGACGAAACAAACTTCTTCAAACGTTTAACACCAGTCTTTTGCTCTGATTTCTTGCCTGTGGTATTGGTACAATCGGTTCTAATTCAAGAGCCACAATTTCAAGACCGAGACATCCCTGGTTCGAGTCGAAAAACTGATTTTTATTTTAAATCGTCTTCACTTCTGGCAAAGTGAATTTTCCTATTTTGACGAAACATTTAGGAGGATGTCTGTTTCGTCAAAAATGACGAAATTTCCTTCAAAAGGATTTAATATTAATAAGTGATGATTAACATTAAATCCTTTTGGGAATAAGTGAATAATATGACCCAGACCCTGTCTATTTCGGGTCTTTCCGTTTAAAATAGGCTCCGAACCGTTGTCGCAGTTGCTCACTGTGCTGTTCTATATCGCGACGTTAATTCAACTACCAACCCACTCTAACGTGAGTATTTAACAATGCAGAGCTCGCGCTGTGCCTGAGAGACACAATCCAAGGAGAATCGAATTGGAGGTGGAACGAACGAAATTGGAAAAATAAGGACTGGGATAGCGTATTTTTCTTAGGGGCCGTCCAAGGTGGTTTTTAACACTAAAATGTTACGAAGAGAAGATCTACATGTAAATTTCCAATAGGAATAATGTGTGGTAAAGTGGAAAAAGTTCTGTCACTTTTGAACGGTTGCAGATATCCACATGAAATAAAGTGCAGATGTCAAGATGGATGATTATTGATAACATGACGCAAGGTTTATAGAAATCCGTTCGGTCTATTTTGTGTTAAATCCACACAAACTAACAGGCAAAAAATAATTCAATGTGATTTTCTGAATGAGTGTATTCCAATTCATGTAAAAAACTCAAAACGAGTGGTTCTGTTCGAATCCACTCCACGACGGACACTCCATTCTTATATATATATGTATTGTATAACTATTAAAGCCGTGTTTCAGCAATACTATAAGTCGGATAGCAGACACATTGCCCACTATACAATAAGGTTTGATTCGTGTATACTTTGTACGAGCGCCAAATTTGAACGAAAAAAATATTTTTAGTACTCACTATTTCGTAAATAGATCGTGTAAATTTTTGACTGTGAATTTCTGTTGAGAATCTAGAAACAGAGAAGTAATAGATCGAATATGCGTATAAAAACCACGCAAGATATTTCAGACAATTTTTCATTACCCCAAATTTAGGTTAATAGGTTATAGAAGGAGATAACCTTGTCTGCTCCGCAGCATCGCTGCAGCATAATCTTTATTTGATCTCCTTATCTTCGGTTTTATTTACAACCTCACTTGACCCGCCAACGGGGGACGTGACCTCTCCTCTCAACACACTCGGAACACTTATCTCCTGCACATCAAATGGAAATCGGAACCTCTGAGTTCTAACTTCAGGGTACCAATGAATTCTCAATTTTTTTCACGTCTTTAAAATCGGTGCGGGTACATAACCGTATGAGGGCGCAATCTAAAACACATTTGTAAAACCCCCACAACTCAAGAGGGAATCTGCCTCCGGGGATAAATGACACCATCCTGTAGAGGAAAAGAAGACGCCTCGACCCGATTGATTGTTTGACCTTTGTACCATGAGAGAAATATCGCCCTTGGCTACAGTATGCGCTTCCAGTTCCATAACTCCAGGTGAAATCATCCTCCAGAGGAGATTAATGGCGTACCATCGTGTAAATGAAGGTGGACGACATTGCCAGATTGTCGCTCCTTCATTTCATCTTTGATGCGTATGTGTGTGTGTGTGGGGGGGGGGGTAATAAGTCAAATTCGGGGCCGAAGAAGCAGCAGGCCGACCAGGCGCGCGTACAAAGTATTCGCCTGCCAAACCTTGCTGCTCATTGGGTACTGTGTGGGATAGATTTTTGTTTGTTAATTTTTGAAAAAATTCTTTTGAAACTTTAAAACATAACTGTTTATAACTATTAAGAAGACTGGCAAAAATTTTAAATTATTAATATTTCTTTCAATTGTACTACTCGAATATTCAAATATTATACAAATTTCAAAAAGCTTCAAGCGTTTAAAATTACAATTTTTTTGTGTGCTTTTTTTTAGATGCATTTTAAATTTTATAACAAAACGTTGGATACTTTTTAATGAACTTGGAAGTATTTTTAAGAACATTCGAAAAAAAGTGTATTATTCAAATTCCGCAAAAAACAGCCATGTATAGATTTCTCGCACTAGAGCTACACCTCACAATAGGCTAATTAACGACAGTTCGGGATCTATCCCGAAGGAAAGGCGCACGAACACTGCCTCGTATCTTTAAAGAGGACAACAATTGAACTGGCAGGCACACAAAGCACCTATAGTAGGCGTGAGGACATATAGACCATCAGATGATGAGGACAACACCTGAGCCACCCGACTTAACCTCAATAAGTGTCAGGACGTTGGGCCCTGATCAGATTTAACGTGCACCAGACCCGTATACACGCTGTAGAAATTGGAGGTTAAGTTTGGACAACGTAATATTACTTCGCAGAGATTTTAGTATCCTTCCGATAAGAAGTTGATTATATTAATTTTTTTTTTAAGTCTATCTTATCCGTATTCGAACTCTGGTTGCTAACCGACGACGGTTCCTCGGGGCTACGGACCCTCCGGGGTCTATCTTGAAGGAAGGACCCAGGAACACTGCCACGTATTTTTGATTCATTGTCAGATGACGAGAACAACATATGAACTGGCACCCTCAATATATGACAGGAGATTGCGCTTTGATCAGATTAAACATGTACCACTCCCGTATATCCGTCGATATATAAGAATTTAATATATTATGCCAAAGCGATCACAGCGCTGCTAAATCGCAAAACTGGCAACAACAAAAAAATTAAGTACTGTAGATTTTAAATTTGCGTATGACAATGGTCACATTGATGCAAATTTTGATATAGCAAAACAAAGAATTCGGGGGAAAAAGGGACGGAGGGTGGTTGCTTCCTCACTTTTTTCGGATGTTGTTCCCAACATTTTTTCGGATGCTTCGCTCTTTTTTAATATTTCATTTTAAGTAAATTTTTAATTTTTTTTTTTAGTTTGGCTATGTAGTAACGTAACCAAACGATGGATGCACACTGGTTGAAGGTATTTTCTCAGGGTTTCAAGTCACATCACCCACGTAGAATTGCTAAAGCTGCAGAAAATGTTCTAGGAATTAAGAGGGGTGAGGACTGAAAGGAAAGACTCCCCCATTTTTTTGTGTGAAAGACAACTATGGCACAAGTGAAAGCGATTGCTCCTATCCCTCTGATCTTGAGGGCAATAGGAATGAATGTCAATTGGGTCATTTGTAACAGTTCGTAAATCCTTCCAAAAGTACCCAGACATCTGGCCCAAAGCAGACAACGGCGAGGGCGACACAATCACAAAGGATGAGAAGGGCCCGAGCAGGCATCTCCTTTAAGTGGTGAGAAAAATCCTCATTGTAAACGAGTTAGCGATAATAGGATGACGTTAAACATACAACTAGTGGAACAAGGTTAGGCAGTGCCGTTGCACAAAAAATATTTTTGGGGCAGGGGGGGGGGGGGGGGGGGGGTGATAAAAAAAAAATTCTCAACATAGCGATTCGAAATTCGCAACTTAACAGTTATTGAAAATTCCCAGATCCAACATATCGACATTTTTCATCTTTATTTTTATATATATATTTTAGGTAATATTACACAGTTCTCTCACAAGCATTGATTTGTTGCACCCATATTCAAATGCAGTGCCCGTTCTGAAGTCTAATTTCTAGTCGGGGTCGGCCTCCCCAAACCCCCTCGGTGCGACGGGCCTGAGGTTAGGTCATCATTTAAAATGTCCAGTCTCTGTAACCAGTGATGAAGTAAATACGAAATTTTTTAGTCTATTATGGAAAGGTTTTGTTCATCTTTATTAATTGTTCAGCTACTTGATCAGTATTTTTCCTATTAATTACGTCAAAGTTATGATATCGTATTTTCAATGTTAAATTTTTTTTCAAGGTTTCCTGAGAAGTATTTTTTTAATTACTTTATTTGGTGTCATGTTCATCTGCTTGTGTTTTATTGAACAAAATATCCCAAAGAAAGAATATATACCAAGACATACTTATTTTAAGCGAAAAATTAAAATGAGAATGTCAAGGAAATGTTAAAATTGTAGATCGGAAAAATGACTTTTTAGCGTCATTGTTTTCCGTCAGTATTTCGAGGAACTAAAAAGGGGCATTTAAAAAAAAAAAACATATTTATTAGGGAGATTTGATTTAATTATTCAAATTTATCAAACAAGGAGATGTGGAGGGTTTAGATTTTAATATGAGTGATAGAACGAGAGGTCATGGGTTTAAGTTAAACAAATCCCATTTTAATCGGGAAGGGAGAAAACACTATTTCTATAATAGGGTAATAGACAAATGGAACAACTTGCCAGTGAATATTGTTAAATGTATAGGAGTAACAGATTTTAAGAAGAAGTTAGATATGCATTGGGGATAGTTAAGAGGTACTAGATGGACCAGCCTTGTTGGGCCTTGAGCCTTTTGTTGGTATATTTGTATTTGTATTTGTATATTTTTTTGTGTAACTTGGCACAGGTCTCCTTTTGAGAAGGGAAAAGTGAGTCAAATGCAAATGTATAAACAAGCTGTTCCAATACTTTTGTAAAAATATCTGTAGCCTCTCAAGTTAGTTACTGCACTGATTTTCGAACTTTCATGGGATGAGTGAAATCTTTTTTTCTGATTCATAATCTCTTTGAAATTTGGCTACAAGATTGATATTTTCGCTTTAAATCATTGCATTTTAACCATTTTTTTTCACTCCATTTTGGAACCACTGGTTTAAAAGAAATGTTCCTGTTCCCTCACAGGGGTACTCCAAAAGAGAGTGGCATGGCGCACGTCCTCCTTCCGTGCGACCTGCCCTCGTGGACCTCCGTCCAGCGACACCTCGCCCTGCTGAGGACGTGCAAGGACGGAAAGCAGCTGGCGGCGGCCATGAACACCCTCTTCGACATGTGCAGGTAAATTTCTCTCCCGCAGTTCTTCGTGAACATTGGTGTATCGTCAGTATTGAACTAATGCTTATGAACTCTCAGACACACAATACCAATACGTGAACATTGATCTAAATGATGTTCAGTCTCGTGCTCACGCTGACAAGTTTGATTAGTTTTTAAGTTAAATTTCTTTAAGTTTTTTTTTATGTACATTTACAGATGGTTGGGGAAAACACCCTACATAGTGTTCTTGATATAATGCACACATATTTCATGTTGTAATTCATTGAGCGAGTTGCCCAAAATCATACTATTTGTTAGAAGTATAGTGATCATCATGTATAATATTTCTAATCTATGTCATTTCATCTAATACCCGTATATCACAAGGGAGAGGTCGGGTTCAATAAATATTATTATTCCCGCAGTTCTTCCTTTTCAAAGTATGAGGAAGGCCGCGAACTGGTAGCTACCGGTCATGCAGGGTCGTTCTTTTAGGGGTGTGCGACGCGTGCAACCGCACAGGGCCCCGTGCTTCTGAGATACCCCATGCTCTCATAGAAAAATACTCGACCTGGGAATGCTCCGGATAAAATGAATGTATTATATTTTTAAATGTAAAGTGAAACCGGTCGTTAGTCGTATTTTGCGCCTACAAATTTTAGTTTAACTTTAATTTTACTCCCAGTTTTCATTTTTAACGCCTAACTTTTTGTAAAAATTTCAGTGTGATGACCGTATTTCACCACCCAGTCGTTATTTTTTACATCTAAAGTTGATTTTCCATAATTGCTCTCATACTCTAAATAATTTTGTCAGTAAGACAGTGACGTTTTTAGAGTAGAAATGGAAACATTTTATGCAAAAGAAGCTTTAACGATTGCAAAAATATCGTAACAGTTGACAGCTTTGCTTAAGCAATTTGAATTATGTTACAATTAAGCCTGAGCAGAACATTTTGGTAAATAAAAAAACCTGCTAGGTGCCAATATGACGCCGAACTGTTATCTCCTAATTTCGAACATTGCGTGAAACGTCTATCAAACTAGCTACGTAAAATATCAGAATAGGAACATTTTGTTATATTTTTAGAGAGATCCATTCAGACATTATAACTCTTGAAATATAACACAACTGACATAAATTTATTCTCGTTTGTTAGGAAACTAGGCTTATAACTAAAAAGAACAAAGTAATACAGACTTTTTACGCAACGAAGTTCTATACAAATGAAATGTAGTATATAGTTTATTCAAACTTATGAATAGGCTTGTGTGGAGGAAAAAAAAGGACCTCACTTCTAAGACACCGCGGCTGCTAAGGGCGGCACTGCTGATATGCAACTAAGTTATTTAGTTGCATGCAAATAGAAAACACAAATTGTATCCACTCACAGGGCAACTTTAATTGCACTCGCTACCGTGCTGACAGCTTTGGCAAATAATCGACAATTCGGCGATTTGTTATTGATTGTGGTAATACGAGTTTGGCAATTTTTTACCCTCACATTGGCGATTGAGATATCTAAGATCTGACAGCCCTGAGTTAAAAGCAATTAAATAATAGCCCGCTGTTGGTGTGTCATTTATTAGTTGCTCAGTTGGTTAAAAGTTGTTATGTAAATATTGCTCGCGCGCGGGTAGCCTTCAAGTAGAAAACCCGTGATGCCTTTTGTTATTCAATATCTGGTGTTAGAATGAACGTGGTTACATTTACCCCTTACCTCAGGCCACATTAAGCCAAAAAAACTCCCTTTTTTTTATACAGTTGCGAAATTGTTTGTTAATGGTGCGGGATTATATATTTTTGACATTAAACTTAAATTGAAACATGTTTAAATTTTAATTTTAGACAATGTGCAAAGTGTTATATATAGGATATCAGCGCTCACTTATTATGATTGGCAATTACAAAATTTTAAAGATGCTAAGTGTAGTAGTACTATGCCCAGTTCCATATTGTGTAAATTATTGACGAGTTGGCGCAAGTATTGTATATTGAATACTAATCTATTGGATTTAGTAACCCGCACATACGACATCATCAGACCAAGATGTTTCATTCTCTGTCTCACCATTAATTACCGCGTTGAGTGCCACTCTAATACTTTTTAACGTCCTTTTTTCTGTGAAACACTCTGTGGCGCCCAGAAGTTAAAGTAATTATTACTTATGCAAAATGACAGAGAGATAACATTTAAAAAAAAATCTTAATTAGTGGCAAACATCTCTCCCCCCCCCCCCTATTGTATAGAAGAAAGAGCATCTAGACTCTGCCTGCTCCGTGGTCCTGGGTTCGAATCCAGGACCAGGCAGGGATTTCAATTTGTGAGTGTCCATTGACATAGATTAGGTTTCGTTCGACAGAAAGATGAGTATTGAATCTTAAAATAAAGCAAAGCGCGTAGGGGGCACATAGATAGAGGCCCTTGGCATAAGATGGAACAGCTTGTTATTTCAACAAAATGGAGAAGGGTGCTTCTTCTATCGGTTGAAGTATGGTTTCACACACCATAGGCGTAGCCAGTATTTCACAATTGGAGGTGCTGTTCCTACAAAAGTAGACCAAAACTGAAGACAGCAGATGTCGGGGGAGGGAGGTGAAGCAATACCCTCACTGAAGTTTTTTTTTTAAACTATACACATACACTTTTATCCAAATTAAATTTGCATATAAGGTATTAGATAAATTTAAAGGTGTTTTTTAAAATATCTGGAAATAAAGAACAAACGAGAGAAAAAAATAGTTGTGATGAAAATTGTGTAATGGGGTGAAAAACCCTTAGAATCCCCCTGGAAACGCAAATAGTTTCAGGTAAATCCCTTCTAGCCGTTCTCCAGCACAGTCTCACCAGATTTTTATTTTGAAGTCAAATTATTTGTTCGACTGCTGTAGCGTGTCCCTGGACCCCGACGACGCCGCCCAGCCTCTGGAGGGACATCCAGGCATCTCGGACCTGGGTCATTTCGTGGACGAGGTTCTCAGTGAGGCTGAGAGGGGCCGCTTTCTGCGAGACACCCTCCCCAAGTTGGCGTTACGGGCGTCGGAACTGAAGCGACCTCCAGCGGGATTCCTCTACAGCCTTAGAAAAGAAGGTACACCGAGAAAGGCTGTTTTATTTGTGTGTGTTTTTAGAGATAAAATTCTATTTTCAACTCAATTGTAACTTAAGATTAGACTAAAAGTCTCTTTGTTCATATAATTTTTTGTTAAAGACGACAAAAATGTGAAAGGTGTTTTTCGGGTGGAAAGTAATTATTAACTGCAGCTAAAATGGCAGCAGGAATTTCGGCCTAATATTTCGTTGGCTTAAATCTTAAACTACGGAACTCCAAACCATGGATTCATCAGCCATAGTGAAAACTGCTGCCAAGCAGCTTTTGCTATGGCTGATGAAACCGTGGTTTTGAGTTATTTGGTTTGCGAACAAATCGTCGCGACTATTTAATGTATTCAATGCATTGATTTCCTTCCTACTTTAACCAGATCGGGTTGACTTACCGATGGAGATTGCGTGAGTTTCGATTATATAACCAACTTATTTCCTGTATCATGGCAGAGGGTGACTTCCGACTGCCCCGTCCCCTGGTGTCGTCTCTGCTGGCCAACGCCTTCTTCTCGACCTTCCCCAAGAGGAACTCTAAGACCCATCCCACTCTGCAAGACTTCCGGATGGCGGACTTCTTTTCGCATCTGCCGCACAAGTGAGTGGATAAGGCGCTTTTATACACAAAGAACGCTTTTGGACGAGCGTTTCACTCGATTGTTATTACAGAAAAATTAAAGCGTTACTGAATCGATTGTTTTCGAATGATTCCCCAAAGAAAGGTCTTTATAAATAGCTAAAAAATATGATAGTTTCTTTGAGTTTTTGATTTATGTTCGATGTTATGGGGTGGTTCCTTCAAATACCCGATATTTTCTCTCGGACTCGAGCCATTGTTTTAGCCCAACGCTTAAAGTATTTGCAAAATATACACAATGCTCTAGTTTCAATTTCGGGCGTTTGCCATACGCAGTTCTTTGTTTGAGCGGATCTCAAGGTTTATCGTTTGTAAGTTGGACAGTGAGAACTCTAATCTCTCTTTTATAGATGCAGATTAATGTCGCTGAAGGACCAGAGTAATTTTACCGCTCCTAAACTCGACTCGTATAATCTTTTCTTATCAAAACCAATACTTGGCGAACGTATACGAAACACAAATCACATATTGAGAAGTTATGCAAAATGTAAAACATAAAATGGCTATAGGAGACGACTGCAGAGTGTGCGGTCTTTTCCTAAGATCCTTGTTTAAAATTATAATTCAATGTAACGGGTGATATTTTCTTTCGAGGTAGAACTCAAAACATCGCTGAGAGTGATGGTCTCCCGCAACGGCGCGAACTCATAAAGTAGAAAGTTCAATTAAATGTCTTAACCACGGTCGTTGTTAATAAGACTTGGAGGAGGGTGGGATGCAAGCTCAGGTAGTATTCAAATTAGAGCAAATTTCAAACTGCCCTTCAATTTCATTTGTTTGAATTGTTTTGAAATATTGTACCGCGTATTTATGACACCGAAGACGATTTCTTTTATTGCGATAATATCTGTGGTTTGGAACAAGAACAACTGATGTCCTACAGATTGACATAGGACAGTGGTTGTTCTTGTTCCAAGCCACATGTATACTAGGACGTTACCCAGGACTTAACTTTCTCATTTTTAGGCGTAGTCATCAGAAGAAGTTAAAAGCATTCCTACGCTACTTCGAGAACCTGGACTCGAACTCAGGAAGTGATCTGAAATTCACCAGGAAAGTAAGTACAGAACCCTTCCGTCATATTCGGATCGAAATGCCGAAGTATTTCAGAAAGATGAATTATTTTTGATATTTTCTCAGTTGTTGTTTTTCTTATAATATTGACCTAACCATAATTTTATAATATTGACCTACCATGTCCATGTAGAATGATATTTAAACAAAATACACACCTTCTAAACGCACACAAAGAACACTACAACAACAAAAAACCAAATTGAGTAAACTCAATATGCCGTATTCATTCGCTTTTCACTACAGTTGAACTGTTGATGGATCTGAAGATTCCAACAAATACTCCGTTTTAAAATGTTGCCTAGATAATCGGGCGTCAAACCTGAGGCATCCGTCAGAAAGTCTCGTCGCCAGTTCACCCACCACACGTTAGATTTATCGCCGTTACAATCAGTCCGATCGCTCGACAGAACTTTGGATGCATGTAGGGAGGAGTCCTAGGCCCCTTTTACGTGGACGAGAAAAACGCTCACGAGCTTCTCCGTAATTCGAGAGTCCAAACCACGTGGTTTGTATCCAAGGCCACCTTTAGGGGTGTGCGACGTGTGCCACGCACAGGACACCGCGATTTTGGAGATTTAAGATTTGTGAGGAAATTCATTTCTTATTTTTAAAACAGCAATTATTATTTATTTTTATTTGCGTTTACTCATATCGAGAATTAACGATTGTTTATTATAGTAAAACACAGAAGGGAATATACAGAATTATCCTTTATGATTTCCTTCTGAAAATTTAAAAATCTGCCTTCTTGAAGAAGGTATTGACATATCTTTTCCATCAAAATGCAAGTTTTATAAAGTGTGTATTTTTGTTTGAGAGGAGGGTGTGCACTTCCGAAGTTGGGTTAGTATAATATAGAACTTGGGAGTGGATGCATAATCAATTACCTAATTAGCATTATTTTCGTAAAATTCTTTTAGCTTTAATTTTCACTAATTAATAGTTTTATGACATTTTTCCCGTGCACCCCTTTTGAAATAAATTTGAAGTTTGCCGAGAATTTGCGTTTGTGTATGGCTAATTTTACCGATGAAATACGGAATTGTCAATTTAAAAAAGTCATTTGTCAAATAAAGGGGACCATCAGAGAAATACACGGTAGCCATTTCTTAAAGCCATGACTGATGCATGCCGGCCTATCTACCCCAAATCTTGATGGTCATCGCTAATGTTTAAGGGAAATGAGCTGCCATTTATGGAAAGTTGTTGTGATATTGTGATTATTTCAGAGGAGAGAGAGATCACTACGTGATAGATTGGTTTAGTGGTTGATGTCCAAAGGGTGGTAATGCTTGACTTGCTGATTTTGTAGCTGCTAAAGGCGGACCCGTTTGTATCCGCCAATTGCAGAACCATCTGTAAAAGCTCGCGCGCGCATTTCTCGTGCTTGTAGATTGGGCTTAAGGGTTGGGAATCCCTGTTCTAGTGCTACTAAAATGAAATCCATGTCGTGTCCTCTGGTTGTTGCATCTTCTGGCGATCCCTCTCCTTCGCAGGTGGTGTCGGGTCCTTCTCTCCCCTGGTGGTTGTGCAGCGACCGTCCCCTCGTCCCCCTCGTCCTCAGACAGGAGGGGGGCGTCCAGGACGCGGAGCCTCGTCTCTACAGGGTGAGTGACGATTTCAGTAGAGTAAACTTATTTTATTAGGTTGGCTTGTTGAACAAACTCTGCTGTGCCTGAGAGACACAATCCAAGACGAATCGAATGGGAGGTGGGATGACATTGGAAAGTTAAGGACTGGGATACCGCATTCTTGTTAGGGGTCGTTACTTATTACGTCACGCATTGCTATTTCATCCACTTTCAGATTTTTCTAGCATAAAGAAATTCGACATGTTTAACGTGCACCAAAAACAACGAATGATTTTTGAAGATGGCGATTAACAATAATGGCAATCCGCCAATTACGAGCTCGTGGCACTTTCAAATTAGAGATTGGAACCCGTAACTCTTAGTTTGTGAGGTCGTTACTCTAACTTCTCGGCCAACCGCCGGTACAGGGTTAGTGACTCACGCATGCTCGACCCTCTCATTTCAAAGCAAGAGCTGAAAAGTACACTCTCACAAATAAAACGATAAAGCTTACTCCCGTCCATTTTGACAATCGTCTCGCCATCGAATCACTTGGCTTTCGACAAAACATGAGATTCTTCAAATTTTCAACAAAAATCATTTACTTCGATTCCTTTTCGGTGATATCAACTCATTTGGCTCTAATTTGATTTTTTTTATGTATATTGCCACACATTTCTGGTTTTTTCGATAGCGACTTTGGACTTAAAGATCCCTGGATCGCAGAAAACTGCCGATTTTAATTTGAAATCGTCCTTACAAATGCCTAATTTTTGTACAATTTTCTAAGTAAATTTGTATAAATTTTTTAAAAGTGAACTGGAACTTTAAAAAAATTATATTTCTTTACGAATAAAAGGTCTTGATGAAAGAAAACGCTTTACACCATTAAACCCTATTTAACTTAAGAATATCATTTTTTAATGACTACATCTCACTTAACTCCCTCTTGAATTCACCACTTTGAACTCCATCAAAAAATATCTTGATAAACAGGGACCGACTTACAAGCTTAGGAGCCCAGGGCTAAAGAACATTAGGGGCCCCTCGACGTAACGAAAAATAAAACTGCTAAATTTATGCACAAGCACACAATACAAAATGACGTAATCAGTCAGCTCTAATGCAAATATAATTTTTTTTAAACTACTAATTTTCTTCTTTTGAGAATTTGAATTAACGTTAATGGTCAATTCTGCAACAGAGTTTTTTTTTACGTTTCTAGTTCTGTTCTTTCTTCCTTTTTAGCTTTTTTTTTAGTTGAGCCAGATTCGTATGTTCTACCCATTTTACTGCTAGCAAATCCCTAATGATTACAATATTAGGAAATTTGGTATAGGAAAAAAGTATCCGTAAACGACAAATCTACGTGCAATTAGTAAACACAGCTTGTTTATGGTCTTGGACCTTGGTCATTAATTTAATTTTACTAGTGATTCAATTTTGGGGGCCCCTTTAAAATGAGGGACCTGGGCAAATGCCCCGAATGCCCTCCCGTAAATCAGTCTCTGTTGATAAAAAGTCTTGCGATAACAGTTCTTCTTTTCTGTCCTCTAGGCGTGTTCGTGTTCTCCGCTGATCGGTGGTGATGTATTGAAGGCATCCACGTCAAAGGTGAGACCAACCATTCTTTCCTTCCAGTGGTAGCGTCCACGGAGTAAAGAAGAAGGTGGAGGTGCGATCAAGTTAAAAAACCGGTTTGCAATGCGAAGTAAACAATCTAGGCACAAACAAACCTAGTTTGCAGTGATTTTTCTACGAGGGATGCATTATTTTCAAATTAAGAAAACGCATTCTAAAACTTAAAAAATGACTATTTGTGCAGTTGTGGGATGCAGTACAAGTTCCAAATCGATGAAGGATGCTATTATTTCCAATTCATAGGTAAATTAAATTATAAAATAAATTATCGCCAAGTACTGGTACAAAGTAGCGCTTCGGAATAGCGACAAATACTTCGCCAGTTCCTACTTTTTAAGCGATTGCTTACTTCGCATTGCAAACCGGTTTTAGACTTGATCGCACCTCCACCTTCTTCTTTACTCCGTGATTATTCCTTCTCTCCGACGCCAATGAGGTGGTAACCAGAGTTCTCTCCTTGTTTCCCCAGGAGGCGCGTCTGTTCTTCTCTTTCCCCGAACTCCTCGTCCTCCTGAGCTTCGTGGAGAGCCTGTCGGCAGAGGAGACGTTCGTGGCCGAGAACGCGGGATCACAGGTCCTCCTCTCTCTGTCTGTACTTCTGAATCATATACAAATGTACAATTGTGTGATACCAAACAAATGTGTGGAGTGCATCTTTCGTGAATTGGAAGTTAAGAGCTCATGAGAATACTCAAATTGTAATATACTTTAGTAAGGAAGAGTATGGACAAGTTGTCGCCATTTTTGAAGAAAAAGGGTTTATTTTTGTATTATTAGAATATTTTAAAGTGTCCATATTTTCCTGCAGTTTGCAGTTGCTATTTAAAAAATATGTTGTTTTTTTAGCAAATTTTTGTGACACCCTACCCTGATACCGGGTTGGTTGTCACGGGTTATTCAGATGGGGAAAAATAATTAAAATTTGAAATTTGTATTAAGAACAGAATATTAATATTTCAGGGAATATTTAAGTGTTAATATTACAATAGTCAATTTCAAGTGCGCTCACAATTTTGACAAGTATAAAACTTATTCAAACACGATTTACACGCGACAACCATCCCCGGGGTTTATATGACGACAACCAATCCCGAACGAGAATTTCAGAAAAATCACAATTTTATAAAAACGTCATAGAACCAAATCTCGAATGTTGATACAGAATAACGTCGTGGAAAGTCATAGAAGAATATAAAATAGTTCAGAGGTTGATTTCATTGAATAGAGACTGAATAATCACAGTAACTTGTATCGTGTTTAACGAATTTTTATGGCTGAAAAACCCGCTATAAAATACAGAGAATTGTCGCAAAACACTTGAAATTATCTATACGCACTTGGTATGATGTAAACATTGAGTAATTTGAGTCTATGCCGCTGCGTGGCATCAGTGGCTGAGGATTGAGTCATATGACAAACTGCCCCTGTCTCCCCCTATACAAGTGCCACATATAGTGCATAATTTATATAATTCAGAAGTGTTAAGTTAATTTTTTGCGAAAAGCTCATGAAAATCCTCAAATTGTAATCGCCTTAGTACTTAGTTTTGGTAGGTTAAAAACAATCATTTTAAATTTAGAAACCCTGACGAATGTTGCTCTGTATATCTTATAATGACGTTATAAATTCTTAAATGACTGTCTTGAAAAATGAGTGGATTTCATTTACTACTTATTTACACTAAGGCTTTCGACATGAAAAATAAGTAAATTCAAATTTGCCTAACTTCCATTTTCGTTTGGATAAAAAAAAATCTATAATTCTTTTAAGGATATGGGTATGGTAATCCTTTCATTTCCATCTGATACAGTTAGTTAACTACTTGATAGTTACATGACATATCTTAGACTGTATGATTTAAATTGACATTTTTTGGGGATTAAGGATAGGGTACGTTTTTAGTTAGTAAAAACGGCTCCAGGTGTCGCCACCACGGAAGGGAACGTTTGAAGTGATACTTCTTTTGTGTGGCTCAATTCTTTTGCATAAGTATAGAAATGTCCAGTAGATGCTTGAAATCCTGGCTTAAGCCTATTAACTGTAAGGTTGTAAGTGTAATAGAATAGTTATAATATCAGCTGTCATTAGAACATTATTATCTGAGATTGAAATCTATTAACACACATTATAATTTGATTCATAAAATTATAATTTGATACACATTATAATTTGATACATAATTGAAACATAAAATGGAGTTTTAATTCAAATTATTTCATACATAAAGTTTATAAATTTGTCTTTGATTTTGAAGAAATGAAGCTAATTTTTTAAAAATATCTCTCTAAGTTGTATAAGAGTTATAATTTATAATTAGGCATGACACGTACCAAATAAATTTATCGAGTGACTCTTGAAAGAACAACGGGGTACTGCCGGAAGTGCGCTCGCTGATTGTCGAACACGTAATTAGGAATATGTCGATTTATTTTATCTGCTCCACGCGAATATACATAGAATTGAGAAAGGAGAATTCGGGAACTCGTTATTGTGATGAGATAAATGCACAAAAAATGCGAGTTACAGATGAAAAATCGGGTCAGGCCGCACTCTACCGTACGGTTTGAGTTCGTGAATACTTTTGGGCCCCACACGATACAAAAGTCAGAGAGGGGAGTTTGAAAATGACGTGGACAACCTTCCTCTACACGAGGTAGGTCATTTATCCCCAAAGCTTAATCCCCGTGGAGTTATGTGACGCAAGAGCATACTGCAGCCAAAGATGGCATTCCCCTCTTTGAAACAAAAGTCAGAGAGGGGAATGGGTTATTAAATGGCCTGGTCGACGCGTCTCACTTTCCTCTACACGATGATATCCCATTTATTCCCATAGTCTGACTACAAATGGAATTATAGGGTTGCGAAAAGTGTCGTTTTTCTCCTTGTGGCGATGTTACTTCAAAACTAAAGTTTCCGAGATCTATTGAGAATAATTTTTAAAACAATGTTATAAGTTATTTGAAAGTTTTACTTTGTGTGTTCGTGTGTGTTGCAGGGCGTTAACGTGTGTTTCCTGGACTCTTCCCAGTACGCCGGGGATCGTCAGTTCGAAGACGGATTTCTGCTGCGGGAGCTCAACAAGGCTCTTTCGGCATTCCTCCACACCAAGCAGACGGTGAGATCTCTCTCTCTCTCTCTCGTGCCAAAAGGGCATCAATCGAATCCCGCAAATGGTGGGATATTTATTGCGAATCGAAATTGTTTATACGCTGTACGCCATGGTCTGCTATAATTTTTATGTTTATAGCAGTCATTGAACGTGCGGTTACACAAAATAATGCGTCCAGCATTTTTTGGTCCATATGGTCCACAAGATAATAAGCAGGATAGACCTAACTGACAGTTAGCTACATTTCAGACAATCATTCAAGATAGGACATACAAGAATTTTTTTTAAATGCTTTTTTGGAACGGAAATTCGAAAAATAATTCGATCGAGAAGGCGTTAGCCGCTTATGCATTCTCATAATAGCTCATACTTCAGTAGACTTGTCACATTTGAGTAATGACAGCACATCTTTTTGAATGTTTGATTTTGGCTCTAACCTTGCTATCACGTCGCATGAACATTAGTTGCTTAGGCAGCGAATTCGATAATGGAAGCATTACTCAAAAGCACATTATTTTCTAAAACTCGTTTCTTGTGTCCTGTAAAACTCTTTTTTTCTTGTCTACCTCATCCTGAACACTGGCTAATTTCAATGTGTTCTGTATAGCAAATGGTGGTGATCCAAACGGTTATTTGCCGATTTTTTTTCCCTTTTCAGGAGCCGTGCGGGGGAATGCGACGTGTCCCCTCTTCCACCTACCTGTCGATGAAGGGACAGGAGACGACGGGGGGGACAGACGACAACAACAAACCACGCCCCAAGTCACTACAGAAATGGCACAGCAGTCACAACTCTAGCAGGTGAGTTTTATTTTATTGAGGCACCCCCCCCCCCCCAGACGGCGATGTTAAATTCAGAAACTTTGAGGGCATCTGATTTAGTCACAAATTACTTTTACAGTTTATCTTTTTTTACAGAGCAATATTTCAATAGTTTTTAAAAGACTTTAACACGTGGATTTTATAATTTTTAAAAAATCACAAAATTATGAATTTTTAAAAATAACCAAATTTACTAAATTTTCAGACAAAAATATTTTTAGAAAAACAAAGTATGCATCTAACACAACAGTTCTCAACCTGTGATACGCGTACCCCTGGGGTTACGTGTCGGTCCGGTTGGGGGTACTTGAAAATATTAGTTATGTCGGAAAACGCTTAAAATCTATATATATAAATGCGAAATCCCCACTCATTCACTCATCACTATTTCTCCAACTTCCCGTATACTCATGGGGAAGAAATTTGGCAAATTTGTTCCTCATACCTTAAATAGGAAAAGTAAGCTATTTTTGTTCCGATCGAACGGATTTAAGGGGGTGTAAAACCCCTTTTTCGATGTTCGTAGCGACGTTAGTTTGGGTATCTACAGATCCAAAACACCTAGAGTGCTGAAATTTGGAATACAGATTCATCTTGGGCCCTAGGGGTGCACTAAGAAAGGATTTTTAAAAATTCGAACTCAAACTGCTAAAATAACGATTCTTTAAAAACCTTGCCATAGGATTAACATGTAGAACGTGTAACAATGCAAAATAAAATTTAAACAATGGAAATTTTTAATATTACGTAACGTACGAGGAGCATTTTGATTGGCTGATGACTAAATATCGCCAAATAACTAAAAACTGTCACCAAATAAATTAAAATTTCACCGAATGAATAAAAAATTTTGCCAAATTAATAAAATATCGCCAAATGAACTAAAATATCATCATATATGTAAAAATAATATAAAAATGGCGAAATTAATGTCAAAAAATTATAAAATGTCAAAATGGTGAAAATATGATTGGATAAAAATGGCGAAATTAATGTCAAAAAATTATAAAATGTCAAAATGGTGAAAATATGATTGGATAAAAATAGCGAAATTAATGTCAAAAAATTATAAAATGTCAAAATGGTGAAAATATGATTGGATAAAAATGGCGAAATTAATGTCAAAAAATTATAAAATGTCAAAATGGTGAAAATATGATTGGATAAAAATAGCGAAATTAATGTCAAAAAATTATAAAATGTCAAAATGGTGAAAATATGATTGATAACAGGATATTCCGTACTACAACAACTATGAAAATTAAATTTTTCGTGGAGAATGACATTTTAAGCCAAAATTGCTCACTAAGAAAGGATTTTCATTTTCAAAAATTCGAACTCTAACTGCCAAAAGTAAAAATCCTTGCCATACTTATCCACTGACTCATCACTAATTTTCTAACCTGTATACCCAGGAAGATGAAATATGACAGAGTTGTTACTTATATCTTACATAGAAAAAGTAAGCTATCTGGTATGTAATTCATCTCCTGTGCACTCAGATAGTTTTATGTTATACATTTATTATTTTACCTACCGAGAGGCCAGTTATGTTACCACTCTGCCTGTGAGTGAAGTTAATAAAGGCAAAGTGGCAAATCTTCCAGTTGAGTTCAAATTTTAAAACCCGTTGTAGCCCGTGGATGTTGGTTCGCACCACGGGTCGCTCAGGTTCATGGGCCGGGTGTTCGCCGGCGTCCTCTCTCCTGCGTTGCTTTACTGGCGATCGAAGCTTCGGTTTCTTTGAAATATCTCGCTGTATGCCTTCGGGCGGGCCAGTCGTACGAAGTGGACATAGAAAAAGTAAGCTAACGGGTAGGTACAAGCCACTCTGTACCGTAATAATTGGTTTATGCATATTTTGGACCCTACTTGGTAGGAAGGTCAGAGAGAGAAAGTGTATAAAGGGTCAATCTGGTTGACGCGGTCTACCTTCCTCTACTCCATGTTATGTCACTTATCCACGAAGGCTGATTTTCCGTAGAATTATTGGGGTGGAAGTGGTATACTGCCTGTCACCAAGGGTGACATTTTCCTTCATGCGGTATAAAGATCATAGAGGGTAAAATGAGTTAAAAACCAACCTGATCGACGCGACTCACTATCATATACCGCGGTAGGTCATTTACCGCCCATACCACGATTCCCTGGGAAGTAATGTGAAATAAATCGTCTGCAGTTAAGGACGACATTCCCCTCACGGAGTACAAAGGTCAGCGGGCGGAATGGGTTAATAATCTGCTTGATCGATGTGGCCTACCTTTCTTTATATGATCGTATGCCTATACCAGGAAATGAATCTTTTACAATCGTTTTCGTTTTTTTTTTCTTCTTATATTCTTACCAATTTGTGAAACTTAACGACAAATGTTGACATAGGTGTCTAATAAAAGTTTTTCGGAGATAATCATTATTAACAATTATAAGAGTTGTTCCTTTTTAAATCTTTGGGATGTTACTAAAGGTTAAAATATGTATGTTAATCAACGGGAGTAACATATATATGTATCCACGTTATTGTATAGCCAACTTCCCCATATTATCAATTTTTCCATTTCTTGCAGGACCTTGCCAATAAAATTTCCTTATTAGTACTTTTAATACTGTGGTTACCCCTGCTGGGTGACATATTAAGAATATTGTTTATTTCGCTATAAATATTGTATTTGTATCAATTTTGTAACTTATTTCCTTCCCGTGCGTAGAACGGGTATTTCAGCTAGTAAAATATATAATTGTAATAAGTAAAATGAAAAAATAAAACCATACAAGTGTCATCAATTTGAGTCGTTTGATTAATTTGCCAGCTAAACTATGAACATGACTGCGTAACAAAAACAAAATTGTGTTTGCATAGAGGGATGAGGGGGGGGGAAGGGTTATGAGAGGACAGGGTACTCATAACTGAAAAGTTTCACTACTGATCTAACATTTTACTCCTTGTGTTAAAGTATTTAAAAGCGTTACTAAAACAATCAGAAAAAGTTTCAAGAGTATATTTCAAGTAGCTTTTGAGTAATGTGCCCCCAAACATAGAAAAAGTACGTTTCGAGTAAATGTGGGTTTATTAAAAAATACTTTCCAAGTTTTGAATTACTACAAATTAGGTATCAATTTAAACAGAGCAATTCAAATTCTGGTAAACAGGAAAAAATCTCAAAAAATATATTTTTTCTGCGTGAAGGGTGCTAGTGCCCCTGAGACAAAACCTGCATTCTTTTCATATGTACCATCTTATATTTTCAAAGACAAAACCTGTGCTTTTTAAAAATGTACCTGCATTTGTTAAAGTACATTTTTGCGTTAACACATGTTTTGAACAAATTTTTAAAACTTTTGTACAAATGATGCAATTTAGCATGTTATACTGATACTTTCGTTTCGTGCTGTGAATGAATAGAAACTCATAAGGTAAAATGCGTGATGTAGTAAAATGTCGTTAATAATTGAGTCAATCTGCAACAGGAGAAATTTTATTATCTTTTTTTAAAATTTTATTATGCTAACTTTCCTACTGAGTAAAAGACGAGAAATGTACGAAATAATGGTTTTGTCTTTTTTAAATTAACACTATGAACTTTTTGGGTGTTTTTTTACTTTCTGAAGTCTCAATGAATTGGAAAATACTGACAGGAAAATACCTAGACATCTCATGGATCACTTTTAAATTAAAAGATTAAGTTTAACGAATCAAATGGCTATTCTAAAAGGTCAATCTGTCCCAGCAATGTCGATTAATTTCGGATTATTGTCCAAAATTTTTTTTATGAAACTTGACGTTCTTAAAGATCAGTAAATGTACTTCAATATTGGTATCCAATATAATTGCAAGATTTTCACGAAATAATTGTTAACAAAACGTCAACAAAGAGAGAGAGAGAGAGGTCTAATTGTACTGTCCGCAGGTCGTCGATGCGTACAGCCAGTCAGACTTCTGTGGAGCCTCTCCTTCGTCGAGACGACGACTACTACACGGCGGACGAGGAGAGCGAAGAAGGTGAGATTTTCCACTAAATCCTCATTTCATGCATTGTAACAATTAAACTAGACGAGATACAAAGAACTGTATGGTTACCAAACAGGTCCATGAAGGTTACCAAGTAGGTTCGTCAACCTTATCCTCTAAGTAACCCCAAACTTAAAAAAAATATTTAAAACTTTATTTCAATTAGTAACTAATTGCTGAATCTTTATTCTGCTGTGATATTCATTCTGTGATTCGTATCCTGTTTTGAAATCTCGGGTACTTCCAAATCCAGATAACATTTTCTCAATTAGTCGAAAAAAAAATGTAAAATTTCTCCTCGTCGTTCTGATGGTCAAAGTGTATATTATGGAATTTACTCAAATCCGGCATTTTTTGGATGTATTTCATGAATTCACTTTTTTTGTGGACGCTGTTGCCCTCTATGAAGCACTATTGCATTAATTATAACTGCATTCATGCTGGAAGTTCAAAAGTAACCGTGAGAAATAAAAAAAAAAAGGGAGGGAATTTTATTCGGATTGACTTGTTTTTTTTAACTCAGCTGGTGTGGATGCACGGAATCAGATTCACCTTGATTGTGATTGATTAAGTTTTGTTAAGTTTGAAAGGACCGTTACCAAAACGAGTAGTTGAGCTTGAACATAGAATAGTAGGACTGGGGATTGAAGCAGCTCGTGAACCTCGGAGGCCTAGAATTTTACTGTCAGGGTTAATATGCAACTTGTAATCATCTTCTGTAATTGGATTCTTCCAGGTTCGAGGATTGAAGAAGGCGACGTGTCTCGCTCCAATTCGCTGGGTTTCGTGCTCGGGGGTGGAGCCAGCGAAGATTCCTCTTCCCAACTCCCCGTTCACGAGCGCCTGGACGACTTTCGGCGCCGTATTCGGAAGAGGACGCGCCGGCGACTCTCGCGTCGCCGCAGTAGCCGAAGCCTCACTTCCAGCGGGTCTTCGGACATGGAGGACATCTCGGAGGACATCCTCTCGGAGGGCATTTCGGAGGATGAGGAAGGACGGGGTCCAGGGCCGATGCTCCGGCCCGCCAGCTCGGAGCCCTCCCTCGCGGCCGCCCTAGCTGATAGTGAGTGTCGTTTGTTTATTTTTTATTCTAGGCTGTTCTATAGTTGGGGACATGCTATCTTGATCATAAACATGTATGCTGACGATCCTTTCCTATAAAAAAAAGAAGTTTTCAAAAAAAGCAAAAAAAATAAAAATACATCGAATACAATGGACAGTAGAACCAAACTTTCAATGGAATTAATATATTTTTAATATTATTTTAAATATAGACTGCATTAACTTTTAAATTTTATGTATTTTAGTAACTAACTATCGAATTACGTTTTATAAGCTTTAACGAATAAAACGCTTCAAATCGTCGGTGTTCCTTAACCTTTGAAGTTGACAAGAAAATATTCTAATCTGTAGGAGAGAGTGGGAAAGTATATTATGAATGACGGGTTTTTTACTGTTCGCAAAATAAAGGGAGCGATAACGACGCCAAGTACGACGGCTTCAAAATATTCTCCTTCCTTATTTTATCTTTTAAACGGTGGATCAAGTATTTGTATCCAATCAGAACCAGATGTAGTAATCATATCCTTCGTTTTTGGCTCAACTTAGCTTGTTCACGAGTATAGGTATCGAATTAGAAACCATTACTGTAAAAGCAACTTTTTTCCTTTTGAAGGCTCCCCCTCCTTCCGCCGAGCTCCTCTCTCGCAGGTGGCGGAGCTGCTCTCCTCCTGCCTCTCGAAGGCGGGAGGTGGACGCGCGAAGCAGATGATGACCACCTCCAGCAACGGCCGCCTCAAGGCGTACTCCTACGACGGAGTGAGTCCCAACCTCCCAGTTCCCTTCAGGGCGAGCTTCAGGAGGCGGAGAAGGAGGCGGCACTCGGAGGAGGGAGGACATGAGGTGGAGGAGGAGGAAGAGCTCCCTCCCTCTGTCAGCAGACAGTGCAGCGCAGAGGAGGGACAGTGGGTGGAAGAGAAGAGGGTGAGTAAGAGACGGCGTTCCGTAGGCTTTGGCGACAGTAATCAACTTACTATAAAGAAGTTAAGTACTCGGACTATAAATTCGACACAAACACGAAAGTTCGGCTTGAATTGACTCAAAATTCACATGGATACAGAGTAGATTACACATCGATGAAATCAGAGTAGGAGGTTACAGAATGTTTCGGGACTCCCGCCTACCCCACTAGGTAACACCTAAAAAAAGAAACCAGTTACCACGAAATATCAGAGGAAACCTACCCGCACCCACAAAAGTATCACTTAACACGATTTACACACACAACAACAATCACACAAGCACACACAAACAAATATAACAGAGAAAAAAAATGTCGGTAACCTATTGATCCCATTTCCCAACCCCCGAAACCGACCCGATGTTCCTTTCTCGTTCTACGGGAATTTCATTCAACGGGTTGCTCGAAATCGGAGGAGATCGCAGACCTTTTCTGAGACTACCATCAACCTCACTAGGTATAAGGTTACTCGTTTTTTGGATCATTCGAAAGAACACTTACATACGAAAAATGACATATCGGAAATTTCGATATATCAACAATATCGATATCTAAAATATCGATATATTAATTTTTCGAAAATATCGAATAATCGAAAAACATCGATGTTTGACTGGCGATTAATCGCGATGGCAAACTGTCAATATCGCCCAGGCCTACCTCTAATAAGGTATTTTGCAGCTGGAACTCCATGCAAGCAATACCCGTAAAGTACGCGCTCACTAGGGTTTCTCTTTGCAGGCAGGCATTGCAGTCTAAAGAAATAGATGCAGGACCAACTTCTGCAGCACACAGGCTCGGAAAGGGTCAAAGATTGAATCCCGCTGCCTTACAGTACCTCTTAGGAAGAGGTGCAGGGCGATGGGATAGCTAAGAGAAAATCTGGCCCACAGCATTTCTCTTTCAATATTTTAGGACTTTATCGAATTAGGATTTTACTGAACTGAGTTCTGCAAAGATTCATACAGTGTTGGATTTAAAAGAAAATCCTGACCCATCCGTGAGCAGTTCAATGGACCTTTTTTCCTATTTTCCGTTTTTCATGTATACGACACCACTTCACTGTCTGGCTTTGGCGTTTACTAGTTATACCCTGGCAGTAGAGTACGCGGAAAATGAGTACGTAAGAGGTTAAGGGGAGGTGTGGGGGGGGGGGGGGGGGTTGTCATTGCATCCACACCCGCCTTTATTTAGTATAAATTTTCAATAAAATTATCAACTATATATAATAGCCTCGGTTCTTTCGACTCTTACTTCCTGATCGATCCATTCCTAAATCACATTTCTTTTCCAATAACGATTTTATAAATAACCATTCAGTTTCCAATTGTGTATCGATTCGACACATTTGTACATTCCATTTTTTAAAGTTATGTCTTGAAAACCCTGGTTTCATATCCATATTGGTCACTAGAATCCATGGGATGAGAACCAGAACTTTTTTTTTATTTCGATGAAAACCTCTCTTGGGCACTCCTGAGAATTCAAAGCATTCCAATTCAAAATTACGTTTGGGAGTAGTTTCTGCACAGGAATGTTATGATAAGGTCCATTCTACACGGACGTGATAAACTTCCGTGGGATTTTGCAGATGGCTCTGTGATTAGAACATATAAACCATGTGGTTTGTATCCGCCAATCACATAGCCATTTAAAAGCGCTTTTATAACATCCGTGTAGAATGGTCCTAAGAATGTCTACAACGCTTGTTTGTTTGCAATTTCCACTGTTACATTACGAACGTTACCACGGGAGATTCCGCTTTCAATAGGTATAAGTGAGAGTTCCCGTAGTGTGAACTAAATAAAGAAACGATCGCTGTACGCGTTCTATACACAGCATTCATGTGCGCAAAGTTTATCTTCGTACTAAATTGATGCTGCTGTAAATTGTAATTGACTATTTTAATGTATGCCATATATTTTTAGAGATAAGCACGCTACCTTTTAACATTTCCGCTACGGGGCGCTGACATGGGTCTCATCATCATGAAAGTTAAGTGGTGGAGGGGGATGAGAAAGAACTTTAGCGGACACTAGGCTAAGGTGATACTGAGATTTTCACATCGTGATGCATCTTCATTCAAATTTCAATATTTTCCGATTAATCGAAATTTCCGATTTATTAATTTTTTCCATACACCGATATGTTTGGAATATTAATATATTTTATGTGTATAATTTCGATTAATCGTTAAATTAATTAATAGTTCAAGCAATTAATAGTCCAATGGATAAATTGTCAAATCGATTAATCGTCAAAGTCGATTATCTTCCAATCAAAAATTACAAAATAGAAATCGCGATATTTTTTTCCTCCTGGAAGTTTGATATATATCGAAACATCGTCCAAGCGTAGTGGACAGCCTGTGTACGCAAGCCTCGCACAACTGTGCTTTTGTTTGTGTTGCATTAAAGTGTTCTGCCTTTATGCATTTTGACTGTTGACTTTCAGTGTCGTGCGGCGGCCGTCGAACCTCTGGACGAGAGCGGAGGGGCGGACAGCCAGCTGAGGGTGACTCTGCTGTGGTTGGCTGCCAGCATGGCCGAGCTGCACGCCCTCATCCTGTACACCGCGGGACACCCGCACATGAAGGAGGTGTGTATGACGGGGGTCACTTTCGATGGCAGATGCGACTGCACCAAGGATAGTGAAGACTATATATAAGGTGTGCCCGTTCTCGCGCTTTCGGACGGAAGGTGGGGAAAGCACATTTTTGATGTCTTAAAGACGCCTACCTCCGCCTTCTGTGGGCGTGTCTAATGCTCTCGTTTGTACAGTCGTTTTAGAAGAGCAAACATAATTTAACAAGAATTTTTGTTTTAACTAATCATGAATTTATTTAAAAGAAAACAGTTAAAATTTGCTTCAAAAAACAATTTGAATCGATTTGCAGAGTGGTTTAAATTTTAAAATATCCCGAAATCAATTTGAACCAATGGTTCGTGACGTGCTGCCATCTATTCGTTTTTTGTGAACTATTTAAAAGTGATATTCGCTAATTTTATTTAGAATTTGCTAAATTTTAAGAGTTTAAATTATATTTTAAGAATTGCATTTAGTATGTAAAAATTGCAAAAGCTTTGCTTAATAAATTAGGCGTATTAAAATAATATTAGCTGCCACGAGAGCATGTCCATGAATTTTGAAAGAGTAAAATACATCCGGTCAATGCATTTGTATTGGACATATTAAATGAGTTACAATTTCAATCAAGTAAAATACGGGGACATAACAAAACAAGAAAGGATAAATATTGAAGCAACCTGAACACAATTATTTACAAATATTTATATTATTTTGCTAATTAAAAATTAAATCACCAGTTGTTACCCAACCGGGGATATAACCTAAGTAGCAATGCTTGAAACACACAGCCAATAAGAATGATCAAAAACCCATAGTAAGGCAGAGCAAAAATGTGCTTTCCTTGCCCACTTTCAAAAGCGTGAGAACGAGCACACCTTCTATTACATTGCGACTGCACGACCTTGCCGATCGTTTTGGTAGATAGGGAGAATGTAGACTCGTTTACACGTTGCCAGGTACAGGCATGCGTGTTGAAGAACTTCTGGCAATGTGACAGACGGGCAATTAGCTGTTTACACGGTGCTAGTAACTGGCATGCAAGTTGAAGTACTTTACTGGCTAATGCCAAACTTCCCTTGGTTGTAATTCTTATATGTTCATTTCATTCACTATTTCCTGCAAAGCTGCACTCCGAACATCCCAATTACGATACTCAGGTAGATAAGTATTTCACAGATTCCCATGCTCCCTATTTACCATATAGAACAAAAAATGTGCAGTTTGTTCATCAGTTATACGAACCTTTTTAGGTTTGTCTTTCACAGCTTCAAGCCTGCCAACCTGAAAGAGAATTCAAAAACGAGATTTTGGTATCAATAGGTTCTTTATAACTTTGGATTCAATTTTAAAATATAATAAAGAAGCAAAACCGGTTATCTAATAATATTTTTTTTTTTAAAGAAGTCACTCAGAAGCAAAAGTAGCTATATCCACGCTAATCAAGCTTTATATAAATGCAAAAGTAGTTATATCCAGCAAACGTGAGCGTCAGCGAATGTGACTTTTGATTGATTAGAATATGAATAATAGCGGCTTTTTGTTTCTTGGGCAAAAACAACATGGCGACGCATCCAGTTCAAAATCAGTAATGCGACAATTAAAATTATAAATTATTTAGTAATTTGAAATTATTGTATTTTTCTTTCTATTTTACAAAAAAAAAATATTGCATTAACAACAGTTAAGTTGTGATAGCTTTTAGCGATTTACTCAAAAAACTTTGCATCAGAATTTCTAGCTATTCAAATAGCGAACTATGGATTATGTTGGCAATAACAGATATATTTATGTTATAGAAGTATTCGTGTTATGACGCTCTTAGAATATCAAAGAGCCGAGCTCTAACCTACAAGACTTTTAACCGACTAGACTAGACGATTTTTGGGGTGATGGTTTCAGGGTGGGAATACAGTAAAACCTTAAATGTTCAGGATGGCAAATTAAGGACTATAAACAAGGACATGAGAACGAAACAGGATCCAACGGTGTTTATCTAAAGAAACTAAATTAAACCTCATATATATTAGTTCTATAGTATTTTACTTCTCTTATATGTAGCGGATCTTAACAAGTCAATTATTAGAAGTAAAATAATTTCACGGAGCACTGATGAAGTAAGCGTTTAAAATAAACATTTTAAAGGCCTTTTTTAAATAGAACGTTGGCAGTGCTGTCATCTATGAACAGAACAATTAAACTTTTTTGATATTTTGGATATAAAAAAAAATTCGCTTACATGCGAGGATTCTTTAACTGGTATGCCAGTTCTTTTCTAATGTTAGCACACTGCCACCCTAGTTCGTTGACAGTTTGTTTCGACACTTTAACTTTGATTCTTCTATTTACAGATTTCCAAAGTCTACACCAAAGTGCTGAGTCGCGAGTGGACTGTTGGCGACCTGTCGTGCGAAGTCCTGCGCTTCTGCCGCAACAGGCTGGGCTCCTCCTCCCACGCGTCGCCCCAGCTCTTCTCACAGATCATTGGTCGGCAGCCCTCTTCGTCCATCAGCCAGGAATCGCTGGACTGAGTTCATTCAATCATTGTTTTGTGCTGGTGGGCCACGCCCCACTGACCAATCTACACCACACATTCTAAACTGAATAGACAATCTGCACTGTTCAAAATACATGCTCCTATTTCAAGCAACTTTCGCCTTTTTATACGAAACAGACACCTGCTAAATGCTCCGATTGAATATTTCCTCAAACTGAGGAAATCTATTTTTCCGTTTTTTTACGAAAATTGCCGTTTCTTTTTTACGAAGAAAGATTTCAAATTAAAATCGACGGCTGAACTCTAATCATGGATCTTTGGGTGGTCCGAGGAAGGACCGACCGAGGAAGGAAACCTGTTTTGTATTGCGGCAATATGCATATGAGTACCAACATTAGTGACGAATGATCCGATACCACAGGAATTGAACCGGAGTAAATTACTTTCGTTAAAAACGTAAAGATTCTTGTTTTGTCAAAAGTCACGTGGTTCAAAGACGGAACGACTGACAAAATTGACCGAAGTCATCTTTTGACGATCGTAGAATGCTCAAGTGTGAGAGTGATATATCTGAGAGTGTGATTGGACTATTTTGTTAAAGTTAATTCTCGATGCGTGGATCAAATGGACGAACTCAAGCAATGTCACATCACGGAGTGAGTGGGTGCGAGTAACACAGAAGTCGACGTGCCCAAGTCTAATGGAAGGACGTGGGGGCAAGAACAAAAGGCAGGTCACGTGTTCAAAATTGTTCAGGAAGGACGAAAAACTTTTCTTGCATCGAATGATACAAAAGATAAACCCTTTATATCTCTACAGCCGTTGCTTAGAGCTGTCTGTTTCTTGCACTCATCGATAGAGGATTTTGTTTCTTTATAGAAATAAGCAGGGCCTGATTACCGAATAGGCTCGGGAAGCCCAGGCTTACACTTTACATTTTTGAGGGGCCCCAAATCATACATTTTATATAAATATTTAACTGCCCTAACATAGTTTGCTACTAAATTTACCTTAAAAAAGTGGCATTATTAACTTTAGCAAAAAAAAGTTGCCAGTTGCGTTACATTTGTTCAAATATTGGGGGAAATATCAAAAACATACAGAATATTTGGAATATTCATTAATTATTAATATTTTTTTTAATATAATTTAATAATGTGTTTCGTTTGAATGGCATTCAGGGGCAAGGATTTTGTGCATGTAAAACCTCGATTTGATGTTCCAAGGTCTATAGGAGAGCAATGGGAGCGCCCCCATTTAAAGGAGGGCTACCCTTGCTTCAATGTCTTAATTGGGTCCTGGAAATAAGTGTAAATCAGGAAAAGTGGAGCTGCCTCGTTCTTGCAGTATCAAAGTATCCACTATGCTACAAGATGGCTCTTTATCGTTTACCCATTTTTTTTACCAATTCAAATTTCAACTAGAGTTTTTCAAATTAATTATGAGTGCGTTATTCTAAAACGGATGTTCTGGTTGGATAAGTGTTTGATTTAAGTGATACTTTATTAATAGAGCTGTCTAGTATCAAACACAGAAAGATCTATTTTTATAAATTTTGCAGGAGCTGCAAAAATGATGGACAGCCACGTACTTTTGGATATAAACCCATCACTTTAAATGTATTTTTTAGATTGTGGATTCAGACACTTTTGGCCAATACAACTTTGAAATGTGATGTAGTGTATTGAGAACTTGCAAAATATATTATCATTATCATTTTTTTTCTTCCCGAAAAATGTGGATCTATCTGGTTTTGAAACTAGATGCATCAATTCTTATTTAAGAAAAACTCCTTTTATTAATAGTTTTAAAAACAATTTATTGTTCTGAACTAACACGCAGAGAATCATTCAACATTAAAAAGAAGCTCGAAGAGTTGCCATGCGATATTTGAGGAGCAAATATTCAAAATGTGTTCTGTCATATAACCCCATAGTGTTGTCTTCGTCATATAAGCATGATTCAAAAATTACGTTGCAGTGTTCCCGGGCCTTTCCTTTGGAATACACGGTGTCCCGAACCGTGGCTAATAGCTCGTGACACCAACTTTAAAAAGTTGTGATATGTATAAAAATAATATACCACATGTTCTGAAATTTAAAAAAAAAATATTTTTACTCTTTAGTGCATTTTTTCTTGAAGTCGTTTTTCTTTTACTTTTTTAAGATTACTTTCTTTTATTATATTAAGGGGCTCTGCCGCCTACTCTCTAACCCGCATCCTGCCCCGGGGTCACAAGAAAACTTCGCCTTCCGACGAGGAGAGTAGTCTGTACCCACTCTGAAAATAAATTTTCATTCATAGTTCGATTTGTTCGTAGTGCCTTGCAAATATTTGACGCATCCCCCCCCCCCCCCCCAACCCACAGCATTTCCACGAAGCGTCTTCCGTTCTCCTAACAACAGATGGATGAGATTCTTCTACTCCCCACTTTGGAAACGATGCGTTCATTCTTCATCAACATCTCAATTACCATAACAAACTATGAATCGTCATTGCCCTACTGCGTTTGAATGGCTTTTATGCATTGAGTTTCGGCTTAAGTTAATTGGATACCAAATGGGGATTATTATTTTTTTATTTAGTTTTAAATCTTATTATCAATGGCAATTCGTATTAAAATTAAATTAAAAAAAATATGTGAATTCTAAAGACGGATTAACATTACAAACACAAAAGATAGAAGTATTTCGACAAAGAAATTTTCTTTTGAATTTTTTTCTTCTTTTTTTAAAGTTATTGCCAACTTTTAATTTAAAAAAAAATTGTATCTCTAATTTTTAATTTTTAAAAAAAAGTTTATAAATATATAACTCTTTTTCTAATTATAATATCGAACCAAACTCGAAGTTACGACCTTCTTCCGAATGAGAACTGTGATTCTTACCAAATTTCAACAAAATCGGAAAATTGTAGCCCGAGATATGAGTAACCAAACACAACCCCCCCCCCCCCCACTCCCTTGTATTCGATTCGCATGTTTAAAAGAAAGGAGGATTGCTTTAATTTAAAAAAAAATAAGTAAGTGTTTTCTATTTTTTTTGCATGTTATCATTTTGTAAAAATTGAAAGGGAACTTTGATTCGAGTAGTAAATAATAAAGAATTTCCGTTCATGTATGGGTTGTGGAAAATAAGGGGGGGGGGGGGGGGGATTGCCATGGTTTCGGCTGCACTAACATTTTCGACCACGGGCCGCCACTGCTCTGAGCTCAAATAATCACTGGAGGGAATACGAAGTGTGCGCGACCACTCTACACTTTTTGGGAGCCAAGGTGGAGAAAATAGAGTCCTTCTGCATGGGGCATAGGATGAAGCGCATCCATCCTAGTTTTAAAAAAAACACATTTCAGGCTTTCAACATTTCATTAAATGTTAAACAAATATGCGGAAGATAGTTTTAATCTGAAATAACAATTATTATTATTTTGTATATTTAAATCAGTGGTGCCCAGGTGGCCGCGGACCACCGAGTTAAAAGCTATTTACATTAAAAAAAATATTCAGGTACCAAAATGTTCAGGTAATGCAGCTGTTAAATTTAATTCGGTTACTAATTTTGAATATATTTAAAGTTTAAATATATTCAAATTGCATCGTTTCTCCAAATTTAATATTCTTGCGTAAAACAGCCTATTTTGAAAAATGTGAGTATGTGTAATGTGATGTAATGTGAGTAAATGTGTTAAAGATACACTTTCAAAGCTGCAAGTAGAAGAATTCAACTATCATTTTTCTTTCTTAAAACAATTGTTCTATCCATAGAATATATTAGCCAATTCACAAGGGTGACATCAGGGAAATGATACTTGCTTAAAGAAATGTAAAAAATTATTAATTTTAGGTTGAAATCCATAAGAATCCACTAGAATGAAGAAAGTATAAAAATAGGTGCCAAATTGTATAAAATGTTATTTATTTTTTGGGGGAAAAATTGAGTTTTTTTCATTTTTTAGATTGTTTTGGCATAAAAAAAAAATTTCAAACCATGCCTGATTTAACAAAAAAAAACATAGTCATCGGATAAAGTTCCAAGGACCACCAACGGTCCGCGGACCACAGTTTAGAAATCCTTAATTTGAAAAATAAAAAGAGAAAAGAATTTACAATATTTTACCTTTGACGTGAAAAGTTCTTGCATTCGCTACACACAGGGTATGAGGATATAAACACTATGTTACGAAATTTAGGATGATCCGTAACAAATAGCACAATTGTCATAAATTTGATCCCATTCGATAGAAAATTAGGCTCCAATGGCTGTAAAATCTTGAAATAAAACAAATAATGCACGGAGGGTGGTAGAATGTGTGCGGCGTTAGACGGAACAGCTTGTTTATCATCCTTTCGTTGGGGAAGTTTTTAATACTGACCAACTCTTACTTGTATAGTTTGCCGATATAAAGTTTGACTTAATACTCCTCTGGCCGTGCTCCAATGCCGACACACTCCATTTATTATTTGGGAAGTGAAGGAGGTAATTATTTTTAAAACAAAGCACTAAATCAATGCAAGGCAATGGGGACCCATTCAGTTTAGTGTTAGTTCACGTATTGAAAGGTAGATGGCGCCACTGCAAATTAGTCGAAAGCTCGTGCGAGCGCTGAATACAGCTCGAGAGCGCGAGTTCAGTTAGTAAACAGATCCCGTGAACGCAGCTGAGTCTCGGGCAAACGTCGGAGCATGGCAGTGGTCCAGATGGATAAAATGCGAAGTAAGTTAAAAGATTATTTTAAAGACACTATACATCTTTTCTGGGATCTATAGTATGGCTAGTCATTCCTTAAATTTAGTGTAAATGAATATTTATTACAGATAACTTGTATTCTAATACTGAGATGTTCTGTAACGTTAATAGTTATTTATTTGAAACATTGATATGAAAATATTGTTTTTGGGCCAAGCACGAAATAATGTTAAAATATCGATCCTAGATATATATTTGGTCATGAAACAATACTAGGCGGAATAGCTGCAAATAGCTGCCTTTTTTCCGAGCTTAAGAAATATAATTTTTTTTTTACTGTTACGAGTCAGCATAACTTTCAATCAAAATCACTGCATACTATTATCAACACAGAAAATGTGTTGAATACATTTCATGGAATCTTGTAAAGTAGAAAACTTACTTCAGTTATACCTGAAACAGCTTTGGTGGGATGTTCTTCAATCTCGTGTCACGGCGGGGCATGTTCAGTGCGTTTTTTCAATTTTACGTGTTTAGCGATATTTTTACCTAACAGAAATAAGATATTTCAGAAATCCTGATCTGGAGTAAAAGTCCCTGGAGTATTCTGTAACAAATGTTCTTAGTTCTATTAATCGGCTCAGATGTTGTCCATCGTCATCTGACAATTGTTCAAAAATACGAGGCGTCGTTCCTGGGTCTTTCCTTCGAGATAGGCCCCGAACAGTCGCCAATAGCCCACTGTGCAGCTCTAGTGCGACGTTATTTAACCAAACCAAACCTAGTTATATTAATTTCTAAAAAGGGTCATAAAAACTAATTCCTCCCCTTAAGTTTGGGAACAATGTGCCATGGTTCAAACATACGCGACAGTGTTCACGGAACTTTCTTTCGAGATGGGCCCCGAACCGTCGCCCATAGCCCACCTGTGCAGCTCAAATTCGACGTTAATTTAACCAACAGTTATTGATTCGATCGGTTGGTGTCTCGTGTGAAAAATCGTTCTGCCTTGAATTTAAATAAAAATTGAGTATTAAATGAAATAAAATGTCACTTAATACAAAATTTGTTTACTTTAGTCTCAATTTTCTTTATACGATATAAATACATGTATTGCTTGCTACCCATGATATTTTTTACGAAATAGGCCTAAAACGATTTACAGTAAGAATGTCATAAAATGTAACCCTTTGCAATCGAGTAGCGCCGAACTATCAACCTTTCTCAGTCGCCAAACTAACTCTTTTGTTTCCTGTCCTCCTTCGAATGAAACGGTGCTTACGTTTTCTTTCGTTGTACAGCTGCGGAAAAAAAAACCGAACCACCAATGATTATTTCGTTAGTTTTCATAGTAGAGCTAAACTTAATATACCATTTTGTAGGGAATAAAGTCTACTATACAACGATATACAAAAAATTTGCATAGGGGACTATCTTCATACTCGAATCCGTACCAACTTTAAAATTTTCAATAGCAACACCTACTTTTGATAGCGCAGAAATGTTCCCCGCCCTCAAAATAATCTAAATATAAATTTTCGTTAATTTCCTACCATTATATGCAGAGATATTATACAATAAGTATCTATCTTATTTGAGGGGCTACCTTCACATTGGACAAAGTATTAGTCAGACTTCGAAATGAAGGACGCGGGTAGAAAATGTTTTGGCGTTAGCCTTGGTTCTTCTTTTCGTGGTCAGAACAGAGATAAGATAAGGCTAGCATATAATTGTTCTAATAATATGATGCAGTATGTATTATTCTTACAGATATGTTACTACTCCAATGGGATTGTATATAGTAGTATATATAGTGGTGTGGTTTTCTTTAAAAGACATGGGACAACGGGCATAATTATTATATAAAAAAGTTTAAGTATAATGAACTAAGATATTCACATTCTTTAAATATTTACATGTAGTATTATCAACTTAAATCAATGATTCTTAATTTTTCAATGGTCAAAAATATGAGGCATCGTTCTCGGATCTTTACTTCGAGATAGGCTCCGAACCGTCGCCAACAGCCCACTGTGCAGGTCTAGGGCAACGTTAATTAACCAAGTTCATAATTTTTAACCATGGTCAGATGACGCGAACAACGTATGAATTGACACCCACGCAACTTCAGTAGGCGATAGGACATTGGACTTGGATCATATTTAACGTGCACCACTCCCGTACACCCCTAGCCTTTATATAAGAAATTAGAATTTTATGCCAACGCGATCACAGCGCTTTTAATTCTCAAAATTAGTGAAGATTTCTGTTAAGTTCTGCTGATTTTAAATTTGTGTATGACCCCTGAAATGATCATTTGTTACACATTTTAATATAGCGAAAAAACTAGAAAGAGGAAAATCACGAAATTTTAGATATGGATTTAAAGCGTTTTTCTGAATCCATCACTATCAAAATATAGCATGGTTGCTATTCATAAATTTTATGAATATTAATATCCTAATTTAAATAAAATTAAAAAATATACATATAAGTAATGAAAGTTAGTGTATTTTATTTGGGTCGTTTAGAAGTAACTCGGATAAAAATTTCCGCTTAATAAAATTATTATTTCGAAAGATATGATTAAAAGTTTAAGAAATTCATTTAACATTACGAGTTCTAAACTTTCGAAATTCATAATTAAAAAACTACTTAACCAAATGACTTGAAAATTGATATTCAACGATTAATTTTGTCGCAGATTCTAAATATTGAATCAAAATTGGGTGTTGCTATTGGAAATTTTAAAGTTGGTGGGGATTTTAATATGAAGATAGTCCCCTATGCAAATTTTTTGTATATCAATGTGTAGTAGACTTTATTCCATACAAAATGGTATACAGTCAAACCTCGGTATAACGAACCCTCGGTTGTAACGAACTTTTCAAATTGTCCCAACCGAACTCCTATGTCACTAATGTATTTTTTAATGCTTATAACGATCTTCAAAAGTAATAAATTCGGATGTAGCGAACTAAAATTCACGCTTTTCAAGGTTTTTCACGGCAAATTTGACTCGCCCCGACCACATTCCTCACCCTTTGTTCCTTTGACAGAAGCCAGTTTCCTCAAACGTGACAATAGACTCCCCTGCTCAGCCCCTCCCCTTCTCTAGTCAACTGGTCAGCATACATGCTTCAGTCTATTGCCGATTATCGTTTGACTAGTAGACTTCGCGTAGGTTTAAAGTCACTCCTGTTAGTAAGCAAAGAGCTTTTTCCGTGGAGGATAAAGCGAAAATTATTAAGAAAACAGAAAATGGTGATTAGCGTTTATCTTCAGATATTGAATACGAAGGTGATGTAAGTTCAGGTACTTCAATTTTTGATGCTAAGGCAGCTGTGAACATGTTGCATAATTTCTTTGCAAAAGAAACTGTGGATAATAATGTAATGGCTTCTTTTAATGCCTTCAACAAAAAATCACAACTCTTTTCATACTTCAAATAATTTAATTTAAGTAGTAGTATAATTAATTTCATTATTTAATTGTTGTTTAAGAACAAATATTTCACTTTATTATTGCCCATTACAAATTGTAATTCAGTGTAATTAATTTATTTCGCACAGAAATGTGAGGACTTTATAATTTTTTTATATCTTCAATATTGGAAAATTCGGATATAGTGAACCCTCGGCTATAGCGAACTTCTGAACTAGTCCGTTGAGGGTTCGTTATAACGGGGTTTGACTGTATTAAGTTTAGCTCTACTATAAAAACTAACGAAATAATCATTGGTGGTTCGTTTTTTTTTTCCCGCAGCTGTACCTTGTTCTTTATCTCTAACTGCCTATTTAAGAGTAGGACACCCCATGGGGTATCCGCATATTTTATTAACCCTTTGCACTCGAGTGTTGCTTGTATTAAACTGATAACAATGTATTATTTTTCTCTGTTCCACACAATGAAAGGGAATAATATATTCTTGAGTTTTAAAAGTGAACTCAAAAATTTAAATAGATCATATTTTTGTCATCTAGGAGCACCATGTAAACATACTTGGTGTTCTTCTAGATCAGTGTTTCTTAACCTGTGGTTCATGGACCCCTTGGGGGTCCATGGGTCATATTTTGGTGGTCCGCCGACTGATCCTAATTTTTAAAACGTTTGCATCAATATTTAGCCAGCAGTAGTAACCCGGACCTACTTCATCCTTAGCGCGCTCTGTATGGCAACCCTGTTTCTTTTTCCGCTCCTCCGGAGAAGAGAATTTGAGGCGCTTTTTCGCGCATGCTCATTTATTTCTCTTTTGTTTTAGCCTTTTCATTGGTCGATAATTTGTTTGAGTTTGAAATAGCGGTATAATTTTAAACTTGATTCACGATTTTATTTCCGTTGGATCTGCCCTGGAGATGAGACGTACATTTATTTTTGTCTTTCATCTGTTTGTGAGTAGCATATTTTTTTGGTGTTTTCTTAGCTTATATTATTTCTAAATGCTTGATTTCTTTATGGAATTAGCTCTTGCTGAAGTTTTGAATGCGAAAAATAAATATTCAGTTGGCTATTTTAGTGTTTTACCAGTCATGGGTAAGAAAGCGTTGTTAGAATAATGTATGAAAGATGGAATGATTTCATCGATGTATAAATGTCCAAAATGTGGATCACAAATGAGTTTGAAGCCGAGACATAAGGGTATATCCTCCATCTATACAAGATTCCTTGCCGCTTTTTCAAGTGTTTTTTTGTGTCTTAATGTTTGTTCTTAACGTTTCATTTGATTATTTGAAATAAAACTATTACTATTACTATTGAAATAAAAATATTAAAATAATTAAATAATAAAACAGAATATATTTTGTCATAAATGATGTTTAAGCAATTTTTTTTTCACAGAGGGGTCCGTGACATATTTAAAATTTTTAAAGTGGTCCATTGTGCCAAAAAGGTTAATAAACACTGTTCTAGATGGTGATCTGAAACTTTCTTGTTCTTCAGAGCCCCAGTTGCTCAATGGATAAAGGTAATCAGCTACTTATCAGAAGATTGGTGGTTCGAATCCGTGCGATGGGCTTTGCAAAGAAAAGTAAAAAAGTAGTGGTGTTGCGATCGGAGGGTTGCCAGCTTCGCTACAAAAATACTAGAAAGTCGTCCAGAACATCCAACAAATTATACTGGCGTGTATACGAGACTGGTGCACGATACATCTGATCGGGGTCCAATGTCCTGACGCCTATTGAGGTTGCGTCAGGAGCCAGCTCAGGTGTTGTCCTCGTCATCTGACCATGGTTCAAAAATACGAGGCATCGTTCCCGGGTCTTTCCTTCGAGATAGACCCCGAACCGTCGCCAATAGCACACTGGGCAGCTCTAGTGCGACGTTAATTAAAACAAACCAAACCAATTATGGCCAAAACAAACTACCAATAATGTTAGAAATTTAACTGAAACGCGGGAAAGGTGTGAAAATAACGTAGAAAATAATAAATAATGGTAGGCTTGCCAGTGGTACCATTGTTTGCATTTGTAGTTAAAAAGAAATTAGTTGCATGGCGAAAAAATGTAGTGATGCCAAGATGAATATTAATTTAAATTTACAATTTCAAATTTTGAAATTTTCAGTAATATAATTAAAAAAGTATTGTTACTAGGACACATTGTTATTGTGTCCTACCTTTTAGCGAGCGAAGCGAGAATTGGTTTGCGAAGCAAACCTATGAGGATTGCGTAGCAATATTCCGGGGGTTGGCGGAGCCTCCTAGTTATTATGAATTGTAGCTCAAAGGTCTGAGGAAAAAATTTGGTGAAAACTTAAAAATATTTTTAAAAAATAGCGTTAGCGTTTAAATAAAAAACTTAAAAAAAATTGTTGAAAAGTTTAAATTTTGAAAAAAATAACTGTTATGGAATGTTTGTGCGAAATAATGTTCTGTTATATAAATTTAAACAATATATATTAAATTTTTTTATTCGAAGAGCAAAAAAAAAAGTATACCTTGTCCCATTGATAAAAGCATGCAAAAAGAACAGCAACGAGATATAACAATTCCAAAAAAAGACCGCAAGTACCCATTGCTCGAGCGCAAAGTGTTAACAACTCATAACATATTTTTCGTGGGATTTTGCTATTTTTAAGTATTTTGGGGCTCTTTTGCCAGAACGTTTTTATAGAAGCAAAAAAATAAAATGAAATCTATACATTTTTGTAAGCTTTTTGCGTAAACTGACAAAAATGTTAACCACTGTTCCAAGGTGGAATTTGAATAGTTTATTTCAGAAACTCGCTTAAGTGTACTTCTATTTCAAACTGTCGGGAAATAAAAGAAAAACTTTCTATCATTGATATTAATATTTTAAAAGTTTTAGTTAACATCTTCTCTCCGCAATTGGAACTTTCCGTTCTCGAAGTGGATGTTGCCTGTAATTAAATTAGAGTATTTATTCCTTACTTAAAAAAAACCCTCAAAATTTCAATTCGGGTATCAGCAATAAAATGCATTTTTAATCTAAAAACGTACACTTTTAAAGTTAATTAAGTAGTTGACAAGATTGTGCGCGAAAATTTATTTTCCATATGAGACTTTGATGCAGTAAACAAAATTCATTTTTTTTTTAATTTCAGAAACCCGCGAACAGACGATTTAATTTTGCATTTACGCTCAACATGCTATTAAATCCAATTGTCGGGTTTCTGTACTAAAAGTAATATTCACTGCGAAAAATAAATCATAAAACAGAATGGTACTGGACAGGATTTAATACAAAAATATGCGTTTATTGTATGAGATTCTGAGTCCGTATCAAAAGGCAAATTTGAAAAAAAATTCAGTTGACGGGTTTCTGAAATGAACGATTCATTTGTGAATGGGTGCTTTCTATAATTCGAGTTCTTATTTGACGTGTTTCTTGGCTGTGTGTGGTCGGTCACGTGTCTCGTCGGGACTTCACATATCTCCTAATACACATTGTAAGAATCAGAAGTAGGGCGCGAAAGAAAAGAACTTCTCTTTCGGAAGTCCTCGTCTTTCGAATGTGGGGGAGGAGGAGGAAGATGAGAAGACGGCCATCTTGAATTATTCATAAGACCCCTCGTGATTTGCACTAAAAAAAGACTCCTGTTTTAAAGCACGGACTTTCGAACAAAAATTCGAAATATTTACTTACGTTAAGGGAAATAATGTGTTCGAATAGAATTCGGATGCATTTGCGTGACCAGAAGAATCTTACGTGGAACGTCATTTCAACATATTACAGCACTGTTAAAAACGCAAGCTCATTTTTAAAAAAAAAATTCGTCATTTTTGACAAATCACACACCTGCTAAATGCGCCGATTAAATGTTTCGTCAATCTGGAGAAATTCATGTTAATAATTTTTGTCAAAGGAATTTATTTGGTAAAAAAATGAGGACGATTTCAAATGAACGGCTCGACTCGAAACAGGGTTTCTCTTGGTCCGAAGTCAAGCGCTCTATCCACCGATCCAGAAAAGCTCTCTTGAATTGAGGCAATAAACATAGAAGAACAAAAGTTATATCCGAATGAGCTGATGCCACCGAAACGGAATCGGAGTTAATTACGGTCGTTAAAAATTTTAAGATTTTTGTTTCGTCAAAAGTCAAGTGATTCAATGACGAAACGATTGTCAAAATGGCCGAGTGTAAAACTGGCGATCGTTGAATGCACAAAAATGGTAATGTTCTTTCTGAGAGTGTAGAGCCTCCAAACTTTTTCACTTTTGGCCAATATTGAGAAGTCGCGGAAGTCTGAAGGGCCAACAACACACACACATGCGAAATGTATTTATGTGGATATACACACACACACCTGCACACTCTTTCGTCTATGTGTGGGGGTGTATAGACTTAGGGTTAGCATCACATTTTTTAAAGCTAATTAACAAAGTGGATATTTAAATAAAAATGTAAAAGATTTATCCGAAGAAGTCAAATTTATTCCGAATAATATAAATGCAAGTTGACCTAAGGCGCAGTGGTCGGCAAACCGCGGCTGGCGAGCCGCATGCGGCTCTTTGGTCTCTTGAGTGTGGATCTTTCACAACGTAACACGTTCCCGCGCGCAAGTACAGTGCGATTGAAACTTCGTGGCCTATGCTCCATGAAACTTCGTGGCCTATGCTCCATGAAACTTCGTGGCCTATGCTCCATGAAACTTCGTGGCCCAAAATTAAAAACAACAACATACAAACTTGACTTACCCAAACTTTCCAAGAAGGTGCAATTCCATTGTTCACATTAGTGTTTGTGAGTCATTGTTATTATTTAATTTTATAGATACCTTGCAATTTAATTTTATCAATAAAAAATATCGCTGTTAAGTATATGATATCAAGTTTTATTCAACGTACCTAAAGTTTAAGTAAGACTTAAAACTTTCAATAAAGTTTATTAAATTAATTTTAGAGAGTGTTGTGAAGTGATAGAAGATGTAAAGTCGAGTATCGAGAAAGGTATGTTGATATGGTTTGGACATATAGAGACGATGAACGAAAGGAGATAGACGAAACAAGTATACAAGATGAGTGTGGATGGGAGAATCGGAAGGGGTCGACCTCTCATATTGAGGACGTTCCTAACAAAATCCAGTTTGGATTACCATAATTAAGTTAATAACAATGTACCTATAAATACAGTTAAAGTTTAAAAAATTTGGCTCTCAAAAGACATTTCAATCGTTGTACTGTTGATATTTGGCTCTATTGACTAATGAGTTTGCCGAGCACTGACATAAGGGAATAAAATAACATTCAATATTCCTGTGTACCATTCTTTGGCATTCTTATGTACGCATATGGGAACATGTGGAATTGCTTCTGACATATAATGCCTGTCCATTTTGGGTCAAATTTCAATGATCCTGTCACTAGAACGGATTTCAAGTGTTTGTTTGACAATAAAAAATGGCATGCTACATCGGCCAGGTTTCCGCGAGCTGGGTCGGGCCTGCGTTTGGAGACCCCTGGTGTAGAGAAATAGGTTGGTCACCGACACAAACCTAAAAAAATTATTCTATGCGTAAATCGGATCGCCAAAATCATGTTCGCTTATGTCACGTAGATTCCTCGAACCGCTCCATGGCTCGTAAAGGCAAAAACAAGTCGATTCAGAACAAGGAATTATTTTTAAAATGTGCGAAACATAAATCCCGACATCAGAAATGTATCACGAAAACAACTCTTTCCCATTACGCTGTATATATATCATATCCAGGGTTTGGGAAGTAGCAAAAAATCCCGCGTATAGAAATAAATGAGTACTTTCAGCTGCTGCTATCAAAAGAAGCTGCGTTATTACGAACACGTGGTGGTGGTGATGTCACAAAAAGGGCGTGGTCTTTAAAAACTATTTAGCGATCGATACTCATTGTCTGCACTCCAATGAGTTGCCAACTGTCTGGAGTAATGAAACGAATGTTGTAGTATGAGCTTGGAAAATCAGGAAATTGGCGAGACTGCGGTAGCCGAATGACTGTAGGGGCTCGGACAACCATCGGAAGGGGTTTGATCCCCCAGCATTTCTGTAGCAATTTGTCGAACTCACTGATCTGTAACTTCTGGATTGGGCAAGACATTTTGTTGACATAAAGACGAATTGAAACTGTACCCCACTTTCATCGCTACCGCAATATTGCGTATGTTTTTCATGTTAAAATGAGTCGACATGTATATATTTGTTTATTTTCTTTTAAAACTCATTCTAAATGCAATTTGCTATAAAAATAGTCATGCGAAGTCAAAGTTAATAAAAAAGCAAGAGCAAAAACTATTTTTGGGAATATAAAAATTTATTTTATAAGACTAAAATATAATATCTATACAACGCTTAAGCCTTAAAAAACACAACTAAATCATTTAAAAAAAATTATTTCGGCCGTTTGAAATTAAAACTTTAATCGGGCCCATAAAGAAAAAAAAATTGAGCCACCCAGAATTCAGTGGACAAACTCGTTCCTTTCGCGACCTCAGGGCCCCAGTATCCCAGTGGAACCGTATTCGTCCATCAGTCAGAAGATAGCGAGTTCGAATCCGACCTGGGCTTTATAAGGTTAAGCTGAAGCGATCTCGTGATCTGAGAGTTGCCAGATTCGTTCCTAAATTATAAAATTTGTCTAAGAATACCCACAATTTCTACTGACGTGTATATAAGAGTGGTACACGTTAAATTTGATCATGGTACAATGTTCTGACGGAAAATATCCACAGTGTAGGAGGGACTGGTACATTAACTATTTCAATTAACTATAGTTATGCTAATTAATAATGACTAAATACTAATAAGCATAACTGCTAATTAGTGTTTATTTTTTTTATATATTTTGGTAATGAAACTAGTTGAGGCCCCTCCTCCCATAATTTTTGAATTGCTACCTACGACACTGCCTTCTACCAACACTATCAATCTGGCACGTAATAAATTATATACACATAACCGTAAAAACGGGTCAATAGAAGCAGTTTTGAGGAACGAGTTGTTATGGCTTATAGCGTTACCCTGTTGCATGCAAAAAATATTTTTTAAAAATAATATATAATCTTAGACATTCGAAGATCAATTCACCATTGGATTAAGAACTGTGATGTCAGAAGTACTTTATGTGCACAGCTGATAAAATTCCTTCTTGGCATCTCTGATTAGAGCCCATTCACCCACTCATAACACGTGTTTGCAATATTCGTTTCCCAATATTTGGCTCGACCTCACCCAAACTCATACCTTTAATAATCTGTAAGTATATCTTTTTTATAATTTCTTATTAATTTATTGTGAATTTTCAACTGTATTTAGTTATTTTTTCGGGTGAATAGCAAAAGTGCACAGATTTAATTTTATTGCCCTCGAAGAAAAAGAAAAAAATTCACCATGAGAGCTTGTAGTGCAGGACGCCACCGAACTTCTAAGATATTATTCATAATTTTAAATGTACAAGAAGGCTTAATATGGTTGTGAAGTTCAAAACTGCTACTATTCACCCGATTTTACGATCTGCTGACTGTTTAGAAACAAAGCACTACATTTTAGAAGTAACCCTAAACGTAACGAGAACAACACCACAAAGAACGTCTCTTTAAATGGACGGGAACCGGTTGTAACTATTCCATATAAAGAACGGGAATATCAGACATGTCCCTCGAGTGCACAGGGTTAACAGAGTAAACAACCCAGTCATGTATGTTCGCTCACGGAGTAAAGAAGAAGGTGGAGGTGCGATCAAGTCTGAAACCGGTTTGCAATGCGAAGTAAGCAATCGCTTAAAAAGTAAGTACTGGCGAAGTATTTGGCGATATTCCATCTGGTGAAGTATTTGGCGATATTCCAAAGCACTACTTTGTGCAGTACTTGGCGATAATTTATTTTATAATTTCATTTACCTATGAAGTGAAAATAATAGCACCCTTTATCGATTTGGAACTTGTACTGCATCCCACAACACCTAAAATAGTCATTTTTTTAAGTTTTAGCATGCGTTTTCTTAATTTGAAAATAATGCATCCCTCGTAGAAAAATCACTGCCAACTAGGTTTGTTTGTGCCTAGTTTGGGGTTGCTAACTTACGTCTCATGAAATCTCGCCAAACCATCTCCACCTTTTTCTTTACTCCGTGATGTTCGCTACACTCTTGTTTGCCTCTTTATTTCTCAGGGCAAACACGAATCGCGGCGGAGAGGATTACTTAAGAGGTGAAGAAGGACCCTTGCGAGAGAGATGGAGGCGGTGGGAGGGGGCAGGTCCCCCTACTTCTACCACCACAAGGACGAGATCCGCAGCAGCTCCCTCATGCGGCGGGCCCTCCTCTCCACCATCCTCGTCCTGTGCGGCGTGTTCGTGGGGCTCGTGCTGTGCGGCGCCCTCTACGCCTCCCGGGGCGCCTCCGCCTTCTTCTACGGGGGCGCCTCCGTGCTCATGTCGGCGGCGGCCGTGCTCGTCCTCTTCTACGTGTGGCTGAGCAGGAGGTGCCCCTTCTGGGAGTACCCGCCCAAGGTGAGGGGACAACAACAACAACCTCTGCATTGTTATTACGTTACTTTCGACCCGTAAAACGGATGTTGTGTTATTATTATTATTATTATTTATTAGACACACAATGTTGTCAAGGAGCCCCACGGCCCGTCGTCCTCCGTGGCCGAGCGGTTAAGGCGTTCAGCTACTAATCAGAGGATTGGTGGTTCGAATCCGTGCGATGGACTTGACAAAGAAAAGTAAAAAAAAAAAGTAGTGATCTTGCGATCGGAGGGTTGCCAGCTTCGCTGCAAAAATACTAGAATGTCGTGCAAAACATCCAACAAATTATACTGGCTTGTATGCGGGGACTGGTGCACGATACATCTGATCGGGGTCCAAAGTCCCGACGTCTATTGAAGGGTGACAGTTCAGGTGTTTCCTCGTCATCTGACCATGGTTCTAAAATGCGAGGCATCGTTCTCGGGTCTTTCCTTTGAGATAGGCCCCGAACCGCCGCCAATAGCCCACTGTGCAGCTCTAGTGCGACGTTAATTAAGCAAACCGGAACTGGACGCTTGTTGCCGCGTCTGCATGGTCGTGTCCTCTCCTTGTCTTATTGGGTTAGGTTGGGCGCTGGAGTGTTTGGGGAATGTTTCCTAGCCGGGATTCTGCCCTTGGGCTGCTCCCTCTTCGGGGCGAGGGGAGCAAAGTGGGTCCCGGTCAGGATTTGTAAGCTCTGTATTGTAAAAACTACTTCTATATAAGCTTCTCCTAGGTGACTGACCTCAGACCCCTTTATCAAAAATGTTGCCAGTGTGTAGCCAGATCGAAAAATAGTTTCATCTGGAAGATCGGTTAATCATTTCAGTCCTAACTTTTTTTGTTGAAGTAAAAAAGAAATACTTTTTTCTACAAAAAACATATTTATTATACAATAAAAAATATTAAATTGTGTTTTCTAGGGGTGTTATCTATTATCTGAGGGTAGCTGGAGGAGCTCGTATTGTGATGCGGTAAGAAACCGTTTATAACGATCCGGATATGACGATAATCCGCATGTAGGTGTGGTGATCCCTATACCCGATGTTTACTCTCGGACAATTGCTTTAGTTCTGTGGTTAAAGTATCGGCGTAGCATGCATAACGACTCGGGTTCGATTCCGGTTGTCTGCCAAACGCACAGTGCTAAATAATAACGCAAAGGAAGTTTGGGTTTCTATAGCAGTCTGTGTTAGTCATTCCAGGTGTTGCTATGCTGGGTACAATGGTCATTCGCAAATAACGAACGAGTCGAGTCCTATCCCGAATTCGATCATCTCCAAATGTCAAATACGGAAGCCTGTAACGATTAAAGTGGGAAAGGAAAAGTTGCGTTCAGTTGTCAACCCACTAATCACTGGACATGAACAACCAGCGTCCGCTTGCCTAGTTTCACGTAACAGCTAACTCTTCATAATCTTTAATTTTTTTCAATGTATAAGCCTTTTCGGGTTCCCCAGAAGGACGAGGCCAAACAGCTGTATCAATTAAATAAATTCAATAATGTTAATCTTATGCTCGTTTCGTACTAGTTGGAGTCTTTCATTTCATTGTATATACAAACTACACGTTAATTGAATAAAAGAGGAAGTTTTGGTGCGATTCGCAGATGCCTCCGGGCGCGAAGATGGAGATCGCCACCCTGAGCGACTACTACTCTCAGGTGCCCAGCGGTCGGAAGTCCGACTTCCCCATGGGCCCTCACCTCGTCATGACCCTCCCCAAGACCTCGTCGGCCGGCAGAGGACGCAGCGGCACGCTCGACAGCGACATCAGCGCCCCCAACACGCCGAGGTACACCAAGAGAAAGTGAGTGCTCCTCCATGTGTTCTCCTCCTTATTATATCTATATATTTTTTTACTTCAAAACGTCTTTAACCCTTTGAGTACTGAATAATTTGAAGATTTTTATGTAAATGGGACGGATTTGGTGAGGTTCAATTGATCCCATTGTTGACCGACCCTCCAACAAATTGTTTGCGATCAACGCACACTGGCGGAGTGGCCGGCAAACATCAAAGCCTGCTTCTTATATTCAGATGACGAGTTAGACTCGTCCACTGTAACTTCGTCCAAGTAAACAGATGATGAGTCTCACTCGTCAAATATACCCAAAGGGTTAAAATCGTTCCTGGAATTTGTTGGCAGAAACTTGAGCGGCATAAAAAGTGTTGATACTTCAAAGCCCCATAACTTCACGGGAAATCTGGGTATTGAGATAATTGACCTACCATCGTGTAGAAGACGGTGGGCCCCATACACCAGGTGGGCCATGTAACCATTCCTCCCTTTGAACAGCGTAGGGGAAATGAGTCTTATTTCGGAGATACGATGGCCGATTTAGTCTCTGTAACTTCAGTCCTGATCGACAGGTCGTGGAGAGTTTGTGCTTATAGTGATGAGAATGACAAGTTCTACAATTCCAATTGGGTAGTTGGCAGTTTAAGGGGACTCGGTACCCCAAATTCGATGAAAATGTAAAAAAAAAATTATTGGTTTAAAATAACGCTTTAACCTTCTAGCATGTTTTCCCAAAGTTTCAAAACGATTGAATAAATATTAATCATATTATGAACGTTTTCTTCACTCCTTATCCAATGTGTTACATGGAGAAAGTTATAAACCCGAATGTAAAAATGGGTACATCTAGGCAAAATAATGGCAATGTATCAAAGGATTGCTTCTACAGAACTGTTATAAAGATGTGTTACCTGTCAAACGCAAAATTTAAACAAAATTGTACACATCATCAGCTAGTTCAGGTATCCCAAAGATACATTTGTAAGCAAAAAGCGAGTCTGTGTTTTTTTGCCAAATTTTGTATGTGAATACAACTTAGAATTATACATACTATGAAAAAGTCTTCAAAATCTTTAGGATCAGACGAGAAATTAATTTACTGAAACTCTGTGTGTGAATTGATTTGCCCAAAAGACAATAGAGGAAAAGGCTGTGTACTGCAAAATCTCTTATTTTGCAATACGCCGCCTTATCAGGGATTTTGCACTCAAACTTGTAAATATTGCAATGCATAAAGAGAAAAAGTAATTTAAGAATAAATTAGGAGTAACTTATGCTGCAGGGTGCTTTAATTTTACAGTGAGTGTCATGTATAAAACCACTAAAAAAATTTCAGTTTTCCCTTCATTACACTCAACAATAAAGCAAATTATATAAATATCTGCAGTTAATTTTTGTTTCATAATGTTCAGTAGCTAGTGGTTTGCTAAAAATGTATTACAAGAATAAAAATTTGCTTGACAGTGAATTATTTTATTGTGTTTTTTGAAATTTTGCATGCATTGAATACTGAAAATGACATTTTTATTTAAGGTTGCAGCAAAATAAAATAATTATTATTTGTCATTAATTTTACATAATTTGTAGTATATATATTCGTTATTTATGTGAAAAAATATTTGAGTTAATTGGGTCATTTATAATAAAATATTTTCAATACTGAAATCTTTAAATGCATTTATCTCAGCTTGCTGTTTTCGTGAACATACACTTACTTAAAATACTAAAACTCAAACAAATATGCATGAATTATCGTGAAATTTTTTAAACATGTACACAAGAGTATATTGAATTAGAAAAATATTAAAAACAATTTGTTTAAAAGAATAAAATGTTTAAGAATTAGAGTTTTTTGGACATAAATGGTCAATTTTTCACTAATTATTTTTTTTCTCCTAAACTAAAATACTTATGCAAAATCCGATCCCTAAAGTTATTAAGCATAAATCAATACAGCTTACAAAAACAATTCGATGCAAAAAAATGAAATCTGAAGGAGAAGAAGCATTTTGAAAAATGCCTTAAATCTTCGAAAAATTTAACAAAAATTTAACTTTTGAAAAAGTTTGAAGAAATTTCAATTTTTTTTTTCTTCTAAATCTTCTTTCCCGTATAGTTTACATGTAGTCATCACAAAAATATTTAATTTTATATCAAATTATAGAAAATAATTTTTGGAGTACCAAGTCCCCTTAAACAATGTTTGTGAAAATCGTGGATTGGATGAGGCATTTTTTTTAGTAACAACCCTTGCCTAAGCAATGCAAAATATGTCGAATAAAAAAAATCATTCATTTTGCGAAAACAAAATCCATAATCGTACTTGCTTTAGTTTTTTTATATCATTTGCAACATAACATGATAATTTCTGTTTTTGTTTCTGAGCAATCAAATTTCGGTAGTAATATAGTTTTTTCTGCTTATTCTTTAATATTTCAGATTTAAATCTGGGATACTATCGATAAACTTAGATAGTTTCATGGATATCCGATTGTTTTTAAGTTAAAACTAGACAGAGACAACAAAAATATCAACAATAAGTCATAATTCCTGCAAAAACAATCACATTTATAGATTTTATTCAAACTTAGACTTGACTCGTAAACAAGACATACACTTGAACTAAAAATATTTTTTTCATTTCATGTATTTCTTCTTAAAGTTTGTTTCAGTAGTTTCATTTTTCTATTTTTAGTTAAGAATCAAACAGGGTCTTTGATTCAAGAGGTCCAGGGGGTCCACTTTCCCATTCCCTTTTCCCCTCTCTAATAAATCTAATGGGATAAGCTTGTTTATAAATATGTAACATAAGTTTGTTTAAGCAACAAATAGGTATAACTTTAAAAAATTGCTGTTTAAATTCTTAAATAAATAGAAGTAGAAAAATATATCTTTTAAATACCCAAGTCATTTTTTCTTTCATAAATGTCCAAAATATGTAAAATCCTGGGTATTTATAAAATATGATTTCAGAATGGTCTGCAAAATATAATATACTACAAAATGAATATACATTATATAAATACACCATTCTTATTTTTTTTTTACACCTTGGAGGTTTGAAAGTGCAGAGAAAAAAAGTAGCCTCAAACTTATCCATTGACTGCATGAGAAATGAGACACGATATGTAACGAATGCGCGAAACATGTCATTTGGGACGGGTAATATAATTGAAGTAGGGGTGAGTAAATACCCATTTTTATTTACCCTACCCGCTGGTTATTCACCAAACCCTCATATGTATTAGTAGTTAAACATATTAAGTAAAAATCAGATTAAAAAATTTTAAAAATCTGAAGAAAAAAAAATCTGATATAAATAAAATAAATCCGATTTCTTTGATTTTTTTTTTTTTAAAAATCATTTTTTTTACACCCTGATTATAAATCTTTACATGGTTTGTATGTTCACTTAAGCATATCTGCCACCTATCAAAAGTTTTTAATAATAAAAAATTCTCTTATACTTTTCAGTAATTTTGTTAGTAAGACGATGATATTTTTAGAGTGCAAATGGAAACATGCTTCTAATATTAGGCACAAAAAAAAAATTAACGATTACAAAAATATCGTAAGAGTTGAAAACTCTGGTTAAGCAATTTTAATTATTTCAAAATTGCGCCTAATCAAAACCTTTTGGCAACTAAAACAATTGCTAAATGCCAATGACGCCTAACTTTTATCTCCCAATTTCGAACTCTGATTATAATGTTCATCGGGCAAACTTTAAGCAAATAACTTCTATTAATCCAAACAAGTCCCACTTATATAGAAATACGCCATTTATTGCTTGGAACCGAGCAATTCAAATTAATTGCAGATTATCAATTAAAACAACTTATCTTCTTATAACTTTATAAGCTAATCAATCGGGAATTCTTGCGTTCTATATTTTTATTTTGTTCTTCCTCTCTTAGCAAACAATCCGGACAATTTAACGTAATTAAATCTAAAATATAATTGTATTAAAATAAATTCATTTGCAAAACTGCCGTTACTTCAGAACAGTGTATTTTATGTTCCCTTCCAGCGATGATTAAATTACGTTTTTATTTTTAATATTCTTAGAGATAATACTACTGACAATATCACTTTTTACGTGATGTTTCGAATAATAATTTCGTGCATTAAACCCGCGATGCAATCCGAGAAAAAAGAACAGCGGGCAAAGAAGTAGATTGACCTCACGTGACCGATTCTAGTTAGGAGGAGAAGAAGCAATCAGGCGGAGACTTCCATTAAGCAAATGTCTTCCCTTGGCTGAGTGGCTGCGGATGGCACCTTCCTCGTATGGCTTCTGCTATTTTTTGTTGTTGTTGTGCTTCAGATGGCTTTTCCCTTTTTCCCCGACAAGGTGTGTACGTGTGCTCTTGGGAAGGGTGGTTGAAAATCGATGATGAGATTCAGGTATTGTGATTGTTACGGGGAGTCAAAATTAACTTTTTTATATTTACTTTCTATTACGTTACATGAAGTATAGAGTAGCGACAGTGCGGGTAACGAATTTCATAACGAGTTTTAGGGACCTTTGAGACGAAAATATAGTACACATATATACAGGGAGTCCGAAAATCTAGTCATTCAGGGTATGAACTAAACTTTTTAAAAATTATTTAAAAAACACGAATATATTTCTTACTTACGTTTTTTTTTTTATTTAACCATACACCCTATATTTTTGAACATTCTATGCTGTAGTTTGGTTGAGTTTGTCGCCAAATGCAGTACTCGGTGACAGTGTGTTTGTTAAAGACTACTCCAAGTAAATTTTTTTGTGCTTACTTTAGCAAATTTATATTACCAAATTTATGTTAATCATGCTATTTGCAACAGAGGGAGGTATAGTATCGGAATGGATGATCCTACAATAATGTTTTTGCTGTAATGTAACCATAATAATAGCGAATTTAAAAAAGTTTTACATCAAAAAGGCTATTTATATACGGGAAAGGGGGAGGGTATGTGAAATATTTTTCATGCGACTGGTTTCTCTTCTAATATTTTAAATCTTCAAGGCTTTTGCACTAATTTCTTGTGTTTTTAACCATGCATTCCGCTCCCCGCAAAAGCATGCCTTTGTAGTTTGCTTCGTATTCCGTTCATGTTATGCCACCGAATCGCAAATCATAAATCCTTTTCCTTTCTAAGTTAAATTAATATCCAATCTCCGTATGCGAATTTATGAATTGTTAAACTAGGCGGCGACCCGAGTGGCGATTTACTAAGCGCCGTGACCACGCCCTGCATTCGTCCAAGGGTTATGTCGATTGGAGACTTATTCTGGGAAGAGAAACTATCAACGATGTTTTTTTTTTTTTTTTTTCATTTTCGAAATGTTTCGCAATTCAGGTCCTCTTTGTTTCGTGCCGCGTGAAAATTTGAATTAATTCTCGAAATGGTTTTGCAGTAAAGGTAAACTTATTTCGTACCTGTTACGAAATATAATAAATAACGGATAAATGTAGCAGTATTAATTGTTTCCTTATTCCGAAGTTAAAAGGTGAACATGGGAGCCCGGTGGCCCAGTGGTAACGTTTCCGGCTGACCATTCGGAAGATTGCTAATTCGAATATCTATCTACGTGGATGTGACAAGTTGAGCTGTAAGGATCTTGTGATCGGAGGGTGCGTTCCTAAATTGCGAAGTCGTCTTAAAATACCCACGATTTACACCGTTCGTGAATAAGGGACTGGTGACTGTAAAATCGAACCGTGGTTCGATGTCCTGACACGGTTGCGTCTCGTGACAACGCAGGTCCTATCCAAATCACCTGACCGTAGTTCAAAAATACGAGGCAGTATTTCCGGGTCTTTCTTTTGACCCCGAACTGTCGCCAATAGCCCACTGTGCAGCTGTAGTGTGATATTAATTTAACCCAAGGCGATTAGATTAGGTTTTGGTTAATTAACGTCGCACTAGAGCTGCACAGTGGGCTATTGGCGTTGGTTCGGGGTCTATCTCGAAGGAAAGACCCGGGAACACATACATTCATACATGCACTTCGTTATTTTAGAACCTTGGTCAGATGACGAGGAAACACCTGAACTGGTACCCAACGCTTTCAATAGACGTCGGGACTTTGAACCCCGATCAGATTTATCGTGCACCAGTCCCGTATACACGCCGTTAATTTTTGCGGGTGTTCTGGACAACTTTTCTAGTATTTTTTGTAGCGAAGCTAGCAACCCTCTGATCACAAGATCACTACTTTTTACTTTTCTTTGTCAAGTCCATCGCACGGGTTCGAACCACCAATCCTCGGATTAGTAGCTGAACGCCTTAACCGCTCGGCCACGGAGGCCTTGATTAGATTAGGAGGTGATAGATTGAAATGCTGACGTCAATTCAGTCCGGGGCCGTCACTCACGCTACGGCCGGAATTTGAACAGTTCTTTGGTTTGTCATCAAGTTCCGACTAAAATTGTTTTTACATTTTCGGGTAGTTGTAAGGCTAATAAATCTTTGTTTAGCCTGGTTTTACATGGAAGTTCTGTTAGCTCAGTATTTGAAACTACTAAACAGTTTTTTTTTTGTATTGTTGCATTTTCGAATATTTGGTATTGCATTTTCGTATATTTGGTATTGCATATAATATATAAATGTTACATGACAATTATTAAAAAACTATATTAACCCTTTGCACTCCGAAGGCGCTTCTCAGACGCCAACGTAACGACCCGTTCTTTTGTTTCCATGTTCTTTAAAATAAACGAGAACAGCAGGATATTGTGTTTAGAACATCAATCTTTTTTGCAACTTGTTCTCTTGTAAATACCAAACATATTAGGATTTTTTTCCCTTTATGAGTATAAAAAAAAATCTGTGGAAGAGAACGTAAAGAGGAATAACTGTTCCATAGAAAAAACACAAATCGCAAAGTGTTCTTGGAGCGCAAAGGGTTAACAATTATAAATAAAATTGTCATACGTATTTAAATTCCAATCATAAAGTGCAGAGAAGAAACGTGCAGAAAACAGATTAGTTCATCAGACAAAATGATCTTTCTAAAAAAAAAAAAAAAGGAAAACCGACTTTTAGAAAATGTCCTAAAGAGTAAAAAATATATTTTAATTTTACGAACGAGTTAAAAAAAATTTAATTATTTAATATCAATTTTATACTTATTAAAACTTTTTGAAATCGGCACCAAAATTAATTTATTTATGATTTTTGTAAATTGGAACCGACTTCAAAAAGTTAAATAAAGTGAGGATAGTTCTCAATTGGCTCATACCTTTGTGTTGTCAATAAATGTCTTCGACAAAAAAAAGTTGCAGATAAATGTCTTCAACACTCGGTATAAACGCGGCTGTAGCGTGGCGTAATTACTGATGGTCTCCGGACTGGATTGACGTCACATTTCAGTCCGTCCCACCTCCTATTCTAACCTTTTTGATTTCAACCAATCAACTATCCTGCAGCTGATTCAATAGATCCTTCTCGCTAAAACCCTTTTTAAGTAATAAGACCGTACCCTAGAATTCACTCAATTTTTTTTTTTTAATTACGAATTTTTTTATTGCATAAAATAATACCTTACATATTGAAGAAAACCCATGCTAAGTTTCAAAATTCTACGAGTTTAAAAAAAAAGATCTTTTTTTGTAGTTTAAAAACTTCTTGTGTTACAAGTACAAAACTTATTTCAGTACCCTTTATTAAAGTACCCTTATATTAGCAATATTCCTGTACAAAAATTTGTCTACTGGTAATTTTCATTATTTAATTTTTTTAAATCGTTGACGATTTTAAATAGTTTACTTAAAAAAAATAAGTTTCAGCTTTGACATCTTTGTTTAAAAACAGTAAATTATTGTCAAAAAATATCGTGAAATTTTTTAAAAATAGTTAAAATTTTTGAGACAAAAATATATGTGTGACATTAGCAAATTTTTTTAAAAAATTATATATTTTCTACTTAAAATTATTCTTTTATAAAAAAAACTATAGTTATTTAAAAAAAAAATATTTAGCAGATAATTAAAAATGCATTAAAAAAAATATCTTTAAGTCTGTTTTTAAAAAAGCTTTTGCCTTTGTGAATAATTCGAAAAAGATTTTGATATATATGTATTTAAAGATAAAATATGTTAAAAACCGAAAAAAAGTCTTAAACATTTAAATTAAATTTTTTGCGTATGCATACTACACTACTTCTTCATTGTTAGTAATTTAATTATAACATATTACAATATTTTCAAGTTCTCCTTAATATGTTGTATAAGTGAAAAAGTATTGAGAAATTTTATAATTAAATTTATAAAAATGAATAAGTAGTGTAGTATGTATATGTAAAAAAAGTTTAATTTGAAATGTTTAACATTTTTCATTTGGTTTTTGACATATTTTATTTTTAAATGCATATACCTCAAAATCTATTATTTCGAATTCTTCACAAAGGAAAAATAGTAAGGCTTTTTATAAAAATAGACATATTTTTTGATTTAAAAAAAATGTAATAATCAATCCAAAAAATTAAGTGTAATAATCAGAACAAAGATAGAAAATCGCATCTTAAAATATATTGTCATGATGCGACTTGCTATCTATTTAACAAAGTATCTTCATTATCAGAATAATTAATTTTTCAATCTACAAATCGTGACAGTTATTTTTAAATCTGTATTTTTCAAGTTTTTATTTAAAAAACAAATAAAATCATGACCCATCAATTTAAATATTAAAAAGAAATTAAAGTCTAAAATCCTTCATCAAATAATGATTTCATACCGAAAAAAGTAAATAAAAAGTAAAGAATTCGATACTTCCAGCGCCTGTCGAAAATTCTGACCTTGTCTGATTTTCCAAATCTAGCTGCACTGCACTCGAATCCGACGTCTACAATCTCAAAATTCACTACGTGTCTTATTTCCAAAAGAGCTGAAAATGTCAAGTTTATCAGCAGGATGTTCTTTTTAAAGAACAGATGCCTTCTCAAAATGTAGTTTTCAAAAGAGTAATTATTTTATGATTTTCTATTATATTTTTAAGGTTGGTTAATTAACGTCGTACAAGAGCTGAAAAATGGGCTATTGGCGACGGTTCGTGATCTATCTCAAAGAAAAGTCCCTGGAACATTGCCTCATAATTTCGAATTTCGATCAGAAAAGAACTTGACGTCGCCGATTTCCACAGCCACTTTTTTTTTACTTTGACGTCGGCATTTTTGTTCGAGTGTTTCAGACGTCGAAAGCGGTGTCTGCAGATAAAAAAAAAAGCGTGTACATGTTCCTCACCTTCAATCTTGCATTTCTTCTCGTTCCAGATCTTTGCGGAAGGCCAAAAACCTCCCTCCTCTGGCCAGTGCCGAAACCCTCACCCCGTCTCTCATGTCCTCGTGCTACGGGAGCATCGACAGCGTCGTCTGACCCCTCCACCCATTGAAAATGAACCGACCCACGCCATGTCTGAAGACATATGGTGCAATCATAATCGCGAACATACAAACTTGTTATCATCTGCGAACATAAATACGACGACTGTCACCAATCACTTCGACTGAATTTTTAATCTCAGATCTACACACAAACTGGACCTCGCAGTTACCGAATTCGAACGGCACTCTTCACAAATCCCAAATGATGGTTTCAAACTTCGTAAAGATAGCCTGAGTGATGAATGCGCAGAACAAACTCACTCGTATTCCAATAAATGCAATTATTATTTACAGCGATTTGTAAGGTTATGTTGAATGTTAAAATTTATAACGTCAAAAGGGCAAAACATAACCTCAAAATGACTATATTTCAGACTTTAATAGCAGATTTTAATTTGCGCATACAAAATCATTCTGAAAACTGGTCACGCTAGGTTCGTGATATTTGTGTAAAAACAGGTATTTGTATGCTCATTTGCACATGAAACCTTTTACATAAGCTTTCGTAATGAGCGGATTGACGTGATTCGTGTTAACAATAAAATTCCGGCTACGAGAATGAAATAATTGAGTGGGTTTGGATAGAACTTATCGTACACTGATTTATGCAGTTTAAAATTTAAGAAAAAAAATGTAAATGCTTTTATTCTTGTAACTCTCAAGTTTCGGTTACGATTGAATGGGTGAGATTTAAAAGGAAAAGATTCCAATGGAATGTTTTCCTTTTTAATCTCACCCATTCAATTGATGTTTTAGGAATTATTCCATCTATAAATTTTGAATTCTATTCCTGCGTTTAGTGTATATCTAGAAACAACAAGATTTAGTAAGAAGGCATTGACATTTTCGTTTCAAACTTGAGTGCGTATCATGGAAAATAACAACGTTAGACTAATAGTGAGGCAATTTGTGATGGAACCCTTGTTTTTTCCAATAAAGATGCATCTTATGGACTTCATCTCGCAAAAATCCTGGGAAAAGGATTGAATTTCGAAACGTATGTCAAACTGCAGTTTCACTTCAAGCCGGTCTTTAAACATATGACCTACCGACCTAAAGCGTTGAATAAGAAGACACATGGTTTATTATGTCGATCTCTTTATTTGCCATGTGTAGAATATGACGCATTTTTATTTGAACAGCTGTGTATGTTTAGAGTGAGTAACAACGCTCAACGAGGAAACATTTATTCAAACCTGTTGTGTTCATTTAAGGGAAACAACGTTTAACCCTACAGTACGTCACAGTGACGAGCATTTGTGTTCGCAGCCAGCGAAACACTCGTCTCCAGCATGGCCCAGAGGCCACCGTGGCCGAGCGGTTAAAGGGGTTCAGCTACTAATCCAAGGATTGGTGGTTCGAACCCGTGCGATGGACTTGACAAAGAAAAGTAAAACAGTAGTGATCTTGTGATCGGAGGGTTGCCAGCTTCGCTACAAAAAAAATACTAGAAAAGTCGTCCAGAACATCCGCAAAAATGAACGGCGTGTATACGGGACTGGTGCACGATACATCTGATCGGGATTCAAAGTCCCAACGTCTATTGAAGGCGTTGGGTGCTAGTTCAGGTGTTTCCTCGTCATCTGACCATGGTTCTAAAATAACGAGGTGCATGTATGAATGTGTATGTATTCCCGAGTCTTTCCTTCGAGATAGACCCCGAACCGTCGCTAATAAGCCCACTGTGCAGCTCTAGTGCGACGTTAATTAACCAAACCAGCATGGCCCAAAATGTCCCAAGTCTGGTCCTAGACGAGTAATGTGGCTGTCGGAGAAAACGACCATCAGGGCCTTCCAGACTAGAATGGATACTACGCTGACTTCAGAATCAAACATTTTGGAAACGATGTTACTGCTGCAGGGTTAAGATAGCAAACAATGAAACTAGTTGAAACTCATCCTGTGAAACACATAGAAACAGAAGGTGTAATTCGTTAAGCTGCACAATAACTGGGCTTCGAATAAACTGCTTTGCTGTTACTAAAATTGAACGCTATTTGTAATCCTAAAGGCGCTTAAAATATGTTCAAATTGATACTTAAAATATCTTAAAATTTTTACTTAAAATATCTTCAAATTGTTACTTAAAATATCTTCAAAGTGTTAATTAAAATATATTATTTAACCTACTTAAAATAATAAAACGACGACGCTCATGCACATGAAATCCAGTCTCCAGCTTTTTCAGCAATGTACCTAATTTTTAAAGTCATAAAAATAGTCTCAAGTTTTGCAAAAGATGTTTCACTTCAACCGTGCTCTTATGCGGACGAAACACACAGTTTTATGGTTTTAGAACAACCATGGTTTATACATTTGACCTGCCCTGGTTTTAAACCTTTGAGTTGGAATGAAAAGTACTATTAATTCCTACTTAAAACTGGCCCAAGCGGACAATGACGACTAGCACTCGCCATGGTGTTTGCATGGCAGTTGACTTTTTTCTATCACTTTCAAACATTTATTTTCGATGTATTTGACTCGAATCGCTTCAGCCGAGACTTTCCTAATTCGGGAATTGAATATTCCTTTTTGGAAGCGCATGCGTCGATTTAATTTCCTGGTCAAGGTGTTAATGATTAAAAATGTCTTCTTCATTCTGCTCACGCAACTTATGTTTTTTTTTTAATTTAAAGGATTGAGGAAAAATTAATTTAAAAACTGTTAAAATTAATTAAAATAATAAAAATATTATAAATGAGCATGTACCAAAAAATTAATTAAATGTACAAGCATTGAAAATAACTTAACAATTACAAAAATCGTCTGCTAGACTTTGGAGTAAATCTCAAAACAAAATCAAAGTTTACAATATTAATCGGATATTACAAATTATAATAATTATAATTTGCAATATTTGGATAAATTTATTCCACACAATTATAAAATTCAAAACGACAAAACCCCAACGCATCATGGCAAAAAAATACCTACACTTGGGATTATCAATAGCGGAATCAATCTTTGCAACACTCAACCTTCAACGCTTCAAAGGTCGAAACATTGGTTATGCGAGGTCCAGTTTGCGTACAGGTCAGTGGAGTTAATGTTAGAAATTCTTTGCATGTTTCGGAAATACATCACAGTATTCTTATAAAGAATTGTAGACACTCTTTTACGATAGAATGAGCTTTTCCCTTTGGAAATTCACCGTTTATAGTAGACGAAGGGTTAACATTCCCATGTGAAGTTGTTCAGGATAAGATATTCAGCAAACTTAAATTTAAACTGGTTGGAATAGACAAGCCCCGTAATGGAGTAAAAATCCTTCATATTCTACTTTAAATGTGCATAAATGTGAAATGCAATCAACACATAGAGGCGGGTTGCTTTCCATTGTGATGCTAGTCCGAGATGAGAGCATTTAAAGTTTGCAACTCGGCTTGGCTTCAGGTGAATGACATCCAACTCATTATGGGGCAACCTATTGAACGAGACCACGCGTCACTTATCCAAATGATATATCTAGTTGTCTAGTAAAAGAAAATGGTGTTACTTCTTTTTCTTATATGTTTGGGCTCGCACTACTTGGCATACAACCGACGTAAACCTAATATTTATAGAAATGCTAAATTATCAAATACTTCAACAACAAAAAAATCATTGTGATATGCTCTAAACATCTTTTAAACACCACCGGCATTTCTTTATTGTGAGCGTTTAAGAAACTAAAACAAAAGAGCAAATGGACAAAATTTAAAAGTTTTACTGCTGCAACTACTCGTATTATTCGAATTTAATGCCTATTTATCGTCGGCAATATCCCGTTGTGCAGCTCTAGTGCGACGTAACTTCACCCAACCTAACGTATATTTACTTATAACGTAATAATCTGGAATCAAACACAATACATAAATCAATCTTATGAATTATGTATATTCTTTAGGCAAATCGCAGTATCAGTTATCTAACAAAGTGCCTATGGGGTATTTTTTTTATTAATAAGTTTGCAAATATCCAGCGATTTTATAATGTCACATGACCAAATGATTGAAACTCTACCATGTGCCTGCCAATTAAATTGTAGGTACAACAGATCCAATGGGCAAGAAAATGTTTGTAACATAAAAGATGTAAATAAAATCATTGGTAAAATAACTATCGATTCATTTTCTAATTTTTATAAAAAAAATTGTATTTAGAAATTTACTGTTTTGTAAAGGCTGAAACATAATATAAAAAATTATGTGTCGTAAGAAAAACTTAAAATAATTCTTAGAGTTATTTTTAATATTTCTGTCACATTCAAGTAGATATCTATGTAATCGTTGTCAAACTTTGTAATTATGATTTAACTTTACTTTAGAAATGGTAGACCAATGTGAGAAGCATGCTTGCAAAACCAAACCTGTCAAAAAATATTTTTTTAAAAATAGATAAACCATTGAGTTTTATATAAAAAAACGATTAACTTTATCCCTTTTTTCAAAAAGAAAAAATCGAAAACTATCAATTTCATTTTAAAACTTGAAAGTACGGAGATCCATAGAAATGCATGCATCTACCAAACGTTTTTGCGGTTTTCCTCGATTTGCAAATTTATGATATGTTTGTTTTTGCATACACGCTCAAGTACAACTTTACCCCAGAAAAGCGGGCCAATCAACATGTAGCGAATAGTATAAATAAAAAAAAATCTTAAAAGCACTTGTCCACTGAAAAAAAATTATTTTTATTTAACTAAATCTAAAAAACTAGGGGCGCCCGTATTATGATAGGCCATATTTAAACTTAATACTTAACTTGAAATAAAAAAAATTGTCCTTTGAGTGTACAAGAATCACGTCAGAATACTTCTGATATGAAGGAAGGAATATAGTAATTAACTAATGTGTATGGCAAGTGAGATAAAAACAAATGGAGCTCATGGAGTGTGGGTGTGCAGATGCCCAACCTTTTCAATTAAAAATTATATATTTTCATTCGTATCACTTAAATATGCCAAGTTTCAATATGATGTGACAGTATGTAAAGGGATTGCAAATCGAGTTACGACATCTGAATGTACAACAGAGTAAGTTGAATAAAATTGTGTAAGAAAAAATTGTTTTGTTTTTCAAAATAAATATACTTCGGCATTTCAGAATGTTTCAACATGACTTATTAATATTAAAATTATCTTTTACTAGCATTACTCATTTTTATAATATATGTATAGAATATGATTTTCATTTATATTCTACATTTTTTCTTAAAAATAGAGGAAAATTAAAAAATATCTGTCTAGTTTTCTAAATCGGTAAGAAATAAGAAAAACTACACTTCAATGTGTAGGCACTGTATGGAAATTTTATATGTTCTCCAACCAGGTTAAAGCATGCCCATGCTTTTCAAACAGTAGACGCCACGCTTAACGTCCGAGAATCTAGATTGGTTGGGTTTCAGTTTCAGAGAGAAACTGTGAGGGTCGCGCATCACACGCCCGACCACTCCCACGTGGGCTTGGGTGACCACTTTTATGTATGGCCTGGACTGGACTGGTGGAGTGTCGGCGTCAGGTCCTCGGTTCGATTCCGCGTAACAGCCAAAAAGTGCTTAATGTGGCAAAACAAACCAATCCAGTGTCTCGTACGTCAAGCACAGCGTCTACTGATGAAAAACGCAAGGACATATGCCAGACCTTGAAATTTTTTTTAATACATTAAAAAAAAATTATTTTTAATGCTGAAACAATTATCTACACTTGTTTGAGCATTAAAAACCTCAGTTTCGGAAAGAATTCTTTCATAGTTAAATTAATATAAATTACGTCAAATTTGTTTGTGATCTAAATGTCTCAGGTCGTTTATGGTGTCGACGTTTAGAGAGTGTAAAAGTTTATCTCCTTTAGATGCGTATCGTTTTATCGGGCATTGTGGTCGTTACCTGACGGTAATGTTAAATTTCGATGCAGAACCAGAACCAACCTCGGAACACCGCGTTCTGTTGAACCTAAAACGGGGCCAAGTGACCCCGAGGGACAGTATTCAGCTAACAATCAGAGGATTGTGAGTTCTAATCGAAGCGGACTTGACAAAAAGTTAAGCTTAAAAGTAAATGACAAAAGTCGACCAAAATATATCTTCAATTACCACTAATGTGTATACGGGACTGGTGCATTTTAAATCAGATATGGTCTAATGTCCTGACGCCTATTGAGATTTCATCGAATGCCAGATCTTGAGTTGTTCTCGTCATATGAGCATTATATAAAAATATGAGGCAACATTTCTAGATCTTTCCTTCGAGATAGATCCCGAACCGTAGCCAATCAACCAACCAACCACAAATCGTTTTTTTTTTATTACTATTCTCGGAACTGTTGATAACACTCGGAACTTTTTATAAAAGGAAGCCGTATCAAAAACTAGAATTTTTTGATTTTAAGTTAACTTATTAAATAATATATATATATATATATATATATATATCTTCTATTTCTGTAAAACTTAAATCTTGCCGAATTTCGAAACATATTAATGAGCAGATTTCTGAAACGTGTGTCGGATGAGAAGTCCCCTGGAATTGATCCGTAGGGATTACGTGGATCTCCTTTCTTCGAAACTTCTTTTTCCGATATTCCGCGAAGAAGGCGGAAGTGAAGGGAAGAGAGGTGATTTACCTTACGGTTGCCATCGAAACCTCGCAGAAACATCTCGTCGGTCAATAATCTCCTTTAGATGCGTATCGTTTGATTAAGTTAACTTTATACTATTTTATGTCATGTTTTTTGCTATCCACGTCATCATGTATGTGACGTGCCACATCATGTGCTGTACTCGTTATCTGAGCATCGTTCAAAAGAACGAGGCAGTGTTCCCGGGTCTTTCCTTCCATCACCAATCCCATTGTACAGCTACAACGTTAAACCAGCCAACCAATACGCATCATGAGTTTATTTGAGTGTCATATTTTGCACTCTAAATTCCCCGAATATTAAAATGGACAGTAGCGCTGCTTTTATAATGAACGTAGTTTCCCCTTCGAAGATTTAGACATTCACGCGAACACAGGAAAACAATCTATAAAATACCTAGACAGTACTTTGACGTGTCACTTCTTTAAAATCAGTGACGACATCGGGTTATCCGGATATAAACATTATGTTACGCTTTTAGTGTGATCCGTTCCGTCACTTTAAAATTGATATAAATTTAGTCCTGTTCAATCGCATTTCAAGAGCAAAATTTGAAATAAAGCAAAGCACGTACTGAGCGGGATGGGGTGCAGCGGCGTCAGACGGAAAAAAAACTTGTTTATATTCCTTCTGTTGACGATCAATCCTCCTATAATAATAAAAAGAAAGTGTCTGCCTGCAGATCATAAAACACCTTTGCGTGTAAAAGGCTGAAATTTTTTATCCTCAAGATGTAAACTTGAAGCTCAGATTTGTAAAATTCCATTTAGATTTTTAAATTATTTTAGAATTTTTAGACATATTGCATAAAGAGACACATTAAAAAAATATTTTAAACGTCTTAGAACGTACCTGTGTAGTTCGATCGATAACAAAAAGTCGCGGGTTCGAGTCCCGATCGGGGAGATTACGTTTTTTTAATGTATCCCCATAAACGCAGAGTAAAACAGTAACAGTTTATATAATCTTCAGAAATGGCATTTACATTAAAACTTTTTTTCAATGCACCGACACAGTCACACCCAATATTTTTATGCTAAATTTAGAATTGATAATAATATTAATAGATAAGGGAAATTCTAAGCATATTTTCAAGTGTACTACAAATTTGCCATTTTGCGGTATTAAAATACTTTTATTTAACCCTTTGCCACTCCAAGAATATCTTTAAGATTTGCGTTCTTTCTGCGGAACACTTATTTTTCTTTCTGTTTTTTTTTTCTCAGAATTTTTCATGCTCACAGAGAGAAGAAAAATTCTAATCGGTTTTGGATCTGCAAAAGAACAAGTTTAAAAAATGATCGATATTTATTAAACATAAGATTATGCTGTTTTCGTTTATTTTAAAGAACAGTGCACCAAAAGAACGGGTCGTTATGTTGTCGCCTGAGAGGCGCCAAAGAAGTGCAAAGGGTTAACACTAAGAAATAAGATTCGTATCGAATAGTGTATTACCCCCCATGAAAACTTCATTCGTCAAATGTTCAAACTCAAGAAAACGCGAAACTACGGCTCCCTTAAAGTTGTCTTTTCCTCTCATGCATGATCCTCGTAGTGAAACGACTTCTACAGCCACACACCACTTTAACTTCTACATTGGAAAGCGCAACGCACAGTAGGCAAACAAATTTTGTTGTGGACCTGCTTATGTAAAATGGATATCATAATATGTGACATATGAGTAGCCCAGATGCAAAACAGGTTAGGGTCAGACGGGGTAATTGGAAAAAATTTGCTATTTAGACTTGCATACATCAACATATTTTAAACGCGGAAGAAGGAATGCAATATCAAATTTATTTAATGACTTGTATTGTTAAATACCCATTTAATTTTTTTTATCAGATCCAATTTTTAATAAGTTATGCCAATTAATCGCATGTTTTCTGTTACCCCTATGACTTATGGGGTTATTGGAAACAGGCTTGTTCGCCTGTAATTATAGCAAGCGACTCGTAAACTTGCTTAAATTTTTCATAAAAATCATAGATTGCAAAAGGCGCCAGGTATAAAGTACTCGACTGGGTCGACACCGTGTAAAATACTAGGTTGTGGGTTCGAATGTAGACTTCGAGAGTACAATGAGCTCGTGATCGGAAGGTTATCGGTTTAATTTGTTTTGCACACTAAACTGATGCATGTTAAATCAATCGTGGTCCAAACATCCTTACTCTTACGTTAGTTGAGCAGTGCCCAAGTGTTGTCCTCGTCGCCTCACATGGTTTAATATGAAACAGTGTTCCCTGGTCTTTTCTTCGAATACATCCCGAATCGCCGCCAATAGCGCATTGTGTAGCTCTAGTACAACGTTCCTTAAAAAACAAACCAGTGGCCAAAATACATACTTTCGCTTACCATACAATACTTCAAAAAGTACATTCCAAACGAAGTCATGAGGATTTCTCATTCGAGTTTAAATGTCCCCCAATGCAATCGAAAAGAAAATGAAACACCTCTTCCACGACTCAAAATAGCCTCGAGCTAAGTGTTTTAATGCGCGAGGTTACGAGAGACAACAATGGGCGCGCGTTGAAAATCAATAACTTAAAAAGAATGCTTAATTAGCTTAAGCGGTCAATTCGCTTGTGGAGAAGTAGTTTAATAGCGTTTGGCAGGTTAATGGGTCGCAAAACGATCTCCAGTTCCCTTGGGGGAGGGGGGGGGCGCGAGAAGTCGTAAAACACCCGAACTTGTATTGAAGAAATGTTGGTTTATTTATTTTAAGGAGAAAACGAGATTTCACCTCTCAAGAAAAAGGCAATTTCTCGTTTTATTTATTTATGGTTTGGTTAATTAATGTCGCATTAGAGCTGCACAGTAGGCTATTGGCGACGGTTCGGGGCCTATCTCGAAGGAAAGGCGCGGGAACGATGCCTCATATTTTTGAACCATGTTCAGATGACGAGGACAACACCTTAGCTGGCACCCAACGCCTTCAATAGACGTCGGGACTTTAGGCCCCGATCAGATGTATCGTGCACCAGTCCCGTATACACGCCGTTAATTTTTTGTGGATGTTCCGGACGACATTCTAGTATTTTGCTAGCGAAATTGGCAACCCTCCGATCGCAATATCACTACTTTTTACTATTCTTTAGTCTAGTCCATCGCAAGGTTTTGAAACGGGGACCCTTGGATTCCCAGCTGACTCCTTAATCCACTCGGCCACGGAGGCCTTTATTTATGTAAAAAGGGTTCAATAACATATAAAAGTACATAATAATAACAATAAAAAGGTTTATAAAATCTCTAGTAAATTTAGACGGTGATTTGCAGACGTTTAAAAAGTGGGATACCAGTTCTGATGTTGTCCACGTTGACTGACCATACCTACGAGGTAGTGTTCCCAGATATATTTTTTACTTGAATACGGCTTTAAATATCGGTCCGAGTACAGCGATCGGCTGAAACTTGAGTGGCAGGAAAAGTGTTGATATTTCAAAACCTCATAACTCCAAGAGGAATCACCCTATGGTGATAAATGACCTAGCATCGTGAAGAGGACGTTGAGCCACGTTGACCTGATTAACCCTTAGTCTGCTGACCTATGTGCCACGTAGAAAAATCAAGTACTTACTGGCCTATGTAACCGCAGTAACTGTAGTTCTAATCGACGATTCGTGGAAGTGCGCGGCTTCAATTGGAAAAGAACGACAAGTTCTGCAATTCCAGTTGAGCAGTTTAAACCATTGGTGTGAAAATGGTGGGGAGAGGAAAGTGACGCGCGCGATTTGCAGAAAATTTCACTATGTAGCCGAAATATACCACTAAAATTCCATCGTGACGTAGAAAGCTTAAACAGGTTGAAAGAGCAGATCCAGACATACAAAATAATACCAAGAACGCTGAACTTACGACGAGTGTGGAGAGATCTAGAGCTAAGACACAAGAAGGAGCAAGCGCACATACAAAGTGTCCAAGAACAAAACATGACGGTACAGGGAGAAGTGGGTGTGGGTTTACATAATTTATTTTGTTTGATTGCTAACAATAGTATTTCGTTTGTGCAACTCGTTAACAGTGATATTCCATTAATTTTTCAAAAATTAAGGTTTTATTGGAGAGGGGGTCGTCTTTATTTTTATATTCTGCTGAGATGACGTTTCTCTGAAAACCTTTCTCACCGAGCTTCGACACAGCCATACACCAGAGTTTCTTACATATAATATGGGCGTCGTACCTATTGTATATAACAATTAAAACCACATATAAATAAACTAATAATATAAAAACAACGTAGTTTGCTATTTTTAGTGTTCATCATAAGACAGTGCATATGCTACCATGTGTGCCAGCGGGTTAAACTTCAACTTCGGTTATAAGGCGAAACTTTTTCCAGTAATCATCGAAGGTTTATTTAAAACCGCGTTCCCCTGGTGCAGGCCGTTATGTCCCATTTGAGTGCTTAAAAAAAATAAAGGTATAATAAAAAAAAAATAAAGATATAACTCTGCATATAATCTTAAGATTTCATCTCTGTTACTTTTATGGCGATCCAGAACTACCAGTCCTGCGAAATCTATTTGGGTCTTCTGCGTGTAATGTTTAGAAAAGAAAAGAGCAAAAGTTTCTTTGAGGGGGAAAAAAGTATCTTTGCACTTTCATTGATATTCATCGGGAAACCTTCAATTCACAAATAAAAAGTTTCGTTGCTAGGCAACTCAGTGCGTCGCAACGGATACGAAGCAGCGTTGGATGGTTGAATTTGACGAGTCGAAGCATTAGCAACAATTGCACTGCTGAAACTTTTAATCAACTGAGACATTTTAAAAAGTCACACACAACTGATTCTGATTATTTAATTGCATCCAACTCAGGGCTGCCAGGTCTCGTATTTCGCAATCCCCGAAGTAAAGGTGAAAACTCGCCAAACTCGAAATTTGTCGATTATTTGCCAAAGCTGATAGCATGGGTGCAATTAAAAGTTTCTCAAAGAGTGGATACAATTTGAGTTCTTGTTTCATGCAACGAAATAACTTTATTGCATAATAATCAATAGTTGCCAATCCGTGGCTAGCCTTAACGTCACACAAGAGCTGCGCAGTGGGCTATTGGCTACTGTTCGGGTTTTATCTCGAAGGAAAAACTACGGAATATTGCTTTGTAATTTTGAATAACGGTCAGATGATGAGGACAACCTTTGAGCTGTCACCCTGCTCTATCTGACATATGCGTATATACAGATTAAACGAAGTTGCATCTATTACTCATCAGGTTAAAATTGGGAAGCTTCCACAGAAATAATGTAAACGGAGTTATGCTTAAAAACAAAACGTTGATTGATATATTTTACTTTTGTCAACTAAATTTAAAGAATGTTTCGAAAAAAGCAAAGCATGAACTGTTTTACTTTATTTATGTTACTAAAGTCTTGAAATGTAGGCTAGTTATTTTAGGATGAAACGTCAAACAAATTGTAATAACGTTTTAGAAGTATGTTATTTTTAGACTCGGAAAATTGTCCCTAACAACATAAGAAATAGAGAAGTGCATACGGTGGCCCCGTGGAACAGTATCCGGTTAGTAATCAGAGGACTGCAAGTCAAACAGAAGCGGACTTGACAAAAGTTAACCTATCAGAGGGTTGCCAAATTCGTAATCGTCCAAAAATTTCCTTAATTTCCCCAGGCGGGTATACGGAACTGGTGCATGTTTAATCTGGCCACGGCCCAAAGTCCTGACGTCTATTGAGGTTGCGTAGGGTGCCAGCTCAGGTGTTGTCCTGGTGATCTGCCATGGTTCAAAAATATGGGTTCTTCTTTCGAGATAAACCCCGAACCGTCGCCAATAGCCCACTGTGCAGTTCTAGTGCAACGTTATTTAACCAACCATCTTTTATATTTACTGAGAGAGGAAGGCGATGTTATTTCCTCCCCCGTCACGTTTCGTTTGTTTAATTAACGTCGCACTAGAGCTGACAGTGGGCTATTGGCGACGGTTCGGGGCCTATCTCGAATGTCACGATTCGTAACGTAACAATATCGGAAATCGCAAACAAATGAGCGTTGTGAGCGTACTCTTTTTCATAGTTTTGATCAGTGGTGGCGAACCTATGGCACGCGTGCCAGAGATGGAACGTACGAAAAATTTGCTGGCACGTGAGCGATTGATAGAATTTTATATACTTGTACATTATTCCGTCATTCGTCATATTTCGGATTTTTAGACTATTTCTTCTTCAATCGCATGTCGCCCTTCACACTATTGAATCTGTTTTAAGCACAGCAGAAATGGAGTGAGCTCATCAGATCAGTTTTTGAAGGGGGGGGGGGGGGGGGGGGCAGAAGAATTCGTACGACAAGTGGTATGCGCACGCGTGAGAGTTTATTATTTATAAAGATGTCCGTTCTCTATTGTTATTGCGCATGTGCATTATGTTTTGTTTTTGATCAAGTTTTAGCTATACCTGCGATTTAAAGGTAATTTAATTTATGCACTTAATACGGCTAGTGAAAAAAATATTTATCAGAATCAAGCAGCAGATAGTTCCGAAATTGGTGGACTGGTAAGTACGGCATGATTAACAAAAGCAACTATGTTTTAAGTTCCGGGACAGATGGTATGCAGAACGTAGTCAGTAAAGCGGCAAATCATAAATCGCTTCTTGAAAAAAGCAAGGATGAACAAAAAGAATTTATTGTTAGGGCAATTAAAAATAGAAATACAACATCTTTATTAAAATTTATAGGTAGTCTTTAAAATATAACTGTTGCTAGTTCTTTGGCTCAAATATAATTGCAAAATACGGATAACCATTTAATGGTGAGGAATATATGAAAGAATGGTTAAAATGCGCATCAGTTCTGTTTGAAGAGTTAGAAAACAAAGTTGTTGTTTTTTTTTCAAAGAAGATTAAATACCAGGAGGCTCTGGCCTCAGCTCCGCCAACCCTGCTGATGTTGCTCGAAATATGACTCAAGATGAAAATGGTATTGTCAACTTATTTGCCAAACGAATTGGACATTCCAATCTGGGTTTTCATTGCATCCTACATCAGCAGGTTTTATGCACAACAAGCCAGTTTCAAATCACCGGAAGATGTTAGGATCCTTGCTACACAATTGGTCAAGTTCATATCTGCATGCGCTTTAAATAAACGAAAATTTTCAGAATTATTAAATGAGGTAAATCCATTGTGTACAATGGTTTACTTATGTACAACAACGACCGATGGTGGAAAAGTTCGTCAATGATTCGTTGACTGTTTAAATGAAGTCGGACTTTTTTGTATATAATGATGGAATTATTTAAATATATAATCAATTAATAGACATCCAATAATATCCTAGATTAACGTTTTTTACCGACTTGTGCTTACCTTTAAATGAACTGAATGTTAAACTGCAAGGCGTTAACAAGACAGTTATTGTCATGTTTGATTTAATCAAAGCACTCGCAGCTAAAATACAAATATTCAATCGTGACGTTATTTCCAACACCTACAAATATTTTCCAAATACAAAAAAAAATAAAAATCTGCAGTTATTCAGTCAATAATGAAAGAATTTACTTCAAGATTTAAACAATTCAACAAATTTTCGGAAAGATCAAAATTTACTTTATATAATTAACATATTACACAACATATATTATACAACATCAGCAGATAAACTTAATTTGGAAGATATAAAAATGCAATGAAATGATTTTCAATCCAGTTCTATAAGGAAACAAAAATTTGTTGATTTAGAGAAATGACTAAAAATAATTTTAAATGATAGATTGTCGGGCGTTTCTCAAAAAAAAAATGCAGAAGAGTAAATATTAAGAATTTGGAATGGGAGGAGCATCCCTGAAACTTATAGTTGTTTAAAAAAAACTATCGATGGCTATTTTATAATTTTTATTTTCTACATATACTTGTGAGTCGTTATTTTATAACTTTTATACTTGTAAACCAATTTACAACAGCAAAAATTTCATTTGATATCGATTTTTTATACGACAAAGTTTTTATGACTTATGTTTGTAAGTTTTAAAGAATTTAATGTTTATTTTTAATAAAAATTAATTCGGAATAAAATTCTGTAATAAGTACATTTTTATTAAGTGTGTTCGGCACGGCAGCAACTCGTTCAATGCTATACGTACATTTTTGGCACGCGCACATAAAAAGGTTCGCCACCATTAGTTTTAAGACCATACAATTGACATATGTATGGATAAAATAAGGTACAAGTATTAAGTTATTAATGAACGTCGCACTAGAGCTGCACAGTGCGATATTGGCAACGGTTCGCAGCCTATCTCGAAGAAAAGAGCGGAACACTGCCTCGTATTTTTGAAGCATATGGTCAGATGACGAGGTCAAGACTTGACCTGGCAACCGAGGCAACCTGAGCAGACGTCAGGACATCAAATCGACGAAGAGAAACAAACACACATCTTGACACAAAAGAGACAACACACACTGCACAACTTCACCTACAACAAACAATTTCTTTTTATTATCTGTGCAAAATTCAGTCCGGGTGCAGTTTGTAGAACAGAGAGCTACCTCCTATCTACATTGAATACACTTCCACACACAATATACATTAAAGTTTTTTAAGCGCTCACACATAAATATGCATTTATGTATGCATATGTAACTTGCACTTCAGCAACTCTAAATGACAACTCATCTGAACGGTGACAGTGTCTGGTCTCGTGTGTTTCAGAATAGAAAAGTGGCATTTGTTTTTTAAAAAAATCCGATTCGATAAAAATGCTAATTCTTATGCAGTTTTTACACCAATTACGTCAACTTTTAAAATAGCTATAATAGCCACCCTTAGCTGCCATGGCGCCTTGTGCGCCGTGGCCCTTTAGTCGCCGCCGGGCCTACCTACTAACGGGCCATTTAGTTTGGATTGCTAAAATAAATCCAATTTTTGAAATGTCCATTAAAAAAATCAAACTTTTTTAGTTGACCTCAATTTTATAGTGATGTAGTGGAGTGCAGAATGCATTTTTATTTGTGTTCTATCTATGTTGATCAGTAAACTTGCATGTCACAGATAACTGAGTAGACACACATAAAAAAATTCTATTAGAGTTTAGGAATTTATTTTATATAAAATATTTGTAATGTTTAGGTTTTTTTTTTATCCTGGAGGTGGCGCACTCTGTATTGGTAGTGTGGCCGCTGCACTATTGACAATGATCGTCAAATGTTGGAGGCTGGTCGAAAAGAACGACCAGGACCTTTCAGCACCAAATCAAAGGAGCCAAGGAACATTGGGCCAGTGTGTAGCCAGCCTGTGCCGCTGGATTTCATTGCGGAAGGGAGAAGCAAACATTGGAAATCATTTTTAAATGACTATTGGACCAAGCCTGGACACGAGTGCGGCACTGACTCCACTCTTTAGTGTCGAGAATCAAAAACCACTATTTCCTTCGCAAACAAAACCAAACTCTTTCACGGATAACATTTTATTTGAGTCACATACCAACTAGAAATATAACGACAACATCTAAACAACATTTACATGAACATTCAACAGTTTTCAAGAAGTCAAGACACTTTGAAGGCAACTTTGTTATCTATTTACTTCGGATGTGAGAGTAATGGAAGACATAACAGATTGCCACGCACACCTTTGGGACCCAAAACATCGGCCAGCATCGAGAATACTATTCGAATTTAAACCGGTTATAACGAACCGCTCTCATTCAATATTACAGATATAAAGAATTTTTTTAGGTATTTTCGACTATAATGAACTCACTGAATAATGACGGAGTATAACCAATTTTTTGCTGACTTCCGATCCAAGGAACAGTTAATCATTTGGACTCATTTTGATGACTGAGTGTCACCACTAAACTATTTGTTCTTTTATTCCCTGTTCTTCATATTTAACAAGAACTGTATGTTCTTAAAGCATAAAAAAAACGCTTTTCTTTCATAAACTTTCTCTAACTCCAATTATAAGCAAGGATAGTAAAGACTATATATATGTGCTCGTTTTTCGCTTTTTGAAAGGGGCAAGGAAAGTATATTTTTGACGTCATTTTTGCTCTGCCTTACTATGGGTTTTTGATCATTCTCATTGGCTGTGTTTTTTAAGCATTGCTACTTAGGTTCGATCCCCGGTTGGGTAACAACTGGTGATTTAATTTATAATTAGCAAAATAATGTAAATATCTGTAAATAATTGTGTTCAGGTATCTTTAATACTTATCCTTTCTTGTTTTGTTATGTCCCCGTATTTTACTTGATTGAAATTGTAACTCATTTAATAAATCCAATACAAATGCATTGACCGTATGGTTCCGACCCCCATTTTACTCTTTCAAAAATCATGGACATGCTCTCGTGGCAGCTAATATTATTTTAATACGCCTCATTTATTAAGCAAAGCTTTTGCAATTTTTACATACTAAATGCAATCCTTAAAATATAATTTAAACTCTTAAAATTCAGCAAATTCTAAATAAAATTAGTCCCCTCTGTTCTTCAAAATGAAAGAGAACCACATATTCTTGAGTTTAAAAAGTTATTCTCTCACAAACTTCAATAGAAATTAGTGATCTAAAAGCACCAAGTATATTTGTTGGTGATCTAAAACTTTCTTCAGATTGAAATTCTTCATAACCCTTGTTTTAAAAAAAATTTACATGTCATAAACCACTAAATATCTTTTTGGTATACTGATATTCACGCATAACTCTTCTTATTTTTATAATTATCCACCCTAAACATAAATAGAATATATCTTGAAAAAGAACAGGAACGGGATACAACAGCTTCAAAAAAAAAAAAAAAGAATGCCAAACATGTTCTTCGAGTAAAAATCTGAAACTATTCTAAACGCAGAAAACGGCTAACGTGGTCAACGCGGCACAGCTTCCTCTGCAAAATGGTTTAGTCATTTAGCCCTAAAGACCGACTCATTCGTGCAGTTATAGAGCTGAATACTACAGCCAAGGTCAGATGGAGCAATGGGTTAACAATCAAACTGGTCGACGCGTCACACTTTCATTTACACAACGTTATGTCATCTATTCCAATAAGATTATTCCATGTAGAGTTATGCAGCGGAATCGTATACTGCAGTTGATCGAAACTCTCCATCCCCCCACAGAGCGGGACGGAATGGTTTAATAATCGGTCTGTTCAAAACGTCTTGCCTTCCTCTACCTGATAGTATGTAATTTATCTCCATAGCTGACTCCACATCACATGGAGTTATAAGATTTTGCCGGGTGTTGTTTTTAGTATACAATTCCTTGCGGAGAGGTATCCCATACCGATTATATAGACGTATTCCCGTCAAAAAGTGGACCTTCATCGTTTTTCCCCAGCGCCCCTTCAACTATTTTACACAGTGTCTTGAAGTTCATTATGACCGGTTGTCAACGCTATACCTTCTCAGCTAGCAAAAGTTTTTTTTTTAAAAAAATACTTGTAACTTCTAATTAATATACTATGTCAACAACGTACCTGTTTTTAGTCGTCTTGACAGAACATTTATTTTGGTCGTCATAACAATACACTGTTTACTGGCTGTTAAGCATGACACTTCCTAAACAAAAACTGCGCTTCCTCGTCCGCTGCTACTTATTTACTTTATAAGTAGAATATTTTAACGGCTGTTCTTACGTACGTATTAAATACCCTAAAAACTAGCTCTCAAATGAGACATTTAAAAAATACCGTAATGCATATTGTTTCATACTATCTAAGGTACAATTTACCGAAAGACAATCACCAATTATTCATTCAAAATTTATCACTATTCTTTTTGAAAGGCTTAATAATATATGTTTCCCTAAAAAAAAAAAAAAGGAATTCTATTGAAGTAATCTTTTTTTTTCGACAGATAGATTACCCTTGCGGCTGTTTTATTGCCTAAATCATAAATACTGAAAAACACACTTGGCTTTACTCCTAAGTCAGAACTCTGTGGGTCCATTGCAAGACGAAAATTCGGTCGAAGGTTGGTTGAATTAACGTTGCAATAGAACTACACAATGGGCTATTGGCAACGGTTAGGGATCTACTCCGAAGGCAAGCCCGGGAAACACCGATTCGTCATTTTGAACCATGGTAAGATGACGAGGACAAGACTTGAGCTGGCACCCTACGCACTCAAGCACTGATAGGGAAGTAGAGCTCAACACCAAAACCTCCTCAAGTTTTGTTTCAGAATCCATGTAAGATTGTAAAAGCCCAGTCAATCATTTCTTAAAATAAGAATACTAATATAATCATTCAATAAATAATGCAACTTTTATATGCTAAAGGTCACAGTCCATCAAACAACACAAACGTAAATCAAATTAAAAATGTACATGAAAATGTAATTTGAACAAACTTTGTTAATACACGTTCTGTGCACGACAACAAAATGGACCAGTTTAACGCGGATTCCATACATAATATTTGAATTCGGTACCTAGTATAGGAAGAAATCTGAAAAACATATCTTTTCTTCTACCAGTAAGAATATATTGTAAATTAAAAACACTTTTCTGCATTCCAAAAGCAAGTGCAGAATACTGCTTCCTTCAAATATATATATATATATATATTAAAGAAAATAGATAAAAAAACAAATTATTTTTGAATTCTAGGAACTTGCTAATTTCATAAAAAAAATATGTGAACTCTAATTCTGAGACATTATATTCCTTGCATTTTCTAGTTCATTAAAATTACCCATAGAATGCAAATTAACTATTTTAATTAAAAATGAAAATCTAAACATTCTAGTACAAAAGAAAATGATATGAAGAAACTAGTTAAAAAACATAGCTAAAAAAACTTTTAGTTATCACAATGTATCCAATTAAATGCCCAAAATGCAAGAACAGTCAATGTTCAAACAACTAACAATGTTTCGATAATACATATATAATCAAATAATAATTTATTTCATATCTATACATTGATATTAACCAATTATAAACATATTTAATATAATTTTGAACAACAATCATAATATATAAATAAATATAAATTATGTGCTACACGTGCATTTCTCACACTTGATTAAAATAAAATAAACTATAAAAAAAATCAATAAAAGAATAACATGAAGTATAAGAAACAATATACATTTCCAAGTAAACCAGTTGAGATTGTGTATAAGGTTTATATATTTTTAGAGTATAAACATAATTTCAACTGATAAGAATGTCTTAGGAATTTTAGCTAAAATGTATAATGAAAATAGAGTTGCTTATACTATTTTTCAAAATCATTATACAGTTGAACTAACCACCTCTTAAAACAAACAAAAATATATTTGTAGATAAATATTTGTTTTCATTAAGAACCTATTTCATTACACTTTTACATATTCCTGAAAATTTAAAAATATTTATTGGACCTATCATTTTTGAATAACTTCTATTTAAATTCCCATGCCGAACACTTTTAGACACGTTTCTCCAGCTGCTGTGCAGATACACGTACAGTAACTTTTCATGAAAATGCGCATTGGGGAGGTTTAAGCATCTGCAACTATTCAATATTTGAGATTACGAAACATCACAAATTAATTAAAAGTTACTTTATCATAACCGAACAATGGGCTGAAAAGTTAGTTTTTTTACCTTCTAAGAACAAAAATAAAATCCTGCACTTTTTCTCCTTTTTGAATTTGTTCAAACGGCACAAAAAATTTGCAAAGAGTATATAATTTATGCAAATATCGAATAATATATTTACATAAAATTTATAGCACTTAAAATACTTTGAAATATTGTACTTTACAAGAAAAATTAACTTTTGCAATTAAGATGCGACTCACAGTCACCAAAATAACAACCTGTCCTTTTGTGCTGTAGAATATGCATAGACAGAAGCTATCATGGCAAACATATGTTCAGATAGCCAGGCTGCCCCCCTGGCTCTTCAGAAACCTAATTTCACCTCACTTCTGGTCTGGGACTGTTACTCTAACCTATGCAAACTAGGTGTTAGTAATAATGTCTCCTTATTTTGGGTTCTTGGACACTCGGGTATTCCGGGTAATGAAACGGTAGATGAATTGGCCAGGCTGGGCTCTTGTTCCCCCTTTATTGGTCCTGAGCCAGCATTAGGCATCTCTAACGAAGTTATCAGAGGTACTGTCTTCTCTATTTTTAGGAATCAACAGTACAGTGACTGGTGCAGTGCATCAGACCAGAGACAAGCTAGGGAACTAAATAGTGGATGTCCTAGCTCACGTCATAAGGAGCTGTTAAAGCTCCATCGCTCTGGTATTCATAGGGCTATTGAATTATTAACTGGACATTGTACTCTCAGAAAGCATCTAACTATTATGAGGGTTAAGGATGACCCTTTGTGTAGGGGATGTAGGAATAATGATGAAACTGTTGTACATATTCTCTGTGCATGTGACTTCTTCTCCGCCCATAGGTTCGAGCACTTGGGACATCACTTACTTGAGCCTTGAGAGCTCCAGGACATTCCTGTCAGGTCATTGCTGAATTTTGTTTCAGCTACAGATCTCTTTTCTTAAGTGATCAAAGATTTATTTTACTTCTAGGGGATAGTACAATAGACCTCCGGTCGCAGTGCTTGCTCCAAATGAAGCCCCCATCCTCAAGTCATAAATCATTTGTTCCCTGCTATTCAAATTAAGGAGAACTGCATATTCACGAACTTGGGTATCATCGAGGTAAAAATAGGGATGTTGATTTTGATTGGGGAAAAGAACTGGAACAAGGTGTAATGATTTTATAAAAAGAACATAAATAGCAAACATGTCCCTCGAATGCAAAGGGTTAAATTTATTAAATTACACTCCACATTGATTTTTGCTTTCCTGCCAATTCCTGATAGATTGGGTAAATGGCAACTTTTGGTCTGCAGAGTCGTATCTAGTTTTGCAAAGTCATACCCATGCGTTTTTGAGAAACTTGAAGAGAAAAAAATAACAAATTTTAACACATTTTCCAAAAATTCATTAGAATAACTGCTTTTTATTCAATTAACTTAAAATAATTGTATTAAGTAAATTTGCATTTTTAATTAAATTATTGAGTAAATTAAATTATTAAACTTAATATTAAAATTATTGGGGTCATATAAAAAAAAGTACTACTTAGAAAAGCTTCATGACAGAATTGTGCCAAAGAACCTTACAAGTTGTGAATGCAGTACTGGCAACACACGTTTAACATTTTCTCTCTTCATTTCTTTATTAGGATACTTTTATGAACAATAAATTTAACGTTCTCTTTAGTTATTGAATTAAGAGGTTCACAACGAGCTATCGACTAGGGATCTAGCCGAAGGAAAGACCAGGAAACACTGCATTATCATTTTGAACAATAACTAGACTTTTATACTTACATTTAAGTTCAGGTTACAATTTATTTTATATATAAAACTTTTCCAACGTTAGCATAACAAGTACTCTGAAAGTGTGGGGACTTGCACTGTCAGTCTAGCAAGCTACGCAGAGCTCCTACTTTGCTCCCAATGAATGGCAGTAAATTGATATCATCTAACGTCTAATGAATCAATCCCAATGTATAAAAAAAAAACATCTCAGTAAAGATTCTATGAAAAACTAAACCTAATCAGTGACAACTTATAGATTAGCAATGTACACACTTGGAATTAAATCCCTAATCTCTATCTAGATTCTTTAATGCTAATCATGTAGTTCTATATAAAAAATTATTTACTTTACAATTTTCTAATCTTAACCAATTAAAAAAATTGGAGAATTGTGTTATAAAAACTGCTAGTTCACGATGATGCTTAAGTTCGACTCATTCTCCCCCTCATTTAAATAGTTTATATTACAGACATAAACATACAGATTTTGCCCTTTTTTTAGCAGATAATAAGTAATAATACAATTTTGTTTGGAGAATTGAAAAAAGTGGTAAAACAATTCTAAGACAAATTAATATTGGAAAAAATTATAAATTTAACCGATGGATAAGGATGTCTTAATATTTGTTTGTGTATTTCCAGTTTTCACAGCACATAATATAAAAATCATAAAAAATCTCTACTTTCGAAATATTTATAATATTTAAAGCATTGGGAGGACTTTTGAAATCCTTCTCTACTGAAATAATTAAAAACACTATATTTTTTTAAAAAATGTGTTGGATATACAAATTAAACTCTTCTGCACTGAAAACTAACAAACAGATTCGTTTTTTTTTTTGCTTATCCGTCACACAGATACCGAAATATTTTTGTTACTAAAATTAAAATAGAATATGCAATTACTAAACTTATTTTTCTTTAAGAAAAACGTCGCAATTTAACATCCAAAATAAAACGTATTATGTGGTTGCTATGTGGTTATGTTCATGGCAAGAAAAAACAAATCTAGACATTCTGAATGACTCAACAAAACATTTTTGGAATCACTTAACAATCAATTCACATAATAAGAAAAAATGGAGGTAAATATTGAACTTGCGAGAAATTGTGCAACTTGATTAACATATGTGAAAAGGTAAAAAAAATATTAAAATAACACTATGAGAAATACGAAATAAGCATATTTTTGCCTTAACTCTTTGAAACTGTCTGTCTACTCTTAGAATAGCATAAAAAGCCATTTTAATAATATTGGATAAGTTACAACTTCATTATGATTTTTTTTTTCTGATACAACATTTTTAAGTGCAAGAGAAATGATGACGCAAGTCAATAATCAGGTGGTGCAATCAATTTTTGCTTGTTAAGGGGAGTAAACATCTATTGAAAACAATAGTTTTATGTTGACTTGTTGCAATTTACTTGTTGTTTAAATTAACTTATGTTGACTTGACAATAGTTATATGTTGCTACTTTCTTCTTTTTAAAACCCTAACTACTTAAAATATAATTATTTTCAGAAAATATTGTAAAGCATGAAATGTGATAAGAAAAAATACTTCTTAAATAAAAGTTACCCACAAGATTAAAAAAAAGTTAGCTTTATTATTTCATATGAATATATACATAGGATAGTTTTACATTATCTGAAGTAGAAGTTTGAAGAAATACTTTCAAGAAATTGTATTTTTAATTAATTAGAAAGAAAACAAAACTGTTTCGCAAAATAAAAATGAAATTTTTAAAAAATTATTCTTCAAAGCTTAAAAGTTCTGCGAATATTAAACTATATTGTATATTCATATCAAATTATAAAGTCATACATTATAAACTTTTTTTGTGGGTAACTTTTATTTAGGAAGTCATTTTTCTTATTACATTTTATGCAACTAAACTTTTTTGAAAATAATTATATTTCAGGTAATTACTGTTTTAAAAAGAAGAAAGTAGCATTACACATTCTACCAAAATACCAAATGTAAATATAAATCAGATACTTCAAGAGCCAATGTAAAAACCGTGTGGAAAAGTCACAATGTTGTCTTCAAAAGGTTATACTCTCCGTAATAGCATTTTATGAACAAGATTAGGATTCAGTTTGTAGTAAAAACATCTTATGTGGCAGTCACAAATGCCTTTTGAATGATTTTTCATAAAAATGTATACACGTGAAAAAGAACAATAAGCAAAAATTTTACAACATTTATGCGATAAAATTTTATCAACATAATTAAGAGGAATTATTTGTTATGTTTTCACATACATACATGAGTATGCTCTGCAGTTTGATTTCCATAAAGTACATTGACTTTTTAGAGAAAGTTTAGAACAGGGCATCTAAAATGGTTCTAGGTATTTCAAACATGGATTTTGAAAATAGGTTAAAAAGTTTAAATATGTGTATTTTAGAAAAGAAGAAGGTTTAGAAGGTATTTGACTCAACTGTTACAGCAGGAAGAAAGCATTTTAAAAAAATAATAATCGAGCAATTTGCAGTGAATATGGTTAATTCTGCAGGAGTAAATGATTATTAGAACAAATTGAATCTTTATTGTGGAATAGTCGGAAGATGATTGACTGGACCAACCTTGTGGGGGGCTTTGAGCCTATTGTTGGTAATAAAAAATTTTTATTTGGTATCGAACAAAAAAAAATTATAATCACATCTGTTAAAAAAAAGTTTAACTATCTAAGGGGCATCTTCTTTTTCTTAAATATATAGCAATGAAAGTTCTCTATTTTTCTGAAATCCCGCAATTTGCGTATTAAGAATTCACAGAACAAAAAAATATCATTGGAAAATTAAAGTCTTAGCTGATTTAACAAATGACAAGAGTGTATACAATTTCAAAGAGTAGAGACAAAGTTTTATATCAAACATATAAACACAAGCAGAAATATAAATATTTGTATCAATTATAAAAAAAATTTGAATAATAATAAAAAAATTATTTTCAATGGCATAATGCATTTCATAAACTATTTCTTTCACTATTTTTTCTGTGTAAATGATTGCTTTTGACAACATATAAAAGAATTTTTTTATTAAAAAAAGTTTTAATGTTTATTTAGATGAAACAACATTTTAAATTATTGAAAGGAAATAGACTTGTATGGATGATGTCTATTTATGCAACAGTGAAATGACGATGAATAGTAACTTTGACATGATTGTATTTAGCTTATATGATTATGGATCAAAATGTAACTTAAGGGCGACATGAATAAAAAAAGCAGTCGCTCCAGTTTACTTCTTTTCAATAATTGCAATAAGAGCACTTCTATTACATAACAAACCAGCTTTCTATAGAGTATTTTGGGCCTATTGGATAAAACTTGCCTTTTTTATATATATATAAAAATGAATTATTTTTTTTAGGGGAAAACCAATTATTAATAAAGAAATTTTTATCAAATGCTTAACAAATAATGGGGGGAAATATTGTATATTTACCAAACATATTTTTTGGTTAATTATGGTAAAATTATATATTTTGATCATTCTATTTTTGGTTCATATTTAGACAGTTAATTACCAAATAGTTAGTTAAAAATTTAATGTTCTTAGACTTTAACAATTATTCTTCTTGGAAATAGATTAGCTTAATTTTAAAAAAAATGTTTTATATGTTGCCAAAAAACCAATTACACAACCTTAAAAAAATATTATTTTAGTTTTTTTCAATTTCATAAACATAAAAAGAAAACTTGCCGAAGATTACATCCCCTTAAGTGAACGCCTTCTTGAACCAAGCTCCTAGCACAGAAAGTGTTTTCCTTTTATTCAAAGTTCTAAATCCTGATGCATCTCCAATACCATCTAATTGCACTGACAAACAACATTCATGTGAGGAGGTTCATTTCTTTGTACTGGGCAAACACAGCTACCTGAAACAGCAATTGTAATGTTTATTCTACAACAAATGCAAATCACACATTTTGAAATCAAATAATTGACTAATCAAATAACTTACCGTCTTCTGAATACGACAGTAATACTTAATAACGACAAAATAGACTGTAAAATAGATTGAGAAGCCTCGTATTCCCCAAAAAAATAGGTGTCATTTCCCAAAATAGAGAAAGTAAGGAATTTTTCAACCATCTTTCTCAATAAATAAGACAATACAAGAAATCTTTACACATTTTACATCAATTATCAGGCTAGCCTCACACTAGCAACAATTGCACTACTACTTTGAATCAACTGAGCAACTGAAAAATCACACATAAACTGGTTACGATTATATTATTTCTTCCAACTCAGGACTGCCAAGTCTCAAGCTTCCATTTTACAATCATCAAAATAAAGGTGAAATTTTTTTAACTCATATTATTACAATCAATACAAAATTGATAATTATTTGCCCACGCTGTAAGTGCGGTGGCGAACGAAAATATATTTTGTGTTATTAAAAGTTGTTCAGTGAGTGAATATAATTTGAGATTTCCAGTTGCATGCAACTAAATTGTTTAGTTGCATGTCCGATAGTTTCCAGTGCATGGCTAGTCTTATACTTAAGATATTGAAAATATATTCAGTTAGGTTAATGATAGAATGTATTGGCCAAATCCTGCCAGAAGCACTTTTGTTCAGGGCCTTTCACTTATTGCTGCGTTCTGACAGCAGAACGCCTGTTTTGTATTCATTTTTAACGTAGAAAGAATTGCAAATTAAAAAGCGAAGGTGTCAAAAACGCAAGTGCTAACATTCACAAAGTGGGTTTTACAAGCCCAATTGACTTTTGTTAGGTAGCAAACTTCCAAATTCTTGTAAACCCCAACTGCGAAGGTTGTTACAGTTGTGATTTTGAATTATTTATTTTTTTAACTATTTATTACTGGTTGTCCTGCCAGAAGGAAGAAAAAACCTCAGTACAATCAAAAAAGTGAGTTCCATTGGCAGTCTGCTGTGTCCTTCCCAAAGGACGTTGTATGTTCTATCATTAGTGAAATTGGCTGGTTTACCCATAGAAAATTTCAAAAAAGGATATATTTCATAAAAAAAAATTATGAGCAATTTGTATTTTTTCCATCCTTACCTTATTCTTAAGTTGCTGACAGAGTTGCAGAGAAACGGTGAAGAGAACGAGAACTTCGCTCAACCACGGAACAGAAGATTCCGCCTGCAACGAAGGAAAGGGGGCCATATCAATATTGAGAAGTTTATAAAGGACGTGAGACACACCCTTTTCTTCCAAAAGTGTGAGAAATGAGGGTATAATAACACCATACTTGTTAACATAAGAAATATTTTTTTACAACAAATTTGAATAAATTCAGTGTTGTGTTATGAAACTTCTGAGTTTAATTTTCGTCAAATATTAAAATTTTTTTAAAACATAAGCTAAAAAAGTGTTCATTAAATGTTTATTTGCTAAATTTATCAAATTTCTATTCCAAACTTGAGTTATGATGTGATGAATGAAATGAATGTGCTCATTTAAAAAAATACATACACAAAAACTTTATAATTTTTTTTAGTTTTGTTTTTACGGTACTTGTGAGCTCTTTTAGAGGTCAAAATAGTATTTTTTTTAAAAGAATCTCATGAAATCTGTACTATTTTATAAGCTAATGGTACAAATTAATTAAATATAACACTAATGAAGAGACAAATAGATTGTTGAAGATAAATTATCCTAAGATAAATAGATGTAATGATCCTATCCCAAAATCTATGTTAAATTATTATTATTTAGTGCTTAACTATAAATACCACAGACATTAAATATACATCAATTTTGAATTTTGAGGTAGTACTTCTAAAATGTTATGACAAATATATTTAAATATTTTTAAAATAAATAAACCCACACATATTGAATCACATTCTTTGTATAAATCCAAAAGCCATTTTACACAACATACACTTTTTTTTTGGGGAGGGGGGGGGGGAGTGCATTACTTAAAAAATACTTGAAATATATTCCTGAAACTTTTTATGATTGTTCAGTAACACTTTAACACAAGGAATAAAATATTAGATGCATACTTTTTTTTTTTCAAAAAATCTTTTTGTCTGTAAAAAGACTAAAATATTTTGGCTACATTTTTAAAAAATAATTTTGTAAATTATAATAATAAATCATAAAAAATTCAGATTGATTAAGTAATTTGTTACTAAATGAAATGCCCCCAACGTTAGTAAGGTTCATGGAGGTGCCTGACCCCCTAATGTTGGCGGACTAATACACAAAGCCTTCTGAAACGAGCGTCACTATACACAAATACAACACATACGAGAGAAGATTGAAACCTACCTGGAACACATCAAACTTGGGTGGCCCCTGAGCCTCTTTGGAGAGGATGTGGTAGACGGCGAACACCAGTTTGTGCGACTGCACATAAAAGCTCACTGCGAGATCAGGGGGCAGTGGGGGCTGCAGGGACTTCTACAACACACACAACAAAACGCTTACTGAACACAGTCTGTTAAAAACTAGACTCAGATTTATAAATTAGACAGTGCTGTTATTTAAACTCAAAGTTACAAAAACTATGTGTTTCAACAAATTTCTTAGAAGCTGTATTTAAGAAACTAAAATATGTTTTTGTGTGACTCAATCACGGTGATTTCTCTTTACAATAGTTTTGCAAATATAGAATGAATATACAAGGAATTAATTTTTACACAAATGAAAATTAAGTATTTATCTCTATATATCATTTTAATTAATATAAAAAAAAATTAATATTAATAATTTTTTTTACTTATTTTTGATATTCATTTATCCAGAACTATTTTATTCAGAAAAACTTCAAAATTAACCTACCCCTTTTTCAAAATTTAATTTTAAAACACATTTTGCTTCACCTCAAAATAATTTCATTCCAATCCACTAATTTATATTAAAATTATTATTTATTATTTAAGCGTTCTTGACTGTCGGATATATCCACACTTGATACTATAATGTTTAATTGTTTGCAATTATAAGTCAAAACCATAATATAAAAGTTAGTTTGTTGAATTAACAATACATTAGAGCTCCACAATGGAGCATAGGCAACGTTTCAGGATCTACCATAAAGCGAATAAATACTGCTTAGTAAATTGCACGCCACAACCACATGAGGTCATTTAGACCACACGAGATGTATTGCACAACGGTCCTTTTACTTGGCAACATTCAGTTGAATTACAAAGATGAAACTTATCATTCTATGTTTAGATATTTGTAGCTTTTACAATCGGGCCACCTATAAATAACCTATTCTACTGCAGTGGTTCCCAAAAGGTTATCCATGAACCTCTAGGGGAATGAGGGTTGATATTAGGGATTTTTTTTTGGTTGTTGTTTTGGGTTGTTGTTCCAATACCAGTATATATGGCATTTGAAACATAATAAATGAATCTTTAAAAAGTTTATTAAAATTGTCCTTTTTTTTGCATGTGTCAATATTTGTGATTTTTCCTCTCATCAAAATTTGGTGCCCACTTTAGACTGGAACCCCAAGCGACAGCTTGTGTAGCTTGGGCCTTAAAGAGCTGCTGTTGATACAGGAAGCATACACAGGTGTAATTAAGATATCGACACTCACTATATTTCTGCTGCGCTGAAGTTCGTTAATGGTGCGTTTCTTGGGGATGAGCAAACACGAGCGACCCCTCTGCAGGCACCCCATTAGATCATTCACCACCTGCACGTCAACACAATCAAAAGGATGAATACGCAAAATCACAAAAATTAACATATAAAATACAGTGACATGCTGTAGGGTCAGATCAGGTGTACATCAGGGTGTAACTAAATTAAAAAATCGGATTTGAATGTTATGCTGTAAGAATTGGTTTTAATAGCTTAAAAGAATAAAATTGTTGATAATAAATATTTTAACAGTGCACAGTTTGGTTCACTAAAAAGGAAACATACAATACAAAATTAAAACAATAAGTAATGCATAAATTCAAATAAAATTAATACTATAATGTAAAAAAAAATTACATTGTGTAATAAGTTATCTCTAAATCTGTATGTATAATTTATTTCAAATTAAAATATTTTTGAAACGATTATAATTAATTTTTGGATTTCAACTGCCAAAAGATGTATGAAACCTAAATGAAATACTGCATTCCTAGAAAATACAAAGAAATAAGTAAGGTAGAAACGTGAAGCTCACATGGATGACTTCCTCAGCATTCTCGAAGTTGAGCTTCCCATTGGAGTTGGTGGGAGGGAGGGACGAGAAGATCTGGAGGGCAAGAGACAGGTGGTTGCCAGCATCCTGTATCTGCAGTGCCAAGAACGAAGTTTAGGTCGATAAAATTGCATAACAACTTTACAAAAGTTCAATTATTTAATTCTAAATATATAGAAAAATTCTATTTTATAGATTAAAAAAAAAGTTCAGCAATTTCAAACTGTGGATCGTATTTTACTGATAGATTGTGGATGTCTAATAGGTTGAGTTTTATCTGAAGAGAGGGTCTGAACTCGGACAAACCCTTAAAATGTCAAAGGAACTCCTCAAATATTTAATTAAAAAAAACACTGGACAATAAAATACTATTGAAGAAGTTCTCATACGAGTTGAATAATCTTGTAGGAAATCAAAATCTCTTTATAGTCAAAACTCCAATTCAATTGAAATAATCCATTTGGCTTAATTGGCATCTATAAACCCAAATGTCTCATGATCTGCTACATGTGCAAAAAAAGTCTGCTAAATGAGAGATCCACTAAATGTCAATTAAATGTGCAAAGCTGGTTTTTGAAAAGAAATTTATTTCATATTCAAGCAATTGTTTATATTATTACTTTCAAAAACATATAAGATGCTCAATAAAAAGGCTACTAGTGAAAAAACTAATTCTCACCTGTTGGAGTTTCCATTGGCAGTCATTCTGCACGATCGTCCGGTGAGAAGGTACGGAGTGCTTGTGGAGTTTCAGTAGGATATCCTGAAAAAGCATTATGAGCTCAATGAATGAGACATACAAAGTTTTAAATAACCATATCTTTCACCAGTTATATGTGAGACTAGTTATACTAACTCTGTAGACAAATTTCCCCCTTGACTCACCCTTTTGACAAATTTTAGTAGAAAAACAAAAAAGCCTACTAAGGACTTAATGAATTTTAGCATAACTTTAAAGCTACTTTTTACCTAGATCAAACAGGTTTTGAACAATAACATTTTAGTCAGAGAAAGCAGACCCCCTCAGTGTTAATTTTAATGAGAAAACGTATTTTCATTGAAAAGTGGACTTAATGGGGTTTATCATAACAGGCCTCATATATCTGGGTACAGTAGGATATCCTGAAAAGTAGGATATATGAGCTCAATGAATAAGACATACAAAGTTTTAAATAACCATACCTTTCACACTATGTTGATAGCAAAAAAGCAGCTTGTTTGTAACTACAATTTCTACAACATTAAGATTGGAAATATTGTTAAAATTGGAAAAGACAAGTATATATTTTTAAAAAAAATACCGGGGGAAAAAATACAAAATGTATAATTTTATACTTTGAATACCCTTTTTTTTTCCAGGTTGTTCTTCTCACTAGTAGAATTTATGAGCTCTCATGGTCAGTTGATGCAGTGTTCACTCTAGAAATAAAAACGGGCAGGGCGCAGTTGGCAGTAAAAGGGAACCCCGTTTTTGAAAAGGCACTTTTTGTTTTTAAAAGGGCACTTTAAAAAAAATTTAAGGGGGGGGGGGTGTTGCTACTCATCGAACCCGTGACCAAACAAAAAAAAAGTTCCGATTTATTGATTGACTTTACTAAGGAAAGATCCGAACAAAATTGATGATTCTTTATGAAGATATTACCTTAAAATCTAAAATTTGACATTTTAAACTGAATATTTTCCCTAAAAACCAAATCTGTAAGTAGTCCTAACCAGACCCCTTACAAAACTGATAAAAATGCTACTTAAATCCAAAATTTGGTAATAAAATGCCTAAACTTGCAACTTCGCCCCAAAGCATCTTCTCTTTAAAAAAACACGGAAACAAAAATTAGCATTTCATATGCGGGCACAGGCAAGCAATAGGATTCGTGCCCCGTGCGCGAAATTACCGCGGAATCATCGTGATTTCATAACATGTGTAGTTAAAAAGGAGTTTCTTTTTCTACTGTCACAATTAACTTTATTGCAATTTACACACAATTTTTTTATTAATTGGTGCCTTTTTTAAAGACAGCTAGGGAAGCACTGACGCTTGTGCCGTGACTGAAAAGGGCAAGAAGGGCGGAATTTTTTCAAAAGAGGGCGGCATTTTTGAAAAAGGGGCACGAGGGCGCAATTGGGAGTAAAAAAAGGCGGGCCGCCCTTCAAAAAACGCCTAGAGTGAACACTGGTTGATGCATGGTACATATATTATTTGCAAAGTCACCTCAATAAACATTTCATTTACACTTTAGACATATGTCTATTTATAAAGTGACATCTTAATGTTAATGATGAAGCTTATTTTGCAAGATTTTTTATGTTTGTGAAGATTTTTTTTATTTAATAAAATCATATGTCTCCAATTTGCAATATTTATAATAATAGTCTAATAAATTATATTTTACACCAACTGTTTGGCCCCACGTTTCTGGAGAACCCATTAAGGAGTTATACATTAAAAAAAAATTTGCTTGAGACAGGAACCCAAAATCTATTTTTGAAATAAACTTAACGACTGTGCTTTAACTTCACTAAGCTTATAAAGGCACATTATAGAATCTTGGATATTTTTTTTCTTAAGATATTTCTTTATGTAATATCTCTAAAATAGTTAAAATCACTTTAAAAAAATATGTAGAATTTTACAAATCCGAGTTTCAGGTACACATCGAGGATAAATAGTATTTATATACAAATTTTCATCTTTTTATAAGCAGAAGAAGTAAGTGCCTTGCGTTCTACAGACAAACTCGTTCATTATTATAGACAAGATTGGGGTGGTCCAATTAGCTACGTTTAATCTATGCCAAACTACACTGCTGATGTTTTTGAGTAGGAACATTTCATTCTACCCAGCACCATTCTAGATCATTGTCGCTGCTCAAGATAACCAAAATAAACATGAAAAGAATAAGACAAACTTACGGAATGGCAAATGTCATCCCCAATCAATGTCACAACTGCCTGAATGGTGTCAGTGGCTGATCCACCAGAAGTGCTGAAAGAAATCATTGAAATGAATCGAATGCGACTAAGAAATTAAAGCACTTCTGTTGAATTAGAACTACTTCCAAATCCTTTCAAACCTTATTCCAGTTATTAAGGATTTTAGTTGGATACTTTTTGATCACCAAACTCGGAAATTCGCTACTGAAAATCATTTTAATGTCATAGTATTTGACCTTTGATTTTTTTCAAAAACGAATTTCTAAATGTATACTATATTTCTTCCTTCAGTATTCACTCTAGAAATAAAAAAGGGCAGGGCGCTGTTGGCTGTAAAAGGGCACCCCGTTTTTGAAAAGGCACTTCTTGTTTTTAAAAGGGCACTTTTAAAAAAAAAAGTTTGAGATGGGCGTTGCCACCCGTTGATATATCGGACCCGTGACCAAAGAAAAAAGTTCCGATTTGTTGATTGGTATTGCGCTAGAGCTGCATATTGGGCTATTGGTGACGATTCGGGGCTTATTTTGAAAGAAAGACCCGTTCAAAATTGAAATCTCTCTATGAAGATACTACTTAAAATCCAAAATTTGACACTTAAAAATTCATGTTTTCGCTAAAAACCAAATCTGTAAGTAGCCCTAATCGGACCCCTTACCAAACTGATGAAAAGGCTACTTAAATCTAAAATTTGGTAATAAAAGGCCTAATATTGTAACCAAACCAACTTCACTTGAAAAAAACATAGCATTTCATATGCTGGTACAGGCAACCAATAGGATTCGTGGAATGCCCTGTGCTCGAAATAACCACGGAATCATCGCGATTGTACAGCACGCATAGTTAAAAGGAGTTTGTTTTTCTACTGTCATAATTCACTTAATTCCAATTTACACGCACATTTTTTTAATCGATGCCTTTTTTAAAGACATCTAGGGAAGCAAGGGCGCTTGTGCTTGACTGAAAAGGGCAAGAGGGACAGAATTTTTTTAAAAAGGGGCATGAGGGCGCTATCAAGAAGAAAAAAGGGCAGGCAGGGCGGACCGCCCTTCAAAAAATGCCTAGAGTGAACACTGTCTTCCTTAAATACTCAATGGGATTTGAAAATACACTGTAGCAATTTTGGAGCAGTTTCTTCAAATAGATCTGAACTTATTTGATTATACATCATAAAAATCCTCACTGAGAAAAATGAGTTCAAATTTACATATTCAAGCAATCTTGTAGCAAAGCTTAATATTGATTCCCAAAAATAATAAATTGTACTTAATGTAGATATATAATTTTGGTTTGTTAGATTAAAAATAAAACAGACTATTTTTTTAAGCAATAAAATAGTTTTGCTGATTTAGTGTCCCCTTTCATCCCCCAAAGTAAAACATGGATAGAAAATAATTTAAACTTCCAAACTAATAACATGAAATAGACAATTTACAATTGTGAAAATTGTTTTACGTTGATAAGTTAATTTATTATGTATGTTTTTGAATTGCCCATAAAAAATACTTATTTAATATTTAACATATAATAAACATATTTCAACAATTTTTTTAAAAAATTATTGTATTATGCTTTCTGTTGCTATTTATTTATTATATGGTCAAAATTTGGATGAAAAGCTGCTTTGATTTTTAATTATTTTACCTATGAACCCCTTATCAACCCACTTTGAAACTTTGCAGATCACTTAAAATTAGTATAATCTATTTTCTAATTTTTTTTTTTTAATTTTTTAAAAATATGCTTTTTTCAAAATTTAAAATTTTAATTTTCACCCCCTTAAAACCACTATTGTGTTGCATATCATAAGAAAGGCCATAACAAATGCTGAACAATGACACATCACCCACCTCTCTACTATAATTAGAGCGTCTGCAATGGCAAGTTAAACATGTGCCTTGCGATTTTTGGTGTTTTATTTAAACTTTGCATAGCCGTATTTACCAAACGACTGAAATATATTTGAATAAAATTTTGTATTTTTCTTAGTCTTCATGGAGGCTACCCATGTGCCACATTTGATCAAGATGGTGAGGTCAAATGGGTGTGTTGATTTGACATGGAGTGACCCTGCTTTAGAAAAGTGACATTCAAAAAGGAAAGGAAACCTTGTATTCGTGAGAAGAAACTTTTCACTCTTCACAAGGGACTCCACTCCGTACAGCTGCTCACAGTCAGGGAACCTTCGGGCACATTCCTGAAACGAGCATCAAAAAGACTTGCATTCATTTGTTATATCATGCTATAGTTTGTATTTTATTTACCCCTTCTTTCCATATTATATATCATGACTGATATATAGTCAAACCCCGTTATAACGAACCCTCAACGGACTGGTTCAGAAGTTTGCTATAGCCGAGGGTTCACTATATCCGAATTTTCAAATATTGACGATATAAAAACTACCTAAAGTCCTTAAACACGTTTTGTGCGAAACAAATTACTTACACTGAACACTGAATTGCAATTAGTAATGGGCAATAATAAAGTAAAAAAAATATTTGTTTTTAAAAAACAAATTAAACAATTAAATTAATTTGACTACTACTTAAATTTATTTATCTAAAGTATGAAAAGAAGTTTTAATTTTTTGTTGAAAGCATCAAAAGAGTCCATTACATTCTTTTCCACAGTTTCTGTTGCAAAGAAATTATACGAAATGTCCACAGCTGCCTTACCCTTAGCATCAAAAATTGAAGGACCTGAACTAACATCCCCTTCGAATGCAATATCTGTAGATAAACGATAATCACCGTTTTCTATTATTTTAATAATTTTTGCTTTACCCTCAATGGAAAAGGCATTAGCAAACAGGAGCGATTTTAAACCTACGCGAAATCCACAAGTTAAACGATAATCTTCAGCAGTAGAATGAAAGGAATAGGCAAAGAATGTATGCTAAACCAGTTGAACGGGGGAAGGGGAGGAGCTGAGCAGCGGAGTCTATTGTCACCTTTGAGGAACCTGGCTTCTGTCAAAGGAACAAAGAGTAAGGAATGTGGTCGGGGCAAGTAAAATTTAAGGAAAAACCTGAAACTAAACTGGAAAAGTGTGAATTTTAGTTCCCTACATACGAATTCCTTACTTTTGAAGATCGTTATAAGCATTTGAAAATACATTAGTGACATAGGAGTTCGGTTGGGACCAATTGAAAAGTTCGTAACAACCGAGGGATCGTTATATCCCGGGTTCGTTATACCGAGGTTTGACTGTATATTACAATATATTTATATGTCAGTTTTATGCTGAAATTTTATCTACAGTGGGTTTATTTTATAATGGGTTTATCTTGTAACTGTTATTACAATAAATAAGACGGCATAGTAATAAAGAATAACAATTGAAATTAATAGCAAAATAAAATTGGTACTGAAAAGTATTTTTTCATTACTTTGAGTTGTAGCATTTAATTATTAATTTCCTGGCGAAACATACACTCTTAACATAAATCCATGTAAAGTTATATGTTAATCCTGTCAACCTAAACTTTTTTATTGTAGTAAAAATCATTTTTTTTTTAATTGTGTTTTCTAGTTATATAAATATAACACCTAATATATTAAAAAAATTTTGGATCATTCATTTAGAAAAGTAGAAGCATCTTTAGAGTGCCGTAGGGGATCAATGAAAAAATCTTTAAAATATCCAATGTCCATTTTGAACAATCAAGATTTATTAAAGCTATAAATATTTCATTTAATAGCAAAAAAATAAACAAATATTGACAGATTTCAATAAAAATCTCAATAGCAAAAACAAAATTTATTTCTTCGCACAATTTTCTGCAAGAGTGAATCTAAATTAGTCACTGTTATTTACATATGAACCTAAATTGTTCGCTATGCGCCAACAAATTGCGCTCTACACATCTTATTCATGCATGTGGTTACCATGGGGACAACCGAGTTTACAAATATATAACAACTCCTACGAATTTGTAAATAGTTGTTTTTATTGTGAGACTACAGGGAGCAAAAGGGATAATAGACCTTATTCTGTATGTTGTTGTCCTATTAAACATCCATCTATATTTGTGCTTCATAGTTCAAAATTTGTATGAATGAGAAGACATTTATGAACTTTTGTCTTCCTAAATTGCTTCCCACCCTCACTGCTTTTGTAAGTCAGAATACTTTTAATTTGATGTAAAGTGACTCATTATCAAAGTTTGATGATTCAAACATGTTCTCAGCATTTTTTTTTTTTAATTATCTCTCCCATATCAAGCAAGACAGATCCCTTAAGTAATGACAGGTTATAAGTGAACTGCAATTTACAGAACTTCAAACCTTTACTGAAACAGAAATTATGTATTTGAGCGAAAAATTTATGACTGACAGATATTATCCTAAACTTGATTGTCCTTGAGAGTCCAATAGAGTAAGAACATATTTTAAAAAGAAAACAGGTTCTGTAAGCAAAACAGCAACTACTATAAGCAACTTTCTCAAATATAATCAAATTTCAACTATTTTTAAAATTTAATTTTTAAATTGCATAATTTTAAATTAACAATAATATTTTTAATATCAAAAATAATTTTTAGCATTTTTTCATTTTAGTTTTAATTATTTTTTAAGCAATTTTATATTTTTTACAAAAAGTATTTTAATTACTACTTAAAACGAATTACTAATTAAAATGTAAACACAAATTAAATTTAATAATGCACTAATTAAAATGTAAGCACAAATTAAATTTAATAATGCACTAATTAAGATTTTAAAAATAATAACTAAATATTTTATTCTACAATACATGTTTTTAAACTTACTAAAACAATGTCATGCAGCTGCTCCAGAATCACCGTCACCTCCTCCTGAAGCAACCAATCAAATTCTTGATGCTGAATTTGGGGATAAAAAAGAAGGAATGATTATTGTTGATCAAATGAATGATGAACTTAGGTCTACACAAAGGGTTATTGGATACCATTCGGAATCTATTAAGGAGGAAAAACACAGGAATTTTTGTCTCGTAATTTGTAATTATAACATGGTGATGGCTTAATTAGGTTGTAATGAAATTTAACAAAACACACACAATGGAAGGTATTAGTGAAATATAAATCTATGTTATTCAATCAAATTTTCCTAATGGAAATGGTATAAACAAAAGTCAACGTTGCCATCCACTAGTTTTTCTGTATATAAAACAGACGATTCCAGTTGGTCATGTGACAAATACTTATTTAGCTAAATATTAGACAGCCAAATAACAACTTCTTTTAAAATAACTTATAAGGTAAACAACCCAAGTGTCTAAGGTAAAGGGTTTAGGGCATAAAATTATCATAATATATATGTAACTATTAAATATAAAAATAATTAATATTAAATTAATAGTCAATTCAATTTGAACTTAAAATACACAAAACCTGTTTTTAGTAAGAAATCTATTAACTTTTTTTTTATTTATTCAATATAAAGTTGAGTTGAGATGGTGTTCATTAAAATTTTTACATCCAGCTCGTCATGTAAAGAATACTGATTTAGCTAAATACCAAATATTAGACAGCCGAATAACAACTTCGTTTAAAATAATTTATAAGATATCAACACTTGTTCTGTCATGATCAAAATAAAAAAAATACTGTTAAGTTTAATAGGTTTTGTAATTTTTAAAACATATTTGAAAATCTTGAAAAAGCTGCATATTTCTAAAATTACCCCTGTACAAAACTGATAAAAAGGTTGCTTAAATCCAAAATTTAGCAATAAAATGCTCGGGTAATCTTGGCCTGTCCCAAACACCATCATCTCTTTAAAAAAAACACAGAAAAAAAAATTGTATTTTATATGCAGGCACAGCTAACCAATAAGATTCCTGGAATACCCTCCGCTCAAAATTAACAAATAAAAATTTAAATCAATGCTATTTTAGATAGCTTGCTTGCCTTAAAGATAGCTTGGAAAGCAAGGACATTTGTCCTTCATTGAAAAAAACAAAAGGGACGGAAATTTTTAAAATTTTATCAAAAAGAGCATGAGGGCGCTATTGAGATGGAAAAAGGGCCGGCAGGGTGGGCCGCCCTTCAACAAACGCTTAGAGTAAACACTGAATTAATAATATACTTGTATTTCCTTCCAAGATGGATAAAAACAAATGCTTATACAAATTTATTAGCGACAGTCAATAAATGACTGACGAATAATTGTTGACTTTTGCTTAAATCATTACAAAACGATGTTAAGGATTGGAAATTTCTCTTTGTGGTAAATAAGTATTTGGTTCATAAAATTTTAATATGATAAAGGGAGATTTAATTTAAGAAATGCGATGGAGGTTTGGAAGATACATGACCAGAGTGAGTAGTGCATTCATGAGGAATCATTGCAAACTTTGTGGAAGACCGTTTCTTATGCAACGATTTCTTAATTTTTTTATTTATCGGCTTAATCACTTATTTTAAAAATTAAAATGTCATTTTTTTCGATGTTTTGTTGATTTGAATTAGAATTTTCCATGTACAAAAGTACAGTGTTGATTTTAGTGCTTTGTTTAAGCATGATATTTTGAATAAAGTTTTTCAAGCGAGCACGATTTGTCATTTTGAGAATCAAAGGAAAACCTGCTATACTTTTGAAACATTTCTAAAAAGTATTTTTCATCCTGGATCAATTTAATTGGACAGTCGCGTTCGCAGAAAATTTTATTAACAAATTTAGTTGTTTTTTTCAGTTTAAATAAACTCACACACATTATTTTAAGTAATCTAAGTAATACGATATAAGTAAACTATTAATAAAAATAGGCAGTTTTGAAGGGTTTTCCTAATGTTATAGCTAACTATAACCTTTCTAAACTTTAAAAAAAAAAAATTAAATTACATTTTTCAGCATTACTTTTTTTTAAAAATTAGGATATTTGTGGAAAAAAGTGGTGTTTATCAAATTAATGGGTGCTTTGTTAAAAGGAGTCGCACCATTTTCAAGTTTCCTAAATGCTAAAAAACATTTGAAATACATGAACAGACAAAAAAAATCTATTATGTATTATTGTTTTTCAGTACAAAATGCATTGATATATAAGAGATTATCTAAAAAATACTTTTGTTACATATTTCAATTATCCACGATCAAAAGCACAATTAAAGGATGATGTTTAAAAACATAAACAGACAAGAATTTTGTCTCAAACTTGGAAAATAATTTTTCATTTTCAATCGTTTTAGATAGCAACCCTTGACATCGTGTGCTTCCAACACATTTTGAGATGGACTTTAACACCAATTATGAAGAGCCAGACAATATTAAAACACTTCAAAATAACATTTTAATAAACTGAAATAATTATTGTCTTACAGACTAAGTCATAAAATTAGAGAACATATTTCAGTTAAATTGAATCTATGGATGAAATTTAAATACCTTCCTGCTAAGATGGACCATACAATGTTTTATAAACCATTTTTCATGGTTCATGTGTTCTTGTACATTCAATTAAAATATTATACTAATGTAAATCTAGTCAATGCAACTAGGCAGATAAGCAATTTTGAAAATAAAAATAACTTATTTTTTAATGTTTTGCTTGAGTTTATTTGAAATAAAGATTATCAATTCTGGTCTGCGATATAAAAAATCACACACTCTTCAATCAATTATATTGCCAAAATTTGAAAAACCAGAAAAAATACTTAAAATATTTACAATTCCACGAACGCGGTTCTTAACTATTACCAAAATGATATTTAACTTAAGTTTACTTCACTGATTATCATAAATATATCAGTTTTCTAGTGTCATAAAAACGATATATATCAATGTTAAACTTTATCCTAAAAAGATAAGTCTAAATTTAACACAGTGCAACTAAGAAGGCTTTTCTTACCGAACAATTTATTACAATTGTAAAAATAACTTACAAGAGAAACAACTTCATCTTCAATTTCCGACATTTCGCTTTCAACAGCTATTTAAACATCGAAATTAATTCAACACCCCCACTACACCAAACAAAACAATTCATTTATTTGTTTTTGTTGATATAGTTGCCTCGGCAATTATTGTTGCCAGGTATCTAAAAATAATAAGTAAATATAAAATTTTAAATAGTCACTTTTGGTGTCCAGATTAAAATTTTGATAGTTAAATTAAAAATTAAGTTAGTTAAATAAAAACATGACATCAGGTTATACAAAATAAGGCCTATCTCAAAGGAAAAACCCAGGAACAATGGTCATATTTTTTAACCATGATCAGATGACGAGGACAACACCTGTGCTAGCACTCTATGCAACCTTAATAGGCTTCAGGACATTGGACCCAGCACAGAGTATATAGCTACGCGTAGTTATATACTCTGTGGGACCCAGTACCCAGATGAGATTTAACATGTGCCAGTCCAGAATACACACCAGTATAATTTGTTGGTTGTTCTGGACAATTTCTAGTAACCAGTTGTTATTTAGCTCAGTGGTGATGTCCAGCACTGAGCTAAAACTATATTAATCACTGAAGGGAATACTAAAGACTGAAATTCCACAAATATCAACAAATAATTGAAATCTATTTTATTTAAAGTGCTAATGGATTGCTAATGATATTGAACCAATATTTAGGAAAAAAGGTTTAGTAAAAGGTTTAGAAAAAAGTCTAGTAATATAGTAATTCTTGGCTACTAATTAGGTACACAAGATGATGGTCGATAATAAGATTGCAAAGATGTAGCCAAAATGATACATTAGGAAATGTTGAAATAAAGATTGCCATCTGAGGAATCGTGAAATTTGGATTATTGAAAGCTAAATCAAATTTGGCCATTTACAAAAACTTTTGTTTTCTGGTTTTTGCTGCCGTTTTCTAGTAGATCGATTCACTTGAAGTTAATGCTCTAAAACTGCAATTTAAAGAAACGCTTTTTGTTGTTGTTATTTTTTTTTTAAATAATACAAAAATTAAGATCATAAAGCTTTGTTTATTATTAAATTCAATATTTTTTCTTCATTATATAAAAAATCATATTTCTACGTAAATATTTATTCTATAAAACTATTATATAATACCACATTGTCCTCCAATTATGATGACAACAGAAACCTCGTTATCTAACCATGACCTTTTGAGATATTCATATACAAAAGCTGTGAAATTTTCAATATATATATTTTGCCGAAGATATTTGATGGAATTTCAATTCAAAAATAAATCCATGAACTGTTTCATGAGTAGACATTTATAAACAAATATTACTTTTTTTTTAGTAAAATTCAATGAAACAATTTTCTTTAATTCCATTCGCGTTTACATTAAAGGTTCCTCCCTGGTTTACATACAGTAACTCTTTTTTCCGTATTGCAACTATACTTAATTATTAAAAGCTGAAATTGGAATAATTAACCCATGAGGTTGCATATGCCCTTACTCTTAAGATGATATAGTTATAACCCTCTAAGGCTTTTAAACCTGGCTTTCCAGTTTTTCTAGCAATACACATACACTTTAAATTCATAAAAATATTCTATACGTTGAAATATTTTTTAAATTCAAAGCTTTTGTGTGTTTTTTAAAAGTTAAGAATTCTTAAAAATTGTGCCTTATGTGTTAATTTTAGTCAACTTCTGAATGTAGTATTTTACACAACTCTAAAAAAAAAGTTTAAAAATACGACTTATTTTATAAACTTTTTAAATTCTGAATGTATTCGATGTCATTGCATAAACCTGTTTTGAATAAAACCAAAATTTAAATAAACTGCAAAACATATTTTTAGTTTTTACAATTTATTTTAAAAGTGATGAAATTATTGTAGGAAGCTAGTTCAAAAAATTGTAATCAGCTATTATTCCTTATAATTTCTCTTTATATAAACAAGATTTTTTTTGTGTGTGATTACTATTTTGGAATGTATCAAGTTAATATATTTAGATGATTTTTTTTTTTCAATTTGATTTAGTATTGCAGCTGAAGAAATATAAGGAACACGGCTTTAACAATGCGAATATATATTCCTACTAGCAATATGGCTCGACATTGCTTGTAGTCAATTTACTATAAGCAAGAGCTGCACAATTTTTTTTCCCGTAGCCAGTAGTCGACTATCACTCACTCTCTGATGTGCACTGTGAAAAATATTCACATTGCGGCAACTATTTAAACTGATGTTTTATAAATGTTTTTTCTTTTGTTATATAAAAATTAATGATTAAAAAAGCTTTTGCGAATATTAGCCTCTAGTAATATAATGTCAATAAAAATAAAGTATTCTGGACAAATAAAACACGTGGCGATGTTGTTTCAATGTCAATTTTCGTTGAAAAATTATATTATACTAGGGGGCTCCGCCCCCTGCTCCGCTAACGCTTCGCCAACCCCCGGAGGATTGCTACGCAATCCTCTTTAGTTTGCTTCGCAAACAATACCGGCTTCATACACTGTAGACAATGACAATGTGTCCTAACAATAATACTTTTTTTAGTTATATAAATTATTACTGGAAGTGCCGTCACACAAATTTATTTTTGGGATGTTGAGACAAAATTTTTTCCAACTTAACGATCCGAAATTCCGAACGTGAACGATTCAAAATTCCCAACTTAAGGACGTCGGGTACCAGCTCAAGTGTCCATTGTTAAAAATATGAGACATCGTTCCCGGGCCTTTTCTTCGAGAAAGGCCTCGAACCAAAGCGTCCTTGATGTAGTAAGTAAATACGTACCAATAACCAACGCCAGTAGTTCAATGTGCAGCTCTAGTGCGACGTTACTTAACCAGACCACACTTAACCATTCGAAATTCACAACGCAACAGTGCTAAAAAAAAAATCCCAGTTCCAAATTATAGACATTTGTCAGCTTTTTTATAGGTAATATTAAACAGTTCTCTCGAAAGTATTGATTTGTTGCACGCATGTTCCAATGCAGTGTTCCGTTTTGAGATCTAATTTAAGTTTCATTTTAATACAAGCTGGGCAATTTCTAGTCTTCCGTCGCTTTCATTTGCTAATAATATTAATTTTCCTGAGGCATAAATTTTCCCAACTCAGGGATTTTTAAAAAAACCTCGAAATTCCCAACTTTTAAGGTTTCAAGTTTACTGAGGGGAAGGGGGGGGGGGGGCGGTTCTTCCCCCAAATCCCTTCTCCCCACTGCCGCCGTTGTGGTGGACCTGATAACTGGAAAAGCTCAACTGTAGAACTGCTTCAACGCAATTGTGCTCATTGAAAACCGAAACATGTTTAAACAAAAACAGCATAAACGCGCCAAGCATAAATAAGCCTAATTCGCCAACTTTTATTTATATAAAGTAAGATTATTGAGAATTGGCGCTAATAATAATTCCCCGTTAAAATATATATTAAGCTACGGGATTTGGATTTACATACATGTTGGCATTTTGGTCCGAAATATCTTTTAATAATAATTATAGTACTTCACATAAATAGTTACATCTAATTTATTTTTTAAGATAGAATTTCAGTATTGATACCATTCAAGGAAGGAAGATTTTACGAATATAACTATATTTTTTTAACGGTAAAAAAGTATATTTTTGAACTACATTAGAGCAGTTTTAATTTATCTTTTGTGAAGATACGCGTAAAATTGAATATTATTTCAGACATTTCGTCAATTATTTAAAAATTTATAACTACAAAACTAAATCGAAATTTCACAAACGCTCTGGATCATTTTCATTTCAATAGTTTAATCTATACACCTAATTATTTATTTATTTTTTTTGTTGAAAATTGGAAGACAAGTATACAAAAATGTATGAATTGTTTTTCAAAAATTTCTAAAATCATGACTTTAACATAAAATAACGCCTAATATACTGATTGTATTGAAAAACAAAAATATTCATCTTATTACCCAAACATTTCTTAATAAACTGGCATAATTTCATTATTTTAGAACATTTAGTTTTTGAGATGCAAGCGGAACAATGAGACAAAAAGTCGCAAATTAAAATTTCTCGAAATATCCGTCATTTTTATCCTTTTTCGCTATTTTTTATACCTATCCTAATTGACTATATCTAATTTAATTGTAAATCTTTATAACATCAGAAAGAGAAAGTTTTAACGAACATTAATATATTTTTTTGAATAAGAGAATATGTAATTTTAAATGACTTATAGCAATTTAGAAATCCGTTTCAAAAATGAGGGTGAAAAAACTTCAAAAAGTACAGCTTGTTTAAATGTTTAAAAAACTTATAAATCCAAAACTAATTCGAATTTTAAAAAATGCTTACTTGGATTTCCAGTTCAAACCTATTTGTACACTCCCTAAAAAAATTGGATCTCTCCTCTTAATAGTGTTTTAGAAACTCGACAGACAAAATTACTTGTAAGCGAAATTTTATCAACGACGACTTTAATATTAAATAACTTATAAACTAATAACAGTATTGAAATAAAAATATATTCTTCTTATTTATCAAACATTTCTTAACAAATTCACTTAATTTCGTAATTTTAGGACTTTTACATTTTGAGATACGATCTGAATAACATTGAAAAACTGAAAATTCCCCCTAGGGTTTACTTTTGCCCTATTTGCGATTCCAGTTTTGTTGTGAATAAAAAGTTAAGTAAATGTGTATTGTCCTAACAATATTTGGCTATACTTGCTGTATTTAAGCAGTATAAGAGAAATGCTATGTTATACTTATATTCATAGTTATTGTAGATAAAAATTCTATACTTCTTGAAAACTGACTTTTGTAACATTACCTTTTCCTCCACTTGCCCCTTGAATTCTTTTCTATTCAACTACTTTGAAATATGTTGAATATACTTTTGTTGGAACTGACTAAAAATAAAAGCGTGGGGCGCTCACATGATATCTAAAACCTTAAGGTCTTCTTTTATCATCTTGAAATATTAAATAATTCTTAAATATAATATAAATAATAAGCGCCCCACGCTTTTATTTTTAGTCAGTTCCAACAAAAGTATATTCAACATATTTCAAAGTAGTTGAAGAGAAAAGAATTCAAGGGGCAAGTGGAGGAAAAGGTAATGTTACAAAAGTCAGTTTTCAAGAAGTATAGAATTTTTATCTACAATAACTATGGATATAAGTATAACATAGCATTTCTCTTATACTGCTATGTACTGCTTAAATACAGCAAGTATAGCCAAATATTGTTAGGACAATACACATTTACTTAACTTTTTATTCACAACAAAACTGGAATCGCAAATGCAAATATTACTTAGTCCATTCAGCCACTTATCCATTTGATTATTTTTTGTATTTTAGTACATTTAATAAAAGCATGTTCTTTAAAAAAAAAAAAAAAAATTATATATATATATTCAAATAAAATGTAAAAAGAATAGTATTTTTTAATTACAATACGAGATACTGGGAATTTATATAAATACAATTTATACTTGCGCCTGCTAATCAGTCTTCCCCCTTGAACAATCTCTTCATTGACATTAGTTTTTAATACAATGTATAAACGAGATTCGGTGGTCTTGGAAGGACAGTAATAGTTTACACATATGCCCATTTTCAACACCAATGCGATTAATTACGTTTGTAAAGTAAAAAACAGTAAGCCTGCTCCTGGTTTAATATTTCGAGAGTGGCAACACCCTATCAACAGCCTCAACACAAATTTTTGTAATGGCCATTACAAAATTAAAAAAATTCATCTTTGGGTAAATAGGGAGGGAAAAGGGCCAGAAATGTGTCATAGGCATAAAGGGAAAAAAATATTTTTGCTAAAATAAGGGAAAAGGGGACCATATTCTGAAAAAAAAGGACTTTTAAGTACTTCAAGGAACAAAAAGGATTTTAAGGGAAAAAAGGGATCTATTGCGAGACCTGCAGTATATGGATTGATTAAAAAGCTAAACTAAACTTATTTCCCCATATTTGAAAGTTTTAAATAATTTAACAAAAGCATGTGCATTAATCGCTTTGAAATAAAATTTTTATTAAACGAAAAAATTAATGCAAACATTTGAAGAAACTTTTAAGTTAAATGTATTTTTTGAGAGTGTGTGTAAGAAGACTTAATATCTATTACATTTCTGTTTTCCAACTTTCAAATTCCTGAGGGTTCGTAGGCATTTTTCAAAAATAAAAACAAGGATTTTTTTAAGGACTCATTATAAAAACCTTATTTAAAATATATATATATAAATTTGTAATGTAACAAAAAATACTTCAACAGTTGCAAATAGGCTTCTTAATAAAAAAATTTTTTAATAAATAAAAAGAAGAAAATACGCATAATCTTAGCCAATTATGCATATTTTCTTCGTCTGGTGCACAGAAGCCATGAATTTTCTACTCAAATACAAAGCTGTGTTTAATTCACATTAAGATAAAACATTTTAATAGGGGTTTAGCAAAATGTTTAAATTATAGTCATTTTAAAGACTTTCTGATAGCCTTTGGTAACTTGAAAGTTTCCATGGACCCTTTGAGGCTTGGGCAACTATAAGGAGTGTCGAAATACTTTATTGGCCTTTACGAACGTAAAATAAAAATAATGAGTTTCTCAGGACTGTAAGAACCCTGCAAATCTATTATTAAATATATATAGATTTTTTAGTGGTAAAAAAAACTTGGAAGTCGCTAAATAAATAAAATTAATAATTCACTAAATAAATAAAATTAATAATTCACTAAATAAATAATTCACTAAATAAATAAAATATTTATAGGCAATTCATACAATTGTACAAAGTAGTAGTAGATCACACTATTTATAGTTCATCCATACTACTAGGCAGGTATGCATATTTATAAAAATCAAGGTACAAAAATGACAACAGATCAGAAAGTTAAAAAAGAAACAAATCCAGTCTGTTGCTATTATTCACTTGGGTATGCAGAACATATTGATGATGAGAAGTTATGCAAGGTGTCCAAGAAGTCTTGGACACATTACCAGAGCTATTTTAATAAAACTACTATGAGCAGTGGGTATAATTTCATGTCCCTTAATTAAAACATGGTTTATAAATGTTTGTTTTGCACGATTCCCAGAATCCAATAGGGAGCGTTAAACGATGGGTGCTGTATGAGAAATTTACAGTACTCAGTAGTGCCATTGTTACACAGCAGAAAGCTTTCGGAATTAGAGTCAATTGCTAAAATTAAAAGACTGTACAATTTAGAAGAAACTATAGTTGAAGAAACTATTTAAAGAAACTGGCAGGGTTGTCAAGCCACAATAAAACATCCCTTTCCACTGTATGATTGACATTACTAAGCACTGCACTCATAGCCTTCATGGGGTCCTATTTAGCACCCCCTATTGGATTTTGGGAATGACAATTACGCCAAAAAATATTTAGGAACCATGTTGATTATATGTGACAAAAAAAAATATAGAAACGGCTCATAGTTTTTTTATTACGTAATAATGTCCAAGACTACTCCTACACTCTTTCGTTGAGGAACTCAATCTTTGCCGGCTCCATATGAAGGTACGTTTCTGAAATGAGCAGAGCTCACTGCCTTTCAGTGTTGCACCCTGGATTCACACGTGGGCCTCCTAGTTTGTTGTTGTTGCACAGCACCTGGCCTGTTAACTACACTTGGCCATGTCAGACAGCCAGGAAATCTTTCAGCAGAGTCGTTCTTCTTTTCTCAGCCACATCCATCTGGTTTTCAAGTTCCTAAGGGAACAAAAGGAATAGGTTAAAACCAGTGCAGCATTTCACCTTCTAACAAGCAGGAAAGTATCAATGGGTGAAAGTTGTTTTCACTGCAAGAGTTTTAATTTATTTTTGCCATTTATGTTTACATTCAACATTTACATTATTATCACCTTTTATATTATGTGTACTACTGAAAAAACTGGAGATACTCGATCGGATGTACACGTTTACATCCATCAGGTGGTTAAGGCAAAGAATTCTGTCGGGTTTTCAGGAAAGTTTTCAATAGATTCCAGACAGAGAATAACAAGCGATTTTTTTTCTACACACTCATACTGAAGATTGCAAATATGAAGTGTTTCTAAACAATAAACTAGCAATACATGGAAAATCAAGAAATTGGCATTGTTACAAATATAAAGAAAATGTCAATTATGATGAAAAGAAAACTACATGAATGAGGATAAAAAGAATGACTGGCACACTTAACATTTTTATGAAAACTCCTTGAATTTTCCTGAAGGTTTTCTCTGTTTCCTATGTGCATTGTAGAGTGCGTCAAAAACACCCTTTTATAAAAAAAAAGTTTGGCCCTAAAATAAAAGTGTTCTATGTCATGAAAGAACCTTCTTGTAATTTTTTCAAAACTTTTTAAAGCAATTTACCGGGTCCACATGATGGTGGTAAATATTTTTTATATAAAAGTTTGCAAATTAGGTTTGCCTAAATTGTAGAGTATCAATAGAATGTTTAAAACTTGCAGGAGCTTAGAATATAATAATATTTATGAACAATGCACAATATAACTAATCTTAAGCATTTTCAATAGAAATCAATGTTAATATTGTCATAAGTAAAATGTCAGTGATCATGATTATCTCTAACATCAATTTATCGTTTTCTTATACAGAGATTTTGTATATGTTTTCTGTTAGCCTCAACTACCTGCATAATGTTCTGGTAATATTACTCAGATCTAGCAACATTGAGATAGTCACTACTCAGTTTTATAACATGTTCTGCAAAATCATTGACAACATTCAAAGCAACTGTCTTTGCCTTCGATGCAATGGCTCAGTTTTATAAAGTATCTAATATTTACCAGTGTCATTTCAACCTAAGTAGAATACTCTAAGCATAGGGCCATCAAAATTTAAAACTATGAGGTTTTTTGATGCACCCTAGACTGCATAGTCTTTGCAGTCAAAAAATAATTCACTGACACTCAATAAATAGAATTTCGGCAAACATTCAAATAACAATACTGTGATTGCAAAAAGTGGCAAAAGTTTAAATGCTTCTTTTTATCCTAAATATTCATTATAACAGCCTATTTTAATAAATCTATTTAAAAGTAAATAATTTGTTTTTGTTAATTTTTATATGTTATGTAAATCGGTAATTAAATCGTAATGACTTTAGCCATTTAATAAATAAACTTTATACTTCTGCAAATGTAGTTGCATGACGCTAAAACACTATTTATAATTGTATTAGATGCTGTGTCATTTCGTAGCTCAATCACAATTTAAGCAAATATTAAATTGTAATTCATCGAGCAAAATTAATATTCTGATATCTGAAAAGTTTAATTATATTACTTATTAACCATAAAATTATTATAACAATCAATATTAATAAATTTAGCTAAATGTAAATGAATAACAGTCTTTTTAATCTTTTTTTAATGTTAATATATATACAAACCGTCTCTTAAAATAAAAAACACCAATAAATTTTAATCTTTAAAAATTAGAACTTATATGCTCTATTACAACAGGTTTGCATTAAAATATATATATATTAAAATAAAACATTATCGCATTACTTCCTACCGACATGCATTAACCCTTTAACTTCCAACTTTTTTTATCATAATTTTTTTTCTTTATCTTTAAAATTGTTTTTTCTAGTCATTTAAATATGACACTTTATTTTTTACAGAATTTTTGGATCACTCTTTAGAAAATTAAAAGCATGAATGGAGCATCATAAAGGATCAATGGAACAATCTTTAAAGAATCCAACTTACATTTTGATCCATTAGGCTTAGTTACAGCTAAAATATTTTCTTTATTAGCAAAAAAAAAAGTCAAATTTAATCAATCTTAACAAAAATCTCAATAGTAGAGAGAAAGAACCTTATTTCTTTGCATAATTTTCTTTGAGAGTGAGGTTTGAAAGTTTCACTGTTATATACACATGGACCTAAAATGTTCGACATTCGCCAACAGATTGCGCTTTACCCTTCCTATTCACGTGTGGTTACATTGGAAACCACTGGATATCATTTTAGTGTGAGTCCACAAGGAACAAAAGGATTAATCAATATTTTTGCATGTAGCTTCAAAAGTAAACAGCTTTGTTTATTTTAGATCATTAAAGATAAGAATATTGTCACATTTATGTTACTCATACTCACTCCTCTATCCATCGTCTCCGCTCTTTCGACTTTCCACGATAGATTTTCGATTTCTGCTTCTAATTGGGCTTGTTGATATTCAAACTAAAAAAAAAAAAAATAATATAGTACACAACAAATGGAGATAAAGGTAAACGTGTATCGTTAAACAAATTCTAGAATTATGTATACTAGAAAAGAACTATAGTTATAATAACAAAAGGAACTTACTAATTCTTTCCTAGGGCCACTTTCCATGTAGTAAGCAAAAGGGTAAGTGTACTGCAAGGTATACCGGCACTGTCAACGAAACAAAGCAGATCAACAGCAGGATTTGGATTGCAGTGTTTGACATTTATTTTTCAGATTTTTTGATAATGATAGTCTTATAACAGTTTATCCTTCAAAATTATTAATAACAACTAATTTTCAAGAAAACTTAAAAAATAAATAAAAAACTTTTATCAATAAATATATATTATATTGTTGTTATTATTATCGAATATAAAATATATTTTTAGGGATAAAAAAAACATTTAACTACAGAAATAAAAAGGTTTTTACAAGATTTAATTTCAAGAAAAGAATTTATTTGAGCTTCTATTTTGTGTTTAGTAGGGTACAAGAAAATATTAGCATGGATGAGAATCAAAGTATCAGCTATCAATTAAAAATAATACTCATATTATTAAAAATATTGTATTTATTTGTAGAATGATCTTGTACTTCAACAAATCAAAAACTGGGTTTTCATAATTTTTTTTGTTTAAAACTTATCATCTTAGTTTCATTTTTAATGTTACTACATGCCCTGTTATTGCTTATGCAGATACAAGACTTTTGTACAAACACAACATGTTGTTAATAACTAGATACAGGGTGGCAACAACATTCCGGACAAAAAGTTCCCTGATGGTGTTATAAAAATTTCCCTGATCTTGGAATTACATTAAATAATGTTGCAATACACGCTTTGTATAGAAACAATGTGTCCACGTTGCAATAATACAATAAATATATTGCATTGTAAATGAAAAATTGTAAGCAATACTTATTGACAATTAAAATAATAATTTATGGATACAACACAAATTATGCAATTGCAACAGGCATAATAGCAATTAAACATGTTTTCTGGAAACAGATAATGCAAAAAAAAAAGCAAGTTTATTTCTTTTGTAGATAATTTTAAATGTTTTATATGCTTCATATTTCCTATTCCAACCTTAAATAAATCCCATATTCATTAGCTCCTCACATATTGCTTACAATTCAAGGTCCAACACACTTTGCTTTTGCTTCTCCCTTAAGCAGGGGTTCACATTTTTCAAAAATAAAACTGAAAATATGAAAATGTGCATAACCTTGCTTTTTTAAAAAATTTTATTCAGAACTAAAAGGAAATATTGACAATTAAATTACCCAGAATGGAGGGCATAACAGATAATTGTCATTTTAATGATCCAAATTTGAAATATTCCCTGACATTTACAGAATTAAAAATTTCCATTGCAATTAAAATATATAAAATTGAAAATTCCATTAGAAATTATAAGTTTCCCAAGCCACAGAGAAAGATGAGCTGTAAGCACATTATCTAAAACTATCGGCCCATAAAGTCTTGACAATACTGGTTTAACTCATTTTTTGAAAACTATTAAAGAAAGTTTCTCAAGGATGAGGTTAAAAAATCTACCTTTGCGAGTAGGGAGGCTGCGTTCCTGAGGTACTGCCAGTCGATCCAAGTTCCTTCACTGGCCATCACCTGTTGTAAAAACAATTTTTTGAATCATTTATCACATACACATTGTCTCCTATATTTGAAAAAAAAAATAACGCTTTCGTAATAAACATGAATTATTTAAATAATTATGTAAAAAAACTCAAATATTTTTATAGAAACTCTTTTGTGTGATACATTTTTTATAAAATTTATTTTTTAGAATTTGTTGAAATGCACCGAAGTTTAGTGAAGGCCTGTTTTTTCACGCAATATAATTTCTTAAATGTTCTAAAAATGACTCGCACAAAACATATAACTTTCATATTTTTTTAATAAATAAATGTTTGTTATTTACTGTTAGTTATCAGTTTGATTAAATTATGTAATGCTTTAAAATATCAAATCTATAAAAACATAGATATAAACTACATAACAAATAAATTATAAAGCAGTTTTAAAGACGATAAATTTTAAACATCAGACGTCTGTTTTAAATAATTTTCATCATATTTTTAAAAACTATTTTAAATACATGCAACATTTATTACATCTATTTATCAATCCAATAATTTATCTAATTTCTCAAATTCATGCACTTTGGAGCAGTGTTTGTAGCAGATAAAATTTGGAGCAACAAAAAGGATTTTTGTAGCAGATAAAATTAAAATTTAGTGCAGAATAAGTCTTTTGAGATTATCTAAATTTCGAAACTCTCATGCACCCCATTAATTAGAAAACCAAAGCCTCAATATCATATCTTAAAGATAAAAATTTCAATGAACACAGAAGTTTTCATTGTAACCATTAAAACTTGTGACGGTATGCACAAGAAAAATGCCCAGTTTTGAAGAAAAAACATTCACTCCTAAAAGTAAAACTTAATGTTACACTGAGATCACAGTAAATGTACCTTTAAAAGCAAAAACACAATGTACCTTTAACCACCTGGCGGATAAAAACATGTATATCTGTTCGAGTATCTCCAGTAGCACGCATATATAAAAGTTGATAAAATAACATCTTTTTTAAAATAATTTTCAAATAAAAAGCATTAGGAGGCATTTTAAAAACCTTCGATACAGATATAATTAAAAATTATTTTTTACTTTTTAGAGCTTTTTTCTCAAAATCGTTTTTTTTTTCAAGGTTCATACAGATTTTCAAAAGTAAAAATTAAGTAGTTCTTAAGGACTTATTAAGGACCTCTCGATAATTTTTAAGGACCTCTTATCTTTTTTGGCACAGTTGGTGGTGAATCGCAAGCACTTTTTTGGCGTAAAATTGGTACAGAATCACATGTAAATGTGATTTTGAAGCAAGTTGACTTAGGATAACACTTCTGGCAAACTTTGGCACAGAATTTACATCCTTGTAAATCTTAAAGATGCTACATTCTAGTAAATCTCCCCGTTTTTTTAGAATGAGTATAGATTTTTTACAAAACAACAGCCTAACTGAAATTTTCTAACGATAAAGTGTCGTGTATAATGAAATACCATTGACTAAAAAATCGGACAAAAGTGATCAAAAGTTAACTGTTTTTTCCGACACTAAATCTGTCTATTCAAGTCTTTCTCTCCTTGCCGACTTACACTCGTGTATAACGGTCAAAAGTGCGGGCACGATCAAAGTAAGATCCAGAATTCTACATTCCGATATTTTTAATGCACCCGGAATTCTTGGTTCCAAAAATTTTAAAAACTCAGAATTTTTGGTTAGACACGGAAAAATACCAACCATGTGAATTAGAAAAAAAAACTCATGTTTGAGAACAATTAAGGACCCAAGTTGAAAATTAAGGACTTTAAGGGCCCTAAATTAAGGACCAACCCAAATTAAGTAGTTCTTAAGGACTTTTAAGGACCGTGCGAACCATGTTTTTAAAAATAAAGGTTGTTTTCTTTTTTTGAGTTTTTAATATTGCAGGGTCACCCACTACTATAAATCACCAGGAACCTCAAGTTGTTGCTCACTTTTTACCACGCTTTGGATAGTATATTTTGAGATCAACCAGTTTAATAAATGAAATGAGCAAACTTATATCATAGTAGCCAATTCTTATCAAACAATGATAATGTTTTGAAATCGAAATGTTAAAAAATTTCGGTTAATCGATATTTCAGAATAAATAAAAGCTGGATAACTAAGTTTTTTCAATGTTTGCCAAAGTGGATTCTTCTCTATACAAAAAAAGAAAAGAAAAAAGAGCAGAATTATTTAAACCAGTCAACATTTTTTTTTTAAACCATCTGGAATATCGTATAGTTAAAAGCAGTTAGAGCCTAATCTATCCTAAAAAGAAAAAGTCCAGTGTACACAAAAAATAATACAGCGTACATATAAAATAGTCTAGTATCTTTCTAAATAAAAATCTTAATAAAGTGCCCCCTCAAAAAAAATAATCTAATTTACCTTTAAAAACTTTAAATATACTCCTAAAAGTAAAAGTTTATTGCGCGTTTATAAGTAAAAGCCCAAAGTGTCCCTAAATGCAAGTGTCCAAAACAAAAAGGATCCACACCCCTCAACAACAAATAATGTATCTTCAAGGGAAAATCTAATGTGTATTAAAAGTAAAAACTCAATGTACTTTAAAGCCTAATGTAATTCTTAAAGTAAAATAAACATGTACTCTAAATTTAAAGCCCAACATCCCTCTTAAAGCAAAAGATCTATCCTATAAAAGCAAAACCAATTTCAATGTTAATGTAACCACTTTCCTTAACATTAGTATATCTCCAAGATCTAAAATCCGATGTCTTCTAAAAACTAAAACAAGTGTACTACCAAAATATAAAGTGTAACAAGATAAAAGTACCATTCAAAACGAAAATTATTATGTATCCTTCAAGTTCTAAAGCACAATGCCCCCCCCCCCCCCCCCCCCCATAAAAGTATAAGTTTAATATGTTCTTACAAACGACAGATTCATACAAAAAAGTGTATCTTTGCGATGAAATCAATGTACTTTTTCAAACTCCATTGCCCTATTACTATCAGAATATTTGAAAGTTTTGCAATATCCGCAAATGAAGTCTTGTGAAATCAGCAAATTATGAATATATTATAGATGAAAGTTCAATAGAGAACTATATTACAAAAGAATGATAGTTGTATTTTATAAATAGGTTCACACATTAAATTAAAATTAGTAACAGAATAACGAAATTGGCGCGACTTTGGCTAACAATGAGAGCTTTGGAGTAGCTTGGAGCATAAATCGCTTATAGGCGAAATTTGTGCAGGCACAACACCTCTGCAAATTCAATAAATTTTTTTTTTTTTTTTGGTAAACAAAAAAATATATACTTATTTCGAGTTCAAAATTTAATAATGCTTGAAGTACATTCTTATTTAGCAGTAATAGAAAGTAGTTTTAGATATGCAATAAGAGTTCTGCCAACATAAGTTAAAAGGCCTCCAACTCTAAAATTTTAAAATATTTTTATTTTAGTTTATCCGATTGATCTTTAAAAAATACACTTTTTATGAGATTAAAAATCCATAAATCAAATATAATGGTGAGTTATAGTAAAATTTATATTGGCCGAGCTAGGGACTTCTTTCTTATGCTAGCAGAGTTATTAGAAACATAAAATATAAATAAAAGTAAGAAATCACGTTAAGGACTAATTTTTCAATCTGGTGCTAGATCAGTTTGGCAATTCATGATTTTTAAAGTTTTTCAGTTGTGTGATAATGTTGGGTGATTTGTAATCAAAATAAAATTTCATAAATTTTTCAAGCTTTTACAAAATGTACACATCTAATAATTGTATTCTTTTTAAATAAATGTAAAAGCATTAAAATACCTCCACAATATTTTGTGAACAATTATAATTTGAACTCGACTTGTTTACCTTTCAAAAACCACACATCACAAAAATTTTAATGAAAATCCTTATGCAAAGAGATTGATAACTATATGGAATAGGGCATATTTTGTCACTTTGTAGTCTAAAAGAATAAACGAAATACTACAATTTAAGACTCACCCAACAATGCAGTGATAAGGATTACTAAAGGTTTGAATTTTACTATAGGTCCAGGTTTGAATTCCGGCTAAGGCACACTTGTAAAATGTTGTGCAATTGAACTAAAAGTCTAACATTGCACCATAGTTCCCACTCTTTCACTTAAAAAAAATTCAAGTACTTTTCAAGGACCCATATTTTTTTTTCAAGGACCTGATGTTGCATTAATATCAGCGCAAGATAAAAGTTTTTCGAAATACATGAAATATTTTAAAACATAAATATTCAAGAACAATAAGTTTAATAACAAATTTATCATTACTGTATGTGCATTACAAAATCTCTAAAATAGGTCATTAAAACATTTAGTATGAATTTTATAAATTTACCTATGTCTAACTTTAAAATTTTAATAAGGGCGAATAGTCAGGAAAATATCATCCTTCACCTTAGCTCTTAATAGATTTTCAATGAGTATTAGTTTATAAAAAATATACAAGTTTACATGCTAATTACAAATATCAATAGAAGATTTGAAATTGTAAAATTTAATGAAAATAAGAAATGCTTATTTTTTTTACTGCAAAAAAAAAAAATGACTGCACAAAGAGAACTTAAAATTATTTTATTGAAAAACAGTTATGTCAGTCTTCTAGCAAATGATCGACTTTATTATGATTGCTTTAACAAACTTTATTTTATTTTCTTTAGCTCATCAACCATACTATTAATCTTATAATTTATCTGTTTCAGTTCCAGAATTTTTGATAATAAATTTTTCCATAATAAAGTACCATTTATTAAATGATTTTTAAGCATTTAAAACAAAAACTCCTTTTATTAACAATATTTTCTATGGAAAAGAATACAAATTAAAATTTTATTTCATTGTTAAAATTTATATTCTGTTGATTGAAAGGGTACTTTCCTTACCTTTCACTGGATTTCCTTCAGAAAGGCCAGAATTTTCTCTTTTCTAAAAGCCTTTTTTTAAAGTTTGTATAGTTCAGAGTTTTTTTTAGAAATGTTTATAATTTCACAAGAAAATAATTAAAAAAATGCACCATAAAATCATTATATGAAAAATCTCTAAAAGTTGTGCTTTTTTAAAAATAAAATTGAAATGTACTTTTGCTTCAGTTAGAACAAATTTAAAATTCAAATTGCAAAATAATATTCTTTTTCTATAATAAATTAAGTCCTTGCAAAGAGTCACTACCTTCAAAAAGTTAGTCCTTTTTTTTCAATTTAATGAACTTCGGTGGCCATTTATATAAAGAAAAAATTCTTAATTATCAATATAATATAAGTTCTCGCATCATCATCATTACACTATACTCACATATAAACCAAAAAAATCCAAATAAAATTTTATCAAGAAACAGTTTAACCCCAAGTAGGTAAATATTACAATTACAGACATAGTACAGGCCAAAAAACAAAAAAAAATCTTAATTTTTTCCAAACAGAAAACTTCGAAGTCCTCAAATTTTCTAGAGCTCCCTGTAAAAAAGTTTTTACAATCTCAAATTTCATAAAGGGAAGAGGGAGAATAGTTTCAAATAATGAAAAAAAAATTAACAAAATATATAAGCAGTAAAACAAATTAGAAGATTAATACAACACAAACAAAAAGAAACAAGCTTCTTCCAAAATTCAATTTTTATAACTCCAAATGACAAGTCTTAAAACTGCAAATTCGTAAATTAAATTATATTTTCGAAAAATTTAATGCAATTTTGTTTAGTAATGCACATCAAATCATGATAAAATAGAATGTAGTGAAGTATAAACATTTATTTATCAGATGCAAAAGGATTGCAAGTCGTTCAAAAGAGATCGCAGCAGCTCGCGTTTAGTGAATTTCTACAATTTTAAGGTTTTCATGAATGAAAAAATTCTTAAAAGAGTGCCATTCGGAAATTGCATACGTCAGATGCAAACGAAATTTAGTTAAAACCATCTCAATTTTCGTGTGATATCCCCGTTTGAGGAAGATCGCAAATATTCGAACAAAAGGGATAAAAAATAAAAAGTTCACTATTTTGCTGAGGCGAAGATTGATTCTAGGGATGGGTTCTTTCAAAAAAGGGGAGGAAAATTCAACCGGCAATGTGAGAAGCGAAGAGGATCACAATTAGGGGCGTTAATGTTTTGACAGGAGTCATTCACTTTCCTTTATTGAAACATATCTTCTTTCAAAGCAGGCAATTTTTGGATTGATGCATTGTGAATTCCGGCCGATTGGGGTACCAAGATAACCTTACAGACCAACGTTTATGCGGAAAAATATTTTTTAAAACTACGGAGCGCGAAGAAGATACTGAAAACAGGAAGGACACATTTTTCACTTCTAAAAAGGGAAGGGCGCATCGGCACTTGCTAAAAAAAAAAAAGGGGGGGGGGGCAGGGCGCGCCGCCCTTTAAAAAACGAACACTAACTTATTGGCTTTTAGACAGTATATTGAAGATTCATAACAGTCAAGTCTAATAAATCACGTTTTACTTATTAAAAAATAGCATAGAGTGAAATTCTAATGCTATAGAGTACAAACTTTTATTTTAAATGAAAAAAAAATCATGACAAAAAACAAATATTTTGCAGTACAAAGCATTTTAAAATACTAGAATTCACACAATATCCTCAGCACTATTTAAATATTTTAATTTATAAATTGAAAAATTTCTAAAGTCCCGATTTTTGACAAAATTGGCATAACTAATTGGATCTTAAAATAGTTTAAATTTTTTTTTAATAAATTAAAACTCAAAATCGCTTTTCAAAACCAGAAAAAAATGGCTTTAAATATAATGCAAAACAACTTTTTTGTCTTTAAAGTCGAAAAACCATCGGTCCAACATACCGATTTATAGCAAAATAAAAGAAAATGTAATAAATAAATGACTTGCCGCTTATATGAGATTTTAAAGCATATTCTCCCATCTTCACAACATCGATGTCTTTGGTGCAGACTTTGCATTTTGCTTTGTGTCTATCGTCTGTTATTGGTTCAATCCAGAATTTATAATCGTCGTTGTTCAACCAAAGTTTATTAAACACACATTTTCCAGGCATTTTTAGTGCCACTTAAAATAAATCGACACAAAATTAATAGGCATATAAGAATCTTTCGAAAAAGCACGTGGGCGAATATCGAGGGTAAATCGGCGAATTGAATTATGAAATTGTCCTTTTGTTAGAGTTTTGGCCAAATGCCGGAAATAAGACAACTTTTAACATGACGTCAGTCAAAGGGAGGAGACAATTGAGTATTCTGCGCGAAAGAGAAGCGCAATCGCCCCAAAATTTTTTTTTTTTTAACTTAGTTTTTCACGGGAGTTTGCGACAGGAAAAAAAAAATTCAAGTACTTTTCAAGGACCTCGCGCATTTTTCGCAATTTTCAAGTACTTTTCCGGGGCCCCGTGTTCGCCAAATTAAATTCAAGAACTTTTCAAGGACCGTGGGAACCCTGTGCACAAATAAATTTATTTAAAAAAATAAGTAGGGATGAGCAGATACCTTTTCATTGATGCGATCGATGATTTTCTGGTGGGTTTGCTCTTCCAACCGAAGGCTTCTTGCGTGGTTCTCCCACTGTGAATGAGAGCAACAGCATTCATTGAGAGAGAGGAATGGTCATTTGGAATTGAATAATTTGAACTTTGTTCATGTTTCTCTCACAGGGATGATGTATTAGAGAATCTTTTATTTTATTCAGCTTAAAAAAAGCTTTGATTTAGTAAAAAAAACCTTCGTGAATTTTTATTGGCATAAAAACAAGAAAAGACAGAAAATATGAAAAATCGAATTCATGATTTCAATCAATACTGATACTTGTCAATGCCTAAAATAAAGTTAATTAAACATGTGATTGGTCAAAATATAGTTGGTCAATTGAAATAAGTCAAACATAAAACAAAAATATATATTAAAGCTAGTGAATGAACTTGTAGTAATCAGTTTAAAATAATAACAAGGGCACACAATATAATTTAGCTTTCTACCGTGATGTCAGCTTTGGCAAATAACCGACAATTTAGCGATTTTTCACTTTAAGATTGCGAAATCTCCGAGACTCGATAGTCGCGAACTGGATGCGAATAAAAAATCAGAATTAGTTAGTGTATGATTTTTTAGTTAATTAGAAGTGGAAGCGCAATGGTTGCTTGTATGCAGTTAGCCTAAAAATATCTTATACTGAAGTAGCAGCCTCACCCTCTCGAAGTAGAAGAGGTACTTCTTGAGGGCTTCCCTCGCTTGTGCGTGGGCGGACTCGTTGGCGATGTTCGGGTTCTCCTTGTACCTGCTGCACTCGTAGTACTCGCTGCCATGGGAGTTCCAATCTGGGCACAATTTGGTCGGCATAAATATTTGTCATTCAAAAAAACCGACAATTATACGTGTAAAAATAAAACACACCATCGTTAAATGCACTAAAAAATAAACTAATTTGAACAATTTTAATTTTTGCAAATTAAAAACATTTTTTATTTTGAGAACATTTAATATAAAGTTGTTTTTTAGAAATTTATTATTGAATTTCAAGTAGTGATGCAATGGATATCAATTTGGCTGGATAACAGATACCCAGCAATACGTTTTTCTCCTTTTTTTTCTTAATTTTTTTTAAAGGTTAATCAGCTATAACTATTTTATTTTTAAATTTTCCTACTCACATTAATTATTAATTTGTCTTAATAATTTACAATTTCAGTGCCATTTTTTTAATTCAATAAAAAATGTATAATTTTTCTAAATCATTAGTATGTCATGTTAGTATTTCAATTAGTTTAATAATAATAAATCAATATTTTTTTTTAATTAATTTTTTTTTAAACTGAATACATTTTTAACGTAATAAAATGCTCTTAAGTTTGTAAAATGGAAAAAAAAATCAAATTCTTCTGAGGTGGCTTGGTTTAAAGTAAATAATAGCAAAGGTTTATTTAAGTTTTTATATATTTTATTACTAGAGCTCTGCATTACATGCGACATGGTCATGAACCAAGCTTGTTCTGTCCGGTTCCTCTTAGAGATAATGCTGTGGGTGCCGAAGGCAGACTTGGCGAAATATCGTTCAGTTAGCACACACTACATTACCAAAGAAAGCAAAGCGATTACTCTTTTTGAACAATAATTTACCAATTTAAAAAAAGACAACAGTGCTTAATTTGTTTTTCAATTTTCATTACATAATAAGAAATGTTTTTAAAAAAATAGTAATTTTTTTTATTATAATATATCTTTTATTTATCAATATATAATTTCAGGTGCTAGATGTACTACTGGATAATTGTAATATCTGATTATTGACAATTACCAGGCCTATTTGCTGGAAGCAGTGCATGATCCGAATATCCATTGCATCTTTAACTTCAAGTACTTAAGAATTAATAAAGTATCAATGTCGGCAATATTGCAGGAATAATAGATTTCATTATAGAATAAATTTTTTTTTAATATAGAATGAAAGAAATGCATACATACCTAACAAACACATCCAGCAAAAGTCAAATTTACAACTGTAACATTGCTGAAAGGGATTTAAAATGTTTTAGAGAGAGAACAACAAACAAATTGCTTCACATCACAATTAATAGCTATTAATATTACGTTTAAAGTAAGTTCATTCAGAAATAATCTAATCCGCCCTTTTTATGGTTAGCATCAAGAACTAAGCTTTTCAGCATTGCATGTCTTGCAAGGGAGAGAAAAATAGTTTAATGATGGCCAATACTGTTGCTTCTTAAATATATCTCCTTATTCTAACCTCACATATTTTAAAATACATAGAACATTCCAACTTTGAATCTTTTGTAATGCTATTCTTTCTTCATGAGAATTTCCAAAGTTTTTAAAACTTAATTTTAATACGAATTACCACCGATAATAAGTTGTAAAACTAGATAAAAAATAATAATCACCATTTGGCATCTAAACAACTTAGTCGAAACTCAATGCATGGAAGCCACTCAAACACAATGGCTAATGACGATTCACTAACTTTTATGGTAATTATGTTGTTGATCAAGAATTAGTGAAGCATTTTCAAAATGGTTAGTAGAAGAGAACGAAAGACGCTTTGTAGAAATGCTCTGGGTTGGGGGAGCTTTGTCAAATATTTGCAAGGCACTACAAAAAAACTGAAGTATGATTGAACATTTATTTTCAAAACTGGTACTGACTATGCTCCATGTTGGAAGGTGAAGCTTTCTTGTGGCCTTCCAGGGGTGGATCCAGCCCCCTAGTATTTTAAATAAATAGAAGAAACTCTTTTATGTTTCCCCCCCTCCTTCATATTGGCAGTATGTTTAAGTGTTAACAAATAAAAAATATTACAATGTTTTTAGTATTAAAAATTTAAATTACCTTTCAGAAACACGAAACATGTCATTTTTCAGACAAAATTTTAAACAATCTCTTAATGAAGTGATTATGATATGAGTCATCTTAAATATTATTTTATATCCCTACTAAAAATATAATACTAAGTAAATAGAAAAACAAAATTTTAAAACTCGTATACTTATACTTTTTTTAATAGGACCTCGAACTAATTTAGATATATATGTATGCATAATCCAATATCAAATAATGCAAAACTTGTTTTATGGCAGTGGCTTAGAACAAGAAGGTCCAATGTCGCAATCAGGGATGTCGCCAAGGGGTGTTTTGGGGATGGTCTCATACTCCCAATAATTTTCCAAGTCGGCATATTACATACTCATTTTAAGAATTTTTAGGTTATTTGGCAATTGTTAAATATAAAGATTTCTTTATCATCATTTACAGTTCTTTTAATATGGATGTCAATATTCAAAAGAAATTGAAATGGAAAGTTGTGGCTCGGGAATCAAAGATAAGTTATTGTTTGATTTGAAGGGATAGAGAAGCATGACAACATTGGTTTAAAAAATATTTGATAACCAAAAAAACATTTTTTTTATGTATAATTGTAAAAGTATTTAATTCAGTTTCAAAACATCTCTGTTTTTTTAGTCAAGGGCCTATCTACTCTCAAAATTTTAAAAATAGACATCCAATTTTAATGACATTTTAAAACATAAATTTCAGTTTTATACAATAAAAATGTATCCTAGTATTCAGCAATAATAACAGCAACTCAATATTTCTATAAAAAGGCAAAGAAAAGCGAAGGAAAAAATAACAAAGTTGCATCTTATGAAATTTAAAGGAAAGGTATGAAATAAGTTCTTTGACTTACCATGTGATTGCAACCTCCATTCTTTTCTATACATATACTACACTTTGGACACTAAAAAATAAATATATATATGTAAACAGACAATACTTTTTAAGACCTAAATAATGCAATTGCATTTCTGCATTCAATTCATACAATTTTAACTTTTATGTGTTTCAATCACTAAACAAAAATTATTGTCATGACAATGAAATGTCGAAAATGACTATGACAGGTTTTTTTTCCTCTTCTAGAAACATATTCATGCTTTAGAATGCTTAGATAAGCTTTTCAGGGGCTAAATTCACCTTAAATAAAATGCCTTTAAAGATAACATTTTACATTAAAAAATATTGCATATTTGAGAATTAAGATTAAATGTAAATATAATATTCTTTACAACACAAAAAACATTTCAAATATTTTATAAAACCTATAGAGTCCCACATAATGTTAATGACAGATTGAATGAATGGACCTTGAAAACTTGTTAGTCTAATAAAACATTTAGTTTAAAACTTGTTCTTATTAAACAAATTCCTATTGTTTACCAATAAATATTATGTATGCTTATTAATCTTCAACATATCTGTATTAATGAGGTTTAATTTGCGGGGATATAAATTGATTATTATACTGATTATAGTACTACATAACATGTTAATCTTCATGTTTGTTATAAAAAAAGTTTATTTGTTAGTTTCTTTTTTACACAAGTAAGCTTTAAAAAAAGATTGATATTACAATAAAATAATCCTAATAAAATATTAAATAACAAAGTTTATTTTTTTAAAAATTTTTGTGAACATTGTACTCTTTCAACTTAGCCTAATTCACACAAGTTTGGTTAAATAACTTTAATGTGCTTTAGGAGTACTACCTGCCATATACTTACATCTTTTGTATTTGCTGAAATGTAATTGGCTGTTTCTGAATCATCTGCACACTTTGTCAGCCACTTTTTGATCGTGTCGCAATCCGTCGGAGCATGGTAGTCTGATCCGCACTTAAAACTAATATTTAAAAAAAAAAAATTATATAAAATACAAAATTTTATGTGTATGCCTGGTTACATGATGGTTTTGCTCTTGCCTAAAGCTTAAAAAATAATATGCAAGACTACCGAGTCTAAATTTTTAAGACTGAACAAAAGTATGGGGTGAGTTTCCAGCCTTTCTAGTAATAAAACGATAGTAATAAGCTGTATTTTTTATGAATATAAAAATCCAATTTCTATCTTAAAATTAAACAGATCCTCAGCCCAAGGATATATATATATATATATATATATATAGTCTTCACTATCCTTGGGCTGAGGTATATATATATATATATATATACCTCAGCTATCCTTCACTATCTTTGGGCTATCCTTGGGCTTCACTATCCTTGGCTGTATATATATATAAGGTGTGCTCGTTCTCGCGCTGTCTGATGGAAGGCGGGGGAAGCAACTATTTGACGTCATAGTGACGCCACCTTTGCCTTCTGTGGGCTTGTCTAATATTCTCTTTTGTGAGGTGCTGCCATCTATTCGTTTTTTTGTGAACTATTAAAAATTGATAAGCTAACTTTGTTTAGTTACTTTTACTGCATTTTATGAGTTTAAATTATATTTTAAGGATTGCATTTAGTATGGAAAAATTGCAAAAGATTTGCATAATAAATTAAGCATATTAAAATAGTATTAGCTGCCATGAGAGCATGTCCATGAATTTTGAAAGAGTACAATGGGGGTTAGAACCATCATGTCAATGCATTTGTATTGGACATATTAAATGAGTTACAATTTCAATCATGTAAAATACAGGAACATAACAAAACAAGGACGGATTAGTAGTGAAGCTACCTGATCACAATTATTTACAGGTATTTACATTATTTTGCTAATTAAAAATTAAATCACCAGTTGTTACCCAACCAGGGATCGAACCTAAGTAGCAAAGCTTGAAACACACAGCCAATGAGAATTATCAAAAACCAATAGTAAGGCGGAGCAAAAATGACGTCAAATAGTTGCTTTCCTTGCCGACTTTCAAAAAGCGAAAAACGAGCACACCTTCTATATAGAGTCTTCACTATCTTTGTCCTCAGTCGATTTTCAGATAAAAATGCGATGATAGGGTTTTTTCCTGTATCCTTCATATATATATAGAAAATTTTATTCAATAATAAAAAGGAAAAAGTTATGGCGGAACTAAACTTTTGATGTAATTTTGCTCTAAAATATTTATTATCTTTTAAGGAAGAAAAATGTATTTTAAAAAAGAATTTTAGTCCTGCATTGGTCAAATTGACAAAAAAGTTTCAGAGACAAACACTCAGATTTAAAAGAAAGGCTGCAACGTTTGAAATTAAGGTCAAGTTAAACATTTCTAAATCTTTTTGCCTAGATACATATCGTCAGGTCAATTCTACAAACTCTATAGGAAAATTAAGGCATTATATATATGTTACCTACTCATCCGACGATATATCTATGTATCTGGTTATCTCTGTATGCAATCCATCTCTCTCCAGTAATGGTAGTTAGATAAATAGACGGATAGATACAGATATACCATGGGGTGAATGCTACAACTGGGTAACTTATACGTAATGCCTTAAGAGTTATCTAGTTGTAGTACTGACTCGATATAGCAACTAGTTATTTATACAAAGGAGAGAGTGAGTCTCACCAGAAGGCGGTCTTGCAGTACTTGCAGGTGACTCTTTTTGACTGGTGCTCTTTGGCAAAGACTATGAGGTTGCAGTTGGTGCCCGGACAGAAGCGTAGCTGGGGGTGACTCTGGAAAGAGAATGCAGTTATGAAATGAATGTTCCAAAAAGTAGAACAAAAGTCACTGAATAAAAATACAGCTACTTGATTTAGTTAAAAGTGTATGGATACTACACAATGTTTTCATTTTATCCACCTATTACAAAAATTAAGTCTAAAAAAGTATGCTAAATTATTCCTAAATAGAAACAATAAAACAAGTAAGAAAATATCTTAATTTAATCCTTAGTGTTTACTTAGAGAGACAAAAAAAAAAAACCTGTTATTTACCATTTAAAGTAAATATTTTTATTAAGAAAGCATGGAAGGATTGTAATAACTAGGGATGAAACAGATATCCTGCCTATCTGGCTGATTTTTAACTATCCGGTAATTATCTATACCCAGAAGCAAAGTGCAGCATATACGAATGAATAAAACAATGCAGATTTTGTTTGTGGCAATCAATTCTCTTTTCTTCTTTCTTAAAGTATTTTTTTCCAAATACTACCAATGCAGTCTGCAGATTCTCTCTTGAATATTCTTCTGGCTATTTATGCGGGTAAGGAGTGAAATGATATCCTTCTCGTTAAAACTTGACCAGTGGCGTTTTAAAGACGGTATGTCACAGAGAATAGATAGTATTGTATAGCCAGAAATGCTAGATAACAATGAACATCCACGTTCAACAGACATGCGATGCTGGCTGAAGCTTGCAGACTGAAAAAAAACAAGGAAATGTCTGATGAATATGAACAGTTTATTAAAAAACTGTTAAGAGAAGATTTTTTTTGTGTAAAAAAAAAAACTTTTCGGATTTCCGGCAAAATCCAGTTTGTAATGTGCACAGAATATCCGATATTTAGCAAAACTACGATCTGGTTCATCCCTTGTAATAACTTTACCTATTTGGGCACAAAATTAAAATTAATGATAAGGTCCACTTTATTTTAGATGCAACACATAAAATGTCAATTTACACTATGAAAGAAGATGTGGTTTCCTTCACCTCACAAACCAATTATTTTTCTGTTGTATCTATAAAAGAATCTCTGGTCTTAGTGACTTGATTAGGAATATTGCAATAATTAATCAAATGTAATATTTTCTAGAAATAATATCAATGCATGGGGTATGACTACTTATTGTCTTATAAATTTAAATATTGTATTTGAAATCCTACCAAGGCCTAAAAACACTTTTATTTGTGAAATTTTACTAATCTAGCAAAATTAAAAGTAAAACAAATAGTTAATAAACTTAGTATATTAAATGTATTATTGAAAATATAAATAAGATAATTATAAAATTAAAGGAAAATATAATTGCTGTTTGATTATTACCTTTCCTTGCACTTTAACTGCAGCAATTTATAGTACATAATCAAACTGAATGACATGCAGTTAAAATTAATTCAGTTTAAAAATACATATTTTCCAATGGACTGCCTTTTAAGCTACCATTAGCAGAATTAAATGTTTAATATTGAAATTATCTATCTATCTAAATATAATAAAATCAAGTTTAGAAGTATGTTAATTCAACACATTTTCGGTTTATGTCCATTTGCAGAATCAAATTTAGCGAGAAGAAAGGTTCCGACAATGACAATTCAAAAAATAATAAACTAAGGAAGCATGGACTTGAAAATATTGTAACACCTTTAATCATATATGCAATTATAGGTTGCTTTTATAAGTAGATTGTTGTGTCGGTTCGATTTCAATAAAGTTTTTGATGAAATGAGTAAGCTTTTTTCATATAAGTTTATTTCCTGATTACCGGGAAAAGGTCAGAAATGTGGACAAAAAAGCTGAGGATTCAGAAACACTTCTTACATTACTGGTTAAGTCAGAAAGTTTGATATCACAAGAGTAACTAAGAGGTTGCCATAATCAGAGAAAGTTTCGGTTATTGTTCTCACGGATTTTCATGACTATGTAAAGGATATGAAAACTGGTGTTTGGAAGGCATAACTTAGAAAAAGAATGCACATCTGTATGGAATTGATGCACAGTTTGAATGGTAATTTATACAATCATTACTGGCAAAGAGAAGTGATGTAGGAATGGATCAGGAAATAAGAGTAAAAAAACTTGGGGTTCATTACATATAAGTACAAAATTAGACGATATAGCCCACTTTATGTACTGTATATACTCGGGTATAAGGCGAGAAATTTAAGTCACAATTTTCATCAAAAAGTAGGGGGGTCAATTTAATTTTGGGTCAGTAAAATTTAAAGTATTATTTGCCTAAAATGGTAGACGGAGAGAAATCGGAATCAACCGGATTCTTGTTGAACTGCCCCGATCCGAGAATGTGCGTCATATGTGCCAACTGAAGACCGTTCTGTGCATCACAGTGTAAAAATTGCCGTATTCGCATAAATAGTAATTTAACTATCTAAATAAAAAGTTTACGATATTTAATTGTTTTTTAGAATCTATGAAAAAGCTAGTATACGTTACTTTAATAAAGATTTTGGATGGAAGACTACGTAGTTGACATAATGCATAGAGAATGACACCACTTTAAAGCCAATATTTTTCTTACTCGATTGCAATAATTAAACAAAACAAAAATTCTCCGATAGAGATTTTATTCCCTGATAATATTATGTAAAGCTATTAATGGTTGTCTTATTAGCATTTCAAATGGAATCGACTTTGAAGCTGTAAAATCGGGATTTTGCTAATTCGCGAATTCAAGCTACCTTCAAGTCATTTACTTTGTAATTTGAAACTAAATATTTTAATAATAAGTATACATTCATCCATAATATTCTTTTAATAATATACATGTATTTCCATCTAAGATGGATAAAATAAATGCTCATCCATATTTAATAGCAACAGACAACAATGTCGACAGAAATATCTGACGTTTTCTCAGTTTATAAATTTTTACAAAACAATGTTAATAATTGAATGACATATTTTGAGAAATGACAGATTTTGGTAATTAAGATAAGTTAAAAGATTTTATCATGATAATGAAAGAGATTTAATTTGAGAAGTCTGATGGAGGTTTGAAAGAATACATGAACATTGCAAGTGCTGCATACTTTAAGGTACAATGAATCATCGTAAACTTCGAAAAAGGCTATTTCTCCAGCTGCTTTTTCTTAATTTTATTTTTATCAGCTTAAATATTTATTTTAAGAATTAAAATTTCAATTTTCTCTCTTGATGATTTGCCGATTTTAATCGGGATTTTTTATGAACAAATCTATAACTCGGCCTATACGGGAGCTTTAAATTTTGGGCAAAAAATCCTCCTAAAATTAAAGGGTTGGTTTATACAAGAGCATATATAGTAAAGGCTCACTATTTCAAATTTTAAGAAAATAAACAATAATTTATTTATGCTCTACAAAATTTATAAAAATGAAATATGTTTATTCTGAAGTGTTAAGATAAAAGACACAACAAAATGTATTTTACTATTTTCGACAAATTAAAATACTCTATCACATTGGACACATTATTGTAGAATCTATTAATTGATCAAATATTTATAATTTTGCAGAAGTATTTTTTAAGACATTCGACAAGTGTTTCACTATTGAAAATTAAGCTGAGGAATGAGGAAGATTATATGAATGAAATGATATAAATATTGCTATCCACCATTCGTTTTAATTAATAAAGAAACATGTTCAGTGCATTTCTAAGGGGAGGCACGTATAGAAAGTCAGTCACCTTGACATAATCGGAGAATGAGAACTGCTGATACTTTTCTCTCAGGACAGACTTGTTGAGGATATTGAGTACAAAGTCTTCTGGCACTAGGAGGCTGCACCCTTGGCCCATGCACTCCATGGCTGAAACAAATTATGTGCAAGAGACATCAAAACAAAATGATTCTACAATTCATACCTATATAATTTTATATAATGTGCAGCTCTAGTTCAATGTTAATTAACCCAAATCCATCTTAACCAATAATAAGTGGATAAGCAGCAAAAATAAAAATATATTTAGCATTTCTATAAAGGATTGAGAAGGGAAAAAACCCACAAAAGTTACTTAAAAAAATTATTTGGGTTACAGTATAGCTTCAATCGCTCCCATAGAAGGAACTGGTAATGAGCAGAGTTCACTATAGGCAGTCTCTTGAAAAATTCCGCCCCCTTGCCCTTTTAAAATTCAAACACAAGCGTCCTTGCTTTTCTAGCTGTATTGATTTAAATGTTTTTCTTGTGTGTAAATTGAAATTAAGTGAATTATGACAGTAAAAAATAAACTTCTTTTTTACTACACATGTTGCACAACCACGATTATTTCGAACCCGGGGTATTCCACAAATCCTATTGGTTACCTGGGCCCGCACATGAAATACTATGTTTTTGTGTTATAACAGATTAGGCATTTTAATACAAAATTTTGGATTTAAGTAGCCTTTTCATCAGTTTTGTAAACGGGGTCTGCTTAGGTCTCCTTATCAATTTGGTTTTGGGCGAAAACATTAATTTTTAAATGTCAAATTTCTTATTTTAACAAGTATCTTCATAAAGAGACATCAGTTTTGTACGGGTATTTCCTGCCCCGAACCGTTGGCAATAGCCCAATATTCAGCCCTAGCACGATGTCACCCAATAAATCAGGACTTTTTTGTTTGGTTGGTGAATTAACATCACAGTAGAGCCACACAGTGGGCTACTGGCTGTGGTTCTGGATCTAACCCAGAAAAAAGTGATTTGTGCACGTTAAACCTGATCGTAGTTCAATGTGTTGATGCCTATTGAGATTTGTCAGCTCAGATGTTCACCTCGTTATCTGACCATGGTTCAAAAATACGAGGCAGTAGCTTCTGGTTCTCTTAGAGATAGGCCAATAGCCACATCGTAATGATATTTAACAAGTTAATGAGAACTTTTATTAATTGTTTTATTGGCGAATTAATGTTGCAGTAGATCTGCGCAGTGGGTTATTGACGGCATTTCGAGATCCACCTCCTCCCCCTTAAAAAAAAAAGACACAGGAACACTGTCCCATAATTTTAAACCATGATTATATAAAGAAGGCAACGCTTGAGCTGGTACCCTATGCAACAGCAATACGTGTGCGGACGTTTGGGCCACAATGTATGTTCCTGCTACACGGAGAATTTTTTTTTTCATGCTATGTATCTCACATAGCAAGAAATAGCTACACTCATTCCAAGAATCGAGCACCCATTGATCCGGACACAGGTCCGATGTGTTAACCGCTGCTCACGCCACTGCAACCTTTTTTTAGAAATGCCTTTTCGAAAACAAAAAGTGCCTGTTCAAAAATGGGATGCTCTTTTCCTGCCAACAATGCCCTGCTCCTTTTTTGGCACTTTTCATTATCCATTATTTTTACACCCTTTGGCACTTTTTATTTCTAGAGTGGACACTGTACAATATATACATGTTTGAAAGAGTACACAATATAAGTTAAAGAGAATTTACAAATTACATATTCTTTTTACATATTGCAATGTTTACAGTGAAGGAATTACACATCCTTCAATATAAACATTGTGTTCCAGTGTTACTAACATATCTGTGAGAAAAGCCAACTTTAAATAAATTTTGTTATCTATTTAATTTTGATATTGATATGAAAATATTAATAATGGTACAACTCTATTATAGTCCACCAAAAAGTACTCTTAGGGTTCTATATGACAACAAAACCCTGTCTGTTTACATCTAAATCCACATTCTATATTCATGGGAACCATGTTAGTGAATGTACTCACATGTGGTTATTCCTTGGTTGATTTGTATCTCGAAGTGGATGGACCAGCACTCTTTGCAGAAGTAGTGTCCGCATGCAAGCGCACGGAAGTGCTCCCCTGTGTAGTACAGCAGGCATACAGAGCATGACACAGACTTGGAGCAACGCACACTCTGAAACAGAAATTGTATCCTTAGAGATGCAGCTGTACAGCATACATGGATGCTTTAAATTTGATAAGAAACATTATAATGCCGGTTTAGTACATGTATTTTCAGGGCTCGCAGCACTTTTCACATATGGCTCTAGAGAAAAAGGGACCAAACATCTTAAAAAAAGGGACAAAACGGGACCTATAAAATTTAAAAGCTCATTACATTTTAAGGCATCAATGTGATAATAATAAAATTATAGGAAAAATGCAATTGAGCAAAGAGAGTTTAAATAAAAAAAAATACATTTTCTATGTAAGACGCACACTGGCAACTATAGGGCATCCAACTGAACTATTTAGTTGAATACAACTGAAAAATTCAAATTGTATCTGCTCATTTAGCAATTATCGGATATGTACCTATATGTATGTATATGTACCTATAATCAGAGATTTAATTACATCAGTCACAAGTCTGTGACTTTTCCCTTATCAAACTCAAGAGTTTAATAACTATTGGTTAAATAGTGTACAGGTTATGCATTAAACATCCCTATTCCTAAATCATAGTAATATAAACACCAACTGACTGCAAAAATGTATCATTTCATTTCAAGTTTTATAACATCAATTCCATTCAAAATTCTTCAAAGGCTGAATATATTGAGATGGTCTTGCATCGAGTATAACTCTTTACAAGTCATTTTAAATAAATGTGTACATATTTTTTTTTCATGATCGAAAGTATTATAAGGTGTTTGTTACTTTTGGCAGAAATAGACATATATCATATAAATCTGTGCATTACCATCAGGGTGTCCACAGGGAAAGCATTTTGAATTTCGCTGATATTTCCTTGCAAGGCGTACTTTTTTTACGGCAATATTTAAAAAAATTATTATTATTCCTTATTAGGCAAGATATACTTTGACATAGCTTATTATTTCCCAAAAATATATTTATTTGCAATATATAAATTTACTAACAATTTTGCTTGATTTTCTAACTCCCAAAAAAGTGCATTCAAAGTTTAACATCCAAAAATCAATAATCAATGCATAAAAATTTAATCAATGCATAAAAATTTAATGTACCCCAAATTCAAAATTCCATAGCATTTATCAAATATCAATAATTCAAAATGCTAAAAAATCATAAAAGTCCAAGTAAGTGCAATATATCTGTTAGATTATTAGTGATTGTACTTTGAAATCAAAGACTAAAGTAACCTCAATATTAAAAAAGAAATCCAATATACTCAAAAAGTAGAAACCAAATGCATCCCTAACCTTAATAATAAAAGTAATTTATTAAATCTAATCCAGTATCTTAAGATATACAGCTTAGTACACAAAATATATTTCCTAAGATCTAAAATGTACCCAAAAAATAATAGAGGCAACAACAGTTTCATCAAGTTTAACAGAAAAAAAAATCATTTTAAGGATGTTCAAAAGAAATTTGAATTTCACTAGGAACTTAGCAAGTTTTAAACATTTAAAAGATCTATTTTTAAAATAAATTGAGTTGGTGGGCAAGTACCTAGTTAATTGGTTTGTCAAATTTTAGAAACATCAGCATTTTGGTGCGGTTTCTACGACGTTGAAAGAGAAAAATTTCACTTTTACACACTTTTAAAAGTCCCATACGCAATTTCCCTCTTTTTGATTACATTTAAAAAGTATTTGAATATTTGCAACCAATCAACAATGTTTCACAGCCAGAAATCAAGTTAAAAAAAAAAATTGACCAATTCCCTGATTTTTTCAAAAAAATCCCAAATTCCCTGACATTTCCCTGTTTTTTCCAGAATGGTCAAATTCCCTGATATTTCCCTGATTTCCCGGTTTTCCCTGTTAGTGGACACCCTGACCATATAACGGGGCAGCAAATGCATTTTGTTGTACAGCAATAAAACTATGTTTAAGAACACACACATTGAATCGCTTCGACTCCTTTCACCTGTTCTTCCAGTACCCCAAGCAAAAATATTATAATTTGAGTTTTCTTTTGAATTATAGCATTCTACTATTTCAAGCATTATTCCAACAAATTTTTTTAAGAAAATCGAAGCATTAATAGAAAGTTAGTAAATTTGTGCGAAAATACTTTTAATATTTTCTTAAAAATCTCATGTTTTTTTTGTAACTTTTTAAATTATGGTCCGAATTGAAATTTAGCAGGTCTGCCACTTACTTCAGAAGATGTCTATTTTACAAACAAAATGTAAATCGAACAGTATTTTTCTAATAACAATATGAGATATTGGGAATATATATAATTGCACACGCTATTTATCAGTCTTCCCGTGAGCAAGCTCTTCATTTATATTGTTTTTGATATAATGCATAAACGAGATCCGGCGGTCCTGGAAGGACAGAAATTGTTTACACATAGAGCTACATTCTACACCAATGTGATTAATTACATTTGTAAATACAAAAACAGCAAGCCTGCTCTTGGTTTAAAGATATTTCGAGAGTTGCAACTCCCCTATTTGCAGACTCAACACAAATACGAACATGAAAAGGGATTTTTGCAATGCTTTTTTCATAAAAAAGAAACAGCCGGATATCCGGTAAAATCCAGTTTGGATATCCGATATCCGGTTTCTAATGTGCGCCGGATATCCGATATCCGGCAAAACCACTATCTGGTTCATCCCTACTTCTTAAGTAACAAAGATATCAAAAATGCAATGATGAAATATACTTTTCCCCACGTAAGAGTTGAAGGGGCGTTCACAGCAGTCACCTGTGCGTCCGTGAGGGGAGGTAGGGCGGGCTTTATCCTGGAGTCGACGAGCAACCTTGACGAGTCCTTCGTGTAGAGGACGGCGATCTCACTGGTACTCCACTCGTGGGTGTGGAGCAGGAGTTTGGCCAGAGAGGGCTTCACCTGCGCAAGGAGGAATTTTAAAATGTTCTTTTCTAACAAATAAGACTATACAAATTATATAGGGTACTTTGGGATTATCCCGTCGACCTGCCAACGCTCGCCAAATCCTTCGGCGCTAGTTTTTCCATGAAAAAAATTTCCAAAATAAACATTGTAAACACAATAAATTTATCAAATCATAATAATAACCATTTATATTATTATATAAATCATTTCGGCGGCCAAAAATCCTTGATAGCTTTTAAAGCGCAAACGAATCCAAGTATTTTCGGTTACTTCAGTGGTGTTTCTTGTTCCGCCATTTTGCCGAAGCACATTTTCTTAGAAGAAATAATTCCATACTCTTGAAAATATGCCACTGCAATCTCTTCGGTGCTAGGCATATCCCAAATTCGCATAATTTTGCAGCGGAGTGAAAAAAAAACCCATTACATTTCAACAAGCTAAAAAAACTAACTCGCGTAGTCAAGGTCGTATGATGTCGACTAGATACGTCACCGTTATTGGCGCAGAAGCTACCTTTTGGCGATAATATTGGGTTTGGCGAAAATGGTCGACGGGGTAATCCCAAAGTACCCTATATAATTTTTAATCTATATCTATCTATAAATATTATAATAACTAGGAGGCTCCGCCCCCTGCTCCGCTAACGCTCCGCCAACCCCCGGAGGATTGCTACGCAATCCTCCAAGGTTTGCTTCGCAAACCAATTCTTGCTTCGCTCGCTATAAGGTAGGACACAATAACTATGCGTCCTAGCAACAATATTTTTTTTATTATATTACTGTAAACTTTAAAAGTTGAAACTGAAAATTTAAATTATAATTCTTCTTGGCGTAAATACATTTTTTCTTCATATAAATCAATATAATTTTTTTTTTTTTTGTTAAAGTACAAACGGGAAAAGAATGGTACCACTGACATGCCTATCCTTATTATTATTTTCCTCATTTTTGCCATGCATTTTAGCTCAATTTCTTACATTATTTGTAGTTTGTTTTGGATGTAATTGATGTTAATCCTACCATAACCTTGCCTACCAAAAATGTTTTGTTTAATGAGGTCAGGCAGATGGAGTTTATAGGAATCGTTCATGGTATAGTTTCCAAAACAGCCAACAGATGGCGGCACCTCTATTTAAAGTTTGGATCACTGATCTCAGTTCAGTGGTTTAGATATATTTTACAAAACTTCTCTTTTGTTAATATAATACGGCATTCTTCCAAATTTAAACGACATTATCAAAATAATTATTTATTAATGAATTAAAGTTGTTAATCGTAAAAATAGCTTACATAATAACAAAATACAAATACGAAAGCAACAGATATTTGTAACTGTTGCCATTCCACATAGAGAAAAACAGCGTTTTTCAATCACCGCGTAAGAGAAATATATATATAGATTTTGACGACAGTGTTCACTCTAGAAATGAAAAGAGGCAGGAAACTATTTTAAGAAAAAGGGCCAGTTAATGACCAGAATGCCGATATTTAAGCAAAATTGATTTTTGCCAAAATCCACAATCTGGTTGGCTAATGATAATTAAATACCTAACAAACACAATCGCAAATGAAAAAAATATGTAAATCTTGAGAAATCGCAATGAATTTGCAAAAAATGTAAAATATGTTATGGAAGTTGGAAAAAATAATGAAAATACTTTCAAAACGAGAAAATTTATTTTAAATATGCAGAAAATCTTAAATTTTAGTGTGGCCTGCTCTTCAAAAAATGCCTAGAGTGTGCACTATCGATGAACTAAAGAGCTTATGCTGGTCCAGTCTAACTATCTTCCCAAGTAACCCTCATACAGATTCAGTGGTTTCACAACCATCTGAGCGGAAGAAGTTGATTGGATGAATTAGTGTCGCACTAGAGATGCACAGTGGGCTATTGGCAATAGTTCAGGGTCTATCTCAAAGTAAAGACCAGCTGAGCAGACAAAGAAATACTGAAATTGTAAACTTGTTATTTTTTGCAAAGTTTTAAATGTTACTTTTTATATAAGTGTTTAAAAAAAATCTTGATTATCATTTATAAATATTTCTTTTTAAGAAGTTAAAAATTGCATGCAATGCTAGGAAAACTAGAAATGTATTGTTGAAAATCACTGGATGAGATGCTTGGTTGCTTACCTGTTCCAATAACTCCAACAGCCATAACATTCTGTGAGTATTTGTAAATTAAGGTTTGGGAAAAAAAAAAAACGTGGATGGATTCTCGACAAAATAATCCTACACAGTGTTCATTCTAGAAATGAAAAGTACAGGACACTAGTTTGGGAAACGGGACACGCCTTATTCATGGGGTCCACAAGTCCAGATAATTTTTTTAATTTATGATGTTCAGATATTGCAAAACAAAGCCAACACAGATGAGATAACTTGCCTTAAATATGCTAAAATCAGAGAAATACCTGACAAATGTAATAAAGATTAATTCAAGCAACAACAAAAATATTTTGCTAAATTTATAACAAGATATTTACAGGGGCTGTAGCCATATATAGTAGTAAAACTAGGAATACTAAACTAAAAAAATATGATTTTTTTTTTAATATTGCAAAACGGAACAACATTGGTATCCAGTCTATGCAACCAAAAGTTGTTTTAGTAAATACATAATAATACTTAGAAAGGCATCCAATGTCCAGAACTTTACCATGCACAGCCATATTTTGGGGGAAAATAGTATTAAAAATAGGAATACTAAACCCAAAAAATAGGAAAAATACCCAAAAAAAAATATTATTGCAAAACAAAACAACATTGACAATCAGTCTATAAGTCTGCCATTCAAGCAGTATTATCTTTCATATGTTGATTTTTTTTCTGAATAAAATGGCTAAAATAAAGATGGTAAAAAAAAACAAGCAGTCATTAAAAAAAAATAAGGAGTTTGCGGTCTCTGTATTTAATATGAAATGCAAGTAAATTGTTGCAAAAAGCACAAGTAATTTTTTTTATTGATTATCACAGATTCCTTCCTCTCATAGCAGGTAATTACAGTGTTCATTCTAGATGATTTTTTTTTAAGGTTTGGGAGTTTATGTTTTTTTTTTAGTTTTGTATTCCTATTTTTAGTACTATTTTTTCTCAAAGTATGGCTACAGTCTCTGTAAATATCTTGTTATAAATTTAGCAAAATATTGTTTTGTTGCTTGATACTCCAGCCCTTTCACATAGAAAATTTAACCTTCCTGTCCTTTTATGAACAAATTGCTGATCTACTCACCCTCCCTAAAATCCCAAAATTCACCCAACTCATTTTACAATATATCAGTTCTCAACATTTTCTCTTCAGTAACAAAAAAAAATATAGTTAAAATGAAAATGAATCTACATTATTTGAAAACAGGATTTTCTGCAGCGATTTTCAACTTTGGGAAAAGCTTGTCTTTTTATATTTACTACATATTTTTTTAAACTTTAATAGAATTTTCTAGCATTGGCCATTCATTATCAATGGATAATCAATTATGTAATTTTTTTTAAAAAATCGGCACTTTGATGACGTGATACTCGGGCTTTGATATCAAATAATTGTGTCCTCATCAAAGTGTCCTTAGGAAAGCAAAGAGCCCTTTTGCTCAAACTAGCACCCATCCACTTTTTATTTCTAGAGTGAACAATACGATTAAAGCAGACTCACAGGCAGGCTGGCACAGAGCCCCTCCACGCACTCGTTGAAAAGTCGCTCCACGTCCTCAGTGGTGAGGCAAGTGAACTCAAAGTGCTCGGGGTCGGTCTTAGAGGGATCCTGTGCCTCCATCTCTGTATCCTCACTGTTGTTGTAGTAGTCCTCGTAGCCACCCTCATCGCTCTCATCCTCAAGCTCCACGTCAGAGTTGCCCTCTGTAGACATCTGGAAAGATTTTTTAGGTAAGTTAACCCATATTAACAACAACAAGAGTAGGTAACAACAAGTATTCGGTTCTAGGGATGGGCTTTTTCGAAGGGGGGATTCCATCATGGGCAATATGGAACGAATGACAAGTGACAAGAAATATTTCCTTTTGACAGGAATACACCCCTTCTTAAAGCATGTAGGTTGGGACACTGCATAGGATGTTTATTTGGAAAATACCTTGCTCCAGAGCAGACAATTTCTGTATTAAAGCATTATGATTTTAACTGCTTACCCATTTCAAATGTCAAGAAAAGAGACAATAAACTGTTCAAACAAGACAAACATTAATTTAATATTCTTTTATGTCCACAACTGTATACCTCACATGCTATACAAATTGCTACCCTCTAGCATCGTGTATACTCGTGTATAAGCCGAGAAATTTAAGTCAGAATTGTCATCAAATGTAGGAGGAGTCGGGGCTCGTATGCGGGTGAGTAAAATTTATAACATAATTTGCCTTAAATGGGAAAAAGGGAGAAGTTAGAATCAAGTGACTTCTAGTTGAACCGAGCACCGACTACGTTTTCCTAATCCTAGACCGAGAATGCTCCACATGTGATGACTGAAGACCATTCTGCATAATGGAAAATTGGAACACTCGCGTAAATAATCAATTTAACTAAATAAAATGTATATTTTTTGAAAAATATTTAATTGGTTTGTAGTATCTATGAAGTCTATCTATTAATATCTAATTAGTCAACATTACTTTAATAGGATTTTGGATGGAAGACTAGGAAGTCGACTTTGTGCGTAGGAAAAGGCAATATTTTTCTTAATCGTTTACAAAAACACAATTTATTTCACCAATACATATCTTATTCCTTGATAATATTATGTAAGGATATTAATGGTTGCCTCATTAGAATTTCGGATGGAATCGACTTTGAAGTGGTAAAATCGGAACATTGCTGTATCCATTTTTTTTTTACAAATTGAATATTTTTTCTAATGGTCTGGTTAATTAACAATTTTGGATTCCTTTCGTATAAAAGGCTCCTATGTGTAAACATTTCCTATCCAATAAATAATTTATCCAAATACATGAATTAGAACGGAAATTATGCACGAACATACGTAAAAAATACCTAAAGGTCGAATTGATAACCGGTCCGCTCTTGGTATTGAAGTCAGTTAAAAAGTCAGAATGAAATCTTTAGTAAATTAAACAAAAACATATTTTGTTGGAAAAGTTGGTTATTTTCCTCCAAAAATTACTTTTCTTACTAAAAAGTAAAACTACTTGGACCATTGACATTGTCTATAGAGTTATTTAATTTTCCAAAGATGACAAAAAATAGGAATGGGATGAATATCCGGTTGATATTCGGACCATATGTAGAATATTTCTGATATTCAGTTTATTGTATGCCGAATAGCTGTCATAGAAACAGGGCATACAAACTTGATCGGCATTAAAAAAATTTATAACCAAATTAAAATAAGTTTCTGCGAAATGTACTACTTTTTATTCACTTTCAGAAATATACAACTTTTTTAATCAATTAAAATTTAAAATATCTTTAAAAAACTACAACACTTATTATACCTATGGGTCAAAAAAACATGTTTCTTCGATATCGTTTTTCTAATAGCGCAGAAAGGCTGACTGTGGGATCAATAAAAACTCTGTAAAATATTTTTTTTGATTGGATATCATCTTCTGCCTCCCCCCCATCGCTCTTGAAATTTCAAAATTTGTCTTTTTTCACTTATTATAGTAAAAAGAATATTTTCCGAAAGAGTTATTTTAATAGCACGGAAAGGGTGTCTAATACGATCAATAAACACAATGTAATATATATTTTCGATCGGATAATATCTTCGGCCTCCACAATGTGCTTGAATTATCGCTATTTTTGTTAAAAAGTGCATTTTTTCATGTAATAGAAATATGTTTCAAATACTATTTAATACATGCAATTACACAAATACACTTACAAATGACTAGATTACAGACATTTAAATTCATCCTTATGGTCAAATTCATTGGTTGATCCAGGGAGGGAGGATAAAGGAGACCATGCAGCCCCCCCCCCCCCCCCCACCCCCCCAGTTTGATAGGTGGAAGTACTACCAGCGGGTCGTTTAAAAAATGCTTAGAAACATATTATTCTGAATCGCATTTTAAAAAAAAAAGGGAAATTCCTTTTTTCTTTAAATTACTCGCATGCTAAAATTTTTTGTGTGCAAGACCCATGAAAAGTGATCTTTACTACTGAAATAATGTGTATGGATAATTTTATGTGTTGTTTACCTATATAAAGAATTTTAAAGGAAGTTGCTATTTGGCCTTATAATATTCGACCAAATAATTATTTAATACACCTCTACCAAAAAGGAGGAATTAGAGAATTTGCGAAAAAAAATTTTTTTAGCCGACTTAAACCGTACAAACCTACCTCCAAAGGAGACCGGTTATCAATTCCGCTTATGTATTTTTCTAGATAGTAGTTTAGATTTTATAAAGTAAAAATTAAAATTATTCAAATAATCAAAATTATGTATGATGATTACTTTGTTGAAGTGTTGGCTGTTAATTTGTGACCACAATTTGGCAAAAGTAAATTTTGTGAGAAATTGGGCATTCCTAAATTTTGCTCAGAATAGGTGTTTCTTTCAGAGAGTTCCATGAAATTCGGAGTACTGAAAAGGTTAGCATTGGCAACTCTCAATTTTTAGACAAGATCATGGTTGAGAATATCTCAACAACTTAATATTACCACTATTTCAAATAATTATAATGCACTAAATGTTACAAAACAGAGTTAGGTACCAGTGGTGGCCCGTGGTCGAAAATGTTAGTGCAGCCGAAATCATGTGAATCCCTCCCCTTATTTTCCACAACCAATACATGAACAGAAATTCTTTTTTATTTACTACTCAAATCAAAGTTTCCTTTCAATTTTTACAAAATGATAACATGCAAAAAAAATAGAAAACACTTACTTATTTTTTCAAAATTAAAGTAATCCTCCTTTCTTTTAAACATGTGAATCGGTCAATTTTAATATTAACTTAAATAACAAAACAACAGCAGGAGCATGTCCTGAAACAACATCCCACAATAAATTTATCACGAAAACCATTTCCGTTTGGAGACCCATCCCATCCCAGCGTTTCACGGACGAGCCAATCAGCATATCGAATCTCAAGTGCAGCTAAAACAAGAAAATTCATTTTGGCTGTACCTTCTTACAAATACAGTGCATTAGCATGGGGAGGAATCTCCATACTACGTAGAGGTTGCCATGGCAACGATGCAGCCGATTTCGAAACTCTCTTTTTGGCTGTAGTTTTGATTGAATAGAGTTTTCCCCTCCTGAATTGTACTTTACGGTAACAGGCTTGCTATTTATCGGAGATTTTGTTTACTACTGTAGAAATTTCATTTTCAATTCTAATCTTCATTTAAGAAAATTAGTAAAATATCTGATTTTAGTTTTAAAATACTGAATTTAGGTGCAGCCCGGCTGTACTTGCTGTAGTGGACGAGCCGCCACTGTTAGGTACTCTAATTTATTGGACATAAAGATATATAAAACTGAAACAGAGAAATGCACTCCACCATAGGAAGTTAAACAAGTTTACAAAAAATAAATTGTTAAAATTGAATACACATATCTTTACACAGAATACCAATTTTAAAAGTTGCACATTTAGAAACTCTGCTCTAATACTTCAAAATGTGCAACAATTTAAAAGAATTTTAGGGAGAAAACCAAATTGAGTATGAAGACTGTTATACAGAAAAATAAAATTCACATACCTTTTAAATGTCAATTATCAACAAATAAAGTCCCAGATTTACAGCTCACTTTGAAAAACCTTTTTAAGAGAGAAATTATTTTAAAAATTAACATAAAATAACACAAAAAAATCCAAATTAAAATAATAGTTACAGGAAATCTCTTAATTGAAAAGTTAAATGACTCATAACTATTCATTAGTAGCGAAAAAGTAATTCAATATTTTATACTAACTTTATCATCAACATTGAATTAACTTAAAGATTTATAAATCTAAAGTTTAGGTGATTATTCAGATAAAAATATTAGAACTTTAACGTTAACTCAAACGGTCAAACTAAATTTTATAAAACTAATTATTCAAAAATACTATAAATTAAAATGAACTATTATTAAGTAACACATTGATCGCAGATTTAGAAAACCAATATAGAAAACTTGTGTGTTAGTTGTGGGAATGAAACAAGTTGCCATAAAAGTTTTTACTATAGAAGAAAAATTAGTTCCTAAAAAGAAGTAAAAAATAATAATATAAAAAAAGTACTATATGATTAATATAAACGTTTGTTATAAAATCAACTAAAATCTTCATTTTTTATATTTTTAATTTGTTCATTGCGATTTTTGAACAGAAGAATATTTTCGAGTGGTCACAAAATAAATAAATATCAGAGATGACAAATCAGAGAATATAACCGTACTTTATTTCAAAAAATGTTCCGTGTTTGTAAACGGGATATTTTATTTCTTTTATTGGTGATTGGCTGGTTTGCAAAGGATTATGGCCAGATTTAAAACCATATTCTAGACTAGTAGCACATGTCACGGTGGTTTTCATTTGAAGTTTTTGGATGAGGGTGCCGAATTTTCCCACGTAATAAACTATTTATTTGCATCATTATTTATTGTTAAACAGATATATCCCAAATTCAAAGATAGAAACTAGTGAGTTCTCTTCTATTATTTATTTCCAAGGAAATCGCTTTCTTGGTCATCTAATTATAAAAGAACATTTTATTAAATATCTTCGTGAATATTCTTTTGCTTCTACTTTTAAACAAATCGTTTTCTTAAACTATATTTATTAAGTATCTCACATTTATATAAAAAAAAAACCATCAGATCTCTTATATTAAAGTTTTATTAATCTGTGTTCTGGATTTGACTTGTAAATACCTATTTTTTCCCCTTATATAACCTTTAATTTTTCTTTGCGATATTTTAGTTAGAACTTCGTTGTTAGATTTTATGTAGATTTGAAAGGTTTGAAGTAAAATTTATGGTTAATCTAAAGTATTAAAGAGCACTCCATTTGTCATTTTCAATTCCGTTTAGTAACCAATGCTATCTAATTTCGCACTTATATTTTCATTTTAAGATCACAAGCAAATTTTGTATCAATCAACAATCATGTTTATCCATGCTAAAAATAGAGAATTTAAATTAATTTTTTAAGTGTCAATTTAATATATTTGTAAATTGTTACTGATGTTACATAAAGTTTCACTATTACTGCTCAATAAAGTTTTGTTTCAAACTATGACACAAAGGTTGTCAGATAGGTCGGTTGGGAAACTCCGAATTTTATTCAACAGTTTTACTAGGAGTTGAAATGCACAGTATCCCCAATTCCAGTATAATCTGGTGACCCTTTTCAACAATCCGAAAAAAGTCACCAGATTTGACAAAACAGAAAAAGGTGTTCTTCAATTGCGAACAATTTTTTGCCACTATAAGTATAGGTTGGTGTTGCGAATATCATGAAAATTTCAGAGAAGTTGACAAGGTTCTGAATAATAACCAGACCAGAAATAACAATTTGTGGAACATGTATGTAATGTAAAATAGTGAAATGTTTTTTTGATAGAAAACTATTGCTAAACTGTTAAAAATTAACCTCTAAAAGTAAATAAATTGGTAGGGGCCATCGTCTGTGCTTTATCCTCCCCCAATTAATATAACCACTTAAATTAAAAAATTCAGTGGAATTTTGCTTTTTACAAAATAGTCCATTTTTTTTTTTAAATTATTTAAATAATATTTAAGTTGTTTGTTTTTTAGATAAGGAAATATAATATATTTTTACTTGAAGGGATAATAAATTGATAGGGACCATCTTCTGCTACACAGAAAGCAGGGTCTTCATAGGAAACTAACATTTGATACTATGTTTAACCATATAAGACTGTCAACTATTTTTATCTAAAGGTACTTTATTTTGTGAAGAGGCTACTTTATGTCCTCTTGTAATACTTCTGTATTGTTGAATATTTTACGGAATGTCAGCAACACACAGGCTGGACAATTTTTCTATTTTTGTGTGAGCTCCCTTGTGTACTTCTATGCTAAAGGGGTTGGTTAAGTAAGAATTTATGTTGCCACATAAGTAATATAATATTGAAGAGTCATAATTTTACCCAAGTTTATTTTATATTAAATATATGAATTAAATCATTATTTCTCTAATGTTTTTGTAAATGCAAACAGTGGCGGCGATTCGGGGGGGCAAGGGGGGGCGGTTGCCCCCACACTTTTTTCGGATGTTGCCCCCGCATTTTTTGTATGTTGCCCCCGCAACTTTTTTATATATTGGACTTTTTAAAACTAAATTACAAGTCAATTGTTTTTCTGTATTGCCTATCAAAGAAAAAATTTTGAACCCCAACTTCATCACACTACCATAGGAACGTAAATAGGGGGGGGGGAGGTTTCAGGAGGATCAAACCCCTCTCATTGACAGATTTAATGTGCACTAGTCGCCTCCAAACGTCAAACGTTTGGACGATGGGAGAACGGGCTTGCAACCTCCCGGTAAGGAACTTGGCGCTTTAAAGAGCGTCAAATTGCGAGTTCGAATATTAAATCAAGTAGTATATTTTAATAAATTTTGCTTCTAAAGTACCAGTAATTGTTAAATTAAATCAAAACAAAACATACATTTGCAAAGTCTAATCAAAACGATTAACTTTTTTAACCAACCATATAATTTCTATAGTTTTTCTGAAAGAAATGGTTTATAATAATTTTACTTATGGTTACTTATTAAATAGTTTGGTTATGAAATAGTTTATTTTAGTCAGAAAATCTCCGATTTTAACATTTTTAAAACACAATCCACAAAAGTATATTTGTTTACTTTACTTATCAGCGAATGTTCTCAAAGATGATGGCAGAAAAGATTTAATAGTTTTTTTTTTAATTCTCAATGCTTTGATTTCGTAAACATCAAGAAAATAGTTTATTGTAACTACGTATTAAATCTACAAAATACCCAGAATCTAGCAGAATGACTCATTCCCAAGTTTTCTCAGTTTTACATATAAGCAGTAGGGAAAAAGGCGAAACGGCGCCGAATATGACTTATGACTCGTTTGTACAGTCATTTTGGAGTCTACAGAGCAAACTGTATATGACTTATGACTACTCCGATAGATATTTATTTGTTTTTAAATCAGCCGTTGATTTTTTTTATTCAATCAGGGCCATAGCTCAGTCTTTTTACACGTCGTAGCCTTCGCTTAAGGGTCTAGTTAAATTGTCTTCGACTATAGCTAAAATAGCCAAGTGATATAAAGGTGTTTTAAAAAGTTCATACTTTTTATACTCCTGAAAATTGGAGTTTAGTTTTTGTGGCCCTTTTATATAGTATTTCTGAAAGTTATCGTGCTTTTTTTTGCCTTTTTAAGTCAGAATAACGAAAAAAGAAAGCTTTTAACATGTCTCAAATCAGCTTTATGGTATGAAAATTTATTTTCTTAAATTTATGTTATTAAGTTTTTTTACTGTGTAGTTTAAGTTGGTATACTTCAAATAACACAAAATAGTGAGTAAATACAAGTGTGCAATACCATAGTTTTTTTATAGCAATATAATAGCACATTTTTTTTTAGTCCACCTTCCCCCCCCCCCCCCTTTGGGGGACTTCTTGTTTCCCCTTTATCTTGCCCCCCCACTTTCAGCACCCAATCGCCGCCACTGAATGCAAATGCAAACCTACCAGGTTCGATGCATTTCCTGTAGTTCGGAAGACTCAAGGAGAAGAGACATCTTATTAAAAACTTAACTAGTTTTTATTTACATTCCCAAACAATACTTTTTGTGGAGGAGCTGAATTTTATCCAACCATACTCAATGGCGGCCTGGTGCTCTCTCTGTTCGAAATCCGAACCGAAACTTCTCAAGTGGAAGATGCCACATTCCAAACCCAAATGGGGCCTCTCAGCACAGTGAATCATCCCCCAAGTGGGCTGGTCTGCAACATTCTCCCACCTTTGAGTTTAAACTTATAAACTCAAATTTTACTAACTACAGCTCTCCCCACAAAAGCAAAGTCAAATATACAAAAATGATACAAAAATATATACAAATACACACGTAGTTCATTGAAAACAAAAACAATGAATTATTTGCTAACTAAAAGAATGCTTACTAACTAATGCCAAAATATATATACATATAAATTTAAATGCAAGAAAAGTATAAATTGAAAAAAATATTCTAAATATTAAATTCTCTAAAGGTTTTTGCTTAATATCTCATACGATCTGGTGCATTCACAGTTCGTCCACTTTGGCACGTTACCAGCGTTAGAGTTTGTTGTGAGATACAAAGAGTCTTAAATTTCTAAATATGAAGAGAAATATTCAAAATACAATTTGTTTTGTTTCACTACATCATTATGTACAGTTAAAACACTTTTAGTTTCTCAGAACTAATTATCTCTTCATTTAGAATATTTACACTAGAAGGCCACCTGGATTCTGACTTTCAGAGCCAAGATGGACCCTCCCACCATTTTAATTGTTTCAACTTTTCAGTTAAACAATCACGAGACATGAGGTCGGCAGCTTTTTATACACCTGGTATATGATGCCACAACTGAGGAGGATCAGTCACAGAAAGAATGTACTTAATTCTATTTAACACTAATGTGCACCGAAAACTGTTGAAACTGTTTCTAACAGCTGTAGGAGTGTCCATCGAATAGAATGGACGAATTCCAGTGATCCCCAAGTCACATAAACTTGGGATACAATCATCAACACTTAGATGATTGGCAGTTGGAGAAAGATCACGGGGCACTATATTCAAATGATGATTTATGGTGGCACTTAATTGAAATGGGGAGCATTTTACACCAAAACAAACATTTGTATGACGATAAGTTACTGACTCACCTGAGTTTACACTATTAGATGCACTAAGTAGAAGGTTTGGCACTTTTTCCAAACATTGATTCGGAGACGATAATCCCTTATGTTTACAACTTGCATCATACACAAGCCTTTCCGGCATTCGCCGCACTGGGTCGGGGGGGATGAAGTCGGCTGAGGGGGTCGCTACTTCCACCGGGAAGGAATCGCCTCGGATTCGAATAGCATCTTCATCTGTCGTCGAGACCTTCAATACTGGGACGGGGGGGATGAAATCGGCTGAGTGGGTCACAACCGCGGCCGGGAATGAATCTCCTCGGATTCGAACGCGATCTCCATCCCTCGACGAGATCGTCAATTCTTTTAGATGTATTGTAGTTCGGACACGGCAAGCTATAAGCTTCTCTTCATATACTTCGGCAGCATAGCATTCTTTATTAAAGTCTTCTTGGCTGCATCCCTCTTCCTGACCCTGCAGGAGTTCCTGGAACACAACGTCTAGGGCAAAGAGTTTTTTGGCTTTTTCTTCTAGCTGTTTCAAAGCTATTTGGACATTCACGGCTTCAGCCATTTCCGTTATAAGCTCACGTAAGAGCTTAACGGCCTTTGTGAAAGATCCTCGCACGGCTGTGCGTCTTTGTTTGAGAGATTCCATTGTCTCTTTTTCCTCGAGTCCCTGTTCGGGCGCCATAATTTTGTAAATGCAAATGCAAACCTACCAGGTTCGATGCATTTCCTGTAGTTCGGAAGACTCAAGGAGAAGAGACATCTTATTAAAAACTTAACTAGTTTTTATTTACATTCCCAAACAATACTTTTTGTGGAGGAGCTGAATTTTATCCAACCATACTCAATGGCGGCCTGGTGCTCTCTCTGTTCGAAATCCGAACCGAAACTTCTCAAGTGGAAGATGCCACATTCCAAACCCAAATGGGGCCTCTCAGCACAGTGAATCATCCCCCAAGTGGGCCGGTCTGCAACAAATGTGGTATTTTTGTTATGTATGTAAAACTCTTGAACGTTTTATTACTTGAACCTTTTTTTGTGAATAATTCTCTCCGATTTTAGTTTTAAGCTATTTTATGCATCTTGTGTATAATTTAATTGTGTTTTTGTTTTCAGCTTTATAGTCAATCTCGTCTCTGAAAATTAAACTGAAATTTAAAAATAATAATAATTGGGTGTTAGTTTATTATTCCATGCAAAGTTACACATATTATTTGATTATGTTTGGCATTGCCATTTTTTTTGTAAAAGAAAATAGTATAAAATTACTTCAAGAGTATTCTTCTATTATCCTTCTGCTGTAAAATAGGTCCCTAAACTTTGCCAATAAGGTTGCACTAATACAAATAACTGAATAATAGTAACCCTGGTTTATATTATTTAGATTGGCCTAAATCCTGTTTGCAAAAATGCTGGAGACGGTTCCCGAGTATATTGACTTTCCAAAGGAGGAAGAGAAGATTTTAAGCCTTTGGAAGTCCATTGATGCCTTCAAGAACTGTTTGAAGCAGTCTAAAGGAAAACCAAGGTACTTTTAAGAAATACTTAAATTTGGTTGCATAGGTCTTAAAAAGTATTAAATATATTTGGTTTTTGCTAATTAATATAATTGGCATTGTAGCAGTGTTACTGGGAACCTTATTATACTAAATGGTAATGAGAAGTGTTTCTATCAATTTAAAAAAAAAAGCTAAAGTCCATTCTCATGTGATGTTAAGGGCATAAAATTTAATACAGCCAATGGGACTAAAGGTCATAGGTACAAGTTATACAAAATCGAAAAAGTAGAAAGCATAATTTTTACAATAACGTAAATGGAATAGTCAGCCTGAAGGGGTGGTTAATTTGTCAGGAGTTCATTGTTTTAAAAGACAACTACATGAACATTGTAGAATTGTTACAATGTTATTTTTATTTGTACACACTCGCATAACAAATAATCTGGATCTTTTTTAAAGTGATTCAAACATTTTTCAACATAAACTGTTATTAATTAAATCGTCAATACACAGGATCATAAAAAATTGAGTCGAGTCCAAAAAGTTATGTTCAGGTGTTCTGTAATTCAAGTATATGTAAGATATACATAATATTCAATGATTAAAAATGACATAATATTCAGATATTACATATTCAAATATGATTAAAAACTTTTTAATATTTTGAACACCTAGCATATTTCGAAAGGACTAGCTGATTGATTGAAGTAAATGAGAAAAATCATTTTATGAAAACTGCATCAATAAGCAGTCGTATGTTTATTAAAGATAAACTATTCAACCAAAATTATACTCTTTCCATGGTGTTATTAAATAGATATCATAAAAAAATTTGCATATACATTTTCATGTAGAATTGTTATACATAGTTGTGCAGATTATCTGCATGATAAATTTTTAAAAAAATGCTATTTTTAAAAATAATTAGTATTATATTTTGTAATAGAATATGTGATGAACTGATAATAATATAAGTTTATTTCAATCAGAAGATAATATAAATACTTTTAAATTGTAAGATAAAAACTCGTCTTATAGAACATTGCATTAAGAATATTAAAATACAATGTTAAAATATGCAATAAAAATCCATGAAATCGGGACAAGTTTTGGGAGATACATCTCTCTTCACCCCCCACCGTGTCATCATTGCCAACAACCTCTAACTATTCATCATTTTTTAACTTCTTGTCCTCATCTTAGACTTTTATACAATCTATTTTTTTAATACATCATCTCCCACTTTATCGTATTTATTAAATCACCCACCTCATCCATCACTATTTATCTTTTTAAACTACACTGGATTTTTACCTCTTCTTTGAAATTTAGTTTTGTTTATGTGTATCTTTTAGAATTTTAATGTTACCTAGAGTTTGGCGCAGCTTGGCCATATATGGCCCTTGTGCCATTAAACCTCATACAACCAACCATCTCTCTTCATCGGCAGAAATAAAAAGTCTGTGTGTACAATAAAATGGAAATAAATGGAACAAAAACTATCTCAATCAGTTGGAGTTAACTATATAATAGTTAATTCCAACTAGTTAATAGTACAATAGTTAACTATATAATAGTTGACTTCAACCGATTGAGATAGTTTTTGTTCTTTGGCAACACTTTCAATTCTGGGTTTATTTCCATTTTATTGTACACACAGACTTTTAATTTCTGCTGATGAATAGAGATGTATCTCCCGAAACATGTCTAGATGTCATGGATTTTTAGTTTTACTTTAGGAAAATACAACCAATTTAATTAATTTACCAATGATTTACCCAATTTTTTCTTAAATATAATATTTCTTTTTAAATATAATGTTACTTTAGTCAAACAAAAACTAAACTTAAAGTTTGAAGTTCAAAAATAAAGTTGCAGCATCAATATAAGCAAAAATAGTAACAGACATACTAATAAAAGCCAGAAAAAAAAATCCATAGCATTTTTAAACATACCAAACAAGTTACAAAAAATCTGAATATCAAAATTAGAACCCCTAACTATTATGCAATCAAAACATACTAAAAGAAGAAAATAGTTTAAAATTATCCCTTTTCCTTTTAAGTCCAATCTATCCTGTTTCTAATTGACTGACATGTGTGTAAACATGAATCTGTGAACCTAAAACTATTAAAGTGGTTAAGCATTGCACATATACTTAAAATCTGCAAATGTCACCTTTAAAATGAGGTATGTAATTATCTACTGGAATTTTCTGAAAAAGTTTACTTTGATGTGATTTTGCACTTTAATGTTTTTTTGTTTGTTTTTTGGCACAATAGGTTAAGTTCCAATGGTAGTATAATAGAAATTAAATACAATTTAGCACATGAAATATTTTTGAGGACTTTAATTTTTAACATTTAATTTTATATTGCCCTGTATGTCATTTAGGATATTGATAGTATATTGCTTTTAGGTATTCTGCCTTAGACATTTTGGTTGTCCTGAGTTCAAGTAATGGGATTTTCAAATTGATGTGACTGTAATCAAAATATTTTTGTTCGTTTCTGAAAACACCTTTAATGAGTTTATGTACAATTTCTACAATGATGAATTTTACGTATTTATATATCATACATATACATATTTATATATCAAAGGTTAAAATTTAAATTTTCATACAAAAATCATTTTAATATTGAATTTGATTCGAATAAAAAGAAAACAGCATAATTTTTTTTAAAAAAATAAAGTGGAAGATTGTTTTAAACTGGAAATTAGGAAATACTTTTGATTGATCAGTGGACTGGAGTATTTTTCCTGGCAAGGTTTGTTTTTATACAAATTAATTTCTTAAAAATGTATAAAAATCTTTAAATATTAGTTAGTTTCACAAAGTGATATTTGAGTAAAACTAATCGTAAAGGGAAAATATTATGTTATACAACCTTTTGGTTTAAAATATATATTTTATTTGGGACAGCTCTCTGGTACATATACAAATATAATTATCTTTAATTCACAAGTTTAAAATAAAATGATCTTTTTCAGGTACACATTTTACGATGGGCCTCCCTTTGCCACTGGCCTACCTCACTATGGCCACATCCTAGCTGGCACCATCAAAGACATTGTCACACGCTTTGCCCACCAGTCTGGTTTTCACGTAGAGAGGAGATTCGGCTGGGATTGTCACGGGTTGCCTGTCGTGAGTGTTTGCTTCATCACGTTTATTAGGAGTAACAGCTTCTGTACTTTTTATTTTACAATAGCAAGAGTACTTTACTTCTTTGCAATTATGAGTATTTTTTATTTGATTTTCCAGTGTTCATTCTAGAAATGAAAAGGGGGAGGGCGCTTTAATGAAGAAGGAAAATTCGATTTTTGCTCAAATCAGCTATTTGTGCTAATGATGATTAAATACTTGTCAAAACAGACAAAAAGTATATAAATCTTAAGGGATGAAAAGATTAAAAAATTATACAAAGTCGGAATAATTATGATGTCAAATGTAGTTTTTTATAGGGCTAATTTCATATAACTGATTGTCTCTTTCAATGTAGTTCAATAACTATAAAACCAACAACAATAATATTAATATTTCAACATTAAATTGCTGTTATAAAATACCTAACAAACGTATCAATGCTTAAAAATGAGATTAAAAAAAAATTGGTATCAAATTTGAAAGGAAACATTCTTCTTTATCTCAAAAATTAAAATGTTGCAGTGGAAAATCTGTTTTTCAATTATCCAAAATTCCATTCTCAAAGGAAAAATAAACTGTTTTGTTCTGTTGAAGTGAAAAGAAAGAAAATTTTCTTAGAATGGTCGGAAAAGCAAGAAGGGCGACGATTCGGGCATAAAAGGGCAGGCAGGACGAACAAATGTTTAGAAATCAATTTCAAGAAACTGTTTTGTTTATTATGAAAATGAGTGTTTTTATAATATTTGACAAAACCAAATTTAGTCTCTCAACAAACAAATTTTACTTGTTTACATTTAATAGATTGTTTCTAAGATATGCATGCATTTAATATTTTATGTTTATGTTATATCTTAGAGACATATACTGAATGTTTGTTACCATCAAGGCATTGGCTTTTAATTGCATTCTAAGAATATTTTTAAAGATATTTTATGGTTACATTGGGGATATATGGTTCTTATTTAAAAGTAACTAGTTTTGCACGGAATTTGAATCCAAAACCTTGAGACAACTTTTGTGCTCCATAGAATTGACAATGTAGGTGACCCTTTCAGTTTATTTCCTCAAAAATAGTATATTAGATGTGTATTTAAATGTATTATTTTTCTATATAATAAAATTAAACCTTATTTTGTAGGAGTACGAAATCGACAAGACTCTGGGTATAAAAGGCCCTAGCGATGTTGAGAAAATCGGGATAGAGACGTACAACAAGGAATGCAGAAAGATTGTGATGCGATATGCCAAACAGTGGGAAGTGAGTAACAAGTGTGCCACCTTTAGAGTAGAACTTATTACAATGAATAGAAAATTTAAATTTATTGTTGACTGAAGAAATGAATATATTATAAATATCAAAATTAAGTCAAGGTTACTTCGCAAATTGTCTTTTTTATGTCTTGCAAAAAAAAAAAATTAATGGCTTGTATGGTATAGTGTATTTAAACATATTGCTGTCATTAAATTTTTTTTAATAAAATTGTATAGTTTATGCATTTCAAAAGTTTTGGTAAAATAATATAGTTTATAGACTTAAAAAACGAAATTTTTTTGAAAAAAAGACTTTATACGACATAAAAATGCAAAATGTCTGGAAGTAACCTATTTTGTTGTTGAATCTTTTAAACAATAGGATTTTATTTAATAATTTTTTTGTCGTTTTGTCTAAAAGAATAAAACAATTTCCCACCTCTATTTATATGACAAGTTAGTAGTAAATGTAAAAAAGTATTAATTTTTTTTTTTGTAATTTACATTAAATTAAAGATCAATATTTTTAAAATATTGTAGTGCAAAAAATAATTGTAACTTTAAAAAAAAAAATTATGTAATTTTCACCAATGATTTAAAAAAATAAATTAATCTTTGTAATTTGTTAAGGCGTTAGCTTTGCTTCTTCTTATTCGGTGTATTGTGTTGCAGGAGATTGTGGGCCGCATGGGTCGTTGGATCGACTTTGAGAACGACTACAAGACGCTCTACCCCTCTTTCATGGAGAGTGTGTGGTTCACCTTCAAGCAGCTTTTCAACAAGGGTCTGGTCTACAAGGGAGTCAAGGTAGCAGCTGCTCTTTTTTAAAAACTTTTTAAATGATTATTTCGATTATATTTTCATTTCAATATTTCATTTATATAACTGGAACCTTTTAGGCACTAGCACCATTTCAAAAATGAAATCACAAGGTTGTTTTTAAAATCAAATTACAGTGTCACTCTAGAAATAAAAAGGGACAGGGCGCTGTTAGCAGAAAAAGGGCACCCCGTTTTTGAAAAGGCACTTCTTGTTTTTAAAAAGACACTTTCAAAAAAAAATTGGGGTGGGCGTGGCCACCCGTTGACACATTGGACCACTGACCGATTTGTTGGTTGACATTGCGCTAGAACTGTATATTGGTGACTGCTCGGGGATTATCTCGAAGGAAAGAACAGTACAAAATTGATGTCACTTTGTGGAAATACTACTTGAAATCCAAAATTTGACGTTTTAAAATTAATGTTTTTGCTAAACACCAAATCGATAAGTAGCCCTAATCAGACTCCTTACAAAACTGACGAAAAGGCTATTTAAATCCAATACCACTGAAAAAAACTTAGTATTTCATATGCAGGCATAAGCAACCAATTGGTATCGTTGAGTGCACTGTGCTCAAAACTGGAGCGGTATTGCAATAAACGTGGCGATTGTGCAATAAACTTAGTTAAAAAGAAGTTTGTTTTCTAGTTTCGTAATTTAGACATTAGCCTATGTACACAAAAAAAAAATTCAGCGCTGACTTTTTATAAAGACAGTTTGGGAAGCAAGGACATGCTTGTGCTTAATTCAAAAGGGCAAGAGGGGCAGAATTTTTTTCAAAAGAGGGCAGCATTTTTGAAAGGACATGAGAACGCTATTAAAATGCAAAAAGGGGCCTTCAAAAAACGCCTAGAGAGAACACTGGGTACTGGAAAAACGAGTGAAAGGTGTCGAAACGGTTCAATGTGTGTTCTTAAATATAGTTTTATTGCTGCAACAAAACGCATGTGCTGCCCGTTATATGTTAATATCTGATTATAAATTATTTGCCTGGCAGAAGCAATAATTGCACTGCAACTTTTAATCAGCTGAGTGACTAAAAAAATCACTCACAACTGTCTGGTGATTGTTTTAATTGCATTCAATTCAGTGCTGCCACATTTCAGATTTCAAAATCGGCAAAGTAAAAATGAAAAATTGCCCAAACTCGAAAAATTACCCAAAATTTTGTAGGTCCCTTTTTTTAAGATGTTTGGTCCCTTTTTCCCTAGGGATATATGTAAAAAGTGTTGCGAGCCCTGAAAATAGACTAGCACCATTTTGAATTACTAGGCAGATAGGTTTTCATTTGGCCAATTGTAGTGAGACCTAGTTACAATAGGTTACCCAATAATGAGCTCAAAGTCATGCCACTTAATATTATTTCCAAGGTGGGTTGCAAACTTTAAATAATGACAATCTTAGAACTCTGTTTTTGGACCACTTGGCAGCCAACCCATCCAATGATAAATAGTTCCACAATTTGAACCAAGTAAAAAACTCAATAAAACTATAAAAGTGTGACTCTAATTGGGACATTAATAATTACCAATTTTCAGAATTTGTTTCAGCAGTTAAAAAAAAATATCCACTCTATAACAAACAATTGGTATGAAACATAACAAACATCTGTTTATTTTTAATTAGAAAAAACATGTTATCTATACTCGGGGACAGCCTAAGTTGAGCCTGAAGCAATTGAATATTTATACATATCATACCTTCCGCTTCAGGTTCAACTTAGATTATCCCCGAGTATAGTATTTTGAAGAATATTTTGACAGGTTTCTGTCTACTGAAACACTAAAGTTTCTATAAATTAACAAAGTGGCTTGGGTTATTAATGATATCAGAATCCTTAACTGGTTACAAATGATTATTTCAAAGTAGTTTTTGTTAAGCTGTTCCTCTTTCTTCCCAGGTGATGCCTTTCTCGACAGCTTGCAGCACTCCCCTCTCCAATTTTGAGTCTGGCCAGAACTACAAGGAGGTTGTAGACCCAGCAGGTGAGGTCCACAATTATGTTTTAAAATGAAACTTCTTTAGCAAGCCAAGTGAATCTGAATGACTTTGACACAGAAATCAAACATGATAATGCTCAGTAAATTTTCATAAATAAATATAAACCTATACCACAACAATAGCTTTTATCTCGTGTACCATATATACCCGCGTATAAGCCGATATTATGTCTTCAACATTTGGTTATAAAAAGAATAATAACTTACCAATACCGTTTAGGTTAATCCACATAAAGTAATATATATTTTTTTAAACCAGGGACCATGGTTTAAAAATATGGGGCAGTGTTTCTGGGTTCTGAAAATCAGTTTCATATCTCCAGAGTGCTGATATGTATTAGGAGTGGTACTTTTCTTGGTCTAAGGTCCAACCTAGTGTTCCTGTTATGCGTTTTTTAAAGGGCGCCGCGCCCTGCCCTTTTTTTTGTAAGTGCCGATGCCCCCTGCCCTTTTTAGAAGTGAAGATGTGCCCTGCCTTTTTTCAATATCTTCTTTGTGCCCTGTAATTAAAAAAATATTTTTTTTCCGCAAAAAAGTAGGTCTGTAGGATTGCCTTGGTATCCCAATCGTACCCTTTGCCCTTTTACATAACAAAAAGTGCCCTTTTACATAACAAAAAGTGCCCTTTTTGACAAATCCCCCCTGCCCTTTTTTAAAACTATGTGAACATTAGTTCAACCCTAGGTAAAAAAAATTCCAGAACCCGAAATTCCAGGTAAAAGTTTTGAAAAGCAGAATTCTGATTTTTTTTCAACTAACAATTTCGCCACTATTTCAATTTTAAACACTTTTTCTGAAGTTTTAAATATTTGCAGAAACATAAACTATGAATGGTGCGCTCTTGACCGCTACACGTGTGTGTAAATATCTGATATTCGTAGTCTGTTATCATGTTAATCTTCATCTTGTATGTAAGTGCCTTTTTTCTGTTTTCAATACAGATAAATGCTTAAAAATATAGGAATGCTTTAATTTATATAAAAGTCAACAATGCATACAATACACGACTTAACGAAATAAGAACAAAAAAGCTCCTATAAAAGTATTCAATTACATTTTTAGTAATCAAAGAATTAGCGGCAGCCAGCAAACGAACTAGAACTGCTAAGTTACAAAAGCCAACACCGGGCTCATGATACGCCCACTTTTATATGCCGTCAATTGCCTATGACGTAACAAAACATAACTTCTTCACTTTAAGATTGAATGAGATAAATAAAATTGACATTGTGGAGATCAAGATGGAAAAAAAAATTTGATTTACTTTAACGCTTGGTTAGCTTTGAAAGACATTAAAAAAAATTTGATCGATGTCTAACAATATCAAACGTGGTACAATTCTGCGGAAACGCAGAATTCCTTTTTTTCTTACTTAAATTTTATCGTCCCTGGGATTCATGCAAATCTGCATTAAAATTTCGGTATGTCTTTTATAAAAGGGTCATGACTCTGAAAATGTTTTGGGAATTTTTCGAAAAAATTATCCACAGAGAAAGGCAAATTTTCTACAGGAAAATCCGAAAGTCCAGAAAAGTGGTGTTATACTGCACCTTGGGAACCAGTTTGTAATGAGAGTTCTGAGAAAGTTTAGATGTTTCTTTCAGGGTTGCTACTTTTCCAGATCCTAACCCAGAATTCCGTGTTTTTAAATAATATTTGTAGAAATATAAGGTACTTATGGCACACTTTTGACCGTTAATCGGCAAATACTCAAGAAGAGAGGTATAAATGTAGGGACTTCACATCAAACAAAAATTGAACTTTTGATCCTTTTCATCTGTTTCTTTTAGTAAATGGTTTTTCTTTATCATAAGACACTTCATCATTGAAAAATCTCAGTTTGTTTATGAAGAATTGATACTCACTTTAGAAAAACCGAGAACGATCTTCGTCAAACAGAGATAATCTCACTCGAAAATTAAGAGGATTATTACTCAAATTTCGTTGCATCTGGTGAATGCAACTTCCAATTGGCACTCTTTTGAGAATTTTTCATTCATAAAACCTTGAAATTGTAAAATTCTCTTAATATGATCTGCTGTTATCTCTGTTGAAAGACTTACAATCTTGCATCTGATAAATAAATGCTTTTACTTCACTGCTTCCTATTTCATCATAATTTGCTTTGCACTATCTAACAACAAAAATCGAAAATATAATTTATACACAAAATTGAAGTTTAGGACTTATCCTTTTACGTAATGACAATGGACATTTGAAAGAAGCTTGTTTTTTTTGTGTGGGTTGCAATTCGTTTCGGCATAAATATTTATTTTAAATATTGTATATATTTTTTAAATAAATACAGATTATTAATATTTTAAATAATAAAACGTTATTAATAACACAATTAAATTATAATAACATTAAAAATATTTTTAAAATAAATTATATAAGTAATTTTAAAAATAAATAATATAATGATTCCTAAAAATTCCTAAAACAAAAATTCCTATTTTTTGTGTTTAGTATTTCTATTTTTACTACCTTTTTTCCTCGAAATATGGCTGCGGTCCCTGGAAGTGTATGTTAACCATTCCAACAATTTTTTTTTAATTTTAATATGCGTGCTTTAATATTTTTAATACATGTTTTTTTAATTTTTTTTTTAATATCGGTTATTACTTAAGCAATAATAATTATGTTTAACTTTCCACCTTTATAATTGTAAAATAGACCAGACTTATACATGGTGCGTTCCATAAGTAATGCGACCAAATTCATAAAAAATCATTTATTGGACATATTCGTACAATTAGTTAAAAATCTTCAAAATAGTACCCTCCTGCGTTGATACATTTATGGAGGCGGTGTTTACAGGCCTGGAAGGCCTTCTCCGGGAGGTCCTTCAGAGTCGACGTAACATGAGCCTGGATGTTTTCAATCGGGTCCCAATGTTTCCTTTTCAGGGCTCCTTTTAAGCGAGGAAACAAAACAAAGTCTGGGGGAGCCAGGTCAGGACTGTAGGGTGGCTGGGGAACCAGTGGGGTATGGGTCCTGGCCAGGAAATCATTGACAACGAAGGCGCTGTGGCTTGGCGCGTTCATGATGAACTTTCCATGCGTCCTTGATGTCACTTCGGCAGTGCGAGACCCTTCTTTTCAGCATTTTGGGCACTTCCAAGTTAAAAGCTGCGTTCACAGTGGTCCCGGTAGATACGAATTCGTGTTGGACAATGCTTTGGACATCAAAGAAGACAAATGAGCATTGTTTTGATCCTGGACTTGATCATGCCTCCTTGAACGACTTGTGCCATCTATGAACTTGTGATTTTGACAAGCTATCACTCCCAAAAGTCTGCTGAATTAATAGAAACGTTTCGGTGGCGGGCTTCTCAAGTTTAACGCAAAATTTGATATCGTAACGTTGCTCCATCGATCGCGCCGTGTTACATTAAGATCAAAACGTGCTTCAAAAACGCATGTCCTGACCTTTTGACAGCTCGGATCCGAGTGAGAATGGGTTCGTTATGAAGCTAATAAACCCCTCCACCTAACCCAGCAGGTTAGAGGGCACTGCGGTGTATAGTTTTGTCTGGAAAAAATTAGTCGCAGTACTTATGGAACGCACCTTGTATCACATCCATGACTGTCAATATGTTCAAGAAACTAAATTTGAATTGTCTTAGATAGTTCTTTTTTACAGTAATTTTAACTTCTGTTTTTCTATCTATAATAAATTTAGTAATCAGTTAGTTTACTGATCAAGAGCAGAGTTTTATAGTTCCTTCTTTTTATTGCAGTGATCGTGGCTTTTCCCCTGGAAGACAATCCAGACGTGTCTCTGATCATTTGGACAACAACTCCCTGGACACTACCTAGCAACCTGGCCATCTGTGTGAATCCTCGCCTTGAATATGTCAAGGTCAAAGGTACTTTAATTTCACACATTCTGATGGTTGCTTACTTCCACAGAATTATGTTAAAATAAAGAGTGGTTTGAAAATAATTTTTAATCTTTATACATTTTCAATTCTAAGGGTAATTAATTAAGATTTACATTTTTGTTTATTATCAAGACTTTTTAAAGCTATGCTTTTGTTAGTTTTGTTTAAATAATGGGAATGGGGAATTGCTTGCAGATATTTTTTTTATGGCATCGATATTATGAAATAAAGAGTTTACAAAATACTTACTATATCACTGAAACTTTTAAATTTTATTTTCATTAGTATAAAATATAATGTTTGGTTGTCAATAGCTATAACAACAATCTATAGTCAGTTGTGATTATGGTTTAATCAACTTGCAAGTTTCAGCTTGAACTTATGTGCTTTTGTTTTTCAGACAATTCTACCAACAAAGTTTACATCATGATGGAGGCCCGATTGGAAGCCCTTTTCAAAAAGGAGACGGACTACACTGTTCTAGAAAAGTTTGTTTGAATACTCTTAATTAAACAAAAAAAAATTAGGGGATGTCACATTTTTCCATTATCCTTTCAATTAAAACAAACATCGGAGGCTCTTCTTTAGACAATTGAAAAACAACTTTATACTTCAACTGTCTGTTTTTTTCCTATTTATTTCTCCAGGGTTTTCACACATCTTAAAAACGGAAAGCCTGGTATTTTCAGGGAAGACGAAAATGACTTAAAAAGTCCAAGGAACAATTGTTTAAATTACTGTAACAATCAAACAAATTTTTTTTCTAAATATTTTTAGTTGAATCTACCCTGTCAATGTAATTAATGTAGTTTCTCTTCATAGTAAAAATATAAATTTATAAAAATGCCAATTTATGGATTTTCTATTACATTGCTATTTAGTGGCACTTTAAATGTGGGATTTAATTCTAATCTGTGAAAAATCAGAATTTTACATGAATTCTCTCTGGAGTTCTTAAAAAAAACCCGGAAAAGTCGGGAGTTTTAATCTTATTTTCCTGCAATCTATTTATTGTCTTTCCCTGTGGTGCCGTGTTAACCATAAAAGGATATGTATAAGTATCCTTTCTGTTTCGAGGCGGAACCAATGAGGTATGCCTCGACTGAAGTTTTCTTCATATAGTCAGTGTTCCTTAAATTGCCAAGCAGTTCACTTCAAGGTCAGAGGTGGATGTATAGGTACCATTAAGCCTATGTTGGGCACCATTCTAGAGGGTTATGGTGTCAAATTTTCTACAAATTGGGAAAAACATAAAGTAGTCTTTTTTCTGATTATTCAGTTTCATTGAAAATTTCAATAATCATTATTCACTATTTCTCTCAACTGAGTCTTTTAAAAAAATCTGATAGTATGTTGTGAGTGATTTTTAGTAGAATTAGACAATGTAAGACAATAGGTGATTTAACTAATTGTTTAATATATTGGGTAAACTATTTGTTTTATTAGCTAATTATATGAATGACTTATTTAATAAAATTTTTAATTTTATAGATTCCAAGGTTCCACTTTAGAAGGAAAATCTTATGAACCACTCTTCCCTTACTTTAAACATGTAAGTTGTCTCTCATATTCGTGTTCTTGTCTCTACTAAATAAATAAATATTAAATTAACAATCTACACATCATTGTAGTTTAGTAGTTTATCTTATTAAAGTAGTTTTATCTTATTAAAGTGATTATTTTTATTTGCTAGTTTTACATTTAGCTATGTACCACTATATTTTATTGTTTTTAAAGTAAAATAGCGTTCATAGCATTAAAAAACGCTTTGCACTCCAAGAATGTCTTTTAACATTTACTGTATTTTTATGCTACAGTTTATGCTGTTATTAGGTGCTACAGGATGACCAAAAAAGTCTATTATGTAGTTAATGGTTAAAAAAAAAGAACCTGTTTTTTTAAATTCCAGATCTTGTTAATTTTGAAGTGCAAAGGTTAAATAAAGTGCTTTGTTTGGAGTGTGTTTAAATAGTAGTAATTTCATTTTTAATCGAATATATTTTTTCAGTTAAAAGGCAAAGGGCCCTTCCGTGTCCTGTGCGATACCTATGTGACAGAAGAAAGCGGTACTGGAGTTGTTCATCAGGCGCCTTATTTTGGTGAGGTAAAGAGCTCACATTCTTCATTACTTTCATTTTTAACAACATCTTCTGACAGGTGTGCGATTTGTGTATTTGAAATGGATTTTAAATTATTGTTTGTAATATTTTTTTAATAGAATTGGTTTTGTTTTTAGTAGTCTTCAACTACAACTTGAATGAGCTCAATTAATTTGAAAAAGTATTCTTTTTTTTAAAGCAGTTTGTTTACAAATATTATATATATTAACTCTTTATTTGATTTGTAGTAGAATTTGGTGTACTTTAAAAATGATAGATTTTAGTATGTTTATATTTGTAGGTACTGTTTGGTAGGTTTTCAGAATTGAAAATTTATCCTATCCGTTTCAAATCATATACTGTTATAACAATAGTTACGGTTAATGTCTGTCAATTTCGAAGTTTCTTTAAAGATATCTTCTAGCAAAAATCCCATTAAAATCTGTTAAGTTGTTTGAGTGATTAATGAACCAGCATTAACTAACAGTAAGACGTATTCTAAAAAATTTTGTTCTTGCTTCTAAAAAGTGAAGGCATTGGCTTTGATTTAGAAATTTCTTCAAAAAGTTTTTTTTTTTTTATACTTTGTACTATTTTAACAATTTGTAATTGGTGTGTGCTTTAAAAAAATTTCATACCTGAAAGGAAAATAATTTAAAATAAGATCATTAGAAGATTTTTTTAAAAATATTGTTCAGAAAAAAGCAAAAAAAAATTGTACATCAATATTTAAGAAATTGCTAGACACAATTATACTAATAGTATCCTAAAAGAAATGTGGTTATGTATCCTGTTTCAAATCATATACTAATGTACTAAGTGTCAATTTTGAAGTTGTCTTGAAGATATCTTCTAGTAAAAGTCCCCTTAAAATCTATTAAGTTGTTTATAAGTGTTAATGAACAAGCATTAACAGTAAGACGTATTCTAAAAAATTTTGTTCTTGCTTCTAAAGAGTGAAGGCATTGGCTTTGATTTAGAATATTCTTCAAAAAGTTTTCCTATTTTTTTTTTGTTTTGATACTTTGTACTATTTTAACAATTTATAATTGGTGTGTGTTTTAAAAAAAATTCATACCTGAAAGGAAAATAATTTAAAATAAGATCATTAGAAGATTTTTTTTTAAATATTGCACAGAAAAAAGCAAAAAAACAAACAAACAAAAATTTAATTGAACATCAATATTTAAGAAATTGCTAGACAAAATTATACTAATAGTATCCTAAAAGAAATGTGGTTATGTAAAAATAATGCGAAAAGAGCTTAAACCACATATTTAGAATTATTTATAATATTTTATTATAGTTTATAATATTTTTTTTAATTTAATGGTTTCAGTTTTTATTAGTGCACATCTTGATTAAGCTAAATTGGTACTGTTTCAATAATTGGTGCTTCAACAAATTTCATACTAGAGCAAAATATTTAAAATAAGAAATAATTCAAATTAGAACCTGCCCAAATATTTAAAACTAATTAATATTAATTATTAACCATTTTGAATATGATTAAAAATAACTGTGGATTTCAGGAGGATTACCGGGTGTGCTTGTCCAACGGGGTGATAACCAAAGACCAGGACATGGTGTGTCCCATCGATTTCAGTGGCAAGTTCGTGGAACCTGTGCAGGAATTCAAGGGACAGTATGTCAAGGTATGTTGAATTTACCTCGTATGTAAGGGTTGACTTGAGGTCTATTTTAAACAAAACCTTCGAGAGTTTTTCCTAAAACTATTAATTTAGCCAGTATTGAATTATTTCATAAAAAATGCAATTAGGGATTTCAACAAATTTTTAATGATGTTACAATCTAAAAATTATCATTGAAAAATACAAGGATTTACAAATAAAGATATTTCTTTTGATTATTGGTATTGATTTTGGCTAAAAAAATTCTTCCAATATTATAATTTTTTTTTAAATGTCAAGGTATTGTATCCTGATTTAATGTTTTTAAATATGTAACTTTAGAAAATGTTATTTAATACAAAACAAGAAATACTTAGGCTCTCTAATTCTGGTTTATTTAAAAGAGGTGAAAGCTTTTGGATGGATAGCATAGGGAAGGATAATAATTTTGACACAACATAAACTGCTTGAAGGAAATCTTTAAATGTTATGTGAAGGCCCAGTATGTAATTGGAAATTTGAAGTATTAGACCCTTTAATACTAACCAAAATTATTTTTAAAACTAAATCAAAAGTATGTAAAATATAAAATCTCCACTTTTTAGATTTTTTTTTTTTCATAATCAAAGCTTAATTTTAAAAAAGGATCATATAACAAAATAAGTTCAGTATAGTGTGTATATTTTGGCTGAAAATAAATTGCTCATTAAAAAACAAAACAAATTTTATATTTGCATATTAAATGTGGGCAAAATGTCTTTGTAGGATTGTTGATCTGTTTCAAAAATAATAAAATAATATCAATTTTATTTTGTGTGACGTAAAAAAAAAATTAAAGTTAGTTTGAATGCAAAAAATTAGTTTGTCTTATTTATTCAATAATACATTTTCTAAAGCTTGTGAGCACTGAAGTAATTTGCTTCAACTTGCTCTTTTTAAACATGGGTCAATGAAGTTTAACATTTCAAAAACACATAATCTCTTTTTTTTCTCTGGTCATGTTCTCAGGATGCTGACAAGGACATCATTAAATACATCAAGGGACTGGGGCGCCTTGTCCACCAGGGCAGTACAAAGCACAGCTACCCTTTCTGCTGGCGTTCCGAGACGCCGCTTATCTACCGTGCGGTGCCTTCCTGGTTCATACGTGTGGAGCACATGACCCAATCTTTATTGCAGGCCAACCAAGAGACATACTGGTGCGTATCCAGCATCCGTTTTATAACATGATACATCTTTAAAATCAGTTGCATGGTATCAGGACAGAACACTATTTTACTTAGGGGATCTCATTCTGACGCCATAACTCCCTTGCAAATATTGTGTTTGACTTTAATTTGGTCTCGTTCAATGGGAAATGGAGCACTGGTGTAAAATCTTGAAATAAAGCAAAATACACACACAGTTTAAATAAGGCTCACAGAGTTGAATTGAAAAGCTTGTGCATCTTCTATTGCTGACCAATACCTATTTCTATAGTATACTGAAATGTGGTTTTACGATAAACTGTTTTTGGTCCTACTCGGACACAAGCAGACCCGATTTTTTCACCTTTGAATTGATCCTGAGTTTTTTATCAGACTTGTGTTTTAAATCAGTTATGGGGATTTTATACAATGTTAAACAACAACAAAAAATTTGTGTTTGTTGAATAATTTTAGTTGAAATTAATATTCTATATACATTTAATACACAATCTTGATTTAAGGAGAAAATTTTTTAAAAAGCGCACTGGTATATTTTGAACCTATTTTTCATATTTTGTAACCAGTCTGACTTAAAAAATTCAGTTCTATAGGTTCAACATAACTAATAGGTGTCCTCTCTGTCTGGTAAAAATATTCTCATTTTTTTAAAGTTTCTTATTAATTATTCTTTTAAATAAACAATAAAATTTCAGAAAAAATTGCTTTAAAATTATTAAAAAAAGTATTTGTATAATATTTTTTAATTACAGACAACTTCTAGACAATTTATGTATAATTAAATACAAGTGGAGGCCCTTTGGCTTGATAACTACTTGTAACTGGAAATGAGCTTTTAAATTTTAAACATTATATTCCTAACTATGTAATATGAATGCCAATTTAAAAAAAAAAATTATACAAAAGATTAGAAAAACTTTGTAAACTGTTGTTTGGTCACAATCCACAGTTTAAGAATCTGTGTTCTAAGATGTATGAACTCTTTGCGGAAAATATTGATGTCACCAATTCTAGTAAATCTATTTAAAAGACTAAGGATTTTAATATAAGTCAAACCCTTGAAGGTCCCCTTTCATATTCTTACTTGATTTCCGAATCTCTTGTAGGGTCCCAGATTTTGTGAAGGAGAAGCGTTTTGCCAACTGGCTGTCGGGGGCCCGGGACTGGGCTGTGTCCCGGAATCGCTACTGGGGAACTCCCATCCCGCTATGGGTCAGCGAAGATGGGGAAGAGGTATTACTGTGTTTTACATGGCTTTTCTTTCATATATCTTTATATTGATCTCTTAGTGCACAGATGTGGTAAGTGATAATTCACTAATATATATATATATATATATATATATATATTTAAAAATAGCCATTTAAAAGTTTGGGGAAGTAAGGGATGATGGGAAACAACAATCGTGAAAGATCTTTGACTATTAAAATAATTGATTATTCACAGTTGAGTACTACATAAATTACAATCTTAACATCAAATTAATGAAAAATTCACTTAACACATCTGGGAGGTATTCATATATGGGTGGATTTTTTATAACGGGCCAAAATGAGATTTAAACTTTTGAAAAAAATATCTATTATTACAAGTTGGATAATGATGTAAACAGTTATGTATATAAATATAGAATATTGTTTTATTAGATTTGAAGCTGTATTTCTAGTGTAACATACTTAATTTGGACTTTCTTTTGTGGCAACTGCAAGAAAATGTCAATTGGTCGACACACTTTAAACTGCTGTTTACAAACCAAATTTACATATATTATAACTTTTTTTTTCATGTAGTATAGAGGTTATACAGTATATAAAAGAAATTTATGAAAAAAGTAATATATGTCAGCTTTATTTTGAAAAAAAAATGAAAAAAGTCAGAAAATTAAAAATTAATTGTAATATATCATTAAATAATTATTATAAGTTATTGTAAGTTTCTAAGAAATACCCAAAAGGTATTTTTATTGATGAAAAGTCAGTAGTTCTTACCTTTTCTGCAATAAATTTAAATAGTTTAATATTTATATTTAGGATTTCAATAATTATTACATAGTCACGCCGTTGACACTAACGTCACCCCATTGACAGTAATGTAATTTCGTTAACATTAATACCATCCCATTGTCAAACATGATAATTTTATATACATAAATAATTTACAGCCAGATAAAGAAAATGATATATTAATTATGTGGACATATGACTTAATTTAACATTTATTTCTGCAATGTTTTCAATTTTAAAACATCCAAGAGTTGATTTGAATTGGAGGTGAAATCTTGCATATATTTCTGTTTTATTTAAAATTTGAATATCTGCTTTATTGGGCCATTAAAAGGACTGCCGATATCGAGTCATGAAAGAAACTTTTATCTTCCCATTCTTCTCACTAATACCTTCATAGAAAAAAGTTCAACAGTACTGTCTGAATTTTAATTTCTAAGTATAAGCTAAATATAATCTTATCGCTTTAACGTTGCAGTTAAACATTCATACCTGGATACCTTGTACCGTCATAAACAACAATAATCCAATCCCCTACTGTTACCTCTTCAGATGATTCTGTTGCAGTTACCAGTTCAATTTTGGTAGTTTTACTTGATGCTACATTAGCTAAAGTTATTGGTTAAGGATATTGCATTTAATTTAATCAAAATTATGCTAGAAATTAATAAACTAAATATAAATGAGATTGTATAAAAAAAGGATGTGCAAAGCTCGTTCGTTGGATACAACAACAAGCTTTAAGCAATCTTTACTTAATGTAAATATGGACACATGGAGAGCTCAGAGAACAAATAAAACAGCTCAAATTTCTCAAGTATATTGTAGAAGGTTCCTCTTTGGTGTGGGTTATTTGATGAATGTTTATAATATTAGGGATGGATTGCAGGCAATGTGCTAGGCATGCTCTTTTTCATGTCTTCTATTTATCTCTCTTTTATCAGAAGGACCTTACTGTCACTGTTGTTATTGAAAACTCGAACAAAATATTCTGCTGTAGTTATATCACTGCTATGCCCAACAAAAGAATCTGCATTTCTTTTTAGGAATCTACCAATGCCATCCCTAGCTCTTTTTCCATGACCACTTTCACTGAAATTCCATTAAAGTGATTTGACATTTTAAAAAAATATGTATGTTTGGTTCAGTAAGAAGTAAATGTTTGACCTGTTTCTATATTGGGATGTTGGTCCATCCGAAAAGAAATGGATTGTGTCTACAAGCAAGCATAATTCTTCCAACACCATCAAGGGTGCAAATGTGCTCAAACTGCATGGGCTCTGTAGTCTTAATTGTTGGCCACTGTACTAAATGATGTGGAGGTGTTAAATCCTGTATTCCTGTGACCAAATTCATTACTTTCTTCTTTTGATATGTCTATTTTTTTTCCTTTTCTCTTTGAGATTCAGACATGTTAGCTACATATTTTTGATTTCTAGTATTCACCTTCTTTCTTTCATTTTATAAACGTTTTACGTTTTTTTTTTATGAACAAGAAACTTTCTTCTTTGGGTACACTGAAGTGAAGTATCTTCACTAACTTAAAAGTGCATTTATCGAAGATATGAATTCATGACCTCTTCCCTCTGTATCTTTTCCCCTCAAGTATTTTTGTCTTACCCCTTTTTTTTTATAAATATCCACTTTCAGATGTGAAGCCAAATAAAGTTCTTTAATTAATGCAGTGCTCTGTTAAAAGAAAAATAAACATTTACTAAATTTTATTCTAATTATCCATTAAACTTTTATTAATAAAATAAAATTAATCATGATTAATAATAAATATGAAATATTATTAATATATATATATATTAAAATTTATCTTTAAAAATTCACTAAAAGATACACACAAAACTAGTATTCCTCAATAATGCATTACAAATGCATAAATATTGATCTGATTCTTCATCAATTATCAAAATAAAGTAATAAAATTTAGCGGATAAAAGTCATTCAAAAAGATAATAATATTCGATTTTTGCCGAGATCCCGAAAAATTGTGCGAGATTTTTTATTTGAACTTACTTTATTTAACAAAACAAATTAAATGTTCACCAAATACACTGTTTATATTCAGCTTTAAAATCTATTAAGGCAAAAAAAAGTTATTGCAATGACACTTAGCCAATCGTATGATGCGAGTCAATCGAAAGACGTCGGTAAATTGACACGTCCGTCCATTGACAAAACGTAAACAATCGCTTGTTCCCGGTCTCCTAAGCTACGCACATGTAATTTCTGTTGGGTTAGGCTTAGTACACACGAGGATAATAAGAATAAAAAATAGCAATAACTCTCCTTTTTAATTTATTTTTGAGAAAAAGTTGTCATCCCATTGACAGGGCTTGCTTGAGGTGTCTCAATGTGATCCTTTCAAATTTAATTTACGGCCAAACGGATTTGAACTTGTAAATAAATATTTTAATTATAGATAAGAAGCATAAAAGTCTTCTAAAAATATCCGTTACGTCGACGGTAGCGCATTCTAGTGGTCATTTCGGATGTTCGGCGATCGGCGTCACGCCATTGACAGAAAGTTCGGCGACACACATAAAGCGGTCAAATAAAAAATATTTTAAGAGGAAAATATCACAAAACATATTAAAAAACGTTTTTAAAGGTGTAAGGATCTTAAAATATCGATTTCTAAGACTTAGATGGTATCAAACTATCTGAAAGAGTTGCCCAAAAATGAGTTTTCCTTCTAGCGACACGTCATCCCATTGACATTTCACTACTTCTGCATTTAAAATAAAAATGAATTATTATTATTTTTGGGTTTTTTAACTGAAAATATGAAAGAAGCCATGGCATTGCAAGTAATAATAATTTTTTCCAACCTCAAAATACGATTTTATTATGTTAAAAGTACTGGAGACAGCTTTTGGCCCGTTTAAAAAAATCCACCCATATATATATATATATATATATATATATATATATATATATATATATATAAACATCTGTTTTGCTATTACCTTATAATTCAATATCTGTTAAATAAAATGTCTATGTTTTTTGCTACTGTGTTAAATACACAATTGCAAATGTTAAAAAAAAATGACCTGGTTTGATTCCTATAAAAGATAAATTGATGTCATGTAGAATTCAAGCTAAAGATGGCAGCCTATTTTGCACATACTGGCTGTAGTTTCCTGAGGTACTAATAATAAAATTAATAGTTCTCTTTGGTGCAAGTTATCAGATGTTATATTCTTGCTACATATATTTCAAAATATGCAGTTACTCCTTCTGTAATGATAATCTAAAACTGCATATTGCAACAAAAAAATAATAATTTATAGATTTTGTCATAATTTTTTTATTACATATATGTCACAGAAAACTGGAGTTCAATTTCAATAGGTTTGGCATTTGAACTTATGCTTCCCATTTTAAGTTTTGGCATTTGTTAAATACTTATAAAAAGGAATATTTGGTGGTAATTTTTTTTACTCTTTGAAAAAAAGTGTTTATATATATATTTTTTAGCATTTATTAAACATTTATTTAATTTTTTCACAGGTTGTTTGTGTTGGTTCGATTGCTGAACTCGAAAAGCTAACCAATACCAAAATCACTGATATTCATCGGGAATAGTATGTGTTTTTGCTATATATCATGTGTTTGTTATGTATATGTTAATTCTTTATTTTATTTTTAATTTCTCTTCTCCTTTAATTTTTTTTCTGAAAAAAAAAATTGAGAGTCAACATAATTAATATATTCCCACCAATTTCTTTGAACAATAAAATATTATTACTGGCTCTAGAAGGTCATGCTAAACATTTAAGTCCTATTTTTAAAATGGCATAATTGTAAAATAAATTTACGGTAGTTATACTTAGCAGCTAGAATTGTTTAAATCTCGAGCTTACTTCGTAGCTGATTTGGGATATCTTTTCAGAAAAAATAAACTTGTTTTACCCTAGGAATACTTTTTTATTAATATGTCCAAAAACTTAATAAAGATTTTATCTTTAAAAACAATTGTTCTCTTAATGTTCTTTTTTAATTCATTGTTAATGCTCTTCTGAAAGTTCCTTTAAACCATAGTTTAAATTTTTTTTTAAATGGAGTGCAAATATTGTGACTTTTTACTTGAATAGAATACTAACCAATTATTAAAGTTAGGGTATTTATTGAACAAGTATCGCCCATTCATGCTTAAAAAAATTTCTCTTATCCAAATAAAAATGACCAATTACAGGCTTTAAGGAAAGCATGGTAGTTCCTGTTTATCACATCCTAACACTCTCCCAATGCCAATCTAATTACCTTAAAACTACCCACCACTATCAGCAATATTATATTCAAATCCAATACATTCGAATAGCTGAATAAGGTCTATTCTACCACTCCACATGTATATACATGTTTAAAGTCCCAAATCTATTTCCAAAATCCATTCCCGAAATACCATGAACCATTTTTCTAGATATGTGTTTAACCCCAATTACATCAATATATTTTTTTGTAAACATAAGATGATCAGAATTGCACTATTTGTTCAAGCTGAGGCCTAACTAGCCCTGTATACAGTGTCAAAATTGCATCCTTGATATTCGACAATACGTCGATACATGTCTTTCAATCGTAAACAAACTGATTTCAGTGTGGACCAGCTGACCATCCCTTCTTTGATGGGCAAGGGCCCCCTGAGGCGCGTGTCCGAGGTGTTCGACTGCTGGTTCGAGAGCGGCTCCATGCCCTACGCCCAGGCGCACTACCCCTTCGAGGATGCCAAGAGCTTCACGGACAACTTCCCCGCTGACTTCATTGCGGAGGGGGTGGACCAGACAAGGGGATGGTGAGTCCTCCTTATTAACGGTGTTGGAGGACACTGTTTACTCTGACTGTGATATTTTATTGAGACTCCTGTTATGAACTTTTACTGTCTGTTTAAATCAGTAGTTCCCAACTTCTATATGGCTACAGACCACCAAATTAAAAGTTAGAAAAACTGTGAACCACCACTTTTTGATAGTATTAAATAACATTCTGTCATCAAATATTTTTTTATACTAAATATAGCTTGGGTATTAAAAAATTGTATTCTTGCTATTTGATTTATTAAAAAAAAAATTATATTTAACTTCAATGATTTTACTTAATGTATTAATGTTAGTAAAAAATCTTGTCATTCTTCTTTTTTTAAAGATTATGTATGAGCTTGTATTTGTTTCACCAACTTCGATATTTGTAGTAGAAATACAACAGTACCTGTATAAGAGGAGAAATAACACCTTTCCCTCAAAATAACTCTTATAACATTGAAATTAACAACTGTAACACAATATTTTTTTCAAAAGCATAAGTTAAATTCATAAAATACATCAGAACACTGACAAAATTGTGCCATAAAAATGCTATTTCCAAAGAATAGAAATGCTTCATTACTGAGTATTTTCTATGGCAAGCAAGTAAAAGTTGATTCCCTAATTAGATTTTATTTTTAATAACAAATAAACCTCAAACGAAGTCTTTTAAAAAACATCTCCAATAAATATTCAGAGCTCCACGGGTTGGGAGCAACTGATCTAAATACGTGTATCTTACACAGCATTATAGAATATTATTTATCTAGCTATATTGAACCAAGCACCGAGTTACGTTAATAAAAAAATTACTTTATTTTTCAGCCATCCAACTAATAATAGTTTTACTGTGACAATAAAATATAGCATTGTCCTAAAATCTTTACATTTTTCAATATTTTTCTCTTGTAGGTTCTATACATTGCTCGTAATTTCCACAGCCCTGTTTGGGAAGGCACCTTTCAAGAACCTTATTGTCAATGGTTTGGTTTTAGCAAGGTGAGTCTTTCTGTATTTTTTTTTATAGTTTTCTTTTAAAAAAATTACTGGAAATACCCTCTGGAGATGCTCAGAAATGAACATATATAATATAACAATCATCATGGAATGTTTATTATTTAAAAGAAAAGCAAATATTCACTGCTAAATGCTTTTATTGAACTTTGTTGTCTGATAATTATTAAATCTGAGATTTGATTTTAATTTCCTTCAAATAAATGTCATATACCTACAAAGTTAAACAGATTGGCCTACAATCTACGGATTTTAACACGTACTATTTTGACAGCCAAAAAAGTCTCGGGGTCCAAAGAACTATGAAAACCTTCGAAAAATATCTCGTTTAGTTTATAATTTGTCTTATTTTGTATTTTTTTTCTCTAAAAAGGCTCTTTAATTCTTATGCTTAGCGGCTATTTTTTAAAAAAATGATTCATGTATTTTCATACAGCAGCTTAATTCACAAACTATGTTACCCTTTAAGCCAATCTTTCACCTACAATCTAAGCTCGGATATTCCGATCACTTGTTTTAAAACAATTCCATGTTTATACTTGTGGATTATGCCATGGAGATGATCCTTCTGCCGAAAAAATATAGTGCTCTAAAAAGCAAAGAAAATGCATCGAATAGAAAGGACAATGAGCAAAACTTTCAATAGTGTTAGAAGGTTTTTAAGTACTAGTGAAATTAAACTGTTTTTCAACTTTAAAGTTTTTGGTATTTAACTAAGTGTTGACGTAATGTCAGCTTTAACAAAGAAAATGCTCTCCAGTTTGTCTATAACTTTTTTAATTTTATCCAATTAATTTAGGCAACTTTTCTGTGACAACAAATTTACAGGCTTGATTTTTTTAAATGCAGGAAAGTGAACTTTAAACATGGCATACTTTGGAAAGCTTGATAAAAATGCAATGTTTGGTCATTATAATTAGAAATTAATGTTCTATAATAATTAAAAAAAAATTATATTGAAATGTCGGTCAGTGGCAAGTTTCAACCTCATATTATCAGCGCAATGTTTCGGCCATGTACAATATGAAAATGCTTCTTAGATAATAACTTCACAGAGAGAATTACAAATGATTAGCCATTTCTATATCTTTTAGTAGAAAAAGTACCAACGTTTAAATTATGTTCTTGCTCTTGAAATACAATTTTAAAAAAAACAGGTTTTAAGGAGAAAAAAAAGGGTAAATTTTCGAATGTTTTGTAGAAAAAAACCTTTATAACAGGGAATGTTGATGTGTTTCTTTTATCATAAGATGCAGGTAGGTGTAATAGAGATATCTTTTAATTTGTACCTAGAAACACTATAATTGGATACATTGGCAAAACCACTAAAAAATCAATTGCAAGCATTAATACTCTTTAAATTCGTTTTAAAGTCCTTTAAAACTGGGCTAAGTTTATTGAATATTTATATTTTTATTATGCTTATAATCATATTTTCATATCTTTAAAACGAATATATACTCTGATTCATCTGATAATAATAATAAAAAAAAGTCTTCATAAAAGTAAACTTTTCAATGTGAATGTCTCTTTTCAGTGATGGCCAAAAGATGAGCAAGAGGAAGAAAAACTATCCTGATCCAATGGATGTTGTCAATAAATTTGGAGCAGATTCTCTCAGGTGCGTTACTCTAAACTTTTTTATTGTTACGTTTGGTTACTTAATAAATGGGGTGTACAAACATTTTTGAATTGCATGCAAACTGCAAAATTGTTTTCATTCTCTACCTTAATACTAATGTTCAGTTTTCTTTGATATAATAATATAATTTTGTGAGCCAAACGATGTAAGAACGTGGGTACAGTAGACCCTCACTTTTCCGACCTAATTCGGACTGAAGGTAGGTCGACTAATCAAAAATTCTGGATAATAGAGAATTATCAATAAATAGAAAAACTAATAAACTAGTAATTAACATTTAATTAATTACAGGACTTACTCTTAAGATGTGTTAAATTTAAACCCATGACCTCTCTTTCTATCACTCACATTAAAATACAAACACTCAACATAGCTTAATAAATTTGAACAGTTGTATCAAATCTGATCTAACCCTTCTCTCTTCCAGAGTATACATTTTCAAATTTCTTAATCTATCTCCATATTCCTTACCTGGAAAACCTTGTACTCGTATATATCATAATATCATAAATACAATGATATATTTGCTAGGGACTGGAATTCAAATATCCTCAAAATATTTATTACATTTCAATAGTTATGGTTCCACAAGGTGGTATGGTATGTGGCTCAACAAGATGTTTGTGGATTTCCCATAATCTCCTCTCTTTCACAGGCTGTACCTGATCAACTCTCCAGTGGTGCGTGCCGAGACCCTGCGCTTCAAAGAGGAGGGAGTCCGGGACGTGTTAAAGGACGTCTTTCTACCCTGGTACAACTCATACCGATTCCTAGTACAGAACATTCACATGTACGAAAAGGTGAGTGGGTATCCAGTTTTAGTTTGAGAGAAGGAGAAGAAAACTTTGATTCCATAGAAGAATTTAAAAAAATAACAATGTTATCTTGTGTAAATATCAATCAAACCTTTTCTCTAATTTCATAAACATATGTGTTAGCCATAGAAATGTGCTTGATGATTATTTTTTTAAATTTTATTATAAAGGGTCCCAAAATTAATGCAAGATTTGAATTAAATAAAAAGTACATTTTTTTTCTTTAATTTTTTTTTTATTATTATTATTGAATCGTAATGGAAAGGGTTAGGTATGGAATAACACATCGAGCAAATGGCCTCCACAGCTTTGCTGGCACATACGCACTCTTTTGTTGAAATTTTCAATGACCATTTTGCATAAATGTGGCTGAATTTCGTTGAATTTCCTCCTTCATTGCATGTGTGCTTGTTGTCATAGACCTTTGACTTCAAATAACCCCATAAAAAGAAATCCATTGGTGTTAAATCACACGATCTAGGTAACCAATTCTTATCACTGCAACGAGAGAGTACACGGCCAGGAAATGTCTCGTGCAGTAATTGAATTGTTTCACGGGCTGTATAGCATGTGGCGTTGAACAATATATGGTTATGTGAACAATATATGGTTAACGTCTTGTTGAATATGTTCACATCACTATCATCCATATCAGAAATTTGTAGTTCTTGTCCACAATGCCGAATTGATGTTCCTGGACTTTCACCAACACTCTCACGCACTGCTTCGATATTGACATTTGAACTCCTTGTTTTTGAATGACCATGACCAGTGTGTTTAGCATTACCAATTGATCCAGTCTGCCTGAATTTTTCAATTACTCTCTTCACAGTTGACGAAGTTAAATCACTATTTCGACCATATTTCGTATGAAATTTTCGAACTGTGGCCGCCAGACTTTATTATTTTTTTTTTTTAATATTGTTCGACAATGAAAACACGTTCTATTGTGTAACGCTCCATTTTTACTAACCCTAAACTATCAGCTGTCAAACAGTTTGTTTAATAGGGTTGCCAACACAAGCACGAATGGTGGCAAATTCAAATCTTGCGTTAATTTTGGGACACCCTTTATATATATATATATATTCCTTTTTAAAAATATTGTGGAGATTTTTAATAAACATCTAATTTTTTTTTTTAGAATTGTAATGTCAAGTTTACATACTCAGAAAGCATCCATGACACAGAAGACAGCTCACAGAAGAATGTCATGGATTGTTGGATTTTGTCCTTCACGCAGAGTCTAGTGGCGTTTGTGGCAAAAGAAATGAAAGGTAACATTTGGTTTTGAGTGCTGAAATTTGGCATAGAAACCATTTTGGTTCTTATGTAAACCTAGGTTTATCGGATGAGAATTATGAATTATATAATAACTTATTTTTAATGTCATGTGCTAAATAAAATAATCATTTTGCAAATGTTGAAAATATATTCCATATAGTAATTAGAAACATTTCATGCAAGTCCTGGAGAAGACTATTTTTTTCATGTATTGATTTTAGTATCTGTATTTGATAATTTCCGACAGGTTGTATCTTATATAGGATATAAATTGTAGTAAAAAATTATTCACAATGTCTTTATTCAATTCGATATTAGTTATTTTAAAATTAGCATTTTTGGGTATTGCTAGTTTCAAAGCATTTCCTCTGTTTCAAGCATTTCCCCTGTGAATGTAATTCACATTATAAAGCCTTTTCTGTAGAAATGATAAATTTTCTTTTCTCAACGATTACACCTAGTGTCATTAAACTTGTTTCATCCTTCATTCAGCGTATCGCCTGTACACAGTTGTTCCTAAGCTGGTGAAGTTTGTGGATCACCTCACAAATTGGTATGTCCGTATGAATAGGAAAAGACTAAAGGTAAGTGGAATTGAATATTTTTTTTTTATTTTCTGTATCATAAAGAAGAAATGTCAGTACTTGTACATTTTCAACTTTGTGTGTCTAAAACTTAAATAGTTAAGAAATTCAGACAATTGTTAAAGTAAAAGTAAAGTAAGAATATTCAATATTTTCATAATAAAAAGGCTTATGCTTAATTAAATGCTCTATATGTAGTTACATTTATTTTATTATGTAAAATGGCTGGTATTTTAAAATATTTCTTATATGTAAGAAGCTTTAATTGATACATCCTTACAATTAAAATTACTTTTTGAAGCATTATTTTTTTTCGAAGCAAAAAAAAACCCTATGGTTTTATTTTCTCCAAACCATCTATTTATATTACATTTTCTATTATTTATTTTTTTAACCTACAACATTTTTGTTTTTTACTTTCAATAACTGTCCAATTCAATAAGCCTTGTACTATTTTTAAATTTATCCTTTTTCTTTGATTTAAAAAAAAGCATTCTCAAGTGTCTGTAATTGCAACTTGCAGGGAATGTTTCACTGGATCACTTTTTTTTTTTTTTTTGGTTTTCCATATTTTGGAAAACCAATCCAGAACATTTGTCAAACTTGCTAAAACTCTCTCCTAGTCTAGTTTTAGCCCTCAATATTTAAAATTATTTTAGCAGTTAAATAAACAATAATTTTTTTAAAAAAAATTTTATGTTACCTCAGATAACACATTCCCAAAATAAAATAGGTCTCAAACTAATGTTTGGTAATTTTTCATTTCAATAAATTGATTTGTTAAATATGTAAACTAAATAACATAAGACTTTCTATAAATTAAAATTATATAGAAGATTAAAATTTGGGTTTTTATATAAATATTCTAATTCTATTTCTTCCTTTTCTAAAAAAATAATTATTATATTTCTTCCGGAAGTACAGAGTGGCCTGGTTGGCTTAGTGCCAGACTTGCAACTGTAGAGTTGTGGTTGAAATTTCAACATGTGAGTGTAGCAAGCTTGCGTTCAGAGGGTTGCCAGATTTGTTTCTCCACTATTGCGAAAGTAATTCGACGTGTATAGGAATTTGGTGCGAATTAAATCTGTCTTGGTAAAAATGTCCTCATGCATATATCAGATTATGTAAGGTGCCAGCTGATGCTCGTCATCTGACCATGGTACAATGACGAGGCATTGCTTCTAGGTTTATCCTTACTAAAAAATTACTAATAGGTCTTTGTGTAGGTCTAGTGGGATGCTAATTGCAACTAATCAATTTCTCACTGGCATGTATGCACACATTTCTGTTTAAAAGTTTTCCACTTGCCTTTGACAGTTTTTCCTCCCCTTCCTTTGCAGGGAGATGGGGGCCAGGCCGACTGCAAGACTGCCTTGGAAACTCTCTTCTCCGTTCTCTACACCATGGTCAGGATGATGGTGAGTGTAGTGAATGTGCAATCTCAGAGATGGGGCAATTCTTGAAAATCACTGTCATTACCATCAGAGCTGTAACCTTTTTGTTAATTTTCACAATATATACTCTTTGTGAAGTTGTACACTAAGAATGCATTGCCTATTGACACAGGCTAAATGGTGGAGGAACAATTTAAAAAAGAGTTTATTATAAGAAAAGATAAGTTTAAGATAATGAATGATAAGTACTTTTTGTTCTGTAGAAACAGATATTTCTGCTTTTTTGTCCTATATGTATTTTATCCATTTCTAGGATAGAGGTAATTAAGATAAGTTATTAATAAAAAAATTCAACCAATCTCTCACAGTTTGTAAAACATTGATTCTGATACTAAGATTGCACATTTGTCTGAGAAATGTCATGAATTGTATGAATTTCATAGTTGACATGGTGCAAAAAAATTATTCTGTTTTTTGCCTCTATCAATACAGAGTGGCAACTTAACCTGGAAATCAGGGAATTATCATGAAAGTTTTTAATTCTGGAAATGTCAGGGAAATTTTCAAATTTGGATCACTGAAACAATTATTATCTATTCTGCATTGTTTAGTTGTTAATAATTTCCTTTTAGTTCTGAAGAACAGCAATAATTTAAAAAAAATGCATGGCAACCAAAAGCAAAGCATGTTGGACTTTTGACTCTAAACAACATGTGCACGACTAATGAATATGCGATTTATTGAAGATTCAAATAGGAAATTAGAAACATATAAAGCTTTAAAATGACTTAGAACAGAAATAATTTGAACAAATTTGCTTAAAATTACTAATTTCAGATGATGAAATGTAAATGTTGCTTTTTTTGCATTATCTTCCAGAGAACATGTTTAATTACTATTATGCCTGTCGCACTTGTGTAATTTTGTGTTGTATCCATAAATTATTATTTTAACTGAATATAAGTATTGCTAATAATTTTTTATTTAAAATGCAATATATTGTATTATTGTAGAGTGGATACTTAGTTTCTATACAAAGCATGTATTGCAACATTTCTTAATGTAATTCTAAAATCAGGGAAATTTTTGTGACACAATCAAGGAACTTTTTTCCAGGATTTTGTTGCCACCCTGAATAAAAACAGTTTTGAAACTATTTCATTTGGTCAATTTTTTTTCACTTGACAAATGGTGCATAAAAAAATGCAGCTAAGGTCACCATAGGTTAGCATTCATTTAAAAAATGTCATTTGACTGCAGTCCAGCTTTATATTCCAGCTTTCACTAAAAAGAAAGAAAAACAGGAATGGCAAAGTCCATTTGATTAATTGACATTTATTTGTTCTCTGTGTTGATCAGGCTCCTTTCACCCCTTTCTTCGCCGAGCTCCTCTACCAGAATATGCAGAAGGCCTTGGAAGGTCACGAAAAAAGTGGGCAAACAGGGAGCGTCCATTATTTGCATGTACCTGAACCAAAGTGAGTTACTAAGACTTCTAAAAGACATTTTTTTAGCATTATTTCAGACTGAAAATGCTATTTAGTTTCTATAAAGTAACTTTCTACAATCAGTATCTCTCAAAAGCTAGTTCCCACAAACATTATTCACCACCAGTCACGAAAAGCAATTTGAAATTTTAGACCCCTTATAGTTCTTTTAAATCTTGCCTACTAATACAATTAAATTTTTTAATTCTAAGTATCATCTACTCAAACAGGCTTTGAATCGTAGTTAAGTTTACAGTTTCAGACTTCTTCTGGCAATGCAAGGGTATTTTACAAACTTTAAACTTGCCATTTTTATTTCTTTTAAATCTTGCTTACTAATACAATTCAATTTTTTAATTCTAACTATCATCTACTCAAACAGACTTTGAATCGTAGTTAAGTTTACAATTTCAGACTTCTTCTGGCAATGCAAGGGTATTTTACAAACTTTAAACTTGCCATTTTTATTTTATAGAGATTAATAGATTAGCATCCTATTGGAGTTGCATATAGCGAGATTTCTTTAAAAGATTCTTAAACCAATTTAAAGTAGTCTGCTATTGACTGTGAAACTTTATGACTTTTTTTTTCTCTGAATTATGAGTTGGTTATATCTTGTGAATTTCTAATCAAAAGTTTGTTATTAAAACATGTGGGACATAAATTATCTCTTCATAAGCAGTGTACAAAATTACATTTGTTGTAAATAAATGTTATTTTCCTATTGAATTAAGATCCATTTCCTAGTGTTCTATAAACTATTCTTTCTACTAAGATAATAATTAAGTAACGTTGCATATGAATCAAATGCATCTTGGAGTATTTAATGTAAAATGTTTATTAAACTAGCTGTTTGGCTTTGCGTTGCTGGAGGACCCTTCATGGGAATTTTCAAAGGCCCCTGTCGGTACTCAAACCCGCGACCTAATGTTCCGAAATCCTGCTACAAAAATACTTTTTACCTAATCTTGTAAATGTGTTTCTTAATGCAATTCTTTTAAATGAAGTTTATAAGCAAATTGTTGATTTTTAATGATAAAAATGTATTGATGGTGTCAGTGCTCTGTGTTGTAAAAGTTATCTATACTAATAATGTATAATATAGGAATGATGATAAAAATAAAATTTATATAAATATAGAAGTTTTTATATAGTTCAATTATTTTTTTAAATTATATTATTTAGGGGAAAACTGACGTTTGATTTAGTTTTGTAATATTCATAGTTTTCACCCAGGAAGGAAAGGTGTGCCCCCACGTGTCTCTTGTTTACCTTAAATCCAAAGGTCTGTTTACCTGATTTTGATGATTTTCCTTTCTTTCAGTGTGAAGTTGATCAGCGAGGAGGTGGAAAGGAAGGTAAGCAGGATGCAAGAGGTCATCGACATAGGACGTCTCATTCGTGAAAGGAACACACTGCCCATCAAGGTGACCTTGAATTATTTTTTGTTCACTTGTAATTTCATTTCTGCGGCTTGGAACAAACAGAAACATTGTAATAATTGACAGTTTTGAGAAAATTGACTTTAAAGTTGGAGGCTCAGCCTTGTTGTAATCACGGAATTGTTTGATTTGAAGGGTTAGATGAGCGTGATCACATTGATTTTTATTTCATTTATAAGTTTAAAATTGATATATTCAAAACGTTGAAAAAATTATAAAATTAACGTTGGTCCTTCTTGTTTCAAACCACAAATTTTATAGAAGGTTTGGAGATGTGCCACAGTTTAATTAATTATTCAAAATGGAAAACCAAAAATGTAGGGAGGATTATTTGTGTTCTATCAATGAAACTGGAGACCATGAAACAAATTGACGTACCAACTAGTACTAGGTATAATTGCATAACAACAACTATGAAATGATAAAAATACCAGTCAACCCTTTTTAGCTTAAGCATTCCAGAAAAAAAAGAGAGAAACCCACAAAATCAAAAGTCTCAAATTAAGAGAAGGAAAAGGTGTTCATTAGAAATAAACAACCCCCTTTGTTTTTAGATATTAATTAAATAATTTGCCATTTCTTTTTTCGTTATTTTCTTTAAGCAACACAATATGTATTATGAACCTTAAATTGAGAACATTCTCGAACTTAAATTTCCCTACAATCAATCAATATAAGAAAACAATTGAAGGAAGAATATTCATAGTTTTAAAATTAAACTTATTATTTGATAATAATCATCAGTGATTCTATAATTAAAAATATAAATGTTTATATTGCAGGATGGCAAAGTTTAATTTTCTTATATAGTTTATGTTAACATCGCATTTTAATTGAGTGAATTGGATTTTTTTTTAAATATTTTGTTTGATAAAATCAACATTTAACAAACTAAAATTGTAACTGAGAAAACTCAAAATATAACCATTATATATATATATATATTACAAAGGAATATGAACTATTACTTAGTCAAACTATGCTTCTTCTTTAAAAAAAAATTGAGATAATCTGATAAACTTCAAGTATTTATATTAATTTTCAAAAGACAAAAACCATAACTCTGTCAAAAGAAGAAAAAAAAATCTTGTTTAATAATTCTGTGTTTATTTTTCCTAGTATCCTCTTTCTGAATTAGTGGTGATACATGAAGATTCACAATACTTAGAAGATGTCAAATCATTACAGAAATTTATTGTTGAGGTTGGTAATGTTTTATATTTAATTATTTGGATTATCTAATGATATTTTAATCTGTGCCATAATTGATGAAGTGTATATTTTTATACATAAAAGTGCAACATATCAATTTATAAATGCCTATAAACAAGTAATACAGTAATTGAAGTATTCAAAATGTGTTGGCTGTTGATATACAAAATATTAGGCTGCTCTACATATAATTAGTGAAGCAAACAAGTTTTTATCTTAGGATAATTTCAAAATATATATTTGCTTATTAAAAATTTTAGAAAGTTACTGAAATGTGTGTGAAACTCTAGGAACTCAACATCAAGTGTTTGACGGTAACAACAGAGAAGCAAAACTATGGTGTGAAACTGCGAGCTGAACCAGACACAAAGGCGCTAGGAATCAAGCTGCGTTCAGAATCCCACAAAGTGGTCAAAGCTGTTAAGGTAAGAACCTTGTAATTCAATTAAGTCTTAGAATTTTGTATGTGGTTCAACCATTTCACAACCAAATCCTTTCAACCATCATCAATCAACCAAAAAACATTTTCAGTTACTCAACTTTATTGCTTAGTCTTTTGACTTACTATTCAATCAGAACTTTTTTATTTCCGAGTAGCCGAGCAAAAACCTAGAGAGCAAAGTTTTAATTCTAGTAATTTCCATTTTTTTCATGCATCAATGCATGGCATGATGCATTTGTTCATCAATGAATGTATTATTAAGAATATAAATAAAATCTTATTTTTATAAGGGGAGCTTGAAATAATACTGCTTTTAGTTGGAAAAATATTGTAAAAGATGTTATTATAAAATGAAAAATGTGTGCATTGATAGAAAAAGGGGTGATGCCCATGTAAAAAGAACTTCCAGCTGTCTGATATATGATTAATACACAACTTATGTTGCTGATCTATGATAAAAAAAATATTGTTTTTAAATGGAAAAATGGTAAACTATTGATATTTTATTACTGCTATTATGAAATTTGAGTAGAAAATATTTATTTACTTTAAAAACAACCCTTCTAACAACAAGCTGAACACCCTTTCTTTCTAAAGGAATGCAGTCATTTGTGTTGCATGGCTTAAGAAGTAAACATATTCAAGACATTTTCTTTTTTTTAATCATGGTCTGATAGTGGCTTTAAAAAAAAATGCAGTACAACTAGTAGCAGTGTCATTCAAAGGTGTTTTTTTTTTGTTCACTCAGGAGCTGAGCGGAGAGCAGCTGCATGAGTTTGTGAGTGCCGGAAGCGTTTGTGTCCTGGGACATGTCCTGGTGGAGGGCGACATCCGGCTCATGCACTCTTTCGAGGGGGAGAAGGCACAGGAGCTGGCGCACAAGTACCAGGTGCACTCGGCCGGCGAGGTGAGCTGCATTTAAGACTAAAAAAATCGCTGTTGTGCATAATGCTGTTTGTTTCTTGGTAATCCTAATTTGAAAAGTTCATTGCTCAGAGTTCATACAATCCTTAGAAGTCTTTATGAACACCTTATTTTTGTTTCATGTTCATAATGGCCCTTTTAACACCTTATTTTCTATCCAAAGGTTCCTTGGAAACTTTTAAATTACCGTAGGCTCTTAGAAATTCCTTAAAATGACTATAATTTAAATCATTTTACTAAACCACTGTTGTGCTTGATGGGAATTAAACACAACTTTGTATTTGAGTAGAAAACCCATGACTCCTTTGCAACCAATAGCCTTGAATTTATTGTTCCAATTTTCCTCTTTTAGATTTAAAAAAAAAAATTACAAAGAAGTCAGCTAACTTTTCTTTACAAATGTATACAACTTTTTGCATATCATTATTTTTTTAATATTAAAAAAAATGAGGTCTTTAGAAACTCCTTAATTTAAATTTAAGGGAATTAAATGGTCAACTTGCAGCCTGATTGTAGCTTACTGGTTTGAATTTTTTAGACTGATTTGCTTGTACCAAACAACATTGCAATATTCTTCTTATTAATAATTTTTCTCAAGTGTTGTTCGATATTAACAAGGTTCCTATGTAACTTCAGATAAAAAAAATTGTGTGTGGAAAGTTTAGGTAGTTTCATTTATTTAAAAAAAAATTACTTTCATCATAAAAAAATACAAACATAAAAAGCGTTTTTAATCATAACTTTGTGTGCATTTCAGCTATTACATTATTAACATTTTAAGTTATCCTACGCTTTTCGGGTATATTACCCAAAGTTTTGCATGTGTGACTCATATTGCATTTGTATAAATTATCACCCTAAAGTATATGTCCTTTACTTATCCATAAGTCACTTCACAAAAATTGTCGATTAGCGTGCTTGATAACAGCTTCTCGTATATGTTGTAGGTGCTTGTTCTGCTGGATATCACCCGCAATCAAGAGATGTTGGATGAAGGCACTGCAAGAGAAGTCGTCAACCGCATCCAAAAGCTCAGGAAGAAGGTACTCGATACTAAGCACACTGTAAACATCATAAATACGCAGTTAAAATTCTAACTAAAATATGAGGATTTGTTTTGTGTGAAATTCTGACCAAATGCTCAGTTATAAATTAAGCAGTAGTAATAATACTATTATTGTGTATGTTATGTAGTAACATTTATTTGTGTTTTGAATTCATATACATTGAGAAAAATACTTATTTAAATAAAATAAACAAAAAAGTATATTGTTTTAAAAATGATTTTACCTTCCTAATTGATAGTTATATATAACCTTAGTTTCTATGTTTTAAAATATTTTTCGCAATTTATGTAAGTAAACTTATGCTATGGAATTTTTTTTCCTTTCTTACACATAAATTGCTGAATTATTTTACTGAAAAATAGCAGACCTTAAATTTTTTTTAAATACTGTAATAATTTTTGTGAAGTTTATAGTATAAAATATTTGGAATACAAATTTCTTGAATTTTACTAGTTGATTTCCAAATATAAATTATTAGGCAATATCAATGCATTACTGCAGATGTTGTTACAAAGTGCATTTTTTTTAATTTCAGGTTTAATTTTAAATCCTTAAATTGTAATCTATGATTTTTCACCTAACTGTAGAGGCGAAAAATCCCTTTTCAGAAACACCCATTATGAATTTAATTTATATTCTTTATAATAATGCTACAAACTTCTTTCAAACGGCTGCCCTGAAAAAGGAGTGAATGGCCACTTAAAAACATCTGTGCACTAAGGCATTTATATAATATTTTTTTTTTTTGTATTTATGGAAATATTTTACTAATTTACTTTGTTTCTTATCATAAAAGTTTCACTTTAAAATTATTTCATACTTCTATTCTCTTTGTTCATTCTATCTGATGTCTCTCTGGCGCTCTAATCTTTTATGTAAATCAAATTTCATAAGAAACCTATGTGACTTTACACTCTAGCTACATGTTACAGAGCAATTTTGGCCGCCTTTTTTATAGTTTGCTTTTTTTCCTTCATAGTTGAAATACTGTTAATTACACTATTTGTGCAGATTAGTTATTTGTTTTCTTTTTATTAATTTTTAAGAATATCAATGCATTAGCACTTACTAATGGTTCTTTTTTAATGTAAATATTCTTATAGACTTTTTAAGATTAATTTTTCTTTGCCGAAACATGCTGGTGCCATCTCCAGAAGCTCTATCCCGGTTACACATGGTTTGCACAGTCCTTAAGAACTACTTAATTTAAGTAGGTCCTTAATTAAGGGCCCTTAAGTCTTTAATTTTCAACTAACCAACTTTAATTTTTGTCAATCGTGAGCTTTTTTTTATTCACTAATTCACACGGGAGATATTTTTTCATGTCTAACCCGAAATTTCAAGTTTTTAAAATTTTCGGAACCCAGAATTCTGGGTGCAATAAAAATATAGGAATGTAGAATTCCGGATTTTACTTTGATCGGGTCCACACTTTTGACCGTTGTACACAAGTGTAAATCGGCAATGTGAGAAAGGCGTCAATAGATGGATTTAGTGTTGTTTTGTGAAAAATCGATACTCGTTCTAGAAAATCGAGGAAATTCAAATGAATGTATCATCTTTAACATTTCTGCGCCAGAGTTTGCCGGAAGTGGGAATCCTGCGTCAACTTGCTACGAAACCACATTTACGTGCGTTTCTGCACCAAAAAAATTACTATTCTCCGCCAACGGCACCAAAAAATATACTAGGTCCTTAAAAATTATCGAGGGGTCCTTAAGAACTACTTAATTTTTACTTTTGAAAATATGTATGAACCATGTTACACTACTGAACACGTGTTCTTCTCCCTGCAGGCCCATCTCGTTCCCTCTGACCCAATCTCCGTGTTTGTGGATGTGACTCCCAAGACTGACCACCTCAGCAACGTGGTGAAGGACCAAAAGGAGTTCATTGAGGGCACCCTCAAGGCTCCTCTCTCTCCCTTGCCCCTCCCACCCAACTCCAAGGAGATCATACGAGAGACAGCAGAGGTACACCACAAGTCGAAATCGACTTTTGCAATCTTTTTTTTTTTAAGTTATGTAAATGAGTAGGTAGGTCATCAGTTGAATCCTTAAGCCAAACTTAATATTCAATCCAAGTGCAGTTTGGTTCTTGCGTATCTGTTAGCTAAAAACATGTTTATTTTAATGCTTGTGTTCATCATACTCATATTACATACATTAATAGTAGCAAGTTTTCACATATACTAACAACTCTTAGCATGGGGTTTTGATGGTAAAATTATAGAATTTAATAAATTCATTTACTTTATTTTCTTCTGATATTGTCACTGAAGATATTGTACACTAAAGCAACTTCATGTGCACTGATCCATCTACTAATGTTGAGCTACCAGGTACCTTTGAAGACTAATATAATTTACTTGGCTTACAAACAGGGTTGGCAAGTTTCTTCCAAAGTGGACAAAAATAGGTTTCTTCCAATATTGGAAGAAACTGATGTTCTTTAAAAATTTTCCATATAAGTTGCAACTTTAAAAGATACAATGAATGCATTTTTCATATAGATAACCGTAAGTAAACTTAATTGGAGCTATAAAATTTTTATTAATTTTAATGCTAAATTTTGAAGCACTTAAAACTAAAGCTTTTCACTGAGAACTTGAACAAAATACATTTTATCCAAAATCCATTAAAAGTCATCCATTTCAATTTAAACAGCATAATTGTTCGATTATGTAAACTTCTGTAATTTCTAAGTAATAGTATTAATAAATGTTAGTATTATAAAGTGGTATTATACAGTTATAGTTATTATGAATTTTTTTTATAGAAATGGCAGAAACAGTAATCCCCCCCCCCCCCCCCCCCCCTTAAAATTGTAATAACCATCACCTGTAAATACATGAAGTTTGTTATTGAAAATAACTTATTTTTCCAAAAATTATGCCTTTTAGATTTGATATAATGATTAATTCATAATTATTTAGTAATTCTTTTATACAGTTTATATTTTTTAATTTTGCCTTGGAAGAAATCAGTTTTTTCTGGAAAAAACTCAACCCTGCATACAAATATATTTTATTAGGCTAGTCTCACTCTAACAACAATTGCATTTAACTCGTAGCTACCAAGTCTCAGATTTTGCAGTCATCAAATTAATGTGAGAAATTGCCAAACTTGTAAGACCACAATCCATATAAAATTGCTGCAGAAATGTCGAAAAAGAGTTTATACCATTGAAATATTCTTGATTGAAATATCTACTTTAATAGGCAACCTTGTTACCTGTGCCTTTCTATTTTTTATTTTTTTTAACGGAAACAAATAGTATTTAATGTTATATCTCAAATTTAAGTGTTGCACTTGAGAAGTTGAATTGCAATACTTTCTAATCAAAAGGGATGATTTTTTTTTTTTTTATAACCTTTTGTGTACTGTAAGTTTGCATACTATCTGCCAACTATTTCCCTTTTTTAACAGGTCAAAGGTGCCCAACTAGAAATAGTCATATGCCACCTAAATGGAAGCTCAGAAACCTCTTCTGATCTCAAAGTGCGCAAAATCGAAAGCGTTTCTCCTGGAGATGATAGAAAAAAACTGAAAACTGCCCACAAGTACAGTGAGCCATTCTGCAGGTAGTTCTCTGTTTATTTGCAATGCCACAGATCAGTGGTTTACAATCTGAAGGTCACAAGTGCCAGAATTGTCAGAAGAAGATTTTCAGAATTAAAAAAATATTTTACATTTTATACAATGAAACATAAACAATGTAAAAATGTTTTTTCAAATATAAAGAATATCAAGCAGATAATAAATTTGCTTATTTTTTAAAAATTACCATTTTCTCTAACTTAGCTGTAATAACATAAAGCAATTTGATAATAAGGCATTATGTGGATTAAGGTCTATTTTCCATTTTCGTTAAAAAAAAATTCTTTTTAAATGTAGATGGAAAAAATTTATCCTCAAATGTCGGTCTATTTTTTAATATCTTTGATTGAGTAGTTCAGATTCATAACAAGTTATATCCAAATATTTGAAAAAATATATTTTGGTATCATTAGCTGTTTGGCTCCAATCCCTACTTAGCTATGCAAAGAAAAATTGAACTAATTGACCGTTTTTTCGTAGTTTTCCCAAAATAGTTAAAAGTGGATATAACTTGTTTTGCATCTATGCTACTCAAATGTTAGTCATCCCATCCAATAGACACGCAAGCATTTGTAAATATTCCATTTCAACTCAAAGTCAAAACTTGCATGTAACGAATAATTTATTTCTTTGTATGGTATTAACTATCATTAACACCTGATATAATTAAGAAGATTGGAAAGATATCTAAAAAAAAAATTCACCAATTATAATGTGCAACATGTTTTCTTAAATGTTTCGTATATTGTGTAAAGGAATATTATTTCATTGAGCTTTGCATTTTGTTGACTGCAGATACGTGAATGTGGAGCTGTGCGAGTCAAGTGGAGAGTCCACGTGCTGCTCCGTTCTCCTGGAGAATCCCAAAGGGAAATTTCACCTGAGCAGTGACGCTCTCGCACGACAGGTACGACTTCTTTGTTCTGTCTGCTACTAACAATAAGAGCAATAGGGACATTGGGTAAGAGTGGATCAGGAAAAAAGATTTAATTGAGGAAGTCCATATAGCAGTGATATCTAATGAAATTTATTAAAACAAAATCAATTTTGATAATGTAATGTAACACCTACTAGGAAAAATCCCTTATTAATAATTACTCTTTAATATTACAACTACCTAGATCAAGGGATACTGTAAAAATTTTAAACTGCTGCATGTATTTCTATTGGCCTCCGGATTTTCTAGTTTTTAAATGAAAGGGATATTTTTGAAAATATTAAAAAGAAATTGTAAAAAGGGATATAGGTCATCCTTTTTTTGTAAAATTCTTTCAATGCCTATCCCATTTTTTTACATGTTTGGTCTTGCATGAATGCTTCCCATCTGTTATTTCAAAGAAACTTGCTAATTTTAATTTAAACCCACTAACGTCACGTCTAAGGATCTCCAGTTTTTCTAGCAATGTATTCGTTTTTTAAATTCATACAATTACTCCATTTCAAAATATTTATCAAATTTGTTAGTTTCGGGTACAACAAATAACATATTTCTTTAAAATTTTTTAACCTTTTTAAAGAAATGTATGAAGTTTGTATAGAAACAATTATTTAAACCCGAAAACAGAAAGCCATTTGCTTGAACATCAGTAGGTTCACTCTTGTAACATTAAATTCTAAAATGCAATTTTAACCACATTCCAATTGTTTTAGCAATTCGAAACTTAGCGTATTTATGGGATTCCAAAGAAAATGGTGTATTTAAGCATGAAAACTCATAATTTATTAATTCATATTGTTTCATTCAACAAGTTCATGTGCATGCCTCACAACAGGTCCCTTTTTTCCCTAAAAGTCTTTTGTTACTTGAAGTTCTTAAAAGTTTTTTTCTTTCTTTTCAAAATATGGTCCATTTTCCTATATTTTAGCAAATATATTTTTTTACCCCCTTTATGCCTATGATAACACATTTCTGGTCTTTTTCCCTTCCATTACAAAAATAAACATTCATGTTCGTATTTGCGTTGAGTCTGCTGATAGAGTGTTGCAACTCACGAAATATCATTAAACCAGGAGTAGGCTTGATGTGTTGTCTTTACAAATGTAATTAATCCCATTGGTGTAGACTGTGCTATGTGTAAACCATTTCTGTCCTTCCAGGACCACTGGATCTCTTTTATATATTGTATCAAAACCAGTGGCGGCTCGCCCACTACAGCAAGTACAGCCGGGCTGCACCTAAATTCATTAGTGTATTTTAAAACTAAAATCAGATATTTTACTAATTTTCTTAAATGAAGATTAGAATTGAAAATGAAATTTCTACGGTAGTAAACAAAATCTCCGATAAATAGCGAGCGTGTTACCGTAATGCACAATTCAGGAGAGGGATAAACTCCATTCAATCACAACTGCAGCCAAAAAGCGAAATTCGAAATAGGCTGCATCGTTGCCATGGCAACCGCTACGTAGTATGGAGATTCCCCCCATGCTAATGCACTGCCGTTTGTGAGAAGGTACAGCCGAAATGAGTTTTCTTGTTTTAGCTGCACTTGAGGTTCGATATGCTGATTGGCTAATGGGTGAAACGAGAACTTACGAGATTATATCCAAACGGAAATGGTTTTCGTTATACATTTACTGTGTGCTGTTGTGTCGTTATGTAAGTTAATATTAAAATTGACCGATTCGCATGTTTAAAAAAAAAAGCAGGATTGCTTTAATTTTCAAAAAATAAGTAAGTGTTTTCTATTTTTTTCGCATGTTATCATTTCTTAAAAATTGAAAGGAAACTTGATTTGAGTAGTGAATAATAAAGAATTTCCGTTCATGTAAGGTTTTTGGAAAATAGGGGGGGGGGGGGGGGGATTCACAGGATTTCGGCTGCACTAACATTTTAGACCACGGGCCGCCACTGATCAAAACAAATGTAAGTAAAGAGCTTGTTCAGGGGAAGACTGATAAATAGCAAGTGTAAATTGTAATTATATAAATTCTTAGTGTCTTGTATTGTAATTGAGAAAATACTCTTTGATTAACATTTTATTTGAAAGATAGACAACTTTTGTAGTAAGTAGCATTCCTGCTAAATTTCAAGTACTTCGGAACGTAATTTAAAAAGCTACAAAAAACATGAGATTATAAAAATATTTTTCTTCAAATTTACTTACTTTTTTATTAATGCTACGATTTTTCAAATTTGGTTAGAACAATGCTTGAAATAGTAAAATGCTATAGTTCAAAAGAAAACTCGTGTAAATTATTCTTTTCAAATTTTTACTAAGGGTACTGGTAAAATGAGTGAAAGGAAGTCCAAACGAATCAGTGTTGTTTTTAAACATAGTTTTTTTGCTGCAACAAAAATATATGTACTGCCCATTATGATATATGTCTATTTCTGCCAAAAGTAAGGAACAGCTTATAATACATTTAATCATAAAAAAATTATGTACGCATTTATTTAAAGGGATTTGTGAAGAGTTATACTCAATGCAAAAACATTTCAATATATGCAGCCTTTGAAGAACTTCAAATGGAATTGATGTTATAAAACTGGAAATAAAATGATGCATTTTTGCAACCAGCTGGTGTTTATGTTACTATGGTTTGGGAATAGGCATGCTTAATGCATAACCTGTACACTGTTCAACCAATAGTTATTAACTCTTGAATTATGTGGGAGAAAAGTCAGACTTGTGACTGTGATGTAATCAAATCTCTGTTTATAAATTATTTGCCTGGCGTCGGTAAGTTATTTGAGTTTTTTAAGCTAGCCATTGCATTGCAACTTTTAATCAGCAGAGGGACTAAAAAATCACTCGGCAACTGTCCGGTGATTATTTTATTTGCATTCGATTCAGTGCTGCCACAGTTCAGATTTCAAAATCACCCATGTATAGATAAAAAAAATCGCCAAACACGTTTTTATTACAATCCATACAAAATCTCCAAATTGTCGATTATTTGCCAAAGTTGTTAGTGCAATATTGAGCAAAAGGTATTTTGTCTAAGTTACATGTCTGATAATTGCTGAGTGGAAGATAGAATTTGAGTTTTTCAGTTGCATACAACTAAATAGTTCAGTTGAATGTTCTCTAGTTACCAGTGTGTGGCTTGCTTGTATTGTTACGTAGAAAATACAACTTTTTATTTATTTGCTCCGTTGTTCCCTTTTTTTTTAAGATGTATGATGCCTTTTCCTCCTAGGGACATATGTAAAAAGTATTGCAACCCCTGCATTTGTATATTAACAGCAAGTTTCATGATGCTATGACCTTGTGCAGTATGCATCTTTTGCGTTGATCGTTGTACAGAGATCAGTGAATTCGTTTCTGGTTTTAAAAAATATAAAGTAGCAACCTTTACTTAATTTCAAATAAAATAGTGCATAAATGTTTCTTAAAAAACATAAGCTCAGTTCTTAAAACTCCTGATTATTCATGATAACTGCAATGTTCTCCACCTAAAAAATCTGAAATGCTTGGATATGGTGTAACAAATTTAATTTTAAGAGGAGTTGATTGGCATGATTAATTAACACCTACAAAATTGTCATGGTCACAGGTTAGGTGTATATATGGAGATGAATTCCGCCTTCTATATGCGCATGAAAATAAGAAATACTTCTAGTTTGAGCATTCATTGAATTAGTAGAGTAGGCAGGTAGATAGGTTGACTGAAGAGACCTTAAAAAAAAAAAAAGAAACGCCACAACCCAGCATTCATATTGTAAGCAGAAAAGAGTACATAGTCGATAAAAACCATACATGCTTGTTTTAAAAACACTTTTTTTTTTATTGTTGAAAACTTTCAGCTAATTATATTTAAATATTTTATAAGCAAATGCAGTAGCATCAGGCAAAATTTGAAGTGGTGAATTCTTAAAATTTCTAAATGTATATGAATTTGGTTTGATGAATTCTTTACTTTACAATGATTCAACCTCTGTTTCCAGGTGCAAGTGGTGTTCGGAATCCATGGCAAGAAACCCTGCCTCTTCTTGTGCTCGGACAAGACGAAGCCCCTCGGCTGCGACTTGAGTTGGCAAGATATTTCGGATCTGCACTCAAAGACTCTTTATGCATATCTAGCCTGATTTATTTAAAAAAATAAATAATAAAATTTATTTATTTCACATTACGAAGGCTTCTTCAGATTTCTTTTATTACTACGGAAGCAAGTTGATTTAATAAAATATGGTGTAGCTATTTTCCATTATCTTTGTGTGAAAAGAGTCTCACGATTTTAATACCACAACCTCCGACTTCAATGAAGTTAAAATATTAGTAAAATTCAAGATGTAAAATAAATTTTTTAATAAAGATGCCAGAATTTGAGTTGATCTTTTGAAATAACCTGAATTTAGAAATATACTTTTCTCTCTGTTTGTAATTCCATTAGTATTATGTATAGACAAGATACTAATCAGAATTCCATTAGGTTAATTTAGAATTATGGTGGAATGTTTGTAATTTGTTTAATTAAAACTAGCATCAGTTTAGAGTAAACATAACCATATGTATGTGTTGTGGGAGGACATAAAGGTTTAAAAATCAGTTATTCAGTAAACTATTATTTTATAATACATTGCAATTTTATTTTTCGTGTCTTAACTATAAACACAGACTTGTTGCATTAGGAATAAAAATTTCATTACAGGGAAGAGTGGGGATGGAGCATAATGATCCACACTTTCAAAATTATTCGCTGTATTTATTTAAATAAATGTCCATCTCGAACTAAGTGTCAAGACTTATGTTTGCCTTCCTCAAATTCCATACCTGGCAACAAATAATATATATATATATATTTGTTACTTCTCTCGATCTAAAAAAAAAAAAATGCAAGTATTCCTGAAACCTTTCTGGTTTACCATATAATTTTCAAGGCTCAAAGCTCTAATTTTTAATAAAATGCATAAACTATATGGATGTTGAGTCAGTCTTTCAAAAGATTATGCTTATGAATATAAATGTTTTAGATAGTTTTTTAAATTTTGATTGCTATCTTTATATGAGCAAGATATATCATGGATGTATAATTCTAAGGTAACCAAAATAACATATATAAGTTATTTGTACTAAATAGAATTAGAGTGAAACGACAGCAAGAATAAGCTTGAAATAATTTATTTTAAAAACTTTTTTTCTATTAATTAAGTATAATAGAAAAGGGATCAAATATATTTTTATTAAAATTGTTATGAAAATGCTTTATTTTTAGATATTCTAAATATATTAATACCAATATAAATTAATCAAAAAGTTAAATTTTTTTGGATATATTACTTTTTAACAATGTAATATGCCAGGTTATTTGAACTTTTAACAAAATCACCAACTATCCTACATAAAAAGCCATTTGGTAACACATTTAAGTTCTGGGACAGCAAGACTTAGTCGCACCATCAAATCTTTCATTGGATATTTATTTCGTAGGTTCAGAGGTTTAAAGTTTTCAAAATTATTCGTGGGGGTGGGAGAGTCTCTGGGAGGTCCAATACAAGTTTACACTTATGCGTAGTTTACATGAAATATATGAGTAACTTTAATAAAGTTTGGTGGAAATGAAAAAGGCAATGCTTCCAATATTTTTCTTTTTAATGATACTATTATAAATTTCTATTTCCCCACCAGAATAAGTTATTTGTTTTAATATCGAAAAATAATTATTTAATGTTTTCATAAAATGAGGGCTTTAAGGGGAGTGGAGTTCCATTGATGTAATTTTAACTCGTGGCCACACCACATTCCATACAAATCGTAAGGGTAATTTACTGCTACAACATGTTGATGTCAGATCATAGGCAGTCAGACAATCTCGAAACAATAAGAGACTCGTCATAGTCTTAAATAGAAAAGGAACAGCATTTTTCAATCACTGCCCTTCAGTGCTAAAATTTCTGCTGCTGAAGGAACGACGACAAAAGTTATTAGAAGCAGCAATTTACAAGGGCAAAGATTGTATAAAAACATTTTTCAGAAATGATAACAAGTTTTAAGAAAGTATTGTGTCTAACTTTAACTAACACTGATATGATAACGTTTTTTAAAAACTTAAAACTACTTATTTTTCTACTTTTTTGTGCTGTAAAATAAAATATTTTCCAAATACAAATAAATAGAATATTATTGTTTATCTTATAAAGTAAATGCTACTTATTATTGTAATGTTATTAATGCACATTTTGTTTGTAATATGCTCGGGTACTAGTCTAAATTTTACCTAAGTATGCGGATTTAGATGTATATATAATATATATTTAAAACTTTATATTTGTGTGAAGTAAAATGGCGGAAATGTAGGAAATATCTATTTTAAAATACAAAACATTGTTTTTTTTTAAATAAAATTTTTCATTATGAAAACAAATAAAACGTACTTTTATGAATCGTTAGAAAATTTAATGAATTCGATAATCTCTTTTAAATAAAATTTTTAATTAACTTTTTATAGAACCTTAATTTTAGACTAAGTTTATTAAATTAGTTTAAAATTTGCTATTTTAAGTACAAAGTTTTCATTAACTTCGGGATTCTATTTTCTGCAGAATTTAATTTGCCCCACCAGTTAAAATTCCTTAAAATATGCTCTGAAATGGGCAAGTAGGTGCTATAGTTCATCTCCGACTAAATGGCCGGTGGAACCTCACATTGTTTACATGTGTTTTAATAAGCCAATCGGCCGGACCAAACTTTCTTTTTTTTAATCATTTTAAAGGGCCACAAAGACTCGTCCACTAATTTATCGGAGCCAGACCACCCTCCAGTGCACTCTTCTACCCCAGGCACAATGGACTATTTATTGTATATAAAACAATAGTATTTAGCATTTTTAAATTACATATTACTTTATTACACAATCCCGTATACAAGGAAACTTTACATAGGTGAAAGTTGGTAAAAATCGCAGAACGGAAATTCAAAATTTCAGTATTGTTCTCAATCTCAAATTATATTTTTAAATCGGAAAAGGCGGTATTAGCATCGAAAGCTTTCGATGTGTTTCAATGTTTTAGAAATTTAAATAATTACTTCTGAAATGTGGCAATGAAAATATGCCACATTTCCATATTTATTCAAAAGTTCATCAAATTTAAAATTATAATAAAACACTTTATAGATTTCTAAAAATTAAAAGTTTATCTTTTGTTAAAAAATTTATTTTTTGAAATACTATGCTAAAGGATTTTCGAAAAATAAGATTCCTTCATTTAAAATTGTATCTAATGCGAATCTGTATTGCAATTTGCAATCATGGTTTGGTTAATTAACTCGGGGTCTATCTCGAAGGAAAGACCCGAGAATACATACACATTCACACCTCGTTATTTTAGAACCATGGTCAGATGACGAGGAAACACCTGAACTGGCACCCAATAGACGTCGGGACTTTGGACCCCGATCAGATTTATCGTGCACCAGTCCCATATACACTCCGTTAATTTTGCGGATGTTCTGACGACTTTTCTAGTATTTTTGTAACGAAGCTGGCAACCCTCCGATCACAAGATCACTACTTTTTTTTACTTTTCTTTGTCAAGTCCATCGCACGGGTTCGAACCACCAATCCTCGGATTAGTAGCTGACCGCCTTTAACCGCTCGGCCACGGAGGCCGTAGTGCAATCATGGTTACAGCTTAATGGGATAGTGGTGAAAAATATGCTTGCTTGTGTGACATCACTGCCTAAATTTCAATAAGTTTGGTTTGGTTAAATAACGTCGCACTAGAGCTGCACAGTGGGCTATTGGCGACGGTTCGGGGCCTATCTCGAAGGAAAGGCCCGGGAATGATGCCTCGTATTTTTGAACCATGGTCAGATGACGAGGACAACACCTGAGCTGGCACCCAACGCCTTCAATAGCCGTCGGAACTTTGGACCCCGATCAGATTTATCGTGCATCAGTCCTGTATACACGCCGTTAATTTTTTGTGGATGTTCTGGACGACATTCTAGTATTTTGTTAGCGAAGTTGGCAACCCTCCGATCGCAATATCACTACTTTTTACTATTCTTTAGTCTAGTCCATCGCAAGGTTTTGAACCGGGGACCCTTGGATTCCCAGCTGAAGCTTTAATCCACTCGGCCACGGAGTAGGCAATAAGAGAATGAGTTGTGTAGTTCTGTGTCATTTGACCTTTTATTGGCTTTGAGATATTATCAGCAACTTAAAGCATTAATATATGTAATATGTTTCCGTTTCGAACAAAAATCAAAAAGCTTTCACCCATGTTTTCGTACTATAAATTTTTTTTATTCATATGTAGTACCACTCCCCTGAAAGTAAGGAATGGTGCTTTTTCTCCCTCAGTTAAGGAAAAGGGGATTTTTCTTGAACCAGGGAATTTGTTAGCTATTGAAAACATAAAATCATGTTCATAGCTGTACAATTTTTTTTAGAAAAACTGGTTTCGTGCTTTCAAATAAATAAAAAAAATTGAAAACGCATAACACATTTGATTAAAATTTAGATTTCTACACCTTGAATCTTTTATTTTAAACAAGCTGTTTGTTCCCCGGTTTCTGGGGAACTCCATTAAAGTATTCACATTTTTAAAAAATTGATCTCCCTTCATTAGGACTCAAATCCAATACATATTGTTCCAAAGTCCCACACTCGACTAACTAAACTACAAAGGAACATTCTAGAATCTCAGTTCCTTTATGCAATACTTTAAATGTTAGTCATTTAAAAAATTAAATAGAATTTTGCATATTCAAGCACAACAGGTGTACATAATGTAGTTGAATAGTACTTGTATACAAATTGTCAGTCTTTTATAAGCAGAGAATGTAGGCATTTTGTAATCCAGCAGTGGATACTTAATATCCCTAAAACTTTTACTTATTCTCCAATATATCTACAAGAATATTATTTTTTTAATTTCAGTGAAACTTCTGTAAAATATATTACAGAAATTCTCCAACCTTGTTACGTTTTTTTTTTACTATCTAAAAAAATAACTTTAAAAAATTGTGTAACTATCATGTACTCGAGGTATAAAATTGCATCACTATTCGCAATAACTATTTTATACCGAGTTTTTGTTTTCGTTCAGCAAGGACAATTTCTGAATTTGTGCCTGGAAAATTAAATGAGGATAACCTTGTTAAAACCGGAAGAAGTTCGGCCTATAGCTTGAATATAGGCCGATTGTCCCAAAATAACCCTTTACAGTCGAGGAATTTGTTCGGTAAGACGAGCCAGCAGACGATTTTCCGCATACCTGGTGAATTTCTTACAATGGTTCCAGCCCCCCAGTGGTGACTCGTAGACTACAGCAAGTACAGCCGGGCTGCACCTAATTTTAGTACTGTATTTTAAAACTAAAATTATATATTTTACTAATTTTCTTAAATGAAGATTAGAAATGGAAATGAAGACTAAATTTCTACGGTAAGTAAACAAAAAATCTCCGATAAATAGCAAACCTGTTGCCGTAATGCACAATTGAGGAGGAAAAAACTCCATTCAATCAAAACTGCAGCCAAAAAGCGAAGTTCGAAAGCGGCTGCATCGTTGCCATGACAACCTTACGTAGCACGACTTCCCCTACACGCTAGAATGGAGATTGTGACAAAACAAATGCAGCCCAAAAAGATTTTTTCGAATCTGTTTTCTATTTTTTTCGCATGTTATCATTTCGTAAAAATTGAAAGGAAACTGAGTTTAGTAATAAATATTAAAGAATTTCCGTTTATGTATGGTTGTGGAAAATAGGGGGTTTCATATGATTTCGGCTGCACTAACATTTTCGACAACGGGCCGCCACTGCAGCCCCCCACTTTCCACAACCATACATGAACGAAATTTATTTAATCTTTATTACACTAACTCAAATCGGCATCTTTTTCATTTTTATGAAATAACATGCAAAAAAATAAATCATTTCTTTAAACTTGCGAATCGGTCAATGATGTCGCCATAATGAGCGTTTTCGCAAGGTCATCAATTATTCCTCGCTCAATTGACGGTGCTGATAATGCTGTCAATCGTTTTTCGGACATGGAATTTCCAAAATAGTTTATAATTCTGTTAAGCAAGAGAAACTTCTTTCAGCTGTTGCGCTTATAACAAAAATGTCCTGGGTTGGAATTTCTGGTAGCCCTACCTCTAAAGCATGCCTCATTTCCCCTATAAAGATGTACTTTTGAAATTTCTGTATTTTATGTAATATGACATTTACCATAGTTCTATATCAAACCTTTTCCAGTAATTTTGTCCACTAATAAAGATTTAATTTACACTTTTAGAACTTTAGTATATCTATAAAATAACTACTCAAGTACATTTCAAATATGGCTTCAGGTTCAATAAATTTTTCTCTCATTTCAGTATTATTTTACCTTTATGGTAAGTAAATTTGAAAAACTTTGTCTATGAAAAATATTGATATTGACAAAATTAAAAGATGTACTTGTTTTACCACTATGCAACATAAAAAAAATACCCATTAAAAGAAAATGACCAGCCAAATTTTGCTTGAAATGTACAAAGAAATGCTTGAAACACACCATAAAATTTATAAAATATTAGATTCTTTAAATATATTATCCAAGTTCAAAATAAAGTTATATGAATAAAGGAATCCAAAGCAGCTATAAGACAAGCATCTTTATTACTGATTTTGGAATATAAAAGATATCACACTTAACAAAACTGTTAACGTAGAACATCAATACACGCAAAATTAAGTTTAAGGAACATCAGGAAATACACAGAACCAAAAAAAAAAAAAAAAAAAAAATCCCTAACATTCCATAAGAAAACGGGTGTCTGGTCCAACCATCTTAAAATCTCTTGTGATTATAAATTAATAAAAGACATTTCAATTTTTAAAAGAGGAAATGGCACTGCTTGACAACTTTTATAACAGCAGCTTTTTTTTATTATTAATTCAAATCATTATTATAACTTGGTGAAGGAGGAAAACAGAGGCATTTTAACAATCTGGAAGAAGCGAGAACTACAATGGTAATCCCTTTTAGACTCCTCCTCCTGATGTCCATTTTGCCCTCTAAGACAGTCACAAGTCTAATTGAAGAGTGGGGGTGGTGGTAACAAAGAAAGGGTTGTGTTGAGTTAAAAGGGCCCTACTTCTCCTCGCACCACTCGTTCTCCTTGCGCACCTGCTCCTCCTCGGAGGGCGTAAAGTCATTCTTGATGTTGAAGGTCTTCCTGATCTCTTCTGGGGTCTTGCCTTTGATCATGTTGGCAACGGTCTTGCATGTCACATCCAGAAGTCCCTTGATGTCTAGGTAGTTAGCTGCCAGAATCAGCTCAAACAGGGTGCCTTGGTCAACCTGCAATATCAACATTCTTTACTGGGGTTGTAATAACTCATTTTGCTGAGTATTAAAAGCAAGTAAGAAACTAAGAGCCCCTAAAATTTTTTTGTGCCCAATAAAATATCCTTATATAACATTCAACAAGTTTATTTCATTTTTTTGTAAAACAGAACTCATTAAAAGTGCTAAAGATAATTACAGGGCTCGCAACACTTTTTTTATTTGTCCCTAGGGAAAAAGGGACCATATAACTTAAAAAAAGGGACCTACAAAATTTAAGTCTGCGTTAAGTTTTCTTTAACTATCACCATTATAAATATTGCACTGTAAAACTAATAATATTATTAAACAATTTGTTAAATATCATGAATATTTTAAACCTTATGTTGACCAAATTATAGGAACAAAGCAATGGAGTAAAAAGAGTTGCAAATTTAAAAGAATAATTATTTTCTATCCGCTTGAAAGAAAGCTTGAAATGGTACGTATATGTAAGCTATTTCTGAACACTATACCAGTTTTTGACTACATCGTATATGCTTTCGGTCAGGGTGGGAGTCACAACAGCCTATGGGGATAAATAATGTACGATCGTGTGCAGGAAAGTGACTTTTGGAACCAGTGCATTTTTAACCTATTCCTCCTCTGACCTTTGTACAGCGTTGGTAAGGGGTGTTGCACGTAATTTTTGCAGTTTACAATTCCACCCTCATGTGCAATCAGCTTATGAGCATAAATGACATACTGTCGCGTAGAACACATTGTTTGTTAGCTGATGTGACCTTTGTACCGCGAGGGAGGGGGATCGGCCTTGGCTGCAGTGGCTTTAGCCCCCATTACTCCACGGATAATCGAATCTTTGAGGTATAAATTATCTAACATCGTGTAGAGGAAGGTAGGCTACACCAACCAAGTTGGCTATTTACCCACACCCTTTCTGAAATGTGTACCGCGTGCGGCCAAACGCTTCCCTTAATAAATTCTTACTATACAGTGGGGTGCCTACTCTCTTTTTTTTGCCGTTGAGAGGAAAAAAAGAGAAGTAATACAACTAGGGGAGAACCGATGAGGGACCATTTTTTACGTGTGCGAAACCGTGGATAATAGCTAATATAACATAAATCAGTGAATGAATGCATGCGTTTTTTTTGCAGCAACAAAACTATGTTTAAGCACATACATTAAATTATTTTGACTTTCTTTCACTCTTTTTTCCAGTGCCCCTAGTTAAAATTTGGAAAAAATAATTTAATTCAGTTTTTTTTTAAAAACTACATAGCATTCCACTATTTCAAACATTATTCCAATCAAATTTGAAGAAAATCGGAGCATTATTAAAAAAGTTAGTAAAATTGTGCGAAAATGTTTTTTAAAAATTCATTTTGTAATAATCTGAAGTTATTTATAACTTTTTAAATTTTGGCCAAATTTCTTAAAATTTAGCAGGGATGCCACTTACTGCGGGAAGTCTATTTTTTAAATCAAAAGTAAATCGAACAGTATTTGTTTAATTAGAATATGAGGTATTGGGAAATTGTGTAATTCCAATTTACACTTTCACCTGCATCATTTACATTTGTTTTCGATGCAATGCATAAATAAGATCCAGTGGTCGCCTGAGAACTGTTTACACTTAGGCCCACATTCCACGCTAATGGGATTAATTACATTTGTAAACAAAAAACAGAGTGCCTTTTTCTGGTTTAATGATATTCGAAAGTTCAGAGTTGCAACGCCCTAACAGCAGATTCAACACACATACGAACATGATTGTAATGACCGTTACATAATAAAAAAAAATTGGTTAAATAATAAAAAGAAATGACCCAGAAATGTGTTGTTATAGTCATAAATGGTGGGAAAAAATATTTTTGCTAAAATAAGGGAAAAAGGGACCATATTCTGAAAAAAAGGACTTTTAAGTACCTCAAGTAACAAAAAGGACTTTTAAGGAAAAAAGGGACCTGTTGCGAGGCCTGTAATTAACTGATTGAGGTACTAAAAGTTTATATGCTAAAAACCAACATGATTACCCATAATAGGAAATTCATAAAAAAATGCAATGTGTGGCCTTTTAAATGTCCTATGAGCAAATACCGGAAATGAAGATATTTATAGTTAAGTATTTTTTTAATGCATAGGTTTACTTTGGTTTCACCATAGTAGGGTGAATGTACCAATTTTCGAACAGTGCCAAACATAAAAATCCCTGTTAATTAATGAACTCTTCAAGAAAAATAGAAACAGGTTTATTTTCTAGAGCAACACCAGCTGCTGGTTAGTTAAATTAACATCTACAGTTTGAGAAATATCTTGAAAGAAAGTTAACAGATAACAAAGATAACCTATTACTTGCCACTCCCATCTCTCTCTCTCCAAACTTTCGCACCATGGTGACATTTCGACCACAACAAATTCGACATGTCCCCTCTACATAACATATTACAAAGATCAAAACCCTCCGATTATGAGATGGGTTTTTTCCGACCAGGCCACCGTGGGGCCTCACAATTACGGGTGTATGACCAACAAAGAAGTCGTACCTTGAGGAAGTCTGCATCCCAGGACGAGATGTCGTCTGTCCTCTTGTCCTTGGAGTCGTCATCCTCGGGAGGAGGGGGATCATTCTGGTGGTAAGTGGCCCATTGGACAACCTTCTTCAGGATGGCGGAGTTCACGTTGGGCAGGGGCACCACCTGGAAAAGGGGTCACACAATGATCAGGAATAGTTTTGTACCATGTATCATTTCTTGCTCAAACAATATCAATTAATATGACAGTTTCAATTTTTAACTACAAATTATCAATTGATGAAAAATGGAAGTTAAATTTATTTTCAACTTCGGATTAAAGCATTACAAATTTGCGCTAATTCTTTTGGGTTGCATTCCCTTTTAGATCTGGATTGTATTTGCCAAGTGTTTGATTGTTAGGTGTTTGTTAAAAATGAGTGTTTTGAAGTCACGATTTCTTAAGACTTTAACCAAAAGAAAAATTCTTTGTGAATTTATAGAATTTCTGTAGCTTTCTATGCTTTAAACAGTTTGGTGAGTGTGTCCACGTACCTCCTGTTCGTCATCGTCCATCCCGAGATCCTCCAGCATGGTCTTGATGGTGACCGACGCCTTTGCAATCTCCACGTCTACCTCGAAGATCTCCCCATCCGAACTTTGAAGCTTAATATTGGGCATAGTTTGTGGCTATTGAACCTGTAGATAGATACTTTACTGACAAGAGAGAAAATACAAACCAATTACAATATATTAACTATTTTCTGAATTTTTTAAAATGTAAGTTTGCTGAAATTCAATTCTGGACAAAATGTCACAAGAGTCAAATTTATCATTTTACTAAACCAATGCAATTATTATAAAGTTTGGAACACTAGTTTATATTATGTGAAGAATTCAACAGCTTCAGAAATTGCAGAAAAAAGCTCTATCCCACGCATTCAGGGTTAGAAATTAGGAGATAAAAGTTAGGCCTAGCAATTTTTTTCTTTACTTAGTTGTCAAAATGTGAATTTAGGCGTAATTTTAAAATAATTGAAATTGTCTAAAGCAGAGCTGCAAACTGTTACAAAAGCTTCTTTTGCAGAAAATTGGAAGCATGTTTCTATTTGTATTCTAAAAATATCACTGCCTTACTGACAAAATTACTGTGGTTAATTGGTGTCTTATTGAGTCACCCTTGGCGACTTTTTTGAAAATCTTATATTCGGGTTGCCAAAATCAGCATTTGACACTGGGTTGCCATATTTGGCAAAAAATCAGAGTGACATGACCAGTAAGACAGATTAACCATTACTGTAAGAAAGCAATTACCGAAAATCCACACTAGATGAAAAAAATGACGATTGTTTGTAAAAATATTGTCAGATTAATATTTTTAGGTGCAAAATACGACTAACAACCACTAATGGGAAATCAAAATTGCTTTGCGGAATGGTACCTCTAATACTTAAGTTTCATCTTCTTGAAATTGTCAGGTAGTTTAGTGTTGTTTTTTTAGGATAAAATTCAAATTTATAGTATTTAAAAGTTCATGTCATTCTACATCATAAAACATCTAATATGTATTTAAGTATATTTTATCTGTATAGGAAATATCAAAATTTTGTTACTCTTGTGACCACTGAAAAATGCAAAAATTGTTTTCAAGGTAGAATTCCCATGAATTATATGCGAGTACAGAATTCAATTTTACAGATATAGTAGAGTAATTATGTCTCTTCAAAAACGAAAAACTATTGAATCTATTTGACAATACACAAATTAATTGCATTGTTCTAAGTAAAATGTAAATGCTAAATGTTACTCGTTACATTTTGTCCACAATTGAATTTCTGCTTAAAAACTTCAAAAAATCATTAATATACGTGCTAATAATGAGATAATAAAATAGTAAGTTCTACGCTAAGTGGGATATTTTCGAAAAAGATAAAAAAAATATATTATTCTTGTTCTAAAAGATATGCTGTACCACATGAAAAAATAAAATTATTGGGTTTTCCACTCCATTATTTATTCGCACTTCAAAGATAGAAATCTCTTGATCTCTCATTTTCTTGAAATCGTTAAATTAAAATTACAATTTTAGTAAAATTGGATCGATACATCATATTGCCTAATGAAATTACGCGCACCTGGTGAACATATCAGATCACCTTGCTGTAAAAAAAAAACATAATTGAAAAGTTTTTGAGCCTTATGAAAAGAATAGTTAATCAGATACATTGAAAGTCAAATTTTTCTTCTAAAATACATTAGGGAAGCTGAAAATGTCAGCATTTGAATCCTTTTGTTTGTTGTTGCACCACTTAATTCACTTTTAATTATATTTACAAGCAGGTCTTCAGATTTTTGGATCCTACTTTTTATCAAGTCATTTTTTTCCCTTTGGAAAATAAACATCAAGAACATTTTCAACTTTTTAAAATAAATGTTTATGTACTATTTGCAGTTTTTTTTACAGTAAGATGTTCTGATATGTTTGTTCACTAAGTGCATATATAATTTCATTAGGCAACATCGAATTTCCTGCACCATGTCCAATTTTAACATAATCATTTCTAAAAAATGAAAGAGTCAAGTGATTTCTATCTTTGAAGTGCAAAAAAATAAGGAAGGAGTGAAAAACTCATTGATTTTATTTTTTCATGTGGAATTTCATTTTAGAATAAAAAAAATATATACTTTTCCCTTTCGAAGATATTCCACTTAGCTTAGAGCTCACTATGTAATTTTAAAATACCTATAAATAAAACTTTAGGAATTTCTTTCTGATCATGTATAGATACTTGCTAGTTTGATTAATTTATTTTCTGAATTCCTTACACAGTGTTCACTCTAGAAATAAAAAGGGATAGGGCGCTGTTGGCAGTAAAAGGGCACCCCGTTTTTGAAAAGGCACTTTTAAAAAAAAGTTTTGGGTGGGCAAAGGCCACCCGTTGATACATCGGATCCATAACCCGACAAAAAAAAAGTTCATATTTGTTGGTTGACATTGCACTAGAGCTGCATATTGGGCTATTGTTGACGGTTCGGGGCCTATCTCAAAAGAAAGACTTGTACAAAATTGATGCCTCTTTCATCAACATTGGTTGGTAAACATGGGAGACATAATACTACTTAAAATCTAAAATTTTACATTTAAAAATTAATGTTTACCTAAAAACTAAATCTGTAAGCAGCCCTAATCAGACCTTTTACAAAACCGATGATTTGGATCACTTAAATCCAAATGGTGGTAATAAAATGCCTAACCTTTTAACTTCGCCCCAAACCATCTTCTCTTAAAAAAATACACAGAAAAAAAACTTAACATTTCATATGCGGGCACAGGCAACCAATAGGATTCGTGGAATGCCCATGCTCTCAAAATTACCGTCGCGATTACACAACACGCATAGTTAAAAAGGAATTTGTTTTTCCACTGTCATAATTCAGTTCATTCCGATTTGCAAAAAAAATAATTTAATCAATGACTTTTTTAAAGACAGCTAAGGAAGAAAGGACGCTTGTGCTTGACTGAAAAAGGCAAGAAGGGAGGAATATTTTCAAAAGAGGGCGGCATTTTTGAAAAAGGGGCACGAGGGCACTATCAAGACGAAAAAAGGGCGGACCGCCCTTCAAAAAACAGTGAGTGAACACTGTCTTACATATTGATGTATACTAAAAAAAAATCAACGTTGGTTGGTAAACATGGGAGACATAATTTATTTTCTATAAAGAGCAAATTATGTTTTCTCCGCTTCATCGATAAAAATATAATATTCCAAAAACTTTAACAGGCTGTAAAATTTAAACTGCTTGAGATAGAGAAAAAATATTTATATTCTTACTTAAATCTATAAAAAGGAACAAACATGCCAAGTTTCATCAAAATCTGAGATCATGGGTGTCGGACCCTGGTTAAATTGATGTGGAATGACCCAATAAAGAAAAAGTTCACAAATTAAAGCAATAAAATTAGCTGCAATTTGGTTTCTTTTATCCTAAATAGCATTGTCATAAGGTTCAAACTTTTGAATTCCTTTTACTTTTGTGTGCATTAAAGCACCTCATTCGATATTCATCATATAGTGTTCAAGTTAAAAGACCACATCATCATATTTTAGATTCACGCACTGGCTATATTGCAACTTCTCGGTATCACTTGCAGTTTGTCCTGTATTTCTTTGCAGGAATTATCTTGAGTTATGGTCAGTGGTAGGCAGAGGCATTTTTAGTAGATTTGACAAAGGGCATTTTTTGGGTGCCCTTCACTAAGTAATCTCTCACAGAGTGATACATAAATAGATTCTTTAGTATCAATTTCTTCATTTGGTACTTAAAGTATGTTTACTTTTGTTGCACCATTCGCAACTTCTGCAAAATCAGCAGCTTTTTGTACAATTGCTTTTTTTTACCACGCACCTCATTTCATACACAACTTAAAAACAGCACCATTTCCATCTACAGCACCCTTGTCATAAGCTGTTGAACAAAAGGTCCATTAAAACTCTTAGGATTTAAGTTTGATTTACTAGCTGTGATCTTTGCAAAATTATATTTTTGTTTAAATTAGCCTGCTCAACCATCAGAGAAAAACTGGATACACTTTTGACCGATGCATTTTTTTGGAGATGCTGCATTAAAATGTTATGCAAACACATTTACAGAAAAAATCTGTCTTTTATGATATATATATATAATGTTTCTCTGATATCTTTTCGAAATGCGCAACATTTCTGAATTCCTACATCAAATAAGGTATCACAGCATGCTAAATCAATAAATCTGTAGGAATGGGGAAAATAAATCAGCAATTTGTCCTACAAAATTTTATGATAACGACAAATACACACATTCTGAGGACCTGTTGTCATAATTGTTCTGTATTCTTAATGTAAATAAAAAATCATTCATTTTAAACATATAAATTAAAGTAATTTTTGCTTCAAATTTACAAAATATAATTAATTATTGGGCAAATACAAACTACTTAACGACTATTCTTAAAATGGAAGAAAACTAAACTTAAGCCATTGTTTTTGCTTTTGATCTGAAGACAACCTATTTAATTTAATCGAAATTATATGTGTTACTCTTGTGAAATTCATTTGTTACACTTGTGACAACACAACAGAGGATGTTGTATGCATGACACACGAAAAATAAATAAAAATGTGTTATTCCACCAAATCAGAGATTTAAAGTAAACATGTCGAGTAGTTTTTTCAAATTTGAAACTTTTTGTGACAATTAAACATCTTGTGATACTCTTCTTGTGATTGTGATGTGTTTTTTGATACTCTTGTGACAATTAAACATCTTGTGATACTCTTCTTGTGATGTGTTTTTTGATACTCTTGTGACAATTAAACATCATTATTAAATACATCATCATAAAAATTAAAATTGTATTCAAAGGCTAATCTAAACCATGTATATATGATAAATATGGAAATATTAATTTGTATACATAATAATTTCAGTTAATAAGCACAGATAAGAAAATATACAATAACCAAAGATATATTTTCCCTCCAATGTAAATGAAGAAATATGTCAACTTTTAGAACAATTTCACTGTAGACTATTATTCTTATGAAATAATACATTACAAATTCATATGCACCCACTTTCTAGGATTAGATTACACTTAAAAAAGTTTCGTTAAAATTTTAATTTCACTAAAAAGTTTAACTTTTGGTGGACGAACCCCTTTCTCTAAAAGCTTACATCAATCAACGCAGTTGTACAAAAAGTAAATTTTATTAGACATTACATAACAAAAAATGGAATTCAAGCTGTTGTTGATTTCCAGTACAATATATGTAACCTTTAATATTATATTACATTACGCAAAGACAACAGTTTTACAAAGGCACAGTATTTAATATTAATAAATCTATATGTTAGAAATTTATTACATACGTGTTTTTCTTTTAAAGATACCAAAAAAAAAAATTATAGTTACGGAAGAAATACAAAACTTCCGTTGTATATCTACATTTGCTAAAATAACATTTCAATTTAAGAACGACTGTGGGAAAAGGTATGTTTTCTTTAGGTAATCATTTGTGTCCCAAAATTAAAGTGTGAATTCGAAACATAACCAAACCTATTTAGGCTAAACAAAGGGAAATATTTCATCTTGCGAAAGTTCTTTATGGCAAACGAATTATTGAAGCCTTCGATTTTTCCATAATACGTGAAAATAAAAATCAATTAAATTAAAATTTTACTTACCTCAGCTGAAACTAGTAAATTACCTGCTGTTTCTATGAATAAACTTAAATCTCAAAATGCAGCAATTTAACGAATTAATTTAATTCAGAGCAGTTCAGAGACGAAGACGTGAAAGAGCGATTGCCACTCCTGTGTATGAAAAGTTGTTGAATGGTAGAATGACGGCGTACAAAAGCTACACCAACAGGAACGGTTCGAAACCAAGGCCGAACTGGATTGTGTGCTGTACAGTGGGCTATTTCCGATGGTTTAAGTTTTATCTCGAATGTAAGACCCGAGAATAATGCCTCGTATTTTTGAACCATGGCCAGAAGAGAAGAAACCTGATCTAACACTTCCGACATGACGTCCACGTGAATAATAATTAAATAGTTCTAAAATTTTACTTTAATATATTTAAAAGTAGAATAATTTATATGAGAATTAGGTTGGTTGGTTGGTTAAATAGCGTCGCACTAGAGCTGCATAGTGGGCTATTGGCGACGGTTCGGGGCCTCTCGAAGGAAAAACCCGGGAACGATGCCTCGTATTTTTGAACCATTATATGAGAATTAGAGTAAAGTGCAAGTGTCCAATTTTCATCCCGTGACGAGCAGAGCCCGATTTTCATCCCCTGACGAGCAGAGCCCGATTTTCATCCCCTGACGAGCAGAGCCCGATTACCGAATAGGCTCGAAAAGCCAAGGCTTACATTTTTGATTCTAAGGGGTCACTGGCTTCCGAGTCCTAGTGGATAAAGGCATCAGCTGGGAATCAGAGGATTGTTGGTTCGATCCTATGCGACGGACTTGGGAGAAGGATACGGCCTGTTGCAAAGAATCCAAATAACATTCTTACTGACCGACCTCCAATTGGATAGGTATCCTTTCCATTTGTGTATGTGTTGAAAAATAAATGGGGGAAATTTTTACTCCCGACCTTCCAATCCCTAGAAAATTTCCTGCAGCTTTTACAATTCTATATTTGTGATGTGACTTTTGGGACCCTGAGAAAAATACTTACAGTTTCAAACTTTATAGTAGGCAGGCACATAGGAAGAAATTGAACACATACACAAATTGAAGTACAATCGCATAATAAGAATGATTCACCCGTCCGGAAATATTAGTGAACTAGCAATATGGCCCGGCGTTGCTCGTGGTCAGTTTGTGAAGTAAGAGCTGTGCGCGACTTTTCTAGTTAGCGTAGCCAGTCGAATATCGCTCTCTGTACCCTGTCTAAATTTATTCAATTAACTTGAGTAGTTATAGAGATATCTTAACCTATTATTTTTTAAAAATTATATTACCGACTTTTACATGCTATCGCGTATAAACTGTAAACCGCGTATAACTTTGTAAAATATATATATTTTGCAATATAAAAATCCCCAAAAATTAATAATTAAAAACGCTTTTCCTAATATAAGCCTATAATATGATGCCTTTAAAAATAATGCATTTTGCAGATAATGAAAATAAAACATTTGGCGATATTGTTTGAATGCCAAATGACGTTGAATGTTCATATTATTAAAAAAGTTTTATATATGTTTTTTATTGAAAAAATAACCCCACACAGTAACAAAAAAATTCAATTATTAAACTTCACATTCATTATTTTTAGTACTGATTATACAATAACATATCGAAGCTAAAAAATATTATATTCTACCAAATGGAAATAAGTTATTGTATTTGAAAAATAAAGAATTATTTTATTTTGTAACTGTATACCCTTAAATTGCAGAGAATTGTTAAATAGAATTTTTTTAAATATGCCAGCATCCATATTTACAGGCAATACTTTTCTATAAATCAAAATCATTTCAAATAATCATTTCTGAATTTCAATAAAATTATTCTGAAGTGAAACATTTCAAATAAGCAGCATGGTATAAATATAGAAAACCTCAGTTCACTTTTAGGAGCAGCTATTCCGACGCTGTAGCACTGTTCCACTTCGTAACAAATAGCACTGTTGGCATAAATGTAATAGCGTTGGATAGGAAATTAAGCACCGGCGCTTTTAAGATCTTGAAACAAATAAATGTTCGGGGCATGCATAGATACCCGTAGCGTCAGACGAAACTGGTCTCTTATCTTCCTCCTTCGGTTGGCAAGGTTTAAGTTAACGACCGATAATCTGCTGCCTAAATGAAATGTATGAAATGAATGCTACTAATGAAAAATCGCAATAATAGAAGACAGCCATTATTGTCGAAATATATTTTTCGTCACCAAGGGGATTTTTAACAATAATGTTATGAAGGGAAGATCTACATGTAAATTTCCCATAGGAAAATGGAAAAAGTTCTATAACCTTTAAACGGTTGCAGATATCCAACTAAAACAAAGTGCAGATTTTAAACTGGAACCATATTGTTAAAATGGGGCAAGTTTCATAAAAATCCGTGCAAACAGACAGGCACACAGACAGACATTTTTAATTCATTTGGCAACATTTTGCGACATTTTTAATTCATTTGGCAATATTTTGTGACATTTTTAAGTCATTTGGCGACATTTGTAATTCTTTTGGCAATATTTGGCGACATTCTTAATTCCTTTGGCGACATTTTAAATTCATTTGGCGACATTTACTCATCAGCCAATCAAAATGAATCATTTATCCCAGTATTGTCGAAAAATATTTTCGGTCGCCAAGCTGATTTTTAACAATAATGTTTTGAAGGCAAGATCGAGATGTAAATTTCCCATACGAGTAATGTTAGAGAAAATGGAAAAAGTTCTATAACTTTTGAATGGTTGCAGATATCCACATGAAACAAAGTGCAGATTTTAAACTGAGAAAAGTTTGTTCAATTGGTGCAAGTTTCATAAAAATCCGTGCAGTAGTTTTTGAATTAAATCCGGACAAACAGACAAAAAAAAAATTAATGTGATTTTCGGAATCAGTGTATCCTAATTCGTGAAGAAAACTCAAAATGAGGGGTTTTGTTCGATTCCATTGACAGACACTCCATTCTTATATATAAGTATTGATGTAAAAGATTTCGAAATATGATATATAAATGTTAAAAGTCAAGATAATGGTATCTTTAAACGTACTTGCACGATGTGGAAAATTCTGTGGAATAGATTGTGAAAAGACAAGCTTTCTTGAATGGAAACAGTAGTGCTTGTGCTGCTGCTGATGTCATGTTCGAATTTACATTTGTTCTTTTTATTAAAATAATTAAAAACTTTATTTTGCGCAATTCGCTTCATTTAGCTAAAAAGCAGAAGAGACGAAGGTCAAAACAAAGACATTAATGACAACCTCATGACCTCCCCTTCCCACCCATCTACATGCCTATAAATTACGTAATTGTTCGGCGCCAATAGATTACACAATACTACATTTTAACCGGACCGGAGGCTATTTTAATGTAAAAAGTTTCAGAAAATAAAAGAAGGAGGTTTGATCTATTTTTATAATTGATGGTCATACAGTTACATTTTTCTATGTAAAGATATGCTGTTTGTTTTTCCAAAAATTAAAACAGAATGAGCAGATGCGAGGCGCCAATGGATTATGCTGTCTGTCTGGAAATCGGGAAAACAATGCTCCTCCATTTAGATAAAAAATTTATTTTATTTTTAAAATGCGTATTTTTTTTTAAAGAATAACGATACTACATTTGTTCAAAAAAAATTTCACTTGACATTCAATGGGAAAGGTTTTGAACCCCCCTCCCCCTTACCTACGTGCCTGTGGTAGTGGGAAGAACTTGGGGTTCAAAAATTGCCCTTTGTTCGGCAATGCAGTAAAACAATTAACTTGTAATTCAGTTTTAAAAAGTGCGGGGGCTGTTCGGATGTTCGGAAAAGTTCGGATGTTGTTCCAGCATTTTTTTAGGAAGTTGTCACCTCACTTTTTTAATATATAATTTTTTCAAAATAAAATATAAATCAATTGTTTTATTGCATTGCTAAAACTAAGAAAATTTTCCCGTTCCCTCCCCACCCACTACTACAGACGATAAACGCATTTATTGAACAAGTAAATGCGTCCATCAGTTAAAACTTATGCCGTCATTTGAAGGACGCTCCGACCAGGCCGATTGGTAATCCATTCCCCCCTAGACCTTTGTATCGCGTGGGAGGGGGGGGGGGGGGGCGGCGGCGGTGGAAATGTCGACCTTGGATGCAGTATGCGCTTCCGGCCCTATACCTTCAGGGGGAAATCAGGGGGAGATAAAAGATAAGTAGCATCATCGTGGGATATGGGCTATGTCTACCAGGAGGTTGGCAATTCCTCCAGTCCTCCCTTTGAACCGCGTGGGGGGAATGATTTAAATTTCGGTCAAGGAAGCAGCAGGCTGAGCAGGCACGCATACAAAGTATTCACAATCCGGACCTTACGGTTCAGTAAGGTAAGGTTCAGTAAGTAAGTACCTGTCCGATTTGTTTTTTTTAAAAATAGAATAACGTTTAATTTATAAATAGTAACCTCCGAAGTCATTGTATTATATTCATTTGAGGCCCAATTGTACAAAAAAAAAAGATTTTTAAAGATTGGTTTCTGCACAATGTATCCTGGCAAAAGATACTATGATGCGACACCAAATATTGCATTTATGCTACTCTTTTTCAAGGAGGTCGAGATATCAAGTTTAATGTTGAAATCAAGTATTTCCTAAAAGAAAGAAAGAAAGAAAAAATTTAAGTCCTTTGAAAGTTATTTTTTTTTCAAATTCGAATCAAATTCACAAACAATATCTATTAAGAAAAATATGCAAAAAAACATCTAAATACAGAATTTAATTCAAATCTGTTCTGTAGTTTTAATTTTACTGTATAATATGGACATTAAAACTTCCATACAACTGTGGAAAAATATGTTAATTTTTTAAAGGGGCAAAGGTGGAATCGGTGTTCAATATAGATATAAAAGTTTCAACCGAAAAATAACCGTTGTAAATTAAAAAAATTAATCACCTGAGGTTGATAATTTATTTCATTTAATAGTTTCTTTTTAATATTTGAATACGAATGTATCGACAAAATTTCAATCGTTTACTTCAGCGTCAGCTTTGTTATATTAATTTTTTTCCATTTTGTTTTAATCTAAACTACATACCACATGCTTTATTTATTTCAACATAAAAATGAACTCCCTTTTCTATATTCCTATCCTTATTTTCTAGATCAATTCACCCTTCTACAGCTGATCCAATGCTGTGTTTTCGACCTTCCTTAAATAACTCGTTATGAAGGAATTTTTATTTTGTTTTATAACTAAGCCCATTTTTCTGCAATCATTTGTAATCATATTGAGAATAGAAAGCCGCCCTTCTCCGAATACGGATTTGATGTAATCTGATTTAGAGATCAACAGGACTTTCGTTCTCATAAAAAGAAAAGCTCTTGTCTAAGAAGTAAAGTAGAACAATTGAAGCTTAAAACTCCATAAGTGCTTCCTGAAGGCAAACGATTTTTAGAGCAAAACTCACTGTTTTACTTTCTGTTCGTTCGATATTAAAAGTTCAAATTTCCTAAGCAAATTAGTTTTTAAATTTTTTTTTAAAGTGTAGAAATTTATTAAATATTTATTACACGCATACGTATGCTTTTTTCTTAGAGATTTTTCTTTAAGTATAAGTGAGTATACATAACAAATACATACAAGTCGAAATAAGAATGCTTGGTGTAAACTTTTGTCACTAATATCAAATTGTTTGAATACTAATTTAAACACTCTAGTCTACTGTAGATATGTTTATACCCTATATATTTTTTTTACATGCAGGGTCTTTAAAATAGATTCCGGATTAAAGGTGGATGTAGAGCGCAGTGCAAAAATATAGGCCGTGAAACAGCGTTGTCGCGGTTGCATGTATTTCACGCTTGCAAACGAAGCACAACGTAAAATGCGTACAGATCTTTGTACGAGACCCAAAAAGTATATTGAATTTCACGCGTTACACGCACACCTTTAAACCACGGTCAAATGACGAATACAACACCCTTACGTGGCCAAAGCAATACTTGTATAGTTTTTAAATATATTTGTATTACTAAATATTGTATTGCTATCAGGATTATGTAAGTTTTCGAAGTTTCAAGTCGATATATCAATACTAACGTCATACAGTAAAGTGAGTTAAATAAAAAGGCGTAAACACATTAATTCTTAAAAACGTATTCAAAATTTAAAAAAAATTCAGTTTTTAAGTTTTAAAAATATAAAAAATATCGCCTTTCGAGGTTCAAAATAGTTCAATTCAGTGAACGACATCTTAAACCACGTTGCATTTTAAATAATCATTTTCATTACAGACGGACAGTGGCGAACTGGCCGAAGAGTTGATCTGGATTTTTCCCGCGTGGCCGGTTAATATTTTTAAAATGTGGCCGGTGATTTCTTGAAAATTAAAAAATGATTTAAAAAACAATTTATTAAAAGCGAACACATGTTTTTCAATAATGTTTTAAATTTGAAAACAGGAAGCCATGGTATCTCTAAGAAGTCGAAATTATTTCCTTATTTGAAACTACGTTCCAGCTGTGGCCTATGGGACTGCGGCCAACGTGAAGTCAGTTTCAAAGGTGGTGAGAGTGTAAAGGAGAGGCCGCATGGCCTAGCCCCCACTTCCTTTTTTTTACCAGTGTCGGTGAAAGAAGTGAAAGAAGGAAGTGGGTGAAAGAAGGAAGAATTTTAGTTGAACAGGACCGTTGGTGGCTTCCTCTTAAAAATCTTCCAAACGTATTAAAAATTCCAATATGATACGTAATTAATATTAAAAATATTAATTATCGACTAACATATTAATAAATTTTAAAATCGTTTAATACATTTGAAAATCGTTTAATAAATTTTAAAACCGTTTAATAAATTCAAAAATCTTTTAATAAATTTTAAAATCTTTTAATAATTTTTTTAATCTTTTAATAATTTTTTTAATTTTTTAATAATTTTCAAAATATTTTAATAAATTTTAAAAGAAATTAATAAACTTTATATAAAGAGTTAAATGTTAAAAAAAAAAGATTTTTAGGGATTTTTACATTGCAAAATATATATATTTTACAAAAACATCAGTTTATCCGTGAAAACATGTAAATTCGTGAATATAAAAATTAAAAAATAATAGATTAAGATATCTCCATAACTACTCAAGGTAATTGAACAAATGTCGACAGGGTATAAAGAGCGATATTCGACTGGCTACGCTAACTAAAAAAGTCGCACAGCTCTTACTTCACAAATTGACCACGAGCAACGCCGGGCCATATTGCTAGTATACTATAGATTTAAAACTTTACATTTGTGTGAATTAAAATTTCGGAAATGTAGGAAATATATATTTTAAAATACAAAACATTAGGTTTATAAAAAAAATATTAAAAGAAATTTTTAATAAAATTTTGCATTATGAAAAAAATTAAATATACTTTTATGAATCGTTAGAAAATTTCATTAATTCGAAAATTTCTATTAAATAAACTTTTTAATTAACTTTTTATAGAACATATAATTTTAAACTAAGTTTATTAAATTAGTTTAAAATTTGCTATTTTAAATACAAAGTTTTCATTAACTTCTGGGGTTCTGCTTTCTGCAGAATTTAATTTGCCCCGCCAGTTAAAATTCCTTAAAATATGATCTGGTCACGACGGTAGGCTGCGATCTTATATAATCTGTACACGTAACTTATTTTATACTTAAAACCGAATTTTTTTTTGTAGGATCAAACGTTAAAGTAGCAAAAAACCAGGCACGTAGGTATAGATTTTTCATGGGGGAGGGGGGGTTCAGTGACTGAGCAACGGATTTCTTTACTTATCTTCTCCCCCTTCCCGAGGGGGGGGGGGGGATAAGGTACCTAAAGAAATCCTTTTTTTTTTTGGGGGGGGGGTCCCTCTTAGAGGGGGAATCCTTAAACCCCCTCTCCCCCCCCAAAAAAAAATATCTATTTTAATGATTTTCACAGTAATTCGGTTTTTAATTTTTTTTTATTTGACTTACAATGGGAGGGGTTTGAACCCCCAAAACCCCTCCCTTACCTACGTGCCTGATACCCCATGCTGACAGTGGTATTCTTTTACCCCCCCCCCCCAAAAAAAAATATATTTTTATGATTTTCACAGTAATTAGGTTTTTAATTTTTTTTATTTGACTTACAATGGGAGGGGTTTGAACCCCCTAAACCCCTCCCTTACCTACGTGCCTGATACCCCATGCTGACAGTGGTATTCTTTTACCCCTTCCCCCCCAAAAAAAATATCTATTTTTATGATTTTCACAGTAATTCGGTTTTTAATTTTTTTTTATTTGACTTACAATGGGAGGGGTTTGAACCCCCTAAACCCCTCCCTTACCTACGTACCTGATACGCCATGCTGACAGTGGTATTCTTTTACCCCCTCCCCCCCAAAAAAATATATAAATATATATTTTTATGATTTTCACAGTAATTCGTTTTTTTAATTTTTTTTATTTGACTTACAATGGGAGGGGTTTGAACCCCCTAAACCCCTCCCTTACCTACGTGCCTGCAAAAAACATATGTACATTCCCCCCCCCCCTAAAGTAAGGTAACGGAACACCGTTCCGGCTGAAATCGAACCCTGTATGTACAGTACATATAACTGAGTATAAACAATTAAGCCCCTCTGTAAAGCCCGCCGTATTCGCCTATAGGTAAATCCGGCACTGGAGATAAGAGAGGAAAACCTAGCAAACAAAGTCATCATACAACCTTCATCAAAATTGTGAAAATGAAAGTATTTTGAAGATTTTATAAAGGATGTTGAAACAAAAAAAAACTCTGCAGTTCTTTTGAAGTTTTAATTTTCCTGCAAAAAACCTATAAATCTGCACTTTCCCTTCAATGCTTTAAAATGGAAGATTTTTGTGCAGTCTTTTGAAGGAATTTGAAACAAAAATCTTTAAAGTAATAGATTTTCAAAAGAACTGCAGTTTTTATGCATAAAACCTTCTATTTCACAACTTTGACGATGGTTTGATGGTAACTTTTGTACTGGGAAACGAATCCCCCCCCAAAATCAATTTTATTAGTATATACTTTGAATGTTCGCCATCATTTTTGTTTCAGCAAGGGACCTTATTAAAAAAGGGGGAAAGTGGAAAAAGCAAGAATCGGTTCCGAATCACCTGTTGCGTTGTGTTGGCGGTCGCCAAGCTCTATTTATGGAGATGCGCTGTTTCACCCACCCCCAAATACAGCCATGGACACCGCACAGAGAAGAAGCAGCAGGTAAGTGCGATTTTTTTTTATTTAGTAAAACTAATTATATTTATTTATTTTTATTGGTAGGTTCTTTCTTTTTCGAAGCCTCACATTTACATTATTATTCTTGTAAAATGCACAACATTTAACACTGCTTTTCGAATTGCTTTGTTTAGGGAAAATTCGAATTGAATCATATTGCCAATCAAGAGTTATTAATTTTAAAGATCATTTTAAGATAAATGCTACCAATTTCGTTTGATTTTCGAAAATTGTAACTAAAAAATTGACGTATCTGAAAGTTCGAATGTTTTCTTTGAAATTCGAATTGTTTGAATTGTTTTTAAAAAGAACATTGAATTTTCTATTTAACCTATTTAACAGAGAATGGAAGAAGTGCAGGGTGCTATTAGGGGTGGCGAGCGGGGTTAAGTGTCATCCCACATTTAGAAAATTTAAACAGATTTTCAAATGAATTGTAAAAAAATTGGGTATTTTCCCACTGACTTATAGCTTTTGTCCCTTAACTCTTGCCATACGATCTTTGCCAATAATTGGAATAAAGAGAAGTAAGATATAATAACTCAGTTCCTTTTCGACATGTCGGAAAGATATAGAGTTAAAAAAAACTTGTGATTTTGGTTACTTGACAAGCTTTGTCTGAAGTTGAAAAAGTTGTTTGATTAAAGTTGTTAAAATTATTAAAAACAGGTATACAGGAAAAAAATTAAAGCTATTTTATGTACTTAAGATTTTTGCGTTAAAAAATAAAGAGGACATATTAACTGCATGGCATCGCGACACTTGAGACTCTGTACTTTAATAACGTGAAAATAAAACTCGTTCGAATAATTAATTCTATATTAAAAGTACCAAATGTGAATGTTAATATGTGTATGGATAGATGAAAGGACATTTTTCTTTTAAACATTTATAAAATTAAAACATGGTGACTAACGACTGTACATTTTAGATTTGATGCGAGGGAAGTTTTGTCATTAAATCTCAAATTGTCTTTATTATATTTAAGTTTACGGCTGCGTCCCGCAGCATATTTCTAGCTACGTCTATTGCGCCCCTATCTTCTTCTACTTGAAACCCTTTTTTTAGGTTCTCTTCTCATCTCTTTGAGCTGTCAATTTTTGTTAGGTGGGTTGAATTAACGTCGTAGTAGAGCTGCACAGTGGGTTATTGGCGACGGTTCGGGATCAATCCAGAAGGAAAGACCCGGGAATATTGTCTTGTAATCATGGTCAGGTGAACATTCCATTTTGGCATGCACCAGGCAACAGCACATTGATGTTTAAAAACAGCTGATGTCTCCTTGGAGCAGTTGTTTAGGGTTCCTCCGGACGCCCCCCTCCCCCTCATCCTTCCTTCCAAGCAGTCAGTTTGAGCACCGGGCAATGGCCCATTGTTTTTAAAAAACAGCTAGTACAGCCTTCAAGCACTCGTTTGGGGCTATGCATCCCATCTCAGCAATCAGTTTTGGCACCGCGCAACGACTCATTGCTTTTACAAACAGCTGGTACCCCCTTTGATCAGTTGTTTGGGGCTACTCATCCCCTCCGAGCAGTCGGTTTTGGCACAGGGTAAATTTTAGTTACAATTTATTAAATTTTATTTACAATCAATCAGTTATATATAATCAGTTATCTGTATTTTAAATTGCCTAATGCCCTCAGTAAATATATAATTAAAATTTTGAACGATATTAATCCTAACTCAACTTGGAATTCCCTACTGCGATTCAACGTAAATGGAATTATAATCAGAACATCTCCTATCGGTGTAATCAACCAACCTCCTCGTGGCGTTGCTAATAGGCTGAACAACAAAAAAAAAAATCACACGATAAGATTAAGGCAATAAATGCAGATGGATGGCAATCCGGACTTGGGACGCAACTGACCTAGCAACAAACATGCCGCACAACGTAATTCACTCTTTGGGACACAATTAATCCATTCCGAAGCCACGAACATACCCATAGCCACTAATCCATTCCGCAACTAATTCGAACATATGTACTTTAATTTTTTGCAATCGATTTCTATGGTGTTCAGAGAATTGCCCTGTCACACAACGTATTTAAAACAGACAAAAAAAAATCTTTAAAGCGTGTCACCATACTCCTGCATGGTTCCCACATCTCTTAAGGAGATCTCGGTTGAGTTGTTGGTCATCTGCGCATCTCCATTAGAGAAAGCGGTCGCGCGAATTCTATTTTAGAACGTTTTCTTTCTTTTTCAAGGTCATGTGTTTCGGTGGTGAATTTCGGTGGTAAGAGTAAAAGGAAGAAAAGTTGAAAAGGAAAATCATTTGTCTTTTCTCTCTGTTCGACAGCTTATGTAAGTCAGATGATCGTTTAAATAATTATTCAGTCTCGCAACAACGTGTTGAAGATTCGAGGATAAAGGGGGGGGGGGGGGGGCGGGGAATGCAGTAGGCCATTGCACCTAGGCGCGCCGTCAGGGGGTGTGCAACGAGTGCCAAATAACATTCGATTACCGCGTCTAGTTGGCGACGTACAGTATAACGTACAGTTGAAATAATTAATTTCTATAAAGTGTAAAAGTGCAATAATTATTAAAAATTAAAAAATGCGGAAAAAAATACTTATAAAACACAGCGAAAAATGTATGCGGTTACATTAAATGAATTTAAATATAAAATTTCCCGATTTTTTTTTAAACTTGGCTTTTAATAAATTTCCTTCAACTTCAATTTGCATAGATCATCAAGGGTTATGGCAGTTTCTGTTTTTTTTCTTCTTGATTTTTTTTTAATTCTGTGAATACGGAAATTAGTATTTAAAAATAAATACTGTGTGATGAAATATGAATTGAATTGTTATTATTGAACAAAACCCAAACTGTAGTGGATAAAGGTTACTGAACAAATCGTACTAATAATTAAAATAACTAAAAAGGCTTGCCTTTACGAATGTAGCCATAATACAACGCTGTTATAAGTTGTTGGACGATGAACATTGTTTGGCTGTATCACATTTAGTTATAAAGGCATTTTGCCCAACTACTTCGCTTATATTATAAACAAATCTCTTAGCTCAGCAGCGAACAACGTAGTCAAATCATAGTAAAAATAATGGTTTATTATGTGTAGTTAAATAGCCAAACAATGCCAATCTCCCTACAATTTGTGACCACCTGTACATCCCCCGATGATGTTATAGATACTGCTTGATGCCTTACAGGAGGTGGGCAATAAATACTATATCCTTTTATAAAATAATCTAATGACATAAATAGTGTAATAAATAAATGTCATAAATAACAAGTTATTTAAACATAAAAACTTTACGATTTCCCAATTATTCCCCTTTCCATCACAAAAAAAAATCTATAAAAAAATACTAATAATTGAAGAAAAAATATATTCATTGGAAATAATTAATTGACGAAAAAATCAGGTGTAGCTTGGTTGAAGCAAGAAATGACCGTCAAACTCTAGCAGATGATATTGAGAATGAGTTAGAGAGGACACCAACGGAAATCTCGGAAACAGAAGGAAGATAAAAAAGAAAAAGTTGTTCTGTTTCACGCCGTGATTTCATTTCTCATTATCGCACCGTATGTGCTTTGCGTTATTTAAAGATTTTACATACAGTGGTGCCTGTTTTTCCTCTCGAACAACACCATATTTACATCAATCGTGCTATTTGTCACGGAGTTATAGTGTCGCCCTAAAAGCGAAACACGGTGTTTCTATCCCGATACCCCATGTAGACCCCCGATTCCCCCATTATAAAGACGTTTGAATTAAAAACATGTATATAACCTATTTTTCTAATTTTTTGAACAGATATTTACTTATACGACTGCTGATTTCAAATTTACGACTACCCATTTACAGTTTACGACTGCCCAATTTAGCTACGACTTTTTGTTTGAATAAGAGCTTCATGTTTGAATAAGACCGTAGTACAAAATTTCGAGACAGTGTTCCCAGGTCTTTCTTTTGAGATAGATCCATTTAATTCTCACAGACTTATATCTGGTGGATAGGGTGCCAGCTCTGGTGTTGTCCTCGACATCTGATCATGGTTCCAAATTATGTGGTAACTTTCCTTCCATATAGATCCATAACTGTTTCCAATAGCACATTGTGCAGCTCCAGTGCGACATCCTGCAGCCAACCAGCACATTTACCTCAATTCAACTTACCAATCTGTGAGCAAAACTGTTTCAGATGGCCCCCGAGATGTTTTGTGGAGTTGGCCCACATTGTCGGTTTTTATGGATTCACGCGCGAAGGATTTCGGAGGTCCTGGAATGATGTCAGACGATAATAGCGTGGGGGGGGGGGGGGGGGGGGGAGAGAAGTGTTTTCGTTTTCTGGGATTTTCTCACGGAGGAGCAGCGGCGATGTCTCCGCCGCGTAAAGAACGTTTTGACCAGAGACTAGAATAGATTTTCCAACCTCCCCTAAATATAGGAATAATGAATAGCAATATAAATCAAATGAAATATTTAGAGATTTAATCTACGAAGCGTAAGTATTTTTGATAATTTTTTTCAAAACAAGATTTTTACTAATTTTGAACAAGGATTATGACCTACTGCAAATTCTGAATTGCTGACATTTAAAACTTTAAGCTGCATTGGGCATTTTCTTTCTTTCATGCATCTGTACGTAATAACACTGTGTTAATAAGATTGGTTTGGTTTGTTTAATTAACGTCGCACTAGAGCTGCACAGTGGGCTATTGGCGACGGTTCGGGGCCTATCTCGAAGGAAAGACCCGGGAACGATGCCTCGTATTTTTGAACCATGGTCAGATGACGAGGACAACACCTGAGCTGGCACCCGACGCAACCTCAATAGGCGTCAGGGCATTGGACCCCGATCAGATATATCGTGCACCAGTCCCGTACACACGCCAGTATAATTTGTTGGATATTCTGGACGACTTTCTAGTATTTTTGTAGCGAAGCTGGCAACCCACCGATCGCAAGATCACTACTTTTTTACTTTTCTTTGTCAAGTCCATCGCACGGATTCGAACCACCAATCCTCTGATTAGTAGTTGAACGCTTTATCCACTGAGCAACTCTGGCTCTCTGTGTTAATAAGAAAGCTTGTTATAGAGGCAGTACTTAAAAAATAGGGTCATAAATATAAACTAAAATTAAGTTGGTTGGAGTAGCAGCGCCCTAGAGCTGCACAGTGAGCTATTGGCGACAGCTCGGGGTCTATCCTGAAGGAAATACCTGAAAACAATGCAATTTTGAACCATGGATGGCACTGGAGCTGGAGTAGAAAAAAATTTGATCGTCCTTCCTACTGTTGGAAAACCTTTTTTGTTATTTGATTAATACCAACGGGTTTTCGTCTTTGTGGAATTCGATAACAAATATTGAAATGTTTCGAATTAACATTATTTTTCAGTTGTTTGTAGAGAGGAGGTTTGTATTTGGAGGTTTGAGTGAGAGAGAGACAGAGCAATTTATATATTTCGGATTAAAGATGAATATATATATATATATATATATATGAATACGCTGTAGTTTTTAATTGTGCAAATTAATTACGTGTCAAACAAAGTTTATATTTCGGAAGGTGTAATATATTAGGAGAGAGACTTCAGAGAGGATCTTTTTATATTTTGGAGTAGAACACATTATAATTATAATTCTTAATTATTTGAATGATTTAAAATCGATTTTAAATTTCATTTGATTATTTAATTTAATTAAATTTTATTAAATCTCTTTTAATTTTAAATCAAAACCTTCATTTTGAAACAGTGCCGATTTTCTCTAAAACAATACTACGTCGAACTTGGGAAACAAATTCAGCACTTATAGATGCATTTTGGAATGCCATTTAAGTTAATATTAAGGAAATATCTGCTGTTTATTAAATTTTTTAAAAGTTATTTAAAAATATAGCGTTTTATAATTCCTAGCAAAACTGTTGAAAAACAACAGTAAAAAAGGTTTTCTTTCCGATTTTGGAAGGATTTACAAACCTGCCGCAAATGACCCAATGGATATTCAAATTGTAAGTCAAAGTAATAAGGACTTCTTTTTCCATTTCCCACTTGTACGCTGGAGTGGGTCATTATTGTCTTTCACAAACGAAGGAGCTGCGAGACTTTCCCTTCTCATTCCTGCAATTCCTAGAAAATACTCTTGAGCCTGCAGCTTCGGCAGCTGCGTGAGTGGGGAGAAAGAGTTCCACCCTATTAATGTCCATCCCCTCATCTGTATTAGTACACGAGGTGGAGGTTGGGATAAAAAAAATTCCTCGATTTGGCAATATAGTATAAAAAAGACTTAATTTTTTTTATTTAAAAAAAGGTGGAATGTTAAAAAAGTGGGATGGCAGATTCCCCCCCCCCCCCCGCTTCACATAATCCCCTGATCGCCGTCACTGGTTTAAACAATACATCCGAATCTTTGCAAGTGTCCATGCAACCCTCCGATACAATGAGCTCAGAGTGCTGAGCTCATTGCATCGGAGGGTTGCATGTTTCTTTTCTCGTGTCCGCCAAAACATTCTCTTTGTAGCGTGGAATGGTTCATGTCTAATCAGTCCGCGGTCTACCTATCCTCATAGTAGGCTCATCAGGTGTGCGGAGTGCCAGCTCAGGAGTTATCTTCGTCATTTGCCTAATGGTTCAAACTAACGAGTCAAGTGTTTCCAGGTAAAGATTCTATCCCTTGACACTAGCCCACTGTGTAGCTCTAGAGCGACGCTGTATAAAACCAACCCAGTCTTCCCAAGTTTTGCATGGGATAGTGAAAATTCTCAAATTGCTTTTCGTTTCTCATACGAAATAGGGCTTTACACGGATGGCTTCCCACAATTTAAAACAGCGATTTAATCCTTTTCTGAGAACGTAATTGACGAGAAAATCCACTCCCTTCCCCTCGAAGCCACATTTGGTTGTTCACGAGGTTCTGGATGCTCGAAGTGAAGCAGAGCGAGGAGGACCGTGTCAGTGGGTCGTCTCGTCTCGGAGAAGACGCCACTTTTTCCTCTTTTCGACGGGAATTGATTATTGGAATGACAGTGATGTGATTTGGAATGATAATGTGACTTGAGATTGAACATTCATATTACCATATTCAAATAAACAAGCATCACTTCCCTCTTTGAGCATATTATAGAAGTTGCTCAGTTTACTTGGGTTTGGTGGTGCCATCTATATGTGATTCTGTAAACCTTACTCTCACCTTCCTTCTTTTGGAGCAAGAATTAAATTAAAAAGATTCGGATAATAAACAATTTCCCTAAAAAGTTTGAAATGTTGTATAAATTATCTGTTTTTGTTTTCGGGTTACCATTCGATGTTCGCGTTTCATTTTTTCTTTTCAAATGTTGAGATACTCTTATTTTACAGAAGTTTCTTCCCTTTATTTAGATTATGTGTGCTTGTCATTAGTATTTCTCCGGATTCAACGGAGGGTAGCGTTTATTTAGGCACTCTGGCAGTAAGGAATGCGCACCATAAGTTAAATTTTGGTGGTTGAATGGGTATTGTGCTACAGGTCTTTTTGGTTGAAAGTTGCGTTTTATCTTATTTTCCGGAAGCCCTCAATTATAGGTTTTCCGGAAGCCCTCAATTATTATACACGAAACTGGCTTTACGAGCGGAACCTTTTGCTTTGTATCCCCATGCGTTACCACATTACCAAGACGATCGTTACTCGTGCAATCATATTTGCTATTTCTCTGGCTTGGAACAGGAAGGACCAATGTAAATTTCATCCGTATTTTTGTTTTTTTTTAATCTAATTCGTATATATCAAAATTAAACAGTTATATGAAATAGAAACAATTATCATCAGATTTATCTAACCCTTCGAATGAAATAATTCCGGGATTTCCGTAACATTATAACAAGGCTGAGCCTTCAAGAATCGAAGCCATTTTTCTCAAAACTGTCAATTGGTCCTTCTTGTACCAAGTCGTACATATTTAAAGTGACCACCACAAATGAAATATGGATTTCATAAACAAATGTTATCTCTTCTTGTATTTATCTATAGGATCTGGTTCGCGGTTCTCGTGATATTGGCAACAGCGAGTCAGTGTTTCTGCGGTCACCACCACCACAACCAGGGCAGCATCGAGAAGCTGTTGGCGGCGGGACTGATTGCCAAGGCGCTCGCCAAGCAGGGGGAGGAAGGGGGCGGCGGGGGCGGAGGTGGGGGAGGGGAAGCCAGACACCCCTACATGCCCATTCCGGTGCCCATGCATTCGTACCACCATGGGCACGTGCACGGCCGGGACGCCGGCGGACACGGCGGACATCATCACCATGTGCACCACAAATACGTGCCCATTCCGTGAGTCATATCTTCTTGCTTTCTATAGTAACGACTGAATCACGCCATTGATACATTATTATTGCTAACCCAAAAAGTGGTCTCTATTGAAAATGTCATTAACCGGATCATATTGGATATGGTTTGGACTCGTATAAATCCTTTTAAATTTATGTCCTGGAAGTTACAAAAATATGTCTGTAGACTACCCTCTAATATTATCCGGCAAAAAAAAAATTACAGTACCTGTGTTTATTGATGATTTAAGGCCAGATGACTTAATGCGTGTAACGTCAAACCGAACTTTGGGCATGGGTGTTAAGCTAATTTATAAAAAATCAGGAGACACCAATTGATGTCTAAAAGTACCAATCATATATGCGTTTATTTTTGACGAATATGATATATTGCTATTAATGTATTGGATAACTCTTTCCTCCTCCACAAACATTGCATGTTTCTTCTAAATAATAATTTGTGGCGCATTTCAGCCCAAGTTCAAAATCGTCTTTTTGCGTCTTCTTCTTTACAAAAGTAGACATACAACGAGTGTGCTTTTAGCCATCGACATGCAGCTAAAAAGGAATTAGGAAGGACTTTCTTATGAATTAAAAATTTATATCCATTGTTAGGAAAAGTAAAGATCCTTTGGACGACTACAGACGTACAAACCACTTGGTGATGCAACGCAAACCGCATTGTTTCGTGAAAACACCCAGAAAGAGAGTAATGATACTTGTGTATTATCATAACCATATTGGCAAAGTTTGCGATTTTTTTTACAAAATAATAATAATCTGGGGTAAAATATTGTACTCTTACAGCAATTTGTCGCATTTCCTTTCGCAGATGACACTGGCGTGGCAGTTTACCAAAACAAAACTGGAAATAACACGCGAATGGTGCCATGAAGTAAAGACGACATCAGCATTTGATTAGCTAACAGGATTTGGCTCAACTTTTTAACTTTGTCGACTTCCACCAATATGGTTGCAGTAATACACAAAAGTGCCAAGTGAACTATAAAAACTTAAATATAAAAACTCTTGCGTATTTCCAGGGTGAAACATCACACCAACTTTATCATCGCTCACCATAAGGTGCCCGTGGTGGAGACGCGCGTTGTGCACGTGCCCGTGGAGAAGACGAAGATCGTGCCCATCATTGTGCACAAGGGGCAGCATAGACAGCCCCATCACGCGGCCGTCCCTCCGCACCACTACGCCGCCTCCTCGCAGTCAGGGGTCAGGGTCACCAGTCTCGGGAAGCTCCGCCCCTCCGCCAATGGTACTTCTCTACAGGTCAGTATTTTTCTTTACCCTTTAAGTCTGACATCGCTCTAGACCAGCTTCCAGTGCTGCCATCCATGGAGTTTCAAAAGAAGCTTCTGGCTTAGCAACGTGTTCTAATCACGGGGGAAAGAAAAAGATGGAGGTGATTTGGTGAGATTTCACGAGAAGTAAACTAGTAAACCTTCATTCTGAAAAAGTAGGTACAAACAAACCGAGCTGACAGTGTGTTTTCAACGGGCAGCGTTATTCAACATACGTTTTTTAGAACATAAAAACTTAGAAAATGACCATTAGTGTAATTCCGAGATGTAGTACAAGGTCCAAATCAATATATGACGAATAATATCATGAGTAATACGGAGGAGGTCACGGACTGACCGATCATAGCTACCAGTCGTCTAAAATCCGGAGGAGAACGTTATTGGGGAAGGAAGATCTAGTCGACCCACTCCTCTATAAGCTATCAACAATGACGTCACGACTTATAGGGTGTATAGCCGTGCAATAGACCAAGTCTACGGAGGTCCTGAGCAAGCCACGAGCAAGTCTACAGAAAGGGTTGCTATTGCGAAACGTTCTAAAAAGAGTGAAATTTTTAAGGTTAAAAAAAATTATTATCCAACAACTTGACTTATGCTCTCTCTGATATTCTACATTCTCCTTGAATTGAATAAAATCGTTTGTTTCTATGAAAGCCGCCCCGCAACAAAATTCAGTTTCATTTGACTAAAATCTGTACTTCAGGACCAGACGAGCCTAAGTCAAAATTTGTCGAGTTTTATTACAGATTATGACAAAAAAGTCAATTTTCTATCGAACCATACCATCAAAATTCACTCAAATTTTTTCAAGCATTTAGCGAGAGCTATAAAAGCCCAATTCTAAAGCTCAGCTGAGAGTAGGATTAAGTTTTTCCCTCTCCTGTAATGTTCCCCAAGTGTGACTTAGGCTCGTCCGGCTCTGAGGTGCAGAAAATAGGCAAACACCCCCTTAAATTATGCATAACAATATTTGAAAATTTGTGGGGTCATTGCCCAAAAAAAGTGAAGGAACTGTTCCCTTTGGCCTCAATCACTACCCACCAATGAAAGAGAGTCTTTTATATATTTTTACTATAGAAACATATTGTTGTTGCATTAAGTTTCTTTCATCACTGTTTTATTTAAACTATGTCTTTTATTCCAGTTCCACCAAAAGAAGAAGAGCAGCTCTCCCGACAAGTGGATCGTTGTGGTGAAAAGCAAGAAGCGCAAACGTCTAGACAGAGGATGATGATGATGTTGGACTCTTTCCTTTCATTCACCTACTCACTACAATACCTGCACCCCCCCTCCCCCATCCTTTTAGTGTCCGAAGAGACGACTCGTGCAGGACACAAGGATACCTCCTACCTCCATTGCTCATGTGCGGGTCACATCCCCCTCAACTTTGTTATTCTCCTGTGTATATACGAATGCAAATAAAGAGAGATTTTTACTCTTTTAATCTTATTTTTCTTGATTCCAAATAGATGAACATAGTAATAGAAGAGGCACGATTTGTGACATTTTACAAACAACACTATCTTCGTATACAGCAAGTCCACTGAAGTTCATTTTCATCCCCGTAACCTTCAAAAGCCGACAGCTATAGTCGTAGAAGTGTGGTGTTTAGGTATATAGTAAAGTAAGCATTATACGCATTAATAACAGACAGCTTACAGCGTTCCCTAGAGGCAATTGCAAAGTTGTAGAATAGTATCCTTTTAGTACGAAAAGACATCTAGCGTGTATGAATGCCATGAATAGAACTTGTACAAAATGGTATGTTTGTTTGCTTGAGATTTCCAGTGTGACGTTACGAAACGCGCCACAGAAGGAGTTTCCGCTAACGGTAAGTATAAAAGTGTTCATGGGATGTAAATAAAAAAAAACACAAAATTAACAAACGAGCGTTGTACGCATACGAGAGAGAAAGGGGGGGGGGGGATATAATTTAAGAAATATCGTTCTATTTTCCCCCTTTGTACTTTGAAAGATTCATTAACTAGATCACATTCAGTGTGGTAAAAGTTGCGTTATATATATATATATATATATATATATATATACAATATATATACAGTATGGCGGCGATTGGGTGGTAAAAGTGGGGGGTCAAGATCAAGATGAAACAAGTGTGTGTGGGGCGTGGGGAGTGGGGGGGGGAGTAATAAAAATATTGTCCACCAAAACAATGAATATTGCATATTTATATTTACTCTTTGTTTTGAGTTATTTAAAGAAAGGATACTATCTTAAAATAGGTACGAGACGCCCAGGTCGATTATTAATCCATTTCCGATTATTTCTTTATCACCCCCCCCCCTTTTTTAAAGGATACGGACTGTTGCAAAGAATCTAATAATATACTTATTGACCGACCTCCAAAGGGATAGCCAAAATACTAGAATGTCGTCCAGAACATCCAAAAAAAATTAACGGCGTTAATTTAATTATAAGTTGCCACAAAAGTTGCCATTATAAAATTAAAAGTTGCCCTTATAAGTTAACCACAAAAATTAACGGCGTTAAATTAACGGGACTGGTGTACGATAAATCTGATCGGGGTCCAAAGTCCCGACGTCTATTGAAGGCGTTGGGTGCCAGCTCAGGTGTTGTCCTCGTCATCTGACCATGGTTCAAAAATACGAGAAGTCGTTCCCGGGTCTTTCCTTGGAGATTAGGCCAAGAACCGTCGCCAATAGCCCACAGTGCAGCTCTAGTGCGACGTTATTTAACCAAAACCAAAAAAAACAAAGGGATAGGTATCCTTTCCATTTGTGTCAATGTTGAAAAAGAAATGAGGAAAATTTTATTTTCTCACCCTTCTAATTCCCAGAAAATTTCCTGCAGCATTTACAATTTTACATTTGTGGTGCGACTTTTGGGACCCTGAGAAAAATACTTACAGTTTCAAACTGTATAATAGTGCAGGCACGTAGGTATAGATTTTATGGGGATTCAGTGACTGATTATTTCATGGGGGTTCAGTGACTAATTATTTTATGGGGTTTAGTGACTGAGCAACTAATTTCTTTAGGCATCTGTTCAAAAATACGAAGCATTGTTCCCGGGGTTTTCCTTCGAGATGGGCCCCGAACCATCGGCAATAGCCCAATATGAAGCTCTACTGCAACGTTATTTGTCCAAATCCATTTTACGATCGAAATTCCCAACTCAACAGTGCTAAAAATCCCCAGTTCCAATTTATTGACATTTTCAACTAATTTATAAATTAGGTAATATCAAACAGTTCTCTCAAAAGTATTGATTTGTTGCATGCATGTTCCAATGTAGTGTCTGTTCAGAGGTCTAAATCAAGTTGGGCAATTTCTAATCTTCCCTCGCTTCCATTGTTACCTAAAGAAATCTGTTCCTTTTATTAGGGGTCTTAATTAGAGGGGGAATACTTAACCCCCCAAAAAATCTACTTCTCTCCCCCCTCCCTTTTTCTTCTCAAAAATATTATTAATTTTCATTAGTAAAAAGAAATAAGTTGGCATTTGAATATCGAGGCAGCAACAGTTGCCACTGTCATTAACTACTTTTAACAGTTGTCAATAACTGTGTATTTTTAAAATTAGTAAATCACCCCCTAATTCCGAAATAAATTTAGAGAACAAATTTAAAGTTTGAGAATCCTTATACTATATGTGTGGTAACGATTAGTTAGATAATTTATAGTTATGGTAATTTAAAGATCTAATAAGCGTTTTAGTTGACCAAAAAATTAAAGAATAATATAAAGGCTACATGAGCTAAAGTATAGTGGGAGTCAAAAGACTCGACATTGCATGGTATTGTGCAACCCAATCGACACTGCTAATTTTAAATTAAACATTAAATATAGATAATTTAATTCAAAAGAAATTATTTACTTATTACCAATAAATATTAACTTCCATTAATTAAATTTAAATTGTAAAGGTAATTTTACTTCAAAGTTCTAAAAGAAACAAGAAATCTACCAAACGGCGCCAGGTTTTGTCCTCGTTCCTGACCATGGTTCAAAAATATTTTAAAAAGTGCGGGGGCAATATCCAAAAAAAGTGTGGAGGCAACCGTCCCCCCCCTAAATCGCCGCCACTGCGTACATATACTTCTCTCCATATGATGCGAGACCAGTCAGTCAGTGACCCGAATAGGTGCAGCCACCAGCGAGCAGCGATGACTTCAATCAACTAGTGGTAACAAGTCCACCTCATTTTTTTTGTTGGAGATAGAATAGATGTGAAATTACAAGAACTGGAAGTGTTCACCTTCAAAACATGTCCTGTGTCTTCTCGTAGGAAAATAATTTAAAACTTCGGTTGTGTTCTTAAGATTTTGCTCAATTTTCAACTGATGATAGGAGATCATGAGACTAAATCTTGCATTTTATACAGAAAAGTCGTAAAAGAGACGGTCAAACTGAGCAACCGCCAAAATTGCATTCTAAAAAAAAAATCGTAAATTATTATTTAAGTTGAATTGTCATTTTTTTTTATATCTGTCTCTCGAAAAGCAGAGTGTGTTAGATAATATTTTTATCATTAATATAAGCATACCTTCTGTTAATTTTCTCTCCCCAAAAAAACTATTGATCAAACATTTCAATAAAAAAAATCGACACTACAGTATAACAATTTCATATTCAGTAAAAGGGTCTGTGTTTGGGGTATCCGCAACCCTAAAAATAATCTAAAAAGTAAAGAAAATTTATATTTTTCTGGAAAAGTCAGAGATTTTTTCTAAAACATCTTAGGAGTTAATAATAATTACTATGTGCACTAGCAACTCGAACATGCAACTAAACTATTTAGTAACCCACAACTGAAGAACTTAAATGTTATCCATTCATTAAGCAACTTTTTTGTTGGACCTTTCGCTTGATATAGTGTGTTAACGGCTCTTGCAAAATCAACAATTTGGAAATTTTGAATGTATTGTGGAAATACGAATTTGACAGTTTTCGTCTTCGGTTTAGCGATTGCGAAATAGGCATAGGCGTAAACTTGTATGGGCCCGTGGGCTCGAACCCCCCTCGATGGGCACGATCTCGATCTCCAGCATATGTTTAACGATTTGCTCATCGGAGGGTTTAAAGTTTGGTTTAAGTAAAATTTTTATCGGTTTCACGGAGGAGCCAAATTTCAAAATTTATGTGAAATATCAATATACATGATCAAGGCCTCGTATACGTACGCCACGGACTGCACACAATCCAATTCGGCCTTGACATTAGAAATGCAATATACCGTTACATTAAAAAATATCAATCCAAAAATATCGACTACGATTATCCTCTAATTTTTTCTTTTTCCACGGAAATTTTGCACCCTCCTTATTCCGCCGGCCCATTCGACAGCTTGTGTCGCTTGGAGCTTTAAAAGCTGTCCTGTGTAATTATAAACTACTTTTACAAAAAAAAAAAAAAAAATTTAACAGTGCAGATTCAAAGTTGATTTTTTAATACGCGTATGTATAATATTTTTTGTACTTAAAGTTTTCATATATATTTATTGGTTTACTAAACAAGCAATTAAATTTTAGTAATACGTATATTTATACTATTAAATAATGATTTTCAACTTTAGATTCCCAACAAAGTCAATGATTGGTTTCGAAAAATCGTTTAACGTTTAATTAGTTGTATAAATATATTGTTAGGTTCGATTGTTTGTGTCTGAATTCGAATACGAAAAATTTAAATACTTTGGATTGGTTTTGGTTTTGATAATTAACGTCGACTGGAGCTGCACAGTGGGCTATTGGCGACGGTTCGGGGTCAATCTCGAATTAAATACTTTGGAAATGTATGTTTTGATAATCCTTATGTAACTAAAACTATGATGGAACTTGTATTTGTGCCTAACCGTGAGCTTTTAATTTAAGTTTTAAACGAAATACCGCCTTTTACACTCGGTGCAAACATAGCGAAAGGCAACGGAAATCTTCAATGTTTAGCCTTCAGATTTTCCTCGTGGCTCTGCTTGACAACCTGTGACGTTACACTGCGCATCTTTTATACAAGATATTTTTATAACCTGTAAATAAAATACATTGACCTTTTTGTATTTGGCAACAATAGGTCATATCCTATTATCATGGATAGAGACCTCTGATTGGCTGATTACGTGGTCATGTGGATTGAGAATAATATGTCGTCCTTTTGCGACAATTCTCACTTTTAAGAGAAACATATATAGATTACATGATGAATTTGTAATAGTTATGATTTTATATTAAGTTTTTTTTGTTTGTTTTTCAAGATTATGCCTGTCAACTGTAACATCGATGCGTTTGCGACTAACCTCTTCGTCCTGGCCCACGGTAACAGCGCAGCCAGGAAAACAACAACATGCATTCCGAATAGTTTTCACCTCCAAACTTTAAAAAATTAAACTGTTTTTCGTTTTTTTTTTAAATGGCCATGGCGGTTGTTGGAGCTCGGACGAATCGACACAACATCATTGCGTTCCCGGGCATGTCTGCTGCTACCTCTCAGCAAGCTATTCTCGCGGCTACGCAAACTTTCTATCACCCTCCGATCACAACACAAGATATTCAACCGGACAGGCCGATCGGATATGGGGCATTTGGAGTAGTCTGGTGAGTAATCAACAGCTTCTCATTCCGTTTTTTAATCATATAAATGTGTTCTCGCTCTTTCCGTCAGACGTCAGAGAATCTTTGTAAACAGAATTTGGCAAGATATATTATAATTCGCTTACTATATCGACAACATTTGTAGAGCAAACAAACCTTTCTGATTTGTTTGGAATGGATTATTCAAGTTTCTTTAACATTATGTGTAATATTAAATAGCGATATGTGATTTTTTAAAAATTAAGCCAGCCAAAGTTGCCAATAACTCAAAATAGAACTGTACTGTGAAAGACACTGCCATAACTGAAGTGTGGGGAAGCACTCAGCGAAATTATGTTAAAATTGGTACAGATGTAGTATAGGACATTTGGCGCTTTTATTTATAAAAGATCATTTTTCCCTGTGGGTTGTTTAAGTTGGCGATTATATAAAAAAAAAATGCAAGAACCCTATCTTTTGTGTCGCATTAAGTTTTAAATGTTTATTTGATGCAGAACTCGGATTTTCAATGATTCCAAAGCTAAACATAAGTCATTTGTGTTTATTAGTGTAGTGTAAGTTTGTTAAATATATATATATTATATTTTAAGTCTTTAAATCAAGATCAAGCCTGTGGACTAAAAAATTCGGTACTTCTCTTCTAAACGGCCACAAATAGTCGCTAAGCGAAAGTTTGTTGCCGTATTGATTATTTACAATTTTAATGTTGCCACTCACAAAATAAAATGTTAAAAACAGTCATAAATGATTTACGATTAGATGACGTCAAAAAGTATATTCTAAATTATAGACAATAAGTCGCACTTAACCTGTGCAATGGGCTATTAGTACGGTTCGAGGTAAAGACTTTCGCTTGTCAGCGGATCTGGATGTATTTTCAAGTGAACATCAAACGACCGGATGCGTTGCGCATGCGTCTTTTTTTCTGATCTTTATGGTTACTTAAGGAGAAATGCACAATTACGGTTAATTACTCAAACGCTGTGTCTTATTTTCGAACCACGGTGGATGACGTTTACTGCGTAATGGGCTAGCGGTGACGGTTCGAAATTATTTCTGAAGGATTTCTTTAAGGTCTGCACGATTGAATAAAATAACGTCGCACTTGAGCTCCACAATGGGCTAATGTCGACGGTTTAGAATTCATCTCGAAGCTTTGATTTGGTTAATTAACATCGCACTAGAGCTTCACATTGGGCTGTTGGCGGCAGTTCGGCGCCTATCTCGAAGGGAACAATGTCTCGTATTTTTGAACCTCGGTCAGATGGCGAAAACATCACCTGAGCTGGCAATCCTTCCAGCATTCGTTTGGGGCATTTCTATGGCACTCTTAAGCGCTCACGCGTTCCGCGCGCTTAAAGTCACAGGCTCCTGCCGTCGATTTTGTGGTCTCCAGCCTGCGGCCTCCGACTACTCAGGATCACATCCGTGACTCCCTCCGGGCTGTCGATCATGGTGCTTACAGGCAATCCTCCGGGCCATCGTTTGGGGCATTTCTATGGCACTCTTAAGCGCACAAGCGTTCCGCGCGCTTAAAGTCACAGGCTCCTGCCGTCGATTTTGTGGCCTGCGGCCTCCGACTACTCAGGACCCCCTCCGGGCAGTCGATCATGGTGCTTACAGGCAATCCTTCGGGCAGTCGTTTGGGGCATTGCAACAGCACTCTTAAGCGCATTCTAAACAAATTTATTTTAATAGCTATCCTAACAATCAAACATCTTTCCAAAATTATAAAAAATATTCACCAAACCCAATTTAAAATCGTTTGAACCAAACCCATAATTTCCAAATATCCGAATTTAAATATTTGTAACTATTAAATAGTTTGCATAGTCGTGCAACCAATCAGAGTTCGTTAAACACTTATATATTCTAACCAATCAACAATCGTAAGGCAATAGACGTTTAATGTCAGATCGCGAAGGAAAATGCGCACGCATCCAATGCACGTAATCCAAACAAACTTGTCGCAGGAAGAAAGTAAATATATAATACGAGGCACCCGTTTCCGCGTCTTTCCTTCGATATAAACCCCGAACCATGGCCAATAGCCCACTGTGTAGCTCTAGTGATACGCTAATTACCCATACTAAAATCAGCTCCAAAGAAATTGTGTTTTAACTATTTTGAGCAATGACACTAAAAAAGGCACGTTCAGTTTACTCTCCCGTTTTTATTTAGCTCAGTGCACTCAATCAACTGAAACGCGATCTTTTGTGTATGGTAATCCCTAAGGTAAACAACTTTGGCGCATTTTCGCTCGTTGGCATACGAGGCCGTATAACCGAAAAGATTCTTAGGTAAAGACTCGCCTTCGATAGCGGGTTTGGCTGTGTTTTGAAATGGTCGCCAAACGACCCGATGCGTTGCTCACACATATTTTTTTCTGAACTTTATGGTTGCTTCCGGTGGTAAACACAGAATTACAGTTAACAACTCAAGAGTTGCGTCTTATTTTCAGATGACTTCTACTGTGTAATGGGCTATCGGTGACGGTTCAAAACTCATTTCAAAGGATTTCTATTGCGTCTGCACGATTGAATGAAATAACGTCGCACTCGAGCTCCACAAGGGGCTAATGGCGACGGTTTAAAATTTATTTCGAAGCTTTATTTTCAGATGATTGATTGATCGAATAACTTCTGTGTAATGGGCTATCGGTGACGGTTCAAAACTCATTTCAAAGGATTTCTATTGCGTCTGCATGATTGAATGAAATAACGTTGCACTTGAGCTCCACAATGGGCTAATGGCGTCGGTTTAAAATTGATTTCGACGCTTTGCTTTGGTTAATTAACCCCTCTGGGTTGTCGATCATGGTGCTTACAGGCAATCCTCCGGGGCCGTCGTTTGGGGCATTTCGAAGGCACTTTTAAGCGCACATGCGTACCGCACGCTTAAAGTCACAGGCTCCTGCCGTCGATTTTGGGGTCTCCGGCCTTCGGCCTCCGACTACTCAGGATCACATCCGTGACCCCCTCCGGGCAGTCGATCATGGTGCTTACAGGCAATCCTTCGGGCAGTCGTTTTGGGCTACTAATCATTTTGAGGACCAGGCAATGGCGAAATTTTATCAAAAAACACTTGAACTAAAAAATATTTAGAAAAAACTGCAACAGGGGTATAAAATTTAAAATTTTGAAGAAAAAGCACTTACCAGACAATGATCAATCGTGTGTTTGTGAACCACGTACCCTTCCTAATACTCCTACACACACGATGCGCATTTTCACCTTCCTTTCGACACGTCAATTCCCACACTGAAACCGAAATTCAGTTTAAAAATCCCAATATTTAAGCCGAAGAAGTCACGTGACCTTCCGAACCAATCCCACAAATTCTTATACTTTCGAATTGAATAATTCTTAGTCCCGCACTTTCGAATAGAATAATTCTTAATCCCGCACAAAAACCACGTCACTCTTTAAACCAATCACGGAAATTCCTATGCCGGGAAGTCACATGATTCTGCGAACAAATCCCGCAAATTCTTATCCTTTCATATTTGTCAACAATTATCCCATTCCCAGATTGAGAAGTGAATCGCCCGAAAAAGTCGCCAAAAGCTACCCGCTTATGATTGGAAATCCCAACCAATTCTTATCCCCTTCAATATATATAGACTCAAATCCTATCAAAAATAATTATTTTACGACAGTTCTGAAACTCACAGAGTTCTATTGAGTCCTGGGGATAAAGATTATTTTGTTTGTAGAAATTGTGGGGTGTGCCTGTCCCTTTGAAAGTGAGTGGTAAATGACATGTGTTCTTTTAAAGCTTAATTTCTTAACATGAGGCTTCATTCAATTATCTATGAAATGCAGACATTTTAACAGTAGCATTTTTTTTTTGTAAATTACATTTGATCAACGCAACAGGCAGAATCAAATAGCCCAAATTTTATATGAGAAAAAATACCATACTAAGAACTAAAAACTGAATTACATCTGAATTACAACTACATAATTTATTATTAATTAAACAAGTATTATAAACAACTGACTTTTATAAAACAGTTTAATAAGTCACTAACCCTCTTATTCACCAGTTCTGACAAATCTGGCGATTAACCGTGAATTACGAAAACCGAGGATTGAAGGAAATCGGGGGATTTCGTCGGAACCTTATTCACAGCCTCCGCTCGACTGGGGAATTTGTACATCGTGGTTACTCGAGGTTATGCCTTCGAAAAATATAACGACTTCTTTCATTGTTCGAAAATGCACACGTGTCAATTGTTTACATTCAGAGATTTCTGTTTTGGAAAGCGAACAAAAAATGTGAATCGACGAATTTATGAAAATATATTTTTAAATACATGAATACAAGCACATATACATTTAAATACAAGCACATTGAATTACTAATGAAAGTTCTGAATTAATATTCCATTCTAAAATAAAATTCCTTGCTAAAATCATAGTATTATTGGTGGCTTTTTACCATCTTGATAGCTTTAAAAATAGATAAACTTTTTTATTGTCTAGACTCTATTGACTGCCTTTTCATCCGTCTGACTAATTTTAATTGATAAATCAATGTAATTGGGTTGATGCAGGGAAATGATTGGAATTCGAAAACTGACGATGCAATATTGCTTGTTGCACCAAATCCGAAAACTGCTCCACCTTGCTATAATCCTAGATAATTGGCTTTAAAAATAAGTAAACTTATGATTTTAGCACCTTATAACTACCTTTTGGTCCTTCTAAAACTGATTTTAATTGATAAATCAATGTAATTGGGTTGATGCAGGGAAAAAAAATAGAATTCGAAAACTGACGATGTAATATTGCTTGTTGCGCACCAAAACCGAAAACTGCCCCACTTGCTAAAATCCTAGATAATTGGTAAACTTGTGGTTTTGGTCCCTCAAAACTTCCTTTTGGTCCTTCTGAAACTCATTTTAATTGATAAATCTAGGTATTAATTTTTTGTTGCAAGCAAGACAAAAAGTAGAATTCGAAACTAAAATGTAATTGTTTGTTGCACCAATTTCAATGTACTATGGCCTCCTTCCTATTATCCCTCCTTCTTTCCAGTCTCATACCGGAGTAATTTTTGTGATTCGGTTTATAGTACTTCAACATTTATTAAACAAACGAGAGAGAGAAAACCAGTACACCACAAAACCTACGATAAATAGGTACTCGAAGAACGGATCTATCCATCCGGGTATCTCGTAGCGACAACATTTATGTTGCATCGATTTTAATAAAAAGTACACTGAATTAGTTCGTATGGGCAATTTTTAGTGTTCAATGCATAAAAAGTTCCGACTTAAGTACTTATTTGAGAAATATTTGTCTCTAAATAGATTTTTAACAAAATATTTTAAGCCTAACAGAGCGATCGTATAGCGGCCATTTTGTTTATAGCTAAAACCATGGTTTATACTGCCAATATTGGTGGTATAAACCGAGGTTTAGTTTCCTGTAGATATATCCGCCGATTTGGCGAAAACCGGTCTTGTGAATAGGGTTTCATCAATAATCTTAATTTTACATCCCGATTCGCATGTAAACCGTGGGTTATCTGCGATTGTGAATATAACCGTAAATATAATATTGCAATAATTAAATGTTTAGCTGAAGTTAAAATTTTTTAATAGAAAATTAATAAGATGTGTCATTAAAACATGTAAAATTTATAATTTGACTTGTAATTACACAGATTATTCTTAAATTTCTTTATATTGTATTGTATCATTATAACCCTTTAGGTTAAGCATTGCATACTGTAACATGGTTTTTTACAGAATTGATACGAACGTTAATACAGAACATATATTTTTTATTTGTTACCTTAGGAATACCTTCATGAAATTTGGCTGAAATGTTTCTTAACAAGGGTTAAATATAATATTATTTATGGAATTAGTAGTGTAATCTTTTTGGTAATAAAAATATATATATATTTTTAAAAAATCAAAAATTTCAATTTTAAATTTGTTTTTGAAATTTATATTATAATATTGAATTTTATGATATTTCAGTGTCCACTCTAGAAATAAAAAGGGGCAGGGTGCTGTTGGCAGTAAAAAGGAACCCGTTTTTGAATGAGCACTTTTAAAAAAAAACATTCCGATTTGTTGGTTGACATTACACTAGAGCTGCATATTGGGGTCCGGGCCTATCTTGGAGGAAAGACCCATACAAAATTGATGTCTCTTTATGTAGATACTACTTAAAATCTAAAATTTGACATTTAAAAAATAATGTTTTCTCTAAAAACCAAATTTGTAAGTAGCCCTATTCAGACCCCTTACAAAACAGTTGAAAATCCTAACCGCGCTTAAACCATCTTCTATTAAAAAAAACATGCAAAAAAAAAATGCCACGTGCTCGAAATCATAGCGATTGCACAACACTCGTAGTTAAAAAGGAGTTTGTTTTTTTACTGTCATAATTCACTTAATTCCAATTTACACAAAAAAAAGTGTAATCGATGCTTTTTTATAAAGACAACTAGGGAAGCAAGGATGCTTGTGCTTGACTGAAAAGGGTAAGAGGGGCGGAATTTTTTCAAAAGATGGCAGCATTTTTGAAAAAGGGTCATGAGGGCGGTATTGAGATGAAAAAAAGGCAGATAGGGCAGACTGCCCTTCAAAAAACACCTAGAGTGAACACTGATATTTTATGAAATGGAATTATGAGTAACTGTGCATAATTGTATATGAAATAGGTCTGTAACGGATCCGAGAGATGGGCGGAGGGTTGCTCTGAAGAAGATGCCAAATGTCTTCCAAAATTTGGTCTCCAGCAAACGAGTGTACAGAGAAATTAAAATGCTTTGTTTCTTCAAGCATGAGAATGTAAGTGTGCTCTCATTTGGACTGTCAATTTCATTTTTCATGTATTTCCTGCAATTCACTAATTATAATTGCGCTGCAACTTTTAATGAACGGAATGAATGAGTTAACAAATCTCACACTAACTGATTATTTAATTGCATTCAACTTTGTGGTTGCCATGTCTCGGATTGCTTAATGAAGGTGAAAAATTGCCAAACTCGTATTACCACAATCCACACAAAATCGCCAAAGTTGTTAACATGGTAGCGAACAAAAGGATATTTTGTGCAGTTAAAAAGTTACTAGGATACAATGTGAGTTTTCCCAGTTGCATTTAACTTAATAGTTTAGTTACATGTCCGATAGTTGCTTAATACTTAGCTGCATAACTAAGAAATATAGACTTAAAGCAAGAGGGGAAAACTTTTAATAGTTCACCCATTTTGAAGAATATAAAAAAATATATATTTTAAAATAATTCAAATTGCTTAAGCAGAACTGCCAAATGTTACAACGTTTTTTTAATCCTTCTTTTTCTTAAAATTAGAAGCGTGTTTCCATTTGTACTAAAAAAATATCACCGTCTTACAGACAAAATTACTGAAAAGTATAAAAGCAATTATTAAAAATAAATTTTTATTATTTAAAAAAAATTGCTCCGGTTTTATATAATATTTCACTGTTTTAATTGAATTTTTGTCTTGCCATTAAAAATTATAAAACAAAGTTAGATGTACGAACTGAAATTTTTAGGAGCAAAATGCGACTAACGACCGCTAATTTAAAACCCTGTTCATAAATTTTTTGTGTAAAATTGTTTAGAATCTATTTGACACTTAAGTTCTTGCATTAATTATAGTGGTAGTATTAATTTTTGAAATAAAACCCCTTTCAAATTTATTGCATTCTTTCACTATATCTTAAATATGGGTTTGTGGTAATCTGCACAAAAAGATTAATGTCAAAAATACAAATTTGAATGCCATTATCATTTAAACTAATAGAAAAAAAATAGTATACAAATGATTTATTTCTGATTAAATTGTAGATTGTTAAATTGTATATTTATGATTATTTTACTGTGTGTAACAATTAAGCAGTTTTTAAATATTCTGCTTATGAGAAAATTACAATGTTTTCCTTTTGATTTTTAGGTTTTGTCTGCATTGGATATTTTACAACCACATAACATAGATTTCTTTCAAGAAATGTATCCTTCTGAATCTTTTTTTGTTTTATTTTATTGAGTTGTATATTTTTCAAAGTTATATATTTTTGTATTGTGAACAACCATACCTAGTAATAAATGTACCATTTCATTATATTATTAGTATTTTTCCCCTTCACATCTATGCTTATGAATATTTACCTTATTTAATAGTTGACATATACCTCACTTGTTAAATTTATTAAACTCTATATACCCACTAAAAATGTGTATATAGACGTGCTTTAAGCTAAAAAAAAAAACCAGTTTAATATCTATTATATTTGTCTTATAAAATATTCTTTCAAAACAGTTTGAAGCTAGCTGAAAATATTTCCTCAGCAATTTCAAAAGAATGTCTTGGAAAATTCAAGTTGTCCATTACAGCTTTTGAAGAGTTTCGTTAACAAACAAGTGTTTGAACTTGTAGTGTACTTTAATATGCATGCCAGCTGATGTTTCACATTTGCTGGAGACAAGGCAATTCATTAGATATTAGTTTTTATTTTTGTTCGGTTGTCACGCTCACATCAAGTTGGTCAATGTGAATTTATAATATAGTGTTTGTGATTATAGCTTCTTAACTTGTTTCTCAGTTATGTTATTACGGAATTGATGCAGACTGACCTGCACAAAATTATAGTATCGCCTCAGCCACTGACGGCCGACCATGTTAAGGTGTTTTTATATCAAATTTTGAGAGGTAAGTTTGTATTTGGATCTTATATTTATTACTACACCTCTGAAAAAAACACTCGACTTTTCTTTAGGCTGTCGCCTTAACCAAAAACATAACATTTGTAGCTTATTGATCATTGGGATTTTTCATTACTCTGGTTAACCCTTTCGGGTCATTCCATGTCAAATCAACAGTCATTTTCCTCACCATCTCCGATTTTTATGAAATTTGGTGAACTTGTTATACTTACTAAGAATGTAAAAAATGCAAAATTTTAACCTCCTCGGCCTATTAATTTTTTAGTTTGCATTTCAAAATGGCTAAAAACGTAAATCTGCCCTCCGATGGCTGCATTTAAATTACCATAACTCCTGTTCTAATTAACATATAGAAATAAAATTGGTATCGTTTTAAAGCTCTTTAAATGACTTTTCAAATGATATGAAACATATGCAGGTTTGGTGAAAAACATTTCAAGGTCATTATTTGACCTTTGACCTTGAATTTCCTAAAAACGAATTTCTTAATTTTCCCTATATTTTTTCCCTAAATACTACAACATTTGAACTACATGTATACCAATTTTCAGAGTGGGACGACAATGGGATCATCCACTAAAAAAAAATTTCAAAAATTAGCCATTTTAAAATGCAAATAACTAAAAAACTAATAGGCCAAGGAGGTTAAAATTTTGCATTTTTTATATTATTAGTAAGTATAACAAGTTCACCAAATTTCATAAAAATCGGAGATGGTGCGGAACAAAAATGCATTTTCTTGTGCATTTTTTTCCCACACTTTTTTTGATTTGACATGGAATGACCCTAATATAGTGCATATTTTTGTTTCTAATTTTTTTTTTATATGATCCCATTGTTGTCCCACTCTGAAAATTGGTATACATGTAGTTCAAATGTTTTAGTATTCAGGGAAAAAATATAGTGAAAATTAAGAAATTCGTTTTTTGGGAACTCAAGGTCAAAGGTCAAATAATATGACCTTGAAATGTTTTTCACTAAACCTTCATGTGTCATATCATTTGAAAAGTCATTTAAAGAGCTTTAAAACTATACCAATTTTATTTCTATACGTTAATTAGAACAGGAGTTATGGTAATTTAAATGCAGCCATCGGAGGGCAGATTTACGTTTTTAGCCATTTTGAAATGCAAATAACTAAAAAAAACTAATAGGCCGAGGAGGTTAAAATTTTGCATTTTTTACATTCTTAGTAGGTATAACAAGTTCACCAAATTTCATAAAAATCAAAGATGGTGATGAACAAAAATGCCATTTCTTGTGTTGATTTGACATGGAATGACCCTTTCGTTCTCGGAAATCTCACAATGAAACCATCTACTTACAATTTGATAGGATGTGACCCAGTTGTTTCCATGGTAACCCATATGCATGAATGCATGAATAGGAAGCATTGGCACATAGCAAAAATTTTAGGTTCATATATATTTAACAGCAAACAATTCAAGAATCCCTCATAGATAATTCTAAAAGAAATCATTGTTTTTTTTTGCTATTCTGATTTTTGTTAAAATTTATCAATATTTGACTATTTATATATTGCTAATAAAGTAAATATTTTTAGCTTAATCGTTCAAAATGAAAATGGGATGCTTTAAAGATTGTTCCATTAGTCCTTTATGATGCTTCATGGATGCATTTAATTTTCAACGGTATAGTGACGGTATTTTGAATTTAAAAGAAGGTATTTTTGACTGGCAAAAAATATGCGACTGTTAACTGGCCAAGGTTCAAACAAATTTTGCCATTGCAAAGTTGTTCTCGATGTAATGTTTCCAGATATTTTTAAAAAGTTGTACATCCATCCATTAGATTTGAAAAATATTGTCAAATAGAGTATTTTTTCAGATTTGGTGCATTAATAAAAAAAATTACATATTCCAGGACGTCTCTGACCGTCAATGAGTTAGTTTGAATGGTACTACTTTTGCATAGTGTAGTCCTGCCCACTTGTAAAAATTATTGATATAGTGTAAGATTTTATATTAGCCAGTGCACCCAATCATTCGCAGTTTGATGGGAACTTTTATGTAGAACAAAAGATAACTAACTGAACAATTTTGTATATATATATGTAATGATATAGTTTAAGTAGGAATAACCATGGTTGAGGATTTTAAAAGTGTAGTCCAGAAACTACGCAGTTCAGAAATAGGGCCGAGATTTCACATCACAAACATTTATTCACATCTCTTCAGAGTCGCTCGAATGACGAACTATTCAGTTGAGAGTAACAGAACAGAATGTGCCTCCCAGAGGGGAGATCTCGCTTATAAGCATAGGGATATTTGACAGACACAGGGCTTTTAGGGAAGTTCTTCAGCTGAAGACACCAGCATGAAAATGGGGAAACTTATTGGCAAGCTTCTAATAGGGAATTTAAGGTGGCGTGCTTCTTGTGGGAATGGAATGTGATTCACGAGATGTTTACAAGAATGCTTAGCGAGCCAAATGGAAGAATATGGATTGTAAATCATGACACTTAATGAGAACGGATGCCATATGGGAAAATAAGAGTGAAACCACATGGGAAAGACGAGGTCTGGGAAATGTGAGTTTATCTGTTACAGGAGATATACTAATTAAAGTTCTATATTTAACGTTACAGCAGAAAGGGGGGGGGGGGAACTTAAAAGACAACTAGCAGGGGTGATTTAAAATGGGTTTGGGAGTTAGAAAATCTCTTTCATATATATATATATATATATATATATTTTAATTAATATTATAGCCAGCCCATTTGTGATCACAGTTAATTCTTATTTTTATGTTAGGTTTAAAGTACCTTCACTCTGCAAATATCTTGCATCGAGACATCAAGCCTGGGAACCTCCTTGTCAACAGTAATTGTGTTTTAAAGGTAAGAAGGCCATTTGGTGCCTACATCAGCAATCTTGAGTTTTTAGAAATTTACTTACTAAATAATTCTGTAATAATACCATGACTAATGCATAACTGTTTTGCAATATAATTTTTTTTAAGTGGTCATAGTAAAGCAGTTGCTGGTATTGACAAAATTGAAGAATGGTCAATTCTGATAAAAGTGTGCTACATACTTAACAACTTTTATGTGTTGTCTGTCCAATGTACAGATTTGAACCATTTTATGAACTGTTAAAAATATATTTTAATTTTGATGCATTTATTTATTTTACGAAAGTTTGCTAATTTGACCATCAAAAGAGCCTCGAGGACCATGCTAATAACAAATATGTTTGTGGAATATTTTGTCGAAAAACCTTTAAAAAGGTGCTTGACTGAAAAGGGTATGTTAAAAATGTCATGGGGGTATTTTTTTTTAATCATTGTACACATGTGTTTTCAATTATAAGGCAAGTTGTGTGTTAAAATTTAGTGCTTAAACAATAAGTAAATTCTTTTTTTTTGTTAAAATTTTATTTTCATGTATTTTATTACAAAACTTTTGTTATACAAAGTTAAAGTTAAAAATCATTTGCACCAATTTTATTTTTGAAATGTTAACAAACTGTTCTGCAATCTGATTGATATGAAAAAATTGTTTACTGACCCAAGTGTAAATTTATTATGTGTTATTTGATCATTGTTATTTTCATAGAACACTAGACAACTACAAGAACCAGGCCCAATTAATATCTTTGTATTTTTCATGTTCATGTAATAAACAAACTTGTATGGCAATTACAGATATATTTAAGTGGTCTGTGATGAGAACAAAAAATAACTTTTCAAGTATTTAGTCATAAGTATTTTTAAAACTTTTTTTTGCTGTGAGATACAGGAGGGTGGTAACATAACCTGGAAATCTGGGAATTTTCATAGAAATTTTTAATTCTAGAAATATCATAGCAATTAAAAAAAAAATTAGGGAATTTTTCAAATTTGGATTATTAAAACGGCAATTATCGTCTGCTATGCCCTCCATTCTGTATAATTTAGTTGTCAATATTTCCTTTTAGTTCTGAAAAAGAATTTACGAAAAGAAGCATGATTATGCGCATTTTCATATTTTCAGTTTTATTTTTTTTTAAACGTGAACCACTGCTGGAGGGAGAAGCAAAAGCAAAGTGCGTTTTACCTTGAATTGTAAGCAACTTGTGAGATGTTCTAATAATTGAACTAATGAATATGTGATTTATTGAAGATTGAAATTGGAAGCATATAAAACATTTAAAATTATCTACAAAAGAAATAATTTGAAAAAAGAATACATTTTTTACATTATCTGCTTTCAGAGAACATGTTTAATTACTATTATGCCTGTCGCAATTGCATAATTTGTGTTGTATCTATAAATTATTATTTTAACTGTCAATAAGTATTGCTTATAATTTTTCATTTATAATGGAATATATTTATTATTGTATCATGGATACTTTGTTTCTATACTAAGCGTGTATTGCAATATTTCTTAATGTAATTGTAAAATCAGGGAAATTTTTATGACACCATCATGGAAATCAGGGAAGTATCAGGGAATTTTTTTTCCAGAATGTTGTTGCCACCCTGTACATGTTTTTATTTATACTGGTAATTTTTAAAGTTATGATACTAGATTATCTGGTTTATTTTTTCTCAACTTTTAGACTTGATTCATGTTATTTGAACTTATTTACATCTGAGCTTAAGAAAACAAATAAAATTATCATTGATTGTTTTCTTTTATGTTTCCAAATTACTGTAGTTTTTTTCATAGGTTAAAGGGGAGGGAATGTTAAGGTACACCATGTGTCCACCAGACTGAAAACTAATTAAGAAATTAGTTCTTAGTTTGATTTGCATAAATTTATAAAAAAGTATATTTTAAGGAGTTGGATAAAAATTTATAAAATAAAACTAAATATATTCTTATGCTATGAATCTTCAGTTTGATCCAACTAAATTGTCTAAATAAGTAGAATTTTAAGCAGGCAATGGCGATTTAAATTTGTAAACATCATAATTGAAATGAGTCATTTCTTATGACATTTAAAAAGCAAATCATTCTTGTCCTCATATGGACCTTGTAAGTGAATAGGTCATACGAAATATTTAAATACAACAAAATATTTTTTAAACAAAACACACCAAAGAGCTAATCAGAATAGTGGAGTGTTAATTTTCCAAGAAATGACCCTTCTCTTCTTCTCATTCTGTGCAGATCTGTGACTTTGGGCTGGCGCGTGTCCAGGAGCCGGATGAGAGCAAGTTCATGACCCAGGAGGTCGTGACGCAATACTACCGTGCCCCCGAGCTGCTGATGGGGGCGTCCCACTACTCCTCCGCCGTCGACATCTGGTCGGTGGGGTGCATCTTCGCAGAGCTGCTGGGGCGGCGTATCCTCTTCCAGGCACAGACGCCCATACAGCAGGTGAGAGGGGTTACTCCTTTTCGTTTATACCAATGGTTCGTGTGGTGTCTGAACGATTTTTTTTTTAACCTTGTGTGTGTGGTGGTCACTTTAAATACCTAATACTTTCTCCCGAGCTCAAGTCATTACTTTGTAGACTGATGACCCAAGTTTTAAGGTAGCACGCATGAGGTCCCAGATCCAAGCCACATTGGTGATTATGAATCAATACAACCTTCGAACAGACACTCTTGGCAAACTCGTCAATCGCAGCCCAAGTGGTAACACTTCACTGGCATCAATCATTTGTTCATCTGTCTGTCTCACTGAGAGGGAGGTACTATTGTGGTCACTTCAAATACCTTCCACTTTTTCTCGGCCTTGACAGGGTGTCCACAAACAGGGAAATCAGGGAATTTGACCATTCTGGAAAAATCAGGGAAATGTCAGGGAATTTGGGATTTTTTAAAAAAAATCAGGGAATTGGTCAATTTTTTTTTTAAACTTGATTTCTGGCTGTGAAACATCGTTGATTGGTTGCAAATATTCAAATACTTTTTAATTGTAATCAAAGAGGGAAATTGCGTATGAGACTTTTAAAAGTGTGTAAAAGTGAAAAATTTCTCTGTCGAGGTTGTAGAAACCGCACCAAAATGCTTCTAAAATTTGACAAACCAATTGGCTATCTATAACTAGGTACTTGCCCACCCACTCAATTTATTTTAAAATTAGATCTTTCAAATGTTTAAAACCTGCTAAGTTCCTAGTGAAATTCAAATTTCTTTGAACATCCCTAAAATGATTTTTTTTCTGTTAAACTTGACGAAACTGTTGTTGCCTCTATTGTTTTTTGGGTACATTTCAGATCTTAGGAAATATATTTTGTGTACTAAGCTGTATATGTTAAGATATTGGATTAGATTTAATAAATTAGTTTTATTATTAGGGTTAGGGATGCATTTGGTTTCTACATTTTGAGTATATTGGATTTCTTTTTTAATATTGAGGTTACTTTAGTCTTTGATTTTAAAGTACAATCACTAATAATCTAAGAGACATATTGCACTTACTTGGACTTTTATGATTTTTAAGTAACATTTTGAATTATTGATATTTGATAAATGCTATGGAATTTTGAATTTAGGGTACATTAAATTTTTATGCATTGATAATTGATTTTTGGATGTTAAACTTTGAGTGCACTTTTTTGGGAGTTAGAAAATCAAGCGAAATAGTTAGTAAACTTATATATTACAAATAAATATATTTTTGGGAAATAATAAGATAATGTCAAAGCATATCTCGCATAATAATAATATTTTTTAAAAATATTGCCGTAAAAAAAAGTACGGCTTGCAGGGAATTTCAAAATGCTTTCCCTGTGGACACCCTGCTTGAGTAATTACGTTGGCCCAATGATCAGACTATCTATATAGCATTTACAACTTTCTGGGTCTGATTCTGTTTGACTGCCAGAATGCACTGCACAGCTGTTTTAACTACTAAATGCCTGTAGTTCTGTTTCCCTTTCCTTTCTTAATTCAATGGAGTGACCCAACTTTGAAATTGAATGCAACTTTCATGCATTTCATAATCCACTTTCCCTGACCCTTCCAAATCCTTTTCGGCTATTCACTTTAACTTAAATGAAATAAATCTACATAACTATAATAAATTGGTTAAAATATAAGCATTTTGTTATTTTTTCTGATTGTTATACACATATTTGCAATAATTTATTATTTATGAATATTAAAGGTGCACTAACAGCTTTTTTCTGGCTTTCTTTTTAGTTTTAAAGACTATGCATAATTTTACATCTTTAGCCAAAGTGGTAAAATGTTTCAAGTAGATTTCATGCTAATTTGCATATTTCATGAATTTTAGTCCTTATAAATAATTAAGTATTGTTTATTTAGTTTTGTAATACAAAAACACAATATAGATAATTAATCAATTTTCTTTTATCCTTTGCATTTTATTGATTATTTTTTGGGGCTGCTTAAAAAGAATTGTCCAGGTAAACTTGACCTGTCAGATCAAAATGCCACGGTACAGAGGTTGATTTGTAAAAAGTTAAAGTTTAAAGATAGTTGCTGAATTTTCCTGTATAAAAATTGCAGAAGTTTTCAAAATTTGCATTAGAATTAGAAAAATAAATATGCTACAATATCATTTAAAACACATCAATCCTGTTAATTTTTAAACATAAATAATTGTATCGTATTTTAAAATACATCCAATACTTGTATTTTTAACATCTACACACAAATATATAGTTTTAAGAATGTTAAAAAATTAGTATGATTATTTTCTTTTCACTTTATGTATTGAGTTGAACCTTGAATGCTGTTTGCAGTTGGAGTTGATCACAGATCTACTGGGGACACCCAAGGAGGAGGACATCAAGACGGCGTGTCATGGTGCCAGGTCCCACATGCTGCGCCAGCGTCCAAAGGTGAACTCCATGGTGGCGCTCTACTCGCTTTCTTCTCAGGCCACCCACGAGGCAGTGCACCTCCTACATCGGATGCTCGTTTTTAATCCGGTGAGTTTCTTTGTTCGGCTGTTTTTCACTTGCTCCGTTTTATGCGCTCAAGTCTTTCAACTCAATTGCTATCCAATTGAAAATCAGTATATTCATCTGACCTTGATGACAGTACTATATTTACTTAATAATGATGGTATATTTATATTGGTATTAAAATGATTACGCTTATCATGGGATCCAGCTTTTGACTTCCACATTACTAGCGCGACATTTTAACTAATTAAGCTATGATGTTTCCGTTAAGTGGATGGTTTTATGTTGTCCCTCTTCCCCAAAATGTGAGACTACCTTTCACATGATAATTTTATTGCATATTTATCTGCATGTGAAAGTAGCACATCATGAAGGAACCAAATCTAAAACTCTCTGGCATAGACAGGCCTCACAACAGGTCCCTTTTTCCCTAAAAGTCTTTTTTGTTACTTGAAGTACTTAAAAGTCCTTTTTTTTTTTTTAGTATATGGTCCCTTTTCTCCTTATTTCAGCAAATATGATTTTTTCCCTTATTTTTGTAAAAATATTTTTTCCCCATTATGTAATGGTCATTTCTAGAATCAACATTCATGTTCGTATACGTGTTGAATCTGCACTCGGGTGTTGCAACTCTTGAAATATCATTAAACCAGAAAAAGGCTTGATGTTTTGTATCTACAAATGCAATTAATCACATGTGTGTGGAATGTGGGCATAAGTTGTAAACTGGCCTTCCAAGGACCACTGGATCTCGTTTTTGCATTGCATCAAAAACAAATGTAGAGGAAGAGCTTGTTTCTTGAAAGACTGAAACATAGCAGGTGAAAGTGTAAATCACTCTGGTCGAAGTGTTCCACATTGAGTTGTGGAGATTGAATCATATATTGCAATTGTGTCATTTTCCTTTACAGGATGATACATCATTTATCCTCATAGGCTGATTTTAAGTGAAGTTGTATTGATTTTACATGTAAATTTTTAAGTTGTGATCGAAAGCATAGACGTTATAGTCAAAAGCTGCTATAGTGTTCAGAAATAGCTTACTTATATCAAATGTACCATTTTCAGCTTTCTTTCAAACGGATAGAATTTTTTTTTTATTTTACTTCTCTTTCTGATCAAACCATATCAACCAGCCGTCCTGTAATAGAACTACTTTCAAGAGGATTTGGTAGATTTTCTTATTTATATTTTACTAGAGCAACTATTCTCATTCATTCCCTTCCCATCGCATAGACGATAGTATTCAGGAATGAAAGAACAAGAATAAAATTCAAGATAGCATTCTGTTGCTATATGCAGATTATTGTTTTATAAACAGCATTGCAATACCTGGAATAATTTACATAGAATTTTATAGGGGTTCAAACTTTGTTTTTACAGGTTTATATGCAATCTATTGTTATGTTCGGCATCATTGTAAACAGTTTCTGTATTTTTGTTGCAGGACAAGCGGATCTCGTGTGCGGACGCTCTGACCCACCCGTACATGGATGAGGGGCGTCTCCGCTACCACTCCTGCATGTGCCGCTGCTGCCAGACCACACCGTCGGGGCGCCAATACGTCTCCGACTTCGAGCCCGTGTCCTCCCTCGTGTTCGACGACTGCTTCGAGAAGGACCTTACTTCCGTGCACCAGGTCAAAGGTGTGTCTCTATACCTGTTCACACTTTTCCTAAAAGCCTACAAAAACAACTTCATCATGAAAAGCTTTAATTTATTAATAGCAGTGATCATTCTAGGCGTTTTTTGAAGGGCGGTCCGCCCTGCCCACCCTTTTTTCATCACGATAGCGCCCTCATGTCCCTTTTTTCAAAAATGCCGCCCTCTTTTGAAAACATTCCGCCCCTCTTGCTCTTTTCAGTCAAGCTCAAGCATCCTTGCTTCTCTAGCTGTATTTAAAAAAGGCATCGATTTAAAAAAAAAATTTGTGTGTAAAATGGAATTAAGTGAATTATGACAGTAGAAAAACAAACGCCTTTTAACTACGCGTGTTGTGCAATCTCGATGATTCCGCGGTTATTTCGAGCATGGGGCATTACACAAATCCTATTGGTTGCCTGTACCCGCATATGAAATGCTATGTTTTTTTTAAAGTGAAGATGGTTTAGTTACAATATTAGGCCTTTTATTACCAAATTTTAGATTTAAGTAGCCTTTTCTTCAGTTTTGTAAGCGGTCTGATTAGGGCTACTTACAGATTTGGTTTTTAGCGAAAACATTAATTTTTAAGTGTCAAATTTTGGATTTTAAGTAATATCTTCATAAAGGGACTTCAATTTTGTATGGGTCTTTCCTTCAAAATAAGCCCCAAATCGTCACTAATAGCCCAATATGCAGCTCTAGCGCAATATCAATTTTCAAATCGGAGCTTTTTTTGTTTGGTCACAGGTCCGATATATCAACAGTTGGCCACGCCCATCAGGGGGGGGGGGGGGGGGGGGCTTTTACCGCCAACAGCGCCCTGCCCTTTTTTATTTCTAGTGTAAACACTGTTAATAGCCTTTCAGAATATATTTTTTGGCATTTTGCAAAAGGTTAAAACCTAATATCTGCAATGTTAAAAATTATTATAAATTCTATAAACTGTTTTGGCTTTATATGTTGTAAAAAAAATGTCAAAGTTGCCTAATTGTTGAAAACAATTGTCAAATTGTAGTTGTTCTGAGTTTTAAGATTTTTTACCTTTCAGATGTTTTTTTTTAAGCCACCATTTTTAATAAATTAAAATTATTCAAGAGATGCATCATTACTTTAGGGCAGTGGTTCTCAACCTTTCAACTCGCATGTACCCCTTGATAAAACTTATCATTTTTCACCCAACCTTCTACTCCTAAAAAGTTTGTTTTTGTTAGGCAGTAACCCGGAAGCAGAAACACGGCGACGTACGACGCAGATTGTTTCAAAGGTCTGCAGACAAATTTTTTTAGAAGTCTATCATACGAATTACTTGTATGTCTGCACTATTTTGAACATTTTTTGCAGATTTTTGTAAGTCAGATAATTACTTTTCTCTCATTTAAGAAACACGGGGTGGAGGAGAAATACCGATAATAGAAAGTCGCAATCGTATAAGTTACACGTGTTCGAACAAATCTCCGCATACGTTTCTTTGTTGCTCATTCTCTTTTGTCAATTCCATGGTACATTTCGGTACATGTTCTTTGAGAAGATACATTACTAGAAAATAATTAACAGAACCTGCTTTGAGAAGGAAATTTTCGCTGAACGAAAAAGGCATTTTATACACCTTCCACGGCAGATTTCAGGCTATTGCGATAATTTTTTTTCTCTTGTGGATTTAGAGCTCAATTTTTTTGTTTAATTGCTCATTTTTTTTCTTTACTCATTCTTATCTCATATATTTGATAGTCAACAGGTAATCAATGGGTCGAGTTTTTCAAAAATCGGTAATTTGACACCGTGATTATTCCAATTTTTGCGACAAAAAATACATTTCTTTTGCAGATTTATTAATTTTTGTCTAGCTTTAACATGGCTTTCTTAATTTTTTATTGAGTTCGTTAGGAATTTGGCTAACCATAGTTGCCGATTCTATCTAAAATTGGAGTTTTTAACCTTGTGGTTTTTCCGATTTTCAAGACAGAAAACTTGTTTTACTATATGTTTAAAGCCAGTTTTCTCGTTTTAAAAGGCATTTCTTTAGTTTTAATTTTTTTTTATAATTTTTTTTTACTAATTAGTTATACCAAGTTTGTCTGTCCATCTTTATAAATTGAATATTCCTGAGGATATTGTGTGAATTCTAATATTTTAAAATAAACTTATACTTCAAAATATTTGATTCTTTTACATGTAAAATAACAGTTTGAACATTAGTTTACAGTCAGTTAGTTTGACAGTTTGCATTAGATTTCATTCACTATGCTATTTTTCAATGAAAAGTAAAGCATGATTTATCAAACTCGCATATTATGAAACTTAATATAAATGTCTAAAAACCATAATAGATAATAATTTAAATTGCTGTAGAAGTTAATTTTTGCAATTTTGAGACACATACGAAAGTACTAGCAGAAAAAGAAAAAAAATGCTTTCTTTTTGCACCCTTTCCCCTTTCAGTGTGAAATCTGTGATTTAATTAAATTACTATATTTTAATAAAAGTTATAATTCCAATTTTAATTTACAAAGGAAATTCGAAAAATAATCTTTCCTTTGTTTCATTTATAAATTTTAACAATGAAATAAAGTTATAATTTGTATTACTTTGCATAGAAAATATTGTTAATATAAAGAGTTTTAGTTTTAAATGCTGAAACTATTTAATAAATGGATATGTGTTTGTTCATAAAGGGTGTTAAATGTTTAAATAATTCATACTTTAAAGTTTAAGTGATAATCTAGCAATGATTACACAGCGCATGAATATAAAACGAGAATATAAAATGGATTGAGAGCCTCTGTTTTAGGGTATACAAATTTAAAAACTTGTTCGAGTGGAGACTGTTGAGATAAGGCACATGTGAGCGGCTAATGAATGTGGGATTTATTGATTAATTAAATTATTATTTTAATTGTCAATAAGTATTGTTTATAATTGTTCATTTATAATGCAATATATTTATTGGACCTTTGTCGCATAGATACTTTGTTTCTATTCAAAGCATGTATTGCAACATTTCTTAATGCATGTATTGCAACTTTCTTGTGAAATCAGGGAAATTTTTGTCCAGAATGTTGTTGCCACCCTGATGTATTGTGATTTCAAATTAAAATAGTCGTTAGGTACTAAAATTTGACACTACTACTGTTATTTATATAGTTGAGTGATTTTCTTTTAAAAATAATTCAAAGTAAATATGTTCTTCCAGATCGCTTATACCAGTTTATATACGAGCGATACAAGGGGCTCTACCGAATGCCCCTTTGTATCAATCCACATTCTGCAGCTTTTAAAAGTTTTACCAGGTAAGTAAATATTTCTTTATATTCAAGTAATTCATTTGTACATGAAACTGATATTTGGTAAAGTCCTTTACCAGCTTTTTAATATATTAGTGCGGAACATGGCACTATGTTGTGTAACCCTCGTGTTTTAAGCTTTTATAAAGTAAGAAAAAAATATATTATATTCCCTTTGACTTTCACATTCAATTATTGGATGCACACTCAAGTTTCTGAAATTAGTGTTAGAGATTTCTTTGAGATAGGTTATTACTGAATAAAAAAAAAAGTTCAATGAATTTAGGGTTTCAACACATTGTTATGTTGCAATCAGTTAGTAGATTGAAGGGAGTATGTATTGGTTTCTGTCTTTTTTTTATATGGATGTTTATATTTAAGGTGGCTCCCCTTTTATTTTAATCAACCTTCCAACTATTTTTGACTTAAATCTTTGTCTAGAAAGGCCTTAAATAACATTATTATTTAGGAAATAAATTTGTACTAAAGGTATTAAAAAAAAAATACTGTTGAATTATCTTTATATATATTTCTCTTACGCGGTGATTGAAAAACGCTGTTTTTCTGTATGCTGAGTGGCAACAGTTAGTTTGTTTACGAAATTCTGTTGTGCCCGTATTTTTATTTTGCCATTATGTAAGCCATTTTGACGATTAGCCCCTTCAATTCATTAGTAAATAATTATTTTGTTGATGTCAGCTTAAATTAGGAAGAATATAAACCCTATTACATTAAAAATAGAAGCTTTGTAAAACGCTTTTGAGTTTTCAAATGAGCGGAACATTGACGTGGCGCCATCTGTTGGTAATTTTGAAAACTAGATTTCTATGACCTTCATTTTTATGACGTATTAACTTAGTTACGTACACACTTCTGGTAGACAAGAATATGGTAAGCTTAACGTCAATTATGCCAAAACAAAATACCAATAATGTTAAAAATTAAACTAAAACGCAGGAAAGGTGTGAAAATAACGTGGAAAATAATAAATAATAGTAGAAATAAAATAATAAATAATGGCTCGCCAGTGGTTCCATTGTTTTCATTTGTAGTTTAAAAGAAATTAAATGATTTTATATTGATTTACATGGCAAAAAAATGTATTGATGCCAAGATGAATTATAATTTAAATTTAGTTTCAACGTTTAAAGTTTTGGGTAATATAATTAAAAAAAGTATTGTTACTAGGACACATTGTTATTGCAGTGTTCACTCTAGAAATAAAAAGAGGCAGGGCGCTGTTGGCGGTATAAGGGCACCCCGTGTTTGTAAAAGCACTTCTTGTTTTTGAAAGGGCACTTTAAAAAAAAATTGAGGTGGGCGTGGTCACACATTGACACATCTTACCCGTGGCCAAACAAAAACAAATTCCGATTAGTTGGTTGACATTGCGCTAGAGCTGCATATTGGGCTATTGTTAACGGTGTCTATTTCAAAGGAAAGAGCCATACAAAATTCATGTCTCTTTATGAAGATATTACTTAATATCCAAAAATGGATATTTAAAAATTAATGTTTTCCCTGAAAACCAAATCTGTAAGTAGCCCTAATCAGGCCCCTTACAAAACTGATAAAAAGCCTACTTAAATCCAAAATTTGGTAATAAAATGCATAATCTTGCAACTTCATCCCAGACCATCTATACTTTTAAAAAAAAACACAGAAAATAAACTTAGCATTTCATATGGGGGCACAGGCAACCAATAGGATTCGTGGAATGCCCCGTGCTCGAAATTACTCGCGGAATCATCACGATTTCACGACACGCGTAATTAAAAAGGAGTATGTTTTTCTACTGTCAAAATTCACTTAATTCCAATTTACACACACACATTTTTTAATCGATGCCTTTTTTAAAGACAACCAGGGAAGCAAAGACGCATGTGCTTGATTGAAAAGGGCAAGCGGGGCGGAATTTTTTAAAAAGGGGCATGAGGGCGCTATAGAGATAAAAAAAGGGCGGGCAGGGCGGACCGCCCTTCAAAAAACGCCTAGAGTGAACACTGGTTATTGTGTCCTACCTTTTAGCGAGCGAAGCGAGAAGTGGTTATGAGGATTGCGTAGCAATCCTTCGGGGGTTGACGGAGCGTTAGCGGAGCAGGGGGCGGAGCCTCCTAGTATAAAAAGAACAGTGTGGCAACATAACCTGGAAAACCGGGAAATTTTTAATTCTGGAAATATCGGGGAAAAGTCAGGGAATGTTTCAAAAATTCACAAAAAATCAGGGAATTTTTCAAATTTGGATTATTAAAATGGCACGTATTGTCTGTTATCATTGTCAATATTTCGTTTTAGTTATGAATAAGAATTAAAAAAAAAAAAAAAACGCATGGTTATATGCATTTTCATATTTTCAGTTTTATTTTTGTAAAATCGTGAACCACTGCTGGAGGGAGAAGCAAAATCAAACTGCGTTGGACCTTGAGTTGTAAGCAACGTGTGGGGGGCTAATAAATATGGGATTTATTGATTAATTAAATTAATATTTTAACTGTCAATAAGTATTATATAAAATTTTCATTTATAATGCAATATATTTATAGTGTTATTGTAGCGTGGATACTTTGTTTCTATACAAAGCATGTATTGCAACATTTTTTAAGGTAATCGTAAAATCAGGGAAATTTTTGTGACACCGTCATGGAAATCAGGGAAATGTCAGGGAACTTTTTTTCCAGAATGTTGTTGCCACCCTGAAGAAAGATTGTTATAAGATGAAATGTAGTTAAAAATCCATACAGAAATTTTGGTGTGAATTGCGAACTGACAACTTTGCTATATACTCGGAGGTCGATTTTAATTCTTCATTAGAAATATTTTATATCCATTTTCCACACAAAGTTAGTATGTATTAAGCCTAATTGAGTTAACGATTGAGTTTTCTTATATTACTACTCTTTATCTATGTAATAACATAATTATGTTATTTATAGTAACTCATTCAAAATGTCATATTTTCAACTTACCAATTGTTTATTCCAGGGAGTTTCCACAGAACAGTCACATTATTTCTTTATACAAATGACTTCTCCAGTCCTCTACTCATCTTTTAGGAGTTGATGTTTAGGTGAGTTCTCCTCTAGCGCAAAATGTTTTTTTTTTACTGATTTTTTTTAATGTCAGGGTGACTACTCACCTGCAAAACAGGAAAAAACTAGTATTCTCACGGAAAATGGACAAATTTTCGGGGGAAAGTTGCAAGGGTGTTGCTCCTACGCAAATTGCAACGATTCACAATTTGTGCTCCGAAGCTCTGATTTTTAACCAAAACTGCGGCAATGTAATAAGTTTGAGGCTAATTTTAATTTTATGACCCTATGTATAGAATACAGTTAGTGGCCCTCTAATTAATTTTTATCTATTATATATTCATAATTTTCCGCTTTTCACGATTTCTTTAAAGTAATTGAGGGTGGAGAAGGTCATTGCAAACTTTTAAATACTCTGATAGTAATGATGAAATGGACTTTTAAGAAGAACATTTATTTTATCGCTTAATTTTTTTGAATTTTTATGTAGAAGAATACTAGGGACTTTTTCTTTCATATTTTATCATGGGAAAATTAGGCATTTTCTTTTATATATATATTTTTTTTGTAGGCACAATGGACATTTTCATTTATATGCTTTTACTTTTAAGGGTACTTTAAGTTTTATTTTAAAGGTACTGTATATACTCGCGTATAAGCCGACCCCCTAATTTTTGGCCGATTTTTTGTCCAAAATCGGAAACTCGCGTATAAGCCGAGTTATATTTTCGTACATGAAAAATTCCGATTAAAATCGGCAAATCCTCGACAAAAGAGTTGAAATTTTAATTAGAAAAATAAATATTTAAGCCTAGAAATTAAAAATTTAAAGAAAGTGGCTGGAGAAACGGCGTTCCTCGAAGTTCGTGACGATTCATCGGGCTTAAAAGTATGTACCACTAACGATGATCTGGTGTCTTTCAGACATCCATCGGACTTCTTAAATTAAATATCCCTTATTATCAAATAAAATATTTTAAACCACAAACTTAAATATAGGGATGAAACGGATATCCGGTAACTATCCGGTATCCGGCCTATCCGGCTGCTTTTTAACTATCCGATATCCGGAAGTAAAGTGTCGGATATCCGATTTTCCATGCCGGATATCCGGATGAATAAAACATTGAAGATTTTTTTTTGTGGCGATGAATTTTCTTTGTTCTTGCTTTAAGTATTTTCCTGAAAATTCTACCAATGTATTCACAGTGTGCAGATTCTCCCTTTAACCAACAGAGACTTTAAAAACCCACTTTTTTTCAAATTTTTAACTTTAAAATTATATTTTTAACGAATCGTTATGGTGGAGGGTCATCACATCTCACAACTAATATAAAGTTGAATTAAAAAATAAATTTCTCAAAAGTTTAAGCAAATTTGAGTTTTCATGTTTGGAATGAAAGGGCATATGGTAAAATTACAATTATTCAGAAATCAAGTGTAAAATGTACAAAACATACGACCATTGCTAGCAGCACCCTAGAATAACCCTTTGTAATTTTTTTTTTTTTTTTAATGTTTATTCAATTTTGGTATCACTTTAAAGATAAGGAATTTGGAAATATTACAGAATAAAAAAATATTTTTCAATTTTTGACCGATTTCCGTTTTTTCTAGTGTGTATGAGAAGTTATTTTCATAAAAAATAAACTGCCGGATATCCGGCAAAATCCATTTCGGATATCCGATATCCGGTTTGTAATGTGCGGCGGATATCCGGTATCCGACAAAACCACTATCCGGTTCATCCCTATTTTTAATATAGCGAAAGCTTTCGGAAAACAGGTCACACAAGGTCCAGTTTGTGCATTTTAAATATAGTAAACGAATAATAAGCATTCTGAATTCTTTTTTATGACGTACTACAATTTTTCGGAATTGTAAACAGGAAAGTGAATTTCGAAGACACAGTTATTGTTTATATGATACTTAGTTATCAATTATATGATACTTTAAGAAATAATTTCGACAAATTTTTTGAAAAATGTAGTGGTAAATAATAGAAAATTATAGTTTTTGTAAAGGCAAGATGCCATTTTGAGTTCGAAATTGATATCTTTGTATGTTTATGTAACATAGTCTAGTTTCTTAAAATTTGAATAACTACCTCCTAGTTTTTTTGTTGTTGTTGTTTTCATTCGTAATAATTTTTTTTGAAAAAAGCTAAAGTTTAGGAATTACTGTTTTACGTTTATTAAATGCAAACTTTCAATTATTCGTAATTATTAGGGATGAAACGGATATCCGGTAACTATCCGGTATCCGGCTGATTTTTAACTATCCGATATCCGGAAGTAAAGTGCCGGATATCCGATTTTCCAAGCCGGATATCCGGATGAATAAAACATCGAAGATTTTTTTTGTGGCGGTCAATTATCTTTGCTAAGAATATGGTATTTAAGTATTTTCCTGAAAATTCTACCAATGTATTAACAGTGTGCAGATTCTCCCTTGAATTTTTCTCGTTTTTAACTTTAAAATTCTATTTTTTTTTTAACGAATCGTTATGGTGGAGGGTCATAACATCTCAGAACCAATATAAAGTTAAAATAAAAATAAATTTCTCAAAAGTTTAAGCAAACTTGAGTTTTTATGTTTGGAATGAAAGAGCATATGGTAAAAATACAATTATTCAGAAATTGAGTTTAATTAAAGTGTACAAAACATACGCCCATTGCTAGCAGCACCCTAGAAGAACCCTTTGTAAATAAAAAAGTTTTTTGAATGTTTATTCTATCTTGGTATCACCTTAAGGGAAAGTAATTGGGGAATATTATAGAATAAAAAAATATTTCGTAATTTTTGACCGATTTCCGTATTTTTAAGTGTGTATGAGAAGATATTTTCATAAAAAAGAAACTGCCGGATATCCGGCAAAATTCAGTTCGGATATCCGGCAAAATTCAGTTCGGATATCCGATATCCGGTTTGTAATGTGCGCCGGATATCCGATATCCGGTATCCGACAAAACCACTATCCGGTTCATCCCTACTTAAATACCAAAATGTGCAATTACTAATCCTTAACATCATTTTGTAAAGATTTAAAAACTTAGAAAACGTCAACTATTTTCTGTCAACATCGTTGACTACTGTCGCTATTAAATACGGATGAGCATTTTTTATATCCATCTCGGAAGGAAATCTACTAGTACTTTATGGATGAATATATACTTATTAAAATATTTAGTTTTTAATTACGAGATAAATGAAGTAAAAGTAGAACTTGAATTCGCCCGATTATCAACCCCGATTTTACCGCTTTAAAGCCAATTCCATCCAAAATACTAATGAAACAACTATTAATATCTGTACATAATATTATCAAAGAATAAAATCTGCATTGGGGAAATAAATTTTGTTTAATTATTGCAATCGAGCAAGAAAGATATTGACTTTAAAGTGGTGTCATTCGCTACGCACGATGTCAACTTCTTATTCTTCCATCCGAAATTCTATCAAAGTAGCGTTTACTAGCTTCATAAATTCTACAAACCAATTAAATATTTATCAAAATATATACTTTTTATTAAGTTAAACTGATTATTTATGTGAGTAGTTAAATTTTGCGTTACGATTACGCCGCAATGCGCAGGACGGTCTTCAGTCAGCACGTGACGCACATTCTCGATCTCGGAAATTCAACTTCTCTCCTTTTCCCATTTTAGGCAATTTATATTAGAAATTTTAATGACCCGCGTATAAGTCGACCCCCCCTACTTTTTGATGGAAATTTTGACTTAAATTTCTCGGCTTCTACGCGAGTATATACGGTATGTTGGGATATTTTTTTGAAGGATACATTTCCTTCGGGAATACTTTTTTCTTTCTTGTACAGGTAGGTACACAGTGCTTTTTTTATTTATAGATTAGGTTTTTACTTTTAAGGGTACACTGTTTTTTTCCCCCCTTTTAGAGATACACTGGGGCTTTTCCTTTTAGAGATACATTAAGCTTTTAATTGTTCTCTTGGGTTTTATTTTTGGATACATTGAGCTGTTCATTTGATGGTATACACTGGACTTTTCTTTATGGGGTACACATGGCTTATCCTTTTGAGGGTATACTGGGATTTTACTTTTTGGGACACATTCTTTTACCTTCAAGAGAACCCTTTGGCTTTATTTGAAGTGTATTTGAGGTTTTCTTTTAGATGTATATTGGACTTTTTCTTTATTTAGCATTATTTTATCATTAGCATGCACGTTTGTGCATTATTTTAGGGGTAAATTGGACATTTATTTTAAGAGTTTATTTGCTTAAAGGAGTATACTTTTTGAAAAACAACTTTGTTGTAAAGGATACACATTGTACATATGCTTTTAAGCGACTTAAAACGCTTTAACCAATACTGCCAAACACTTCAACGTGGAGGGTATATAGGTTTAACTATCCAGAATTCCTAATTATATCGTTGCGCAAATTAATATTGTTCGATTTTTAATTTTTTTTTTTTGTAGAATAGAAAAAATCCATTTTGGCAAGAAAAAGAAAAAACAGTTATCTTATCTGGCTTTTATTTTTCTGGAAATGTCGATTAAACAGACTTTCTTTAAAAACATTTTCCTTGATGGATAGGGATTGTCTAACTACTATATAATTTTAATAATTCGATTTATTAAATTGGATAAGCTCAAAATATACTACCCGAGGCATGGAAATATTCAAATTTTTATTGTTAGGATATGATCTAGAGGCGTTGGGTTCATGGGGTACATGAGAGTTTTGAAATTTAGCTACGCCCAAATGCTTTATTTTGAACTGAATTTTAATTTTGTCTGCTGCAAAAAGCATTTTTGATACTGCAAGTGTAAATTTTAGCTGCTCCAAAACACATTTTTGCTGCTCCAAATTTCAATTTTATCTGCTCCTAAACACTACTCCAAAATGCATGAAGCCAGGCAACACCCCTGAGTTAAGGACATTTTCTAAAAAATTTAGATGAACATGCCCTCTCTGCCGTATTTTTTTTTTTTACCATTGAGTACTTTTCTTTGCCTTGAGTTTTTACTAAAAAAAATAATTTTATAAAACTGACAATTTCCTGTTCTATACTTTTATAAGTTATTATTTATAGAACCTTTATTTTTATGCATTTAAATATTATAGTGTGAAAAAGGACAAAAGGTAATTTTCTTTGTCGGGAATTTTTTGAAAACCGGGAAAAAGGTCAGGGAATTTTGATTTTAATATTGAGTTGGAACGTTGCAGTATGTTATTGACTTTTTTATGACGAATAAAGGAGGGAATGTTTGTTTACGAAAAAGAACATTTCTGCAGAGATGGTTTCAGAAAAAAATAGCTAAAGCTTTTTTTTTATCATTTACAAATTAATTATTAATCAATTTACAAAATCATTGTGATCTTTTGCATTTCCTAGTCTTAAGTTTTCATTAAAAATGCACTGAGTATTTGGCTATTAATCAGTAATCAAACTGAATATTACCTACAATTAAATATTTTAATAATTAACAAACCAAATTGAAAGAAACTGTTATTCAAAATTATATGTGTGTAAATTTAAAAGGGTCTGTACCTTAAGAATATGTTTATTCTTCAAAGTCACTTTATATTCTGAGTCTAGTTTATTAGTATTTTGAAAGTTAACATTGTAATAACCAAATTCTACTTTAAATATGCAAGATTTAAAAAAAAAAAAAAAAAATCAAATATGAGTACTATTTCACCACACTCTGTCAAACTTTGTTAATTATGCTGACTTGATATTTGTATTTAGTGTTGCTGGTTTACTGAGACTACTTTTTAATAAATCATGGACTTTATTCACTCGCCTTTATTGAAAGTTGTAGTTGTGATTTTTGGAGTTTCTCTGTATTACAACAACTCTCTGTAGTTACTCTGTATTGTTTTAATTACTGATTTGAATATATAAAAGTAGTATAAATTTAAAATAGTCCACTAAAAAGTGATTTAAAAAAAATCAATATGACTAAAAAAGAAGCTTAAGTGGTTAATTTGAGTTATAATAACAATGAATTTTTATTCCCCCTTTTAGGCTTTCTTGTCTACATCCTGAAGATTTTCTTGGCCATATACAAAGGATTGATGCCTTAGATTTGTTAGACAATTCTTGTGACTTTATCCAGTCTAGCTCACTTCTGTGTAGTTTTTAAGGGTTTTTCATTGTATGTATCATGTGCTTAGGAATGTGAACGCACATTCCCCCCCTCTCGGTTGCTGCCACTTCACCCTTTTTAAACTCTGCATCCATTTAAAGGAAGAGAGAAACAGTTCCACTGTGAAGGAAATCATATTTATCTTGTATCTTACCAATTGCAGTACATTATCTTCGTTTCAGTCTCATTCTTACTGTTAATTTGGACTTGTTATGAAAATTGAATTTATTTTCGAGTAATTGCATCCGTGACGAAAATAAATAGGCTGATGTTTTCAGAAATGGTTAGGTTTACCTCATAGTTAGTAGATCTTTTGTTTCAGTTGTTTGATGGAAAGTATTAAATTGTTTTAATTTATTGGATAACTAAAAAGTACTTAAATTTGAAAGTATGACATTTGAAATTTGATCAAAACATTAAAAAACAATTGGTTGAACTTGGCAAAGATTTTTACCTGGCTACAACATGAATGAATCTAATAAAAAGCATAGAACAAAATATTGAATTTACAAATGTAAAAAAGGGAATTGGCTTTGATATAAAATTACAATATTGTCATGTTTTGGTTATTAGTTTTTAAAGCGTGTAAAAACATCCCAAAAGTTCCTTTTAAAGGAAAGTTAATTTGTGGTACAATTTTCATTCTTGCAACTATTAAATACTTTTTGAAATGGCTAGCAAGTAATGTCGTTTCTTATAAAGTTATAGTAATTTTTGTTAAATTAATCTGTGAATTAGTATAGTTTTTCACAGTATATTGGGTCACGGTGAAATATAATTTGTATATTTTTTTCCTAATTTCAATATTGTGTTGTGTATGTTTGTATTTATTTGGTATATATCACTGAATGTTTCAATCTACAAATATGTAGTGTGACAGACTTTTGACATTGCTTAAATGTGCAATTTTGAGTGATATGCCTACTAAGTTTGGTATCACATAAATATCTAACCTTTGTTAAAAAAGGTCTATATGTAAGATGCGATGCTGTAAAATAAGGAGAGTTAATAAAAAACACATGTACGATTCCTTTTTTAAATTGGATGTTTTGGATTGTTTCTTTTTTTGCCTTGAGGCAGAAGATAAGTCAATCATTGAAAAACATCATCAAAAACTTTTTACAAAAATTACCAACAGTTAAAAAAAAAGGTCTTGTAATTTTTGTTAGAATAAATGTACGGTGACTTTTTTAAATTGTAACTCTCCTTAATTTTATTTCTTTAATTGTTGCTTTTTCTGTAAATTGTATGGGTATTTTATAATCCTAAAATGTTTTTTGTGTGTCTTTAGCAGAGGAGGGAGCATTTCTTGTCTAAAAAATACTTTCTTCTTAAACCACCATTGAATTTTAAATTGTATTTACCATTGAATTTATTTTCAAGGGATTTGCATATTTATAGAAATCATAAATATTAGTAATAGCCCTATTAACAGTTTCTAAATTTTAGTAATGTTTGCTTTTCTAAGGTGATTTTTCTCGCAAGATTGCTCTTCTGATAGTGTTTTCACAGTAAAATGTCTTGATACGCTCAAGAACTTCAATGGTGTTAGTCGATTGTGCTTTCTGTATTGTTTGAGACAGTTTATTTGTTGTTTTTAGTATAGCTTTTTTTGTGCTTATTTCGTCTTATTTATCAATTGCTATTCTCTACATCTGTTGGCTGCTTGAAATTATATCGATGTTTTCTGTGCGCGTGCGCCTTGCTCTTCCCTAAGGCGTGCTTGTTGCGTTTCCGTTCGTGAGGGATCGTGTAGTACGTTTTACAGACTCAGGTAAATATATGTATAGTAGAATTTCCGTCGACCCTCGGTATTCTATCGGGGAAGAATGTGTCGTTTTTATCGTCGGTGTGGGTTGCAGTGACTGTTGTAACATACATGCACATAGGACTATCGAGTATTTTGCGAATATTCGACCTACGTGAAAAACATTGTCTTGGATAGCTTAATATTGCACTAAACTGAGTTTTGGATTGTGCATTTTGTTTTGTGTCTCACTTTTGGTACTTTCCTTCCGGTTTGTCCCATTTTGAGTTTTCCATGTACTTTTAAGATTTTCATGGGGATTGGGAGTAAAGTGTAGACCAGAAGTCCAGTTATGATTTTTTTCTTTTATTAAATATTTATATAATTAAGGATGGAATGCATGTTTCATTTTTGACTTGAAGACAGTGTTTAAGCTGGGATCTTTTTTTTTTTTTAAATGCTAAAAGAAACCTTATTTTGCTGAAATATGAATTTTTACTTTTTGCTAAAATTTAAAAATAAAATTAAAGAATTGTATAAAATAATAGTTAAAATATTAATATATTTAATTATTTTTTCCAAATGTAAATAGGCGAATTTTTGCATTAATTTAATAATTAAGTGCCAACATTTTTTTTAAAAATGCTACACTTCTTAAACTTTTACGACTTTAAACTAAATTACTAAAATGTTTATGAAACCCAGCTTAGAGGTACTGTTCAGTGATTGATATTTTTTAAGGATTAGTGTTGCTTATTGTTTTTGATTAAAGTACGATATGATTTCGACAAACATATTTTTATTAGGAAAACTTATCCTTTTTCCGCACTTATTGAAAATTTCTGACTACTCAACTTAGAGTACTTCCGTAGATTAGAAATTATCAGAATATTTAAAAAAAAAGTTGTTTTAAAAGTTAATAAAAACTATATTGTATTGTAGAAAAATTAATTTACATGCTTTGGAATATTGAAGTATTCCTCAATTCAATCCTTTAAAAGTGAACCTAATTTTTTTTTTATTGTTATGTATGTTACTGTTGTGTATCATTTATTGGGCATATTGTAAACGTCTAGTGAAAGTATCGTGTAGTGATGTGATTGACTGTTACATTGTCAACTGTGCGTAAACAAGCTTTGTTGTTTCACAAGGGTTGCCCTTGTGCAGATAAACCATTCTTAATCGTGATCTCTTCCACTTTGAGTGGACACAGTAGAATTCCTTTTTGTAGCACCGAGTTGTTTGAAAAGTGGGAACTTAATTCTTGTATACAACGAAATATTTTGTGGATCCTTTTCTTCCTGTTTGTCTGGCTAGAGGATTTTTTTTCCTCTCCATTTTCTTGACTGCTGCAATAGAATTCTGAATTGTGTTGTTAATTTTGACCTTGTAGTATCTGTGCACTTTTTTGATGTAGAAAATTCTTATTACTAGTCAATTTATTCAAAAATATTGTCTTTAAAACCGTTACTTGACCTTTTAACGCCTTGTTTCCATTTTTAGGGCATTATGCAGAAACAACAAAAAATGCTTTTAACTATTTAGATTTTATCAATTGGTCTCATTGTGCATGGTAAAGGAACAATGTTGTCATTTTTTTAATACTGAATCAGAAAACATTTACATCTTTATGGTAATGTTAATAACTAACTCTAGTTTAAACTCTTTCTACCAGTGATATCACATTATCAAATGACATCAAAGTAGTTTTTTTTTTCATTTAAGAAAAAAATGTATTAGCATTTTTGTTTATAGATGTTAGCGTGTGTGTGTTTTCTTATTGTTGAGCATCCACCTGGATGTTCGCACTGGCACGTCTCCCGATATATGTGCTGCAGACCTTCCATTGTTGATGATTTTTAATTTATTATAATTATATTCTTGATCAATGGAGTATATATGATTCTTGATCAATGGAGTATTATATTCTTGATCAATCAAAATAAGGAACTGATTCTAATTAATCAAGTACACTGAACCGTTAACCCTCCGATCAGCTGTCCCGAGGTGTTACACCATGGGAAAACTAGTTTTTCCAACAATACACACCACTTTTAAAGTCATATAAATACTTTATCTTTCAAATCTACTTGATTTTACCAGAAGGTATATCTTTAGAAATTAAAAAAATCTTTTTTTTAAATAAAATTAACATTTTCTAAAAATTGCATTTAAATTCTTCTGCAGAGGAAACGGCTACACAATTTCGTTAATTTTCCAGCCATTCATAGGGTTAAGGAGAAAGCTATTTTGCTTGACGTAAAATTGGGATGGGGAGGGACTTTAAAATTTTTTCGAAGAAAATAGGCTACAGTATTTTTTTATTCAGTGATATTTGTCACTTTTCATAGAACTTTGGTTCTTTTAAACAGGATAATCGAGATATTTGGTAAAATAAAATGATACAAAATCACACATACACAACTATTTGTTAAGCACGAGCCAAATCTAAAATTGCATTGTACCAAAACACGTCGTGTATATTATTTACATTAAAAGTTTTAATGAACTGGAAAAATAACTTGAAACAAAATTTTAAACTTGCGGTATTTTTACAATTTCTATATTCCGAAAATTTAATTAAATAACTCCATTGATCAAGAATATAATTATAATAAATTAAAAATCATCAACCATATCATTGTGAATTATATTTGAGCAAAAATTGTACATTGGTTGATTTTTGGTAAGGCCTAAGGTTAATATGACTGAGTAAAGAGGGCTGAACTAAAATGACATCACACAATGAAGGAAGTCGCCAAATAGACTTCTGGCTCGAGGTGTTGGCTTTCGGGAGGTGGCGCCAGTGCGTGTCTCCACGTCTTGTCTCGGTGCTTTGTGATCCTTCCCTCCGTGCGGGAGGAAGCGTTTGTCTCTCTGTACATAAAACTCCTTCTTGTGACGTCTCCATAGCTGCAAGTTGTAAATGTGTGTGTTTGCAGTTATCCTGTACTTATTAAAATGTGTGCCTTCTCCATCTAATATAAATTAGCACTGATCTTAGTCTGGTTGAGAAAAGCGCTTATTTTAGTTCTGTGAACTTGTGACCTCTCTGTGACATTGCTCTATTTAGGGGAGTATTTTAGACACGCTCTAGTTTACGATTACCATAGTTACACTGTCCTAAAGTATTATCGTGGCATCTTCCTCCTCGGAAGGTCTCGTCAGCTGCATTTAGCTGAAGGTGAATGAGGATTTTTTTTATCACTCTTGATATACTATTGGAAAAAAGCGTAATGCAGGCTGCTCTGATACGTGCTTTTGTAGACCATTGCAAGATCAAGCTAAAGATATTATATATTACATAAGTGTTTTCTCGTCTTTCCTTCTGGAAGTAGGAATGGGCTTGGTGAACCCTTTGTTTGTTACAGGGTTCCCACTGGTCCTTAAAAGTCCTTCATAACTCCTTATTTTTGGTTTGCATTTTTAAGAGCTCTTTAAAGTCTTTAATTTTGACTAAGAGTCCTTAGAAACTCCTTATTTTTTCTCCTGCCAAAGAAACATTAATTTATTTTAGTAGTTCTTTTAAAATTTCTTGCTCTCAGTTTATTTCCCTTACATTGACAATCTATTACTTGTGTCTGTTTTTTACATGAGATGCTCGAATGCTATTTATTTTCTCGCTTCAATAATAAGTTAGTGCATTGCATTTATTATTCTTTGCAAATGCACGAATTAACGAATTAAAAAAGTAATAACTTAAGTAATAATAGTAATAATTAAAAAAGTAATAAGTCAAAGAGAATGATGTTCTGTGAAGATACCTTTTAAACATAGTATTGCATTTAAAAAGTCATTTTTAAGTTAATATGAAAGTTGATTGTCATAATTTGTTTAATTTCTTTTACTTCAGAATCAGCACGATAAAAAAAGGTCCTTAAAAACTTGTTTTTGTCCTTAGAAAATTCCTTAAAAACTCCTTATTTTTAAAAATAAGTGGGAACCCTGTGTTAAAACACTATTTAGAATCGCAATGTGTGCATTACACACATTTTTAGAAACATGGCAGCCTAACCATCCTTATGCATAGGGGCTCTCGTGTTATCAAGTTTTTAACATACATATTTTTAATTTTTACTTTCAATTTAATTTTAGTATTAAAAAAGATAAATTTATTATTCTTTGAGCTCCCAAGACAGACATGTATCAAAGCAGCGTTGGTAAGGTAATATAAATGAAATATTTTGTAGCTCTAATGATTTTTAGTAAATTTGTGTTAAGCTTCTGGAGGTAAAAGAATCCTATTAGTTAAATTTCCAGATAATATTTTACTGCAGTGTAACTGTTATTTGTTTTCAAAGATGCTTGAAGCTTCCGAGGTTTTTCTCCTAGCACTTTCTTCAGATGCCATTTCATGCATAGAGCAATGTACTTGTTGAATGCATGTACCTCAGTCACCTATTACAATTATGAACATCTCCATTTTGCACTTTAACAAATCATCCATTTTTTCCATCATCATCAGGCTAGTTTGTACATAGCATTTTTTACTGGTAATTTGTGATAGCTATAATGGTCCATTGTAGTTTTAAATGTTGTGGTGTTCGTAACGTTAGCCTTCTCTTGAAAAGTCAGCTTACGAGTTCTTTCAATTTAAAAACAAGAATCCCGATCAAATATGCTTGTCGGGCTTTCGCTTTTTTTTCTCACAAGATGCTCAGAAAGAAAAAAAAACGCATTGAAATAATCGCTCGACTTCCTTTGCCGTTTTCACTGTTCTTCGTGTAAAGCTTAGTTTAACGTAGGAAGGATTTCTAGTATGTGTGGTTGTTTATAAGGTCTCCGAACATGAGAGTTGATTAGAAAAAAAGCCCCAAGGTTTCCATTTAATTTAGCAAATAAGAAAAGTGTAAATTGTAGACTAACACACACAAATTGAGATACTGATCCCAATGCTTTTGAGTCAGAGGGTGTAGATTTTTGGCTTGCATAAAAAGATCCATTGTAAAGCTTTTTTTTTAAATATAGCGATATATAATAGAGATTCTAACACTTTCTGCCATTGAATCGTTAAACTTCTGAATTGTGTGTACTTAAAAAGTATTACATATTAGGCCTGTAATGTGTAAATAAATGCCTGGTTTAGATTAGATGAGTATGTCATCACTATGTGATATGTCAGCCGTTTTTAAATTCTACTTTTCTTTCATTGTAAACTTTATGCCTGTAATATTTTTATTCTCTTTGCATAAAATGAGAGTCGCTCATTTTGTGGTTACGGCGAACTGTGATCTCATTGGAAATCGGACTTTTGCTTCTTTTTAGAAAATGGATGTTTGCACTTCACTCAATGAGTATACTGTAGGACAGGGATTGAAAACTTGACATTTTAAAATCAAGTGCCCCTATATTTATATGCAGTGTGTAAAATTTGGCAATGCAATCACTTCCAAATTAGTGAGCTATAATTTTACAATAGAAACTACGCTGTTCACAAGTTACTCCTTCCTAATTGTATAATAACTATTAGGTTCTAACGAAAATTAGCATAATTGTTCTTGCATATAAATGAAATTTTAAATTCACAGAAGATGTTTCGGGTGCACTTCTTCATTTCAAACCCTGTTTGTAGGATTCTTTGAAAGTTTTTGGTTTTAGAGCAACAACTCGTCCAAGAACCGTGTTTGTCCCTTCAGTCGCCCTTTTATCTATGGAAACAGATATTTGATTCCAAAATAATAATGTACAATGAAAGTCAAAATTGTGTCTAACTAATTAACTGTATCCTTAAGAGTTAAACTATATTTTGAATTTTGTGTGTGTTTAAACAAAGACAGAGTGCGTTTGCAGCTTTATTTAAGACACAAGAAAAGTTTTTTAAATGATACTTATATAAAATATCTTAAACATTTTCCTATATTATTGCAGATATTTATCAATTATAAAACTAGATTTTATTTTTAAAAAATGCCACATCAGTTTGTAAAAAAAAAGCAAAATGTATACTTTATTTTTTATTTAAGCAAAAGTTCTTTGTTTGATATTATGTTACACTGTAGAGGTATTCAAACTTTCTGGCTGACGTTTTAAGTGTTATCTTATTAAGGATTTTTTTATTATTTTAACCACTTCTATTCCACAGGTGAAGGTTTTCTGTATTGATATAAATTTCCGATTTTTTTTTTAAAGTCGGAATGGGACGGACTTATGTGCATATGTACTAAACGGCTTTGCCTATTAATTACAAGTTATTTTTTAGAGATACGCATATATATTAAATATAATTTAGTTTTTTATTCAAAGTAAGATAGTATCTACCCAAAAGATTATAAAATCGTTTTTAGTACAAAAAATAATAGTTTTTAATTCTATTGTGAATCCGTAACTATGATACACTATAATTGCTAATAGGTTAAAATTCTGCCTGATTCCGTCCCAGGATATTCCCCAACTTTCACTGTTGTGTACTGACTGCCACGGATGACTTTCCATTTCTAATGAAATATTCATTTGCTGTGCTGTTTGTTTCACATAAAAGTGCCTAGCAAAAGGCCACATATTCTTTGTGCATTTGGGTTTGGACTTTGTTTCTTCCCTTCCTACTTTTGTTTTAATATATGTCTTGCGAAGGGAACGGGCATGGAACTTTGCAATAGTTAAATTTTGTTTCTGAGAAAACTCTTCCTGTGTAAAAAGTTTGATGAATAAAGTTAAAAATTGTCTCGTTTTCTCTGCTCTACTTGTGCGTGGCGCTAAACAACTGGGTAAGTGGACTGCCAAGTGGTGCCAGTATAAAGTCACAGTAAAAATAGAACAAATTAAAAGTTTGCAACTTTCTATAAATTCATCTCTTACCCAGTAGCAGAAAATTTCTTAATAGTCTGCGACAAAATTTTAGTGAGTAAGATTTGTCTTCAACTTAATTTATTTTATACAACTATCGGTATACCTTTCTTGAGCAAGTATAACAGCAACGATTAGAAAATAGAATCTTAGCAAACCTAGAAAGAATCTGCAGAAAATGTTCTAATGTAGAGCAGACATAAAAAAAATGCATTTGATATACTACTGCAAAAATTTGTCTGCAGGCATTTGAAAAAATCAGCGACGCACGTCACCGCGTTTCTGCTTCCGGGATCTCTTATTGTACATACTGTATAGTACTGTACTATTATAAGGATACTAATAATACTGTATCTATTTAAAATTTGGGAGATGTAAACTTCCAATCAATAAGCAAAATTTGAGCATTCAATAAAAGCTTTAAAATAAGCACTCAATTGCTAAATCTTTTCCACGTTTTTCAGTTATTGGAGTTACGGTTATTTGGGCTTATTTATTGTGCTCTAGGACTCGCACTGCTTGGCAAAACGATAGATCTAGATGCCTATGAATGGAAATGGTGTTGGCCTGTTTCCGGATTCTAACCACTTGGTAGCCGACTAGTCCAACTGTTTGATAAGGTGGGGAACAAATTTTAGTTTTATTCCACTTGGCATTAACTCTCAAACTATTCAGCGTGTGTGTGAACGTTTGCCCGGTTTAATATTAGTCATTTTGAGGTGTGTGGTTTTGTGACATTGTACAGTAATATAAAATATGTCTTCTGTTTTTATAAAATAGTATAGGTGATTTTCATGTGGTTTCATATTTTGCTCAATTGTCTAGAATGCTTTATTTTAAATATAGTAATCTGTTGTAAGGGTTTTGCATTATATTTCTTGTGCATTATGTGTGTAAATATGTTTGTGGGTTTACGATTATAAAAATGAAATTCCATTACCTGTGTTGAAATTGTAATGCAAAGCAAATTTGTGCTTCCTTCATTGAATGACTCCCAGCAATGCTTAAGTTTTGAATGTCCGCATATTGTTTTGTTAACCTTTATTAATGCTATAGATCACCAATATAGGTCTTGTGGATTGTTGAGAATAACATTAATTAAAATATCTGTGTTTGTGATGTATGTTCTGTGTGAAGCAGAACATTTATAAGTTATACTTTGGGAATATGTTACATGAAAACTTGTCGGGGTTTAAAATACCATGTACGTATCCGTCCATAGTAATGTAGTGTCCATAATGCCATATTAGTTGACAATGTTTTTTTTTTTCATAAACTGATTTTTATATTCATGTTCTGGGGGAAATGTTTACATGCTTCACTTAAATTATGGATCAACAGTATGTGTGGTATCTGAATAAAATTGTAGGCAACCAGTTCCATGTGAAGTAGCAGTTTTAAAATATATAATCGCTAATTTCAGTTTTTAAATATTGATATCAAGAACATATTTATTCTTCAATGTTTTATAGTTATCAAAAGTTGAGTGTATAAGCAACAAAGGTAAAAAAAAAACCCACCAATGTTACTCTTTTCGTTGGCTCAAGGTTATGTTGCATTGATTCATATGTACCATTTAATGGAAGTATGAAGCTGAGGTATAAAATTCTTTTTTATTTTTTAAAAAATAACTGACAACAATTTGATGTATAATATACTTAAATGTAACCAAATCCTCCTAATTGAAATATATAAGAATTCTGCACAAACTAAAATCAAGTTTTCTTTCTCCCGCATGAAATGTTTTTGTGAACAGTAGATAAAATTCCTTCCATGTTTCACAGAACACTGCCATCCATGTAGTTTGAATTGTAGCTTTGTTCTGCAGGGCAAGTGATTGTGATGAGAACTTTTTTGTTTGCTGGTTTATAATTCAGAAGGGATTTGGAGATTTAATTTTTATATTTAAAACCTTTTCGATAATTAGTGTTAAACAATAACAAGCTTTATATATATAATTGCCTGGCATTTTAAATTGTATTTAGTTGTTATGCCAGCTTTTGTGTTAACCTTCTGCCAATTGTGTTAACCTTTTGCAGTCGAGAGGTGACACAGTCACAAAAATAACAACCTGTTCTTTTGTTCCCTGTTCTTCAAATTGATCTAGAACTGCATGTTCTTGAACATAAAAAACGTTTTTCTTCTGGTAGCTTGTTCTTTAACTCCATTTAAAAGTATAACATCACTTGGATATCAACGTTAACCAAGATAAAGACTTTTTTGTGTTCTTCAAAATGGAAGAGGACAACATATTCTTTTTTTAATAGAAACTATTTTTGTCATCCAGGAGCACCAAGTATGTTGGTAATCTAAAACTTAATTCAGATTGAAATTCCTCACTCAGTTTTTTTTTTAAAATTTGATAGAGGTCGTATACCACTCCATATAAGTGTGGTATACTGACAGTAATTTTAACTTTACGCATAACTTTTTTTTTATTTTTATAATTATTTACCCTAAATGAAAAAAAACCTTTATTATACCTCTTTAAAAAAAACGAACTAATGTAACAGTTCTATAAAAAATAACGTAAATATCAAACATGTTTCTCGACCGCAAAGGGTTAAAACTTTCGAGCATGAATGGACTGTAGTAGAGCGAATATGACGTAAAAATCGTGAAACCAACATCTCAGACCGAATGGCCTCAGGCACGTGACTTCTTTTCAAAATTATGAATTAAAAAATACTCGCGATTGGCTGATGAATTGGGAAATGTGTAACAGTGAAAATTTATGAATGGAATGACGTATTTAACACGTGTCCGAGGCCATACATGTTGGCCTCACTTTGAAGTTAGCGAGATTATAACTTTGTTTTCTCTACTATGAAAGATCCATGCTTGAAGGTTAAAACTTAAAAAAAAAATGCAGCAATACTTTCAGAATATTCCAAGCCTAATAAAAGGCATTTTCTGAAATAGAAACTAACATGTTCTGTGACTTGCTTAATGTGATTTTGTATTATATTGGACCTGTATTGGTGGTTAGATGGTTGAGGTTTTGAATTCAAATTTGCTTCACTACTTCTAATACTCTATTGTTTTGCACACATAAAAATAAAATATTAGTCTGGCACTGTGGAACTTATTTTTCTTTTGTTTAATTTTCATTCATTTTTTTAAATTTTGTGTCATTGGAATCGAATAGCACATTGATCATCGTAGAATGTTATATAAAATAGATGATACATAATTGCTTTTTAATTTACTCTGCCAGGATATACAAGATTTTTTTTTAAGTATATAGTTTAGTTTTAGTATGTGTGTGGGATTTTTAAAAGCGTTTTTCATTAAACAAGAATGTCGATGGCACAATCCAGGAACGTAGGTATAGAATTTTCATGGGAGGGGTTCGGTGACAGGGCAACCGATTTCCTTAAATAACTTATTCTCAACCACGGGGGAATACTCCACCAAAATCAACAAATTAACCTAATATTTTATATATATATATATATATACAGGGGTGCCCATCCCCCCCCAAACTCAATGGCGCAAATCCCCCCCTAACTCAATGGCGTACCCCCCCCCCCCCAAAAAAAAAAATCTCTACCCCCCCAAATTTAAAGCTAAACATTATTAGAATCTAAAATTTTCAACTGAATCTACACAAAGCTCCACATTTCGTATTTTATAAATCAGTTGGAGATAAAATCAAGATATAAATTTGGTTATACTTTAACTTATATACATTAACTTATATGTATGGAACTTATATATTGAATTAAACTTTCTCTCCGCATCTCTTTATAACGTTTCATTGATACAAACAAATGGTGCTTAAAGTCAGGTTTGTCGGTAAAATATAGAGTCGGAGGTTCAGATAACATAATTTTGTCGAATAAAATTGTAATTTCAGAAATTTATTAATTGTTAAAACATGCGTTAAAATTCATAATAAATTCCATAGAACTTATTATTGTCTGTCCGCTAAGAATCGATCGATTTCGGTTCAATAACCGCAGCTTTGTTATGGTCTAAAAATCTGGTGTTTTCTACAAAATGTCATCGATTTGTCTAAGGTGTTGATTTCAATTCCACCAGAAAATATAATTTACAAATAGATATTTAAAAAATTTTAAATCCCGGTTTTGGAATTCAATTTTGTAAACACCTAAAAATAGTTACTGTAGAAATGCTGACGGTAATCTCCGATTGTTCAATTTCAGAAAAACCCTTGCAATCGCTCCATTTAGACTAAAATAACTACCTACAATATTTTATTTGTCAGTGATATATGCAAAATCACTCTAATTAGCAGAAACACATGATGTAAATAGGTTTTACTCTAAATGCTCAGAAACAATTGCCTCTTACATGTCAGCCAAATGCCACTGAAAATGCTTAAATACTTTATATATAAGAAAGAAAAGCTTTCTGATTGAAATATAAAAAACGGCTTTTGTATAAAACACATCCTGACATCAAAGAAATAAAATTGATGTTATTTACGCGCGTTAGATACAGATGACTCTACGAGTGTATATGTAAACCACATAGTTTGTATTCCCCAATCACAGGGCCATCTACAAAAGCTAATGCGCTTTAATAATGTCCCCATTCTACACGGACGTTATTTGCGCACGTTAGCTTTTGCGATAACTCTGCGATTGGTCCACCACGTGGTGTGAATGCACCAATCAGATGCTTCTGCAAAATGCAACGCGGCGTAAATAGCGTCCGTGTAGAATGGGCCTTAGAATATCTGTTTTTTACTGGTTAAGTATACTTTCTCTTACCTAATGGTATAAACAAAACTGGTATATATAAAACACGGCTACATATATGGTCAAACAGAAATATTTATGAAAAAGTGGGAAAATTCATGTCTTAACGGTCAGAGATGTCAACATGAACTAAAGTACAAATTATAAGTAATGAATAAACTTGTGAAAGTTTTATTTAAAAAAAAACATCTATTAAACCCCAACAAAATAGACAGGTAAACACAAAGATAGAAAAAAAAATTATCGACTAAATTCATGCAAAATACTGAACGCTGTTGGTTTTGTTTAAAATCACTCGTGACCTTCTACTCTTATTTTTGGCTATTTTAAATATGACTATCAAATGCAAAAACTTTATTTTATCGAATTTTAAGAAATCTTTATTTAAATTAAAAATTTATTAATAATGAAATTTAATTTCAAAATGCCGTATGATATTTATCCACTTACCAGTACAGTTTATCAAACTCAGAAAATACTTTTCATTTAGTTATTTTTTTACAATTTAAATATTCTCAGCTTTACTCCATATTTAAACTGCACGTTCACAAAAACCATTCGTCCTTGCTGACTAAAATATATTATCCGTTCTTTTATTGTAACATCTTTGAAATTATTTAAACTGATTCGACGCCAAGACTAAACTCAAATATAATAAAACCTCCTACGCTCAGTAGCGGCGATTGGGTTCTAAAAATTCAGTTTGGCTTTCATAATACTACTCGTATTCAACGTGGACAAATATCGGCGCCAATATGTTTCCCGCTAAAAAATCAAGACCTATGGTCGCGCCTATTTCCTTTGGCTTTTTTTTGTTTTTGTTTTATTTGAACGATGAGTATTTTGTAATGACAGAAGTGGCTCCTAAATGTCTGTAAGCTGTCTGTGTGCTGGCAGAAGATACAAGATACTACGAGAAAATAAAATCGATTGTAAATGTAATATAAGCACCAGAAAAAAATAGGAGAGGGTTGGGGTAGGAAATTTTTCTTTAGTTCGTCAATTCAGTAACACAATTTACTAAATATTTTTTTTTAGTTTAAATTTAAAAAGTATGGGGGCAACATACAAAAAAAGTGGGAGGGGTAGCGTCCCCCCTAATCGCCACAACTGTTGCTTATTAGTGAACAAACGTATGAAAGTAATTAGTTTCTTATGGAGTTGTATATAAAAATCGTAATTTACGTTATAAGTGTTGTTGAGATGCGGAAACAGTTTATGCTTCCATCATTGCAGTTTTTTTTAAAAAAACATATGCCACATATTAACAAACAAAAGAATTAACTTTGTTAAAGTCACCGTTTTTTTTCCAGTTTTTGTTGCAGTCCTGAGTTTATAGCAATCTTCATATTTATTTTTAAATTTTTTCTTCCTAACGGAAAAGTTATTGCCTCACAGCGTTTTTAATTTAAATCTCAGCACTGAAGTGTATAGTCTGAATGTATGAACCGGACAAAGTAAACGTGTATGTCCTAGATATATGAGTAACACATATTTAAAAAAATACTAAAGTTTTAAAAAATATGATTTTTTCTCTAAAATAGTTTTCTTGGTTTTCTTTGATGTCAGGATGTGTTTTATACAAAAGCCGTTTTTTATATTTCAATCAGAAAGCTTTTCTTTCTTATATATAAAGTATTTAAGCATTTTCAGTGGCATTTGGCTGACATGTAAGAGGCATAATACCAGTGTGTAAATAATTGTTTAAAAAAATTCGGCAATAATCAAGGCGTTTGCTTTTTAGTATAAACTCAGAGCGTCTGTTATTTAAAATAAATAGTATTTATATTATTACTTAATTTTATATAATACTCTGCGGTTTTTTTTTTGTATCATATCTTACAATTCAATTTTAATCTATATATATAAAAGCGAAAACCACTGACTGATTGATTGACTGACTGATCTCGAGATCTCCAGATCCAAAAGACCTATAGTGCTGAAATTTGAAACACAGATTCATCTGGGACCCTAGGGGTGCAATAAGAAAGGATTTTTAAAAATTCGAACTGGAACTGCCAAAATAACGATTTTTAAAAAACCTTCCCATAGGATTAACATGGAGATCATGTAACAATGCAAAATATAAAATTGAAACAATGGAAAATTTTAATATTACGTAACCTACGAGGAGCATTCTGATTGGCTGATGACTAAATATCGTCAAATAAATAAAACAATATCGCCAACTGAATAAAAACATCGCCAAATGAATAAGAAATTCATCAAATGAATAAAAAAAATTCGCCAAATGCACTAAAATATGATCATATATGTAAAAATAACATAAAAATGGCAAAATTTTTTATCAAAAATTGATAAAATATTTGTCAAAATAGTGAAAATATGATTGGAAAACGGGATATTCCGTACTACAACAACTATGAAAATTAAATTTAGCATGATGGTACACTTTAAGCCAAAATTACTCAGTAAGAAATGATTTTCAAAAATTCGAACTCTAACTGCCAAAAGTAAAAATCCTTGCCACTTATCCACTGACTCATCACTAATTCTCTGTATATCCAAGAAGATGAAATTTGACAGAGTTTTTACTTAAATCTTACATAGAAAAAATAATCTATCGGGTACAAGCCACACTGTACCGTAGTAATTGGTTCATGAACACTTTGAACCCCACGTGGTAGAAAGATCAGTAGAAGAGTGTGTAAATGGTCAATCTGGTTGACGCGGCCTACCTTTCTCTACTCAATGTTATGTCATTTATCCACGAAGTCAGATTTCCCGTAGAATTCTTGGGGTGGAAGCGTATACTGCCTGTCACCAAGATTGACATTTCCCTGAATGCGGTATAAAGATCATACGACGGTAGGTCATTTATTGCCCATAGCACGATTCCCCGGGGTGTAATGAGAACGCAATCGCTTGAGTTAAGGGCGACATTCCCTTCACGGGGTTCAAAGGTCAGCGGGCGGAATGGGTTAGGTCGATGCGGCCTACATTTCTTTATATGATAGTATACCTAAACGAAGAGTTATGTGGGCGTAATCGAAAACTGTTGTTGTGTCCCTCACGTGGTACAAGTGTCAGAGGGTGAATGGGTTTGTGTCCATTGTCTGTAATAGTCTGTAGGGGATAAGGTTTCGAATTTTTTTTTTAAAAATTCAGTTTGGCAATTTAGTAAAAAATTTGACCTATTATTTTTTATTTAAAAAAGTTCAATATTAAAAAAGTGCGGGGACAAAATCCTAAAAAAGTGCTGGGGAACCATCCCCCCCTTGGATATTTATTGATAAGGTTTACTGTACAAAAGAAGGTATTTGGCAAGTGAACTTTTTAAAATCGTTTTCGTTTTTTTCTACTTTTTATATTCTTGCCAATTTGTGAAACTTAAGGAGACTCGGTACCCCAAAATCGATGAAAATGTCAAAAAAGTTTTTATTGGTTTAAAATAACGCTTCTACTTTCTAGCATGTTTTCCCAAAGTTTCAAAACGATTGAATAAATATTAATCATATTATGAACGTTTTCTTCACTCCTTATGCAATGTGTTACATAGAGAAAGTCATATACCGAATGTAAAAATGGGTACATTTAAGCAAAATAATATCAATGTATCAAAGGATTGCTTCTACAGGACGGTTATAAAGATATGTTACCTGCAAAAAGCACAATGCCAACGAAATTGCATACATCATCAACTAGTTCAGGTATCCCAAAGATACATTTGTAAGCAAAGAGCGAGTCAGTGTTTTTTTGTCAAATTTTGTATGTGAATACAACTAAGAATTATACATACTATGAAAAAGTCTTCAAAATCTTTAGGGTCAGACGGGAAATTAATTTACTGAAACTCTGTGTGTGAATTGATTTGCCCAAAAGACAATAGAGGAAAATGCGGCGTACTGCAAAATCTCTTAGTTTGCAATACGCCGCCTTATCAGGGATTTTGCACTCAAACTTGTAAATATTGCAATGCATAAAGAGAAAAAGTAATTTAAGAATAAATAAGGAGTAACTTATGCTGTAGGGTGCTTTAATTTTACAGTGAGTGTCATGTATAAAACCACTAAAAAAATTTCAGTTTTCTCTGCATTACACTCAACATTAAAGCAAATAATATAAATATCTGCAATCAATTTTTGTTTCATAATGTTCAGTAGTCAGTGGTTTGCCAAAAATGTATTATAAGAATAAAAATTTACTTGACAGTGAGTGATTTTATTGTGTTTTTAGAAATTTTACATGCATTGAATACTGAAAGTGACATTTTTATTTAAAGTTGGAGCGAAACAAAATAATTATTATTTGTCATTAATTTTGCATAATTTGTAGGATATATATACGTTATTTATGTGAAAAAATATTTGAGTTAATTGGGACATTTATAATAAATTATTTTCAATACTGAAATCTTTAAATGCATTTATCTCAGCTTGCTGTTTTCATGAACATACACCTACTTAAAATATTGAAACTCAAGCAAATATGTATGAATTATTGTGAATTTTTTTTAACCTGTACACAAGAGTATATTGAATAGAATTAGGGATGGAATTAGAAAAATATTAAAAACAATTTATTTAAAAAAATAAAATGTTTAAGAATTAGAGTTTTTTGGAAAAAAATAGCCGATTTTTCACTAATTTTTTTTTTCTCCTAAACTAAAAAACTTATGCCAAATTCGATCCCTAAAGTTATTAAGCATAAATCAATACAGCTTTGTAACAGATATAATTTCCCCATACAAGAACTCTTCCCAAATGGAACTGTCTTCCACCCCTTTCATTTTATTAGAACATAACCAAATGTATCCTTCCGCGAACTGTTAATCTTTGTAAACCTTTTCACTCTATTCAGAGAGCAAGTAATCCCCGGCTTAGCCGGTCACGTAAATTCAGCTCCTCATTAAAATAATATTTAAATGTTTTCATCCTGAATTTATATTTTGTTTAATAAGACGGAAATGCTAATCCTAGCTTGAAAGAAGTCTTGTTAAAGCTTACAAAAAAATTTCGATACAAAAAAATGAAATCTGAAGGAGAAGAAGCATTTTAAAAAATGCCTTAAATCTTCGAAAAATTTAACAAAAATTTAATTTTTGAAAAAGTTTGAAGAAATTTCAATTTTTTTTTCTTCTAAATCTTCTTTCCTGAATAGTTTACATGTAGTCATCACAAAAATATTTAATTTTATATCAAATTATAGAAAATAATTTTTGGGGTACCAAGTCCTCTTAACGATAAATGTTGACATAGGTGTCTAATAAAAGTTTTTCGGAGCTAATTATTGTTAACAATTTTAAGAGTTGTTCCTCTTTAAATCTTTGGGATGTTACTAAAGGTTAAAATATGGATGTTAATTAACGGGAGTAACTTATATATATCCACGTTATTGTATAGCAGACTTATCCATATTACCAATCTTCATAGTTCTTGCAGGAACTTTCTAATAAAATTTCGTTACAAATTGGAACTTTTAACACTGTGGCTCCCGCTGATGGGTGTCAAATTAAGAATATTATTTATTTCGCTATAAATATTGTATTTGTATCAATTTTGTAACTGATTTCCTTCCCGTGCGTAGAACGGGTATTTCAGCTAGTTTTATATAATACTCTGCGTTTGTTTTTGTATCATATCTTACAATTCAATTTTAATGATATTATAAAAGACGTATAGCCTTGAAACTTTACATATTTACGTAATACTGGTGACAATACGATATTTAGTCAAATAAAAAAATTATATACATTAAGTAGGAGATTATATTTATATTTAAATAGTGCAACGTTAACCCTGGTTATGAGTACTATGCTCAGGCAAAATGCGCTATTGAAAAGCGTCTTTTGGAAGGACGACTTTATATAGAATATTACGAATTGACACTACTTATTTTCGGACAAAAAACAATTTAATCCTAATTGTAAAATAACAAAAAAACATAGATTTTTTAAAAGTTTTTTTTGTGTGCGGGGGAGGTGGGATTACATTTACAGGCTTACTTTAAATGCTTCAATAAATAGTTGCAATTTAACATATGTTTTTTTTTGTTCTTTATAATTTAAAAATAATTATGTATTTTACTTGTATATTTGTTTGTTTTTATGTAAATGCACAATAAGCGTAGTTCTTTTAATTGTTATTTTGTATATTTCAATAAGAAAATATGAACAATAAAACCTTAGAAATATAAAGAGATTCGTTTCTTAGTGCATTGAACACAAACAAAAGGATATTTTCGTTTCGTTAATGAAAGGAACATATTTAATGCACATTGTTTGAAAATAAGTAAATACCTACATATCTTATGTTTAGAAGTTAAATACAGACGGAACACCCTATCGCCGAAAAGAAGAAACTGCGCCAATTTCGGAACTTTTGCATGTGGGGAAAGCTGATGTCGCAGCGCTAAAACCACGTGATGAGCACCGTTTCTTATCAATGTTGACAGTGTGGTCTTGCCAGAGCCTGACATGGAGAGCGCTCTCTATTCTTATTTATACTCTTTGGTTCAAACCCCTCCCATTGAAAGTCAAATGAAAAAAAAATTGAATTAATGTGTTATTCTTTAAAAAACATTCCACATTTTAAAAATAAAATAATTTTTTTGTCTAAATTGAGGAACATTGTTTTCAGACAGACAGCTGCTAACATAATCTATTGGCGCCTCACATCTACTCATTCTGTTTTGACTTTTGGAAAAAAATAGCATATTTTTACATAGAAAAATGCAATTGTATGATCTTCTTTTATAAAAATAGATCAATCCCTCTTCTTTTATCTATGTCTATCTAAAACTTTTTACATTAATTAGTATCCAGTCCTGTTAAAATGTAGTAGTATTGTGTAATCTATTGGCGCCGAACAATTCCGTTATCTATAGGCCTGTAGATAGGTGGGAAGCGGAGGTCATGAAGTTGCCATTAATGTCTTTGTTTTTATCTTCGTCTGCTCTGCTTTTTAGCTAAATTAAGCGAATTGTGCAAAATTCAGTTTTAAATTACTTTAATAAAAATAACAAATGTGAAGTTGAACATGACAGTAGCAGCAACACAAGCACTACTGTTTCCATTCAAGAAAGCTTGTCTGTTTGTTCGCAATCTACGCAACAGAATTTTCAACATCATGCAATTATACGTTTAAAGATACCATATTATCTTGATTTTTAACATTTATATATCATATTTCAAAATCTTTTACACCATTCATATTATGCATATGTACTGCAATTCAATTTAGCGTTAATTGCTCAATTTATAATTTAATTTGAAATTATTATTGAAAAATTCATTCGTATTTCAGTAATCATTGATATTCGTAAATTTCGACTATAATGACAAACAGGCAAATTGCAGGCCATTCCCATTGATAGTTTTGCATATATGGAAAATGAGTTTTTAAAAAACCTATTTTTCCATTAAAAAACGACTTCTTTTGCAGATTCCGGACGAACTATTAGTCGTAAGGACTATTTCTTGGTACCGCTGGAAGCGCATTGATTATACCTTTCTCTTCGTGCCAAAATTTTTTCATTGTGATCATTTGTCCGGCAGTTATGAGGCCAAATACACATTGTGAAGCCGGATTTTTCGAAGTTCAAAAAGTCACCACGGGCAAAATAAATTTTCTTTATCAAATCGGCAAACTGATTTGGAATCACGATTTCTTAAACTATTCTTTAGTGCCAGCGAAAATGTTTTTTTTTTTTACATTGTTGAGTTTTTAAAAAAAATTCAATTTTTTATGAAAAAGTGAAAAGTGACAAAATCCGTAATTTTCACAGCACACCCTTTTGGCTTTAAACGTATCAATATGACGTTAACTAAAAACCCTTGAGCAAATTTCATATAATTCCCATTGATAGCTTTGGAGAAACAGGAAATATAGAAGAAGTTAATGTGTTACAGGAAAAACAACTTTCAGAAAAGTGAAAAAAAATATGAGTTTCAGGCTATTTCCCTTTGAGAAACAGGAAATATAGAAGAAAAAAGTGTTTTGCAGCGAAAAAAACCCTTCAGAATAAATAAAAATCAAATAAATAAACACAAAAATAAAATAAAATTTTATGTTGCAAAACGCTTTTTCACGCGATTTCCAGCACTTTTGTCGGAGTAGCAATTGCGGCCGAACTACTGGAGCTATCGACTTGAAACTTGCCCAAGTCTACTAAGGGCGATGTTTCCAGTCGATTGAAAGTAGTTAGAAGGCGATCCGAGCACTAGAAATGAAATTTGATTTTTTTTTTGTCGGAGGTACTTTTTTAAAATTTTTTTTCAAAGTTCAGCTCTGAAATATGATGTTGTAGACCATCAAAAATCGTTATATACGTATATTTTTATTTTGGACTTTGAATAACTTTTGGACCATTTTCGCCTACTTAAAGAAAGTATTTTACCGGTCGCCGACCATGTTCTGGGGCGACAGGATTCTATACATTCGCCGCATGATATATTTTCCGACTTCCGGTGAAAAACTGCTTTTTCTCCAGCAATTTCTAAACCATTCCCGTTGACAGTTGGGTTTATATGGAAAAATTGGTATTTTAAAACCTTATTTTCCTTTAAAAAACGATTTCTTTTGAAAATTCCGGACGAACTATTCGTCGTAATGTCTATTGAATGGTAGCGTTGGAAGCTCATAGGTTATACCTTTCTCCTCGAGCAAGAATATTTTAATTGTGATCATTTGTCCGGCAGTTATGAGCCCAATTACCGAATGTGGAGCCAACTTCAAGAGGCCGCCACGGGCAAAATAAATTTTCTATTTCAAATCTGAAGACTGATTTGGAATGAAGATTTTGCAAAGTATTTTTTAGTGCCAACGAAAAATTTTTCATTTTTTTTTCTTTCGAGTTTTTAAAAAAAATTAAATTTTCCTGAAAAAGTGAAAAATGACAAAATTCGTAATTTTCACAGCACGCCCTTATGGCTTGAAAATTATCAATATGGCGTTAACTACATACCCAGAGGCAAATTTCAGGCCATTCCCATTGATAGTTTTGCATATATGGAAAATGGGTATTTAAAAAACCTATTTTACCATTAAAAAACGACTTCTTTTGCACATTCCGGACGAACTATTAGTCTTAAGGACTATTTCTTGGTACCGTTGGAAGCCCATGGATTATACCTTTCTCCTCGAGCAAGAATGTTTTCATTGTGATCATTTGTCCGGCAGTTATGAGCCCGTTTACCGAATGTGAAGCCAACTTCAAGAGGCCGCCACGGGCAAAATAAATTTTCTATTTCAAATCGGAAGACTGATTTGGAATCAAGATTTTTTACACTATTTTTTAGTGGCAACGAAAAATTTGTAATTTTTTTTTTTAGATTTTTTCGAGTTTTTTAAAAAAATTCAATTTTCCTGAAAAAGTGAAAAGTGACAAAATTCGTAATTTTCACAGCACGCCCTTATGGCTTGAAAAGTATCAATATGGCGTTAACTAGATACCCAGAGACAAATTTCAGGCCATTCCCATTGATAGTTTTGAATATATGGAAAATGGTTATTTAAAAAACGTCTTCTTTTGCACATTCCGGACGAACTATTTGTCGTAAGGACTATTTCTTGGTACCGTTGGAAGCGCATGGATTATACCTTTCTCCTCGAGCAAGAATGTTTTCATTGTGATCATTTGTCCGGCAGTTATGAGCCCGTTTACCGAATGTGAAGCCAACTTCAAGAGGCCGCCACGGGCAAAATAATAAATTTTCTATTTCAAATCGGAAGACTGATTTGGAATCAAGATTTTTTACACTATTTTTTAGTGGGAACGAAAAATTTGTAATTTTTTTTTTAGATTTTTTCGAGTTTTTTAAAAAAAATTAAATTTTCCTGAAAAAGTGAAAAATGACAAAATTCGTAATTTTTACAGCACGGCTTGAAAATTATCAATATGGCGTTAACTACATACCCAGAGGCAAATTTCAGGCCATTCCCATTGATAGTTTTGCATATATCGAAAATGGGTATTTAAAAAACCTATTTTACCATTAAAAAACGACTTCTTTTGCACATTCCGGACGAACTATTAGTCTTAAGGACTATTTCTTGGTACCGTTGGAAGCGCATGGATTATACCTTTCTCCGCGAGCAAGAATGTTTTCATTGTGATCATTTGTCCGGCAGTTACGAGCCCATTTACCGAATGTGGAGCCAACTTCAAGAGGCCGCCACGGGCAAAATAAATTTTCTATTTCAAATCTGAAGACTGATTTGGAATGAAGATTTTGCAAAGTATTTTTTAGTGCCAACGAAAATTTTTTAATTTTTTTTTCTTTCGAGTTTTTAAAAAAAATTAAATTTTCCTGAAAAAGTGAAAAATGACAAAATTCGTAATTTTCACAGCACGCCCTTATGGCTTGGAAATTATCAATATGGCGTTAACTACATACCCAGAGGCAAATTTCAGGCCATTCCCATTGATAGTTTTGCATATATGGAAAATGGGTATTTAAAAAACCTATTTTACCATTAAAAAACGACTTCTTTTGCACATTCCGGACGAACTATTAGTCGTAAGGACTATTTCTTGGTATCGTTGGAAGCGCATGGATTATACCTTTCTCCTCGAGCAAGAATGTTTTCATTGTGATCATTTGTCCGGCAGTTATGAGCCCGTTTACCGAATGTGAAGCCAACTTCAAGAGGCCGCCACGGGCAAAATAAATTTTCTATTTCAAATCGGAAGACTGATTTGGAATCAAGATTTTTTACACTATTTTTTAGTGGCAACGAAAAATTTGTAATTTTTTTTTTAGATTTTTTCGAGTTTTTTTAAAAAAATTCAATTTTCCTGAAAAAGTGAAAAGTGACAAAATTCGTAATTTTCACAGCACGCCCTTATTGCTTGAAAAGTATCAATATGGCGTTAACTACATACCCAGAGGCAAATTTCAGGCCATTCCCATTGATAGTTTTGAATATATGGAAAATGGGTATTTAAAGAACGTCTTCTTTTGCACATTCCGGACGAACTATTCGTCGTAAGGACTATTTCTTGGTACCGTTGGAAGCGCATGGATTATACCTTTCTCCGCGAGCAAGAATGTTTTCATTGTGATCATTTGTCCGGCAGTTACGATCCCATTTACCGAATGTGGAGCCAACTTCAAGAGGCCGCCACGGGCAAAATAAATTTTCTATTTCAAATCGGAAGACTGATTTGGAATCAAGATTTTTTACACTATTTTTTAGTGGCAACGAAAAATTTGTAATTTATTTTTTTAGATTTTTTCGAGTTTTTTTAAAAAAATTCAATTTTCCTGAAAAAGTGAAAAGTGACAAAATTCGTAATTTTCACAGCACGCCCTTATTGCTTGAAAAGTATCAATATGGCGTTAACTACATACCCAGAGGCAAATTTCAGGCCATTCCCATTGATAGTTTTGAATATATGGAAAATGGGTATTTAAAGAACGTCTTCTTTTGCACATTCCGGACGAACTATTCTTCGTAAGGACTATTTCTTGGTACCGTTGGAAGCGCATGGATTATACCTTTCTCCGCGAGCAAGAATGTTTTCATTGTGATCATTTGTCCGGCAGTTACGAGCCCATTTACCGAATGTGGAGCCAACTTCAAGAGGCCGCCACGGGCAAAATAAATTTTCTATTTCAAATCTGAAGACTGATTTGGAATGAAGATTTTGAAAAGTATTTTTTAGTGCCAACGAAAATTTTTTAATTTTTTTTTCTTTCGAGTTTTTAAAAAAAATTAAATTTTCCTGAAAAAGTGAAAAATGACAAAATTCGTAATTTTCACAGCACGCCGTTATGGCTTGGAAATTATCAATATGGCGTTAACTACATACCCAGAGGCAAATTTCAGGCCATTCCCATTGATAGTTTTGCATATATGGAAAATGGGTATTTAAAAAACCTATTTTACCATTAAAAAACGACTTCTTTTGCACATTCCGGACGAACTATTAGTCGTAAGGACTATTTCTTGGTACTGTTGGAAGCGCATGGATTATACCTTTCTCCTCGAGCAAGAATTTTTTCATTGTGATCATTTGTCCGGCAGTTATGAGCCCGTTTACCGAATGTGAAGCCAACTTCAAGAGGCCGCCACATGCAAAATAAATTTTCTATTTCAAATCGGAAGACTGATTTGGAATGAAGACTTTGCAAAGTATTTTGTAGTGCCAACGAAAAAATTTTAATTTTTTTTTAGATTTTTTCGAGTTTTTAAAAAAAATTCAATTTTCCTGAAAAAGTGACAAAATTCGTAATTTTCACAGCACGCCTTTGTGGTTTGAAAAGTATCAATATGGCGTTAACTGAAAACCCTCGAGCAAAAGAAGTTAATGTGTTACAGGATAAACAACTTTCAGAAAAGTGAAAAAAACATGAGTTTCATGAAATTTCCATTGGAGCAACAGTAAATATAGAAGAAGTTAATGTGTTACAGGAAAAGCAACTTTCAGAAAATTGAAAAAAAATATGAGTTTCATGAAATTTCCATTGGAGAAACAGTAAATATAGATAAAGTTAATGTGTTACAGGAAAACAACTTTCAGAAAAGTGAAAAAAAATATGAGTTTTTAGGCAATTTCCATTAGAGAAACAGGAAATATAGAAGTTAAAAGTGTTTTGCAGCGAAAAAAAACCTTCAGAATAAATAAAAATCAGATAAATAAACACAAAAATAAAATAAAATTTATATATGTAAAACGCTCTTTCACGCGATTTCCAGCACTTTTCTACAAATAGCAATTGCGGCCGAACTACTGGAGCTATCGACTTGAAATTTGCTCTAGTCTACTAACGGTGATGTTTCCAGTCGATTGGAAGTAGTTAGAAGGCGATCCGAGCACTAGAAATGAAATTTGATTTTTTTTCGTCGGAGGTATTTTTTTAATTTTTTTTTTTAAAGTCCATCTTTGAAATATGATGGAAAAATTTTTTCGTCAATTTTCTATGTTAAAGAAATAAAAAAAAAAATTTAAGAAAATATTTTTGAATTTTAATTTTTTTATTTTTTGGAAAAAAATTATTCCATGTTGTAAAGCATTTTTATTTTGGACTTTGAAAAATTTTTGAACCATTTTCGCCCACTTAAAAAAAGTACTTAACCGGTCGCCGACCATGTTCTGTGGCGACAGGATCCTATACACTTCGCGGCATGACATATTTCCCGACTCCCGATGAAAAACTGCTTTTTCTCCAGCAATATCCAGACCATTCCCGTTGTAGTTGGGTTTATATGGAAAAAATTGGAATTTTAAAACCTTATTTTCCGTTAAAGAACGATTTCTTTTGTAAATTCAGGACAAACTATTCCTCGTAAGGTCTATTGCTTGGTACCGTTGGAAGCCCTTAGATTATACCTTTCTTCTCGAGCAAGAATTTTTTCATTGTGATCATTTGTCCGGCAGTTATGAGCCCATTTACCGAATGTGGAGCCAACTTCAAGAGGCCGCCACGGGCAAAATAAATTTTCTATTTCAAATCTGAAGACTGATTTGGAATGAAGATTTTGCAAAGTATTTTTTAGTGCCAACGAAAAATTTTTAATTTTTTTTCTTTCGAGTTTTTAAAAAAAATTAAATTTTCCTGAAAAAGTGAAAAATGACAAAATTCGTAATTTTCACAGCACGCCCTTATGGCTTGGAAATTATCAATATGGCGTTAACTACATACCCAGAGGCAAATTTCAGGCCATTCCCATTGATAGTTTTGCATATATGGAAAATGGGTATTTAAAAAACCTATTTTACCATTAAAAAACGACTTCTTTTGCACATTCCGGACGAACTATTAGTCGTAAGGACTATTTCTTGGTATCGTTGGAAGCGCATGGATTATACCTTTCTCCTCGAGCAAGAATGTTTTCATTGTGATCATTTGTCCGGCAGTTATGAGCCCGTTTACCGAATGTGAAGCCAACTTCAAGAGGCCGCCACGGGCAAAATAAATTTTCTATTTCAAATCGGAAGACTGATTTGGAATGAAGACTTTGCAAAGTATTTTGTAGTGCCAACGAAAAAATTTTAATTTTTTTTTAGATTTTTTCGAGTTTTTAAAAAAAATTCAATTTTCCTGAAAAAGTGACAAAATTCGTAATTTTCACAGCACGCCCTTGTGGTTTGAAAAGTATCAATATGGCGTTAACTGAAAACCCTCGAGCAAAAGAAGTTAATGTGTTACAGGATAAACAACTTTCAGAAAAGTGAAAAAAACATGAGTTTCATGAAATTTCCATTGGAGCAACAGTAAATATAGAAGAAGTTAATGTGTTACAAGCAACTTTCAAGAAAGCAAGGAAAAGCAACTTTCAGAAAATTGAAAAAAAATATGAGTTTCATGAAATTTCCATTGGAGAAACAGTAAATATAGATAAAGTTAATGTGTTACAGGAAAACAACTTTCAGAAAAGTGAAAAAAAATATGAGTTTTTAGGCTATTTCCATTAGAGAAACAGGAAATATAGAAGTTAAAAGTGTTTTGCAGCGAAAAAAAACCTTCAGAATAAATAAAAATCAGATAAATAAACACAAAAATAAAATAAAATTTATATGTGTAAAACGCTCTTTCACGCGATTTCCAGCACTTTTCTACAAATAGCAATTGCGGCCGAACTACTGGAGCTATCGACTTGAAATTTGCTCTAGTCTACTAACGGTGATGTTTCCAGTCGATTGGAAGTAGTTAGAAGGCGATCCGAGCACTAGAAATGAAATTTGATTTTTTTTCGTCGGAGGTATTTTTTTAATTTTTTTTTTTAAAGTCCATCTTTGAAATATGATGGAAAAATTTTTTCGTCAATTTTCTATGTTAAAGAAATTAAAAAAAAAAAATTTAAGAAAATATTTTTGAATTTTAATTTTTTTATTTTTTGGAAAAAAATTATTCCATGTTGTAAAGCATTTTTATTTTGGACTTTGAAAAATTTTTGAACCATTTTCGCCCACTTAAAAAAAGTACTTAACCGGTCGCCGACCATGTTCTGTGGCGACAGGATCCTATACACTTCGCGGCATGACATATTTCCCGACTCCCGATGAAAAACTGCTTTTTCTCCAGCAATATCCAGACCATTCCCGTTGTAGTTGGGTTTATTTGGAAAAAATTGGAATTTTAAAACCTTATTTTCCGTTAAAGAACGATTTCTTTTGTAAATTCAGGACAAACTATTCCTCGTAAGGTCTATTGCTTGGTACCGTTTAAAGCCCTTAGATTATACCTTTCTTCTCGAGCAAGAATTTTTTCATTGTAATCATTTGTCCGGCAGTTATGAGCCCATTTACCGAATGTGGAGCCAACTTCAAGAGGCCGCCACGGGCAAAATAAATTTTCTATTTCAAATCTGAAGACTGATTTGGAATGAAGATTTTGCAAAGTATTTTTTAGTGCCAACGAAAAATTTTTAATTTTTTTTTCTTTCGAGTTTTTAAAAAAAAAAAAAATTTCCTGAAAAAGTGAAAAATGACAAAATTCGTAATTTTCACAGCACGCCCTTATGGCTTGAAAAGTATCAATATGGCGTTAACTACATACCCAGAGGCAAATTTCAGGCCATTCCCATTGATAGTTTTGCATATATGGAAAATGGGTATTTAAAAAACCTATTTTACCATTAAAAAACGACTTCTTTTGCACATTCCGGACGAACTATTAGTCGTAAGGACTATTTCTTGGTACCGTTGGAAGCGCATGGATTATACCTTTCTCCTCGAGCAAGAATGTTTTCATTGTGATCATTTGTCCGGCAGTTATGAGCCCGTTTACCGAATGTGAAGCCAACTTCAAGAGGCCGTCACGGGCAAAATAAATTTTCTATTTCAAATCGGAAGACTGATTTGGAATCAAGATTTTTTACACTATTTTTTAGTGGCAACGAAAAATTTGTAATTTTTTTTTTTAGATTTTTTCGAGTTTTTTAAAAAAAATTCAATTTTCCTGAAAAAGTGAAAAGTGACAAAATTCGTAATTTTCACAGCACGCCCTTATTGCTTGAAAAGTATCAATATGGCGTTAACTACATACCCAGAGGCAAATTTCAGGCCATTCCCATTGATAGTTTTGAATATATGGAAAATGGGTATTTAAAGAACGTCTTCTTTTGCACATTCCGGACGAACTATTCTTCGTAAGGACTATTTCTTGGTACCGTTGGAAGCGCATGGATTATACCTTTCTAAGCGAGCAAGAATGTTTTCATTGTGATCATTTGTCCGGCAGTTACGAGCCCATTTACCGAATGTGGAGCCAACTTCAAGAGGCCGCCACGGGCAAAATAAATTTTCTATTTCAAATCTGAAGACTGATTTGGAATGAAGATTTTGAAAAGTATTTTTTAGTGCCAACGAAAATTTTTTAATTTTTTTTTCTTTCGAGTTTTTAAAAAAAATTAAATTTTCCTGAAAAAGTGAAAAATGACAAAATTCGTAATTTTCACAGCACGCCCTTATGGCTTGGAAATTATCAATATGGCGTTAACTACATACCCAGAGGCAAATTTCAGGCCATTCCCATTGATAGTTTTGCATATATGGAAAATGGGTATTTAAAAAACCTATTTTACCATTAAAAAACGACTTCTTTTGCACATTCCGGACGAACTATTAGTCGTAAGGACTATTTCTGGGTACTGTTGGAAGCGCATGGATTATACCTTTCTCCTCGAGCAAGAATTTTTTCATTGTGATCATTTGTCCGGCAGTTATGAGCCCGTTTACCGAATGTGAAGCCAACTTCAAGAGGCCGCCACATGCAAAATAAATTTTCTATTTCAAATCGGAAGACTGATTTGGAATGAAGACTTTGCAAAGTATTTTGTAGTGCCAACGAAAAAATTTTAATTTTTTTTTAGATTTTTTCGAGTTTTTAAAAAAAATTTAATTTTCCTGAAAAAGTGACAAAATTCGTAATTTTCACAGCACGCCTTTGTGGTTTGAAAAGTATCAATATGGCGTTAACTGAAAACCCTCGAGCAAAAGAAGTTAATGTGTTACAGGATAAACAACTTTCAGAAAAGTGAAAAAAACATGAGTTTCATGAAATTTCCATTGGAGCAACAGTAAATATAGAAGAAGTTAATGTGTTACAGGAAAAGCAACTTTCCGAAAATTGAAAAAAAATATGAGTTTCATGAAATTTCCATTGGAGAAACAGTAAATATAGATAAAGTTAATGTGTTACAGGAAAACAACTTTCAGAAAAGTGAAAAAAAATATGAGTTTTTAGGCTATTTCCATTAGAGAAACAGGAAATATAGAAGTTAAAAGTGTTTTGCAGCGAAAAAAAACCTTCAGAATAAATAAAAATCAGATAAATAAACACAAAAATAAAATAAAATTTATATGTGTAAAACGCTCTTTCACGAGATTTCCAGCACTTTTCTACAAATAGCAATTGCGGCCGAACTACTGGAGCTATCGACTTGAAATTTGCTCTAGTCTACTAACGGTGATGTTTCCAGTCGATTGGAAGTAGTTAGAAGGCGATCCGAGCACTAGAAATGAAATTTGATTTTTTTTCGTCGGAGGTATTTTTAAATTTTTTTTTTTTAAAGTCCATCTTTGAAATATGATGGAAAAATTTTTTCGTCAATTTTCTATGTTAAAGAAATTTAAAAAAAAAATTTTAAGAAAATATTTTTGAATTTTAATTTTTTTATTTTTTGGAAAAAAATTATTCCATGTTGTAAAGCATTTTTATTTTGGACTTTGAAAAATTTTTGAACCATTTTCGCCCACTTAAAAAAAGTACTTAACCGGTCGCCGACCATGTTCTGTGGCGACAGGATCCTATACACTTCGCGGCAGGACATATTTCCCGACTCCCGATGAAAAACTGCTTTTTCTCCAGCAATATCCAGACCATTCCCGTTGTAGTTGGGTTTATATGGAAAAAATTGGTATTTTAAAACCTTATTTTCCGTTAAAGAACGATTTCTTTTGCAAATTCAGGACAAAGTATTCCTCGTAAGGTCTATTGCTTGGTACCGTTAAAAGCCCTTAGATTATACATTTCTTCTCGAGCAAGAATTTTTTCATTGTGATCATTTGTCCGGCAGTTATGAGCCCATTTACCGAATGTGGAGCCAACTTCAAGAGGCCGCCACGGGCAAAATAAATTTTCTATTTCAAATCTGAAGACTGATTTGGAATGAAGATTTTGCAAAGTATTTTTTAGTGCCAACGAAAAATTTTTAATTTTTTTTTCTTTCGAGTTTTTTAAAAAAAAAAAAATTTCCTGAAAAAGTGAAAAATGACAAAATTCGTAATTTTCACAGCACGCCCTTATGGCTTGAAAAGTATCAATATGGCGTTAACTACATACCCAGAGGCAAATTTCAGGCCATTCCCATTGATAGTTTTGCATATATGGAAAATGGGTATTTAAAAAACCTATTTTACCATTAAAAAACGACTTCTTTTGCACATTCCGGACGAACTATTAGTCGTAAGGACTATTTCTTGGTATCGTTGGAAGCGCATGGATTATACCTTTCTCCTCGAGCAAGAATGTTTTCATTGTGATCATTTGTCCGGCAGTTATGAGCCCGTTTACCGAATGTGAAGCCAACTTCAAGAGGCCGCCACGGGCAAAATAAATTTTCTATTTCAAATCGGAAGACTGATTTGGAATGAAGACTTTGCAAAGTATTTTGTAGTGCCAACGAAAAAATTTTAATTTTTTTTTAGATTTTTTCGAGTTTTTAAAAAAAATTCAATTTTCCTGAAAAAGTGACAAAATTCGTAATTTTCACAGCACGCCCTTGTGGTTTGAAAAGTATCAATATGGCGTTAACTGAAAACCCTCGAGCAAAAGAAGTTAATGTGTTACAGGATAAACAACTTTCAGAAAAGTGAAAAAAACATGAGTTTCATGAAATTTCCATTGGAGCAACAGTAAATATAGAAGAAGTTAATGTGTTACAGGAAAAGCAACTTTCAGAAAATTGAAAAAAAATATGAGTTTCATGAAATTTCCATTGGAGAAACAGTAAATATAGATAAAGTTAATGTGTTACAGGAAAACAACTTTCAGAAAAGTGAAAAAAAATATGAGTTTTTAGGCTATTTCCATTAGAGAAACAGGAAATATAGAAGTTAAAAGTGTTTTGCAGCGAAAAAAAACCTTCAGAATAAATAAAAATCAGATAAATAAACACAAAAATAAAATAAAATTTATATATGTAAAACGCTCTTTCACGCGATTTCCAGCACTTTTCTACAAATAGCAATTGCGGCCGAACTACTGGAGCTATCGACTTGAAATTTGCTCTAGTCTACTAACGGTGATGTTTCCAGTCGATTGGAAGTAGTTAGAAGGCGATCCGAGCACTAGAAATGAAATTTGATTTTTTTTCGTCGGAGGTATTTTTTTAATTTTTTTTTTTAAAGTCCATCTTTGAAATATGATGGAAAAATTTTTTCGTCAATTTTCTATGTTAAAGAAATTTAAAAAAAAAAATTTAAGAAAATATTTTTGAATTTTAATTTTTTTATTTTTTGGAAAAAAATTATTCCATGTTGTAAAGCATTTTTATTTTGGACTTTGAAAAATTTTTGAACCATTTTCGCCCACTTAAAAAAAGTACTTAACCGGTCGCCGACCATGTTCTGTGGCGACAGGATCCTATACACTTCGCGGCATGACATATTTCCCGACTCCCGATGAAAAACTGCTTTTTCTCCAGCAATATCCAGACCATTCCCGTTGTAGTTGGGTTTATATGGAAAAAATTGGAATTTTAAAACCTTATTTTCCGTTAAAGAACGATTTCTTTTGTAAATTCAGGACAAACTATTCCTCGTAAGGTCTATTGCTTGGTACCGTTTAAAGCCCTTAGATTATACCTTTCTTCTCGAGCAAGAATTTTTTCATTGTAATCATTTGTCCGGCAGTTATGAGCCCATTTACCGAATGTGGAGCCAACTTCAAGAGGCCGCCACGGGCAAAATAAATTTTCTATTTCAAATCTGAAGACTGATTTGGAATGAAGATTTTGCAAAGTATTTTTTAGTGCCAACGAAAAATTTTTAATTTTTTTTCTTTGGAGTTTTTAAAAAAAATTAAATTTTCCTGAAAAAGTGAAAAATGACAAAATTCGTAATTTTCACAGCACGCCCTTATGGCTTGGAAATTATCAATATGGCGTTAACTACATACCCAGAGGCAAATTTCAGGCCATTCCCATTGATAGTTTTGCATATATGGAAAATGGGTATTTAAAAAACCTATTTTACCATTAAAAAACGACTTCTTTTGCACATTCCGGACGAACTATTAGTCGTAAGGACTATTTCTTGGTATCGTTGGAAGCGCATGGATTATACCTTTCTCCTCGAGCAAGAATGTTTTCATTGTGATCATTTGTCCGGCAGTTATGAGCCCGTTTACCGAATGTGAAGCCAACTTCAAGAGGCCGCCACGGGCAAAATAAATTTTCTATTTCGAATCGGAAGACTGATTTGGAATCAAGATTTTTTACACTATTTTTTAGTGGCAACGAAAAATTTGTAATTTATTTTTTTAGATTTTTTCGAGTTTTTTTAAAAAAATTCAATTTTCCTGAAAAAGTGAAAAGTGACAAAATTCGTAATTTTCACAGCACGCCCTTATTGCTTGAAAAGTATCAATATGGCGTTAACTACATACCCAGAGGCAAATTTCAGGCCATTCCCATTGATAGTTTTGAATATATGGAAAATGGGTATTTAAAGAACGTCTTCTTTTGCACATTCCGGACGAACTATTCTTCGTAAGGACTATTTCTTGGTACCGTTGAAAGCGCATGGATTATACCTTTCTCCGCGAGCAAGAATGTTTTCATTGTGATCATTTGTCCGGCAGTTACGAGCCCATTTACCGAATGTGGAGCCAACTTCAAGAGGCCGCCACGGGCAAAATAAATTTTCTATTTCAAATCTGAAGACTGATTTGGAATGAAGATTTTGAAAAGTATTTTTTAGTGCCAACGAAAATTTTTTAATTTTTTTTTTCTTTCGAGTTTTTAAAAAAAATTAAATTTTCCTGAAAAAGTGAAAAATGACAAAATTCGTAATTTTCACAGCACGCCCTTATGGCTTGGAAATTATCAATATGGCGTTAACTACATACCCAGAGGCAAATTTCAGGCCATTCCCATTGATAGTTTTGCATATATGGAAAATGGGTATTTAAAAAACCTATTTTACCATTAAAAAACGACTTCTTTTGCACATTCCGGACGAACTATTAGTCGTAAGGACTATTTCTTGGTACTGTTGGAAGCGCATGGATTATACCTTTCTCCTCGAGCAAGAATTTTTTCATTGTGATCATTTGTCCGGCAGTTATGAGCCCGTTTACCGAATGTGAAGCCAACTTCAAGAGGCCGCCACATGCAAAATAAATTTTCTATTTCAAATCGGAAGACTGATTTGGAATGAAGACTTTGCAAAGTATTTTGTAGTGCCAACGAAAAAATTTTAATTTTTTTTTAGATTTTTTCGAGTTTTTAAAAAAAATTTAATTTTCCTGAAAAAGTGACAAAATTCGTAATTTTCACAGCACGCCTTTGTGGTTTGAAAAGTATCAATATGGCGTTAACTGAAAACCCTCGAGCAAAAGAAGTTAATGTGTTACAGGATAAACAACTTTCAGAAAAGTGAAAAAAACATGAGTTTCATGAAATTTCCATTGGAGCAACAGTAAATATAGAAGAAGTTAATGTGTTACAGGAAAAGCAACTTTCCGAAAATTGAAAAAAAATATGAGTTTCATGAAATTTCCATTGGAGAAACAGTAAATATAGATAAAGTTAATGTGTTACAGGAAAACAACTTTCAGAAAAGTGAAAAAAAATATGAGTTTTTAGGCTATTTCCATTAGAGAAACAGGAAATATAGAAGTTAAAAGTGTTTTGCAGCGAAAAAAAACCTTCAGAATAAATAAAAATCAGATAAATAAACACAAAAATAAAATAAAATTTATATGTGTAAAACGCTCTTTCACGAGATTTCCAGCACTTTTCTACAAATAGCAATTGCGGCCGAACTACTGGAGCTATCGACTTGAAATTTGCTCTAGTCTACTAACGGTGATGTTTCCAGTCGATTGGAAGTAGTTAGAAGGCGATCCGAGCACTAGAAATGAAATTTGATTTTTTTTCGTCGGAGGTATTTTTAAATTTTTTTTTTTTAAAGTCCATCTTTGAAATATGATGGAAAAATTTTTTCGTCAATTTTCTATGTTAAAGAAATTTAAAAAAAAAATTTTAAGAAAATATTTTTGAATTTTAATTTTTTTATTTTTTGGAAAAAAATTATTCCATGTTGTAAAGCATTTTTATTTTGGACTTTGAAAAATTTTTGAACCATTTTCGCCCACTTAAAAAAAGTACTTAACCGGTCGCCGACCATGTTCTGTGGCGACAGGATCCTATACACTTCGCGGCAGGACATATTTCCCGACTCCCGATGAAAAACTGCTTTTTCTCCAGCAATATCCAGACCATTCCCGTTGTAGTTGGGTTTATATGGAAAAAATTGGTATTTTAAAACCTTATTTTCCGTTAAAGAACGATTTCTTTTGCAAATTCAGGACAAAGTATTCCTCGTAAGGTCTATTGCTTGGTACCGTTAAAAGCCCTTAGATTATACATTTCTTCTCGAGCAAGAATTTTTTCATTGTGATCATTTGTCCGGCAGTTATGAGCCCATTTACCGAATGTGGAGCCAACTTCAAGAGGCCGCCACGGGCAAAATAAATTTTCTATTTCAAATCTGAAGACTGATTTGGAATGAAGATTTTGCAAAGTATTTTTTAGTGCCAACGAAAAATTTTTAATTTTTTTTTCTTTCGAGTTTTTTAAAAAAAAAAAAATTTCCTGAAAAAGTGAAAAATGACAAAATTCGTAATTTTCACAGCACGCCCTTATGGCTTGAAAAGTATCAATATGGCGTTAACTACATACCCAGAGGCAAATTTCAGGCCATTCCCATTGATAGTTTTGCATATATGGAAAATGGGTATTTAAAAAACCTATTTTACCATTAAAAAACGACTTCTTTTGCACATTCCGGACGAACTATTAGTCGTAAGGACTATTTCTTGGTATCGTTGGAAGCGCATGGATTATACCTTTCTCCTCGAGCAAGAATGTTTTCATTGTGATCATTTGTCCGGCAGTTATGAGCCCGTTTACCGAATGTGAAGCCAACTTCAAGAGGCCGCCACGGGCAAAATAAATTTTCTATTTCAAATCGGAAGACTGATTTGGAATGAAGACTTTGCAAAGTATTTTGTAGTGCCAACGAAAAAATTTTAATTTTTTTTTAGATTTTTTCGAGTTTTTAAAAAAAATTCAATTTTCCTGAAAAAGTGACAAAATTCGTAATTTTCACAGCACGCCCTTGTGGTTTGAAAAGTATCAATATGGCGTTAACTGAAAACCCTCGAGCAAAAGAAGTTAATGTGTTACAGGATAAACAACTTTCAGAAAAGTGAAAAAAACATGAGTTTCATGAAATTTCCATTGGAGCAACAGTAAATATAGAAGAAGTTAATGTGTTACAGGAAAAGCAACTTTCCGAAAATTGAAAAAAAATATGAGTTTCATGAAATTTCCATTGGAGAAACAGTAAATATAGATAAAGTTAATGTGTTACAGGAAAACAACTTTCAGAAAAGTGAAAAAAAATATGAGTTTTTAGGCTATTTCCATTAGAGAAACAGGAAATATAGAAGTTAAAAGTGTTTTGCAGCGAAAAAAAACCTTCAGAATAAATAAAAATCAGATAAATAAACACAAAAATAAAATAAAATTTATATATGTAAAACGCTCTTTCACGCGATTTCCAGCACTTTTCTACAAATAGCAATTGCGGCCGAACTACTGGAGCTATCGACTTGAAATTTGCTCTAGTCTACTAACGGTGATGTTTCCAGTCGATTGGAAGTAGTTAGAAGGCGATCCGAGCACTAGAAATGAAATTTGATTTTTTTTCGTCGGAGGTATTTTTTTAATTTTTTTTTTTAAAGTCCATCTTTGAAATATGATGGAAAAATTTTTTCGTCAATTTTCTATGTTAAAGAAATTTAAAAAAAAAAATTTAAGAAAATATTTTTGAATTTTAATTTTTTTATTTTTTGGAAAAAAATTATTCCATGTTGTAAAGCATTTTTATTTTGGACTTTGAAAAATTTTTGAACCATTTTCGCCCACTTAAAAAAAGTACTTAACCGGTCGCCGACCATGTTCTGTGGCGACAGGATCCTATACACTTCGCGGCATGACATATTTCCCGACTCCCGATGAAAAACTGCTTTTTCTCCAGCAATATCCAGACCATTCCCGTTGTAGTTGGGTTTATATGGAAAAAATTGGAATTTTAAAACCTTATTTTCCGTTAAAGAACGATTTCTTTTGTAAATTCAGGACAAACTATTCCTCGTAAGGTCTATTGCTTGGTACCGTTTAAAGCCCTTAGATTATACCTTTCTTCTCGAGCAAGAATTTTTTCATTGTAATCATTTGTCCGGCAGTTATGAGCCCATTTACCGAATGTGGAGCCAACTTCAAGAGGCCGCCACGGGCAAAATAAATTTTCTATTTCAAATCTGAAGACTGATTTGGAATGAAGATTTTGCAAAGTATTTTTTAGTGCCAACGAAAAATTTTTAATTTTTTTTCTTTGGAGTTTTTAAAAAAAATTAAATTTTCCTGAAAAAGTGAAAAATGACAAAATTCGTAATTTTCACAGCACGCCCTTATGGCTTGGAAATTATCAATATGGCGTTAACTACATACCCAGAGGCAAATTTCAGGCCATTCCCATTGATAGTTTTGCATATATGGAAAATGGGTATTTAAAAAACCTATTTTACCATTAAAAAACGACTTCTTTTGCACATTCCGGACGAACTATTAGTCGTAAGGACTATTTCTTGGTATCGTTGGAAGCGCATGGATTATACCTTTCTCCTCGAGCAAGAATGTTTTCATTGTGATCATTTGTCCGGCAGTTATGAGCCCGTTTACCGAATGTGAAGCCAACTTCAAGAGGCCGCCACGGGCAAAATAAATTTTCTATTTCGAATCGGAAGACTGATTTGGAATCAAGATTTTTTACACTATTTTTTAGTGGCAACGAAAAATTTGTAATTTATTTTTTTAGATTTTTTCGAGTTTTTTTAAAAAAATTCAATTTTCCTGAAAAAGTGAAAAGTGACAAAATTCGTAATTTTCACAGCACGCCCTTATTGCTTGAAAAGTATCAATATGGCGTTAACTACATACCCAGAGGCAAATTTCAGGCCATTCCCATTGATAGTTTTGAATATATGGAAAATGGGTATTTAAAGAACGTCTTCTTTTGCACATTCCGGACGAACTATTCTTCGTAAGGACTATTTCTTGGTACCGTTGAAAGCGCATGGATTATACCTTTCTCCGCGAGCAAGAATGTTTTCATTGTGATCATTTGTCCGGCAGTTACGAGCCCAATTACCGAATGTGGAGCCAACTTCAAGAGGCCGCCACGGGCAAAATAAATTTTCTATTTCAAATCTGAAGACTGATTTGGAATGAAGATTTTGAAAAGTATTTTTTAGTGCCAACGAAAAATTTTTAATTTTTTTTCTTTCGAGTTTTTAAAAAAAATTAAATTTTCCTGAAAAAGTGAAAAATGACAAAATTCGTAATTTTCACAGCACGCCCTTATGGCTTGGAAATTATCAATATGGCGTTAACTACATACCCAGAGGCAAATTTCAGGCCATTCCCATTGATAGTTTTGCATATATGGAAAATGGGTATTTAAAAAACCTATTTTACCATTAAAAAACGACTTCTTTTGCACATTCCGGACGAACTATTAGTCGTAAGGACTATTTCTTGGTACTGTTGGAAGCGCATGGATTATACCTTTCTCCTCGAGCAAGAATTTTTTCATTGTGATCATTTGTCCGGCAGTTATGAGCCCGTTTACCGAATGTGAAGCCAACTTCAAGAGGCCGCCACATGCAAAATAAATTTTCTATTTCAAATCGGAAGACTGATTTGGAATGAAGACTTTGCAAAGTATTTTGTAGTGCCAACGAAAAAATTTTAATTTTTTTTTAGATTTTTTCGAGTTTTTAAAAAAAATTCAATTTTCCTGAAAAAGTGACAAAATTCGTAATTTTCACAGCACGCCTTTGTGGTTTGAAAAGTATCAATATGGCGTTAACTGAAAACCCTCGAGCAAAAGAAGTTAATGTGTTACAGGATAAACAACTTTCAGAAAAGTGAAAAAAACATGAGTTTCATGAAATTTCCATTGGAGCAACAGTAAATATAGAAGAAGTTAATGTGTTACAGGAAAAGCAACTTTCCGAAAATTGAAAAAAAATATGAGTTTCATGAAATTTCCATTGGAGAAACAGTAAATATAGATAAAGTTAATGTGTTACAGGAAAACAACTTTCAGAAAAGTGAAAAAAAATATGAGTTTTTAGGCCATTTCCATTAGAGAAACAGGAAATATAGAAGTTAAAAGTGTTTTGCAGCGAAAAAAAACCTTCAGAATAAATAAAAATCAGATAAATAAACACAAAAATAAAATAAAATTTATATGTGTAAAACGCTCTTTCACGAGATTTCCAGCACTTTTCTACAAATAGCAATTGCGGCTGAACTACTGGAGCTATCGACTTGAAATTTGCTCTAGTCTACTAACGGTGATGTTTCCAGTCGATTGGAAGTAGTTAGAAGGCGATCCGAGCACTAGAAATGAAATTTGATTTTTTTTCGTCGGAGGTATTTTTAAAATTTTTTTTTTTAAAGTCCATCTTTGAAATATGATGGAAAAATTTTTTCGTCAATTTTCTATGTTAAAGAAATTAAAAAAAAAAATTTTAAGAAAATATTTTTGAATTTTAATTTTTTTATTTTTTGGAAAAAAATTATTCTATGTTGTAAAGCATTTTTATTTTGGACTTTGAAAAATTTTTCAACCATTTTCGCCCACTTAAAAAAAGTACTTAACCGGTCGCCGACCATGTTCTGTGGCGACAGGATCCTATACACTTCGCGGCATGACATATTTCCCGACTCCCGATGAAAAACTGCTTTTTCTCCAGCAATATCCAGACCATTCCCGTTGTAGTTGGGTTTATATGGAAAAAATTGGTATTTTAAAACCTTATTTTCCGTTAAAGAACGATTTCTTTTGCAAATTCAGGACAAACTATTCCTCGTAAGGTCTATTGCTTGGTACCGTTGGAAGCCCTTAGATTATACCTTTCTTCTCGAGCAAGAATTTTTTCATTGTGATCATTTGTCCGGCAGTTATGAGCCCATTTACCGAATGTGGAGCCAACTTCAAGAGGCCGCCACGGGCAAAATAAATTTTCTATTTCAAATCTGAAGACTGATTTGGAATGAAGATTTTGCAAAGTATTTTTTAGTGCCAACGAAAAATTTTTAATTTTTTTTCTTTCGAGTTTTTAAAAAAAATTAAATTTTCCTGAAAAACTGAAAAATGACAAAATTCGTAATTTTCACAGCACGCCCTTATGGCTTGGAAATTATCAATATGGCGTTAACTACATACCCAGAGGCAAATTTCAGGCCATTCCCATTGATAGTTTTGCATATATGGAAAATGGGTATTTAAAAAACCTATTTTACCATTAAAAAACGACTTCTTTTGCACATTCCGGACGAACTATTAGTCGTAAGGACTATTTCTTGGTATCGTTGGAAGCGCATGGATTATACCTTTCTCCTCGAGCAAGAATGTTTTCATTGTGATCATTTGTCCGGCAGTTATGAGCCCGTTTACCGAATGTGAAGCCAACTTCAAGAGGCCGCCACGGGCAAAATAAATTTTCTATTTCAAATCGGAAGACTGATTTGGAATGAAGACTTTGCAAAGTATTTTGTAGTGCCAACGAAAAAATTTTAATTTTTTTTTAGATTTTTTCGAGTTTTTAAAAAAAATTCAATTTTCCTGAAAAAGTGACAAAATTCGTAATTTTCACAGCACGCCCTTGTGGTTTGAAAAGTATCAATATGGCGTTAACTGAAAACCCTCGAACAAAAGAAGTAAATGTGTTACAGGATAAACAACTTTCAGAAAAGTGAAAAAAACATGAGTTTCATGAAATTTCCATTGGAGCAACAGTAAATATAGAAGAAGTTAATGTGTTACAGGAAAAGCAACTTTCAGAAAATTGAAAAAAAATATGAGTTTCATGAAATTTCCATTGGAGAAACAGTAAATATAGATAAAGTTAATGTGTTACAGGAAAACAACTTTCAGAAAAGTGAAAAAAAATATGAGTTTTTAGGCTATTTCCATTAGAGAAACAGGAAATATAGAAGTTAAAAGTGTTTTGCAGCGAAAAAAAACCTTCAGAATAAATAAAAATCAGATAAATAAACACAAAAATAAAATAAAATTTATATGTGTAAAACGCTCTTTCACGCGATTTCCAGCACTTTTCTACAAATAGCAATTGCGGCCGAACTACTGGAGCTATCGACTTGAAATTTGCTCTAGTCTACTAACGGTGATGTTTCCAGTCGATTGGAAGTAATTAGAAGGCGATCCGCACTAGAAATGAAATTTGATTTTTTTTCGTCGGAGGTATATTTTAAATTTTTTTTTTTATTAAAGTCCATCTTTGAAATATGATGGAAAAATTTTTTCATCAATTTTCTATGTTAAAGAAATTTAAAAAAAAAATTTTAAGAAAATATTTTTGAATTTTAATTTTTTTATTTTTTGGAAAAAAATTATTCCATGTTGTAAAGCATTTTTATTTTGGACTTTGAAAAATTTTTGAACCATTTTCGCCCACTTAAAAAAAGTACTTAACCGGTCGCCGACCATGTTCTGTGGCGACAGGATCCTATACACTTCGCGGCATGACATATTTCCCGACTCCCGATGAAAAACTGCTTTTTCTCCAGCAATATCCAGACCATTCCCGTTGTAGTTGGGTTTATATGGAAAAAATTGGTTTTTTAAAACCTTATTTTCCGTTAAAGAACGATTTCTTTTGCAAATTCAGGACAAACTATTCCTCGTAAGGTCTATTGCTTGGTACCGTTGGAAGCCCTTAGATTATACCTTTCTTCTCGAGCAAGAATTTTTTCATTGTGATCATTTGTCCGGCAGTTATGAGCCCATTTACCGAATGTGGAGCCAACTTCAAGAGGCCGCCACGGGCAAAATAAATTTTCTATTTCAAATCTGAAGACTGATTTGGACTGAAGATTTTGCAAAGTATTTTTTAGTGCCAACGAAAAATTTTTAATTTTTTTTCTTTCGAGTTTTTAAAAAAAATTAAATTTTCCTGAAAAAGTGAAAAATGACAAAATTCGTAATTTTCACAGCACGCCCTTATGGCTTGGAAATTATCAATATGGCGTTAACTACATACCCAGAGGCAAATTTCAGGCCATTCCCATTGATAGTTTTGCATATATGGAAAATGGGTATTTAAAAAACCTATTTTACCATTAAAAAACGACTTCTTTTGCACATTCCGGACGAACTATTAGTCGTAAGGACTATTTCTTGGTACTGTTGGAAGCGCATGGATTATACCTTTCTCCTCGAGCAAGAATTTTTTCATTGTGATCATTTGTCCGGCAGTTATGAGCCCGTTTACCGAATGTGAAGCCAACTTCAAGAGGCCGCCACATGCAAAATAAATTTTCTATTTCAAATCGGAAGACTGATTTGAAATGAAGACTTTGCAAAGTATTTTGTAGTGCCAACGAAAAAATTTTAATTTTTTTTTAGATTTTTTCGAGTTTTTAAAAAAAATTCAATTTTCCTGAAAAAGTGACAAAATTCGTAATTTTCACAGCACGCCTTTGTGGTTTGAAAAGTATCAATATGGCGTTAACTGAAAACCCTCGAGCAAAAGAAGTTAATGTGTTACAGGATAAACAACTTTCAGAAAAGTGAAAAAAACATGAGTTTCATGAAATTTCCATTGGAGCAACAGTAAATATAGAAGAAGTTAATGTGTTACAGGAAAAGCAACTTTCAGAAAATTGAAAAAAAATATGAGTTTCATGAAATTTCCATTGGAGAAACAGTAAATATAGATAAAGTTAATGTGTTACAGGAAAACAACTTTCAGAAAAGTGAAAAAAAATATGAGTTTTTAGGCTATTTCCATTAGAGAAACAGGAAATATAGAAGTTAAAAGTGTTTTGCAGCGAAAAAAAACCTTCAGAATAAATAAAAATCAGATAAATAAACACAAAAATAAAATAAAATTTATATGTGTAAAACGCTCTTTCAAGCGATTTCCAGCACTTTTCTACAAATAGCAATTGCGGCCGAACTACTGGAGCTATCGACTTGAAATTTGCTCTAGTCTACTAACGGTGATGTTTCCAGTCGATTGGAAGTAGTTAGAAGGCGATCCGAGCACTAGAAATGAAATTTGATTTTTTTTCGTCGGAGGTATTTTTAAAATTTTTTTTTTTAAAGTCCATCTTTGAAATATGATGGAAAAATTTTTTCGTCAATTTTCTATGTTAAAGAAATTTAAAAAAAAAATTTTAAGAAAATATTTTTGAATTTTAATTTTTTTATTTTTTGGAAAAAAATTATTCCATGTTGTAAAGCATTTTTATTTTGGACTTTGAAAAATTTTTGAACCATTTTCGCCCACTTAAAAAAAGTACTTAACCGGTCGCCGACCATGTTCTGTGGCGACAGGATCCTATACACTTCGCGGCATGACATATTTCCCGACTCCCGATGAAAAACTGCTTTTTCTCCAGCAATATCCAGACCATTCCCGTTGTAGTTGGGTTTATATGGAAAAAATTGGTATTTTAAAACCTTATTTTCCGTTAAAGAACGATTTCTTTTGCAAATTCAGGACAAACTATTCCTCGTAAGGTCTATTGCTTGGTACCGTTGGAAGCCCTTAGATTATACCTTTCTTCTCGAGCAAGAATTTTTTCATTGTGATCATTTGTCCGGCAGTTATGAGCCCATTTACCGAATGTGGAGCCAACTTCAAGAGGCCGCCACGGGCAAAATAAATTTTCTATTTCAAATCTGAAGACTGATTTGGAATGAAGATTTTGCAAAGTATTTTTTAGTGCCAACGAAAAATTTTTAATTTTTTTTCTTTCGAGTTTTTAAAAAAAATTAAATTTTCCTGAAAAAGTGAAAAATGACAAAATTCGTAATTTTCACAGCACGCCCTTATGGCTTGGAAATTATCAATATGGCGTTAACTACATACCCAGAGGCAAATTTCAGGCCATTCCCATTGATAGTTTTGCATATATGGAAAATGGGTATTTAAAAAACCTATTTTACCATTAAAAAACGACTTCTTTTGCACATTCCGGACGAACTATTAGTCGTAAGGACTATTTCTTGGTATCGTTGGAAGCGCATGGATTATACCTTTCTCCTCGAGCAAGAATGTTTTCATTGTGATCATTTGTCCGGCAGTTATGAGCCCGTTTACCGAATGTGAAGCCAACTTCAAGAGGCCGCCACGGGCAAAATAAATTTTCTATTTCAAATCGGAAGACTGATTTGGAATCAAGATTTTTTACACTATTTTTTAGTGGCAACGAAAAATTTGTAATTTTTTTTTTAGATTTTTTCGAGTTTTTTTAAAAAAATTCAATTTTTCTGAAAAAGTGAAAAGTGACAAAATTCGTAATTTTCACAGCACGCCCTTATTGCTTGAAAAGTATCAATATGGCGTTAACTACATACCCTGAGGCAAATTTCAGGCCATTCCCATTGATAGTTTTGAATATATGGAAAATGGGTATTTAAAGAACGTCTTCTTTTGCACATTCCGGACGAACTATTCGTCGTAAGGACTATTTCTTGGTACCGTTGGAAGCGCATGGATTATACCTTTCTGCGCGAGCAAGAATGTTTTCATTGTGATCATTTGTCCGGCAGTTACGAGCCCATTTACCGAATGTGGAGCCAACTTCAAGAGGCCGCCACGGGCAAAATAAATTTTCTATTTCAAATCTGAAGACTGATTTGGAATGAATATTTTGAAAAGTATTTTTTAGTGCCAACGAAAATTTTTTAATTTTTTTTTCTTTCGAGTTTTTAAAAAAAATTAAATTTACCTGAAAAAGTGAAAAATGACAAAATTCGTAATTTTCACAGCACGCCCTTATGGCTTGGAAATTATCAATATGGCGTTAACTACATACCCAGAGGCAAATTTCAGGCCATTCCCATTGATAGTTTTGCATATATGGAAAATGGGTATTTAAAAAACCTATTTTACCATTAAAAAACGACTTCTTTTGCACATTCCGGACGAACTATTAGTCGTAAGGACTATTTTTTGGTACTGTTGGAAGCGCATGGATTATACCTTTCTCCTCGAGCAAGAATTTTTTCATTGTGATCATTTGTCCGGCAGTTATGAGCCCGTTTACCGAATGTGAAGCCAACTTCAAGAGGCCGCCACGGGCAAAATAAATTTTCTATTTCAAATCGGAAGACTGATTTGGAATGAAGACTTTGCAAAGTATTTTGTAGTGCCAACGAAAAAATTTTAATTTTTTTTTAGATTTTTTCGAGTTTTTAAAAAAAATTCAATTTTCCTGAAAAAGTGACAAAATTCGTAATTTTCACAGCACGCCCTTGTGGTTTGAAAAGTATCAATATGGCGTTAACTGAAAACCCTCGAGCAAAAGAAGTTAATGTGTTACAGGATAAACAACTTTCAGAAAAGTGAAAAAAACATGAGTTTCATGAAATTTCCATTGGAGCAACAGTAAATATAGAAGAAGTTAATGTGTTACAGGAAAAGCAACTTTCAGAAAATTGAAAAAAAATATGAGTTTCATGAAATTTCCATTGGAGAAACAGTAAATATAGATAAAGTTAATGTGTTACAGGAAAACAACTTTCAGAAAAGTGAAAAAAAATATGAGTTTTTAGGCTATTTCCATTAGAGAAACAGGAAATATAGAAGTTAAAAGTGTTTTGCAGCGAAAAAAAACCTTCAGAATAAATAAAAATCAGATAAATAAACACAAAAATAAAATAAAATTTATATATGTAAAACGCTCTTTCACGCGATTTCCAGCACTTTTCTACAAATAGCAATTGCGGCCGAACTACTGGAGCTATCGACTTGAAATTTGCTCTAGTCTACTAACGGTGATGTTTCCAGTCGATTGGAAGTAGTTAGAAGGCGATCCGAGCACTAGAAATGAAATTTGATTTTTTTTCGTCGGAGGTATTTTTTTAATTTTTTTTTTTAAAGTCCATCTTTGAAATATGATGGAAAAATTTTTTCGTCAATTTTCTATGTTAAAGAAATTTAAAAAAAAAAATTTAAGAAAATATTTTTGAATTTTAATTTTTTTATTTTTTGGAAAAAAATTATTCCATGTTGTAAAGCATTTTTATTTTGGACTTTGAAAAATTTTTGAACCATTTTCGCCCACTTAAAAAAAGTACTTAACCGGTCGCCGACCATGTTCTGTGGCGACAGGATCCTATACACTTCGCGGCATGACATATTTCCCGACTCCCGATGAAAAACTGCTTTTTCTCCAGCAATATCCAGACCATTCCCGTTGTAGTTGGGTTTATATGGAAAAAATTGGAATTTTAAAACCTTATTTTCCGTTAAAGAACGATTTCTTTTGCAAATTCAGGACAAAGTATTCCTCGTAAGGTCTATTGCTTGGTACCGTTAAAAGCCCTTAGATTATACATTTCTTCTCGAGCAAGAATTTTTTCATTGTGATCATTTGTCCGGCAGTTATGAGCCCATTTACCGAATGTGGAGCCAACTTCAAGAGGCCGCCACGGGCAAAATAAATTTTCTATTTCAAATCTGAAGACTGATTTGGAATGAAGATTTTGCAAAGTATTTTTTAGTGCCAACGAAAAATTTTTAATTTTTTTTTCTTTCGAGTTTTTAAAAAAAAAAAAAATTTCCTGAAAAAGTGAAAAATGACAAAATTCGTAATTTTCACAGCACGCCCTTATGGCTTGAAAAGTATCAATATGGCGTTAACTACATACCCAGAGGCAAATTTCAGGCCATTCCCATTGATAGTTTTGCATATATGGAAAATGGGTATTTAAAAAACCTATTTTACCATTAAAAAACGACTTCTTTTGCACATTCCGGACGAACTATTAGTCGTAAGGACTATTTCTTGGTATCGTTGGAAGCGCATGGATTATACCTTTCTCCTCGAGCAAGAATGTTTTCATTGTGATCATTTGTCCGGCAGTTATGAGCCCGTTTACCGAATGTGAAGCCAACTTCAAGAGGCCGCCACGGGCAAAATAAATTTTCTATTTCAAATCGGAAGACTGATTTGAAATCAAGATTTTTTACACTATTTTTTAGTGGCAACGAAAAATTTGTAATTTTTTTTTTAGATTTTTTCGAGTTTTTTTAAAAAAATTCAATTTTTCTGAAAAAGTGAAAAGTGACAAAATTCGTAATTTTCACAGCACGCCCTTATTGCTTGAAAAGTATCAATATGGCGTTAACTACATACCCTGAGGCAAATTTCAGGCCATTCCCATTGATAGTTTTGAATATATGGAAAATGGGTATTTAAAGAACGTCTTCTTTTGCACATTCCGGACGAACTATTCGTCGTAAGGACTATTTCTTGGTACCGTTGGAAGCGCATGGATTATACCTTTCTGCGCGAGCAAGAATGTTTTCATTGTGATCATTTGTCCGGCAGTTACGAGCCCATTTACCGATTGTGGAGCCAACTTCAAGAGGCCGCCACGGGCAAAATAAATTTTCTATTTCAAATCTGAAGACTGATTTGGAATGAATATTTTGAAAAGTATTTTTTAGTGCCAACGAAAATTTTTTAATTTTTTTTCTTTCGAGTTTTTAAAAAAAATTAAATTTACCTGAAAAAGTGAAAAATGACAAAATTCGTAATTTTCACAGCACGCCCTTATGGCTTGGAAATTATCAATATGGCGTTAACTACATACCCAGAGGCAAATTTCAGGCCATTCCCATTGATAGTTTTGCATATATGGAAAATGGGTATTTAAAAAACCTATTTTACCATTAAAAAACGACTTCTTTTGCACATTCCGGACGAACTATTAGTCGTAAGGACTATTTTTTGGTACTGTTGGAAGCGCATGGATTATACCTTTCTCCTCGAGCAAGAATTTTTTCATTGTGATCATTTGTCCGGCAGTTATGAGCCCGTTTACCGAATGTGAAGCCAACTTCAAGAGGCCGCCACGGGCAAAATAAATTTTCTATTTCAAATCGGAAGACTGATTTGGAATGAAGACTTTGCAAAGTATTTTGTAGTGCCAACGAAAAAATTTAAATTTTTTTTTAGATTTTTTCGAGTTTTTAAAAAAAATTCAATTTTCCTGAAAAAGTGACAAAATTCGTAATTTTCACAGCACGCCCTTGTGGTTTGAAAAGTATCAATATGGCGTTAACTGAAAACCCTCGAGCAAAAGAAGTTAATGTGTTACAGGATAAACAACTTTCAGAAAAGTGAAAAAAACATGAGTTTCATGAAATTTCCATTGGAGCAACAGTAAATATAGAAGAAGTTAATGTGTTACAGGAAAAGCAACTTTCAGAAAATTGAAAAAAAATATGAGTTTCATGAAATTTCCATTGGAGAAACAGTAAATATAGATAAAGTTAATGTGTTACAGGAAAACAACTTTCAGAAAAGTGAAAAAAAATATGAGTTTTTAGGCTATTTCCATTAGAGAAACAGGAAATATAGAAGTTAAAAGTGTTTTGCAGCGAAAAAAAACCTTCAGAATAAATAAAAATCAGATAAATAAACACAAAAATAAAATAAAATTTATATGTGTAAAACGCTCTTTCACGCGATTTCCAGCACTTTTCTACAAATAGCAATTGCGGCCGAACTACTGGAGCTATCGACTTGAAATTTGCTCTAGTCTACTAACGGTGATGTTTCCAGTCGATTGGAAGTAGTTAGAAGGCGATCCGAGCACTAGAAATGAAATTTGATTTTTTTTCGTCGGAGGTATTTTTTTAATTTTTTTTTTTAAAGTCCATCTTTGAAATATGATGGAAAAATTTTTTCGTCAATTTTCTATGTTAAAGAAATTTAAAAAAAAAATTTTAAGAAAATATTTTTGAATTTTAATTTTTTTATTTTTTGGAAAAAAATTATTCCATGTTGTAAAGCATTTTTACTTTGGACTTTGAAAAATTTTTGAACCATTTTCGCCCACTTAAAAAAAGTACTTAACCGGTCGCCGACCATGTTCTGTGGCGACAGGATCCTATACACTTCGCGGCATGACATATTTCCCGACTCCCGATGAAAAACTGCTTTTTCTCCAGCAATATCCAGACCATTCCCGTTGTAGTTGGGTTTATATGGAAAAAATTGGTATTTTAAAACCTTATTTTCCGTTAAAGAACGATTTCTTTTGCAAATTCAGGACAAAGTATTCCTCGTAAGGTCTATTGCTTGGTACCGTTAAAAGCCCTTAGATTATACATTTCTTCTCGAGCAAGAATTTTTTCATTGTGATCATTTGTCCGGCAGTTATGAGCCCATTTACCGAATGTGGAGCCAACTTCAAGAGGCCGCCACGGGCAAAATAAATTTTCTATTTCAAATCTGAAGACTGATTTGGAATGAAGATTTTGCAAAGTATTTTTTAGTGCCAACGAAAAATTTTTAATTTTTTTTTCTTTCGAGTTTTTAAAAAAAAAAAAAATTTCCTGAAAAAGTGAAAAATGACAAAATTCGTAATTTTCACAGCACGCCCTTATGGCTTGAAAAGTATCAATATGGCGTTAACTACATACCCAGAGGCAAATTTCAGGCCATTCCCATTGATAGTTTTGCATATATGGAAAATGGGTATTTAAAAAACCTATTTTACCATTAAAAAACGACTTCTTTTGCACATTCCGGACGAACTATTAGTCGTAAGGACTATTTCTTGGTATCGTTGGAAGCGCATGGATTATACCTTTCTCCTCGAGCAAGAATGTTTTCATTGTGATCATTTGTCCGGCAGTTATGAGCCCGTTTACCGAATGTGAAGCCAACTTCAAGAGGCCGCCACGGGCAAAATAAATTTTCTATTTCAAATCGGAAGACTGATTTGGAATCAAGATTTTTTACACTATTTTTTAATGGCAACGAAAAATTTGTAATTTTTTTTTTAGATTTTTTCGAGTTTTTTTAAAAAAATTCAATTTTTCTGAAAAAGTGAAAAGTGACAAAATTCGTAATTTTCACAGCACGCCCTTATTGCTTGAAAAGTATCAATATGGCGTTAACTACATACCCTGAGGCAAATTTCAGGCCATTCCCATTGATAGTTTTGAATATATGGAAAATGGGTATTTAAAGAACGTCTTCTTTTGCACATTCCGGACGAACTATTCGTCGTAAGGACTATTTCTTGGTACCGTTGGAAGCGCATGGATTATACCTTTCTGCGCGAGCAAGAATGTTTTCATTGTGATCATTTGTCCGGCAGTTACGAGCCCATTTACCGAATGTGGAGCCAACTTCAAGAGGCCGCCACGGGCAAAATAAATTTTCTATTTCAAATCTGAAGACTGATTTGGAATGAATATTTTGAAAAGTATTTTTTAGTGCCAACGAAAATTTTTTAATTTTTTTTCTTTCGAGTTTTTAAAAAAAATTAAATTTACCTGAAAAAGTGAAAAATGACAAAATTCGTAATTTTCACAGCACGCCCTTATGGCTTGGAAATTATCAATATGGCGTTAACTACATACCCAGAGGCAAATTTCAGGCCATTCCCATTGATAGTTTTGCATATATGGAAAATGGGTATTTAAAAAACCTATTTTACCATTAAAAAACGACTTCTTTTTCACATTCCGGACGAACTATTAGTCGTAAGGACTATTTTTTGGTACTGTTGGAAGCGCATGGATTATACCTTTCTCCTCGAGCAAGAATTTTTTCATTGTGATCATTTGTCCGGCAGTTATGAGCCCGTTTACCGAATGTGAAGCCAACTTCAAGAGGCCGCCACGGGCAAAATAAATATTCTATTTCAAATCGGAAGACTGATTTGGAATGAAGACTTTGCAAAGTATTTTGTAGTGCCAACGAAAAAATTTTAATTTTTTTTTAGATTTTTTCGAGTTTTTAAAAAAAATTCAATTTTCCTGAAAAAGTGACAAAATTCGTAATTTTCACAGCACGCCCTTGTGGTTTGAAAAGTATCAATATGGCGTTAACTGAAAACCCTCGAGCAAAAGAAGTTAATGTGTTACAGGATAAACAACTTTCAGAAAAGTGAAAAAAACATGAGTTTCATGAAATTTCCATTGGAGCAACAGTAAATATAGAAGAAGTTAATGTGTTACAGGAAAAGCAACTTTCAGAAAATTGAAAAAAAATATGAGTTTCATGAAATTTCCATTGGAGAAACAGTAAATATAGATAAAGTTAATGTGTTACAGGAAAACAACTTTCAGAAAAGTGAAAAAAAATATGAGTTTTTAGGCTATTTCCATTAGAGAAACAGGAAATATAGAAGTTAAAAGTGTTTTGCAGCGAAAAAAAACCTTCAGAATAAATAAAAATCAGATAAATAAACACAAAAATAAAATAAAATTTATATGTGTAAAACGCTCTTTCACGCGATTTCCAGCACTTTTCTACAAATAGCAATTGCGGCCGAACTACTGGAGCTATCGACTTGAAATTTGCTCTAGTCTACTAACGGTGATATTTCCAGTCGATTGGAAGTAGTTAGAAGGCGATCCGAGCACTAGAAATGAAATTTGATTTTTTTTCGTCGGAGGTATTTTTTGAATTTTTTTTTTTAAAGTCCATCTTTGAAATATGATGGAAAAATTTTTTCGTCAATTTTCTATGTTAAAAAAATTTAAAAAAAAAATTTTAAGAAAATATTTTTGAATTTTAATTTTTTTATTTTTTGGAAAAAAATTATTCCATGTTGTAAAGCATTTTTATTTTGGACTTTGAAAATTTTTTGAACCATTTTCGCCCACTTAAAAAAAGTACTTAACCGGTCGCCGACCATGTTCTGTGGCGACAGGATCCTATACACTTCGCGGCATGACATATTTCCCGACTCCCGATGAAAAACTGCTTTTTCTCCAGCAATATCCAGACCATTCCCGTTGTAGTTGGGTTTATATGGAAAAAATTGGTATTTTAAAACCTTATTTTCCGTTAAAGAACGATTTCTTTTGCAAATTCAGGACAAAGTATTCCTCGTAAGGTCTATTGCTTGGTACCGTTAAAAGCCCTTAGATTATACATTTCTTCTCGAGCAAGAATTTTTTCATTGTGATCATTTGTCCGGCAGTTATGAGCCCATTTACCGAATGTGGAGCCAACTTCAAGAGGCCGCCACGGGCAAAATAAATTTTCTATTTCAAATCTGAAGACTGATTTGGAATAAAGATTTTGCAAAGTATTTTTTAGTGCCAACGAAAAATTTTTAATTTTTTTTTCTTTCGAGTTTTTAAAAAAAAAAAAAATTTCCTGAAAAAGTGAAAAATGACAAAATTCGTAATTTTCACAGCACGCCCTTATGGCTTGAAAAGTATCAATATGGCGTTAACTACATACCCAGAGGCAAATTTCAGGCCATTCCCATTGATAGTTTTGCATATATGGAAAATGGGTATTTAAAAAACCTATTTTACCATTAAAAAACGACTTCTTTTGCACATTCCGGACGAACTATTAGTCGTAAGGACTATTTCTTGGTACTGTTGGAAGCGCATGGATTATACCTTTCTCCTCGAGCAAGAATTTTTTCATTGTGATCATTTGTCCGGCAGTTATGAGCCCGTTTACCGAATGTGAAGCCAACTTCAAGAGGCCGCCACGGGCAAAATAAATTTTCTATTTCAAATCGGAAGACTGATTTGGAATGAAGACTTTGCAAAGTATTTTGTAGTGCCAACGAAAAATTTTTAATTTTTTTTTAGATTTTTTCGAGTTTTTAAAAAAAATTCAATTTTCCTGAAAAAGTGACAAAATTCGTAATTTTCACAGCACGCCCTTGTGGTTTGAAAAGTATCAATATGGCGTTAACTGAAAACCCTCGAGCAAAAGAAGTTAATGTGTTACAGGATAAACAACTTTCAGAAAAGTGAAAAAAACATGAGTTTCATGAAATTTCCATTGGAGCAACAGTAAATATAGAAAAAGTTAATGTGTTACAGGAAAAGCAACTTTCAGAAAATTGAAAAAAAATATGAGTTTCATGAAATTTATATTGGAGAAACAGTAAATATAGATAAAGTTAATGTGTTACAGGAAAACAACTTTCAGAAAAGTGAAAAAAAATATGAGTTTTTAGGCTATTTCCATTAGAGAAACAGGAAATATAGAAGTTAAAAGTGTTTTGCAGCGAAAAAAAACCTTCAGAATAAATAAAAATCAGATAAATAAACACAAAAATAAAATAAAATTTATATGTGTAAAACGCTCTTTCACGCGATTTCCAGCACTTTTCTACAAATAGCAATTGCGGCCGAACTACTGGAGCTATCGACTTGAAATTTGCTCTAGTCTACTAACGGTGATGTTTCCAGTCGATTGGAAGTAGTTAGAAGGCGATCCGAGCACTAGAAATGAAATTTGATTTTTTTTCGTCGGAGGTATTTTTTTAATTTTTTTTTTTAAAGTCCATCTTTGAAATATGATGGAAAAATTTTTTCGTCAATTTTCTATGTTAAAGAAATTTAAAAAAAAAATTTTAAGAAAATATTTTTGAATTTTAATTTTTTTATTTTTTGGAAAAAAATTATTCCATGTTGTAAAGCATTTTTATTTTGGACTTTGAAAAATTTTTGAACCATTTTCGCCCACTTAAAAAAAGTACTTAACCGGTCGCCGACCATGTTCTGTGGCGACAGGATCCTATACACTTCGCGGCATGACATATTTCCCGACTCCCGATGAAAAACTGCTTTTTCTCCAGCAATATCCAGACCATTCCCGTTGTAGTTGGGTTTATATGGAAAAAATTGGTATTTTAAAACCTTATTTTCCGTTAAAGAACGATTTATTTTGCAAATTCAGGACAAAGTATTCCTCGTAAGGTCTATTGCTTGGTACCGTTAAAAGCCCTTAGATTATACATTTCTTCTCGAGCAAGAATTTTTTCATTGTGATCATTTGTCCGGCAGTTATGAGCCCATTTACCGAATGTGGAGCCAACTTCAAGAGGCCGCCACGGGCAAAATAAATTTTCTATTTCAAATCTGAAGACTGATTTGGAATAAAGATTTTGCAAAGTATTTTTTAGTGCCAACGAAAAATTTTTAATTTTTTTTTCTTTCGAGTTTTTAAAAAAAAAAAAAATTTCCTGAAAAAGTGAAAAATGACAAAATTCGTAATTTTCACAGCACGCCCTTATGGCTTGAAAAGTATCAATATGGCGTTAACTACATACCCAGAGGCAAATTTCAGGCCATTCCCATTGATAGTTTTGCATATATGGAAAATGGGTATTTAAAAAACCTATTTTACCATTAAAAAACGACTTCTTTTGCACATTCCGGACGAACTATTAGTCGTAAGGACTATTTCTTGGTACTGTTGGAAGCGCATGGATTATACCTTTCTCCTCGAGCAAGAATTTTTTCATTGTGATCATTTGTCCGGCAGTTATGAGCCCGTTTACCGAATGTGAAGCCAACTTCAAGAGGCCGCCACGGGCAAAATAAATTTTCTATTTCAAATCGGAAGACTGATTTGGAATGAAGACTTTGCAAAGTATTTTGTAGTGCCAACGAAAAATTTTTAATTTTTTTTTAGATTTTTTCGAGTTTTTAAAAAAAATTCAATTTTCCTGAAAAAGTGACAAAATTCGTAATTTTCACAGCACGCCCTTGTGGTTTGAAAAGTATCAATATGGCGTTAACTGAAAACCCTCGAGCAAAAGAAGTTAATGTGTTACAGGATAAACAACTTTCAGAAAAGTGAAAAAAACATGAGTTTCATGAAATTTCCATTGGAGCAACAGTAAATATAGAAAAAGTTAATGTGTTACAGGAAAAGCAACTTTCAGAAAATTGAAAAAAAATATGAGTTTCATGAAATTTATATTGGAGAAACAGTAAATATAGATAAAGTTAATGTGTTACAGGAAAACAACTTTCAGAAAAGTGAAAAAAAATATGAGTTTTTAGGCTATTTCCATTAGAGAAACAGGAAATATAGAAGTTAAAAGTGTTTTGCAGCGAAAAAAAACCTTCAGAATAAATAAAAATCAGATAAATAAACACAAAAATAAAATAAAATTTATATGTGTAAAACGCTCTTTCACGCGATTTCCAGCACTTTTCTACAAATAGCAATTGCGGCCGAACTACTGGAGCTATCGACTTGAAATTTGCTCTAGTCTACTAACGGTGATGTTTCCAGTCGATTGAAAGTAGTTAGAAGGCGATCCGAGCACTAGAAATGAAATTTGATTTTTTTTCGTCGGAGGTATTTTTTTAATTTTTTTTTTTAAAGTCCATCTTTGAAATATGATGGAAAAATTTTTTCGTCAATTTTCTATGTTAAAGAAATTTAAAAAAAAAATTTTAAGAAAATATTTTTGAATTTTAATTTTTTTATTTTTTGGAAAAAAATTATTCCATGTTGTAAAGCATTTTTATTTTGGACTTTGAAAAATTTTTGAACCATTTTCGCCCACTTAAAAAAAGTACTTAACCGGTCGCCGACCATGTTCTGTGGCGACAGGATCCTATACACTTCGCGGCATGACATATTTCCCGACTCCCGATGAAAAACTGCTTTTTCTCCAGCAATATCCAGACCATTCCCGTTGTAGTTGGGTTTATATGGAAAAAATTGGTATTTTAAAACCTTATTTTCCGTTAAAGAACGATTTATTTTGCAAATTCAGGACAAAGTATTCCTCGTAAGGTCTATTGCTTGGTACCGTTAAAAGCCCTTAGATTATACCTTTCTTCTCGAGCAAGAATTTTTTCATTGTGATCATTTGTCCGGCAGTTATGAGCCCATTTACCGAATGTGGAGCCAACTTCAAGAGGCCGCCACGGGCAAAATAAATTTTCTATTTCAAATCGGAAGACTGATTTGGAATCAAGATTTTTTACACTATTTTTTAGTGGCAACGAAAAATTTGTAATTTTTTTTTTAGATTTTTTCGAGTTTTTTAAAAAAATTCAATTTTCCTGAAAAAGTGAAAAGTGACAAAATTCGTAATTTTCACAGCACGCCCTTATTGCTTGAAAAGTATCAATATGGCGTTAACTACATACCCAGAGGCAAATTTCAGGCCATTCCCATTGATAGTTTTGAATATATGGAAAATGGGTATTTAAAGAACGTCTTCTTTTGCACATTCCGGACGAACTATTCGTCGTAAGGACTATTTCTTGGTACCGTTGGAAGCGCATGGATTATACCTTTCTCCGCGAGCAAGAATGTTTTCATTGTGATCATTTGTCCGGCAGTTACGAGCCCATTTACCGAATGTGGAGCCAACTTCAAGAGGCCGCCACGGGCAAAATAAATTTTCTATTTCAAATCTGAAGACTGATTTGGAATGAAGATTTTGCAAAGTATTTTTTAGTGCCAACAAAAAATTTTTAATTTTTTTTTCTTTCGAGTTTTTAAAAAAAATTAAATTTTCCTGAAAAAGTGAAAAATGACAAAATTCGTAATTTTCACAGCACGCCCTTATGGCTTGAAAAGTATCAATATGGCGTTAACTACATACCCAGAGGCAAATTTCAGGCCATTCCCATTGATAGTTTTGCATATATGGAAAATGGGTATTTTAAAAACCTATTTTACCATTAAAAAACGACTTCTTTTGCACATTCCGGACGAACTATTAGTCGTAAGGACTATTTCTTGGTACCGTTGGAAGCGCATGGATTATACCTTTCTCCTCGAGCAAGAATGTTTTCATTGTGATCATTTGTCCGGCAGTTATGAGCCCGTTTACCGAATGTGAAGCCAACTTTAAGAGGCCGCCACGGGCAAAATAAATTTTCTATTTCAAATCGGAAGACTGATTTGGAATCAAGATTTTTTACACTATTTTTTAGTGGCAACGAAAAATTTGTAATTTTTTTTTTTAGATTTTTTCGAGTTTTTTAAAAAAATTCAATTTTCCTGAAAAAGTGAAAAGTGACAAAATTCGTAATTTTCACAGCACGCCCTTATGGCTTGAAAAGTATCAATATGGCGTTAACTAGATACCCAGAGGGCAAATTTCAGGCCATTCCCATTGATAGTTTTGAATATATGGAAAATGGGAATTTTTAAAAACGTCTTCTTTTGCACATTCCGGGCGAACTATTCGTCGTAAGGACTATTTCTTGGTACCGTTGGAAGCGCATGGATTATACCTTTCTCCTCGAGCAAGAATGTTTTCATTGTGATCATTTGTCCGGCAGTTATGAGCCCGTTTACCGAATGTGAAACCAACTTCAAGAGGCCGCCACGGGCAAAATAAATTTTCTATTTCAAATCGGAAGACTGATTTGGAATCAAGATTTTTTACACTATTTTTTAGTGGCAACGAAAAATTTGTAATTTTTTTTAAAGATTTTTTCGAGTTTTTTAAAAAAATTCAATTTTCCTGAAAAAGTGAAAAGTGACAAAATTCGTAATTTTCACAGCACGCCCTTATTGCTTGAAAAGTATCAATATGGCGTTAACTACATACCCAGAGGCAAATTTCAGGCCATTCCCATTGTTAGTTTTGAATATATGGAAAATGGGTATTTAAAGAACGTCTTCTTTTGCACATTCCGGACGAACTATTCGTCGTAAGGACTATTTCTTGGTACCGTTGGAAGCGCATGGATTATACCTTTCTCCGCGAGCAAGAATGTTTTCATTGTGATCATTTGTCCGGCAGTAACGAGCCCATTTACCGAATTAGGAGCCAACTTCAAGAGGCCGCCACGGGCAAAATAAATTTTCTATTTCAAATCTGAAGACTGATTTGGAATGAAGATTTTGAAAAGTATTTTTTAGTGCCAACGAAAATTTTTTAATTTTTTTTTTTTCGAGTTTTTAAAAAAAATTAAATTTTCCTGAAAAAGTGAAAAATGACAAAATTCGTAATTTTCACAGCACGCCCTTATGGCTTGGAAATTATCAATATGGCGTTAACTACATACCCAGAGGCAAATTTCAGGCCATTCCCATTGATAGTTTTGCATATATGGAAAATGGGTATTTAAAAAACCTATTTTACCATTAAAAAACGACTTCTTTTGCACATTCCGGACGAACTATTCGTCGTAAGGACTATTTCTTGGTACCGTTGGAAGCGCATGGATTATATCTTTCTCCGCGAGCAAGAATGTTTTCATTGTGATCATTTGTCCGGCAGTTACGAGCCCATTTACCGAATGTGGAGACAACTTCAAGAGGCCGCCACGGGCAAAATAAATTTTCTATTTCAAATCTGAAGACTGATTTGGAATGAAGATTTTGCAAAGTATTTTGTAGTGCCAACGAAAAATTTTTCTTTTTTTTTTCTTTCGAGTTTTTAAAAAAAATTAAATTTTCCTGAAAAAGTGAAAAATGACAAAATTCGTAATTTTCACAGCACGCCCTTATGGCTTGAAAATTATCAATATGGCGTTAACTACATACCCAGAGGCAAATTTCAGGCCATTCCCATTGATAGTTTTGCATATATGGAAAATGGGTATTTAAAAAACCTATTTTACCATTACAAAACGACTTCTTTTGCACAATCCGGACGAACTATTAGTCTTAAGGACTATTTCTTGGTACCGTTGGAAGCGCATGGATTATACCTTTCTCCTCGAGCAAGAATGTTTTCATTGTGATCATTTGTCCGGCAGTTATGAGCCCGTTTACCGAATGTGAAGCCAAATTCAAGAGGCCGCCACGGGCAAAATAAATTTTCTATTTCAAATCGGAAGACTGATTTGGAATCAAGATTTTTTACACTATTTTTTAGTGGCAACGAAAAATTTGTAATTTTTTTTTTTAGATTTTTTCGAGTTTTTTAAAAAAATTCAAATTTCCTGTAAAAGTGAAAAGTGACAAAATTCGTAATTTTCACAGCACGCCCTTATGGCTTAAAAAGTATCATGATGGCGTTAACTACATACCCAGAGGGCAAATTTCAGGCCATTCCCATTGATAGTTTTGAATATATGGAAAATGGGTATTTAAAAAACGTCTTCTTTTGCACATTCCGGACGAACTATTCGTCGTAAGGACTATTTCTTGGTACCGTTGGAAGCGCATGGATTATACCTTTCTCCGCGAGCAAGAATGTTTTCATTGTGATCATTTGTCCGGCAGTTACGAGCCCATTTACCGAATGTGGAGCCAACTTCAAGAGGCCGCCACGGGCAAAATAAATTTTCTATTTCAAATCTGAAGACTGATTTGGAATGAAGATTTTGAAAAGTATTTTTTAGTGCCAACGAAAATTTTTTAATTTTTTTTTTTTCGAGTTTTTAAAAAAAATTAAATTTTCCTGAAAAAGTGAAAAATGACAAAATTCGTAATTTTCACAGCACGCCCTTATGGCTTGGAAATTATCAATATGGCGTTAACTACATACCCAGAGGCAAATTTCAGGCCATTCCCATTGATAGTTTTGCATATATGGAAAATGGGTATTTAAAAAACCTTTTTTACCATTAAAAAACGACTTCTTTTGCACATTCCGGACGAACTATTCGTCGTAAGGACTATTTCTTGGTACCGTTGGAAGCGCATGGATTATATCTTTCTCCGCGAGCAAGAATGTTTTCATTGTGATCATTTGTCCGGCAGTTACGAGCCCATTTACCGAATGTGGAGACAACTTCAAGAGGCCGCCACGGGCAAAATAAATTTTCTATTTCAAATCTGAAGACTGATTTGGAATGAAGATTTTGCAAAGTATTTTTTAGTGCCAACGAAAAATTTTTAATTTTTTTTTCTTTCGAGTTTTTAAAAAAAATTAAATTTTCCTGAAAAAGTGAAAAATGACAAAATTCGTAATTTTCACAGCACGCCCTTATGGCTTGAAAATTATCAATATGGCGTTAACTACATACCCAGAGGCAAATTTCAGGCCATTCCCATTGATAGTTTTGCATATATGGAAAATGGGTATTTAAAAAACCTATTTTACCATTAAAAAACGACTTCTTTTGCACATTCCGGACGAACTATTAGTCTTAAGGACTATTTCTTGGTACCGTTGGAAGCGCATGGATTATACCTTTCTCCTCGAGCAAGAATGTTTTCATTGTGATCATTTGTCCGGCAGTTATGAGCCCGTTTACCGAATGTGAAGCCAAATTCAAGAGGCTGCCACGGGCAAAATAAATTTTCTATTTCAAATCGGAAGACTGATTTGGAATCAAGATTTTTTACACTATTTTTTAGTGGCAACGAAAAATTTGTAATTTTTTTTTTTAGATTTTTTCGAGTTTTTTAAAAAAATTCAAATTTCCTGAAAAAGTGAAAAGTGACAAAATTCGTAATTTTCACAGCACGCCCTTATGGCTTAAAAAGTATCATGATGGCGTTAACTACATACCCAGAGGGCAAATTTCAGGCCATTCCCATTGATAGTTTTGAATATATGGAAAATGGGTATTTAAAAAACGTCTTCTTTTGCACATTCCGGACGAACTATTCGTCGTAAGGACTATTTCTTGGTACCGTTGGAAGCGCATGGATTATACCTTTCTCCGCGAGCAAGAATGTTTTCATTGTGATCATTTGTCCGGCAGTTATGAGCCCATTTACCGAATGTGGAGCCAACTTCAAGAGGCCGCCACGGGCAAAATAAATTTTCTATTTCAAATCTGAAGACTGATTTGGAATGAAGATTTTGCAAAGTATTTTTTAGTGCCAACGAAAAATTTTTAATTTTTTTTCTTTCGAGTTTTTAAAAAAAATTAAATTTTCCTGAAAAAGTGAAAAATGACAAAATTCGTAATTTTCACAGCACGCCCTTATGGCTTGGAAATTATCAATATGGCGTTAACTACATACCCAGAGGCAAATTTCAGGCCATTCCCATTGATAGTTTTGCATATATGGAAAATGGGTATTTAAAAAACCTATTTTACCATTAAAAAACGACTTCTTTTGCAGATTCCGGATGAACTATTAGTCGTAAGGACTATTTCTTGGTACCGTTGGAAGCGCATGGATTATACCTTTCTCCTCGAGCAAGAATGTTTTCATTGTGATTATTTGTCCGGCAGTTATGAGCCCGTTTACCGAATGTGAAGCCAACTTCAAGAGACCGCCACGGGCAAAATAAATTTTCTTTTTCAAATCGGAAGACTGATTTGGAATCAAGATTTTTTACACTATTTTTTAGTGGCAACGAAAAATTTTTAATTTTTTTTTTAGATTTTTTCGAGTTTTTTAAAAAAATTCAATTTTCCTGAAAAAGTGAAAAGTGACAAAATTCGTAATTTTCACAGCACGCCCTTATTGCTTGAAAAGTATCAATATGGCGTTAATTACATACCCAGAGGCAAATTTCAGGCCATTCCCATTGATAGTTTTGAATATATGGAAAATGGGTATTTAAAGAACGTCTTCTTTTGCACATTCCGGACGAACTATTCGTCGTAAGGACTATTTCTTGGTACCGTTGGAAGCGCATGGATTATACCTTTCTCCGCGAGCAAGAATGTTTTCATTGTGATCATTTGTCCGGCAGTTACGAGCCCATTTACCGAATGTGGAGCCAACTTCAAGAGGCCGCCACGGGCAAAATAAATTTTCTATTTCAAATCTGAAGACTGATTTGGAATGAAGATTTTGAAAAGTATTTTTTAGTGCCAACGAAAATTTTTTAATTTTTTTTTTTTCGAGTTTTTAAAAAAAATTAAATTTTCCTGAAAAAGTGAAAAATGACAAAATTCGTAATTTTCACAGCACGCCCTTATGGCTTGGAAATTATCAATATGGCGTTAACTACATACCCAGAGGCAAATTTCAGGCCATTCCCATTGATAGTTTTGCATATATGGAAAATGGGTATTTAAAAAACCTATTTTACCATTAAAAAACGACTTCTTTTGCACATTCCGGACGAACTATTCGTCGTAAGGACTATTTCTTGGTACCGTTGGAAGCGCATGGATTATACCTTTCTCCGCGAGCAAGAATGTTTTCATTGTGATCATTTGTCCGGCAGTTATGAGCCCATTTATCGAATGTGGAGCCAACTTCAAGAGGCCGCCACGGGCAAAATAAATTTTCTATTTCAAATCTGAAGACTGATTTGGAATGAAGATTTTGCAAAGTATTTTTTAGTGCCAACGAAAAATTTTTAATTTTTTTTCTTTCGAGTTTTTAAAAAAAATTAAATTTTCCTGAAAAAGTGAAAAATGACAAAATTCGTAATTTTCACAGCACGCCCTTATGGCTTGGAAATTATCAATATGGCGTTAACTACATACCCAGAGGCAAATTTCAGGCCATTCCCATTGATAGTTTTGCATATATGGAAAATGGGTATTTAAAAAACCTATTTTACCATTAAAAAACGACTTCTTTTGCAAATTCCGGACGAACTATTAGTCGTAAGGACTATTTCTTGGTACCGTTCGAAGCGCATGGATTATACCTTTCTCCTCGAGCAAGAATGTTTTCATTGTGATTATTTGTCCGGCAGTTATGAGCCCGTTTACCGAATGTGAAGCCAACTTCAAGAGACCGCCACGGGCAAAATAAATTTTCTATTTCAAATCGGAAGACTGATTTGGAATCAAGATTTTTTACACTATTTTTTAGTGGCAACGAAAAATTTTTAATTTTTTTTTTAGATTTTTTCGAGTTTTTAAAAAAATTCAATTTTCCTGAAAAAGTGAAAAGTGACAAAATTCGTAATTTTCACAGCACGCCCTTATTGCTTGAAAAGTATCAATATGGCGTTAATTACATACCCAGAGGCAAATTTCAGGCCATTCCCATTGATAGTTTTGAATATATGGAAAATGGGTATTTAAAGAACGTCTTCTTTTGCACATTCCGGACGAACTATTCGTCGTAAGGACTATTTCTTGGTACCGTTGGAAGCGCATGGATTATACCTTTCTCCGCGAGCAAGAATGTTTTCATTGTGATCATTTGTCCGGCAGTTACGAGCCCATTTACCGAATGTGGAGCCAACTTCAAGAGGCCGCCACGGGCAAAATAAATTTTCTATTTCAAATCTGAAGACTGATTTGGAATGAAGATTTTGAAAAGTATTTTTTAGTGCCAACGAAAATTTTTTAATTTTTTTTTTTTCGAGTTTTTAAAAAAAATTAAATTTTCCTGAAAAAGTGAAAAATGACAAAATTCGTAATTTTCACAGCACGCCCTTATGGCTTGGAAATTATCAATATGGCGTTAACTACATACCCAGAGGCAAATTTCAGGCCATTCCCATTGATAGTTTTGCATATATGGAAAATGGGTATTTAAAAAACCTATTTTACCATTAAAAAACGACTTCTTTTGCACATTCCGGACGAACTATTCGTCGTAAGGACTATTTCTTGGTACCGTTGGAAGCGCATGGATTATATCTTTCTCCGCGAGCAAGAATGTTTTCATTGTGATCATTTGTCCGGCAGTTACGAGCCCATTTACCGAATGTGGAGACAACTTCAAGAGGCCGCCACGGGCAAAATAAATTTTCTATTTCAAATCTGAAGACTGATTTGGAATGAAGATTTTGCAAAGTATTTTTTAGTGCCAACGAAAAATTTTTAATTTTTTTTTCTTTCGAGTTTTTAAAAAAAATTAAATTTTCCTGAAAAAGTGAAAAATGACAAAATTCGTAATTTTCACAGCACGCCCTTATGGCTTGAAAATTATCAATATGGCGTTAACTACATACCCAGAGGCAAATTTCAGGCCATTCCCATTGATAGTTTTGCATATATGGAAAATGGGTATTTAAAAAACCTATTTTACCATTAAAAAACGACTTCTTTTGCACATTCCGGACGAACTATTAGTCTTAAGGACTATTTCTTGGTACCGTTGGAAGCGCATGGATTATACCTTTCTCCTCGAGCAAGAATGTTTTCATTGTGATCATTTGTCCGGCAGTTATGAGCCCGTTTACCGAATGTGAAGCCAAATTCAAGAGGCTGCCACGGGCAAAATAAATTTTCTATTTCAAATCGGAAGACTGATTTGGAATCAAGATTTTTTACACTATTTTTTAGTGGCAACGAAAAATTTGTAATTTTTTTTTTAGATTTTTTCGAGTTTTTTAAAAAAATTCAAATTTCCTGAAAAAGTGAAAAGTGACAAAATTCGTAATTTTCACAGCACGCCCTTATGGCTTAAAAAGTATCATGATGGCGTTAACTACATACCCAGAGGGCAAATTTCAGGCCATTCCCATTGATAGTTTTGAATATATGGAAAATGGGTATTTAAAAAACGTCTTCTTTTGCACATTCCGGACGAACTATTCGTCGTAAGGACTATTTCTTGGTACCGTTGGAAGCGCATGGATTATACCTTTCTCCGCGAGCAAGAATGTTTTCATTGTGATCATTTGTCCGGCAGTTATGAGCCCATTTACCGAATGTGGAGCCAACTTCAAGAGGCCGCCACGGGCAAAATAAATTTTCTATTTCAAATCTGAAGACTGATTTGGAATGAAGATTTTGCAAAGTATTTTTTAGTGCCAACGAAAAATTTTTAATTTTTTTTCTTTCGAGTTTTTAAAAAAAATTAAATTTTCCTGAAAAAGTGAAAAATGACAAAATTCGTAATTTTCACAGCACGCCCTTATGGCTTGGAAATTATCAATATGGCGTTAACTACATACCCAGAGGCAAATTTCAGGCCATTCCCATTGATAGTTTTGCATATATGGAAAATGGGTATTTAAAAAACCTATTTTACCATTAAAAAACGACTTCTTTTGCAGATTCCGGACGAACTATTAGTCGTAAGGACTATTTCTTGGTACCGTTGGAAGCGCATGGATTATACCTTTCTCCTCGAGCAAGAATGTTTTCATTGTGATTATTTGTCCGGCAGTTATGAGCCCGTTTACCGAATGTGAAGCCAACTTCAAGAGACCGCCACGGGCAAAATAAATTTTCTATTTCAAATCGGAAGACTGATTTGGAATCAAGATTTTTTACACTATTTTTTAGTGGCAACGAAAAATTTTTAATTTTTTTTTTAGATTTTTTCGAGTTTTTTAAAAAAATTCAATTTTCCTGAAAAAGTGAAAAGTGACAAAATTCGTAATTTTCACAGCACGCCCTTATTGCTTGAAAAGTATCAATATGGCGTTAATTACATACCCAGAGGCAAATTTCAGGCCATTCCCATTGATAGTTTTGAATATATGGAAAATGGGTATTTAAAGAACGTCTTCTTTTGCACATTCCGGACGAACTATTCGTCGTAAGGACTATTTCTTGGTACCGTTGGAAGCGCATGGATTATACCTTTCTCCTCGAGCAAGAATGTTTTCATTGTGATTATTTGTCCGGCAGTTATGAGCCCGTTTACCGAATGTGAAGCCAACTTCAAGAGACCGCCACGGGCAAAATAAATTTTCTATTTCAAATCGGAAGACTGATTTGGAATCAAGATTTTTTACACTATTTTTTAGTGGCAACGAAAAATTTTTAATTTTTTTTTTAGATTTTTTCGAGTTTTTAAAAAAATTCAATTTTCCTGAAAAAGTGAAAAGTGACAAAATTCGTAATTTTCACAGCACGCCCTTATTGCTTGAAAAGTATCAATATGGCGTTAATTACATACCCAGAGGCAAATTTCAGGCCATTCCCATTGATAGTTTTGCATATATGGAAAATGGGTATTCAAAAAACCTATTTTACCATTAAAAAACGACTTCTTTTGCACATTCCGGACGAACTATTCGTCGTAAGGACTATTTCTTGGTACCGTTGGAAGCGCATGGATTATATCTTTCTCCGCGAGCAAGAATGTTTTCATTGTGATCATTTGTCCGGCAGTTACGAGCCCATTTACCGAATGTGGAGACAACTTCAAGAGGCCGCCACGGGCAAAATAAATTTTCTATTTCAAATCTGAAGACTGATTTGGAATGAAGATTTTGCAAAGTATTTTTTAGTGCCAACGAAAAATTTTTAATTTTTTTTTCTTTCGAGTTTTTAAAAAAAATTAAATTTTCCTGAAAAAGTGAAAAATGACAAAATTCGTAATTTTCACAGCACGCCCTTATGGCTTGAAAATTATCAATATGGCGTTAACTACATACCCAGAGGCAAATTTCAGGCCATTCCCATTGATAGTTTTGCATATATGGAAAATGGGTATTTAAAAAACCTATTTTACCATTAAAAAACGACTTCTTTTGCACATTCCGGACGAACTATTAGTCTTAAGGACTATTTCTTGGTACCGTTGGAAGCGCATGGATTATACCTTTCTCCTCGAGCAAGAATGTTTTCATTGTGATCATTTGTCCGGCAGTTATGAGCCCGTTTACCGAATGTGAAGCCAAATTCAAGAGGCTGCCACGGGCAAAATAAATTTTCTATTTCAAATCGGAAGACTGATTTGGAATCAAGATTTTTTACACTATTTTTTAGTGGCAACGAAAAATTTGTAATTTTTTTTTTTAGATTTTTTCGAGTTTTTTAAAAAAATTCAAATTTCCTGAAAAAGTGAAAAGTGACAAAATTCGTAATTTTCACAGCACGCCCTTATGGCTTAAAAAGTATCATGATGGCGTTAACTACATACCCAGAGGGCAAATTTCAGGCCATTCCCATTGATAGTTTTGAATATATGGAAAATGGGTATTTAAAAAACGTCTTCTTTTGCACATTCCGGACGAACTATTCGTCGTAAGGACTATTTCTTGGTACCGTTGGAAGCGCATGGATTATACCTTTCTCCGCGAGCAAGAATGTTTTCATTGTGATCATTTGTCCGGCAGTTATGAGCCCATTTACCGAATGTGGAGCCAACTTCAAGAGGCCGCCACGGGCAAAATAAATTTTCTATTTCAAATCTGAAGACTGATTTGGAATGAAGATTTTGCAAAGTATTTTTTAGTGCCAACGAAAAATTTTTAATTTTTTTTCTTTCGAGTTTTTAAAAAAAATTAAATTTTCCTGAAAAAGTGAAAAATGACAAAATTCGTAATTTTCACAGCACGCCCTTATGGCTTGGAAATTATCAATATGGCGTTAACTACATACCCAGAGGCAAATTTCAGGCCATTCCCATTGATAGTTTTGCATATATGGAAAATGGGTATTTAAAAAACCTATTTTACCATTAAAAAACGACTTCTTTTGCACATTCCGGACGAACTATTCGTCGTAAGGACTATTTCTTGGTACCGTTGGAAGCGCATGGATTATACCTTTCTCCGCGAGCAAGAATGTTTTCATTGTGATCATTTGTCCGGCAGTTATGAGCCCATTTACCGAATGTGGAGCCAACTTCAAGAGGCCGCCACGGGCAAAATAAATTTTCTATTTCAAATCTGAAGACTGATTTGGAATGAAGATTTTGCAAAGTATTTTTTAGTGCCAACGAAAAATTTTTAATTTTTTTTCTTTCGAGTTTTTAAAAAAAATTAAATTTTCCTGAAAAAGTGAAAAATGACAAAATTCGTAATTTTCACAGCACGCCCTTATGGCTTGGAAATTATCAATATGGCGTTAACTACATACCCAGAGGCAAATTTCAGGCCATTCCCATTGATAGTTTTGCATATATGGAAAATGGGTATTTAAAAAACCTATTTTACCATTAAAAAACGACTTCTTTTGCAGATTCCGGACGAACTATTAGTCGTAAGGACTATTTCTTGGTACCGTTGGAAGCGCATGGATTATACCTTTCTCCTCGAGCAAGAATGTTTTCATTGTGATTATTTGTCCGGCAGTTATGAGCCCGTTTACCGAATGTGAAGCCAACTTCAAGAGACCGCCACGGGCAAAATAAATTTTCTATTTCAAATCGGAAGACTGATTTGGAATCAAGATTTTTTACACTATTTTTTAGTGGCAACGAAAAAATTTTAATTTTTTTTTTAGATTTTTTCGAGTTTTTTAAAAAAATTCAATTTTCCTGAAAAAGTGAAAAGTGACAAAATTCGTAATTTTCACAGCACGCCCTTATTGCTTGAAAAGTATCAATATGGCGTTAATTACATACCCAGAGGCAAATTTCAGGCCATTCCCATTGATAGTTTTGAATATATGGAAAATGGGTATTTAAAGAACGTCTTCTTTTGCACATTCCGGACGAACTATTCGTCGTAAGGACTATTTCTTGGTACCGTTGGAAGCGCATGGATTATACCTTTCTCCGCGAGCAAGAATGTTTTCATTGTGATCATTTGTCCGGCAGTTACGAGCCCATTTACCGAATGTGGAGCCAACTTCAAGAGGCCGCCACGGGCAAAACAAATTTTCTATTTCAAATCTGAAGACTGATTTGGAATGAAGATTTTGCAAAGTATTTTTTAGTGCCAACGAAAAATTTTTAATTTTTTTTTCTTTCGAGTTTTTAAAAAAAATTAAATTTTCCTGAAAAAGTGAAAAATGACAAAATTCGTAATTTTCACAGCACGCCCTTATGGCTTGAAAATTATCAATATGGCGTTAACTACATACCCAGAGGCAAATTTCAGGCCATTCCCATTGATAGTTTTGCATATATGGAAAATGGGTATTTAAAAAACCTATTTTACCATTAAAAAACGACTTCTTTTGCACATTCCGGACGAACTATTAGTCTTAAGGACTATTTCTTGGTACCGTTGGAAGCGCATGGATTATATCTTTCTCCGCGAGCAAGAATGTTTTCATTGTGATCATTTGTCCGGCAGTTACGAGCCCATTTACCGAATGTGGAGACAACTTCAAGAGGCCGCCACGGGCAAAATAAATTTTCTATTTCAAATCTGAAGACTGATTTGGAATGAAGATTTTGCAAAGTATTTTGTAGTGCCAACGAAAAATTTTTCTTTTTTTTTTCTTTCGAGTTTTTAAAAAAAATTAAATTTTCCTGAAAAAGTGAAAAATGACAAAATTCGTAATTTTCACAGCACGCCCTTATGGCTTGAAAATTATCAATATGGCGTTAACTACATACCCAGAGGCAAATTTCAGGCCATTCCCATTGATAGTTTTGCATATATGGAAAATGGGTATTTAAAAAACCTATTTTACCATTACAAAACGACTTCTTTTGCACAATCCGGACGAACTATTAGTCTTAAGGACTATTTCTTGGTACCGTTGGAAGCGCATGGATTATACCTTTCTCCTCGAGCAAGAATGTTTTCATTGTGATCATTTGTCCGGCAGTTATGAGCCCGTTTACCGAATGTGAAGCCAAATTCAAGAGGCCGCCACGGGCAAAATAAATTTTCTATTTCAAATCGGAAGACTGATTTGGAATCAAGATTTTTTACACTATTTTTTAGTGGCAACGAAAAATTTGTAATTTTTTTTTTTAGATTTTTTCGAGTTTTTTAAAAAAATTCAAATTTCCTGTAAAAGTGAAAAGTGACAAAATTCGTAATTTTCACAGCACGCCCTTATGGCTTAAAAAGTATCAATATGGCGTTAACTACATACCCAGAGGCAAATTTCAGGCCATTCCCATTGATAGTTTTGCATATATGGAAAATGGGTATTTAAAAAACCTATTTTACCATTAAAAAACGACTTCTTTTGCACATTCCGGACGAACTATTAGTCTTAAGGACTATTTCTTGGTACCGTTGGAAGCGCATGGATTATATCTTTCTCCGCGAGCAAGAATGTTTTCATTGTGATCATTTGTCCGGCAGTTACGAGCCCATTTACCGAATGTGGAGACAACTTCAAGAGGCCGCCACGGGCAAAATAAATTTTCTATTTCAAATCTGAAGACTGATTTGGAATGAAGATTTTGCAAAGTATTTTGTAGTGCCAACGAAAAATTTTTCTTTTTTTTTTCTTTCGAGTTTTTAAAAAAAATTAAATTTTCCTGAAAAAGTGAAAAATGACAAAATTCGTAATTTTCACAGCACGCCCTTATGGCTTGAAAATTATCAATATGGCGTTAACTACATACCCAGAGGCAAATTTCAGGCCATTCCCATTGATAGTTTTGCATATATGGAAAATGGGTATTTAAAAAACCTATTTTACCATTACAAAACGACTTCTTTTGCACAATCCGGACGAACTATTAGTCTTAAGGACTATTTCTTGGTACCGTTGGAAGCGCATGGATTATACCTTTCTCCTCGAGCAAGAATGTTTTCATTGTGATCATTTGTCCGGCAGTTATGAGCCCGTTTACCGAATGTGAAGCCAAATTCAAGAGGCCGCCACGGGCAAAATAAATTTTCTATTTCAAATCGGAAGACTGATTTGGAATCAAGATTTTTTACACTATTTTTTAGTGGCAACGAAAAATTTGTAATTTTTTTTTTTAGATTTTTTCGAGTTTTTTAAAAAAATTCAAATTTCCTGTAAAAGTGAAAAGTGACAAAATTCGTAATTTTCACAGCACGCCCTTATGGCTTAAAAAGTATCATGATGGCGTTAACTACATACCCAGAGGGCAAATTTCAGGCCATTCCCATTGATAGTTTTGAATATATGGAAAATGGGTATTTAAAAAACGTCTTCTTTTGCACATTCCGGACGAACTATTCGTCGTAAGGACTATTTCTTGGTACCGTTGGAAGCGCATGGATTATACCTTTCTCCGCGAGCAAGAATGTTTTCATTGTGATCATTTGTCCGGCAGTTATGAGCCCATTTACCGAATGTGGAGCCAACTTCAAGAGGCCGCCACGGGCAAAATAAATTTTCTATTTCAAATCTGAAGACTGATTTGGAATGAAGATTTTGCAAAGTATTTTTTAGTGCCAACGAAAAATTTTTAATTTTTTTTCTTTCGAGTTTTTAAAAAAAATTAAATTTTCCTGAAAAAGTGAAAAATGACAAAATTCGTAATTTTCACAGCACGCCCTTATGGCTTGGAAATTATCAATATGGCGTTAACTACATACCCAGAGGCAAATTTCAGGCCATTCCCATTGATAGTTTTGCATATATGGAAAATGGGTATTTAAAAAACCTATTTTACCATTAAAAAACGACTTCTTTTGCACATTCCGGACGAACTATTCGTCGTAAGGACTATTTCTTGGTACCGTTGGAAGCGCATGGATTATACCTTTCTCCGCGAGCAAGAATGTTTTCATTGTGATCATTTGTCCGGCAGTTATGAGCCCATTTACCGAATGTGGAGCCAACTTCAAGAGGCCGCCACGGGCAAAATAAATTTTCTATTTCAAATCTGAAGACTGATTTGGAATGAAGATTTTGCAAAGTATTTTTTAGTGCCAACGAAAAATTTTTAATTTTTTTTCTTTCGAGTTTTTAAAAAAAATTAAATTTTCCTGAAAAAGTGAAAAATGACAAAATTCGTAATTTTCACAGCACGCCCTTATGGCTTGGAAATTATCAATATGGCGTTAACTACATACCCAGAGGCAAATTTCAGGCCATTCCCATTGATAGTTTTGCATATATGGAAAATGGGTATTTAAAAAACCTATTTTACCATTAAAAAACGACTTCTTTTGCAGATTCCGGACGAACTATTAGTCGTAAGGACTATTTCTTGGTACCGTTGGAAGCGCATGGATTATACCTTTCTCCTCGAGCAAGAATGTTTTCATTGTGATTATTTGTCCGGCAGTTATGAGCCCGTTTACCGAATGTGAAGCCAACTTCAAGAGACCGCCACGGGCAAAATAAATTTTCTATTTCAAATCGGAAGACTGATTTGGAATCAAGATTTTTTACACTATTTTTTAGTGGCAACGAAAAATTTTTAATTTTTTTTTTAGATTTTTTCGAGTTTTTTAAAAAAATTCAATTTTCCTGAAAAAGTGAAAAGTGACAAAATTCGTAATTTTCACAGCACGCCCTTATTGCTTGAAAAGTATCAATATGGCGTTAATTACATACCCAGAGGCAAATTTCAGGCCATTCCCATTGATAGTTTTGAATATATGGAAAATGGGTATTTAAAGAACGTCTTCTTTTGCACATTCCGGACGAACTATTCGTCGTAAGGACTATTTCTTGGTACCGTTGGAAGCGCATGGATTATACCTTTCTCCTCGAGCAAGAATGTTTTCATTGTGATTATTTGTCCGGCAGTTATGAGCCCGTTTACCGAATGTGAAGCCAACTTCAAGAGACCGCCACGGGCAAAATAAATTTTCTATTTCAAATCGGAAGACTGATTTGGAATCAAGATTTTTTACACTATTTTTTAGTGGCAACGAAAAATTTTTAATTTTTTTTTTAGATTTTTTCGAGTTTTTAAAAAAATTCAATTTTCCTGAAAAAGTGAAAAGTGACAAAATTCGTAATTTTCACAGCACGCCCTTATTGCTTGAAAAGTATCAATATGGCGTTAATTACATACCCAGAGGCAAATTTCAGGCCATTCCCATTGATAGTTTTGAATATATGGAAAATGGGTATTTAAAGAACGTCTTCTTTTGCACATTCCGGACGAACTATTCGTCGTAAGGACTATTTCTTGGTACCGTTGGAAGCGCATGGATTATACCTTTCTCCGCGAGCAAGAATGTTTTCATTGTGATCATTTGTCCGGCAGTTACGAGCCCATTTACCGAATGTGGAGCCAACTTCAAGAGGCCGCCACGGGCAAAATAAATTTTCTATTTCAAATCTGAAGACTGATTTGGAATGAAGATTTTGAAAAGTATTTTTTAGTGCCAACGAAAATTTTTTAATTTTTTTTTTTTCGAGTTTTTAAAAAAAATTAAATTTTCCTGAAAAAGTGAAAAATGACAAAATTCGTAATTTTCACAGCACGCCCTTATGGCTTGGAAATTATCAATATGGCGTTAACTACATACCCAGAGGCAAATTTCAGGCCATTCCCATTGATAGTTTTGCATATATGGAAAATGGGTATTTAAAAAACCTATTTTACCATTAAAAAACGACTTCTTTTGCACATTCCGGACGAACTATTCGTCGTAAGGACTATTTCTTGGTACCGTTGGAAGCGCATGGATTATATCTTTCTCCGCGAGCAAGAATGTTTTCATTGTGATCATTTGTCCGGCAGTTACGAGCCCATTTACCGAATGTGGAGACAACTTCAAGAGGCCGCCACGGGCAAAATAAATTTTCTATTTCAAATCTGAAGACTGATTTGGAATGAAGATTTTGCAAAGTATTTTTTAGTGCCAACGAAAAATTTTTAATTTTTTTTTCTTTCGAGTTTTTAAAAAAAATTAAATTTTCCTGAAAAAGTGAAAAATGACAAAATTCGTAATTTTCACAGCACGCCCTTATGGCTTGAAAATTATCAATATGGCGTTAACTACATACCCAGAGGCAAATTTCAGGCCATTCCCATTGATAGTTTTGCATATATGGAAAATGGGTATTTAAAAAACCTATTTTACCATTAAAAAACGACTTCTTTTGCACATTCCGGACGAACTATTAGTCTTAAGGACTATTTCTTGGTACCGTTGGAAGCGCATGGATTATACCTTTCTCCTCGAGCAAGAATGTTTTCATTGTGATCATTTGTCCGGCAGTTATGAGCCCGTTTACCGAATGTGAAGCCAAATTCAAGAGGCTGCCACGGGCAAAATAAATTTTCTATTTCAAATCGGAAGACTGATTTGGAATCAAGATTTTTTACACTATTTTTTAGTGGCAACGAAAAATTTGTAATTTTTTTTTTTAGATTTTTTCGAGTTTTTTAAAAAAATTCAAATTTCCTGAAAAAGTGAAAAGTGACAAAATTCGTAATTTTCACAGCACGCCCTTATGGCTTAAAAAGTATCATGATGGCGTTAACTACATACCCAGAGGGCAAATTTCAGGCCATTCCCATTGATAGTTTTGAATATATGGAAAATGGGTATTTAAAAAACGTCTTCTTTTGCACATTCCGGACGAACTATTCGTCGTAAGGACTATTTCTTGGTACCGTTGGAAGCGCATGGATTATACCTTTCTCCGCGAGCAAGAATGTTTTCATTGTGATCATTTGTCCGGCAGTTATGAGCCCATTTACCGAATGTGGAGCCAACTTCAAGAGGCCGCCACGGGCAAAATAAATTTTCTATTTCAAATCTGAAGACTGATTTGGAATGAAGATTTTGCAAAGTATTTTTTAGTGCCAACGAAAAATTTTTAATTTTTTTTCTTTCGAGTTTTTAAAAAAAATTAAATTTTCCTGAAAAAGTGAAAAATGACAAAATTCGTAATTTTCACAGCACGCCCTTATGGCTTGGAAATTATCAATATGGCGTTAACTACATACCCAGAGGCAAATTTCAGGCCATTCCCATTGATAGTTTTGCATATATGGAAAATGGGTATTTAAAAAACCTATTTTACCATTAAAAAACGACTTCTTTTGCAGATTCCGGACGAACTATTAGTCGTAAGGACTATTTCTTGGTACCGTTGGAAGCGCATGGATTATACCTTTCTCCTCGAGCAAGAATGTTTTCATTGTGATTATTTGTCCGGCAGTTATGAGCCCGTTTACCGAATGTGAAGCCAACTTCAAGAGACCGCCACGGGCAAAATAAATTTTCTATTTCAAATCGGAAGACTGATTTGGAATCAAGATTTTTTACACTATTTTTTAGTGGCAACGAAAAAATTTTAATTTTTTTTTTAGATTTTTTCGAGTTTTTTAAAAAAATTCAATTTTCCTGAAAAAGTGAAAAGTGACAAAATTCGTAATTTTCACAGCACGCCCTTATTGCTTGAAAAGTATCAATATGGCGTTAATTACATACCCAGAGGCAAATTTCAGGCCATTCCCATTGATAGTTTTGAATATATGGAAAATGGGTATTTAAAGAACGTCTTCTTTTGCACATTCCGGACGAACTATTCGTCGTAAGGACTATTTCTTGGTACCGTTGGAAGCGCATGGATTATACCTTTCTCCGCGAGCAAGAATGTTTTCATTGTGATCATTTGTCCGGCAGTTACGAGCCCATTTACCGAATGTGGAGCCAACTTCAAGAGGCCGCCACGGGCAAAACAAATTTTCTATTTCAAATCTGAAGACTGATTTGGAATGAAGATTTTGCAAAGTATTTTTTAGTGCCAACGAAAAATTTTTAATTTTTTTTTCTTTCGAGTTTTTAAAAAAAATTAAATTTTCCTGAAAAAGTGAAAAATGACAAAATTCGTAATTTTCACAGCACGCCCTTATGGCTTGAAAATTATCAATATGGCGTTAACTACATACCCAGAGGCAAATTTCAGGCCATTCCCATTGATAGTTTTGCATATATGGAAAATGGGTATTTAAAAAACCTATTTTACCATTAAAAAACGACTTCTTTTGCACATTCCGGACGAACTATTAGTCTTAAGGACTATTTCTTGGTACCGTTGGAAGCGCATGGATTATATCTTTCTCCGCGAGCAAGAATGTTTTCATTGTGATCATTTGTCCGGCAGTTACGAGCCCATTTACCGAATGTGGAGACAACTTCAAGAGGCCGCCACGGGCAAAATAAATTTTCTATTTCAAATCTGAAGACTGATTTGGAATGAAGATTTTGCAAAGTATTTTGTAGTGCCAACGAAAAATTTTTCTTTTTTTTTTCTTTCGAGTTTTTAAAAAAAATTAAATTTTCCTGAAAAAGTGAAAAATGACAAAATTCGTAATTTTCACAGCACGCCCTTATGGCTTGAAAATTATCAATATGGCGTTAACTACATACCCAGAGGCAAATTTCAGGCCATTCCCATTGATAGTTTTGCATATATGGAAAATGGGTATTTAAAAAACCTATTTTACCATTACAAAACGACTTCTTTTGCACAATCCGGACGAACTATTAGTCTTAAGGACTATTTCTTGGTACCGTTGGAAGCGCATGGATTATACCTTTCTCCTCGAGCAAGAATGTTTTCATTGTGATCATTTGTCCGGCAGTTATGAGCCCGTTTACCGAATGTGAAGCCAAATTCAAGAGGCCGCCACGGGCAAAATAAATTTTCTATTTCAAATCGGAAGACTGATTTGGAATCAAGATTTTTTACACTATTTTTTAGTGGCAACGAAAAATTTGTAATTTTTTTTTTTAGATTTTTTCGAGTTTTTTAAAAAAATTCAAATTTCCTGTAAAAGTGAAAAGTGACAAAATTCGTAATTTTCACAGCACGCCCTTATGGCTTAAAAAGTATCATGATGGCGTTAATTACATACCCAGAGGCAAATTTCAGGCCATTCCCATTGATAGTTTTGAATATATGGAAAATGGGTATTTAAAGAACGTCTTCTTTTGCACATTCCGGACGAACTATTCGTCGTAAGGACTATTTCTTGGTACCGTTGGAAGCGCATGGATTATACCTTTCTCCGCGAGCAAGAATGTTTTCATTGTGATCATTTGTCCGGCAGTTACGAGCCCATTTACCGAATGTGGAGCCAACTTCAAGAGGCCGCCACGGGCAAAATAAATTTTCTATTTCAAATCTGAAGACTGATTTGGAATGAAGATTTTGAAAAGTATTTTTTAGTGCCAACGAAAATTTTTTAATTTTTTTTTTTTCGAGTTTTTAAAAAAAATTAAATTTTCCTGAAAAAGTGAAAAATGACAAAATTCGTAATTTTCACAGCACGCCCTTATGGCTTGGAAATTATCAATATGGCGTTAACTACATACCCAGAGGCAAATTTCAGGCCATTCCCATTGATAGTTTTGCATATATGGAAAATGGGTATTTAAAAAACCTATTTTACCATTAAAAAACGACTTCTTTTGCACATTCCGGACGAACTATTCGTCGTAAGGACTATTTCTTGGTACCGTTGGAAGCGCATGGATTATATCTTTCTCCGCGAGCAAGAATGTTTTCATTGTGATCATTTGTCCGGCAGTTACGAGCCCATTTACCGAATGTGGAGACAACTTCAAGAGGCCGCCACGGGCAAAATAAATTTTCTATTTCAAATCTGAAGACTGATTTGGAATGAAGATTTTGCAAAGTATTTTTTAGTGCCAACGAAAAATTTTTAATTTTTTTTTCTTTCGAGTTTTTAAAAAAAATTAAATTTTCCTGAAAAAGTGAAAAATGACAAAATTCGTAATTTTCACAGCACGCCCTTATGGCTTGAAAATTATCAATATGGCGTTAACTACATACCCAGAGGCAAATTTCAGGCCATTCCCATTGATAGTTTTGCATATATGGAAAATGGGTATTTAAAAAACCTATTTTACCATTAAAAAACGACTTCTTTTGCACATTCCGGACGAACTATTAGTCTTAAGGACTATTTCTTGGTACCGTTGGAAGCGCATGGATTATACCTTTCTCCTCGAGCAAGAATGTTTTCATTGTGATCATTTGTCCGGCAGTTATGAGCCCGTTTACCGAATGTGAAGCCAAATTCAAGAGGCTGCCACGGGCAAAATAAATTTTCTATTTCAAATCGGAAGACTGATTTGGAATCAAGATTTTTTACACTATTTTTTAGTGGCAACGAAAAATTTGTACTTTTTTTTTTTAGATTTTTTCGAGTTTTTTAAAAAAATTCAAATTTCCTGAAAAAGTGAAAAGTGACAAAATTCGTAATTTTCACAGCACGCCCTTATGGCTTAAAAAGTATCATGATGGCGTTAACTACATACCCAGAGGGCAAATTTCAGGCCATTCCCATTGATAGTTTTGAATATATGGAAAATGGGTATTTAAAAAACGTCTTCTTTTGCACATTCCGGACGAACTATTCGTCGTAAGGACTATTTCTTGGTACCGTTGGAAGCGCATGGATTATACCTTTCTCCGCGAGCAAGAATGTTTTCATTGTGATCATTTGTCCGGCAGTTATGAGCCCATTTACCGAATGTGGAGCCAACTTCAAGAGGCCGCCACGGGCAAAATAAATTTTCTATTTCAAATCTGAAGACTGATTTGGAATGAAGATTTTGCAAAGTATTTTTTAGTGCCAACGAAAAATTTTTAATTTTTTTTCTTTCGAGTTTTTAAAAAAAATTAAATTTTCCTGAAAAAGTGAAAAATGACAAAATTCGTAATTTTCACAGCACGCCCTTATGGCTTGGAAATTATCAATATGGCGTTAACTACATACCCAGAGGCAAATTTCAGGCCATTCCCATTGATAGTTTTGCATATATGGAAAATGGGTATTTAAAAAACCTATTTTACCATTAAAAAACGACTTCTTTTGCAGATTCCGGACGAACTATTAGTCGTAAGGACTATTTCTTGGTACCGTTGGAAGCGCATGGATTATACCTTTCTCCTCGAGCAAGAATGTTTTCATTGTGATTATTTGTCCGGCAGTTATGAGCCCGTTTACCGAATGTGAAGCCAACTTCAAGAGACCGCCACGGGCAAAATAAATTTTCTATTTCAAATCGGAAGACTGATTTGGAATCAAGATTTTTTACACTATTTTTTAGTGGCAACGAAAAATTTTTAATTTTTTTTTTAGATTTTTTCGAGTTTTTTAAAAAAATTCAATTTTCCTGAAAAAGTGAAAAGTGACAAAATTCGTAATTTTCACAGCACGCCCTTATTGTTTGAAATGTATCAATATGGCGTTAATTACATACCCAGAGGCAAATTTCAGGCCATTCCCATTGATAGTTTTGAATATATGGAAAATGGGTATTTAAAGAACGTCTTCTTTTGCACATTCCGGACGAACTATTCGTCGTAAGGACTATTTCTTGGTACCGTTGGAAGCGCATGGATTATACCTTTCTCCGCGAGCAAGAATGTTTTCATTGTGATCATTTGTCCGGCAGTTACGAGCCCATTTACCGAATGTGGAGCCAACTTCAAGAGGCCGCCACGGGCAAAATAAATTTTCTATTTCAAATCTGAAGACTGATTTGGAATGAAGATTTTGCAAAGTATTTTTTAGTGCCAACGAAAAATTTTTAATTTTTTTTTCTTTCGAGTTTTTAAAAAAAATTAAATTTTCCTGAAAAAGTGAAAAATGACAAAATTCGTAATTTTCACAGCACGCCCTTATGGCTTGAAAATTATCAATATGGCGTTAACTACATACCCAGAGGCAAATTTCAGGCCATTCCCATTGATAGTTTTGCATATATGGAAAATGGGTATTTAAAAAACCTATTTTACCATTAAAAAACGACTTCTTTTGCACATTCCGGACGAACTATTAGTCTTAAGGACTATTTCTTGGTACCGTTGGAAGCGCATGGATTATACCTTTCTCCTCGAGCAAGAATGTTTTCATTGTGATCATTTGTCCGGCAGTTATGAGCCCGTTTACCGAATGTGAAGCCAAATTCAAGAGGCTGCCACGGGCAAAATAAATTTTCTATTTCAAATCGGAAGACTGATTTGGAATCAAGATTTTTTACACTATTTTTTAGTGGCAACGAAAAATTTGTAATTTTTTTTTTTAGATTTTTTCGAGTTTTTTAAAAAAATTCAAATTTCCTGAAAAAGTGAAAAGTGACAAAATTCGTAATTTTCACAGCACGCCCTTATGGCTTAAAAAGTATCATGATGGCGTTAACTACATACCCAGAGGGCAAATTTCAGGCCATTCCCATTGATAGTTTTGAATATATGGAAAATGGGTATTTAAAAAACGTCTTCTTTTGCACATTCCGGACGAACTATTCGTCGTAAGGACTATTTCTTGGTACCGTTGGAAGCGCATGGATTATACCTTTCTCCGCGAGCAAGAATGTTTTCATTGTGATCATTTGTCCGGCAGTTATGAGCCCATTTACCGAATGTGGAGCCAACTTCAAGAGGCCGCCACGGGCAAAATAAATTTTCTATTTCAAATCTGAAGACTGATTTGGAATGAAGATTTTGCAAAGTATTTTTTAGTGCCAACGAAAAATTTTTAATTTTTTTTCTTTCGAGTTTTTAAAAAAAATTAAATTTTCCTGAAAAAGTGAAAAATGACAAAATTCGTAATTTTCACAGCACGCCCTTATGGCTTGGAAATTATCAATATGGCGTTAACTACATACCCAGAGGCAAATTTCAGGCCATTCCCATTGATAGTTTTGCATATATGGAAAATGGGTATTTAAAAAACCTATTTTACCATTAAAAAACGACTTCTTTTGCAGATTCCGGACGAACTATTAGTCGTAAGGACTATTTCTTGGTACCGTTGGAAGCGCATGGATTATACCTTTCTCCTCGAGCAAGAATGTTTTCATTGTGATTATTTGTCCGGCAGTTATGAGCCCGTTTACCGAATGTGAAGCCAACTTCAAGAGACCGCCACGGGCAAAATAAATTTTCTATTTCAAATCGGAAGACTGATTTGGAATCAAGATTTTTTACACTATTTTTTAGTGGCAACGAAAAATTTTTAATTTTTTTTTTAGATTTTTTCGAGTTTTTTAAAAAAATTCAATTTTCCTGAAAAAGTGAAAAGTGACAAAATTCGTAATTTTCACAGCACGCCCTTATTGCTTGAAAAGTATCAATATGGCGTTAATTACATACCCAGAGGCAAATTTCAGGCCATTCCCATTGATAGTTTTGAATATATGGAAAATGGGTATTTAAAGAACGTCTTCTTTTGCACATTCCGGACGAACTATTCGTCGTAAGGACTATTTCTTGGTACCGTTGGAAGCGCATGGATTATACCTTTCTCCGCGAGCAAGAATGTTTTCATTGTGATCATTTGTCCGGCAGTTACGAGCCCATTTACCGAATGTGGAGCCAACTTCAAGAGGCCGCCACGGGCAAAATAAATTTTCTATTTCAAATCTGAAGACTGATTTGGAATGAAGATTTTGAAAAGTATTTTTTAGTGCCAACGAAAATTTTTTAATTTTTTTTTTTTCGAGTTTTTAAAAAAAATTAAATTTTCCTGAAAAAGTGAAAAATGACAAAATTCGTAATTTTCACAGCACGCCCTTATGGCTTGGAAATTATCAATATGGCGTTAACTACATACCCAGAGGCAAATTTCAGGCCATTCCCATTGATAGTTTTGCATATATGGAAAATGGGTATTTAAAAAACCTATTTTACCATTAAAAAACGACTTCTTTTGCACATTCCGGACGAACTATTCGTCGTAAGGACTATTTCTTGGTACCGTTGGAAGCGCATGGATTATACCTTTCTCCGCGAGCAAGAATGTTTTCATTGTGATCATTTGTCCGGCAGTTATGAGCCCATTTACCGAATGTGGAGCCAACTTCAAGAGGCCGCCACGGGCAAAATAAATTTTCTATTTCAAATCTGAAGACTGATTTGGAATGAAGATTTTGCAAAGTATTTTTTAGTGCCAACGAAAAATTTTTAATTTTTTTTCTTTCGAGTTTTTAAAAAAAATTAAATTTTCCTGAAAAAGTGAAAAATGACAAAATTCGTAATTTTCACAGCACGCCCTTATGGTTGGAAATTATCAATATGGCGTTAACTACATACCCAGAGGCAAATTTCAGGCCATTCCCATTGATAGTTTTGCATATATGGAAAATGGGTATTTAAAAAACCTATTTTACCATTAAAAAACGACTTCTTTTGCAGATTCCGGACGAACTATTAGTCGTAAGGACTATTTCTTGGTACCGTTGGAAGCGCATGGATTATACCTTTCTCCTCGAGCAAGAATGTTTTCATTGTGATTATTTGTCCGGCAGTTATGAGCCCGTTTACCGAATGTGAAGCCAACTTCAAGAGACCGCCACGGGCAAAATAAATTTTCTATTTCAAATCGGAAGACTGATTTGGAATCAAGATTTTTTACACTATTTTTTAGTTTCAACGAAAAATTTTTAATTTTTTTTTTAGATTTTTTCGAGTTTTTTAAAAAAATTCAATTTTCCTGAAAAAGTGAAAAGTGACAAAATTCGTAATTTTCACAGCACGCCCTTATTGCTTGAAAAGTATCAATATGGCGTTAATTACATACCCAGAGGCAAATTTCAGGCCATTCCCATTGATAGTTTTGAATATATGGAAAATGGGTATTTAAAGAACGTCTTCTTTTGCACATTCCGGACGAACTATTCGTCGTAAGGACTATTTCTTGGTACCGTTGGAAGCGCATGGATTATACCTTTCTCCGCGAGCAAGAATGTTTTCATTGTGATCATTTGTCCGGCAGTTACGAGCCCATTTACCGAATGTGGAGCCAACTTCAAGAGGCCGCCACGGGCAAAATAAATTTTCTATTTCAAATCTGAAGACTGATTTGGAATGAAGATTTTGAAAAGTATTTTTTAGTGCCAACGAAAATTTTTTAATTTTTTTTTCTTTCGAGTTTTTAAAAAAAATTAAATTTTCCTGAAAAAGTGAAAAATGACAAAATTCGTAATTTTCACAGCACGCCCTTATGGCTTGGAAATTATCAATATGGCGTTAACTACATACCCAGAGGCAAATTTCAGGCCATTCCCATTGATAGTTTTGCATATATGGAAAATGGGTATTTAAAAAACCTATTTTACCATTAAAAAACGACTTCTTTTGCACATTCCGGACGAACTATTCGTCGTAAGGACTATTTCTTGGTACCGTTGGAAGCGCATGGATTATACCTTTCTCCGCGAGCAAGAATGTTTTCATTGTGATTATTTGTCCGGCAGTTATGAGCCCGTTTACCGAATGTGAAGCCAACTTCAAGAGACCGCCACGGGCAAAATAAATTTTCTATTTCAAATCGGAAGACTGATTTGGAATCAAGATTTTTTACACTATTTTTTAGTGGCAACGAAAAATTTTTAATTTTTTTTTTAGATTTTTTCGAGTTTTTTAAAAAAATTCAATTTTCCTGAAAAAGTGAAAAGTGACAAAATTCGTAATTTTCACAGCACGCCCTTATTGTTTGAAATGTATCAATATGGCGTTAATTACATACCCAGAGGCAAATTTCAGGCCATTCCCATTGATAGTTTTGAATATATGGAAAATGGGTATTTAAAGAACGTCTTCTTTTGCACATTCCGGACGAACTATTCGTCGTAAGGACTATTTCTTGGTACCGTTGGAAGCGCATGGATTATACCTTTCTCCGCGAGCAAGAATGTTTTCATTGTGATCATTTGTCCGGCAGTTACGAGCCCATTTACCGAATGTGGAGCCAACTTCAAGAGGCCGCCACGGGCAAAATAAATTTTCTATTTCAAATCTGAAGACTGATTTGGAATGAAGATTTTGCAAAGTATTTTTTAGTGCCAACGAAAAATTTTTAATTTTTTTTTCTTTCGAGTTTTTAAAAAAAATTAAATTTTCCTGAAAAAGTGAAAAATGACAAAATTCGTAATTTTCACAGCACGCCCTTATGGCTTGAAAATTATCAATATGGCGTTAACTACATACCCAGAGGCAAATTTCAGGCCATTCCCATTGATAGTTTTGCATATATGGAAAATGGGTATTTAAAAAACCTATTTTACCATTAAAAAACGACTTCTTTTGCACATTCCGGACGAACTATTAGTCTTAAGGACTATTTCTTGGTACCGTTGGAAGCGCATGGATTATACCTTTCTCCTCGAGCAAGAATGTTTTCATTGTGATCATTTGTCCGGCAGTTATGAGCCCGTTTACCGAATGTGAAGCCAAATTCAAGAGGCTGCCACGGGCAAAATAAATTTTCTATTTCAAATCGGAAGACTGATTTGGAATCAAGATTTTTTACACTATTTTTTAGTGGCAACGAAAAATTTGTAATTTTTTTTTTTAGATTTTTTCGAGTTTTTTAAAAAAATTCAAATTTCCTGAAAAAGTGAAAAGTGACAAAATTCGTAATTTTCACAGCACGCCCTTATGGCTTAAAAAGTATCATGATGGCGTTAACTACATACCCAGAGGGCAAATTTCAGGCCATTCCCATTGATAGTTTTGAATATATGGAAAATGGGTATTTAAAAAACGTCTTCTTTTGCACATTCCGGACGAACTATTCGTCGTAAGGACTATTTCTTGGTACCGTTGGAAGCGCATGGATTATACCTTTCTCCGCGAGCAAGAATGTTTTCATTGTGATCATTTGTCCGGCAGTTATGAGCCCATTTACCGAATGTGGAGCCAACTTCAAGAGGCCGCCACGGGCAAAATAAATTTTCTATTTCAAATCTGAAGACTGATTTGGAATGAAGATTTTGCAAAGTATTTTTTAGTGCCAACGAAAAATTTTTAATTTTTTTTCTTTCGAGTTTTTAAAAAAAATTAAATTTTCCTGAAAAAGTGAAAAATGACAAAATTCGTAATTTTCACAGCACGCCCTTATGGCTTGGAAATTATCAATATGGCGTTAACTACATACCCAGAGGCAAATTTCAGGCCATTCCCATTGATAGTTTTGCATATATGGAAAATGGGTATTTAAAAAACCTATTTTACCATTAAAAAACGACTTCTTTTGCAGATTCCGGACGAACTATTAGTCGTAAGGACTATTTCTTGGTACCGTTGGAAGCGCATGGATTATACCTTTCTCCTCGAGCAAGAATGTTTTCATTGTGATTATTTGTCCGGCAGTTATGAGCCCGTTTACCGAATGTGAAGCCAACTTCAAGAGACCGCCACGGGCAAAATAAATTTTCTATTTCAAATCGGAAGACTGATTTGGAATCAAGATTTTTTACACTATTTTTTAGTGGCAACGAAAAATTTTTAATTTTTTTTTTAGATTTTTTCGAGTTTTTTAAAAAAATTCAATTTTCCTGAAAAAGTGAAAAGTGACAAAATTCGTAATTTTCACAGCACGCCCTTATTGCTTGAAAAGTATCAATATGGCGTTAATTACATACCCAGAGGCAAATTTCAGGCCATTCCCATTGATAGTTTTGAATATATGGAAAATGGGTATTTAAAGAACGTCTTCTTTTGCACATTCCGGACGAACTATTCGTCGTAAGGACTATTTCTTGGTACCGTTGGAAGCGCATGGATTATACCTTTCTCCGCGAGCAAGAATGTTTTCATTGTGATCATTTGTCCGGCAGTTACGAGCCCATTTACCGAATGTGGAGCCAACTTCAAGAGGCCGCCACGGGCAAAATAAATTTTCTATTTCAAATCTGAAGACTGATTTGGAATGAAGATTTTGAAAAGTATTTTTTAGTGCCAACGAAAATTTTTTAATTTTTTTTTTTTCGAGTTTTTAAAAAAAATTAAATTTTCCTGAAAAAGTGAAAAATGACAAAATTCGTAATTTTCACAGCACGCCCTTATGGCTTGGAAATTATCAATATGGCGTTAACTACATACCCAGAGGCAAATTTCAGGCCATTCCCATTGATAGTTTTGCATATATGGAAAATGGGTATTTAAAAAACCTATTTTACCATTAAAAAACGACTTCTTTTGCACATTCCGGACGAACTATTCGTCGTAAGGACTATTTCTTGGTACCGTTGGAAGCGCATGGATTATACCTTTCTCCGCGAGCAAGAATGTTTTCATTGTGATCATTTGTCCGGCAGTTATGAGCCCATTTACCGAATGTGGAGCCAACTTCAAGAGGCCGCCACGGGCAAAATAAATTTTCTATTTCAAATCTGAAGACTGATTTGGAATGAAGATTTTGCAAAGTATTTTTTAGTGCCAACGAAAAATTTTTAATTTTTTTTCTTTCGAGTTTTTAAAAAAAATTAAATTTTCCTGAAAAAGTGAAAAATGACAAAATTCGTAATTTTCACAGCACGCCCTTATGGTTGGAAATTATCAATATGGCGTTAACTACATACCCAGAGGCAAATTTCAGGCCATTCCCATTGATAGTTTTGCATATATGGAAAATGGGTATTTAAAAAACCTATTTTACCATTAAAAAACGACTTCTTTTGCAGATTCCGGACGAACTATTAGTCGTAAGGACTATTTCTTGGTACCGTTGGAAGCGCATGGATTATACCTTTCTCCTCGAGCAAGAATGTTTTCATTGTGATTATTTGTCCGGCAGTTATGAGCCCGTTTACCGAATGTGAAGCCAACTTCAAGAGACCGCCACGGGCAAAATAAATTTTCTATTTCAAATCGGAAGACTGATTTGGAATCAAGATTTTTTACACTATTTTTTAGTTTCAACGAAAAATTTTTAATTTTTTTTTTAGATTTTTTCGAGTTTTTTAAAAAAATTCAATTTTCCTGAAAAAGTGAAAAGTGACAAAATTCGTAATTTTCACAGCACGCCCTTATTGCTTGAAAAGTATCAATATGGCGTTAATTACATACCCAGAGGCAAATTTCAGGCCATTCCCATTGATAGTTTTGAATATATGGAAAATGGGTATTTAAAGAACGTCTTCTTTTGCACATTCCGGACGAACTATTCGTCGTAAGGACTATTTCTTGGTACCGTTGGAAGCGCATGGATTATACCTTTCTCCGCGAGCAAGAATGTTTTCATTGTGATCATTTGTCCGGCAGTTACGAGCCCATTTACCGAATGTGGAGCCAACTTCAAGAGGCCGCCACGGGCAAAATAAATTTTCTATTTCAAATCTGAAGACTGATTTGGAATGAAGATTTTGAAAAGTATTTTTTAGTGCCAACGAAAATTTTTTAATTTTTTTTTCTTTCGAGTTTTTAAAAAAAATTAAATTTTCCTGAAAAAGTGAAAAATGACAAAATTCGTAATTTTCACAGCACGCCCTTATGGCTTGGAAATTATCAATATGGCGTTAACTACATACCCAGAGGCAAATTTCAGGCCATTCCCATTGATAGTTTTGCATATATGGAAAATGGGTATTTAAAAAACCTATTTTACCATTAAAAAACGACTTCTTTTGCACATTCCGGACGAACTATTCGTCGTAAGGACTATTTCTTGGTACCGTTGGAAGCGCATGGATTATATCTTTCTCCGCGAGCAAGAATGTTTTCATTGTGATCATTTGTCCGGCAGTTACGAGCCCATTTACCGAATGTGGAGACAACTTCAAGAGGCCGCCACGGGCAAAATAAATTTTCTATTTCAAATCTGAAGACTGATTTGGAATGAAGATTTTGCAAAGTATTTTTTAGTGCCAACGAAAAATTTTTAATTTTTTTTTCTTTCGAGTTTTTAAAAAAAATTAAATTTTCCTGAAAAAGTGAAAAATGACAAAATTCGTAATTTTCACAGCACGCCCTTATGGCTTGAAAATTATCAATATGGCGTTAACTACATACCCAGAGGCAAATTTCAGGCCATTCCCATTGATAGTTTTGCATATATGGAAAATGGGTATTTAAAAAACCTATTTTACCATTAAAAAACGACTTCTTTTGCACATTCCGGACGAACTATTAGTCTTAAGGACTATTTCTTGGTACCGTTGGAAGCGCATGGATTATACCTTTCTCCTCGAGCAAGAATGTTTTCATTGTGATCATTTGTCCGGCAGTTATGAGCCCGTTTACCGAATGTGAAGCCAAATTCAAGAGGCTGCCACGGGCAAAATAAATTTTCTATTTCAAATCGGAAGACTGATTTGGAATCAAGATTTTTTACACTATTTTTTAGTGGCAACGAAAAATTTGTAATTTTTTTTTTTAGATTTTTTCGAGTTTTTTAAAAAAATTCAAATGTCCTGAAAAAGTGAAAAGTGACAAAATTCGTAATTTTCACAGCACGCCCTTATGGCTTAAAAAGTATCATGATGGCGTTAACTACATACCCAGAGGGCAAATTTCAGGCCATTCCCATTGATAGTTTTGAATATATGGAAAATGGGTATTTAAAAAACGTCTTCTTTTGCACATTCCGGACGAACTATTCGTCGTAAGGACTATTTCTTGGTACCGTTGGAAGCGCATGGATTATACCTTTCTTCGCGAGCAAGAATGTTTTCATTGTGATCATTTGTCCGGCAGTTATGAGCCCATTTACCGAATGTGGAGCCAACTTCAAGAGGCCGCCACGGGCAAAATAAATTTTCTATTTCAAATCTGAAGACTGATTTGGAATGAAGATTTTGCAAAGTATTTTTTAGTGCCAACGAAAAAATTTTAATTTTTTTTCTTTCGAGTTTTTAAAAAAAATTAAATTTTCCTGAAAAAGTGAAAAATGACAAAATTCGTAATTTTCACAGCACGCCCTTATGGCTTGGAAATTATCAATATGGCGTTAACTACATACCCAGAGGCAAATTTCAGGCCATTCCCATTGATAGTTTTGCATATATGGAAAATGGGTATTTAAAAAACCTATTTTACCATTAAAAAACGACTTCTTTTGCAGATTCCGGACGAACTATTAGTCGTAAGGACTATCTCTTGGTACCGTTGGAAGCGCATGGATTATACCTTTCTCCTCGAGCAAGAATGTTTTCATTGTGATTATTTGTCCGGCAGTTATGAGCCCGTTTACCGAATGTGAAGCCAACTTCAAGAGACCGCCACGGGCAAAATAAATTTTCTATTTCAAATCGGAAGACTGATTTGGAATCAAGATTTTTTACACTATTTTTTAGTGGCAACGAAAAATTTTTAATTTTTTTTTTAGATTTTTTCGAGTTTTTTAAAAAAATTCAATTTTCCTGAAAAAGTGAAAAGTGACAAAATTCGTAATTTTCACAGCACGCCCTTATTGCTTGAAAAGTATCAATATGGCGTTAATTACATACCCAGAGGCAAATTTCAGGCCATTCCCATTGATAGTTTTGAATATATGGAAAATGGGTATTTAAAGAACGTCTTCTTTTGCACATTCCGGACGAACTATTCGTCGTAAGGACTATTTCTTGGTACCGTTGGAAGCGCATGGATTATACCTTTCTCCGCGAGCAAGAATGTTTTCATTGTGATCATTTGTCCGGCAGTTACGAGCCCATTTACCGAATGTGGAGCCAACTTCAAGAGGCCGCCACGGGCAAAATAAATTTTCTATTTCAAATCTGAAGACTGATTTGGAATGAAGATTTTGAAAAGTATTTTTTAGTGCCAACGAAAATTTTTTAATTTTTTTTTTTTCGAGTTTTTAAAAAAAATTAAATTTTCCTGAAAAAGTGAAAAATGACAAAATTCGTAATTTTCACAGCACGCCCTTATGGCTTGGAAATTATCAATATGGCGTTAACTACATACCCAGAGGCAAATTTCAGGCCATTCCCATTGATAGTTTTGCATATATGGAAAATGGGCATTTAAAAAACCTATTTTACCATTAAAAAACGACTTCTTTTGCACATTCCGGACGAACTATTCGTCGTAAGGACTATTTCTTGGTACCGTTGGAAGCGCATGGATTATATCTTTCTCCGCGAGCAAGAATGTTTTCATTGTGATCATTTGTCCGGCAGTTACGAGCCCATTTACCGAATGTGGAGACAACTTCAAGAGGCCGCCACGGGCAAAATAAATTTTCTATTTCAAATCTGAAGACTGATTTGGAATGAAGATTTTGCAAAGTATTTTTTAGTGCCAACGAAAAATTTTTAATTTTTTTTTCTTCCGAGTTTTTAAAAAAAATTAAATTTTCCTGAAAAAGTGAAAAATGACAAAATTCGTAATTTTCACAGCACGCCCTTATGGCTTGAAAATTATCAATATGGCGTTAACTACATACCCAGAGGCAAATTTCAGGCCATTCCCATTGATAGTTTTGCATATATGGAAAATGGGTATTTAAAAAACCTATTTTACCATTAAAAAACGACTTCTTTTGCACATTCCGGACGAACTATTAGTCTTAAGGACTATTTCTTGGTACCGTTGGAAGCGCATGGATTATACCTTTCTCCTCGAGCAAGAATGTTTTCATTGTGATCATTTGTCCGGCAGTTATGAGCCCGTTTACCGAATGTGAAGCCAAATTCAAGAGGCTGCCACGGGCAAAATAAATTTTCTATTTCAAATCGGAAGACTGATTTGGAATCAAGATTTTTTACACTATTTTTTAGTGGCAACGAAAAATTTGTAATTTTTTTTTTATAGATTTTTTCGAGTTTTTTAAAAAAATTCAAATTTCCTGAAAAAGTGAAAAGTGACAAAATTCGTAATTTTCACAGCACGCCCTTATGGCTTAAAAAGTATCATGATGGCGTTAACTACATACCCAGAGGGCAAATTTCAGGCCATTCCCATTGATAGTTTTGAATATATGGAAAATGGGTATTTAAAAAACGTCTTCTTTTGCACATTCCGGACGAACTATTCGTCGTAAGGACTATTTCTTGGTACCGTTGGAAGCGCATGGATTATACCTTTCTCCGCGAGCAAGAATGTTTTCATTGTGATCATTTGTCCGGCAGTTATGAGCCCATTTACCGAATGTGGAGCCAACTTCAAGAGGCCGCCACGGGCAAAATAAATTTTCTATTTCAAATCTGAAGACTGATTTGGAATGAAGATTTTGCAAAGTATTTTTTAGTGCCAACGAAAAATTTTTAATTTTTTTTCTTTCGAGTTTTTAAAAAAAATTAAATTTTCCTGAAAAAGTGAAAAATGACAAAATTCGTAATTTTCACAGCACGCCCTTATGGCTTGGAAATTATCAATATGGCGTTAACTACATACCCAGAGGCAAATTTCAGGCCATTCCCATTGATAGTTTTGCATATATGGAAAATGGGTATTTAAAAAACCTATTTTACCATTAAAAAACGACTTCTTTTGCAGATTCCGGACGAACTATTAGTCGTAAGGACTATTTCTTGGTACCGTTGGAAGCGCATGGATTATACCTTTCTCCTCGAGCAAGAATGTTTTCATTGTGATTATTTGTCCGGCAGTTATGAGCCCGTTTACCGAATGTGAAGCCAACTTCAAGAGGCCGCCACGGGCAAAATAAATTTTCTATTTCAAATCGGAAGACTGATTTGGAATCAAGATTTTTTACACTATTTTTTAGTGGCAACGAAAAATTTTTAATTTTTTTTTTAGATTTTTTCGAGTTTTTTAAAAAAATTCAATTTTCCTGAAAAAGTGAAAAGTGACAAAATTCGTAATTTTCACAGCACGCCCTTATTGCTTGAAAAGTATCAATATGGCGTTAACTACATACCCAGAGGCAAATTTCAGGCCATTCCCATTGATAGTTTTGCATATATGGAAAATGGGTATTTAAAAAACCTATTTTACCATTAAAAAACGACTTCTTTTGCACATTCCGGACGAACTATTAGTCTTAAGGACTATTTCTTGGTACCGTTGGAAGCGCATGGATTATACCTTTCTCTTCGAGCAAGAATGTTTTCATTGTGATCATTTGTCCGGCAGTTATGAGCCCGTTTACCGAATGTGAAGCCAAATTCAAGAGGCTGCCACGGGCAAAATAAATTTTCTATTTCAAATCGGAAGACTGATTTGGAATCAAGATTTTTTACACTATTTTTTAGTGGCAACGAAAAATTTGTAATTTTTTTTTTTAGATTTTTTCGAGTTTTTTAAAAAAATTCAAATTTCCTGAAAAAGTGAAAAGTGACAAAATTCGTAATTTTCACAGCACGCCCTTATGGCTTAAAAAGTATCATGATGGCTTTAACTACATACCCAGAGGGCAAATTTCAGGCCATTCCCATTGATAGTTTTGAATATATGGAAAATGGGTATTTAAAAAACGTCTTCTTTTGGACATTCCGGACGAACTATTCGTCGTAAGGACTATTTCTTGGTACCGTTGGAAGCGCATGGATTATACCTTTCTCCGCGAGCAAGAATGTTTTCATTGTGATCATTTGTCCGGCAGTTATGAGCCCATTTACCGAATGTGGAGCCAACTTCAAGAGGCCGCCACGGGCAAAATAAATTTTCTATTTCAAATCTGAAGACTGATTTGGAATGAAGATTTTGCAAAGTATTTTTTAGTGCCAACGAAAAATTTTTAATTTTTTTTCTTTCGAGTTTTTAAAAAAAATTAAATTTTCCTGAAAAAGTGAAAAATGACAAAATTCGTAATTTTCACAGCACGCCCTTATGGCTTGGAAATTATCAATATGGCGTTAACTACATACCCAGAGGCAAATTTCAGGCCATTCCCATTGATAGTTTTGCATATATGGAAAATGGGTATTTAAAAAACCTATTTTACCATTAAAAAACGACTTCTTTTGCAGATTCCGGACGAACTATTAGTCGTAAGGACTATTTCTTGGTACCGTTGGAAGCGCATGGATTATACCTTTCTCCTCGAGCAAGAATGTTTTCATTGTGATTATTTGTCCGTCAGTTATGAGCCCGTTTACCGAATGTGAAGCCAACTTCAAGAGGCCGCCACGGGCAAAATAAATTTTCTATTTCAAATCGGAAGACTGATTTGGAATCAAGATTTTTTACACTATTTTTTAGTGGCAACGAAAAATTTTTAATTTTTTTTTAAGATTTTTTCGAGTTTTTTAAAAAAATTCAATTTTCCTGAAAAAGTGAAAAGTGACAAAATTCGTAATTTTCACAGCACGCCCTTATTGCTTGAAAAGTATCAATATGGCGTTAACTACATACCCAGAGGCAAATTTCAGGCCATTCCCATTGATAGTTTTGAATATATGGAAAATGGGTATTTAAAGAACGTCTTCTTTTGCACATTCCGGACGAACTATTCGTCGTAAGGACTATTTCTTGGTACCGTTGGAAGCGCATGGATTATACCTTTCTCCGCGAGCAAGAATGTTTTCATTGTGATCATTTGTCCGGCAGTTACGAGCCCATTTACCGAATGTGGAGCCAACTTCAAGAGGCCGCCACGGGCAAAATAAATTTTCTATTTCAAATCTGAAGACTGATTTGGAATGAAGATTTTGAAAAGTATTTTTTAGTGCCAACGAAAATTTTTTAATTTTTTTTTTTTCGAGTTTTTAAAAAAAATTAAATTTTCCTGAAAAAGTGAAAAATGACAAAATTCGTAATTTTCACAGCACGCCCTTATGGCTTGGAAATTATCAATATGGCGTTAACTACATACCCAGAGGCAAATTTCAGGCCATTCCCATTGATAGTTTTGCATATATGGAAAATGGGCATTTAAAAAACCTATTTTACCATTAAAAAACGACTTCTTTTGCAAATTCCGGACGAACTATTCGTCGTAAGGACTATTTCTTGGTACCGTTGGAAGCGCATGGATTATATCTTTCTCCGCGAGCAAGAATGTTTTCATTGTGATCATTTGTCCGGCAGTTACGAGGCCATTTACCGAATGTGGAGACAACTTCAAGAGGCCGCCACGGGCAAAATAAATTTTCTATTTCAAATCTGAAGACTGATTTGGAATGAAGATTTTGCAAAGTATTTTTTAGTGCCAACGAAAAATTTTTAATTTTTTTTTCTTTCGAGTTTTTAAAAAAAATTAAATTTTCCTGAAAAAGTGAAAAATGACAAAATTCGTAATTTTCACAGCACGCCCTTATGGCTTGAAAATTATCAATATGGCGTTAACTACATACCCAGAGGCCAATTTCAGGCCATTCCCATTGATAGTTTTGCATATATGGAAAATGGGTATTTAAAAGACCTATTTTACCATTAAAAAACGACTTCTTTTGCACATTCCGGACGAACTATTAGTCTTAAGGACTATTTCTTGGTACCGTTGGAAGCGCATGGATTATACCTTTCTCCTCGAGCAAGAATGTTTTCATTGTGATCATTTGTCCGGCAGTTATGAGCCCGTTTACCGAATGTGAAGCCAACTTCAAGAGGCCGCCACGGGCAAAATAAATTTTCTATTTCAAATCGGAAGACTGATTTGGAATCAAGATTTTTTACACTATTTTTTAGTGGCAACGAAAAATTTGTAATTTTTTTTTTAGATTTTTTCGAGTTTTTTAAAAAAATTCTATTTTCCTGAAAAAGTGAAAAGTGACAAAATTCGTAATTTTCACAGCACGCCCTTATTGCTTGAAAAGTATCAATATGGCGTTAACTACATACCCAGAGGCAAATTTCAGGCCATTCCCATTGATAGTTTTGAATATATGGAAAATGGGTATTTAAAGAACGTCTTCTTTTGCACATTCCGGACGAACTATTCGTCGTAAGGACTATTTCTTGGTACCGTTGGAAGCGCATGGATTATACCTTTCTCCGCGAGCAAGAATGTTTTCATTGTGATCATTTGTCCGGCAGTTACGAGCCCATTTACCGAATGTGGAGCCAACTTCAAGAGGCCGCCACGGGCAAAATAAATTTTCTATTTCAAATCGGAAGACTGATTTGGAATCAAGATTTTTTACACTATTTTTTAGTGGCAACGAAAAATTTGTAATTTTTTTTTTAGATTTTTTCGAGTTTTTTAAAAAAATTCTATTTTCCTGAAAAAGTGAAAAGTGACAAAATTCGTAATTTTCACAGCACGCCCTTATTGCTTGAAAAGTATCAATATGGCGTTAACTACATACCCAGAGGCAAATTTCAGGCCATTCCCATTGATAGTTTTGAATATATGGAAAATGGGTATTTAAAGAACGTCTTCTTTTGCACATTCCGGACGAACTATTCGTCGTAAGGACTATTTCTTGGTACCGTTGGAAGCGCATGGATTATACCTTTCTCCGCGAGCAAGAATGTTTTCATTGTGATCATTTGTCCGGCAGTTACGAGCCCATTTACCGAATGTGGAGCCAACTTCAAGAGGCCGCCACGGGCAAAATAAATTTTCTATTTCAAATCTGAAGACTGATTTGGAATGAAGATTTTGCAAAGTATTTTTTAGTGCCAACGAAAAATTTTTAATTTTTTTTTCTTTCGAGTTTTTAAAAAAAATTAAATTTTCCTGAAAAAGTGAAAAATGACAAAATTCGTAATTTTCACAGCCCGCCCTTATGGCTTGGAAATTATCAATATGGCGTTAACTACATACCCAGAGGCAAATTTCAGGCCATTCCCATTGATAGTTTTGCATATATGGAAAATGGGTATTTAAAAAACCTATTTTACCATTAAAAAACGACTTCTTTTGCACATTCCGGACGAACTATTCGTCGTAAGGACTATTTCTTGGTACCGTTGGAAGCGCATGGATTATACCTTTCTCCTCGAGCAAGAATGTTTTCATTGTGATTATTTGTCCGGCAGTTATGAGCCCGTTTACCGAATGTGAAGCCAACTTCAAGAGGCCGCCACGGGCAAAATAAATTTTCTATTTCAAATCGGAAGACTGATTTGGAATCAAGATTTTTTACACTATTTTTTAGTGGCAACGAAAAATTTTTAATTTTTTTTTTAGATTTTTTCGAGTTTTTTAAAAAAATTCAATTTTCCTGAAAAAGTGAAAAGTGACAAAATTCGTAATTTTCACAGCACGCCCTTATTGCTTGAAAAGTATCAATATGGCGTTAACTACATACCCAGAGGCAAATTTCAGGCCATTCCCATTGATAGTTTTGAATATATGGAAAATGGGTATTTAAAGAACGTCTTCTTTTGCACATTCCGGACGAACTATTCGTCGTAAGGACTATTTCTTGGTACCGTTGGAAGCGCATGGATTATACCTTTCTCCGCGAGCAAGAATGTTTTCATTGTGATCATTTGTCCGGCAGTTACGAGCCCATTTACCGAATGTGGAGCCAACTTCAAGAGGCCGCCACGGGCAAAATAAATTTTCTATTTCAAATCTGAAGACTGATTTGGAATGAAGATTTTGCAAAGTATTTTTTAGTGCCAACGAAAAATTTTTAATTTTTTTTTCTTTCGAGTTTTTAAAAAAAATTAAATTTTCCTGAAAAAGTGAAAAATGACAAAATTCGTAATTTTCACAGCCCGCCCTTATGGCTTGGAAATTATCAATATGGCGTTAACTACATACCCAGAGGCAAATTTCAGGCCATTCCCATTGATAGTTTTGCATATATGGAAAATGGGTATTTAAAAAACCTATTTTACCATTAAAAAACGACTCCTTTTGCACATTCCGGACGAACTATTCGTCGTAAGGACTATTTCTTGGTACCGTTGGAAGCGCATGGATTATACCTTTCTCCTCGAGCAAGAATGTTTTCATTGTGATTATTTGTCCGGCAGTTATGAGCCCGTTTACCGAATGTGAAGCCAACTTCAAGAGGCCGCCACGGGCAAAATAAATTTTCTATTTCAAATCGGAAGACTGATTTGGAATCAAGATTTTTTACACTATTTTTTAGTGGCAACGAAAAATTTTTAATTTTTTTTTAGATTTTTTCGAGTTTTTTAAAAAAATTCAATTTTCCTGAAAAAGTGAAAAGTGACAAAATTCGTAATTTTCACAGCACGCCCTTATTGCTTGAAAAGTATCAATATGGCGTTAACTACATACCCAGAGGCAAATTTCAGGCCATTCCCATTGATAGTTTTGAATATATGGAAAATGGGTATTTAAAGAACGTCTTCTTTTGCACATTCCGGACGAACTATTCGTCGTAAGGACTATTTCTTGGTACCGTTGGAAGCGCATGGATTATACCTTTCTCCGCGAGCAAGAATGTTTTCATTGTGATCATTTGTCCGGCAGTTACGAGCCCATTTACCGAATGTGGAGCCAACTTCAAGAGGCCGCCACGGGCAAAATAAATTTTCTATTTCAAATCTGAAGACTGATTTGGAATGAAGATTTTGCAAAGTATTTTTTAGTGCCAACGAAAATTTTTTAATTTTTTTTTTTTCGAGTTTTTAAAAAAAATTAAATTTTCCTGAAAAAGTGAAAAATGACAAAATTCGTAATTTTCACAGCACGCCCTTATGGCTTGGAAATTATCAATATGGCGTTAACTACATACCCAGAGGCAAATTTCAGGCCATTCCCATTGATAGTTTTGCATATATGGAAAATGGGTATTTAAAAAACCTATTTTACCATTAAAAAACGACTTCTTTTGCACATTCCGGACGAACTATTCGTCGTAAGGACTATTTCTTGGTACCGTTGGAAGCGCATGGATTATATCTTTCTCCGCGAGCAAGAATGTTTTCATTGTGATCATTTGTCCGGCAGTTACGAGCCCATTTACCGAATGTGGAGACAACTTCAAGAGGCCGCCACGGGCAAAATAAATTTTCTATTTCAAATCTGAAGACTGATTTGGAATGAAGATTTTGCAAAGTATTTTTTAGTGCCAACGAAAAATTTTTAATTTTTTTTTCTTTCGAGTTTTTAAAAAAAATTAAATTTTCCTGAAAAAGTGAAAAATGACAAAATTCGTAATTTTCACAGCACGCCCTTATGGCTTGAAAATTATCAATATGGCGTTAACTACATACCCAGAGGCCAATTTCAGGCCATTCCCATTGATAGTTTTGCATATATGGAAAATGGGTATTTAAAAAACCTATTTTACCATTAAAAAACGACTTCTTTTGCACATTCCGGACGAACTATTAGTCTTAAGGACTATTTCTTGGTACCGTTGGAAGCGCATGGATTATACCTTTCTCCTCGAGCAAGAATGTTTTCATTGTGATCATTTGTCCGGCAGTTATGAGCCCGTTTACCGAATGTGAAGCCAACTTCAAGAGGCCGCCACGGGCAAAATAAATTTTCTATTTCAAATCGGAAGACTGATTTGGAATCAAGATTTTTTACACTATTTTTTAGTGGCAACGAAAAATTTGTAATTTTTTTTTTAGATTTTTTCGAGTTTTTTAAAAAAATTCTATTTTCCTGAAAAAGTGAAAAGTGACAAAATTCGTAATTTTCACAGCACGCCCTTATTGCTTGAAAAGTATCAATATGGTGTTAACTACATACCCAGAGGCAAATTTCAGGCCATTCCCATTGATAGTTTTGAATATATGGAAAATGGGTATTTAAAGAACGTCTTCTTTTGCACATTCCGGAAGAACTATTCGTCGTAAGGACTATTTCTTGGTACCGTTGGAAGCGCATGGATTATACCTTTCTCCGCGAGCAAGAATGTTTTCATTGTGATCATTTGTCCGGCAGTTACGAGCCCATTTACCGAATGTGGAGCCAACTTCAAGAGGCCGCCACGGGCAAAATAAATTTTCTATTTCAAATCTGAAGACTGATTTGGAATGAAGATTTTGCAAAGTATTTTTTAGTGCCAACGAAAAATTTTTAATTTTTTTTTTCTTTCGAGTTTTTAAAAAAAATTAAATTTTCCTGAAAAAGTGAAAAATGACAAAATTCGTAATTTTCACAGCCCGCCCTTATGGCTTGGAAATTATCAATATGGCGTTAACTACATACCCAGAGGCAAATTTCAGGCCATTCCCATTGATAGTTTTGCATATATGGAAAATGGGTATTTAAAAAACCTATTTTACCATTAAAAAACGACTTCTTTTGCACATTCCGGACGAACTATTCGTCGTAAGGACTATTTCTTGGTACCGTTGGAAGCGCATGGATTATACCTTTCTCCTTGAGCAAGAATGTTTTCATTGTGATTATTTGTCCGGCAGTTATGAGCCCGTTTACCGAATGTGAAGCCAACTTCAAGAGGCCGCCACGGGCAAAATAAATTTTCTATTTCAAATCGGAAGACTGATTTGGAATCAAGATTTTTTACACTATTTTTTAGTGGCAACGAAAAATTTGTAATTTTTTTTTTTAGATTTTTTCGAGTTTTTTAAAAAAATTCTATTTTCCTGAAAAAGTGAAAAGTGACAAAATTCGTAATTTTCACAGCACGCCCTTATTGCTTGAAAAGTATCAATATGGCGTTAACTACATACCCAGAGGCAAATTTCAGGCCATTCCCATTGATAGTTTTGAATATATGGAAAATGGGTATTTAAAGAACGTCTTCTTTTGCACATTCCGGACGAACTATTCGTCGTAAGGACTATTTCTTGGTACCGTTGGAAGCGCATGGATTATACCTTTCTCCGCGAGCAAGAATGTTTTCATTGTGATCATTTGTCCGGCAGTTACGAGCCCATTTACCGAATGTGGAGCCAACTTCAAGAGGCCGCCACGGGCAAAATAAATTTTCTATTTCAAATCGGAAGACTGATTTGGAATCAAGATTTTTTACACTATTTTTTAGTGGCAACGAAAAATTTGTAATTTTTTTTTTAGATTTTTTCGAGTTTTTTAAAAAAATTCTATTTTCCTGAAAAAGTGAAAAGTGACAAAATTCGTAATTTTCACAGCACGCCCTTATTGCTTGAAAAGTATCAATATGGCGTTAACTACATACCCAGAGGCAAATTTCAGGCCATTCCCATTGATAGTTTTGAATATATGGAAAATGGGTATTTAAAGAACGTCTTCTTTTGCACATTCCGGACGAACTATTCGTCGTAAGGACTATTTCTTGGTACCGTTGGAAGCGCATGGATTATACCTTTCTCCGCGAGCAAGAATGTTTTCATTGTGATCATTTGTCCGGCAGTTACGAGCCCATTTACCGAATGTGGAGCCAACTTCAAGAGGCCGCCACGGGCAAAATAAATTTTCTATTTCAAATCTGAAGACTGATTTGGAATGAAGATTTTGCAAAGTATTTTTTAGTGCCAACGAAAAATTTTTAATTTTTTTTTCTTTCGAGTTTTTAAAAAAAATTAAATTTTCCTGAAAAAGTGAAAAATGACAAAATTCGTAATTTTCACAGCCCGCCCTTATGGCTTGGAAATTATCAATATGGCGTTAACTACATACCCAGAGGCAAATTTCAGGCCATTCCCATTGATAGTTTTGCATATATGGAAAATGGGTATTTAAAAAACCTATTTTACCATTAAAAAACGACTTCTTTTGCACATTCCGGACGAACTATTCGTCGTAAGGACTATTTCTTGGTACCGTTGGAAGCGCATGGATTATACCTTTCTCCTCGAGCAAGAATGTTTTCATTGTGATTATTTGTCCGGCAGTTATGAGCCCGTTTACCGAATGTGAAGCCAACTTCAAGAGGCCGCCACGGGCAAAATAAATTTTCTATTTCAAATCGGAAGACTGATTTGGAATCAAGATTTTTTACACTATTTTTTAGTGGCAACGAAAAATTTTTAATTTTTTTTTTAGATTTTTTCGAGTTTTTTAAAAAAATTCAATTTTCCTGAAAAAGTGAAAAGTGACAAAATTCGTAATTTTCACAGCACGCCCTTATTGCTTGAAAAGTATCAATATGGCGTTAACTACATACCCAGAGGCAAATTTCAGGCCATTCCCATTGATAGTTTTGAATATATGGAAAATGGGTATTTAAAGAACGTCTTCTTTTGCACATTCCGGACGAACTATTCGTCGTAAGGACTATTTCTTGGTACCGTTGGAAGCGCATGGATTATACCTTTCTCCGCGAGCAAGAATGTTTTCATTGTGATCATTTGTCCGGCAGTTACGAGCCCATTTACCGAATGTGGAGCCAACTTCAAGAGGCCGCCACGGGCAAAATAAATTTTCTATTTCAAATCTGAAGACTGATTTGGAATGAAGATTTTGCAAAGTATTTTTTAGTGCCAACGAAAAATTTTTAATTTTTTTTTCTTTCGAGTTTTTAAAAAAAATTAAATTTTCCTGAAAAAGTGAAAAATGACAAAATTCGTAATTTTCACAGCCCGCCCTTATGGCTTGGAAATTATCAATATGGCGTTAACTACATACCCAGAGGCAAATTTCAGGCCATTCCCATTGATAGTTTTGCATATATGGAAAATGGGTATTTAAAAAACCTATTTTACCATTAAAAAACGACTTCTTTTGCACATTCCGGACGAACTATTCGTCGTAAGGACTATTTCTTGGTACCGTTGGAAGCGCATGGATTATACCTTTCTCCTCGAGCAAGAATGTTTTCATTGTGATTATTTGTCCGGCAGTTATGAGCCCGTTTACCGAATGTGAAGCCAACTTCAAGAGGCCGCCACGGGCAAAATAAATTTTCTATTTCAAATCGGAAGACTGATTTGGAATCAAGATTTTTTACACTATTTTTTAGTGGCAACGAAAAATTTTTAATTTTTTTTTAGATTTTTTCGAGTTTTTTAAAAAAATTCAATTTTCCTGAAAAAGTGAAAAGTGACAAAATTCGTAATTTTCACAGCACGCCCTTATTGCTTGAAAAGTATCAATATGGCGTTAACTACATACCCAGAGGCAAATTTCAGGCCATTCCCATTGATAGTTTTGAATATATGGAAAATGGGTATTTAAAGAACGTCTTCTTTTGCACATTCCGGACGAACTATTCGTCGTAAGGACTATTTCTTGGTACCGTTGGAAGCGCATGGATTATACCTTTCTCCGCGAGCAAGAATGTTTTCATTGTGATCATTTGTCCGGCAGTTACGAGCCCATTTACCGAATGTGGAGCCAACTTCAAGAGGCCGCCACGGGCAAAATAAATTTTCTATTTCAAATCTGAAGACTGATTTGGAATGAAGATTTTGCAAAGTATTTTTTAGTGCCAACGAAAATTTTTTAATTTTTTTTTTTTCGAGTTTTTAAAAAAAATTAAATTTTCCTGAAAAAGTGAAAAATGACAAAATTCGTAATTTTCACAGCACGCCCTTATGGCTTGGAAATTATCAATATGGCGTTAACTACATACCCAGAGGCAAATTTCAGGCCATTCCCATTGATAGTTTTGCATATATGGAAAATGGGTATTTAAAAAACCTATTTTACCATTAAAAAACGACTTCTTTTGCACATTCCGGACGAACTATTCGTCGTAAGGACTATTTCTTGGTACCGTTGGAAGCGCATGGATTATATCTTTCTCCGCGAGCAAGAATGTTTTCATTGTGATCATTTGTCCGGCAGTTACGAGCCCATTTACCGAATGTGGAGACAACTTCAAGAGGCCGCCACGGGCAAAATAAATTTTCTATTTCAAATCTGAAGACTGATTTGGAATGAAGATTTTGCAAAGTATTTTTTAGTGCCAACGAAAAATTTTTAATTTTTTTTTCTTTCGAGTTTTTAAAAAAAATTAAATTTTCCTGAAAAAGTGAAAAATGACAAAATTCGTAATTTTCACAGCACGCCCTTATGGCTTGAAAATTATCAATATGGCGTTAACTACATACCCAGAGGCCAATTTCAGGCCATTCCCATTGATAGTTTTGCATATATGGAAAATGGGTATTTAAAAAACCTATTTTACCATTAAAAAACGACTTCTTTTGCACATTCCGGACGAACTATTAGTCTTAAGGACTATTTCTTGGTACCGTTGGAAGCGCATGGATTATACCTTTCTCCTCGAGCAAGAATGTTTTCATTGTGATCATTTGTCCGGCAGTTATGAGCCCGTTTACCGAATGTGAAGCCAAATTCAAGAGGCTGCCACGGGCAAAATAAATTTTCTATTTCAAATCGGAAGACTGATTTGGAATCAAGATTTTTTACACTATTTTTTAGTGGCAACGAAAAATTTGTAATTTTTTTTTTTAGATTTTTTCGAGTTTTTTAAAAAAATTCAAATTTCCTGAAAAAGTGAAAAGTGACAAAATTCGTAATTTTCACAGCACGCCCTTATGGCTTAAAAAGTATCATGATGGCGTTAACTACATACCCAGAGGGCAAATTTCAGGCCATTCCCATTGATAGTTTTGAATATATGGAAAATGGGTATTTAAAAAACGTCTTCTTTTGCACATTCCGGACGAACTATTCGTCGTAAGGACTATTTCTTGGTACCGTTGGAAGCGCATGGATTATACCTTTCTCCGCGAGCAAGAATGTTTTCATTGTGATCATTTGTCCGGCAGTTACGAGCCCATTTACCGAATGTGGAGCCAACTTCAAGAGGCCGCCACGGGCAAAATAAATTTTCTATTTCAAATCTGAAGACTGATTTGGAATGAAGATTTTGCAAAGTATTTTTTAGTGCCAACGAAAAATTTTTAATTTTTTTTCTTTCGAGTTTTTAAAAAAAATTAAATTTTCCTGAAAAAGTGAAAAATGACAAAATTCGTAATTTTCACAGCACGCCCTTATGGCTTGGAAATTATCAATATGGCGTTAACTACATACCCAGAGGCAAATTTCAGGCCATTCCCATTGATAGTTTTGCATATATGGAAAATGGGTATTTAAAAAACCTATTTTACCATTAAAAAACGACTTCTTTTGCACATTCCGGACGAACTATTCGTCGTAAGGACTATTTCTTGGTACCGTTGGAAGCGCATGGATTATACCTTTCTCCTCGAGCAAGAATGTTTTCATTGTGATTATTTGTCCGGCAGTTATGAGCCCGTTTACCGAATGTGAAGCCAACTTCAAGAGGCCGCCACGGGCAAAATAAATTTTCTATTTCAAATCGGAAGACTGATTTGGAATCAAGATTTTTTACACTATTTTTTAGTGGCAACGAAAAATTTTTAATTTTTTTTTTAGATTTTTTCGAGTTTTTTAAAAAAATTCAATTTTCCTGAAAAAGTGAAAAGTGACAAAATTCGTAATTTTCACAGCACGCCCTTATTGCTTGAAAAGTATCAATATGGCGTTAACTACATACCCCGAGGCAAATTTCAGGCCATTCCCATTGATAGTTTTGAATATATGGAAAATGGGTATTTAAAGAACGTCTTCTTTTGCACATTCCGGACGAACTATTCGTCGTAAGGACTATTTCTTGGTACCGTTGGAAGTGCATGGATTATACCTTTCTCCGCGAGCAAGAATGTTTTCATTGTGATCATTTGTCCGGCAGTTACGAGCCCATTTACCGAATGTGGAGCCAACTTCAAGAGGCCGCCACGGGCAAAATAAATTTTCTATTTCAAATCTGAAGACTGATTTGGAATGAAGATTTTGAAAAGTATTTTTTAGTGCCAACGAAAATTTTTTAATTTTTTTTTTTTCGAGTTTTTAAAAAAAATTAAATTTTCCTGAAAAAGTGAAAAATGACAAAATTCGTAATTTTCACAGCACGCCCTTATGGCTTGGAAATTATCAATATGGCGTTAACTACATACCCAGAGGCAAATTTCAGGCCATTCCCATTGATAGTTTTGCATATATGGAAAATGGGTATTTAAAAAACCTATTTTACCATTAAAAAACGACTTCTTTTGCACATTCCGGACGAACTATTCGTCGTAAGGACTATTTCTTGGTACCGTTGGAAGCGCATGGATTATATCTTTCTCCGCGAGCAAGAATGTTTTCATTGTGATCATTTGTCCGGCAGTTACGAGCCCATTTACCGAATGTGGAGACAACTTCAAGAGGCCGCCACGGGCAAAATAAATTTTCTATTTCAAATCTGAAGACTGATTTGGAATGAAGATTTTGCAAAGTATTTTTTAGTGCCAACGAAAAATTTTTAATTTTTTTTTCTTTCGAGTTTTTAAAAAAAATTAAATTTTCCTGAAAAAGTGAAAAATGACAAAATTCGTAATTTTCACAGCACGCCCTTATGGCTTGAAAATTATCAATATGGCGTTAACTACATACCCAGAGGCCAATTTCAGGCCATTCCCATTGATAGTTTTGCATATATGGAAAATGGGTATTTAAAAAACCTATTTTACCATTAAAAAACGACTTCTTTTGCACATTCCGGACGAACTATTAGTCTTAAGGACTATTTCTTGGTACCGTTGGAAGCGCATGGATTATACCTTTCTCCTCGAGCAAGAATGTTTTCATTGTGATCATTTGTCCGGCAGTTATGAGCCCGTTTACCGAATGTGAAGCCAACTTCAAGAGGCCGCCACGGGCAAAATAAATTTTCTATTTCAAATCGGAAGACTGATTTGGAATCAAGATTTTTTACACTATTTTTTAGTGGCAACGAAAAATTTGTAATTTTTTTTTTAGATTTTTTCGAGTTTTTTAAAAAAATTCTATTTTCCTGAAAAAGTGAAAAGTGACAAAATTCGTAATTTTCACAGCACGCCCTTATTGCTTGAAAAGTATCAATATGGCGTTAACTACATACCCAGAGGCAAATTTCAGGCCATTCCCATTGATAGTTTTGAATATATGGAAAATGGGTATTTAAAGAACGTCTTCTTTTGCACATTCCGGACGAACTATTCGTCGTAAGGACTATTTCTTGGTACCGTTGGAAGCGCATGGATTATACCTTTCTCCGCGAGCAAGAATGTTTTCATTGTGATCATTTGTCCGGCAGTTACGAGCCCATTTACCGAATGTGGAGCCAACTTCAAGAGGCCGCCACGGGCAAAATAAATTTTCTATTTCAAATCTGAAGACTGATTTGGAATGAAGATTTTGCAAAGTATTTTTTAGTGCCAACGAAAAATTTTTAATTTTTTTTTTCTTTCGAGTTTTTAAAAAAAATTAAATTTTCCTGAAAAAGTGAAAAATGACAAAATTCGTAATTTTCACAGCCCGCCCTTATGGCTTGGAAATTATCAATATGGCGTTAACTACATACCCAGAGGCAAATTTCAGGCCATTCCCATTGATAGTTTTGCATATATGGAAAATGGGTATTTAAAAAACCTATTTTACCATTAAAAAACGACTTCTTTTGCACATTCCGGACGAACTATTCGTCGTAAGGACTATTTCTTGGTACCGTTGGAAGCGCATGGATTATACCTTTCTCCTCGAGCAAGAATGTTTTCATTGTGATTATTTGTCCGGCAGTTATGAGCCCGTTTACCGAATGTGAAGCCAACTTCAAGAGGCCGCCACGGGCAAAATAAATTTTCTATTTCAAATCGGAAGACTGATTTGGAATCAAGATTTTTTACACTATTTTTTAGTGGCAACGAAAAATTTTTAATTTTTTTTTTAGATTTTTTCGAGTTTTTTAAAAAAATTCAATTTTCCTGAAAAAGTGAAAAGTGACAAAATTCGTAATTTTCACAGCACGCCCTTATTGCTTGAAAAGTATCAATATGGCGTTAACTACATACCCAGAGGCAAATTTCAGGCCATTCCCATTGATAGTTTTGAATATATGGAAAATGGGTATTTAAAGAACGTCTTCTTTTGCACATTCCGGACGAACTATTCGTCGTAAGGACTATTTCTTGGTACCGTTGGAAGCGCATGGATTATACCTTTCTCCGCGAGCAAGAATGTTTTCATTGTGATCATTTGTCCGGCAGTTACGAGCCCATTTACCGAATGTGGAGCCAACTTCAAGAGGCCGCCACGGGCAAAATAAATTTTCTATTTCAAATCTGAAGACTGATTTGGAATGAAGATTTTGAAAAGTATTTTTTAGTGCCAACGAAAATTTTTTAATTTTTTTTTTTTCGAGTTTTTAAAAAAAATTAAATTTTCCTGAAAAAGTGAAAAATGACAAAATTCGTAATTTTCACAGCACGCCCTTATGGCTTGGAAATTATCAATATGGCGTTAACTACATACCCAGAGGCAAATTTCAGGCCATTCCCATTGATAGTTTTGCATATATGGAAAATGGGTATTTAAAAAACCTATTTTACCATTAAAAAACGACTTCTTTTGCACATTCCGGACGAACTATTCGTCGTAAGGACTATTTCTTGGTACCGTTGGAAGCGCATGGATTATATCTTTCTCCGCGAGCAAGAATGTTTTCATTGTGATCATTTGTCCGGCAGTTACGAGCCCATTTACCGAATGTGGAGACAACTTCAAGAGGCCGCCACGGGCAAAATAAATTTTCTATTTCAAATCTGAAGACTGATTTGGAATGAAGATTTTGCAAAGTATTTTTTAGTGCCAACGAAAAATTTTTAATTTTTTTTTCTTTCGAGTTTTTAAAAAAAATTAAATTTTCCTGAAAAAGTGAAAAATGACAAAATTCGTAATTTTCACAGCACGCCCTTATGGCTTGAAAATTATCAATATGGCGTTAACTACATACCCAGAGGCCAATTTCAGGCCATTCCCATTGATAGTTTTGCATATATGGAAAATGGGTATTTAAAAAACCTATTTTACCATTAAAAAACGACTTCTTTTGCACATTCCGGACGAACTATTAGTCTTAAGGACTATTTCTTGGTACCGTTGGAAGCGCATGGATTATACCTTTCTCCTCGAGCAAGAATGTTTTCATTGTGATCATTTGTCCGGCAGTTATGAGCCCGTTTACCGAATGTGAAGCCAAATTCAAGAGGCTGCCACGGGCAAAATAAATTTTCTATTTCTAATCGGAAGACTGATTTGGAATCAAGATTTTTTACACTATTTTTTAGTGGCAACGAAAAATTTGTAATTTTTTTTTTTAGATTTTTTCGAGTTTTTTAAAAAAATTCAAATTTCCTGAAAAAGTGAAAAGTGACAAAATTCGTAATTTTCACAGCACGCCCTTATGGCTTAAAAAGTATCATGATGGCGTTAACTACATACCCAGAGGGCAAATTTCAGGCCATTCCCATTGATAGTTTTGAATATATGGAAAATGGGTATTTAAAAAACGTCTTCTTTTGCACATTCCGGACGAACTATTCGTCGTAAGGACTATTTCTTGGTACCGTTGGAAGCGCATGGATTATACCTTTCTCCGCGAGCAAGAATGTTTTCATTGTGATCATTTGTCCGGCAGTTATGAGCCCATTTACCGAATGTGGAGCCAACTTCAAGAGGCCGCCACGGGCAAAATAAATTTTCTATTTCAAATCTGAAGACTGATTTGGAATGAAGATTTTGCAAAGTATTTTTTAGTGCCAACGAAAAATTTTTAATTTTTTTTCTTTCGAGTTTTTAAAAAAAATTAAATTTTCCTGAAAAAGTGAAAAATGACAAAATTCGTAATTTTCACAGCACGCCCTTATGGCTTGGAAATTATCAATATGGCGTTAACTACATACCCAGAGGCAAATTTCAGGCCATTCCCATTGATAGTTTTGCATATATGGAAAATGGGTATTTAAAAAACCTATTTTACCATTAAAAAACGACTTCTTTTGCAGATTCCGGACGAACTATTAGTCGTAAGGACTATTTCTTGGTACCGTTGGAAGCGCATGGATTATACCTTTCTCCTCGAGCAAGAATGTTTTCATTGTGATTATTTGTCCGGCAGTTATGAGCCCGTTTACCGAATGTGAAGCCAACTTCAAGAGGCCGCCACGGGCAAAATAAATTTTCTATTTCAAATCGGAAGACTGATTTGGAATCAAGATTTTTTACACTATTTTTTAGTGGCAACGAAAAATTTGTAATTTTTTTTTTAGATTTTTTCGAGTTTTTTAAAAAAATTCTAATTTCCTGAAAAAGTGAAAAGTGACAAAATTCGTAATTTTCACAGCACGCCCTTATTGCTTGAAAAGTATCAATATGGCGTTAACTACATACCCAGAGGCAAATTTCAGGCCATTCCCATTGATAGTTTTGAATATATGGAAAATGGGTATTTAAAGAACGTCTTCTTTTGCACATTCCGGACGAACTATTCGTCGTAAGGACTATTTCTTGGTACCGTTGGAAGCGCATGGATTATACCTTTCTCCGCGAGCAAGAATGTTTTCATTGTGATCATTTGTCCGGCAGTTACGAGCCCATTTACCGAATGTGGAGCCAACTTCAAGAGGCCGCCACGGGCAAAATAAATTTTCTATTTCAAATCTGAAGACTGATTTGGAATGAAGATTTTGCAAAGTATTTTTTAGTGCCAACGAAAAAATTTTAATTTTTTTTTTCTTTCGAGTTTTTAAAAAAAATTAAATTTTCCTGAAAAAGTGAAAAATGACAAAATTCGTAATTTTCACAGCCCGCCCTTATGGCTTGGAAATTATCAATATGGCGTTAACTACATACCCAGAGGCAAATTTCAGGCCATTCCCATTGATAGTTTTGCATATATGGAAAATGGGTATTTAAAAAACCTATTTTACCATTAAAAAACGACTTCTTTTGCACATTCCGGACGAACTATTCGTCGTAAGGACTATTTCTTGGTACCGTTGGAAGCGCATGGATTATACCTTTCTCCTCGAGCAAGAATGTTTTCATTGTGATTATTTGTCCGGCAGTTATGAGCCCGTTTACCGAATGTGAAGCCAACTTCAAGAGGCCGCCACGGGCAAAATAAATTTTCTATTTCAAATCGGAAGACTGATTTGGAATCAAGATTTTTTACACTATTGTTTAGTGGCAACGAAAAAATTTTAATTTTTTTTTTAGATTTTTTCGAGTTTTTTAAAAAAATTCAATTTTCCTGAAAAAGTGAAAAGTGACAAAATTCGTAATTTTCACAGCACGCCCTTATTGCTTGAAAAGTATCAATATGGCGTTAACTACATACCCAGAGGCAAATTTCAGGCCATTCCCATTGATAGTTTTGAATATATGGAAAATGGGTATTTAAAGAACGTCTTCTTTTGCACATTCCGGACGAACTATTCGTCGTAAGGACTATTTCTTGGTACCGTTGGAAGCGCATGGATTATACCTTTCTCCGCGAGCAAGAATGTTTTCATTGTGATCATTTGTCCGGCAGTTACGAGCCCATTTACCGAATGTGGAGCCAACTTCAAGAGGCCGCCACGGGCAAAATAAATTTTCTATTTCAAATCTGAAGACTGATTTGGAATGAAGATTTTGAAAAGTATTTTTTAGTGCCAACGAAAATTTTTTAATTTTTTTTTTTTCGAGTTTTTAAAAAAAATTAAATTTTCCTGAAAAAGTGAAAAATGACAAAATTCGTAATTTTCACAGCACGCCCTTATGGCTTGGAAATTATCAATATGGCGTTAACTACATACCCAGAGGCAAATTTCAGGCCATTCCCATTGATAGTTTTGCATATATGGAAAATGGGTATTTAAAAAACCTATTTTACCATTAAAAAACGACTTCTTTTGCACATTCCGGACGAACTATTCGTCGTAAGGACTATTTCTTGGTACCGTTGGAAGCGCATGGATTATATCTTTCTCCGCGAGCAAGAATGTTTTCATTGTGATCATTTGTCCGGCAGTTACGAGCCCATTTACCGAATGTGGAGACAAATTCAAGAGGCCGCCACGGGCAAAATAAATTTTCTATTTCAAATCTGAAGACTGATTTGGAATGAAGATTTTGCAAAGTATTTTTTAGTGCCAACGAAAAATTTTTAATTTTTTTTTCTTTCGAGTTTTTAAAAAAAATTAAATTTTCCTGAAAAAGTGAAAAATGACAAAATTCGTAATTTTCACAGCACGCCCTTATGGCTTGAAAATTATCAATATGGCGTTAACTACATACCCAGAGGCAAATTTCAGGCCATTCCCATTGATAGTTTTGCATATATGGAAAATGGGTATTTAAAAAACCTATTTTACCATTAAAAAACGACTTCTTTTGCACATTCCGGACGAACTATTAGTCTTAAGGACTATTTCTTGGTACCGTTGGAAGCGCATGGATTATACCTTTCTCCTCAAGCAAGAATGTTTTCATTGTGATCATTTGTCCGGCAGTTATGAGCCCGTTTACCGAATGTGAAGCCAACTTCAAGAGGCCGCCACGGGCAAAATAAATTTTCTATTTCAAATCGGAAGACTGATTTGGAATCAAGATTTTTTACACTATTTTTTAGTGGCAACGAAAAATTTGTAATTTTTTTTTTAGATTTTTTCGAGTATTTTAAAAAAATTCTATTTTCCTGAAAAAGTGAAAAGTGACAAAATTCGTAATTTTCACAGCACGCCCTTATTGCTTGAAAAGTATCAATATGGCGTTAACTACATACCCAGAGGCAAATTTCAGGCCATTCCCATTGATAGTTTTGAATATATGGAAAATGGGTATTTAAAGAACGTCTTCTTTTGCACATTCCGGACGAACTATTCGTCGTAAGGACTATTTCTTGGTACCGTTGGAAGCGCATGGATTATACCTTTCTCCGCGAGCAAGAATGTTTTCATTGTGATCATTTGTCCGGCAGTTACGAGCCCATTTACCGAATGTGGAGCCAACTTCAAGAGGCCGCCACGGGCAAAATAAATTTTCTATTTCAAATCTGAAGACTGATTTGGAATGAAGATTTTGAAAAGTATTTTTTAGTGCCAACGAAAAATTTTTAATTTTTTTTTTTTCGAGTTTTTAAAAAAAATTAAATTTTCCTAAAAAAGTGAAAAATGACAAAATTCGTAATTTTCACAGCACGCCCTTATGGCTTGGAAATTATCAATATGGCGTTAACTACATACCCAGAGGCAAATTTCAGGCCATTCCCATTGATAGTTTTGCATATATGGAAAATGGGTATTTAAAAAACCTATTTTACCATTAAAAAACGACTTCTTTTGCACATTCCGGACGAACTATTCGTCGTAAGGACTATTTCTTGGTACCGTTGGAAGCGCATGGATTATATCTTTCTCCGCGAGCAAGAATGTTTTCATTGTGATCATTTGTCCGGCAGTTACGAGCCCATTTACCGAATGTGGAGACAACTTCAAGAGGCCGCCACGGGCAAAATAAATTTTCTATTTCAAATCTGAAGACTGATTTGGAATGAAGATTTTGCAAAGTATTTTTTAGTGCCAACGAAAAATTTTTAATTTTTTTTTCTTTCGAGTTTTTAAAAAAAATTAAATTTTCCTGAAAAAGTGAAAAATGACAAAATTCGTAATTTTCACAGCACGCCCTTATGGCTTGAAAATTATCAATATGGCGTTAACTACATACCCAGAGGCAAATTTCAGGCCATTCCCATTGATAGTTTTGCATATATGGAAAATGGGTATTTAAAAAACCTATTTTACCATTAAAAAACGACTTCTTTTGCACATTCCGGACGAACTATTAGTCTTAAGGACTATTTCTTGGTACCGTTGGAAGCGCATGGATTATACCTTTCTCCTCGAGCAAGAATGTTTTCATTGTGATCATTTGTCCGGCAGTTATGAGCCCGTTTACCGAATGTGAAGCCAACTTCAAGAGGCCGCCACGGGCAAAATAAATTTTCTATTTCAAATCGGAAGACTGATTTGGAATCAAGATTTTTTACACTATTTTTTAGTGGCAACGAAAAATTTGTAATTTTTTTTTTAGATTTTTTCGAGTTTTTTAAAAAAATTCTATTTTCCTGAAAAAGTGAAAAGTGACAAAATTCGTAATTTTCACAGCACGCCCTTATTGCTTGAAAAGTATCAATATGGCGTTAACTACATACCCAGAGGCAAATTTCAGGCCATTCCCATTGATAGTTTTGAATATATGGAAAATGGGTATTTAAATACGTCTTCTTTTGCACATTCCGGACGAACTATTCGTCGTAAGGACTATTTCTTGGTACCGTTGGAAGCGCATGGATTATACCTTTCTCCGCGAGCAAGAATGTTTTCATTGTGATCATTTGTCCGGCAGTTACGAGCCCATTTACCGAATGTGGAGCCAACTTCAAGAGGCCGCCACGGGCAAAATAAATTTTCTATTTCAAATCTGAAGACTGATTTGGAATGAAGATTTTGCAAAGTATTTTTTAGTGCCAACGAAAAATTTTTAATTTTTTTTTTCTTTCGAGTTTTTAAAAAAAATTAAATTTTCCTGAAAAAGTGAAAAATGACAAAATTCGTAATTTTCACAGCACGCCCTTATGGCTTGGAAATTATCAATATGGCGTTAACTACATACCCAGAGGCAAATTTCAGGCCATTCCCATTGATAGTTTTGCATATATGGAAAATGGGTATTTAAAAAACCTATTTTACCATTAAAAAACGACTTCTTTTGCACATTCCGGACGAACTATTAGTCGTAAGGACTATTTCTTGGCACTGTTGGAAGCGCATGGATTATACCTTTCTCCTCGAGCAAGAATTTTTTCATTGTGATCATTTGTCCAGCAGTTATGAGCCCGTTTACCGAATGTGAAGCCAACTTCAAGAGGCCTCCACGGGCAAAATAAATTTTCTATTTCAAATCGGAAGACTGATTTGGAATGAAGACTTTGCAAAGTATTTTGTAGTGCCAACGAAAAAATTTTAATTGTTTTTTAGATTTTTTCGAGTTTTTAAAAAAAATTCAATTTTCCTGAAAAAGTGACAAAATTCGTAATTTTCACAGCACGCCCTTGTGGTTTGAAAAGTATCAATATGGCGTTAACTGAAAACCCTCGAGCAAAAGAAGTTAATGTGTTACAGGATAAACAACTTTCAGAAAAGTGAAAAAAACATGAGTTTCATGAAATTTCCATTGGAGCAACAGTAAATATAGAAGAAGTTAATGTGTTACAGGAAAAGCAACTTTCAGAAAATTGAAAAAAAATATGAGTTTCATGAAATTTCCATTGGAGAAACAGTAAATATAGATAAAGTTAATGTGTTACAGGAAAACAACTTTCAGAAAAGTGAAAAAAAATATGAGTTTTTAGGCTATTTCCATTAGAGAAACAGGAAATATAGAAGTTAAAAGTGTTTTGCAGCGAAAAAAAACCTTCAGAATAAATAAAAATCAGATAAATAAACACAAAAATAAAATAAAATTTATATGTGTAAAACGCTCTTTCACGCGATTTCCAGCACTTTTCTACAAATAGCAATTGCGGCCGAACTACTGGAGCTATCGACTTGAAATTTGCTCTAGTCTACTAACGGTGATGTTTCCAGTCGATTGGAAGTAGTTAGAAGGCGATCCGAGCACTAGAAATGAAATTTGATTTTTTTTCGTCGGAGGTATTTTTTGAATTTTTTTTTTTAAAGTCCATCTTTGAAATATGATGGAAAAATTTTTTCGTCAATTTTCTATGTTAAAAAAATTTAAAAAAAAAATTTTAAGAAAATATTTTTGAATTTTAATTTTTTTATTTTTTGGAAAAAAATTATTCCATGTTGTAAAGCATTTTTATTTTGGACTTTGAAAAATTTTTGAACCATTTTCGCCCACTTAAAAAAAGTACTTAACCGGTCGCCGACCATGTTCTGTGGCGACAGGATCCTATACACTTCGCGGCATGACATATTTCCCGACTCCCGATGAAAAACTGCTTTTTCTCCAGCAATATCCAGACCATTCCCGTTGTAGTTGGGTTTATATGGAAAAAATTGGTATTTTAAAACCTTATTTTCCGTTAAAGAACGATTTCTTTTGCAAATTCAGGACAAAGTATTCCTCGTAAGGTCTATTGCTTGGTACCGTTAAAAGCCCTTAGATTATACATTTCTTCTCGAGCAAGAATTTTTTCATTGTGATCATTTGTCCGGCAGTTATGAGCCCATTTACCGAATGTGGAGCCAACTTCAAGAGGCCGCCACGGGCAAAATAAATTTTCTATTTCAAATCTGAAGACTGATTTGGAATGAAGATTTTGCAAAGTATTTTTTAGTGCCAACGAAAATTTTTTAATTTTTTTTCTTTCGAGTTTTTAAAGAAAATTAAATTTTCCTGAAAAAGTGAAAAAAGACAAAATTCGTAATTTTCAAAGCACGCCCTTATGGCTTGAAAAGTATCAATATGGCGTTAACTACATACCCAGAGGCAAATTTCAGGCCATTCCCATTGATAGTTTTGCATATATGGAAAATGGGTATTTAAAAAACCTATTTTACCATTAAAAAACGACTTCTTTTGCACATTCCGGACGAACTATTAGTCGTAAAGACTATTTCTTGGTACCGTTGGAAGCGCATGGATTATACCTTTCTCCTCGAGCAAGAATGTTTTCATTGTGATCATTTGTCCGGCAGTTATGAGCCCGTTTACCGAATGTGAAGCCAACTTCAAGAGGCCGCCACTGGCAAAATAAATTTTCTATTTCAAATCGGAAGACTGATTTGGAATCAAGATTTTTTACACTATTTTTTAGTGGCAACGAAAAATTTGTAATTTTTTTTTTAGATTTTTTCGAGTTTTTTAAAAAAATTCAATTTTCCTGAAAAAGTGAAAAGTGACAAAATTCGTAATTTTCACAGCACGCCCTTATTGCTTGAAAAGTATCAATATGGCGTTAACTACATACCCAGAGGCAAATTTCAGGCCATTCCCATTGATAGTTTTGAATATATGGAAAATGGGTATTTAAAGAACGTCTTCTTTTGCACATTCCGGACGAACTATTCGTCGTAAGGACTATTTCTTGGTACCGTTGGAAGCGCATGGATTATACCTTTCTCCGCGAGCAAGAATGTTTTCATTGTGATCATTTGTCCGGCAGTTACGAGCCCATTTACCGAATGTGGAGCCAACTTCAAGAGGCCGCCACGGGCAAAATAAATTTTCTATTTCAAATCTGAAGACTGATTTGGAATGAAGATTTTGCAAAGTATTTTTTAGTGCCAACGAAAAATTTTTAATTTTTTTTTCTTTGGAGTTTTTAAAAAAAATTAAATTTTCCTGAAAAAGTGAAAAATGACAAAATTCGTAATTTTTACAGCACGCCATTATGGCTTGGAAATTATCAATATGGCGTTAACTACATACCCAGAGGCAAATTTCAGGCCATTCCCATTGATAGTTTTGCATATATGGAAAATGGGTATTTAAAAAACCTATTTTACCATTAAAAAACGACTTCTTTTGCACATTCCGGACGAACTATTAGTCGTAAGGACTATTTCTTGGTACTGTTGGAAGCGCATGGATTATACCTTTCTCCTCGAGCAAGAATTTTTTCATTGTGATCATTTGTCCGGCAGTTATGAGCCCGTTTACCGAATGTGAAGCCAACTTCAAGAGGCCGCCACGGGCAAAATAAATTTTCTATTTCAAATCGGAAGACTGATTTGGAATCAAGATTTTTTACACTATTTTTTAGTGGCAACGAAAAATTTGTAATTTTTTTTTTAGATTTTTTCGAGTTTTTTAAAAAAATTCAATTTTCCTGAAAAAGTGAAAAGTGACAAAATTCGTAATTTTCACAGCACGCCCTTATTGCTTGAAAAGTATCAATATGGCGTTAACTACATACCCAGAGGCAAATTTCAGGCCATTCCCATTGATAGTTTTGAATATATGGAAAATGGGTATTTAAAGAACGTCTTCTTTTGCACATTCCGGACGAACTATTCGTCGTAAGGACTATTTCTTGGTACCGTTGGAAGCGCATGGATTATACCTTTCTCCGCGAGCAAGAATGTTTTCATTGTGATCATTTGTCCGGCAGTTACGAGCCCATTTACCGAATGTGGAGCCAACTTCAAGAGGCCGCCACGGGCAAAATAAATTTTCTATTTCAAATCTGAAGACTGATTTGGAATGAAGATTTTGCAAAGTATTTTTTAGTGCCAACGAAAATTTTTTAATTTTTTTTTTCTTTCGAGTTTTTAAAAAAAATTAAATTTTCCTGAAAAAGTGAAAAATGACAAAATTCGTAATTTTCACAGCACGCCCTTATGGCTTGGAAATTATCAATATGGCGTTAACTACATACCCAGAGGCAAATTTCAGGCCATTCCCATTGATAGTTTTGCATATATGGAAAATGGGTATTTAAAAAACCTATTTTACCATTAAAAAACGACTTCTTTTGCACATTCCGGACGAACTATTCGTCGTAAGGACTATTTCTTGGTACCGTTGGAAGCGCATGGATTATACCTTTCTCCTCGAGCAAGAATGTTTTCATTGTGATTATTTGTCCGGCAGTTATGAGCCCGTTTACCGAATGTGAAGCCAACTTCAAGAGGCCGCCACGGGCAAAATAAATTTTCTATTTCAAATCGGAAGACTGATTTGGAATCAAGATTTTTTACACTATTTTTTAGTGGCAACGAAAAATTTTTAATTTTTTTTTTAGATTTTTTCGAGTTTTTTAAAAAAATTCAATTTTCCTGAAAAAGTGAAAAGTGACAAAATTCGTAATTTTCACAGCACGCCCTTATTGCTTGAAAAGTATCAATATGGCGTTAACTACATACCCAGAAGGCAAATTTCAGGCCATTCCCATTGATAGTTTTGAATATATGGAAAATGGGTATTTAAAGAACGTCTTCTTTTGCACATTCCGGACGAACTATTCGTCGTAAGGACTATTTCTTGGTACCGTTGGAAGCGCATGGATTATACCTTTCTCCGCGAGCAAGAATGTTTTCATTGTGATCATTTGTCCGGCAGTTACGAGCCCATTTACCGAATGTGGAGCCAACTTCAAGAGGCCGCCACGGGCAAAATAAATTTTCTATTTCAAATCTGAAGACTGATTTGGAATGAAGATTTTGAAAAGTATTTTTTAGTGCCAACGAAAATTTTTTAATTTTTTTTTTTTCGAGTTTTTAAAAAAAATTAAATTTTCCTGAAGAAGTGAAAAATGACAAAATTCGTAATTTTCACAGCACGCCCTTATGGCTTGGAAATTATCAATATGGCGTTAACTACATACCCAGAGGCAAATTTCAGGCCATTCCCATTGATAGTTTTGCATATATGGAAAATGGGTATTTAAAAAACCTATTTTACCATTAAAAAACGACTTCTTTTGCACATTCCGGACGAACTATTCGTCGTAAGGACTATTTCTTGGTACCGTTGGAAGCGCATGGATTATATCTTTCTCCGCGAGCAAGAATGTTTTCATTGTGATCATTTGTCCGGCAGTTACGAGCCCATTTACCGAATGTGGAGACAACTTCAAGAGGCCGCCACGGGCAAAATAAATTTTCTATTTCAAATCTGAAGACTGATTTGGAATGAAGATTTTGAAAAGTATTTTTTAGTGCCAACGAAAAATTTTTAATTTTTTTTTTTTCGAGTTTTTAAAAAAAATTAAATTTTCCTGAAAAAGTGAAAAATGACAAAATTCGTAATTTTCACAGCACGCCCTTATGGCTTTAAAATTATCAATATGGCGTTAACTACATACCCAGAGGCCAATTTCAGGCCATTCCCATTGATAGTTTTGCATATATGGAAAATGGGTATTTAAAAAACCTATTTTACCATTAAAAAACGACTTCTTTTGCACATTCCGGACGAACTATTAGTCTTAAGGACTATTTCTTGGTACCGTTGGAAGCGCATGGATTATACCTTTCTCCTCGAGCAAGAATGTTTTCATTGTGATCATTTGTCCGGCAGTTATGAGCCCGTTTACCGAATGTGAAGCCAACTTCAAGAGGCCGCCACGGGCAAAATAAATTTTCTATTTCAAATCGGAAGACTGATTTGGAATCAAGATTTTTTACACTATTTTTTAGTGGCAACGAAAAATTTGTAATTTTTTTTTTAGATTTTTTCGAGTTTTTTAAAAAAATTCTATTTTCCTGAAAAAGTGAAAAGTGACAAAATTCGTAATTTTCACAGCACGCCCTTATTGCTTGAAAAGTATCAATATGGCGTTAACTACATACCCAGAGGCAAATTTCAGGCCATTCCCATTGATAGTTTTGAATATATGGAAAATGGGTATTTAAAGAACGTCTTCTTTTGCACATTCCGGAAGAACTATTCGTCGTAAGGACTATTTCTTGGTACCGTTGGAAGCGCATGGATTATACCTTTCTCCGCGAGCAAGAATGTTTTCATTGTGATCATTTGTCCGGCAGTTACGAGCCCATTTACCGAATGTGGAGCCAACTTCAAGAGGCCGCCACGGGCAAAATAAATTTTCTATTTCAAATCTGAAGACTGATTTGGAATGAAGATTTTGCAAAGTATTTTTTAGTGCCAACGAAAAATTTTTAATTTTTTTTTCTTTGGAGTTTTTAAAAAAAATTAAATTTTCCTGAAAAAGTGAAAAATGACAAAATTCGTAATTTTTACAGCACGCCATTATGGCTTGGAAATTATCAATATGGCGTTAACTACATACCCAGAGGCAAATTTCAGGCCATTCCCATTGATAGTTTTGCATATATGGAAAATGGGTATTTAAAAAACCTATTTTACCATTAAAAAACGACTTCTTTTGCACATTCCGGACGAACTATTAGTCGTAAGGACTATTTCTTGGTACTGTTGGAAGCGCATGGATTATACCTTTCTCCTCGAGCAAGAATTTTTTCATTGTGATCATTTGTCCGGCAGTTATGAGCCCGTTTACCGAATGTGAAGCCAACTTCAAGAGGCCGCCACGGGCAAAATAAATTTTCTATTTCAAATCGGAAGACTGATTTGGAATCAAGATTTTTTACACTATTTTTTAGTGGCAACGAAAAATTTTTAATTTTTTTTTTAGATTTTTTCGAGTTTTTTAAAAAAATTCAATTTTCCTGAAAAAGTGAAAAGTGACAAAATTCGTAATTTTCACAGCACGCCCTTATTGCTTGAAAAGTATCAATATGGCGTTAACTACATACCCAGAAGGCAAATTTCAGGCCATTCCCATTGATAGTTTTGAATATATGGAAAATGGGTATTTAAAGAACGTCTTCTTTTGCACATTCCGGACGAACTATTCGTCGTAAGGACTATTTCTTGGTACCGTTGGAAGCGCATGGATTATACCTTTCTCCGCGAGCAAGAATGTTTTCATTGTGATCATTTGTCCGGCAGTTACGAGCCCATTTACCGAATGTGGAGCCAACTTCAAGAGGCCGCCACGGGCAAAATAAATTTTCTATTTCAAATCTGAAGACTGATTTGGAATGAAGATTTTGAAAAGTATTTTTTAGTGCCAACGAAAATTTTTTAATTTTTTTTTTTTCGAGTTTTTAAAAAAAATTAAATTTTCCTGAAGAAGTGAAAAATGACAAAATTCGTAATTTTCACAGCACGCCCTTATGGCTTGGAAATTATCAATATGGCGTTAACTACATACCCAGAGGCAAATTTCAGGCCATTCCCATTGATAGTTTTGCATATATGGAAAATGGGTATTTAAAAAACCTATTTTACCATTAAAAAACGACTTCTTTTGCACATTCCGGACGAACTATTCGTCGTAAGGACTATTTCTTGGTACCGTTGGAAGCGCATGGATTATATCTTTCTCCGCGAGCAAGAATGTTTTCATTGTGATCATTTGTCCGGCAGTTACGAGCCCATTTACCGAATGTGGAGACAACTTCAAGAGGCCGCCACGGGCAAAATAAATTTTCTATTTCAAATCTGAAGACTGATTTGGAATGAAGATTTTGAAAAGTATTTTTTAGTGCCAACGAAAAATTTTTAATTTTTTTTTTTTCGAGTTTTTAAAAAAAATTAAATTTTCCTGAAAAAGTGAAAAATGACAAAATTCGTAATTTTCACAGCACGCCCTTATGGCTTTAAAATTATCAATATGGCGTTAACTACATACCCAGAGGCCAATTTCAGGCCATTCCCATTGATAGTTTTGCATATATGGAAAATGGGTATTTAAAAAACCTATTTTACCATTAAAAAACGACTTCTTTTGCACATTCCGGACGAACTATTAGTCTTAAGGACTATTTCTTGGTACCGTTGGAAGCGCATGGATTATACCTTTCTCCTCGAGCAAGAATGTTTTCATTGTGATCATTTGTCCGGCAGTTATGAGCCCGTTTACCGAATGTGAAGCCAACTTCAAGAGGCCGCCACGGGCAAAATAAATTTTCTATTTCAAATCGGAAGACTGATTTGGAATCAAGATTTTTTACACTATTTTTTAGTGGCAACGAAAAATTTGTAATTTTTTTTTTAGATTTTTTCGAGTTTTTTAAAAAAATTCTATTTTCCTGAAAAAGTGAAAAGTGACAAAATTCGTAATTTTCACAGCACGCCCTTATTGCTTGAAAAGTATCAATATGGCGTTAACTACATACCCAGAGGCAAATTTCAGGCCATTCCCATTGATAGTTTTGAATATATGGAAAATGGGTATTTAAAGAACGTCTTCTTTTGCACATTCCGGAAGAACTATTCGTCGTAAGGACTATTTCTTGGTACCGTTGGAAGCGCATGGATTATACCTTTCTCCGCGAGCAAGAATGTTTTCATTGTGATCATTTGTCCGGCAGTTACGAGCCCATTTACCGAATGTGGAGCCAACTTCAAGAGGCCGCCACGGGCAAAATAAATTTTCTATTTCAAATCTGAAGACTGATTTGGAATGAAGATTTTGCAAAGTATTTTTTAGTGCCAACGAAAAATTTTTAATTTTTTTTTTCTTTCGAGTTTTTAAAAAAAATTAAATTTTCCTGAAAAAGTGAAAAATGACAAAATTCGTAATTTTCACAGCCCGCCCTTATGGCTTGGAAATTATCAATATGGCGTTAACTACATATCCAGAGGCAAATTTCAGGCCATTCCCATTGATAGTTTTGCATATATGGAAAATGGGTATTTAAAAAACCTATTTTACCATTAAAAAACGACTTCTTTTGCACATTCCGGACGAACTATTCGTCGTAAGGACTATTTCTTGGTACCGTTGGAAGCGCATGGATTATACCTTTCTCCTCGAGCAAGAATGTTTTCATTGTGATTATTTGTCCGGCAGTTATGAGCCCGTTTACCGAATGTGAAGCCAACTTCAAGAGGCCGCCACGGGCAAAATAAATTTTCTATTTCAAATCGGAAGACTGATTTGGAATCAAGATTTTTTACACTATTTTTTAGTGGCAACGAAAAATTTTTAATTTTTTTTTTAGATTTTTTCGAGTTTTTTAAAAAAATTCAATTTTCCTGAAAAAGTGAAAAGTGACAAAATTCGTAATTTTCACAGCACGCCCTTATTGCTTGAAAAGTATCAATATGGCGTTAACTACATACCCAGAGGCAAATTTCAGGCCATTCCCATTGATAGTTTTGAATATATGGAAAATGGGTATTTAAAGAACGTCTTCTTTTGCACATTCCGGACGAACTATTCGTCGTAAGGACTATTTCTAGGTACCGTTGGAAGCGCATGGATTATACCTTTCTCCGCGAGCAAGAATGTTTTCATTGTGATCATTTGTCCGGCAGTTACGAGCCCATTTACCGAATGTGGAGCCAACTTCAAGAGGCCGCCACGGGCAAAATAAATTTTCTATTTCAAATCTGAAGACTGATTTGGAATGAAGATTTTGAAAAGTATTTTTTAGTGCCAACGAAAAATTTTTAATTTTTTTTTTTTCGAGTTTTTAAAAAAAATTAAATTTTCCTGAAAAAGTGAAAAATGACAAAATTCGTAATTTTCACAGCACGCCCTTATGGCTTGGAAATTATCAATATGGCGTTAACTACATACCCAGAGGCAAATTTCAGGCCATTCCCATTGATAGTTTTGCATATATGGAAAATGGGTATTTAAAAAACCTATTTTACCATTAAAAAACGACTTCTTTTGCACATTCCGGACGAACTATTCGTCGTAAGGACTATTTCTTGGTACCGTTGGAAGCGCATGGATTATATCTTTCTCCGCGAGCAAGAATGTTTTCATTGTGATCATTTGTCCGGCAGTTACGAGCCCATTTACCGAATGTGGAGACAACTTCAAGAGGCCGCCACGGGCAAAATAAATTTTCTATTTCAAATCTGAAGACTGATTTGGAATGAAGATTTTGCAAAGTATTTTTTAGTGCCAACGAAAAATTTTTAATTTTTTTTTTCTTTCGAGTTTTTAAAAAAAATTAAATTTTCCTGAAAAAGTGAAAAATGACAAAATTCGTAATTTTCACAGCCCGCCCTTATGGCTTGGAAATTATCAATATGGCGTTAACTACATATCCAGAGGCAAATTTCAGGCCATTCCCATTGATAGTTTTGCATATATGGAAAATGGGTATTTAAAAAACCTATTTTACCATTAAAAAACGACTTCTTTTGCACATTCCGGACGAACTATTCGTCGTAAGGACTATTTCTTGGTACCGTTGGAAGCGCATGGATTATACCTTTCTCCTCGAGCAAGAATGTTTTCATTGTGATTATTTGTCCGGCAGTTATGAGCCCGTTTACCGAATGTGAAGCCAACTTCAAGAGGCCGCCACGGGCAAAATAAATTTTCTATTTCAAATCGGAAGACTGATTTGGAATCAAGATTTTTTACACTATTTTTTAGTGGCAACGAAAAATTTTTAATTTTTTTTTTAGATTTTTTCGAGTTTTTTAAAAAAATTCAATTTTCCTGAAAAAGTGAAAAGTGACAAAATTCGTAATTTTCACAGCACGCCCTTATTGCTTGAAAAGTATCAATATGGCGTTAACTACATACCCAGAGGCAAATTTCAGGCCATTCCCATTGATAGTTTTGAATATATGGAAAATGGGTATTTAAAGAACGTCTTCTTTTGCACATTCCGGACGAACTATTCGTCGTAAGGACTATTTCTAGGTACCGTTGGAAGCGCATGGATTATACCTTTCTCCGCGAGCAAGAATGTTTTCATTGTGATCATTTGTCCGGCAGTTACGAGCCCATTTACCGAATGTGGAGCCAACTTCAAGAGGCCGCCACGGGCAAAATAAATTTTCTATTTCAAATCTGAAGACTGATTTGGAATGAAGATTTTGAAAAGTATTTTTTAGTGCCAACGAAAAATTTTTAATTTTTTTTTTTTCGAGTTTTTAAAAAAAATTAAATTTTCCTGAAAAAGTGAAAAATGACAAAATTCGTAATTTTCACAGCACGCCCTTATGGCTTGGAAATTATCAATATGGCGTTAACTACATACCCAGAGGCAAATTTCAGGCCATTCCCATTGATAGTTTTGCATATATGGAAAATGGGTATTTAAAAAACCTATTTTACCATTAAAAAACGACTTCTTTTGCACATTCCGGACGAACTATTCGTCGTAAGGACTATTTCTTGGTACCGTTGGAAGCGCATGGATTATATCTTTCTCCGCGAGCAAGAATGTTTTCATTGTGATCATTTGTCCGGCAGTTACGAGCCCATTTACCGAATGTGGAGACAACTTCAAGAGGCCGCCACGGGCAAAATAAATTTTCTATTTCAAATCTGAAGACTGATTTGGAATGAAGATTTTGCAAAGTATTTTTTAGTGCCAACGAAAAATTTTTAATTTTTTTTTCTTTCGAGTTTTTAAAAAAAATTAAATTTTCCTGAAAAAGTGAAAAATGACAAAATTCGTAATTTTCACAGCACGCCCTTATGGCTTTAAAATTATCAATATGGCGTTAACTACATACCCAGAGGCCAATTTCAGGCCATTCCCATTGATAGTTTTGCATATATGGAAAATGGGTATTTAAAAAACCTATTTTACCATTAAAAAACGACTTCTTTTGCACATTCCGGACGAACTATTAGTCTTAAGGACTATTTCTTGGTACCGTTGGAAGCGCATGGATTATACCTTTCTCCTCGAGCAAGAATGTTTTCATTGTGATCATTTGTCCGGCAGTTATGAGCCCGTTTACCGAATGTGAAGCCAACTTCAAGAGGCCGCCACGGGCAAAATAAATTTTCTATTTCAAATCGGAAGACTGATTTGGAATCAAGATTTTTTACACTATTTTTTAGTGGCAACGAAAAATTTGTAATTTTTTTTTTAGATTTTTTCGAGTTTTTTAAAAAAATTCTATTTTCCTGAAAAAGTGAAAAGTGACAAAATTCGTAATTTTCACAGCACGCCCTTATTGCTTGAAAAGTATCAATATGGTGTTAACTACATACCCAGAGGCAAATTTCAGGCCATTCCCATTGATAGTTTTGAATATATGGAAAATGGGTATTTAAAGAACGTCTTCTTTTGCACATTCCGGAAGAACTATTCGTCGTAAGGACTATTTCTTGGTACCGTTGGAAGCGCATGGATTATACCTTTCTCCGCGAGCAAGAATGTTTTCATTGTGATCATTTGTCCGGCAGTTACGAGCCCATTTACCGAATGTGGAGCCAACTTCAAGAGGCCGCCACGGGCAAAATAAATTTTCTATTTCAAATCTGAAGACTGATTTGGAATGAAGATTTTGCAAAGTATTTTTTAGTGCCAACGAAAAATTTTTAATTTTTTTTTTCTTTCGAGTTTTTAAAAAAAATTAAATTTTCCTGAAAAAGTGAAAAATGACAAAATTCGTAATTTTCACAGCCCGCCCTTATGGCTTGGAAATTATCAATATGGCGTTAACTACATACCCAGAGGCAAATTTCAGGCCATTCCCATTGATAGTTTTGCATATATGGAAAATGGGTATTTAAAAAACCTATTTTACCATTAAAAAACGACTTCTTTTGCACATTCCGGACGAACTATTCGTCGTAAGGACTATTTCTTGGTACCGTTGGAAGCGCATGGATTATACCTTTCTCCTTGAGCAAGAATGTTTTCATTGTGATTATTTGTCCGGCAGTTATGAGCCCGTTTAACGAATGTGAAGCCAACTTCAAGAGGCCGCCACGGGCAAAATAAATTTTCTATTTCAAATCGGAAGACTGATTTGGAATCAAGATTTTTTACACTATTTTTTAGTGGCAACGAAAAATTTTTAATTTTTTTTTTAGATTTTTTCGAGTTTTTTAAAAAAATTCAATTTTCCTGAAAAAGTGAAAAGTGACAAAATTCGTAATTTTCACAGCACGCCCTTATTGCTTGAAAAGTATCAATATGGCGTTAACTACATACCCAGAGGCAAATTTCAGGCCATTCCCATTGATAGTTTTGAATATATGGAAAATGGGTATTTAAAGAACGTCTTCTTTTGCACATTCCGGACGAACTATTCGTCGTAAGGACTATTTCTAGGTACCGTTGGAAGCGCATGGATTATACCTTTCTCCGCGAGCAAGAATGTTTTCATTGTGATCATTTGTCCGGCAGTTACGAGCCCATTTACCGAATGTGGAGCCAACTTCAAGAGGCCGCCACGGGCAAAATAAATTTTCTATTTCAAATCTGAAGACTGATTTGGAATGAAGATTTTGAAAAGTATTTTTTAGTGCCAACGAAAATTTTTTAATTTTTTTTTTTTCGAGTTTTTAAAAAAAATTAAATTTTCCTGAAAAAGTGAAAAATGACAAAATTCGTAATTTTCACAGCACGCCCTTATGGCTTGGAAATTATCAATATGGCGTTAACTACATACCCAGAGGCAAATTTCAGGCCATTCCCATTGATAGTTTTGCATATATGGAAAATGGGTATTTAAAAAACCTATTTTACCATTAAAAAACGACTTCTTTTGCACATTCCGGACGAACTATTCGTCGTAAGGACTATTTCTTGGTACCGTTGGAAGCGCATGGATTATATCTTTCTCCGCGAGCAAGAATGTTTTCATTGTGATCATTTGTCCGGCAGTTACGAGCCCATTTACCGAATGTGGAGACAACTTCAAGAGGCCGCCACGGGCAAAATAAATTTTCTATTTCAAATCTGAAGACTGATTTGGAATGAAGATTTTGCAAAGTATTTTTTAGTGCCAACGAAAAATTTTTAATTTTTTTTTCTTTCGAGTTTTTAAAAAAAATTAAATTTTCCTGAAAAAGTGAAAAATGACAAAATTCGTAATTTTCACAGCACGCCCTTATGGCTTTAAAATTATCAATATGGCGTTAACTACATACCCAGAGGCCAATTTCAGGCCATTCCCATTGATAGTTTTGCATATATGGAAAATGGGTATTTAAAAAACCTATTTTACCATTAAAAAACGACTTCTTTTGCACATTCCGGACGAACTATTAGTCTTAAGGACTATTTCTTGGTACCGTTGGAAGCGCATGGATTATACCTTTCTCCTCGAGCAAGAATGTTTTCATTGTGATCATTTGTCCGGCAGTTATGAGCCCGTTTACCGAATGTGAAGCCAACTTCAAGAGGCCGCCACGGGCAAAATAAATTTTCTATTTCAAATCGGAAGACTGATTTGGAATCAAGATTTTTTACACTATTTTTTAGTGGCAACGAAAAATTTGTAATTTTTTTTTTAGATTTTTTCGAGTTTTTTAAAAAAATTCTATTTTCCTGAAAAAGTGAAAAGTGACAAAATTCGTAATTTTTACAGCACGCCCTTATTGCTTGAAAAGTATCAATATGGCGTTAACTACATACCCAGAGGCAAATTTCAGGCCATTCCCATTGATAGTTTTGAATATATGGAAAATGGGTATTTAAAGAACGTCTTCTTTTGCACATTCCGGACGAACTATTTGTCGTAAGGACTATTTCTTGGTACCGTTGGAAGCGCATGGATTATACCTTTCTCCGCGAGCAAGAATGTTTTCATTGTGATCATTTGTCCGGCAGTTACGAGCCCATTTACCGAATGTGGAGCCAACTTCAAGAGGCCGCCACGGGCAAAATAAATTTTCTATTTCAAATCTGAAGACTGATTTGGAATGAAGATTTTGCAAAGTATTTTTTAGTGCCAACGAAAAATTTTTAATTTTTTTTTTCTTTCGAGTTTTTAAAAAAAATTAAATTTTCCTGAAAAAGTGAAAAATGACAAAATTCGTAATTTTCACAGCACGCCCTTATGGCTTGGAAATTATCAATATGGCGTTAACTACATACCCAGAGGCAAATTTCAGGCCATTCCCATTGATAGTTTTGCATATATGGAAAATGGGTATTTAAAAAACCTATTTTACCATTAAAAAACGACTTCTTTTGCACATTCCGGACGAACTATTAGTCGTAAGGACTATTTCTTGGTACTGTTGGAAGCGCATGGATTATACCTTTCTCCTCGAGCAAGAATTTTTTCATTGTGATCATTTGTCCAGCAGTTATGAGCCCGTTTACCGAATGTGAAGCCAACTTCAAGAGGCCTCCACGGGCAAAATAAATTTTCTATTTCAAATCGGAAGACTGATTTGGAATGAAGACTTTGCAAAGTATTTTGTAGTGCCAACGAAAAAATTTTAATTGTTTTTTAGATTTTTTCGAGTTTTTAAAAAAAATTCAATTTTCCTGAAAAAGTGACAAAATTCGTAATTTTCACAGCACGCCCTTGTGGTTTGAAAAGTATCAATATGGCGTTAACTGAAAACCCTCGAGCAAAAGAAGTTAATGTGTTACAGGATAAACAACTTTCAGAAAAGTGAAAAAAACATGAGTTTCATGAAATTTCCATTGGAGCAACAGTAAATATAGAAGAAGTTAATGTGTTACAGGAAAAGCAACTTTCAGAAAATTGAAAAAAAATATGAGTTTCATGAAATTTCCATTGGAGAAACAGTAAATATAGATAAAGTTAATGTGTTACAGGAAAACAACTTTCAGAAAAGTGAAAAAAAATATGAGTTTTTAGGCTATTTCCATTAGAGAAACAGGAAATATAGAAGTTAAAAGTGTTTTGCAGCGAAAAAAAACCTTCAGAATAAATAAAAATCAGATAAATAAACACAAATATAAAATAAAATTTATATGTGTAAAACGCTCTTTCACGCGATTTCCAGCACTTTTCTACAAATAGCAATTGCGGCCGAACTACTGGAGCTATCGACTTGAACTTTGCTCTAGTCTACTAACGGTGATGTTTCCAGTCGATTGGAAGTAGTTAGAAGGCGATCCGAGCACTAGAAATAAAATTTGATTTTTTTCGTCGGAGGTATTTTTTAAATTTTTTTTTTTAAAGTCCATCTTTGAAATATGATGGAAAAATTTTTTCATCAATTTTCTATGTTAAAGAAATTTAAAAAAAAAAATTTAAGAAAATATTTTTGAATTTTAATTTTTTTTATTTTTTGGAAAAAAATTATTCCATGTTGTAAAGCATTTTTATTTTGGACTTTGAAAAATTTTTGAACCATTTTCGCCCACTTAAAAAAAGTACTTAACCGGTCGCCGACCATGTTCTGTGGCGACAGGATCCTATACACTTCGCGGCATGACATATTTCCCGACTCCCGATGAAAAACTGCTTTTTCTCCAGCAATATCCAGACCATTCCCGTTGTAGTTGGGTTTATATGGAAAAAATTGGTATTTTAAAACCTTATTTTCCGTTAAAGAACGATTTCTTTTGCAAATTCAGGACAAACTATTCCTCGTAAGGTCTATTGCTTGGTACCGTTGGAAGCCCTTAGATTATACCTTTCTTCTCGAGCAAGAATTTTTTCATTGTGATCATTTGTCCGGCAGTTATGAGCCCATTTACCGAATGTGGAGCCAACTTCAAGAGGCCGCCACGGGCAAAATAAATTTTCTATTTCAAATCTGAAGACTGATTTGGAATGAAGATTTTGCAAAGTATTTTTTAGTGCCAACGAAAATTTTTTAATTTTTTTTCTTTCGAGTTTTTAAAGAAAATTAAATTTTCCTGAAAAAGTGAAAAAAGACAAAATTCGTAATTTTCAAAGCACGCCCTTATGGCTTGAAAAGTATCAATATGGCGTTAACTACATACCCAGAGGCAAATTTCAGGCCATTCCCATTGATAGTTTTGCATATATGGAAAATGGGTATTTAAAAAACCTATTTTACCATTAAAAAACGACTTCTTTTGCACATTCCGGACGAACTATTAGTCGTAAAGACTATTTCTTGGTACCGTTGGAAGCGCATGGATTATACCTTTCTCCTCGAGCAAGAATGTTTTCATTGTGATCATTTGTCCGGCAGTTATGAGCCCGTTTACCGAATGTGAAGCCAACTTCAAGAGGCCGCCACGGGCAAAATAAATTTTCTATTTCAAATCGGAAGACTGATTTGGAATCAAGATTTTTTACACTATTTTTTAGTGGCAACGAAAAATTTGTAATTTTTTTTTTAGATTTTTTCGAGTTTTTTAAAAAAATTCTATTTTCCTGAAAAAGTGAAAAGTGACAAAATTCGTAATTTTCACAGCACGCCCTTATTGCTTGAAAAGTATCAATATGGCGTTAACTACATACCCAGAGGCAAATTTCAGGCCATTCCCATTGATAGTTTTGAATATATGGAAAATGGGTATTTAAAGAACGTCTTCTTTTGCACATTCCGGACGAACTATTCGTCGTAAGGACTATTTCTTGGTACCGTTGGAAGCGCATGGATTATACCTTTCTCCGCGAGCAAGAATGTTTTCATTGTGATCATTTGTCCGGCAGTTACGAGCCCATTTACCGAATGTGGAGCCAACTTCAAGAGGCCGCCACGGGCAAAATAAATTTTCTATTTCAAATCTGAAGACTGATTTGGAATGAAGATTTTGCAAAGTATTTTTTAGTGCCAACGAAAAAATTTTAATTTTTTTTTTCTTTCGAGTTTTTAAAAAAAATTAAATTTTCCTGAAAAAGTGAAAAATGACAAAATTCGTAATTTTCACAGCACGCCCTTATGGCTTGGAAATTATCAATATGGCGTTAACTGAAAACCCTCGAGCAAAAGAAGTTAATGTGTTACAGGATAAACAACTTTCAGAAAAGTGAAAAAAACATGAGTTTCATGAAATTTCCATTGGAGCAACAGTAAATATAGAAGAAGTTAATGTGTTACAGGAAAAGCAACTTTCAGAAAATTGAAAAAAAATATGAGTTTCATGAAATTTCCATTGGAGAAACAGTAAATATAGATAAAGTTAATGTGTTACAGGAAAACAACTTTCAGAAAAGTGAAAAAAAATATGAGTTTTTAGGCTATTTCCATTAGAGAAACAGGAAATATAGAAGTTAAAAGTGTTTTGCAGCGAAAAAAAACCTTCAGAATAAATAAAAATCAGATAAATAAACACAAAAATAAAATAAAATTTATATGTGTAAAACGCTCTTTCACGCGATTTCCAGCACTTTTCTACAAATAGCAATTGCGGCCGAACTACTGGAGCTATCGACTTGAAATTTGCTCTAGTCTACTAACGGTGATGTTTCCAGTCGATTGGAAGTAGTTAGAAGGCGATCCGAGCACTAGAAATAAAATTTGATTTTTTTCGTCGGAGGTATTTTTTAAATTTTTTTTTTTAAAGTCCATCTTTGAAATATGATGGAAAAATTTTTTCATCAATTTTCTATGTTAAAGAAATTTAAAAAAAAAAATTTAAGAAAATATTTTTGAATTTTAATTTTTTTTATTTTTTGGAAAAAAATTATTCCATGTTGTAAAGCATTTTTATTTTGGACTTTGAAAAATTTTTGAACCATTTTCGCCCACTTAAAAAAAGTACTTAACCGGTCGCCGACCATGTTCTGTGGCGACAGGATCCTATACACTTCGCGGCATGACATATTTCCCGACTCCCGATGAAAAACTGCTTTTTCTCCAGCAATATCCGTTGTAGTTGGGTTTATATGGAAAAAATTGGTATTTTAAAACCTTATTTTCCGTTAAAGAACGATTTCTTTTGCAAATTCAGGACAAACTATTCCTCGTAAGGTCTATTGCTTGGTACCGTTGGAAGCCCTTAGATTATACCTTTCTCCGCGAGCAAGAATGTTTTCATTGTGATCATTTGTCCGGCAGTTATGAGCCCATTTACCGAATGTGAAGCCAACTTCAAGAGGCCGCCACGGGCAAAATAAATTTTCTATTTCAAATCGGAAGACTGATTTGGAATCAAGATTTTTTACACTATTTTTTAGTGGCAACGAAAAATTTGTAATTTTTTTTTTAGATTTTTTCGAGTTTTTTAAAAAAATTCTATTTTCCTGAAAAAGTGAAAAGTGACAAAATTCGTAATTTTCACAGCACGCCCTTATTGCTTGAAAAGTATCAATATGGCGTTAACTACATACCCAGAGGTAAATTTCAGGCCATTCCCATTGATAGTTTTGAATATATGGAAAATGGGTATTTAAAGAACGTCTTCTTTTGCACATTCCGGACGAACTATTCGTCGTAAGGACTATTTCTTGGTACCGTTGGAAGCGCATGGATTATACATTTCTCCGCGAGCAAGAATGTTTTCATTGTGATCATTTGTCCGGCAGTTACGAGCCCATTTACCGAATGTGGAGCCAACTTCAAGAGGCCGCCACGGGCAAAATAAATTTTCTATTTCAAATCTGAAGACTGATTTGGAATGAAGATTTTGCAAAGTATTTTTTAGTGCCAACGAAAAAATTTTAATTTTTTTTTCTTTCGAGATTTTAAAAAAAATTAAATTTTCCTGAAAAAGTGAAAAATGACAAAATTCGTAATTTTCACAGCACGCCCTTATGGCTTGGAAATTATCAATATGGCGTTAACTACATACCCAGAGGCAAATTTCAGGCCATTCCCATTGATAGTTTTGCATATATGGAAAATGGGTATTTAAAAAACCTATTTTACCATTAAAAAACGACTTCTTTTGCACATTCCGGACGAACTATTCGTCGTAAGGACTATTTCTTGGTACTGTTGGAAGCGCATGGATTATACCTTTCTCCTCGAGCAAGAATTTTTTCATTGTGATCATTTGTCCGGCAGTTATGAGCCCGTTTACCGAATGTGAAGCCAACTTCAAGAGGCCTCCACGGGCAAAATAAATTTTCTATTTCAAATCGGAAGACTGATTTGGAATGAAGACTTTGCAAAGTATTTTGTAGTGCCAACGAAAAAATTTTAATTGTTTTTTAGATTTTTTCGAGTTTTTAAAAAAAATTCAATTTTCCTGAAAAAGTGACAAAATTCGTAATTTTCACAGCACGCCCTTGTGGTTTGAAAAGTATCAATATGGCGTTAACTGAAAACCCTCGAGCAAAAGAAGTTAATGTGTTACAGGATAAACAACTTTCAGAAAAGTGAAAAAAACATGAGTTTCATGAAATTTCCATTGGAGCAACAGTAAATATAGAAGAAGTTAATGTGTTACAGGAAAAGCAACTTTCAGAAAATTGAAAAAAAATATGAGTTTCATGAAATTTCCATTGGAGAAACAGTAAATATAGATAAAGTTAATGTGTTACAGGAAAACAACTTTCAGAAAAGTGAAAAAAAATATGAGTTTTTAGGCTATTTCCATTAGAGAAACAGGAAATATAGAAGTTAAAAGTGTTTTGCAGCGAAAAAAAACCTTCAGAATAAATAAAAATCAGATAAATAAACACAAAAATAAAATAAAATTTATATGTGTAAAACGCTCTTTCACGCGATTTCCAGCACTTTTCTACAAATAGCAATTGCGGCCGAACTACTGGAGCTATCGACTTGAAATTTGCTCTAGTCTACTAACGGTGATGTTTCCAGTCGATTGGAAGTAGTTAGAAGGCGATCCGAGCACTAGAAATGAAATTTGATTTTTTTTCGTCGGAGGTATTTTTTTAATTTTTTTTTTAAAGTCCATCTTTGAAATATGATGGAAAAAATTTTTCGTCAATTTTCTATGTTAAAGAAATTTAAAAAAAAAATGTTAAGAAAATATTTTTGAATTTTAATTTTTTTATTTTTTGGAAAAAAATTATTCCATGTTGTAAAGCATTTTTATTTTGGACTTTGAAAAATTTTTGAACCATTTTCGCCCACTTAAAAAAAGTACTTAACCGGTCGCCGACCATGTTCTGTGGCGACAGGATCCTATACACTTCGCGGCATGACATATTTCCCGACTCCCGATGAAAAACTGCTTTTTCTCCAGCAATATCCAGACCATTCCCGTTGTAGTTGGGTTTATATGGAAAAAATTGGTATTTTAAAACCTTATTTTCCGTTAAAGAACGATTTCTTTTGCAAATTCAGGACAAACTATTCCTCGTAAGGTCTATTGCTTGGTACCGTTGGAAGCCCTTAGATTATACCTTTCTCCGCGAGCAAGAATGTTTTCATTGTGATCATTTGTCCGGCAGTTATGAGCCCATTTACCGAATGTGGAGCCAACTTCAAGAGGCCGCAACGGGCAAAATAAATTTTCTATTTCAAATCTGAAGACTGATTTGGAATCAAGATTTTTTACACTATTTTTTAGTGGCAACGAAAATTTTTTAATTTTTTTTCTTTCGAGTTTTTAAAAAAAATTAAATTTTCCTGAAAAAGTGAAAAATGACAAAATTCGTAATTTTCACAGCACGCCCTTATGGCTTGGAAATTATCAATATGGCGTTAACTACATACCCAGAGGCAAATTTCAGGCCATTCCCATTGATAGTTTTGCATATATGGAAAATGAGTATTTAAAAAACCTATTTTACCATTAAAAAACGACTTCTTTTGCACATTCCGGACGAACTATTAGTCGTAAGGACTATTTCTTAGTACCGTTGGAAGCGCATGGATTATACCTTTCTCCTCGAGCAAGAATGTTTTCATTGTGATCATTTGTCCGGCAGTTATGAGCCCGTTTACCGAATGTGAAACCAACTACAAGAGGCCGCCACTGGCAAAATAAATTTTCTATTTCAAATCGGAAGACTGATTTGGAATCAAGATTTTTTACACTATTTTTTAGTGGCAACGAAAAATTTGTAATTTTTTTTTTAGATTTTTTCGAGTTTTTTAAAAAAATTCAATTTTCCTGAAAAAGTGAAAAGTGACAAAATTCGTAATTTTCACAGCACGCCCTTATTGCTTGAAAAGTATCAATATGGCGTTAACTACATACCCAGAGGCAAATTTCAGGCCATTCCCATTGATAGTTTTGAATATATGGAAAATGGGTATTTAAAGAACGTCTTCTTTTGCACATTCCGGACGAACTATTCGTCGTAAGGACTATTTCTTGGTACCGTTGGAAGCGCATGGATTATACCTTTCTCCGCGAGCAAGAATGTTTTCATTGTGATCATTTGTCCGGCAGTTACGAGCCCATTTACCGAATGTGGAGCCAACTTCAAGAGGCCGCCACGGGCAAAATAAATTTTCTATTTCAAATCTGAAGACTGAATTGGAATGAAGATTTTGCAAAGTATTTTTTAGTGCCAACGAAAAATTTTTAATTTTTTTTTCTTTGGAGTTTTTAAAAAAAATTAAATTTTCCTGAAAAAGTGAAAAATGACAAAATTCGTAATTTTTACAGCACGCCATTATGGCTTGGAAATTATCAATATGGCGTTAACTACATACCCAGAGGCAAATTTCAGGCCATTCCCATTGATAGTTTTGCATATATGGAAAATGGGTATTTAAAAAACCTATTTTACCATTAAAAAACGACTTCTTTTGCACATTCCGGACGAACTATTAGTCGTAAAGACTATTTCTTGGTACTGTTGGAAGCGCATGGATTATACCTTTCTCCTCGAGCAAGAATTTTTTCATTGTGATCATTTCTCCGGCAGTTATGAGCCCGTTTACCGAATGTGAAGCCAACTTCAAGAGGCCGCCACGGGCAAAATAAATTTTCTATTTCAAATCGGAAGACTGATTTGGAATGAAGACTTTGCAAAGTATTTTGTAGTGCCAACGAAAAAATTTTAATTTTTTTTTAGATTTTTTCGAGTTTTTAAAAAAAATTCAATTTTCCTGAAAAAGTGACAAAATTCGTAATTTTCACAGCACGCCCTTGTGGTTTGAAAAGTATCAATATGGCGTTAACTGAAAACCCTCGAGCAAAAGAAGTTAATGTGTTACAGGATAAACAACTTTCAGAAAAGTGAAAAAAACATGAGTTTCATGAAATTTCCATTGGAGCAACAGTATATATAGAAGAAGTTAATGTGTTACAGGAAAAGCAACTTTCAGAAAATTTAAAAAAAATATGAGTTTCATGAAATTTCCATTGGAGAAACAGTAAATATAGATAAAGTTAATGTGTTACAGGAAAACAACTTTCAGAAAAGTGAAAAAAAATATGAGTTTTTAGGCTATTTCCATTAGAGAAACAGGAAATATAGAAGTTAAAAGTGTTTTGCAGCGAAAAAAAACCTTCAGAATAAATAAAAATCAGATAAATAAACACAAAAATAAAATAAAATTTATATGTGTAAAACGCTCTTTCACGCGATTTCCAGCACTTTTCTACAAATAGCAATTGCGGCCGAACTACTGGAGCTATCGACTTGAAATTTGCTCTAGTCTACTAACGGTGATGTTTCCAGTCGATTGGAAGTAGTTAGAAGGCGATCCGAGCACTAGAAATGAAATTTGATTTTTTTTCGTCGGAGGTATTTTTTTAATTTTTTTTTTTAAAGCCCATCTTTGAAATATGATGGAAAAAATTTTTCGTCAATTTTCTATGTTAAAGAAATTTAAAAAAAAAATTTTAAGAAAATATTTTTGAATTTTAATTTCTTTATTTTTTGGAAAAAAATTATTCCATGTTGTAAAGCATTTTTATTTTGGACTTTGAAAAATTTTTGAACCATTTTCGCCCACTTAAAAAAAGTACTTAACCGGTCGCCGACCATGTTCTGTGGCGACAGGATCCTATACACTTCGCGGCATGACATATTTCCCGACTCCCGATGAAAAACTGCTTTTTCTCCAGCAATATCCAGACCATTCCCGTTGTAGTTGGGTTTATATGGAAAAAATTGGTATTTTAAAACCTTATTTTCCGTTAAAGAACGATTTCTTTTGCAAATTCAGGACAAACTATTCCTCGTAAGGTCTATTGCTTGGTACCGTTGGAAGCCCTTAGATTATACCTTTCTTCTCGAGCAAGAATTTTTTCATTGTGATCATTTGTCCGGCAGTTATGAGCCCATTTACCGAATGTGGAGCCAACTTCAAGAGGCCGCCACGGGCAAAATAAATTTTCTATTTCAAATCTGAAGACTGATTTGGAATGAAGATTTTGCAAAGTATTTTTTAGTGCCAACGAAAAATTTTTAATTTTTTTTTCTTTCGAGTTTTTAAAAAAAATTAAATTTTCCTGAAAAAGTGAAAAATGACAAAATTCGTAATTTTCACAGCACGCCCTTATGGCTTGAAAATTATCAATATGGCGTTAACTACATACCCAGAGGCAAATTTCAGGCCATTCCCATTGATAGTTTTGCATATATGGAAAATGGGTATTTAAAAAACCTATTTTACCATTAAAAAACGACTTCTTTTGCACATTCCGGACGAACTATTAGTCTTAAGGACTATTTCTTGGTACCGTTGGAAGCGCATGGATTATACCTTTCTCCTCGAGCAAGAATGTTTTCATTGTGATCATTTGTCCGGCAGTTATGAGCCCGTTTACCGAATGTGAAGCCAACTTCAAGAGGCCGCCACGGGCAAAATAAATTTTCTATTTCAAATCGGAAGACTGATTTGGAATCAAGATTTTTTACACTATTTTTTAGTGGCAACGAAAAATTTGTAATTTTTTTTTTAGATTTTTTCGAGTTTTTTTAAAAAAATTCAATTTTCCTGAAAAAGTGAAAAGTGACAAAATTCGTAATTTTCACAGCACGCCCTTATTGCTTGAAAAGTATCAATATGGCGTTAACTACATACCCAGAGGCAAATTTCAGGCCATTCCCATTGATAGTTTTGAATATATGGAAAATGGGTATTTAAAGAACGTCTTCTTTTGCACTTTCCGGACGAACTATTCGTCGTAAGGACTATTTCTTGGTACCGTTGGAAGCGCATGGATTATACCTTTCTCCGCGAGCAAGAATGTTTTCATTGTGATCATTTGTCCGGCAGTTACGAGCCCATTTACCGAATGTGGAGCCAACTTCAAGAGGCCGCCACGGGCAAAATAAATTTTCTATTTCAAATCTGAAGACTGATTTGGAATGAAGATTTTGCAAAGTATTTTTTAGTGCCAACGAAAAATTTTTAATTTTTTTTTTTCGAGTTTTTAAAAAAAATTAAATTTTCCTGAAAAAGTGAAAAATGACAAAATTCGTAATTTTCACAGCACGCCCTTATGGCTTGGAAATTATCAATATGGCGTTAACTACATACCCAGAGGCAAATTTCAGGCCATTCCCATTGATAGTTTTGCATATATGGAAAATGGGTATTTAAAAAACCTATTTTACCATTAAAAAACGACTTCTTTTGCACTTTCCGGACGAACTATTCGTCGTAAGGACTATTTCTTGGTACCGTTGGAAGCGCATGGATTATACCTTTCTCCGCGAGCAAGAATGTTTTCATTGTGATCATTTGTCCGGCAGTTACGAGCCCATTTACCGAATGTGGAGCCAACTTCAAGAGGCCGCCACGGGCAAAATAAATTTTCTATTTCAAATCTGAAGACTGATTTGGAATGAAGATTTTGCAAAGTATTTTTTAGTGCCAACGAAAAATTTTTAATTTTTTTTTTTCGAGTTTTTAAAAAAAATTAAATTTTCCTGAAAAAGTGAAAAATGACAAAATTCGTAATTTTCACAGCACGCCCTTATGGCTTGGAAATTATCAATATGGCGTTAACTACATACCCAGAGGCAAATTTCAGGCCATTCCCATTGATAGTTTTGCATATATGGAAAATGGGTATTTAAAAAACCTATTTTACCATTAAAAAACGACTTCTTTTGCACATTCCGGACGAACTATTAGTCATAAGGACTATTTCTTGGTACCGTTGGAAGCGCATGGATTATACCTTTCTCCTCGAGCAAGAATGTTTTCATTGTGATCATTTGTCCGGCAGTTATGAGCCCGTTTACCGAATGTGAAGCCAACTTCAAGAGGCCGCCACGGGCAAAATAAATTTTCTATTTCAAATCGGAAGACTGATTTGGAATCAAGATTTTTTACACTATTTTTTAGTGGCAACGAAAAATTTGTAATTTTTTTTTTAGATTTTTTCGAGTTTTTTAAAAAAATTCAATTTTCCTGAAAAAGTGAAAAGTGACAAAATTCGTAATTTTCACAGCACGCCCTTATGGCTTGAAAAGTATCAATATGGCGTTAACTGCATACCCAGAGGCAAATTTCAGGCCATTTCCATTGATAGTTTTGCATATATGGAAAATGGGAATTTAAAAAACCTATTTTTCCATTAAAAAACGTCTTCTTTTGCACATTCCGGACGAACTATTCGTGGTAAAGACTATTTCTTGGTACCGTTGGAAGCGCATGGATTATACCTTTCTCCTCGAGCAAGAATGTTTTCATTGTGATCATTTGTCCGGCAGTTATGAGCCCATTTACCGAATGTGGAGCCAACTTCAAGCGGCCGCCACGGGCAAAATAAATTTTCTATTTCAAATCGGAAGACTGATTTGGAATGAAGATTTTGCAAAGTATTTTGTAGTGCCAACGAAAAAATTTTAATTTTTTTTTAGATTTTTTCGAGTTTTTAAAAAAAATTCAATTTTCCTGAAAAAGTGACAAAATTCGTAATTTTCACAGCACGCCCTTGTGGTTTGAAAAGTATCAATATGGCGTTAACTGAAAACCCTCGAGCAAAAGAAGTTAATGTGTTACAGGATAAACAACTTTCAGAAAAGTGAAAAAAACATGAGTTTCATGAAATTTCCATTGGAGGAACAGTAAATATAGAAGAAGTTAATGTGTTACAGGAAAAGCAATTTTCAGAAAATTGAAAAAAAATATGAGTTTCATGAAATTTCCATTGGAGAAACAGTAAATATAGATAAAGTTAATGTGTTACAGGAAAAACAACTTTCAGAAAAGTGAAAAAAAAAATATGAGTTTTTAGGCTATTTCCATTGGAGAAACAGGAAATATAGAAGTTAAAAGTGTTTTGCAGCGCGAAAAAAAACCTTCAGAATAAATAAAAATCAGATAAATAAACACAAAAATAAAATAAAATTTATATGTGTAAAACGCTTTTTCACGCGATTTCCAGCACTTTTCTACAAATAGCAATTGCGGCCGAACTACTGGAGCTATCGACTTGAAATTTGCTCTAGTATACTAACGGTGATGTTTCCAGTCGATTGGAAGTAGTTAGAAGGCGATCCGAGCACTAGAAATGAAATTTGATTTTTTTTTTCGTCGGAGGTATTTTTTTAATTTTTTTTTTTAAAGTCCAGTTTTGAAATATGATGGAAAAAAAATTTCGTCAATTTTCTATGTTAAAGAAATTTAAAAAAAAATCTTTAGGAAAATTTTTTCGAATTTTAATTTTTTTATTTTTCGAAAAAAAAAATTTCCATGTTGTAAAGCATTAAAAATGGTTATATACGTATATTTTTATTTTGGACTTTGAATAACTTTTGGACCATTTTCGCCTACTTAAAGAAAGTATATTACCGGTCGCCGACCATGTTCTGCCTCGACAGGATTCTATACATTTCGCGGCATGATATATTTTCCGACTTCCGGTGAAAAACTGCTTTTGCTCCAGCAATTTCCAGACCATTCCCGTTGATAGTTGGGTTTATATGGAAAAATTGGTATTTTAAAACCTTATTTTCCTATAAAAAACGACATGTTTTGCAAATTCCGGACGAACTATTCGTCGTAAGGTCTATTGCTTGGTACCGCTGGAAGCCCATAGACTATACCTTTCTCCTCGAGCAAGAATTTTTTCATTGTGATCATTTGTCCGGCAGTTATGAGTCCATTTACCGAATGTTGAACGACTTCAAGAGGCCGCCACGGGCAAAATATATTTTCTATTTCGAATCTGAAGACTGATTCGGAATAAAGATTTTGCAAAGTATTTTTTAGTGCCAACGAAAAAAATTTAAAATTTATTTAGATTTTTTCGAGTTTTTTTTAAAAAGCTAATTTTTCATGAAAAAGTGAAAAGTGACAAAATCTGTAATTTTCACAGCACGCACTTGTGGCTTTAATCGTATCAATATAGCGTTAACTAAAGACCCACAGGCAAATTTCAGGCCATTCCCATTGATAGTTTTGCATATATGGAAGATGGGTTTTTAAAAAACCTATTTTTCTAATAAAAAACGACTTCTTTTGCAGATTCCGGACGAACTGTTCGTCGTACGGACTATTGCTTGGTACCGCTGAAAGCGTATTGATTATACCTTTCTCTTCGTGCCAGAATTTTTTCATTGTTATCATTTTTCCGGCAGTTCGAAGTTCAAAAGGTCACCACCGGCAAATAAAATATTCTTTTTCAAATCGGCAGACTGATTGGGAATCACGATTTTTTAAACTATTCTTTAGTGCCAGCGAAAAAATTTAAAAAATTTTTTTTTACATTTTCGAGTTTTTAAAAAAAATTCAATTTTTTATGAAAAAGTGAAAAGTGACAAAATCCGTAATTTTCACATCACGCCCTTGTGGCTTTAATCGTGTCAATATGGCGTTAACTAAAGACCCACAGGCAAATTTCAGGCCATTCCATTGATAGAGTTTTGCATATATGGAAAATAGGTTTTTAAGAAACCTATTTTTCCAATAAAAAACGATTTCTTTTGCAGATTCCGGACGAACTGTTGGTTGTACGGACTATTGCTTGGGACCGTTGAAAGCCCATAGACTATACCTTTCTCTTCGTGCCAGAATTTTTTCATTGTGATCATTTGTCCGGCAGTTATGAGCCCAAATACACATTGTGAAGCCGGATTTTTCGAAGTTCAAAAGGTCACCACGGGCAAAATAAATATTCTTTTTCAAATCGGCTGACTGATTTGGAATCATGATTTTTTAAACTATTCTTTAGTGCCAGCGAAAAAATAAAAAAAAAAATTGACATTTTCGAGTTTTTAAAAAAAAATCAATTTTTTATGAAAAAGTGACAAAATCCGTAATTTTCACAACAAGCCCTTGTGGCTTAATCGTATCAATATGACGTTAACTAAAGACCCTTGAGCAAATTTCATATCATTCCCATTGATAGCTTTCGAGAAACAGGAAATATAATAGAAGTTAATGTGTTACAGGAAAAACAACTTTTAGAAAAGTGAAAAAAATATGAGTTTCAGGCTATTTCAATTAGAGAAACAGGAAATATAGAAGAAAAAAGTGTTTTGCAGCGAAAAAAAACCTTCAGAATAAATAAAAATCAAATAAATAAACACAAAAATAAAATAAAATTTTATGTTGCAAAACGCTTTTTCACGCGATTTCCAGCACTTTTGTCGGAGTAGCAATTACGGCCGAAATACTGGAGCTATCGACTTGAAACTTGCCCAAGTCTACTAATGGCGATGTTTCCATTCGATTGAAAGTAGTTAGAAGACGATCCGAGCACTAGAAATAAAAAAATAAAAATAAATTGTCGGAGGTACTTTTTTTTTTTTTTTTTCAAAGTTCGGCTCTGAAATATGATGTTGTAGACCATCAAAAATCGTTATATACGTATATTTTTATTTTGGACTTAGAATAACTTTTGGACCATTTTCGCCTACTTAAAGAAAGTATTTTACCGGTCACCGACCATGTTCTGCGGCGACAGGATTCTATACATTTCGCAGCATAATATATTTTCCGACTTCCGGTGAAAAACTGCTTTTGCTCCAGCAATTTCCAGACCATTCCCGTTGATAGTTGGGTTTATATGGAAAAATTGGTATTTTAAAACCTTATTTTCCTATAAAAACGACTTTTTTTGCAAATTCCGGACGAACTATTCGTCGTAAGGTCTATTGCTTGGTACCGCTGGAAGCCCATAGACTATACCTTTCTCCTCGAGCAAGAATTTTTTCATTGTGATCATTTGTCCGGCAGTTATGAGTCCATTTACCGAATGTGGAACGACTTCAAGATGCCGACACGGACAAAATATATTTTCTATTTCGAATCTGAAGACTGATTCGGAATGAAGATTTTGCAAAGTATTTTTTAGTGCCAACGAAAAAAATTTTAAAATTTATTTAGATTTTTTCGAGTTTTTTTTAAAAAACTAATTTTTCATTAAAAAGTGAAAAGTGACAAAATCCGTAATTTTCACAGCACGCCCTTGTGGCTTTAATCGTATCAATATAGCGTTAACTAAAGACCCACAGGCAAATTTCAGGCCATTCCCATTGATAGAGTTTTGCATATATGGAAGATGGGTTTTTAAAAAACCTATTTTTCCAATAAAAAACGACTTCTTTTGCAGATTCCGGACGAACTATTCGTCGTACGGACTATTGCTTGGTACCGCTGAAAGCGTATTGATTATACCTTTCTCTTCGTGCCAGAATTTTTTCATTGTTATCATTTGTCTGGCAGCTGACTGATTACGTCATTTTGTATCGTGTGCTTGTGCATAAATTTAGCAGTTTTATTTTGAATTACGTCGAGGGGCCCCCGAATGTTATTTTGCCCTGGGCCCCTAAGCTTGTAAGTCGGTCCCTGGCTATCTACATAAATACGTTCCTCTTGTATATAACAAAACAATATAAACTAGCATTCAACATATATTAAATACATTTAACTTGTTGTAATCATTTTTCAACTTAGTCATGTAGCTCGGCGTTGCCGATGACTTAAGTTGAAAAATGATTGAGAAGAAATACATTTAAATCAAGAAGAAATAACACAGTTAATAAATTTAATATTTAGCCATGTACAAGGTACAGTAGAAGAGACATTTTATTAAAAAAAATTATTACAAATAATAGAAATATTTAAGTAAATTTTGAAAAAAAAAATAACATTTATATTTTATCTGGATCAATATTAAAGAAAATAATTTTCAAAATTACTTAAATGAAAATTAGTAGTTACGGAAATTAATTTTTGATTAAAATAATTATGTATTTAGTAAAAAAAATTGAATACTTCGTAAATATATCTTATTATATTATGGAACTGTTTATATATATATATATTATAATAAATACTTGCAAAATAATACTATTGTCCTTAATTAATGCGTTTTAATATAATTTTATGATATTTGTTATGGAAGAAATAAAATTTTGTTATTAGTGTACAATATGTTTAACCGTAATGAGTAAATAGGATACATTATAAATAGTTAAAATATTATAACAGAACATTGTACAAACGCGAAAATGATCACAATTTGTAATATTTTCGAACAAAATAGTGTGTACCATATGCAACAGGTTTCAGTTTTAAATATTAGATAATCATTTTTGTACTAAAATTAGAATCACGATGCGTGCGGACAATTTTTATTTCAAGTTCACATCTGAGCTCACTGAAACTCCGTGCTTGTTTTAGGCTTAGTCGGTTTGGTTTGGTTAAATAACCTCGCACTAGAGCTGCACAGTGGGCTATTGGCGACGGTTCGGGGTCTCCTCGTCATCTGACCATGGTTCTAAAATAACGCGGTGCATATATAAATGTGTATGTATTCCCGAGTCTTTCCTTCGAGATAGACCCCGAACCGTCGCCAATAGCCCACTGTGCAGCTCTAGTGCGACGTTAATTAACCAAACCAAAAAACCCCAAGAAACGTTTCTAAGCATTGCCAGATGCGGTTGCTATGCCAGGGTCACGTGGTTGCCACAAGTCAATACCCCATGCTCACATGGTATGCTTTCACCCCCCTCTCCCCCCCAAAAAAAATCTCTATTTTTGATTTTTACAGTTATTCGTTTTTTTTTATTTATTTTATTTGAGTTTCAATAAGAGGGGTTTGAACCCCCAACCCCCCCCCACCTACGTGCCTGCCTATCTCTTTGGAGGTCGGTCAATCAGTATGTTAATTCTTTGCAACAGTCCATACCTTTCCAAATAAACAAAAATGGGAAATAACCGACCTGGGCGTCTCCTACATATTTTAAGTTAGTATCCTTTCCTTCAAATAACTCAAAATAGAGAGTGAATATAAATATGCAATATTTATTGTTTTAGTGGTCAATGAGGAAAACCCGCATGAGGTCATCGAGAATTCGACAATTTGTACCTCGAATCACCTAGAAGCTCACGCGCGTTTTACTCGTTCGTGTTGAACGATCTTTTATAATAACATTAAAAAGTAATATTGAATATCAAACAAAGCTTTGTAAGTTTTTTTAATTATGTAATATATAAAGTTGATGATTTCTAATACTAGAAGAAAGATTAGAGCTTTCATTGCATAATTCTTAACACATGCTTACAGCATCAGAGAAATCGGTAGTTATTGTTGTTACATACTTTTTCAGTGTTGCCAGCAGTGTTCTTACAAACATTATGAGTAAAGTTACAGTTAAGTTTTATATTACAGATATTAAATATATCACAATACTCCCTTTATAAAAAAGCAAAAAGAAGACAAGTATAAAAAGTTGCTGGCACAGTCCTAAAGGTTTAGTCTATTGGGCTTTCTTCTGTTTCGAGGCGGGTTGCGTCGAATTGGAGTGGGACAGACAGGTTCAGCAGCTGAAGGGATTTGGGCATCAGCAGCAGAGTCTGGCAAAGCAGTTGAAACTTTTGAACAGTTCTCTATCCCCTTGGGTGTTGTGGACGGTGGAGGAAACATGGTTCCGGTATTCTGTGTATGTATTGGGATACTCACAAGTGGTGAGGGACTAGCCTCAAAAGTAGGATATGAAACAGCATCTGTGAACTTCGGTTTGGGAAAGTTCACTTCAAAAGCTGGGCGTAGCTGATCTAAATGGGCAGAGAACTTCTTTCTCAACGATCCAGGTTTTGGTAACTCGGGGTTCTATTAAAACACCACGAACCCATTTATTACGGGAACCTCTATAGGAACGTACCCACACATTCTGACCAGAGAGTAAACTCTTTTTCGAAATATGTGACCTATCAAAGAGCTGCTTCTGAATGTTCTGTTTCTTCTGTACATGGTGTGTAGTACAGAGATGAATCAAGTTCATGAGAGTCCTGATGGGACGTCCAAGGAATAGTTCAGCAGGAGACAGTTCAGTTGTGGAATGTGGAGCCGAACGATATGCAAGCAGAAACCTTTTAACCTTATTGACCACAGGGTCACAGTCCTTGCCATCTTGAAGCATCTTCTCCAGAGCATGTTTGAAAGTTTGTACCGATCGCTCAGCTAATCCATTTGATTGTGGATGATAAGTTGGCACAAGTGTATGCATAATTTCTAAAGACTTTAGGAAATCTTTAAACTCGTCGGAGATAAATTGTGGTCCATTGTCGGATACCAACTCCAAAGGCAGTCCATACCGTGAAAACAGTTCCTGTAATGCATTGATGGTGTGTGTCGAAGTTGTCGAGGACATCTTCATTACCTCCAACCATTTTGAACGACTGTCTACTACTATCAAGTAGTTGGTTTGATTCTATTGACCATAATCAATGTGTATGCGATCCCAGGGTGCCTTCGGCCAGATCCAGGATTGCAGAGGTGTAGTAGGTGGGTTATTGGCTGTTACCTGACATGCTTCACATTTAGCAGAGATACTTTCAATGTCCTGATCCAATCCAGGCCACCAGATGTGACTTCTAGCTACTGCCTTCATCTTGGTTATTCCTAGAAGTGAGTCATGAAGCAAGTCCATCATGCGATTCCTATGTACTGAAGGAATAACAACCCTCATTCCCCAAAGGAGACAATTTCCATCTACGGATAATTCATCCTTTCTGGTGAAATGGCTTCAAGTCGGGGTCTTGATTACAGGTAGAGAAACCGTACTGTACATACTTGAGCACAACTCCAAGAACCTTGTTTGTACGAGTTGCCTGGACAATGTCATCAGAGGTAATCGGCATGTCCTCCACGTAGGAAACTTTGAAAACGTCAGACGGATACAAGTCCTTGTTTAGGTCTTCAATTGGCATGCGTAAAAGAGCATCTGCATTCTGATGTAATTCACCTTTTTTGTATTTAATTGTGTAATTAAATGAAGATAGCAGTAGGGCCCACCTTTGCAAGCGTGCAACAGCCATAGTTGGAATAGCTTTATCTGGTGCAAAAATTGTCACTAGGAGTTGGTGATCTGTATACAACAGAAACTCACGACCGTATAAGTACTGGTGAAACTTTTTACATCCAAAAATAATCGAAAGAGCTTCTTTCTCAGTTTGAGAGTAATTGGCTTCAGCTTTTGTTAGAGTTCTCGATGCATATGCAATAGGTCGTTCAACACCATCGACAATGTGTTTCAGGACTGCTCCCAAACCAACAGGGGAAGCATCACATGATAACTGTAAGGGCAGTCTTTCGTCATAATGGGCTAACACACTATCTGACATTAATAAAGATTTGCACTTTTGAAAAACTTTGTCACATTCTGCAGACCAATGCCATGGGACATCTTTGTTCAACAAATTGTGCAAGGGTGATAACAAGGTAGATGCTTTTTTTATAAATTTGGAATAATAGTTAAGAATTCCTAAAAAGTATTTTAGCTCGGTAACATTGACTGGTACCTTGATTTCCTTAATGACAGTGATTTTTTCTTGTGTTGGGTGAATGCCATCTTTATCAATAATATGACCTAAGAACTCCACACTGGTTTTTAGATATTGACACTTTTCTGCATTTAGATGGACATTATATTTACGAAAACGTTCCAACACTTTTTCAAGTGTACTGAAATGTTCATCCACCGTTGTCGATGAGATGAGAATGTCATCTTGAAAGCATATTACATGAGGTATGGCTTGCAATATCTGCTCCATTGTTGACTGAAAGACACTATCACTAAAGGTACTTTGTAGCTTTGAGAATTGCACAACACCTGAACTTGCACTTCTCCTAATACCTTTATTGCATATTGGTTATAGTCTCTGAGAACCATTGATGTTGGCTGTATTTTCACATTAGGTAGATTTTGAGTAATCCATTGCTCTGATATAATTGATACATCCGCAGCGGTATCAAGTTCCATTTCTATGGCTTTATTGTTGAGAACTACTGGTTCTGTATACTTTGATACTTGATTGATTGATTGCACTGTGAATAGACGATATTCCTCTGACTCATTGATCACTTCAATCTTTTTGTAGATTTATTTTTCTTTGACATGCAGGCAAGAGAAATGTGTCCAACCTTCGAACAAAAGTGGCAAGTTGCATTTTTGTATTTGCACTTGTTTGGATCATGAGAAGAGCCACAGCGAAAACACTTTCCGGATTTATTCGGCTTCGTAAAACCTTTTGCTGCAGGAGCTTTGTTGTGTTGTACCTTGTTTACAACAGGGTAGGCAACTTTCATATGGCTGGCATCGCTGTCCGCAATTTCCATAGCCAGTGCTATTTCTGTAGCAGTTGAGAGCTGCAGGTCTTTTTTGGCTAGCAATCTCCTCTGGTTCGTTTCCGAAGACAGTCCACATACGAAGCGATCTCTTATTGCCTCCTCCAAAAATGCGCCAAAGCTGCACGTAGATGCTAGCATTCGGAGCTCAACTAAATACGTTGAAATATTTTCTCCAGCTTTTCGATTTCTTCTGTGGAATCGAAATCTTTCAGTAATGACAATAGGTGCAGGCTTGAAATGCTCTTTTAATACTTGGTTGAGTTCTGTGTACGTGCACTCGCTAGGTAGTTTCGTTATCAGAAGATTTCGTAACAGTTTGTATGTACTGTTTCCGATAACAGAAATCAAAACTGCTTTTTTTTCATCTACAACGTCGTTAGCAACAAAATACTGCTCTAACTGCTCGATGTAAAAGTTGAAATCATCGTGCTCGGAATCGAAATTCGTCAAGCTTCGTTAGCAACAAAATACTGCTCTAACTGCTCGATGTAAAAGTTGAAATCATCGTGCTCGGAATCGAAATTCGTCAAGCTTCCGATTAGGCCTAACTTACTCATAGTTCTATGAAGTTAAAAACTGTTACACAAGTTTTAAATGAATGCACTTACGATAATCCTCGTCGCCATTGTAATATATAAAGTTGATGATTTCTAATACTAGAAGAAAGATTAGAGCTTTTATTACATAATTCTTAATACATGCTTACAGCATCAGAGAAACCGGTAGTTATTGTTGTTACATACTTTTTCAGTGTTGCCAGCAGTGTTCTTACAAACGTTATAAGTAAAGTTACAGTTAAGTTTTATATTACAGATATTAAATATATCACAAATTACTTACATAAAATACTTTTCAAATAATAAATAAATGGACGCTCATATACACAAATTACTCACATTTCATGAAAGTATGCGGGGGTTTCACGTGACGTATCAAACATGCGGTAACTTGACTTGTAGTTTCGATTTCTTCCCGCAGACAACTTTGCTTTTGTTTGTTTAGTCGCTACGCTTGCAATTATGGGAAAGTTTGTTAATAATATTTGTTTTTCCAAATAAGTAATATTTTTATTCTATATGTGAATAAATTTAAATGCAGAAATACTTATATTATATATGTATATAATTAGAATTACAACGAAATACGGAAAAATACTTTTATTTTAACACACAAAATGCTTCATAAACGATGAGTACAATCTATCTCAATATATGAAGTGAATATTTTTATATTGAGATATTATTTAATGACAAAAACTTAAAATAATAGTACTGGAACTGAAGTTCCATGCTACCTACGGAACTTCTTCTGCATCGCGGATTTTTCTCCATGTTCTGTTGCAACAGCGGTCTTCTTTTTCTTGGCGTGAAACTCCCCCATTGATCTAAAAGTTCGATCTATGGTAATAAAATATAGTTAAAATTAACCTACATACAAACAAAACAAAAGGCGCAAAATAATTATAATATTAAAACAATCCGAAACCATTTCCTTAAATAAATTCTAGTTCTTAATTTTTATAAGAATCCGTAAAGTAATAAAGAGCCCAATGTGCAGTTGTTTTTAAGATAATTATCATATTACACAAAACCTATTATGTCATTTCCATAGTGTCTATTTTGGATTTTTTTAAAATTATATTTTCTTCTTACAGTCGGCCGAAAAAATAGTGGAGCACCGTGACCTCATCAAATTTTTTTCAAATAAGCAAAACGACACAAGTGTGGGGGAAAGTTATTTTTATTTAAACGACAAATCGATTGGTTTTACAAATGTAATGGCCGATGGTTGTATGATGTCAGGGAAACGTCTGGGGCTCGTCAAGTCCAAAGGTTCATCTTGGGGCAAGTCCAAAGGTTCATCTTGGGGTCGATCTTGGGGCGGTGGTACGAAACCCAATTCCATTAACATGGCTTCATCCAAAATAGGAATATCATCCTCTTCATGCCCAAAAAGGAGTTCAGTCATATCAAATTGGGTCGCCGTCCAATATGGCATGGATGGTGCCGCCACTGGTGGTTGCACACTTGGTGGTGGGGACTGCACAACTGGTGGTTCCACAACTGGCTCCATGAATAGGGGCTCCACGGCTGGCGAATACACAGGCTCCATGAATAGTGGGGCTGGCGAATACACAGGCTCCACGAATAGTGGGGCTGGCGAATATACAGGCTCCACTGGAGGCTCTAGGGGTTGATGCACAACAGGGGCTGGCGGTTGTACAACTGGCACAGGAGATTTTGTCAAGTCCACAGGGGTGTCCACCCACATGCTCACAGGTGAAACAGCAGCCGGCTCAGCTCCACGAGATTCCACACGCTTGGGAATTTTAAACTGTCCCCAATTCTTGTGGGCAACACGAGTTGCTGGTGGTGGCTCCACAACACGAGTTGCTGGCGGTTCTACAGGCACACGCTTGGGATTTTTACCCCAATTCTTCTGCACAGGCTGTTGTTTTCGTTTCATCCGACGCTCTCGAGGCATGACCATCTCAGGTTGTCGATGGGCCGCAGGGGTCGGGGGTGGCACGTTGTACGCACTCGCGCCATACGACTTGTGGGTCTTGAACGACTCCATGCCAGGAATCACCACACTATTGGGGACCACGTCCACAGAAAAGAGGGTCTTTTGCACGGCCATCACCACGTACCGCGTGCCCGAAGGAATGGTGTACGTGGAATGGGGCTGAAACACGTACCGTTCGTAGAGCATCTGATCGTACGCACTCAAACTCCTACGAACGGTATTGGGCTGGGACCGGGAATTTACACTGGCAGCGGGCAGTTCATAACACACCATAGGCGCAAACGATGTTTGGAACACGTGATGCATTCCAGGATCCACAATCCAGTGTCCAAACGTGAACCCGTGCTTGACCAAGTACATGTTATCCAATCGAAAGCCAAGTCGGGTATCATTCTTCATGTTCCGTTCAGGATTTTTCATGAGTTTTTCACAATCCTGTCCCACTGTACTTCGTTGGGATCGAAATAGCCGGAATGTTTGGCCGAGTCCAAGCACCTCAAGAAATTATCCAGAAATTTCCTGAACCAGTCCTTTGGCAGGGCGTTGTGGAAAATCCTTTTATTTTCATGGGGCTCCATGAACGAAATGAACGCTTGCACCCGATGTTGCCGGATTTCTTTTTCCCACACATCTGCATCGAAATACAAAGGCTCCAACTCTTCAGACACTCGATGCACGGGGAAAATATCCATTGCGACTTGAACGCTGAGAGCAGACTGATGCCGACGCTCGAAAGCAGGCTTCCTTTTATAGGTCTTTCCCAGTCGCCAAGCCAGTTGCTCGCCAAGCCAGTTGCTTTGCCAAGCTTGAATGGGAAAATCCAAACTTGAATGGGAAAATCCAAACTTGAATGGAAAAATCCAATGATGAAAACGTATTTCCCAAGCTTGAATGGCAAAAAAATGATTTTGCCAATTGAAATTCCCAATGTTGAATGTAAATCAATGAAAGCCAACCGTCAGTCCAAGCTTGTAACAGGAATTCCCAATGTTGAATGGAAATCGTGGGACAGCCAAACGAATCACGACTACATAAGTACAATTCAGTACTTGACTTGTGTAACTTGAAAACCTATTCAAGTTACACAAGTCCAGTCACTCAAAAAATATTTGGGACATCACTGTACAACCCAACTGTTGGTGACCAGGGGTACAACTGAAAACCATCCCTCACAGCTCGAGCTTATATACAATTAAAAAAAAAAAATGTTTTTTTTTTTTGAACATGTTCCTGGTGTCTGGAAAAAGTTTTCAAGTCGAGTGTGTTGTTGGGGGTACCAAAGTTATTTTGTTTTTCACTTCCCCTTTACGATAACCTATCAGCGTGGGTCCATTGTCCAGCCAAATCACGTTTGGTACCTGGCCTTCAGTCAAACCTTCCATTTTCATGTGCCAATCGGCAGGTTGAATTGGGTGTGGCGGCGAATCCACCACCGGACGAATCTCCACAGGCAACAAGTTAACCCACTGACGGATACAAACGTGAATATCCGTCCTCGGTACACCCGTCCGAGAAGGATAAGGACGTGAATAACCATCTCTTATTTTATCTCTCCAGAAGGATGCAAGCGGTTATTTCCAATTCCGATTTCTTTCTTCAAACGGATAGGGCCGTTTTAAAACGTCCTCTGCTGTTCCCCCTTCAAGATGCACGCCTCATTGAACCCAGATGGGGGTAACATAATGAATGGGTCATTGTGAGACGCTGGAGGGGAGGAGTGGAGTGCACCTGTCCTGCTTTTAAGTGGGTAGTGTTGTCGTTTGGAAAAAGTAAATAGTTGGATTTTGAAACACAAAATTTAGAAAAAGTTAACCTTGAAATATTTGAGTTTCGATTGAACTATTTGAGAACGATCGAAATTTCAATGATCTTTCAGCACATATGAGTTTTTCCTTGTTTTAAATGGATAATGAGTACGAATCCGATTAAAATAAAACTTCTGAACAAAAAAACAACAAAAAAAACTAACTGATAGCGTAAGCAGAAACAGAAAAATTTTCGCACACATTTACTAACTTTTTTAATAATGCTCCGATTTTCTTCTAATTTGGTTGGAATAATGCTTGAAATAGTAAAATGCTATGTAGTTAAAAAAATAATTAAATATTTTTTTAAAATTTTTACTAGGGGTACTGGAAAAAAGAGTGAAAGAAAGTCAAAACGATTCAATGTATGTTCTTAAACATAGTTTTGCTGCTGCAACAAAACGCATGCATTCATTCACTGTTTTATGTTATACTAGCTATCACCCGCAGTTTCTCACACGTAAAAAATAGTTCCTCATCGGTTCCTTCCCCCCCCCCCCCCCGTTTGTTTCTTTCTCTCTTTTTCCCCTCAACAGCAAAAAAAAAAAAAATCCGTGTATATCAAAAAAAAAAAAAAAATAGAGTAGGCATCCACTGTATAGAAAGATTTTATTCGTGGAAACATTTGAGCCCCACGCGGTACACATTTCATAAGGGGAGTGTGTAAATAGCCAACTTGGTTGGTGTGGCCTACCTCCCTCTACACGATGGTAGATAATTTATACCTCAAAGGTTGATTCTCCGTGGAGTAATGAGGGCTGAAGCATATTCTGCAGCCAAGGTCGATCCCCCTCGCACGCGGTACAAAGGAGGGAATGAGTTAACAATCGCCCTGGTTGACGTGTTCCACCTTCCTCTACACGACAGTATGTCATTTATGCACATAGAGTTATGGGAGTTGAATTGTATATTGCAACAATTACGTTCAACACCCCTTACCAACGCGGTATAAAGGTCAGAGGGGGGAATAGGTTAAAAATTGACCGGCTCGAAAAGTTAGTTTCCTGCACACGATCTTATATTATTTATCCCCATAGGCTGATTTTATAAGTGAAGTTATATTGATTCTACATATGTCATTTTTTAGGTTGTGACTCCGACCCTGACCGAAAGCATAGACGATATAGTCAAAAACTGGTACAGTGTTCAGAAATAGCTTACATATATGAAACTTACCATTTCGAGCTTTCTTTCAAACGGATAGAATTTTTTTTTTTTTTTTAGTTTACAACTCTTTTAACTCCGTTGCTTTGTTCCTATAATTTGGTCAACATAAGGTTTAAAATATTCATGAGATTTAACAAATTGTTTTAATAATATATTAATAGTTTTACGGTGCGTTATGTATAATGGTGATAATTAACGAAAATTTAACGCAGGCTTAAATTTTGTATGTCCCTTTTTTTAAGATATTTGGTCCCTTTTTCCCTATTGGCAACTGAAAAAAGTATTGCGAGCCCTGCATTGTTAAAAACATTAAAATATTAATTAACAAAGAGCAGACTTTGAATAATGAAAGTTTTATTTTTTTAGTTAGTATACTTTTTGAAGTGAAATGTCTTTCAGATCGGTTAATAGGGGTGAAGGGATGTCAAGCCGTGTGAAACGGAAATATGTAGTGCGTATTTGTAGTATGAATTTTTAAAAATTAAAAAAAAAATCCTTTATTCCTTTTAATTATTTCATTTGAAATAACACATTTTGATATATAAAATTCTGCATATTTATTAAATTGCAAAAAGCAACATGTATGTGACATACAAACTAGTCGAACAAATTTCCATGAAATTTCGCGTAAGCCTGTCAGATCGATTAAACCTAACAGCGGTTCGGGAATTGAATTATTATTTTTAGAAATTAAATAATATATGTTTTTAAAAGTACTTTTAAGTTACCAATTATATAACATACCGTTTAAGTTGTTTTAATGTAATGAGCCTCCGTCTTTATTGTTGAATCTGTAGGGTAAAATAAATATCTTAGCACCTGTTTTTCTTGTACATTTCTAAACAATGTTGCCCTCAGATTGGGTTGAGCCAGAAAGTTACAGCCAGAAGCTAAAAAGCCTTTTCATCAGAGCCCGCACCATTATTCTTTGTTCGATTCGTGCTATGTTTGAAAACTACACTACCTTGAAAGAACTACAGTAACTTTTGTCCATATAGTGTGCGAAACTAGGAGGGAGCAAAGCGATTTAACTATTTCAGTCAAGAAATCTTTTCTCTTGTAAACAAACTCTATCGGATAGTGTCAAACTGTCACCATACATGTGTAAATATTCAGCGAATGGGAACACCCATTCGACAGTCTTCTTTGCAAACTAAAAATAAATTACAGTGAATATATAAAAAAGTTTAAACTATATTGTTTTACTTACTTATATATGTTTAGACTTTTAAAAATATTGTAATTAGTAACACGTAATTAGTCTACATTTAAAAGAAAGTTATGACCAATCAAACATAATTATTTTCTATATATTTTTTTCAGTTTATAATTTTTAGGCAACGTGAAAGATAGGGAACGTTTCCTATTTAAGTCATAGCCACTTATTACTTTTTTTTCACTTTTATGATTTCTCCTACTTTCTATTATTAGATTTCCAAAGGCAGAAAATATTTTATAATAATTTAAGAATATAAGTCGCACATAAAAATTAAACTGCATGGTGTATATTTTGATTTCCGTGCGAATTTGTTTTGTTTACTGGCATAATTATTCTAGAATAACTGTATGAGTATAATAATTTTTGTAACGTTGTTATTTGTATTTAAGATTAATTCATGTTAAGTGGAATAGTAAAGGAGTATACAATTATCATGTGTACTTTTTCGGACTTTGTATTATTATTTTAGGAAAATATTGTATTTTAAAACTGAAATGAATCCGATATACATTTGTTTTTCATTTTAAATAACTTATTTAGATATTCAAGAGTTTCAAAATGGCTTTAAATCAAACATTTTAATAAAACTCCATTTGTTTTATATAAGTCTTTCAAAGACGTTTCTTATGTAATTTTTCTGGTAAATTTTGCATTTTACTTCAAGCCATCTAAAATATTGATTGCTAAAGGATATTTGTATAAGTTATGTGCAGGCTTACTCTTGTAGCAATTTCGGGACATACTTTTTTTGCGTAATAATATAATAAAGGAAAATTCTAATTTATTTGAAATAAATATATTATGTTAAATTTTAAACCTTAGTGAGACCTTTTTAAGCCGAAATTTCATACTAGTATATAAAATTATCCTTGGCAGAATAGAAAATGAATTATATTTTTTCTCTCATTTGTCGTTATTTTATATTTTGCTGTGTGTAGAACATATACTTTTACAGCGTGGTATATAACAATTAAAATTTTTCTATCTATACAAAAATATACCAATTGCGATTGTCCTCATGTAAAAAGTATTGTTATCGCGTAAAAATGCGATTGAAAACAGAAAAAACATCTTCAATGTTAAAAAATATTAAACTGTTAAAATATAGACTTCATGCCAGTTTTAAGGTCAAATACTTCTGGGTAATGCTGATTTTATGCAATTTACTTAATATCTGTATTGGTAGTATTTATTATTTCCAATGAATATATTTTGTCATTTCGTTTAAAATAGATTAACCGCTTTGATATTTTAGCTTTAGCGCTTGAAGAATGATTAAAACCTAAAAGTATTGATTAACGAAGTACAGCTTTGAAGCAAAATGAAGGTTGTCATATGAGATCTTTGTCGTCCAATGATGATTTGTTGGAAAAAATTCTCACTAGAGTTACACAATGAGCTTTTGGTGACGGTTGTCCGATCTTACATTATTGTGAAAGTGGAGTAAAATATTTCATTTTGAGGTTTTTATTTTTTACAACTCATTTTCAATTCAAAACTGTATAAAACAGTTGGTTCTAACCTTTAGGTGGCTACGGATTTTAGCAAGTCGCGGGCCAACACCTTGTAATATTATTTTAAAAAATACTTCTATATTAAATATAATTTAGATACATAATATATCTCGTTTAATAAAAACGTATTTATTTTATAAATACATTTATTAATGAAAAACATCTATAGTTTTAACATTATATGTTTTATTAAGGTACCATTTCAACATTTAAATAATCAATGAGATTTTTGAACGCACCTCTAGTTCAACAATTTGTCTATTTTAGTAAATTTATAATATACCTGTATTTTTAATGGTGTTTAATAATAATTTAAAGTAACTCATTCAAAACTAAAAATTGGAGGATTCCATTTGAAAAAGTATCCCTAATTCATAAAATGTATCAACAATAAACTATTGAAAAAAAAAATGCTATCTCCAACAAAAATTGCAAATCGTGTTCATTTCTGTTTAATTATAAATAATCAAACAAGCACTTGGGAGCGCGGATAAAAGTTTACTTCTATTATAGCACATAAGTTTTAATTTTCAATTTAGTTACTTTTAGTATTAAAAGGAAAACATCTCAGACGCCTTACCTTTTTTTAAAAAAGGTCATACGAAAATATCCGTGGTGTTGAAAAAATGTCTCCACGTACTACTTAGAACCTCTCGCGGACCACCAGTAATAGTAGGACTATGGATTGGGAACTACTAGTATAAATTAATTAAATATGAAGTGTTTTTCAACACACTTCGATTGAAATCTTCCAAGCAAAGTTTTCAAACAATTAATTTAAACGCTTAACAAAAATAGATACATTCGCGTCCCTTGAAAATTATTTATTTTAACTTTCTATGTATTTCCAATTCATATTAACTGTATATAATATCAAAAAGTAAATACATTCTAATAAAAAGCAATCGAGCGAAATTTTTAATAATAATGAGGAGAAAGTGTCAGAAATACGAGTTATATTAATGAGAAAGAATTATTTATTTCTAAAAAGCTTTTAGGAAAATAAAAAGAGAAATTAGCCGTTTGCCGTGACATATAAAAATTAAAATTAACTGTGTTTAGAAAACCATACGCGTGTTCATAAAAAGTTATATAAAACTCTAATACTTTTTTAAACTTATTTCTTAGTGTACCGTAATTTTGTAGTTCATATGTTTCTTTAGATTAGCAAAATATCCTTACTCATTTTATTTATACGAAGTTAAATTTGGCTCAAAATTAAATGTTCCCTGCAACCGAGCAAAAAAGGTCAGATAAAACCTTTATCAAAACCTTTATATTGTTCAAATTGCTTGAAGAATTTCAATGCTGCATTTTTCTGCATTAAACATTTATGAAAAATGTATATTGTTCAAGTACCTTTATAAAATCTTCATCTTTATAATTTTTATGATTATGTATTTATGCTTTTGCTGGGAACTAGCAAAAAAAGTTTTAGTTCATCACTATAGTGTTTTTTTTACAAATATATACAATACGTTTTACTGTGATATGATTATAAACGGAGAAGGCAAATGGGTTAAAAAAAAAGTTCCACTTGAAGTGCATGCAAAGGAATCGCCTTCCTTTTTAGATCATTTAACAGGGTCAACACAGTACCACAGATAAGGTCATTTACAACTACAACAGGTGTCAATGAGAATTCGCACGCGGCAGAAAAGGGCGTATACGAGGACAATGATTGAATAGTCACTGCCTTTCACTCAGCTGTCAGCGCGTCGGTACACGACCGTAGGGGCACTCGTGGTATCTTAGATAAAGGCGTTTGAATCCTTTTGTGAACAGACCACCTGTAAATTACTTTGGGGGGATGAAAAATCCCGCGACGTTTTTCAAGCACCTAGTCGAAAACATGCCAGCCCTCTCGCAATGAAGTGTGTTGAAAGATTAGGGCACTTTAGAGATAGTTCGATGGAAATTAGCTATCCGTCAGTTGGTTAATTTGATTCACCTGACTATCTTCCGTGGGTTTGTACACGGTGGCCACGGCTTCCAGAGCAATTCCCGGGATTCTGTCACTGGGTGGATCCATATCGATCACGAGCTCTTCTTCACTGGCCTCCTCACTCTTGACAGTATCACTCGAACCCTGTTCAATAGGTGCAGCAGCACTCGGTGGATTGACCTGTTCAGGTGGACTCGAAACTGTTGAGTCACCACTCGAAACTGTTGGGTCACCACTCGAAAAGGGAGGCTCGGCAAGAGGAGCAGGATTCGAAACGGGTTCATCAGCATTCCGTCGTGTAGGATCCCTACACCATGTGACGTCTGCCACAAACTGATGAATCCAATCGGGAATGGACACATTGCCTTCCATCCCAGCAAAGAGTATAGGGGAATCTTTCACCGTGTCCGAAAATCGTTTCCGAAGCTGAACTGACCCTATTCCTCTGCAAAGCGTATCCACAAACATGTTGGCTTTGGTCAAATCCGCTTCCAACAGGCGATGGTACAAGAATTCCGTGGAAATCAATTTGCATCTCAACGTGTTGTGGGTATACTTGCGTCCAGGGGGAAATACATCTTGTCCAACAACGACATGCTGCTGAAATCGGCTGGCAAAGGAATAAGGATTCTTTTTTCCCAAAAGAATGCCCAAGTCCACGATCCGCCAGTACAAGTATCCATCACCACCCACCGCAGCGGCAAGGGGTTGGCAAAAAGAGCCAAGACATAGGCGAAACCACATGACACAAGAAGAAATCCTGAAGTATGGAGCGTACTAGTCGTCGGATAGCCAAACAGCAACTGACACATTTCTGTCAGCGCTACTGACTTATAAAGGGTTTCAAAAAAAAAAAAAAAAAAAATTTTTTTTTTTTTTTTTTAATACCTTCCCAAAGTTTTTGAGTTGGGCTTGGCAAACCACTGCCTTCTATACTAGCTGCCTGCCAGGTCGGGGGTCGGAGCTTTGATCTCCGGTTTCGCGAGAAGTTCCCTCCGTTCCCGCTAGAGGCGCTCGCTACTAACACATTTTTAGCATTGGGCTGGTAAAGAAATTTGTGGTTTTTTGATTCAGGGAATTACAATTTTCAACTTAAAATTTTTTTTCGGTGGAGAAATGTTAGAATTTTAAAGTAGTTTTAGTGTGAATATTATATTTATTTTTATTTAGAATTTAAATAAAACAACTGCATTTTTTAAATATTTTTGGAAGTTTTATGATACTTATGGTACATTAAAAATATTAAAATATGCATGCAAAACTAAAGTTTACCCTTAACATAATAAATACCACAGCTGAAGCTGCTTTTTAAGTCGCAAAATTGATTTTTAAAAAATCGGTGTCTAATTGCAATTTTTTTTTTAATTGCCATTATTTTATGGTCTATTAAGAGCTATAATAATTTTTTTATAAATAACTGCAGAACCGAAATAAAGCCGAAGAAAAAACTTTAGTATAATACAATATTAGCATAATACAATTCGCGAATAATTTAAATCAGCCATCCCATCTGTCCAATTTTTAATTAGCGCTGATCCCATTCTCAAAGAAAGAAATACAAAAAATTTATACTGAAGTGAAAAGGATGAGAACGAATATATTCGTAACATGATCCGGTGGATAGTGGGATTTCGGAAAGGGTGATTCGAGCATAAAAGGGCAGGAGGGCGCAATTTTCAAGAAAAAAGGGCGGACAAGGCGTACATCCCCTTAAAAAAACGCACAGCGTGAACACTGAAATTTGAAAACATTTAAAAGTTTCCAAGTAGCAGATGTGTGAAATCTTTGTCTCTTTGCTACTATATATGGAATATTAGTTGTGTATTGTGTGGCTCGCATTGATGGAACCGATGAAGCATATAAATCGCTATCTCCATTTAAAAAATTGAGTTATAGTACACTTGACCTCCATAGAAATTCCCAACTTGGCATTAAAAGGTCTGAAATTTTGTACTTATTAATTCATTTATATACTTTGCTTAGTCCTCAGCAAAGAGAAACACATATTAGATCTCTGCAACCACTGTATTCTCAAACTAAGTCTATCGGCAAAGTTTAGGTATTTTCCTTCAAAACTGCAGATTTCACTAGATGTCATGCCTACATGCATTTCTTTTTTAGTTTTTTATATAAGTCGAAATTTCAAAAATGAATATATTCTTTGATGGAATTTTTATATATATAAAATCATTTTCTTAAAAACAATACAAAATAGTATATGTATTTCCCGCATTTTTAGACCATTAACTGCATTACTTTTTAAAATTTCAAACAACTTGCAAAAAAGTTTATACCAAAATATATAAATCAATATAAAAATAATTTACTTACTTTTTATTGTAGAAATTTGTTATTCAGATAGGAACAATAAAAATGTGTTTCTTAATAAAACTCTAAAACGCTACATACGTTACACCATTATCTTATTATCTTTAATTTTTAAAAAAAATTGCGAGTTATCAGATTTTAGCATAACAACCCTCTAACAATTTAAGTCGGCCACCTTTGAAGGGGAGATCGTTTATAAACCATGTGGACTTGATGTATTCTGACCATGGTCAACCTTCCTGTAAAATGCAAGTTTAGACTCTTTGTTCAATCACCGTTTTTAAGTGGTTCCAAACCCATCCAATTACAGTAAAATACATCCATTCTGAAAATCTACTCTCATTGCAGAAGCAAGCACCACAAGTTTTAACGATGGGAAATTTACTTTTCAACAGGGAATTGAATGGGTATTTTAGCTTTTAGTGTCTTTTCCATTCAAAGTGTTCAAACATCAGATAAGATTCAAGAATGAGAATACGTTTGTCCTTTGACAATCAACAGATGGGTGTGTAGGCAGGGAGGGGGGGCATGCAGTTAATTCATCAAAAACTTCCCTCTCTTTGACAATTTTACGACTTGTATTCACTGCCCGAAGGGGAAAAGACCCTCCCCTCTCTTCTCCATAAATTCCTTAGGTAAATGCCCACTGTAGAATTGATTTATACGTTATTTCACAGCGACCAAAACACACTGACTTACATGAAATTTCGAGACGGGAGTTGGAGTTGACCAGCGCCTCTTGCGGACGAAACTGTCCCTACACCAAACTACCCTCCAAGCCCATCTGACAGGCAGCTAATATAGAAGGCAGTGGGCAAACCCAATTTCAAGTTGGGTGTGTCTGTTTCAGCAATTTACATATTTAGTCTTCATCATCAGATATGTCCGACGGAAACCATTTATCCATGTCACGATAACATTTGCCAGAGATGCTTGTATCTTGAAGCACCTTCTTGCCATCGTCTGATTCAGCAGCTGCTGAATTGTTTTGATCAGAATCCATTCTGAACCACACCACAAACTCGTCGTCAGCCTCCACACTTGCATCAGGATTCATGTCGACATCTGCCCGATCATCAGGTATGGAGGACGAACGGTCAATTGGTTGCGTGGGTATTAAATCCCCCTCATCATAGGGAATCATGCTGTTAGCGTCAGGAAATTCTTCCGTGGCCAACTCGTAAAAAATCGGTTCTCGTTGATCAAACTGCTTCTGGAATCCAGACGCAAGGGTTGAACGGATGGAACTCATTGTAGAACCAATATACTGACTGGGAATTGCAAAACGAGTAACACGAGTCGAGTGGTGTCCTACTGGCAACTGGTGAGAGGGTGTCCAAAAGGCCAACTGGTGAGAGGGTGTCCAAAAGGCCAACTGGTGAGAGGGTGTCCAAAAGGCCAACTGGTGATAGCTGCGTCCAAGAGGCAAGTGGCGAAAATCTTCCAGGGCCCTGGCTGTTATATAGCCAATTGAAAAAGAAAAAAAAGATTTTTTTTTTTTTTTTTTTATCCTTACAAATGATTTTGAGTTGTTGGGAAATTGAGTTGGGCTGAGAATGATTTTGAGTTCAGCAGAATTCTTTTCATCCTACTGTATTGGGTTTGTCAAAGTGATAGTATTGCGGATGAACTCTCAAACTAGACCCATATATTCTGAAAACGACCGGAAAGCGTTCCATCCACGTCGTACAGTCACACTTGCAATAGTTGACGGCCTTACACCGCCAGCAAGCCAATCCTCTGACCAGGTCTTCGGGAATCGGGAAACATCGCAACTCGCAACAATATCGAGGGGTGGACTTGCGCTGTTTGACCAATTCCACCAGGCTACCATTGATGCGAGTCGTTCGAGCCGGTGGTGGTTGTGCCAACAGTATGTCCCGTTGCCGAGTGCCACACAGACAGAAGCACTCGTCTGGACACAACAGGCAAATGTGGCGTGCGGGTTGAATACACTGGTAATCACAGCAATGCAGGTCCCTCAATTTTTGCATGTACGTGGGGCAACGACAGCGACAGAAACTAAAGGCCCGACATTTCTTGCACGCCATGCCATCCACCTATGTTTGAGGGACTGGAAAACATTTCAAGGGACAGCAATATGTCTTTGACATACTTGACACAAATTCTTGGCACACGACTCGGGAGATGACCAACCAGCAAGTGAAGACTCTGCTCACGAGTCCTGACTTATAAAAGCATTTAAAAAATTTTTTTTTTTTTTTTTTTTTCAATAGCTACAAATGATTTTGAGTTGAGCTTGTTGGCAATCTGAGTTAGCTTCAAGTAGTTGGGAATTTGAGTTGAGGTTGTTGGGAATTTGAGTTGAGCTTGTTGGGAATTTGAGTTGAGCTTGTTGGCAATCTGAGTTAGCTTCAAGTAGTTGGGAATTTGAGTTGAGGTTGTTGGGAATTTGAGTTGAGCTTGTTGGGAATTTGAGTTGAGCTTGTTGGCAATCTGAGTTAGCTTCAAGTAGTTGGGAATTTGAGTTGAGGTTGTTGGGAATTTGAGTTGAGCTTGTTGGGAATTTGAGTTGAGCTTGTTGGAAATTTGTTTTCATGGTCTCGTGGGCGACACCATCTGTATGGCATTCATCGTCGTGCCCCGCTCGGCTTGTTTCATTTTGTCCTTTAACATGTCCAAGCCTCGTTCCAATTCCCCTATCGCTTCCACGTGTCGTTCGTACAGATCCTTGTACATGCCGCTCAGCGTATCGTTGTATTCTTCCTGAATTCTGCCACAGGTGACGAGACACGATTTACACGGCTGCACCATCTGCGGAACAGGTGGATACGTGGATTGCTGCAAGGCTCGCATGGTGCGTTGCAAGGATCTCAAATGATCCGCTTCCTTCAGAATCACCTTTAGGAGGGCCACGTATTCCAAATGAATCGGATGGGCCGCTTTATCCCGATCTCGATGACACAATCGGCCGTGCCGAATGTTACAGTCCACCAGCAAATTGGTAAACAGCTTGGAAGGGATACGCACATCATCATCCATGGTGGTCAAGCAGAAAAAATTGAAATGGGCACAAGGTAACTTGAAACACGATTCACTAGTGGTGGCTGGCTGTCATCTGGAAAACTTTCCCCAAAGCTCTAAGTTTTATACCAGTGAAAAAAAAGTTTTTTTTTTTTTTTTTGAAACATTTGTAACCCAAGAAAACTTTTCCATGCAAGCGACCGGTCGTCAGTCAAATTCCCTTGTGTAGTGTATTTTTCAAGTTGGTTGTTTTTCAAGCTATCAGGATGTGTTCTTCTTCACCACTCCGTTGCAACCGCCGGTTCCCATCAGATCGTTTCCATTTCTGCTGAGCGTCTCGTGGTGATGATGCCGTATCGAAATATTCCAGCAGGGAATCGAGTCACGCTTGTTCCCTGGCGTAATTTGCCAGTTGAAAGATTTGAAATTGCACCGGCAAATGTTGCGAAGAGGGCACGTGGTCCACGTATTCGACAGGTAGCTTGCGATCGTACAAGAAATGCCAGGTCGGGTCATCGTGCGTTCCCAAGATGGCTGGTCCATGATGATGCGTCGGTAAACAGGTTGAATAAAAGAAATCCACCAGAAACGTGTCGAGGTAGTCGAGTGGCACGTGAAATCCAGAGGCTGAAGAGCAGTTGACACCAATCGTCACGTGAAATTCAAAATTGATGGTATCCAGAAACACCAACTGGTAGGGCTTGTCATCTTTAAAATCAATCAACACGACGTAATCCACCATATGAATTGGATTGAGCCTGTGAACGGGTAAGTCATTCATGATGTCAGTCTCAAGTGCAAATGGCAAAACTGGTCCAGGGGTCTGGCTTTTATAGAACAATTAAAAAAAATTTTTTTTTTTTTTTCAATGTGTCTCAAGATTATTTTCAAGACTGCCAGCCAAGATGTTGGGACCCCAAATTTTTTTTAGTGTTGCTTAAATCATGTTGTTTCCAGAATTACATTTCGCTAGCCATGGTTGGCCTTTGGTTCCATTTGATTTCCACTTGAAAACCATTTCAAGTCACTGGCCAACGTTGGCTTGGGATTCACGAAAACCTTTTCATGCCAACATTGGCAATCTTCTTGTGAAAAAATATGTTTCACATGCATCACGTTTCACCAAGGTTGGCTTCATGATGAACCCAAACAAATGGGAGAGAGTCTTTTTGAATGCATAAGCATCCAAAAAGACTCTCTCCCATTTTTTTGGGCCAAAATAAAAAAATGTCAAGATATGAGGGTGTGTCTGCAGGTCGGACAGGTATTGTGATTGACCAACCATTGAAAAAGGCATTCCGAATGAAAGGCATGTTTGCACGTGGTGGTATTGCGTGTAATGTACAGGTTTTCCAGGCAAATGGCACAAGTTTCCGTGGTTTTAAAGTACGAGTCTGGCCACGGATAGCTATACACCGAAGCCATCAGCATGTCCCCCATCTCTTCAATTTTTTCCAGGGCAAAAGGGAAGGGTTTCAAAGTACAGGAATAGGCCAGCAGGTGGTAGAGATTGGGTAGTACCTGCCACTCGCTGCGAGTCCCTTTTATAGTCGTAGCTGCCGTGTAATTGGCCAGTGGGTATTTGACGTCATCTGAGTGCAACACCAACCATGGAAGCCAACGTTGATGTACATCAGTGTGACAATATCATAGGGTTTCCAGAATTACAATTCATTCCATGGTTGGCCACTTGAAATGAAATTCATGTGAAATGAAATTCCTGACCAACGTTGGAAGCCTTCTTAAGCGAAAAGAATATGTTGGCAATCTTCTTGTGTAAAAATATGTTTCATAGCGTTCCACACCAAGGTTGGCTTTAGGATGAACCCAAAAAAATGGGAGAGAGTCTTTGAATGCATGAAGGAATTTTTTTAAAAAAAAAATTCCTTCAAGCCTCCAAAGACTCTCTCCCATTTTTTCGGGGTGGGGCCAAAGTCAATAGATGATATAATTTCTGCACGCCGGACAGGTATTGTGATCGCTCAGCCACAGGAACAGACACCTCGAATGAAACGAATGGTGGCAACAGGTGGTGTACCTTTCGATATAGATGGTGTCGAGGCATATGGCACAGGGTTCGGCACTGCTCAGGTAGGATTCTGGAAACGGATACCTGTAGATGGAAGCCATCAGCAAATTGCCCAATTCTTCCAGTTTCCCTTCTGGTAAAGTGAAGGGCTTTAAAGTCCAGCAATGGGCAAGCATCTTGTATACGTCGGGCAGAACACGATCCATGTAGATGGCTTGGAGGGCAGGATGGGGATAGGAGGCATACTTTGGACACAGAGGCTCGAGGTCGTCAGAGTACAGGTTGGCCTGTAATTGCCAATGCGCCACGTTGAACAGGTAATATTTCTCGTCGTACCTATCAGGTAACAGCTCCAGAAGAAAATCATACAGGTCCGACATGGGCTTCACAGGAACACCATCATCGGGGGGTGGTTGGGCCCTGTGTAAAGCCGCACTCGCATTCAACATGAATGAAGTAAATTCCATCAAGTCATGAAAAGATTTCTGCTTGTAGGACGTAATCTCCACATCTCGATACGTGTCACAGGGAAACATGTTTGCAAATGATGCCTTCCACTCGCTGCGAGTCCGTTTTATACTCGCAGCTGGCGTGGGATTGGTCGAGCGGCCTTTGACGTCATCTGAAGAACACCAACCATGAAAGCCAACGTTGGATGCACACGAAATGGGAACTACGAGTCTTGCGATTGGCCAGTGGGTATTTGACGTCATCTGGTGGGTGGATCCACCATGAAATGAAAATAGCCAACGTTGGATTGGGGGAAAACTTGTTCAACATGTCATTTTTTAACACCCAAGCTTGGCAAGTTACTTGTGAATAATTGCAAATTGGAATACCAAGGTTGGCAAGTAGTTTGACCCAAAAAAATGGGAGAGAGCTCTGCATATACAAGTGTAAATCACCTGTATATACAGAACTCTCTCCCATTTTTTTGGGTGAAAAGAAACACAACACCATTTCGGTCATTGGTTTTTATTTACAAACGGATTTTTTACAGGTATCAATCGTATTCCTGTCCATATTTGTCTTCGTGTAGGTTTTCGGCCGCTCTGAAAGCCAAGAGTCCAGCATTCTGTTTCGGGTCCATCAGGTACCAGTGGTTTCCAAGCACACCTGCCCTCAGAAAGTAGACCGTCCCTTTCGGCATGACTGGCTCCAGGTAGTGGTAGGTCGCCATGTCCAGGCATCCAATGCGTACCACCGCTCCTTCTTCCTTCTGCAGGTGAGTCGCGTGGAATTCGTGGCTCAGGTAGTGGGCCATGTCGTTCAGGTGCACAATGTCGGTATGATCTATCCCGTCGCGGTTGTCAAAGGGATTGTTGGGCAGATTCCAATTCTTCAACACGTCTGCATATCCAAAGCGAAGGGAACTAGGGCTCGGCTCCACAGCCATCTGCACATCGGTCGATTCAATCGAATTGAAAACGATGCGGCGTGGGACGAACGCCCCCTCGTGCCACATGAATTGAGCTACAGCAATAAAATCGAGTTGATCCATGCCGAATGTTTGGTCCCAATGGCAAGTCGTCTGGCGCTTATATACTCTAGACGAGCGCCAAACCATCCCACCAAATATTTTTTTAAACGCCAAATCATTTCCCAATGTTGGTTTGAAACAAATCAGGTTGGTTTGAAACAAATCATTTTTTTTTCCAATGTTGGTTTGAAACCATTCATTGGAATATCTTTGAGCCAAGGTTGGTGTCGTGAGATTTTTTTTTAATGTGGGATCAATTGAATGGGATACTGCAACACCTTTGAAATACCACCCACCACGGCCAAGTACCGATGGCATCGATCCAATTTGCAAAAAGGACAGGTCCCAATCACATCGAAATTCGTTTCCATCATAAATGTCCGGATGGTACTGTCGTCGAGGGTCATCATTTTCCACCGTAGTTTGGTCACTCTATCGGTAAAACACAGCCCGACTTGCATTTTCAGAACGCATTCCATCACTTTTTTGTGCAAGTCCCCAGTATTGTCCATGGAATACGTCATGATTCCGTTGGTCAAAGTAAATCCATTGTCCCGGATACAGAGGACGGCCATACATTTGGGATGAAAAAACACTTGCATGTCTCCTCCCGACACGACCATTTTACGGGCTTCTTGTGGAATCCATGGACCGGTAGGCAATAGCAATTCAGGTTCCCTAATGACAATCTTTGCAGGTGGATGACGGGACAACACAGGTGGTGATATTTCCTTGGGCGGTAATTTACGGTGAGGTCGACGATATGCTGGCTGACGGTAGGGTCGACGATATGCTGGCCGATGATAGGGTTTTCTTTCACGGCGATATGCTGGCCGATGTTTTCTTTCATGGCGATACGGTTTGACAGGTTCACTGGATACAGGTGGCGGGGCCGTGGTGGTGCATCTCCACGCCAATATTCAGGTGTCATTGGCAACGGGGACACCGATTCGTCCAACAAGTAACTGATATCCATGACTTGTTGTTCACGTTGAGCAGCACGCAGGGTCAGGCAGCAAGTGTGAAAAGTTTTCAAGGGGACCGACTTACATACACACTAAAAAAAAAAAAAAAAAAAAATTTTTTTTCATAAAGCTGACGACCCAGAAAAAGTTTTTTGGGTTGACCAGAAATTTTTTCCACCAGCACCATGTGTATTCAAAATGACACACCACCAGTTCATAGGGTTTCTTGGCCAATGGTTTCTTGTAAACAACTGCTCAGGCCTACGTTGGATATCCCATTTGAGTCATGCCAACGATGGAACCTCACTTGTAATAATATATTTCAAGTCCATTTCAAGTTCACCAAGGTTGGCTTCTGAATGGACCCAAAAAAATGGGAGAGAGCTTTCGAATGCCACATGTGGCACCCGAAAGCTCTCTCCCATTGTTTTGGGGTTTTTGAAATGAAACACAACACCACATGGGAAAACAGACATTTATTCACAAAAGGTGTTTTTTGTACAATATATTTTTGTTTTACACTTCCCAATAGGGATCGTTGGTGGACTGCCGGGCCAAAAACACTTGTTCGGCCGCTGCCATGGCAATTCCGTTGGCATCTGCGTTTCGACACATCATGTACACAGAGTCCTTCATGACTTTCGGGCCCAGATACTGCACCGTTCCCTCGGGAAAGAGGGGCTCCAGGTACATGAAGGTGGCCTGGCCATGTCCACCGTACCCACCGTGGCACCCGCCCAGCCGTTGCAGTTGAGTATATTCTCATAAAAGTCCACAGACAGGTATTTTCGCAGCTCGAGCACAGGTACTGGGAACAGGGTTTCGTCGTCCGGAATCTCTTCGAACGGGTTGTTGGGCACCAGCTGGATATTCTTCTGAATGTCTTTGTACGTGAATCCGGTGAGGGACTCTTTGGCCGGCTGCACGCAATACTTTTCCTTGGAATCGTACACCGCCACAAACACCAGGTGTCGAGGGACCCAATCACCTCCGTACCACATAAATTGGGCGTGGGCAACGAAATCCATGTTGTTGGGCTGCATGACTGCTTTTTGACTGCGTTGCTCTGATGAATGCTCGAGACTGAATGAGGGTGGCTGGAGGCCGGCTGCTTATATACTGTATGTCTGGCTCAACGCATGCGCAGTGACACTAGCTGCTTTTTTAGGTACTATGTCCAAGCTTGAAAAGATGCTGACCAAGCTTGATAGGATACCAAACTTGAAATGGAATAGTCTGACCAAGCGGGTTCCAATGTTGGAAAACTATTCCAAACTTGAAATGAGTCAGACCAACCTTGATGGCTTATCGATTTCAAAGCGTTAAAACTTTCACAAGGAAATTTATTTCAATTACTCTTTACGATAAGCTTTCAGCGTGGGTCCATGCTGCAGCCAAATCACGTTTGGCAACTGATTCAAACCTTCCATTCTCATGTGCCAATCTTCAGGTTGAATCGGGTTTGGCGCCACTTCACAATCTTCTGTTGGTTCACTGGAATCTGGCCTATCCATATCAATCACGAGCTCATCGGACTCAACAGATGCATTACTGAGTGAATAGACCTGTTCAATTTTGATAGGTGAAACTGTTGGATTTGATTCACCAGTCAAAAAGGGAGGATTGACAAGCGAAACGGTTTCTTCACCATTCTGTCGAGTAGGATCCCTCAACAATTGGACGTTTGAAATAAAATGATGAATCCAATCTGGAATGGACACATTTCCATCCATCCCCACCAAAAGTACAGGGGAATCCTTCACCGTGTCTGAAAATCGTGTCTGAATGTTGACAGACCCTATTCCTCTGCATAGGGTATCCACAAACTTGACGGCTTTGGTCAAATCCGCTTCCCGCAGGCGATGGTACATGAATTCCGTGGTAATCAATTTGCATTTCAGATTATTGTGGGTGGGTCCAGGGGGAAATACATCTTGTCCCGTGATGACATGCTGAGGAAATCGGCTGGCAAAAGCATAAGGATTCTTTTTTCCCAAAAGAATGGCCAAGTCCACAATTCGCCAGTACAAGCGTCCATCGGTACCAACTACAGCTGCGAGTGGTGGGCAAAAAGATCCAAGACGTAGGCGAAACCACATGATGCACCAAAAATCCTGAAGTGTTCAAATATCGTATGGCAGCTTACGAGTCGTGTGATGGGCAAACAGCAACTGACAAATTTCTTTCAAAGCTCTGACTTATAAAGGCGTCAAAAAAAAAAATTTTTTTTTTTTTTTTTAACCATTCCTCATAAGAGTCTGAGTTCAAGATCCTTTTGGGCAGTTGCTGCTGGTCCCCTCGTTCCAGTCACACAACATTTGGTGTTGAAAAATCACAAGTCCAATATGATGGTATTTCTTTGGTTAAAATCCACAACTCTGGAAGTTTTGGGCCAGGATCATCGGGAATCGTTTCTTCTGAAGCGCCTTGCCATTCCGCATCCAACGGTACCACTCCCATGTCTGTCGCTCCATAACAACCGGATCTGATATTTTCACTTTGAAGAAATTTACCAAGTCCAAATTGATAGTATTTCTTTGTAAAAATCCATCACTGTGTTGGGCCGTTTGAAGTCGTGTCACGTATCCAATGAATCGGCATGAAGAGCAGAGTCCATCCGTCCAAACGGGGCAGGTCCACTGGGGGAAGGGTCTTGACAGTTGAAGCATCAGGCAGCAAGTGACGATTGCCCAACGACGAATTTAAAAAGTTCTTGGAGGACTTAGCCCCGTAGGGGCTATCGCCTCCAGTATCACATAATTCAGGAACCATGCTTTGCTTACTGCAACCAAGATGTTGATGGGATTCACAGATTTCCATCCGAACAGAAGTCCAGACACTCAGAAGGGGCGGGGCCTAAGCCTTGGTGGCTCCTGGTTGGCTGGTGGGCGTGGCATCAGCTCTGGCGGTTTCTGCGGCGAAGAAATCCAACAATGTCTGGAACTTTTCCAGCGCATTCGACTTCGACTGGAGTTGTTGGATCAGACCTGTGATCCCGATGCCTCCAGCAAAAATCAAGGAGATCTCTTTAACGAGATCAAAAATAAGAGAAATTTCAGTAGTATTTTTAGGTTTATCAGGGGGATTAAAATGGTTTGGGCCTACATAATCAGTCTTAGTTTTGAGGGGAGTAAAGTGGTTTGGGCGGGCAAATTTGCGTTTACGTTTAGCTGGTTTTTTAGATTTAGAATTATATTTCCTATTCGCCGATTTTTTCGGGAATAGGTGGCAAGTGCGGCTGCACGCAACGTGACCATCTCTGTTGCAGTTAATGCAGCGTGGGTTTTCCATCATCGGTAGTAGGCAGTCCCTCGTGGCGTGTGACTCGCCGCATTTGAGGCATCTGGCTGCTGCGTCACATTGGTCGGCAGAGTGTCCAAACCAGTTACAGTTATAACACTGCACAGGTCCTCGGGAGCTCCTGAATGGCTCAACTTTGACATCAAGTCCAAGCAGACTGCGGATATTTAGCAGCTTGTTAACTCCAGGTTGACGGGGCGTTTCCAGCAGGAAAATGCCAAGCGGCCGCTTGGTCTTTTTCCCCGTCAACTGGACAATTTTGGATGGACCAAATCCTAACTTTGTCAAGTCCTCGCATAGTTCAGAGATCACCGTATCAGTCGGTAGGCCTTTCAACACCACTCTGAACGGCTCTCTGGACTCCATCATAGTCGGAATTACAGCAGTAACCAATGAGTCTGAGTTAACTTCCGCGTCCGGCAAGGGGCTTCTTGGTACCCCATCGCCATCTGCAGCGATAACCGACTCATTGGTACCTGGGTTGACCAGGTCGATAATCATAGCATCATCCGAAATAGCATCATTATTGGTAGCTCCAGGGTCCTTCCCTGTTCGCTGCCAAGCATCCAAACGGTTATTAAAACCTTTCATCAGTTACCTATTTTAGAGTTACCTATGGCATGTTGGGTATCGTTGGACTCGTATGGACAAAACCTTTCATATTGTGCCAAGTGGACCACCTCATGGACCACCCATTTCCGGTTGACACTTTTCAGCGTTACCTATGGCATGTTGGGTATCGTTCGACTCAGAATGCTTGGACCAGTTGAATTAAAAATATGGGGACCACCTCAAGGACCACCCACTTCCGGTTTAAAATTTCAAATCCACTCTATTTCGTGTTGGGTATCGTTCGACTCGAAATGCTTGGACCAGTTGAATGAACTTGATGAGGACCACCTCATGGACCACCCCCATTTCCGGTTTCACTCTTATTTCAAATAAATGTGTCGTGTTGGGTGTTCCCAGACTCGTACGGACCCGTACTATCGAAAAAATGGCATTGGACCACCACCTATTTCCGGGATTTTAAAATGGTCCTGAGTGGGTCATGTGGGGTATCGACACACTCGTGAGGCCAAATGCTCTCGGAAAACATGTATGACACATAGGTGGTCCCCATAGCTTCCGTTTTCACGTTTTTGGACCTGCTTCCAATGCGGCATGATGGGTATCGATGGACTCGGGAGATTGAGCTGATGACAACCCTATCTTCCTTCTTCACTTTCATGCATATGGGGACAAAACACCATTTCCGGGTGCTCGTTCTCGAGAAACAAATCAAACGAACGACATGCTCGGATTTCAAACAACGTCCTCTTTTGTTTTTAGCAAACGGCGAGTCGATAGCTCAATCGGTTCTCGAGTTATGAGTCGAAACCTGACAATCTGGAAACCGAAACCCATCCTTTTGAGCCAGTGTTACTTGCAGCTACTCAAAACGTTCCACGTGTCGCGTAGCTATTTTCGATAAGCTTTCGAATGGTGCAAGTTTCAAGTCGATATCTGAATTTCCGGTCGAGTTATGGGTCAAAACACCAGAATCGAGAAACCGATTTTCGAGTTTTTCGGGTCTATCCAATAGCTGCCTGGGCAAATCACACCGTCCAGAGTGTAGAGTGAACCGCCACGCATCTTTTGGTGCAAGTTTCAAGTCGATATCTGGATTTCCGGCAGAGTTATGGATTCAAATACATGAACCCCGAAACTGAAATTGCTGTATTTCGGGTTCATCCAATCGCTGCCCGGGCAAATCATATCGCCACACGTGTAGAGTGAACCGCCACGCATCTTTTGCCGCCAGTTTCAAGCCGCTAGCTGCCTGGGTTGCCGAGTTACAGCCGGTCAAAGCACTCCACCCTTCCCCAAAATATTTCACATGTTAACCCTCTTATACTGATGCCAGCCGAATGCCTCATTCCTCGTGAATCCATGAGAGTGGAAAAGTAGGCCCGAAACCATCTAAACCCATTCAAATCATATTGAATCATGCCACAAAAGACACGAAAACATTGTCAAATTTCCTGAAACACGCCTATATCACATGTTTTTCGTAATATTATTTACTGGACAATCGTTACTGGACAAAGAGGGCAATAGTACATTGGGTTGACATTTAAATTTTTAACCATTTCTAAATATAGGATGGGGTGTGCAAAAATAGGATGGGGTGTGAAAAACTTTTTTTTGGGTCGTGCAACATGTCGCGCAACAACCAGAGGATGGGTAAAAAAAAAATCCCCAGACCCCCCCCCCCCTGACGAAGGTAACAACCCGCCATTGGAATTGCTGAAGATTGCCCAGACGGCTTGGGGAAACCAACGATTGAATCTCTCGAACCCGGCCCAATGGAATGTTTCACGCAGCAGCTCTTGGCAAAAAGTTTCTCGAGTCAATTAAAAAAAATATTTTTTTTTTTTTTTTTACTTGTATATAAGTTGGGAGTTCTGCAAAGGTTTTACCAGTTGCTTCTTGGTCGTCATCCAGTCAACAGTTCTAGTGTTGCGCTTATTGTCATTGGATTACCTGTCTGTCCTTCATACAGAATTGGTCTTTATAAACTTGTTCTCTTCAAGTGGACCACGTTATGTGTTCCGACGCCAATTACAAAATGTACGGCCGAAAACAACATATGACTGTCAAGTGTCCCGCTTTCCAATGTGGTTTAGAAATGACCCTCCTGGATTATGTCACGGTACACGTGAGCCGTGTTCACGGTATCAAGCGAGATACACAATGTCCCTTTTGCAGGGGTGCCTTCGACTGGAGACGTGAGGAGCGTACCAGTGACAAAGTCCACCAGCATCGTATGGATTGCATCAAAGAAACATTTCCCCATTTGTTTCGACCCCCGAAAGGTCATAAAGTTCCCTTACCACCCCGACCCTGCGATTCGGTGCAGGGACCTTGTCAAGAGTGCCTATCCTTTGTACAATTGCCAAAACGGGGCATGTCGGGAAGAAGTCCCTGCAAGGCATGGGGAACGTTTTATAAAGAAGTCGGACAGCTGCCACCGTTTTTGAAAGAACCTCTTCTCCCCACGCAGGTGTCATTATCCGAACGGAGTGGTCTGGGGGACTTTATGCACCCCATCGTGCACCAGTTTAGGAAAAAGTCCCACATGTGGTACCACGTCAGCGTCAGAGCGGCCGTATGGAAAGACTTTGTTGCCAGCATTTTGAGTATCAAGGGTGTCTATGTGCTGCCTTATTGGTGCTTGTGTGATGGAATCAAAACGCCCAATGCCAAATTACCTGCTTCACTGAAACATCATCGGCATATGGTGCTCGTCACGGAGAAGAAGGTTCAGTTGGGCAAGGAGTGGAAGACGTGCATGAAGGTTAAAAACACAGCAGCTAAATTGAAAATCCCTATAAAGACCATCGATCAGTTGATCCATACTCTGTTTTACGTGAGCAAACCGAGAGCACGATGTGACGGTACGGCTCGTCAAATGAATGGCGACGACGGAAATTCCCATTATTATCTCCATCACCATATGTATCCCCACGCCAAAGTGGCCATGTACACGTTGATCCGGAACGGCTTGAGTGACTATATCGATTTTCGAGCCAAGCAACACAAGGCATTGCGTTGGTACGATGAAGTCAAAGGGATTGGACGGGACCGGTCCATTCCCGTAAAGACGCTCAACATTCCTATTTCGGGTTGCGTTGTACCTGTTGCCAAACATCTAGAGCCTTCCCATTTGCTTCAAGTGACGGAACACACGTCTCTTTCCACCGATCGTTCGTATCTGTGGATGGATCAAGTGATGGTATTGAAATCGAATCCATCTCTGCTCGAAATGCCCCACAACGAGTGGTATTTACACCAGATGAATAACGGCAATGTTTTTTTGGAATGCATACACGAAGAAAAGTACACGTTGGGCCAACGTCATCGAACGGAGGTGAATGACTTTCAAAGTATCAAGCATGAGTTGATGGAACTGTTTAAAGAAGAGAAATGCACCCTGTTAGAGGCTCTTGAAATGGAACGTTCCCACACGGTGTCTGTTCATGAAAAGTTGGAACGTCAGCATGCCAAGTGCCTCGAATTGGAAAATGAGTTGCAAAGGTGCGAGAAGGAGAGGGAAAATTTAAAATTGCAACTCGAGTCATCGGAAAGGACTGCAGAAGCCGTGGAATCGGTACGAACCGAGTTGACGGCAGAGATTAACGTCTTGAAAAGCCTATTGAGGAAAGCGGAAGAGGCTCGAATCCTACATTATGAAGATCGTATTGCGGCCGTTGAAAAGGTACAAAGCCAATTGGGCAAAGCGGAAGAGGCCCGAATACAGCAGTATGAAGATCGTATTGCGGAACTGAAAAGGGAAAATGAAACGCTGCAACAACTTACACGGGGCGCAGCATCGTTCATTTCTAAATCCAAAATGAATTACCCTGACTAAAGAAAATTTTTCAAAATTTTTTTTTTTTTTTTTTTTTTAATTGACTCGAGAAACTTTTTGCCAAGAGCTGCTGCGTGAAACATTCCATTGGGCCGGGTTCGAGAGATTCAATCGTTGGTTTCCCCAAGCCGTCTGGGCAATCTTCAGCAATTCCAATGGCGGGTTGTTACCTTCGTCAGGGGGGGGGGGGGGGGTCTGGGGATTTTTTTTTACCCATCCTCTGGTTGTTGCGCGACATGTTGCACGACCCAAAAAAAAGTTTTTCACACCCCATCCTATTTTTGCACACCCCATCCTATATTTAGAAATGGTTAAAAATTTAAATGTCAACCCAATGTACTATTGCCCTCTTTGTCCAGTAACGATTGTCCAGTAAATAATATTACGAAAAACATGTGATATAGGCGTGTTTCAGGAAATTTGACAATGTTTTCGTGTCTTTTGTGGCATGATTCAATATGATTTGAATGGGTTTAGATGGTTTCGGGCCTACTTTTCCACTCTCATGGATTCACGAGGAATGAGGCATTCGGCTGGCATCAGTATAAGAGGGTTAACATGTGAAATATTTTGGGGAAGGGTGGAGTGCTTTGACCGGCTGTAACTCGGCAACCCAGGCAGCTATCGGCTTGAAACTGGCGGTAAAAGATGCGTGGCGGTTCACTCTACACGTGTGGCGATATGATTTGCCCGGGCAGCGATTGGATGAACCCGAAATACAGCAATTTCAGTTTCGGGGTTCATGTATTTGAATCCATAACTCTGCCGGAAATCCAGATATCGACTTGAAACTTGCACCAAAAGATGCGTGGCGGTTCACTCTACACTCTGGACGGTGTGATTTGCCCAGGCAGATATTGGATAGACCCGAAAAACCCGAAAATCGGTTTCTCGATTCTGGTGTTTTGACCCATAACTCGACCGGAAATTCAGATATCGACTTGAAACTTGCACCATTCGAAAGCTTATCGAAAATAGGTACGCGACACGTGAAACGTTTTGAGTAGCTGCAAGTAACACTGGCTCAAAAGGATGGGTTTCAGTTTCCAGATTGTCAGGTTTCGACTCATAACTCGAGAACCGATTGAGCTATCGACTCGCCGTTTGCAGCAAACAAAAGAGGACGTTGTTTGAAATCCGAGCATGTCGTTCGTTTGATTTGTTTCTTGAGAACGAGCACCCGGAAATGGTGTTTTGTCCCCATATGCATGAAAGTGAAGAAGGAAGATAGGGTTGTCATCAGCTCAATCTCCCGAGTCCATCGATACCCATCATGCCGCATTGGAAGCAGGTCCAAAAACGTGAAAACGGAAGCTATGGGGACCACCTATGTGTCATACATGTTTTCCGAGAGCATTTGGCCTCACGAGTGTGTCGATACCCCACATGACCCACTCAGGACCATTTTAAAATCCCGGAAATAGGTGGTGGTCCAATGCCATTTTTTCGATAGTACGGGTCCGTACGAGTCTGGGGACACCCAACACGACACATTTATTTGAAATAAGAGTGAAACCGGAAATGGGGGTGGTCCATGAGGTGGTCCTCATCAAGTTCATTCAACTGGTCCAAGCATTTCGAGTCGAACGATACCCAACACGAAGTAGGGTGGATTTGAAATTTTAAACCGGAAGTGGGTGGTCCTTGAGGTGGTCCCCATATTTTTAATTCAACTGGTCCAAGCATTCTGAGTCGAACGATACCCAACATGCCATAGGTAACGCTGAAAAGTGTCAACCGGAAATGGGTGGTCCATGAGGTGGTCCACTTGGCACAATATGAAAGGTTTTGTCCATACGAGTCCATCGATACCCATCATGCCGCATTGGAAGCAGGTCCAAAAACGTGAAAACGGAAGCTATGGGGACCACCTATGTGTCATACATGTTTTCCGAGAGCATTTGGCCTCAAGAGTGTGTCGATACCCCACATGACCCACTCAGGACCATTTTAAAATCCCGGAAATAGGTGGTGGTCCAATGCCATTTTTTCGATAGTACGGGTCCGTACGAGTCTGGGGACACCCAACACGACACATTTATTTGAAATAAGAGTGAAACCGGAAATGGGGGTGGTCCATGAGGTGGTCCTCATCAAGTTCATTCAACTGGTCCAAGCATTTCGAGTCGAACGATACCCAACACGAAATAGGGTGGATTTGAAATTTTAAACCGGAAGTGGGTGGTCCTTAAGGTGGTCCCCATATTTTTAATTCAACTGGTCCAAGCATTCTGAGTCGAACGATACCCAACATGCCATAGTTAACGCTGAAAAGTGTCAACCGGAAATGGGTGGTCCATGAGGTGGTCCACTTGGCACAATATGAAAGGTTTTGTCCATACGAGTCCATCGATACCCATCATGCCGCATTGGAAGCAGGTCCAAAAACGTGAAAACGGAAGCTATGGGGACCACCTATGTGTCATACATGTTTTCCGAGAGCATTTGGCCTCAAGAGTGTGTCGATACCCCACATGACCCACTCAGGACCATTTTAAAATCCCGGAAATAGGTGGTGGTCCAATGCCATTTTTTCGATAGTACGGGTCCGTACGAGTCTGGGGACACCCAACACGACACATTTATTTGAAATAAGAGTGAAACCGGAAATGGGGGTGGTCCATGAGGTGGTCCTCATCAAGTTCATTCAACTGGTCCAAGCATTTCGAGTCGAACGATACCCAACACGAAATAGGGTGGATTTGAAATTTTAAACCGGAAGTGGGTGGTCCTTGAGGTGGTCCCCATATTTTTAATTCAACTGGTCCAAGCATTCTGAGTCGAACGATACCCAACATGCCATAGGTAACGCGGAAAAGTGTCAACCGGAAATGGGTGGTCCATGAGGTGGTCCACTTGGCACAATATGAAAGGTTTTGTCCATACGAGTCCATCGATACCCATCATGCCGCATTGGAAGCAGGTCCAAAAACGTGAAAACGGAAGCTATGGGGACCACCTATGTGTCATACATGTTTTCCGAGAGCATTTGGCCTCAAGAGTGTGTCGATACCCCACATGACCCACTCAGGACCATTTTAAAATCCCGGAAATAGGTGGTGGTCCAATGCCATTTTTTCGATAGTACGGGTCCGTACGAGTCTGGGGACACCCAACACGACACATTTATTTGAAATAAGAGTGAAACCGGAAATGGGGTTGGTCCATGAGGTGGTCCTCATCAAGTTCATTCAACTGGTCCAAGCATTTCGAGTCGAACGATACCCAACACGAAATAGGGTGGATTTGAAATTTTAAACCGGAAGTGGGTGGTCCTTGAGGTGGTCCCCATATTTTTAATTCAACTGGTCCAAGCATTCTGAGTCGAACGATACCCAACATGCCATAGGTAACGCTGAAAAGTGTCAACCGGAAATGGGTGGTCCATGAGGTGGTCCACTTGGCACAATATGAAAGGTTTTGTCCATACGAGTCCAACGATACCCAACATGCCATAGGTAACTCTAAAAAGTGTCAACCGGAAGTGGGTGGTTCATGAGGTGGTCCACTTGGCACTTTATGAAAGCCAACATCCATACGAGTCGATTGATACCCAACATGCCATAGGTAACACTAAAAAGTGTCAACCGGAAATGGGTGGTCCATGAGGTGGTCCCACTGGGCACTATATGACAGGCCTCATCCATACGAGTCCAACGATACCAAACATGACCCAGGTATCTTTAAAATAGAAAAGGACCCCCCCCATGGGCCCCTCTATGTAATCTGTCATAGGAGGGTCTATGGGGGTCCAATAGGGTGTATTCAATAGAGCAACGCTACCTAATGCACGAGCCAAGATCCTACATGTCTTGCTCGTTCAGAAGCTGAATGGCAAATGACTGAAACAGGCCCATTAGAATTGGCACGTTGCCAAGAATTCTTGGCGAGTTGGCAAGAGTACTTGGCGCCTTGGCGGGAATTCTTGGCGAGTTGGCAAGAATACTTGGCGCCTTGGCGAGAATTTCCTGTATATAAGTGCCATGCAAACTGGGCAATCGTCACAATCATTCTTGTTGCAGCGAGAGCCCACGTCGGACGTGCCTCTGATTTGCTCCGCAAAAAATTAGAACTTTGTTTAAATCTTTGTCTAAGATTATAGTCATGGAAATTCCATATTATTTAAACAATCAAATGTTGAATGATATTTTTGGTGACGCTACCTCTGAGTGGTCGACACATATCCAAGGGGATACAAATCTATCTTCGCATGAGCCAAAACAGACTCCTGACGATCGAAATCTACCCGAAGCAAGTGCTGAGGAGATGGAAGTCAACGGATCTGAGACCACCCCTAACACAGAACACAACACCCTACAAGCACCAAAACCTGGGACAATCTTCTTGAAAACTACACCGAACTTTGCGTCAATACTTAATGGGTTAAAGACCAAGCTTGGTGGAAAATTCAAGACCTCAAACCAAGGTAAATTTGTAAAAATCTCGCCAGATCAAGAGAGTACACTTTTTGCCATTATGTCACACCTACAAACAGAAAAACAAGATTTTTTCATTGTGCCTTCAGCGAGTGAGAAACCGTTCAAAGTCGTAGTCAAAGGACTTCCTCTAGTTACGGATATTGATTGCTTGCTGAATGAAATAACTGCATTGGGTTATAATATTGCAAAGGTTTCTAAACTAAAACGCAGTATCAAATCGACCTCTCGACCAATTTTCTTGGTAGAAATGCCTAAAGTTACGGGATGTAACAAAATTCTGAAAATTCGAGAGCTGTTGAAACTCGACGTTAGAGTCGAACCCTACAGATGCCGAAAGGGGCCATCTCAATGTTTTAATTGTAATAACTTTCACCATATTGCCGTAAATTGTTTTATGCAGACAAGATGCTTGAAATGCGGTGGCTCGGACCATCAGACTCGTGATTGTACTGAGGGACATGTTGTTCCAAAGTGCATTAATTGCGGGAAGGACGGGCATCTTGCCTCAAGTCGAAAATGTGTTGAATTCCCTAAAAACTGTAAATTTAATCGAACTCGTTCGGCCAAAGTCAACACCAAGAAAAAGAAAAAACATGTAAATAAGAAAACTCCAAATTGTGCTTCAGTGAAATTTTCTCCCCCACCTGAACTTAAATGTGTTAATTCTATGGGCGATGTTGCCCTTATCATGGAACTTTTCAAAGAAGTGGCTCTGATCTTCTCGGGAACCGAAGGGATTAAAGGATTAATCCTGCGACTCCAAGAACGTGCCGAGCCGCTGTCTAAGTTGCAAGTGCTAATCGAGTATTTTGCCTATATCAAGGAGGATGTCACCTCTCCCCGCCAATCGGAAGACGCAGCGGAATAGGCCCCGCCCCTTCGAATGGAAAATCGAGTGTGCTGCTTTTTTCTTCGTTTACTATGTGTGTAACATCTATTTCAAGTAACATTATTACCGGAACTTTCTCTTCATGTTTCCAGTGCTCACACCGGAGTAATGTCTTTTATTAGACGATCTTCATCAAAACTTTCACAAACGAGAGGGCAATCGTCACTTGCTGCCTGATGCTTCAACTGTCAAGACCCTTCCCCCAGTGGACCACCAGTGGACCTGCCCCGTTTGGACGGATGGACTCTGCTCTTCATGCCGATTCATTGGATACGTGACACGGCTTCAAACGGCCCAACACAGTGATGGATTTTTACAAAGAAATACTATCAATTTGGACTTGGTAAATTTCTTCAAAGTGAAAATATCAGATCCGGTTGTTATGGAGCGACAGACATGGGAGTGGTACCGTTGGATGCGGAATGGCAAGGCGCTTCAGAAGAAACGATTCCCGATGATCCTGGCCCAAAACTTCCAGAGTTGTGGATTTTAACCAAAGAAATACCATCATATTGGACTTGTGATTTTTCAACACCAAATGTTGTGTGACTGGAACGAGGGGACCAGCAGCAACTGCCCAAAAGGATCTTGAACTCAGACTCTTATGAGGAATGGTTAAAAAAAAAAAAAAAAATTTTTTTTTTTGACGCCTTTATAAGTCAGAGCTTTGAAAGAAATTTGTCAGTTGCTGTTTGCCCATCACACGACTCGTAAGCTGCCATACGATATTTGAACACTTCAGGATTTTTGGTGCATCATGTGGTTTCGCCTACGTCTTGGATCTTTTTGCCCACCACTCGCAGCTGTAGTTGGTACCGATGGACGCTTGTACTGGCGAATTGTGGACTTGGCCATTCTTTTGGGAAAAAAGAATCCTTATGCTTTTGCCAGCCGATTTCCTCAGCATGTCATCACGGGACAAGATGTATTTCCCCCTGGACCCACCCACAATAATCTGAAATGCAAATTGATTACCACGGAATTCATGTACCATCGCCTGCGGGAAGCGGATTTGACCAAAGCCGTCAAGTTTGTGGATACCCTATGCAGAGGAATAGGGTCTGTCAACATTCAGACACGATTTTCAGACACGGTGAAGGATTCCCCTGTACTTTTGGTGGTCCTGTACTTGATTTCATCCGAGACCTGGTACCCGGGGATGGACCTGATAAAATTGATTTCGTCTTTGACGTGGCCTACTGGCAGTTCCGGAACAGCATGCGCGCCGAGCACCTGGAGCCCCTTTGCCCAAAACACGAATCGAGCCCGTATCCTGCCCTCAGAGCCGTCTACATGGACCAGGTACTACCCAATCTCTACCACCTGCTGGCCTATTCCTGGACTTTGAAACCCTTCCCTTTTGCCCTGGAAAAAATTGAAGAGATGGGGGACATGCTGATGGCTTCGGTGTATAGCTATCCGTGGCCAGACTCGTACTTTAAAACCACGGAAACTTGTGCCATTTGCCTGGAAAACCTGTACATTACACGCAATACCACCACGTGCAAACATGCCTTTCATTCGGAATGCCTTTTTCAATGGTTGGTCAATCACAATACCTGTCCGACCTGCAGACACACCCTCATATCTTGACATTTTTTTATTTTGGCCCAAAAAAATGGGAGAGAGTCTTTTTTGGATGCTTATGCATTCAAAAAGACTCTCTCCCATTTGTTTGGGTTCATCATGAAGCCAAACTTGGTGAAACGTGATGCATGTGAAACATATTTTTTCACAAGAAGATTGCCAATGTTGGCATGAAAAGGTTTTCGTGAATCCCAAGCCAACGTTGGCCAGTGACTTGAAATGGTTTTCAAGTGGAAATCAAATGGAACCAAAGGCCAACCATGGCTAGCGAAATGTAATTCTGGAAACAACATGATTTAACAACAATAAAAAAAATTTGGGGTCCCAACATCTTGGCTGGCAGTCTTGAAAATAATCTTGAGACACATTGAAAATTTTTTTTTTTTTTTTTTTTTTTTTTGAATTGTTCTATAAAAGCCAGACCCCTGGACCAGTTTTGCCATTTGCACTTGAGACTGACATCATGAATGACTTACCCGTTCACAGGCTCAATCCAATTCATATGGTGGATTACGTCGTGTTGATTGATTTTAAAGATGACAAGCCCTACCAGTTGGTGTTTCTGGATACCATCAATTTTGAATTTCACGTGACGATTGGTGTCAACTGCTCTTCAGCCTCTGGATTTCACGTGCCACTCGACTACCTCGACACGTTTCTGGTGGATTTCTTTTATTCAACCTGTTTACCGACGCATCATCATGGACCAGCCATCTTGGGAACGCACGATGACCCGACCTGGCATTTCTTGTACGATCGCAAGCTACCTGTCGAATACGTGGACCACGTGCCCTCTTCGCAACATTTGCCGGTGCAATTTCAAATCTTTCAACTGGCAAATTACGCCAGGGAACAAGCGTGACTCGATTCCCTGCTGGAATATTTCGATACGGCATCATCACCACGAGACGCTCAGCAGAAATGGAAACGATCTGATGGGAACCGGCGGTTGCAACGGAGTGGTGAAGAAGAACACATCCTGATAGCTTGAAAAACAACCAACTTGAAAAATACACTACACAAGGGAATTTGACTGACGACCGGTCGCTTGCATGGAAAAGTTTTCTTGGGTTACAAATGTTTCAAAAAAAAAAAAAAAAACTTTTTTTTCACTGGTATAAAACTTAGAGCTTTGGGGAAAGTTTTCCAGATGACAGCCAGCCACCACTAGTGAATCGTGTTTCAAGTTACCTTGTGCCCATTTCAATTTTTTCTGCTTGACCACCATGGATGATGATGTGCGTATCCCTTCCAAGCTGTTTACCAATTTGCTGGTGGACTGTAACATTCGGCACGGCCGATTGTGTCATCGAGATCGGGATAAAGCGGCCCATCCGATTCATTTGGAATACGTGGCCCTCCTAAAGGTGATTCTGAAGGAAGCGGATCATTTGAGATCCTTGCAACGCACCATGCGAGCCTTGCAGCAATCCACGTATCCACCTGTTCCGCAGATGGTGCAGCCGTGTAAATCGTGTCTCGTCACCTGTGGCAGAATTCAGGAAGAATACAACGATACGCTGAGCGGCATGTACAAGGATCTGTACGAACGACACGTGGAAGCGATAGGGGAATTGGAACGAGGCTTGGACATGTTAAAGGACAAAATGAAACAAGCCGAGCGGGGCACGACGATGAATGCCATACAGATGGTGTCGCCCACGAGACCATGAAAACAAATTTCCAACGAGCTCAACTCAAATTCCCAACAAGCTCAACTCAAATTCCCAACAACCTCAACTCAAATTCCCAACTACTTGAAGCTAACTCAGATTGCCAACAAGCTCAACTCAAAATCATTTGTAGCTATTGAAATTTTTTTTTTTTTTTTTTTTTTTGAATGCTTTTATAAGTCAGGACTCGTGAGCAGAGTCTTCACTTGCTGGTTGGTCATCTCCCGAGTCGTGTGCCAAGAATTTGTGTCAAGTATTCCAAAGACATATTGCTGTCCCTTGAAATGTTTTCCAGTCCCTCAAACATAGGTGGATGGCATGGCGTGCAAGAAATGTCGGGCCTTTAGTTTCTGTCGCTGTCGTTGCCCCACGTACATGGGACATACTGTTGGCACAACCACCACCGGCTCGAACGACTCGCATCAATGGTAGCCTGGTGGAATTGGTCAAACAGCGCAAGTCCACCCCTCGATATTGTTGCGAGTTGCGATGTTTCCCGATTCCCGAAGACCTGGTCAGAGGATTGGCTTGCTGGCGGTGTAAGGCCGTCAACTATTGCAAGTGTGACTGTACGACGTGGATGGAACGCTTTCCGGTCGCTTTCAGAATATTTGGGTCTAGCTTGAGAGTTCATCCGCAATACTATCACTTTGACAAACCCAATACAGTAGGATGAAGAAAAGAATTCTGCTGAACTCAAAATCATTCTCAGCCCAACTCAATTTCCCAACAACTCAAAATCATTTGTAAGGATAAAAAAAAAAAAAAAAAAAAAAAAAAAAAAAAAATTCTTTTTCAATTGGCTATATAACAGCCAGGGCCCTGGAAGATTTTCGGCACTTGCCTTTTGGACGCAGCTATCACCAGTTGGCCTTTTGGACACCCTCTCACCAGTTGGCCTTTTGGACACCCTCTCACCAGTTGCCAGTAGGACACCACTCGACTCGTGTTACTCGTTTTGCAATTCCCAGTCAGTATATTGGTTCTACAATGGGTTCCATCCGTTCAACCCTTGCGTCTGGATTCCAGAAGCAGTTTGATCAACGAGAACCGATTTTTTACGAGTTGGCCACGGAAGAATTTCCTGACGCTAACAGCATGGTTCCCTATGATGAGGGGGATTTAATACCCACGCTAGGGATGTGAAAAAAAAGAACACCCTGTTCTTTTTCACCTGTTCTTTAAAAAGAACAGGAACAGCATGTTCTTAAATTTTAAGAAACCCTGTTAATTTTTTGATCTGTTCTTTTCGGATATATTTTTTCTTAACTTGATGTCCCTGTAATCCTAAACATCTTTTGTCTAAACTGGGAAGTTATATATTTTTTAAGCACTTCAAGTGACAGACAATGCTTTCGGTGTTTTAAATAATTGAGTGTTAAAAGGTCACGCTCATTTTTTTAATGATAATATACTTTTAACATTTCATAAAACTCAAGTTTATTGCTCGGTCTCAATAATTATTATACTTTTATTGCAATATTTGCAATTAATTTGAAACTTAGTTTATTTACTACTTATACTGGACGATTGGGTTGCTTGTGTTTGTGAAATCTATGTAATAAAAGTGGTATAAAATGCATCAAAGAATATTTTAATGCGACAACCTTAAAAAAATCAGCATTAAAAAAAAGCTTAAATAATGTATTGCTAAAAATATTTAGTTGCACTGTTATATGTATATTTTGGCGTGAAAAGCCAGATTTGCTATGTTTTGGATATGTCATTTGCATAGATAATTTTAATTTACATATCATGGTAGGAAATTCAATGTACAACTTATGTTTCAGAAATATTAATTATGAAAGAAAATTTTCTATTTACAAGGATTTTTGATGTCATAAAAAACAAACTATTAAAACAAATGTTCATTATATTAAAAAACGTTATAACACATATTCTTTGTACGAAATTGTACAATAAAGCGATGTAATTGCAAAAAAATAAAATAAGCAATGTAATTGCAGTTTAGGAATTCATTTAATTCCATAATATTTCATTTTATAACTTTTTTCCTAGTCGCGAGGCCTCAATAAAAAGAGTGGAGAAATGTGCGGTAGCACACGTCGCACATCCCTCGGGGCCGCCGTTCCCAGAGCTTTCATACAGTACAGAAAGAATTTTCTACTCTGATATGCTTTCTACTCAGAATGTAGCTAAAAGAAGCCCCCTGTTCTGTAAATGAACAGGGTGTTCTTTAAATGAACAGGGTGTTCAGTAAGTGAACAGGGTGTTCTTTAAATGAACAGGGTGTTCAGTAAGTGAACAGGGTGTTCTTTAAATGAACAGGGTGTTCAGTAACTGAACAGGGTGTTCTTTAAATGAACAGGGTGTTCTTTAAATGAACAGGGTGTCCTTTAAGTGAACAGGGTGTTCTTTAAGTGAACAGGGTGTCCTTTAAGTGAACAGGGTGTTCTTTTTTGGAACATGCTTTCTTTTTCGGAATAAAGGTGTTTCTTTTTGGGACAGCATTGTTCTTTAATTGTTTAATATATGTTATTACAAGACATACTTATCTGATCTATGTTAATTGGCTACTAAACTGCTTGTGTCAGTTAATTTGTTGTGATTTCTTATGACTTTTAGGGAATTTCGTCAAATAATCTAAAATTGTTTTACATTTTATATAATTTCATTTCAAAGATCAATTTCTTTATATTAATTGTTAGTCGTATATCTAGATGATAAATATTATATAATGGAAAAAATTGGAATGGACGATTCAATATTACATATAGGATATTTTGTATAAGAAATTATACCTTCTTCGAGTTATTTTAGGATTATTTTATAAATTTGAATATTTCTTGTAGTGTTTGTTAATTGTCTGTGTTCTAAAAAAAATATGCAAATGATTTTGATCCACATTTTTTTTATATACCTATAACAAAATTTAGTAAAAAATTATAAATTTATAGAAATTCTATTTATACCTTTATATTTTAATTTATATTTTTAACATGCGCTAAATTAAAGAGTTAAAGTAAAGGATTTATAGTAACAAAGACTTTGGGATGTATAGCAGTTGCACCGCAACCGGTATGGCAGGTATGGTTGCTGCATACACATTTTTATCCGAAAAATGTGTTGTAAAAATATTCTTCAAAAAATGTTTTCAATTGTCAAATAGTAAAAATGTAATTTTTTCCCCTGTCATATTTGCCACTTCGTGATAAGTTTTTGCCACTGGATTTCGTATTAGGGATTTGGATACAAAGATGGTTGTGTTTTTTTTCCGTTACGGAACCTCAAAACACTTTTCACTGACATCTTCGTAAACATGCCGGAATTTATGAGAAGATTACTGGGAACGGGAAGGGGAAGGGTGATTAATATTACTAAAAGGGAAGTGGAGGTGAGGGGTGTTGATGCGATTGTGTAAATAACACTCTTGTTGGAGTTTTTTGTGAGGGTTTCGGTCTCGATTCTTTGTCTCATTGATGATTGTGAAGTTAGAAAAGGAATGCGATCTGTTGGGATTTGATAGTCGGTGGCAATTCATTTTCAGCTGACCTTCATATAAGACGCATTTTCTCTGTTCCTTACTTGCTGATTTGTAGACTATGCTATATGAATATTCAAAAGTAGTTACTATTTCTTTTAAAATTAAATAGGAATACCATGTGAATTTTTAAACTATGATTTCAATATAATCTTGAACATAGATAAAAGGTCTTCACCTGTATGAAACTATTTTAACATAACCGATTCCATTAAATCTATAGCAGTATGTACTATGTGTAAGTGTAATCGTTCTTGTAAAAAAATTATATATTAATGGTTCAGATATTTGGGTGAAACAGCTAAGTATTTTCTGTTGTTTTGTATATTTGTACTTTAATGGTGTATAGAAATATTAGTGTATTACGTTATTTACCGTTCTTGAAAGCGATGAATGTAACTTTTTATTACTATAACTTGTATCATATCGTGAACATTGGAGACACTCAGAAGTTTCTTGAAATGAGTTTTCCTTTCAGATTTCATTTTTCAAATCTTAACAAATGAATGTCTTATAAAATATTATTTTAATTTGACCTTCATTTCCTTTCAATCTACAAACTAGCAAGAAATTTAGTACAAATTTGCAATGCTTATTGATTTAAGAATAAAATGTATTATATTAACATGTAAATATATAAAAAAATACTTGCGTCCTAGAGATCCCCTCAAGGAACTTATACTTTTCTTTACGATTTATACATATTTACTGCTCTAAATTATTAGAATTGAGCGTTACTGAAACTAAGAATTTGCTATATTAAAACTTTTATCACCATTACATCTGATTTTGAAAGATAGCTTTAGAATTTTTAATTTTTCTGTTTTTCCTGTCATAATCTGTTTTTTTCTGTAAAATTTTGTAATGAATTATTTTCTGAAATGTCAATATAAATTTAAACTAATTATTAATAGTTTTCTTACTTTGAAAATTATAGTCTTTGTTTATTTTTAATTATTTACTATATAAAATAAAATTAATCAGCATTTGTTAATTTTTATGGTTTTAAGTTTAAAAATGCAACACAAAAAAAATTCTAAAAAAAAGAACAGTTTTCTGGAAAGAACAGGTTAAAGAACAGTTCTTTAAAAAAGAACAGGAACAGGGAACAGCTGTTCTTTAAAAAGAACATGCATTTCACATCCCTAACCCACGCAACCAATGGACCGTTCGTCATCCATACCTGATGATCGGGCAGATGTCGACATGAATAATGATGCAAGTGTGGAGGCTGACGACGAGTTTGTGGTGTGGTTCAGAATGGATTCTGATCAAAACAATTCAGCAGCTGCTGAATCAGACGATGGCAAGAAGGTGCTTCAAGATACAAGAATCTCTGGCAAATGTTATCGTGACATGGATAAATGGTTTCCGTCGGACATATCTGATGATGAAGACTAAATATGTAAATTGCTGAAACAGACACACCCAACTTGAAATTGGGTTTGCCAAGCCCAACTCAAAAACTTTGGAAAGGTATTAAAAAAAAAAAATTTTTTTTTTTTTTTTTTTTTTGAAACCCTTTATAAGTCAGTAGCGCTGACAGAAATGTGTCAGTTGCTGTTTGGCTATCCGACGACTAGTACGCTCCATACTTCAGGATTTCTTCTTGTGTCATGTGGTTTCGCCTATGTCTTGGCTCTTTTTGCCAACCCCTTGCCGCTGCGGTGGGTGGTGATGGATACTTGTACTGGCGGATCGTGGACTTGGGCATTCTTTTGGGAAAAAAGAATCCTTATTCCTTTGCCAGCCGATTTCAGCAGCATGTCGTTGTTGGACAAGATGTATTTCCCCCTGGACGCAAGTATACCCACAACACGTTGAGATGCAAATTGATTTCCACGGAATTCTTGTACCATCGCCTGTTGGAAGCGGATTTGACCAAAGCCAACATGTTTGTGGATACGCTTTGCAGAGGAATAGGGTCAGTTCAGCTTCGGAAACGATTTTCGGACACGGTGAAAGATTCCCCTATACTCTTTGCTGGGATGGAAGGCAATGTGTCCATTCCCGATTGGATTCATCAGTTTGTGGCAGACGTCACATGGTGTAGGGATCCTACACGACGGAATGCTGATGAACCCGTTTCGAATCCTGCTCCTCTTGCCGAGCCTCCCTTTTCGAGTGGTGACCCAACAGTTTCGAGTGGTGACTCAACAGTTTCGAGTCCACCTGAACAGGTCAATCCACCGAGTGCTGCTGCACCTATTGAACAGGGTTCGAGTGATACTGTCAAGAGTGAGGAGGCCAGTGAAGAAGAGCTCGTGATCGATATGGATCCACCCAGTGACAGAATCCCGGGAATTGCTCTGGAAGCCGTGGCCACCGTGTACAAACCCACGGAAGATAGTCAGGTGAATCAAATTAACCAACTGACGGATAGCTAATTTCCATCGAACTATCTCTAAAGTGCCCTAATCTTTCAACACACTTCATTGCGAGAGGGCTGGCATGTTTTCGACTAGGTGCTTGAAAAACGTCGCGGGATTTTTCATCCCCCCAAAGTAATTTACAGGTGGTCTGTTCACAAAAGGATTCAAACGCCTTTATCTAAGATACCACGAGTGCCCCTACGGTCGTGTACCGACGCGCTGACAGCTGAGTGAAAGGCAGTGACTATTCAATCATTGTCCTCGTATACGCCCTTTTCTGCCGCGTGCGAATTCTCATTGACACCTGTTGTAGTTGTAAATGACCTTATCTGTGGTACTGTGTTGACCCTGTTAAATGATCTAAAAAGGAAGGCGATTCCTTTGCATGCACTTCAAGTGGAACTTTTTTTTTAACCCATTTGCCTTCTCCGTTTATAATCATATCACAGTAAAACGTATTGTATATATTTGTAAAAAAAACACTATAGTGATGAACTAAAACTTTTTTTGCTAGTTCCCAGCAAAAGCATAAATACATAATCATAAAAATTATAAAGATGAAGATTTTATAAAGGTACTTGAACAATATACATTTTTCATAAATGTTTAATGCAGAAAAATGCAGCATTGAAATTCTTCAAGCAATTTGAACAATATAAAGGTTTTGATAAAGGTTTTATCTGACCTTTTTTGCTCGGTTGCAGGGAACATTTAATTTTGAGCCAAATTTAACTTCGTATAAATAAAATGAGTAAGGATATTTTGCTAATCTAAAGAAACATATGAACTACAAAATTACGGTACACTAAGAAATAAGTTTAAAAAAGTATTAGAGTTTTATATAACTTTTTATGAACACGCGTATGGTTTTCTAAACACAGTTAATTTTAATTTTTATATGTCACGGCAAACGGCTAATTTCTCTTTTTATTTTCCTAAAAGCTTTTTAGAAATAAATAATTCTTTCTCATTAATATAACTCGTATTTCTGACACTTTCTCCTCATTATTATTAAAAATTTCGCTCGATTGCTTTTTATTAGAATGTATTTACTTTTTGATATTATATACAGTTAATATGAATTGGAAATACATAGAAAGTTAAAATAAATAATTTTCAAGGGACGCGAATGTATCTATTTTTGTTAAGCGTTTAAATTAATTGTTTGAAAACTTTGCTTGGAAGATTTCAATCGAAGTGTGTTGAAAAACACTTCATATTTAATTAATTTATACTAGTAGTTCCCAATCCATAGTCCTACTATTACTGGTGGTCCGCGAGAGGTTCTAAGTAGTACGTGGAGACATTTTTTCAACACCACGGATATTTTCGTATGACCTTTTTTAAAAAAAGGTAAGGCGTCTGAGATGTTTTCCTTTTAATACTAAAAGTAACTAAATTGAAAATTAAAACTTATGTGCTATAATAGAAGTAAACTTTTATCCGCGCTCCCAAGTGCTTGTTTGATTATTTATAATTAAACAGAAATGAACACGATTTGCAATTTTTGTTGGAGATAGCATTTTTTTTTTCAATAGTTTATTGTTGATACATTTTATGAATTAGGGATACTTTTTCAAATGGAATCCTCCAATTTTTAGTTTTGAATGAGTTACTTTAAATTATTATTAAACACCATTAAAAATACAGGTATATTATAAATTTACTAAAATAGACAAATTGTTGAACTAGAGGTGCGTTCAAAAATCTCATTGATTATTTAAATGTTGAAATGGTACCTTAATAAAACATATAATGTTAAAACTATAGATGTTTTTCATTAATAAATGTATTTATAAAATAAATACGTTTTTATTAAACGAGATATATTATGTATCTAAATTATATTTAATATAGAAGTATTTTTTAAAATAATATTACAAGGTGTTGGCCCGCGACTTGCTAAAATCCGTAGCCACCTAAAGGTTAGAACCAACTGTTTTATACAGTTTTGAATTGAAAATGAGTTGTAAAAAATAAAAACCTCAAAATGAAATATTTTACTCCACTTTCACAATAATGTAAGATCGGACAACCGTCACCAAAAGCTCATTGTGTAACTCTAGTGAGAATTTTTTCCAACAAATCATCATTGGACGACAAAGATCTCATATGACAACCTTCATTTTGCTTCAAAGCTGTACTTCGTTAATCAATACTTTTAGGTTTTAATCATTCTTCAAGCGCTAAAGCTAAAATATCAAAGCGGTTAATCTATTTTAAACGAAATGACAAAATATATTCATTGGAAATAATAAATACTACCAATACAGATATTAAGTAAATTGCATAAAATCAGCATTACCCAGAAGTATTTGACCTTAAAACTGGCATGAAGTCTATATTTTAACAGTTTAATATTTTTTAACATTGAAGATGTTTTTTCTGTTTTCAATCGCATTTTTACGCGATAACAATACTTTTTACATGAGGACAATCGCAATTGGTATATTTTTGTATAGATAGAAAAATTTTAATTGTTATATACCACGCTGTAAAAGTATATGTTCTACACACAGCAAAATATAAAATAACGACAAATGAGAGAAAAAATATAATTCATTTTCTATTCTGCCAAGGATAATTTTATATACTAGTATGAAATTTCGGCTTAAAAAGGTCTCACTAAGGTTTAAAATTTAACATAATATATTTATTTCAAATAAATTAGAATTTTCCTTTATTATATTATTACGCAAAAAAAGTATGTCCCGAAATTGCTACAAGAGTAAGCCTGCACATAACTTATACAAATATCCTTTAGCAATCAATATTTTAGATGGCTTGAAGTAAAATGCAAAATTTACCAGAAAAATTACATAAGAAACGTCTTTGAAAGACTTATATAAAACAAATGGAGTTTTATTAAAATGTTTGATTTAAAGCCATTTTGAAACTCTTGAATATCTAAATAAGTTATTTAAAATGAAAAACAAATGTATATCGGATTCATTTCAGTTTTAAAATACAATATTTTCCTAAAATAATAATACAAAGTCCGAAAAAGTACACATGATAATTGTATACTCCTTTACTATTCCACTTAACATGAATTAATCTTAAATACAAATAACAACGTTACAAAAATTATTATACTCGTACAGTTATTCTAGAATAATTATGCCAGTAAACAAAACAAATTCGCACGGAAATCAAAATATACACCATGCAGTTTAATTTTTATGTGCGACTTATATTCTTAAATTATTATAAAATATTTTCTGCCTTTGGAAATCTAATAATAGAAAGTAGGAGAAATCATAAAAGTGAAAAAAAAGTAATAAGTGGCTATGACTTAAATAGGAAACGTTCCCTATCTTTCACGTTGCCTAAAAATTATAAACTGAAAAAAATATATAGAAAATAATTATGTTTGATTGGTCATAACTTTCTTTTAAATGTAGACTAATTACGTGTTACTAATTACAATATTTTTAAAAGTCTAAACATATATAAGTAAGTAAAACAATATAGTTTAAACTTTTTTATATATTCACTGTAATTTATTTTTAGTTTGCAAAGAAGACTGTCGAATGGGTGTTCCCATTCGCTGAATATTTACACATGTATGGTGACAGTTTGACACTATCCGATAGAGTTTGTTTACAAGAGAAAAGATTTCTTGACTGAAATAGTTAAATCGCTTTGCTCCCTCCTAGTTTCGCACACTATATGGACAAAAGGTACTGTAGTTCTTTCAAGGTAGTGTAGTTTTCAAACATAGCACGAATCGAACAAAGAATAATGGTGCGGGCTCTGATGAAAAGGCTTTTTAGCTTCTGGCTGTAACTTTCTGGCTCAACCCAATCTGAGGGCAACATTGTTTAGAAATGTACAAGAAAAACAGGTGCTAAGATATTTATTTTACCCTACAGATTCAACAATAAAGACGGAGGCTCATTACATTAAAACAACTTAAACGGTATGTTATATAATTGGTAACTTAAAAGTACTTTTAAAAACATATATTATTTAATTTCTAAAAATAATAATTCAATTCCCGAACCGCTGTTAGGTTTAATCGATCTGACAGGCTTACGCGAAATTTCATGGAAATTTGTTCGACTAGTTTGTATGTCACATACATGTTGCTTTTTGCAATTTAATAAATATGCAGAATTTTATATATCAAAATGTGTTATTTCAAATGAAATAATTAAAAGGAATAAAGGATTTTTTTTTTAATTTTTAAAAATTCATACTACAAATACGCACTACATATTTCCGTTTCACACGGCTTGACATCCCTTCACCCCTATTAACCGATCTGAAAGACATTTCACTTCAAAAAGTATACTAACTAAAAAAATAAAACTTTCATTATTCAAAGTCTGCTCTTTGTTAATTAATATTTTAATGTTTTTAACAATGCAGGGCTCGCAATACTTTTTTCAGTTGCCAATAGGGAAAAAGGGACCAAATATCTTAAAAAAAGGGACATACAAAATTTAAGCCTGCGTTAAATTTTCGTTAATTATCACCATTATACATAACGCACCGTAAAACTATTAATATATTATTAAAACAATTTGTTAAATCTCATGAATATTTTAAACCTTATGTTGACCAAATTATAGGAACAAAGCAACGGAGTTAAAAGAGTTGTAAACTAAAAAAAAAAAAAAAATTCTATCCGTTTGAAAGAAAGCTCGAAATGGTAAGTTTCATATATGTAAGCTATTTCTGAACACTGTACCAGTTTTTGACTATATCGTCTATGCTTTCGGTCAGGGTCGGAGTCACAACCTAAAAAATGACATATGTAGAATCAATATAACTTCACTTATAAAATCAGCCTATGGGGATAAATAATATAAGATCGTGTGCAGGAAACTAACTTTTCGAGCCGGTCAATTTTTAACCTATTCCCCCCTCTGACCTTTATACCGCGTTGGTAAGGGGTGTTGAACGTAATTGTTGCAATATACAATTCAACTCCCATAACTCTATGTGCATAAATGACATACTGTCGTGTAGAGGAAGGTGGAACACGTCAACCAGGGCGATTGTTAACTCATTCCCTCCTTTGTACCGCGTGCGAGGGGGATCGACCTTGGCTGCAGAATATGCTTCAGCCCTCATTACTCCACGGAGAATCAACCTTTGAGGTATAAATTATCTACCATCGTGTAGAGGGAGGTAGGCCACACCAACCAAGTTGGCTATTTACACACTCCCCTTATGAAATGTGTACCGCGTGGGGCTCAAATGTTTCCACGAATAAAATCTTTCTATACAGTGGATGCCTACTCTATTTTTTTTTTTTTTTTGATATACACGGAATTTTTTTTTTTTTGCTGTTGAGGGGAAAAAGAGAGAAAGAAACAAACGGGGGGGGGGGGGGGGAAGGAACCGATGAGGAACTATTTTTTACGTGTGAGAAACTGCGGGTGATAGCTAGTATAACATAAAACAGTGAATGAATGCATGCGTTTTGTTGCAGCAGCAAAACTATGTTTAAGAACATACATTGAATCGTTTTGACTTTCTTTCACTCTTTTTTCCAGTACCCCTAGTAAAAATTTTAAAAAAATATTTAATTATTTTTTTAACTACATAGCATTTTACTATTTCAAGCATTATTCCAACCAAATTAGAAGAAAATCGGAGCATTATTAAAAAAGTTAGTAAATGTGTGCGAAAATTTTTCTGTTTCTGCTTACGCTATCAGTTAGTTTTTTTTTGTTGTTTTTTTGTTCAGAAGTTTTATTTTAATCGGATTCGTACTCATTATCCATTTAAAACAAGGAAAAACTCATATGTGCTGAAAGATCATTGAAATTTCGATCGTTCTCAAATAGTTCAATCGAAACTCAAATATTTCAAGGTTAACTTTTTCTAAATTTTGTGTTTCAAAATCCAACTATTTACTTTTTCCAAACGACAACACTACCCACTTAAAAGCAGGACAGGTGCACTCCACTCCTCCCCTCCAGCGTCTCACAATGACCCATTCATTATGTTACCCCCATCTGGGTTCAATGAGGCGTGCATCTTGAAGGGGGAACAGCAGAGGACGTTTTAAAACGGCCCTATCCGTTTGAAGAAAGAAATCGGAATTGGAAATAACCGCTTGCATCCTTCTGGAGAGATAAAATAAGAGATGGTTATTCACGTCCTTATCCTTCTCGGACGGGTGTACCGAGGACGGATATTCACGTTTGTATCCGTCAGTGGGTTAACTTGTTGCCTGTGGAGATTCGTCCGGTGGTGGATTCGCCGCCACACCCAATTCAACCTGCCGATTGGCACATGAAAATGGAAGGTTTGACTGAAGGCCAGGTACCAAACGTGATTTGGCTGGACAATGGACCCACGCTGATAGGTTATCGTAAAGGGGAAGTGAAAAACAAAATAACTTTGGTACCCCCAACAACACACTCGACTTGAAAACTTTTTCCAGACACCAGGAACATGTTCAAAAAAAAAAAACATTTTTTTTTTTTAATTGTATATAAGCTCGAGCTGTGAGGGATGGTTTTCAGTTGTACCCCTGGTCACCAACAGTTGGGTTGTACAGTGATGTCCCAAATATTTTTTGAGTGACTGGACTTGTGTAACTTGAATAGGTTTTCAAGTGGCTGAATTATACTTATGTAGTCGTGATTCGTTTGGCTGTCCCACGATTTCCATTCAATATTGGGAATTCCTGTTACAAGCTTGGACTGACGGTTGGCTTTCATTGATTTACATTCAACATTGGGAATTTCAATTGGCAAAATCATTTTTTTGCCATTCAAGCTTGGGAAATACGTTTTCATCATTGGATTTTTCCATTCAAGTTTGGATTTTCCCATTCAAGCTTGGCAAAGCAACTGGCTTGGCGAGCAACTGGCTTGGCGACTGGGAAAGACCTATAAAAGGAAGCCTGCTTTCGAGCGTCGGCATCAGTCTGCTCTCAGCGTTCAAGTCGCAATGGATATTTTCCCCGTGCATCAAGTGACTGAAGAATTGGAGCCTTTGTATTTCGATGCAGATGTGTGGGAAAAAGAAATCCGGCAACATCGGGTGCAAGCGTTCATTTCGTTCATGGAGCCCCATGAAAATAAAAGGATTTTCCACAACGCCCTGCCAAAGGACTGGTTAAGGAAATTTCTGGATAATTTCTTGAGGTGCTTGGACTCGGCCAAACATTCCGGCTATTTCGATCCCAACGAAGTACAGTGGGACAGGATTGTGAAAAAACTCATGAAAAATCCTGAACGGAACATGAAAAATGATACCCGACTTGGCTTTCGATTGGATAACATGTACTTGGTCAAGCACGGGTTCACGTTTGGACACTGGATTGTGGATCCTGGAATGCATCACGTGTTCCAAACATCGTTTGCACCTATGGTGTGTTATGAACTGCCCGCTGCCAGTGTAAATTCCCGGTCCCAGCCCAATACCGTTCGTAGGAGTTTGAGTGCGTACGATCAGATGCTCTACGAACGGTACATGTTTCAGCCCCATTCCACGTACACCATTCCTTCGGGCACGCGGTACGTGGTGATGGCCGTGCAAAAGACCCTCTTTTCTGTGGACGTGGTCCCCAATAGTGTGGTGATTCCTGGCATGGAATCGTTCAAGACCCACAAGTCGTATGGCGCGAGTGCGTACAACGTGCCACCCCCGACCCCTGCGGCCCATCGACAACCTGAGATGGTCATGCCTCGAGAGCGTCGGATGAAACGAAAACAACAGCCTGTGCAGAAGAATTGGGGTAAAAATCCCAAGCGTGTGCCTGTAGAACCGCCAGCAACTCGTGTTGTGGAGCCACCACCAGCAACTCGTGTTGCCCACAAGAATTGGGGACAGTTTAAAATTCCCAAGCGTGTGGAATCTCGTGGAGCTGAGCCGGCTGCTGTTTCACCTGTGAGCATGTGGGTGGACACCCCTGTGGACTTGACAAAATCTCCTGTGCCAGTTGTACAACCGCCAGCCCCTGTTGTGCATCAACCCCTAGAGCCTCCAGTGGAGCCTGTATATTCGCCAGCCCCACTATTCGTGGAGCCTGTGTATTCGCCAGCCCCACTATTCATGGAGCCTGTGTATTCGCCAGCCGTGGAGCCCCTATTGGAGCCAGTTGTGCAACCACCAGTTGTGCAGTCCCCACCACCAAGTGTGCAACCACCAGTGGCGGCACCATCCATGCCATATTGGACGGCGACCCAATTTGATATGACTGAACTCCTTTTTGGGCATGAAGAGGATGATATTCTTATTTTGGATGAAGCCATGTTAATGGAATTGGGTTTCGTACCACCGCCCCAAGATCGACCCCAAGATGAACCTTTGGACTTGCCCCAAGATGAACCTTTGGACTTGACGACCCCCAGACGTTTCCCTGACATCATACAACCATCGGCCATTACATTTGTAAAACCAATCGATTTGTCGTTTAAATAAAAATAACTTTCCCCCACACTTGCGTCGTTTTGCTTATTTGAAAAAAATTTGATGAGGTCACGGTGCTCCACTATTTTTTCGGCCGACTGTATATTAAATTTCTTTCGACAATGGTTTACAATTACCAAGCATTACTTGGTTAAGTCAAGTCTCTTAAATGAGGACAGAAATAAGGAGCCGGAACAGTGCCATACCACATAGAAGTCTTTCTGCTCATGCTCGAATGTTCTGCTCTTGATATCGATTAGAGGACAACGAAAAGAATTTCAAAATGGAATTATGTTTTAAAGCATTTAATAAACACGCACAAATGAGATGCTTTTCTTCCATTGCAAAACAGATATTCAAGGTATTTACATTTTAACCTCAAATTTTTTCAAATGGTTTATTAAAGTTCATATAAAATTACATACTCTGCTGTGGAGGGTATAAGTCGTTTAGGTACTAAGCAAATGGGAGCCGGTAGTTTGGCGGAGGTAAATTTAACCAGATTGCGTGAAGTCCATATATTGCATAACACACATGTATTTAAAGGTATTTTCTGTCCTGCATGGATTTATGTTGATTATATGTCCTTGTTAATTCCTAGTATATGGTACCCTCGATATTAGGCGAAAATTTTTAAGCGATGAAGTTCATATTTTGTTCCGCTATTTTAAGCACTGTATGAGGCGAGTCACAGCAATATCCTTTTGGATTTGTAGCAAAATAAACAAACACTCACTGATTGGATGATCTTCTGCCGGGAGGTTTGTACAGACACAACTGTTTGAAGGTTTGCCTGTAAGCACTAAATTGACTATTCGAAGAGGGTACCAGCTGCTATTCTGAGTAGTCAAAGGCCGTAGGCCACAATTGGCCGGTGCCATAAATCGACATTAGGAGTCTATAACATTAGTGCAAGCAAGCTCTTAAAACTTTGGGCAAGATGTCATATATGATGCAATACTTACAGGGATGAAAGGCATGGCTTTCACATCAATTTTCAGAATCGTGCAAAGGGGTACAAATCCTAGCGTACAGAAAACATCTTACATGAAGCCATGCAGGACAGAAAATCTCTTCCCCTTTTTGCGTTATGCAATATATGAACGATCCTCCGGCCGAATTTACCAACATTCTAAGCAAATACTTATCGTTTCTTTGACATTATGATAAATTTTTCATGCAAAAAAGTAATCAACTTCTATCTTATATTATAAATATAGGTTCAATACTGTGAAGACATTTATCATTCGTATTCTGAACTAGCAAGCTTTATTTTTAATCAGTGGTTTTCAATCTTGTTTCTAGGATCTACTTCAATTGAATATTTTGGGCATAGCTGGAAAAAGATTTCGCAAATATAAAATAATTATTAATAAAAAAAGATGGGTTTAAAGGATTATGGAGAATTTCTGTATTCTGCTTAAGCATTAAGACACACTAGTCTAAGATAACTTCTATTTTATTTTGTCAATCCAATACAACACTTCTGCAGTAGTTATTACAAGTTCACACATAAATCTTTTTCAAACACATTTTTTTTTACAGAACATGAGAATACATAATTTCTAGGGATGAAATGGATATCCGGTAACTATCCAGTATCTGGCCTATCCGGCTGATGTTTAACTATCCGATATCCGGAAGTAAAGTGCCGGATATCCGATTTACCAAACCGGATATCCAGATGAATAAAACATCTAAGATTTTTTTTTTGTGGCGATCAATTATCTTTGTTTTTGCTTTAAATATTTTCCGGAAAATTCTACCAATACATTCACAGTGTGCAGATTCTCCCTTGAATTTTTCTCGGGCTATTCAGGTGGGTAAGGAGTGCGTTTCAGACTCGGACGCGGTGAGTCACTAGGAATAGGTAGCAAGGAAGATATGCTGCAGACATTCGAAACACGCCACTATAAATTTAAAACTAGTTATTTCATGTACAAAAACACTCTAAAAATCACGATGCATTATATAAAAAAACCTGAATTAAGTCAAATGCTAATTATCATGATTTTTTTTAAACATGATTATGCAAGTTGTAATTCATCTAGAAGCATAATTTTTGTTGGAACTACTTGAAGTATCTTTCTTAAAGTTACGACCCTCCAAAAAGTTTAAAACATGAAGTTTTTTTATATAATGTTTTTACCTCAAGAAAGAAACCCATTTTTTTTTTAAATTTTTAACTTTAAAATTCTATTATATTTTTTTAACGAATCGTTATGGTGGAGGGTGATAACATATTACAACTAATATAAAGTTGAATTAAAAAATAAATTTCTCAAAAGTTTCAGCAAACTTGAGTTTTTATGTTTGGAATGAAAGGGCAGATGGTAAAAATACAATTATTCGGAAATTGGGTTTAAAGTATACAAAACAGACGCCCATTGCTAGCAGCACCCTAGAATATCCCTTTGTAAATAAAAAAGTTTTTTTAATGTTTATTCAATCTTGGTATCACCTTAAAGGTAAGGAATTGGAGAATATTATAGAATAAAAAAATATTTTATAATTTTTGACCGATTTCCGTTTTTTCTAGTGCGTATGAGAAGATAATTTCATAAAAAAGAAACTGCCGGATATCCGGCAAAATCCAGTTCAAATATCTGATATCCGGTTTGTAATGTGCGCCGGATATCCGGTATCCGGCAAAACCACTATCCGGTTCATCCCTAATAATTTCTCTTTTGTTAAGTTATTATTTCTTTCAAGCAAAGCAATAAATTAAAATGAGTTTTAAAAAGAGGCTGTTGAGGTTATAAATGGAAACTTAAACCAATGATTTTGAATAAGCTTTTGATTTGCAGTCTTTTATTGGTTAACTTAACCCTCTGACAGATAAGCAAAATATCGAATCTGTAAGGGTTTTTTTTCAATTCAAATGAGTTTAATTTACATTTTGAATACATTCCTTCTTTTTAAAAGTATATTAAAAAAATTATATTAGTAGAAAGGGATTTTTAAAGTCTTTCCAACGCTTTAAATGTGAAAAATATTTCAAAATGGAGATTTTTTACTAACTTTTATATTATGTATATTATACATGAACAGATATATATGTCAGTATCAATCAGGTGGCTAGGCCATTAATTTGAGTTATTAATCTACAATTTTTAAATTATTTTGACACTTTATTGTAGTTATTAAAGTCTCATTCTTTAGTTATCCATGTAAAGTCTTTTGTATAAAACATGTTTCATTGCAATTTTTTTTTATAACTAATTTTTTTTCACAGGCATCCACGGCGCCTTTCTCTACAAGCAACCATCATTTTGCTCAGGTAACATCTTCTACTTTGCCTTGACCAAAAAAACATTACACATCATTTTATAATTCTTATTTAACAAATTTATGTGGATTCCAGATAAAGTATAATGGGTAATTAAAATTTTTGGTAATTATACTTTTATAAAAAGCTTTATTTGATAAAAAAAAAGGTATTTTTCATGATTTACGGTTTTAGTGATTACTGTACAGAAATCAAAGAATAGAAAATTAAGTAAAAATCTTTTACTATTAAAAACTATCATTAAAGTTTAATGAAAGCTGTCTAAAAAATTTAAGTTGCTTTTGTGTATAATATAATAATTTGATTAGAATTAATAATTTTCATTTAGAATAATTGAATATATTACTAATATTACATTCAAACTTGAATTGTTACTCAAATTCAGGCTAAAGTAACATTTAGGATTACATAAAAACATTAAATAGTCCCAGATGTATAATATGTTAACATATTTCTATTTTAGATATTTCTATTCATAACACAATTAATAAAATGTATAGCCAAAGGTACACTTTTCAGTTTAGCTTTGTATTAGTCTTTGCCAAACCATTAGTGTTCACATAGTTTTAAAAAAGGGCAAAAGGTTTTTTTTTAAAAAGGGCACTTTTTGTTATGTAAAAGGGCATTTTCCTTTAACTGGATTTTTTTCTGGAGGGCCAGAATTTTCTCTTTTCTAAAAGCTTTTTTAAAGATTGTATAATTTAGTGTTTTTTAAAAAATGTTTAAAATTTAACAAAAATTCAAATTTAAAAAAACTGCACCATAAACTCATTACATAAAAAATTCTCTAATAGTAGTGTTGTTTTTTTCAAAAAGAAAATTTTGAAATCCTCAAATTTTTCTAAAGTTCCTTGTTAAAAAGTTTTTATTATCTCAAATTTCCTAAAGGGGGGATAGAGATAAGTTTCAAATAAAAAAAATATATTAACAGCATTTCGTAAATTAAATTATATTTTCGAAAAATTTAATGCAATTTTGTTATGTAGTGCAAATCAAATCATGAAGAAATAGAAAGTGGTGAAGTATAAACATTTATTCATCAGATGCAAAAGGATTGAAAGTCATTCAAAAGAGATCACAGGAGGTAGCGTCTAGCGAATTTCTTCAATTTTAAGGTTTTTATGAATGAAAAAATTCTTAAAAGAACCCATCTGGAAGTTGCATCCGTCAGAAGCAAACGAAATTAAGAGTTATAACCATCTTTAATTTCGTGTGATACCTATGGAAATCGCGAATATTTGGACAAAAGGGATAAAAAGTTCACTATTTTTCTGATGATAAGAATTTTGAATATAGGAATGGACAATTTCAAAAAAGAGGAGGGAAAATTCCACAGGCATTGTGAGGGAGCGAAGAGCACCACAATTAGGGGCGTTCATCTTTTGACAGGAGTCATTCACAATCCTTTGTTGAAAAATACCTTCCTTCAAAGTAAGCAATTTTTGGATTGATGCATTGTGAATTCCGGCTCAACTGCCGCCCCATTTCAAATGTTAAGAAAAGTAATCCTTTACACATGTACAAACAGCCTACAATTATCTTTAATGTCACCAACTGAATACCTATAGATCTCAGAAACGCCTCTTTACTTGAACTACGTTGTTCAGCAAATGTCACGTGGGTGCGATTGGGATACCAAGGCAATTCTACAGGCCTATGTTTTTGCAGATTTTTTTTTTTTAATTACAGGGCGTAAAAATGATACTGAAAAATAAGGCAGGGCACATTTTTCACTTCTAAAAAAGACAGGGCGCATTGGTAATTACAAAAAAAAGGGCATGGCGCGGCGCCCTTTCAAAAACTCATAACAGAAACACTGCAAACCATTATATTATAAATAAATGAAACTTTTTAAAGGTGAAGCAAAAGTTTTTTTAAATGTTTTTGGGGAAACCTTTACACACAAGTCTGGTATAAAAATAAAAGCAATTTAATATTAAAATTATGACTGACAATTATTTGCCTAGACTCAATAGGCATAAGTTACTACCATAAATCGTTTATGTACTTCAGGTGACCGTTCGCGATGCCTTGAATGCAGCGATAGACGAAGAGATGGAAAAGGATGAGCGAGTCTTCCTTCTCGGTGAGGAAGTGGCCATGTACGATGGTGCCTACAAGGTGAATTTCTCCTGCACATATGTTAACTTCAGTGGATGTATTCTTGTTGTTATTTGGCCATAATGTGGGCTCAGGTAGCACTTGTGTTGCCAAAGAGGGAATTTTTAATTAGAATGGATTATATTTTTCCTACATATCTAAGAAGTATCTTACCTATTATTCGATATATGACATAATTAGAATTCTTCCTTTTTTCATTGAAGTCTGTTTACCTTAGTACCATTCATGCAAAATCTACCGTAATATTGCATACTATTTACTTAATGATTTGGAATGCCATATGTGCTGTTGGTTATGCATCCTCCTACCAATGTTTTTTCTGTGTCCTATAAAAAAAAATTATGTATTGTATAGAAATATTGTACTCTTAGCTTGTCTCCTTACCATAGGAGCTTTTATAACAATGATCTCGAAACAAACTTTTTTAAGGTGTGAGTAATCCTTCTTCCAATTCAATGAGTATCCAATTTCTACTTCGTTTACTCAACAATTTGTTATTTTTTATGTATATAATTATACATTTTTCATTCACATACAAAATTTTAAAATTTGCTTGATTTTTTTTAAATATAACATGAACTATATTGTCTTCATTGAAATATTTAGGTTAGCCGAGGGCTATGGAAGAAATATGGCGATAAGAGGGTAATCGACACGCCCATTACAGAGGTAAATTGTCTTAAAGTTTTTGGTATTGTTGTCATTTTATAAATTAAATTATAATTTTGGTGCAGCTTGTTTAATATGATTCTGCTTAACGATACTTTCACTTGGTACACCTTGTCTTCAGAAAATTATTTCCAAAACCAAAGTTCTAGATTATGCATTGGTTGGAAAAAATAAGTGAAATTTTCCTCAAACTTGAACACAATTTTACAAATATCGAATTTAGACATATTTTGTGCAAAAATATAAATGTGGATTATAAATATAAATTTTTCTAAATAAAAAACGGTAAATTGTGCAAGTTTCGAATTTATTAATCAGGCGAGAGGGGGCGCTCCCTCAAATCGGAAAAAGAGATAAGTTGAAATTAAACAGATTCTTCTAGAACAGCTCCAACACATTTCCTGAGATAGAGAATGTGCATCACATGTGCTGACTGAAGACCGTTCTGCGCATTACGGTGTAATTATAACGCAAAATTGCACTACTCAAATAATTAGTTTAACTAAATAAAAAGTATATATCTTGATAAATATTTAACTGGTTTGTAGAATCTATGAAGCTAGTATACGTTAATAGGATTTTGGATGGAAGACTAAGAAGTTGACATCGTGTGTAGCGAATGACACTACTTTAAATTCAATGTCTTTCTTACTCGATTACAAAAATGTAACAACATTTATTTCCCCAATGCAGATTTTATTCCTTAATAATATTATATTAATAGTTATCTTATTAGAATTTTAGATGGAATTTAAAACATGGGAAATCGTGACAATGCTAATCCGCGAATTCAAGTTCTACCTTCAAGTCATTTATTTCGTAATTAAAAACTAAATAAGAAGTATATATTCATCCATAATATACTAGTATTTCCTTCTGAGATGGATAAAAAAAATGCTCATCCGTATTTTATAGAGACAGTAGTCAACAATGTTAACAGAAAATAGTTGATGTTTTCTAAGTTTTTCAATCTTAATAAAACGATGTTAAGAATTAGAAATTGCACATTTAGGTATGTGGTTTAAAATATTTTATTCTAATAATAAAAGGAGATTTAATTTAAGAAGTCCAATAGAGGTTTGAAAGACTCCAGAACATCGGAAGTGGTATATTCTTTTAAGTTCGATGAATTGTCTCGTTATTCGAGAAAGTCCGTTTCTCCGGACACTTTTTTTCAACTTTTGATTTTTCAGTTTAAATATTTATCTTAAGAATTAAAATGTCACTCTTTTTTTTGATAATTTGACAATTTTAATCGGTATTTTTCATTTACAAAAATACAACTCGGTTTATATGCGAGTTTTCAATTTTGGATAAAAAATCGTCCTAAAATTAAGGAGTCAGCTTATACACAGTGTTTATAATTTGCAGATTTATTTTTGAGTTCAATTTATATAACATTGCACAATGGGGACAATAAGTGTCTCAATTGATTACTCAAAGAAGGTACTGGGGGGGGGGGGCTATATATAAACGGGTTGGCCATAGCCCGTTAGTGCCAGTATTCGGTTGCTTTGAATTGCAAACTAAAGTGCCAGCTTAAGTAAATATAATCTATTGAAATAGTCCATATATATATAAAATTGAAATAAACTTAGTTTTCTTTCTCTGTTTGATGAGGGAGAGTAAGTCTTGTATAGTCTGGCTCCAGTTAATTGGCGACTAGGTAACAGCTGTCAATGTTGGTCTTAGCGAATCAACAAACGAGGTTCAACGAGTTGATCAATGAGCTTATCCAAACCATGAAAACAAAGTAACATCCCAGCAGCCATTTAGCCGAACTATACTCAAAACAACTCATTCACAACTCTGCAAGAAAGACCTCACAGTGTTTGATTTAGTATGTTCAAAATCTTGCTTGGATTTGAAGTTCACTTCTTACCAATGAAGGTCTCAGCAGTACATAATTGAAAAATAACTGAATTATAGATGACCACATGCCTGGAACAATTATTTATAAAAACATTTTTTGGGAAAGTTGAGTAATTTTTTTTTAAATAAAAATCAGCTGCATTTAGTTGATATTTAAGCTATGCATAATATCTATTTTCTCAAATTATCAAGCAATCTAATAAAGGCAGGAAATTTTAATTTTTAACTAGAAACTGTTAACTTTGTAGTATTAATTAAAAACTATTAAGTTTGTAGTATTTCTTTTGCATTATCAGCTGTATTATGCATTTATATACATTTTTCAAATTATCATATATTTTTTAATGATTTGAATTATTTTATGTTTACACAGATTGGGTTTGCAGGAATTGCAGTAGGATCTGCTATGGTAAGATAAAAACGTATATGCTGTTTTAATTACCTATATCTTAAATTTAGATGCTGAATTAAATAAATCTGGCATGTAACGCCTCACACAATTAATTACCAACCATTTTAAAAAGATCATACATTAATAACTGTTGTACTCTATATTGATTCTGCAGTCATAAACTTCTACCTCAATGGTTCAATTGTGTAAACTCTTATGTAATATTTTAAATTACTTTACCTATTTCGTTTAAAAGTGTTTATGACGTGCACTTGAATTTTGATCCCACAGTGAAGAAATGGGAAACACTGGGTACTTCAACTAGTATCTAAATAAAAATTAAATACAGTGGTAGGCAGTGGCAGTGATTAGGTACTAAACATGTGGGGGTAAGATTAAGAAGAAACAAGAAGTGTGTGTGGGGAAGTATACAATTTTGACTACCCTTCCTACCGTTTGCTATAGGGCAAAATCAAAGTAACGGAAGTTGCATGAATAATAAAAATGTTTTAAAAAAAATTCTCCTCAGTAATTAATTGTAGGTAAAAATGTTGGTATGTTTAAAAAGAGCACAAAATTGCCTTTCATAGTGATAAAAATTTTCATTCTCATGTGAAAATTAATTTCAGAAATATCCATTTTTGAGCATGGTAACGGACGTACTAATTTTGGACATGAGTTTCACAAGCATGCTAATTGATGCTCAATTCCTCTGAATTGATAAATCTTTGACATATATATATTTTTTTCAATGATTTGAATGTACTAAGTTATAAAAACAATCACAACATTTCAAAAAAAAAAAATTATGATGGTAAAAAAAACATTTTGTATTGGTAACGGACGTACCAGCAATGGTAACGGACATACCTTTTCCAAATTTTTATTGAAAATTCATGTTCTTTTCATAATTTTGTAAAGATTATCAATAATACACAAAAGTTAACTATAGGCAAGACTTTTTACATATTAGAAGAATTAATTTAACAAGATAATTACATTAATGGCATAATAATAACATTAGTACAGGTAAAATAGGTTTTTCATTGAGAAATGGTGTGCATACACAAAAATTTAAAAATAACCTTGTTAAGGCTCTAGAAATGAAGATTCAAAGATTCCCCAAATAATAAGGTTGATTTACCATATTTAGGGAGGGGGGCAAAGGGGGTCAATTTTTAAAAAACTCAAATGCTGTTTAGTGTCTACAAGATCCTGAAAGATAAAAAGATATTGATTGTTCAACATAGGGCTACGAAATTGGTTCAGGGTACTTCAGAAATTAAAAATATAGACCGACTTGATCTTTAAACATGTATACACTCAAGGAGAGAACTAGAGAAGACCTTATTCAACTATTTAAATTTATTAAATCAGGTGATGTTGAGGACATGATATTTAATACGGTCAATGGGACTAGCGGTCATGTGTACAAATTACACAAAATCAAGAAAGTAGAAAGCATTATTCTTACAATAACATAAATTGAATAGTTTGCCTGGGTTAATTTGTCAGGAGTAACTGGTTTTAAAAGACAACCAGATAGACATTGGGAAATTGTTCCGATACGATAGTCTGTAGTTCGTTGGCAGTATTTGTATACACTCGCATTCAAATCATCTTGATATTTTTGAAAGTAATTCAAACCATAATTAATTAACCCATCAACACCCACAATCATTAAAAAACTTGTAAAGAGCCCAAAAAGTTATATTCTGGTGTTCTGTAATTCAAGTATATGTAAGATATTCATAATATTCAGAGATTAAGAATTATATAATATTCAAATATGATTAAAAACTTTTTGGTATTTTCAACACCTAGCATGCTTTAAAAGGTGACACTAGCCGATTGATTGAAGTAAATGAAAAATTTAATTTTCTGAAAACTGCATCAATAAGCAATAATGTGTTTTTTAAAGATAAACTATTCAACTAACATTACTCTTTCCACGTTGTTATTAAACAGATATCATAAATTTGTCACATATAGTTTTTTTAGTATAATTGTTACACACAGTTCTGCATATTATTTGCCAATGATAAGATTTAAAAAAAATACTATTTTTAAAAATAATTAGTAGTTTTAAATTGTGTAATAGGATATGTAATGAACTGATAAAATGTATAAGTTTATTGGTTTTATCGAGAAAAAATTGACTGTGAAAGTGCATGGTTTTTGGTAACGGACATCATTTTTATCATCATAAAATTCTTTTTCTTGAAATGTTGTGATTGTTTTTCTAACTTAGTACATTCAAATCGTTGAAAAAAAAATATATTTGTCAAAGAGATTTATCAATTCAGAGTAATTGAGCCTCAATTAGCATGTTTGTGTAACTCATGTCCAAAATTAGAACGTCCGTTACCATACTCAAAAATGTATATTTCTCAAGTCAGTTTTCACATGAGAGTGGAAATTTTTATCACTGTGAAAGGTAATTTTGTGCTCTTTTTAAACATACTAAAATGTTTGCCTACAATTAATAAATGAGGAGTAAAACAATTTAAACATTTTTGTTATTCTTGTAAAAAGTATGTAAGTTATTTTGATTTTGCTCTATCTTTAAAAATAATTTTTTTTAAATTTTGTAATAGAATATCTGATGAACTTCTAAAAATATAAGTTTATTTCAATCAGAAAATAATATAAACACTTTTAAATTGGTTTTATCGAGAAAAAATTGACTTTATGAAAATGCACGGTTTTTGGTTCCGGACGTACTGGTACGTCCGTTACCAATGATTTACCCAATTATTTTTTTTATATAAAATTTCTTTTTAAGTATAATGTTACTTAAGTCAAATAAAAAGTAAACCTAAAGTTTCAAGTTTTTCAGTTCAAAAATAAAGTTGCAGCATCAATATAAGCTAAAAATAGTAACGGACGTACCAATAAGTGCTAGAAAAAAAATCACCAGCATTTTTAACCATACCAAACAAGTTACAAAAAATCTTAATATCAAAGTTAGAACCCCTAACTATTATGTAAACAAAACATGCTAAAAGAAGAAATTTTTTTGTTATTATCCCTTTCACTTTTATAGTCCAATCGTTATCAGATATGCACTGCATGCTTCTAAGTGAGTGAGACGAGTCTAAACATGAACCTGTAAACCAAAAACTACTTATATTATATAAGCATGGCACAAATATTTAAAATCTGCAAACTGTCACCTTTAAAATGAGGTATCATTTATGTATCTACTGTGATTTTGAAATTTTGAGAAAAAGTTTACTTTGATGTGATTTTGCCCTATAATAAACATTGCATATTTATACAAAAACTATAATAAACATTGCATATTTATATATATTAACTATTTTGTGTTATTTGAAGTATACTAATACAGAGTAAAAGATATATAATAATTAAAAAATAATTTAAGTTTACAATACAACAGACAAAAATTATTAAAGTTAAAAATAGCGATATATGTCTTGGCTGCCTTCTAGAAGACATAACAAAATCATCGAGATTTAATTGCACTTTTCTTTAGCTTGTAGGGCTGAACATGATAAACTTTCTTGTTTTATTGAGTTCCTTAAATAGTTTTTTTACTCTTGAACACTAAAAGATCATTCTGTCAAAGCAATTGAAACTGGGATTTTTAAAAGCAACTTCGAAAGTTTTAAAAAGTTCGGGTAGACATCTTTTCTCACCAAATCTACTTGTAGTGACCAAATTTACACATAAAAACATATATGCAACATAATTCTGGAAATAAAAGTTTTCCAAGAAAAGTTATAGGTAATTTCCAATTAAAATTGTGTTAATGGCAATGGTCCAGATGGCAATTCAAATAAAAATATTATTTTTAAAATTTATTACTCTCTCGCCAAGTAGAATTTTCAACGCTCCCAAATTCATACTATTTTAGATAGAAAAAAATCGAGGAGTAGGTGCAAGCCGCGGTCTACCTTAAAATTTGATTCGTTTGGGCCCCACACAGTGCAAAGGTCAGAGGGTAGAGTGTATAAATGGCAAACCTAGTTGACGCGGCTCACCTTCCTCTACTTCACGATGGTATGTCTTTTATCCACTAAGGCTGATTCTCCGTGAGAGAGGGGAATGGGTTAACAAGCGGCCTCAATGCTTCCTACTATCCTCTATACGATGGTAGGTAATTTATCCACATAGTCTGATCCACCATTAACCTCGTGGAGTTATGTGAGCGGAATCGTATACTGCAGTTAAGGGTGATACCCCCATGTAATTCAAAGGTCAAAGTTAATATGCCTGGTCGACGAAGCTCACCTATCTCTACATGATGCAAAGATCCAGAGATTATTGTTAGGGGGGTAATAGAGTATATTGTTATCATGAACACTAAATTTGACCCCCTTAGTTTGAAATTTTTCATTGCCTAAGGTGACTTTTGAAAATATAATCTTAGACGTTAGGGGGGGGGGGGTAATTTCCCCTTTACCCCCCCCCCACCTGGATCCGCGCTTGCATGATGGTATGCTATTTATCCCCATAGAATGATTCCAGGGAGAGTTATAGGGGTGTAATTGTAAACTGCAATTGCGGATGACTCCCTTCCCCCCAATGTTGCAAATGTCAGAGGACAGGACTGGGTGTTTGCATCATCGTCTGTAGAAGTGGGTGGGGAAAGGGTATGTTTTATTTTTAAGAAGTGCAACATTAAAAATGTCAGGGGGGAACATCTGCAAAAACTGATGAACTGATGAGGCAACCGCCCCCTCTTGGGGCCCCTACATTGGCAATAGGCTTGTCTTATGATGTTCCCTCCATATATTGACCCTTTTCCTTATCAGGACAATCCCTTCATGTCTCATTCAGGTAACTAGTTTATAATGCAATAATTTGTTTACTAATTATAGTAACCACTTGTATTGATCCTGTGATAGGTCATTATACCAAGGGTCTACTGAATTACCATTGAAGTTATACAGAAATAATCTCCCCAATAACGAATATTCTTTTAAATTTTTAACCAAATATTCCTGTCATATCATCTTTTGACAAATATTTATTTTTAATAATCTGTAGTAAAATCATTTGTGCTATTCATAGTTTTTAAATCCATACTCTAATGAGGTGTCATTGAGGTAAGAATTGATTTCTCCCCCAGGCTGGTCTGAAACCCATCTGCGAGTTCATGACCTTCAACTTCTCCATGCAAGCCATCGACCACATCATCAATTCAGCAGCTAAGACGTTCTACATGTCAGCGGGGAAAGTAAGTAAAGAGCAGATTTAAAATTAAAGTTTGAATTTTTTTTAATACTAGTTGAGATTGTCTTTATATTTTTTTAACTGCTCAGTTAGTTGTATACTATATTTGCTTATCATCACTAAATTATTATAGCAGCTTTCATTTTTAAACATTTGAAAACAAAGCAGCAAAGTTTCATTGACTTTGTTCTGTCTGTCTGCATGATTCCTGTTGTAGTAATTAACTTTCGAAACTGAAATTTTAGTATGGTAATCAAACATCATAACAAATGTCTGATAAAATGGAACAATCCTAGTGTAATTATAGGCTATATATCCAAGTTCACAAGTTTTGGTTTAATTTCCACTGTTAAATTAAGTATATAAATTAAGTATAACAGTTCAAAATGAGGGTTCACTTTTCACTGTTTAAAAGTAAAATTAATCTCTTTATTAGTTTAATCTTTATATTTTAAACTAAATATTGTATTGTCGTCAGTATTACGTAAGTATGTTAAGTTTCAAGGCTATAAGTCTTTTATAATATCAGTAAAATTGAATTATAAGATATGATAATACAATTAAAAAAACAGAGTGTTATATACGAGGTGTGGCTAGAAAAAAACCGAACTGATGCTATAAAAAAATTTTATTTTCCATTATTTACAATTTGATGTTATCTCCTTCAATGTACTCTCCTCCTCGGTCTACACACCGCTCCATACGAATTTTCCACTGTTCATAGCAATGCTGCAGATCATTTTCGGTAAGTCCATACATTACTTCCGTCGCTTTTTCTTTTACTGCTTCAACACTCTCAAATCTAGTTCCTTTCAAAGCTGACTTGACTTTAGGGAAAAGAAAAAAATCACAGGGGGCCAAATCAGGTGAGTAGGGTGGATGGTCTAAGATGGGAATGTTGTGATTGGCTAAAAACGTCTTCACTAACAACGCATTGTGAGCTGGGGCATTGTCTTGGTGCAGGATCCATGTCTTTTTTTTCCACAAATCGTTCCGTTTTCTCCGTACTCGCTCACGTAGGGTAGTCAGGACGCTAATGTAGTAATGCTGATTCACTGTTTGTCCCTCTGGTACCCAATCAATGTGTACAATCCCTTTGACATAAAAAAAAACAATCATCATTGCCTTGAATTTCGATTTTGACATTCATGCTTTTTTTTGTCGTGGAGAATCAGGAGATTTCCAATGCATCGATTGGCGTTTGGTTTCGGGATCGTAAGTAAAAAACCACGATTCATCACAAGTAATAACATTTTGTAAAAAGGTGGGATCACGTTCAATGTTTCCTAGGATGTTAGAACAAATCATTCTTCGGCGTTCCTTCTGTTCAATTGTGAGACACTTTGGAACCATTTTTGCACACACTTTGTGCATGTTGAAACTTTCATGAAGAATCTGCCTAACACTTTCCTTGTCAATTCCTGTCAACTCAGACATTGCTCTGATTGTTAAACGGCGATCTTCTCGAACAAGTTTACCGATTTTTTCAATGTTTGCATCAGTTTTTGCTGACAATGGTCTGCCAGTGCGAGCGTCATCACTTGTGTCTTCGCGGCCATCTTTAAATCGTTTAAACCACTCAAACACTTGTGTTCGCGATAAACAATCATCGCCGTACACTTGTTGCAACATTACAAACGTTTCACTTGCAGATTTTCCAAGTTTGAAAAGAAATTTGATGTTAACACGCTGTTCTTTCTATACACTCAACATTTTTCCGACGCACAGACAAAACGTCAACTACTTAGAACAGACGCCACGGGCAGACTGAGTGCAGGAGGCAGATTAAACTCGAGCAGTAGGCGGAGCAAGAGTCACGTGACAGGCCAGGCGACTTTCAGCCTTATTGCATTCGTTTTATTGTTTCACCTGTGCTAGTTCGGTTTTTTTCTAGCCACACCTCGTATAGTTAAGTAATGATATAAATAATATTTATTTTGGATAACAGACACTCTTGAGTTAATGCTTAAACTAGCAAACGCCTTGATTATTGCAGAATTTTTAAAAACAATTATTTACATATTGGTATTTTTTACTTTTATGACATTTCCAAAGTATTTTGGATAAATCCTCGTTAACACTTAGAATTATATTTAAATTATACAGTTTATTTATTGTCAAAAAATCAACTAATAAAAAGATAAAATAAATTTTGTCTTTTAATTATCATTTGTTTTAATATTTAAGTTCCTAATTTAATTTTTTTGTAATTTTCTAGTGTATTGTTTTTCTGCATGACTAAGCCTTATTTTTAAATACTCGAACAATATAGATTTAATAAGTAAAACTTTGTGGTTGTCAATAGGCCTTCCATTTAAAGCCCCAAGTTTTTCTTGGTCATAACATTCCTCAGTAAAATGCTTAGAGCAAATTCTACTGAATTTCGTTGGAGTAAAGCTTATGCGATGCATCTTCTGAACCCATTGTCGATATCGATAAGGATCTTTGGGGAAACTAATGAAATATAAAAAAAAAAAAAATTAAAAGTAGGTACGTCATTTTTAACAATAAAATTTACAAAACATTTCTTTTAAAATTAAAGTATTATATAAGTTGTTACTCCGTAATACAATTATTTAAAAAGTACAAAGTAAGAAAAACTCAAAAAGCAAAGTAATTCTTTGCACTAGGAAATATTAGTGATTACCTATTTGCCTGCACTTGACTATATAATGTTACAATAACCTCTTATACTCCTAAAAAGGAAGAATTCGAGTGATTTGATAACAATGTCTCAAGGAAAAAAAAAAGAAAGAAACAAATGTTATATGACATTCCTAATGTCAAAATAACGAAGGTAAATGCAACGTTCAATAACGGGGAAAAAACTGTTTAATCTAAAATATAAAACAGTATATATATATATATATATATATATAATTTTGTTATACACCTGTTATATGTTACTTTTAGTGGATTCAGAAATGGCCTCTTTAATCTATCTGTTAAATTCCTTTAAATTGTGCCATTTGTTCAGAAAACGGTATTTAAATACAAAATTAAACACAAAACCGTATTATAATATTTTTGATATAGTTTAGTTCTGAAAGTTGGTAAAGCTTGCCAAGGCAAGCCAAGTAACATCGGCCTACTTCATAATGAGTTAAGTGTTAATAACATTACAAAAAAAAAAATTTAAGATTAATAAAACATCGAATTTGCTACCTACAGGAAATACAAAACACATTATATTAATAAAAATTAAGAAAATAATTGTATACCTTATCTTAAACAAAATACTCTTTGATTATTTTACATAATTTTAAAATTTGTTTTGATATAAAATGTTCAGAAAAACTTACCAATAGAATGTATATGGACCTCCTTTGAATTTTTTCCCCCTTGGATCTATAAACAGAGCACCAACAATCAATTTCTGTGATGTTTTGTTTGCAATTGCCATGAACCATTGCCCATCCTATTGGAAATCTATTATGGGGAAAGAACTTTTTGCATGTGCAAGAAAATCTCTCCACTTATCCTATGGTTTCAATGATGGGTATGCGGAAATCACCAATTTTATTCCTCTATTTCTATCGTTACTCTATGGTTATGCTCTGTGCTTAATGATAAATTTAGGATATACTAGACAACTTCTAGTTAAGAATTGCTTAAAGATCCTGTTTCTTCACAATAATTGACATATAGCATCATCTGAATAGCCATCTCCTCTCAAAACCCTTCCGAGTCTTTTTATACTGCCTCACCCTGGAGCACTGTGAAACAAAACTTTGATGAGAGGAAGAAAAACGTTAAGACAGGTTACGAAAAGTTAGTTATGACAGGGAACCCATAAGAGAATAAATATTGAGCAGCTTTGAAATGTTAAAATACCAAGTTTGAAATTCAAGGAGAAAAGAGAAGAACATGCATGTTTGATGATGATTTTTTCTTCCTGGGTTTTAAAGATAATGAATTTTATGTATAGTTGGATGAAATGATGCATAAAAGTTAGATTGAATGAGCAATTAATTAAATATAGGTTTGAGATATTTTCTTCTAGTCAGATTCCTAATTTCAGAAGCTAGCACTGCATTACATAGGGAAATCAAAAACAGAGATAGTAACTACCTAATATTATTTAATCATATGCAGTTTATAAAAAACAATCAAAAAGCTTTTTTTTTTTAATTCCATTATAAAATGACCAAAATCAAGAAAAGAGATAGTAAGTAATATTATTTAATCATATTCAGAGTAGAGAAAACAATCAAAAAGCCTTTTAAAAAAAATTCCATTATAAAATGACGAGTATGATTGATAGAATTGAAATTATAATAAAACTGGCACAGCCACAAAATATTTGTAGTCCTATTCTATTTCTCCTGTAACGTAGAATAATAAAATTCTCTAAGTTGAATTTAAACTTTTTCCATACCTCCCATATATTCATATTACACTCTTCCCTCACATAAAGAAGGTGCTGGACAAAATTACACAATTTTTAAATGGCTATTATAGAATATAATGATTATATTTTGACTTCATTTGTACTTTTTTAATAACTTAAAACATATAAGAATAAAGTATAACTAGTTCCATTCTTGGATCAGTGCAAAATATTTAAATATAAGATATTTTGTAAAAATTGTCAAATACCACCAGTTTTCTCCCTTAATTTGTACATGATATTTTTAATTAATTAGTCTTTTTGTATTGAAAAGTGAGAATCAGAGTTACTCCGAAATATGTTCAAAGTTACTCACTAAAAAATAACATATAAATGTTATGTATAGGTTGGTGTAGCTATTTTAAAACCCAAAGATAAATAAAAGTATCTTTAGAAAATATTCTTTAATTCATCTACCTATATGTCTGTACTGCATAGTTGTCTCATCTGTCTATGTACTGCATAATTGTACAGTAAAAAGCAAGGAAGTTTGTAATTTCTGTCACATAACTTTTTCTTCCTTTTTTTAAAAAATATTTAAAACATTTTGATAAAATATTTTTATTTTGGCCATCTACCATTTTTTTCTTGTTATTGTGTGTTTTCATTTCATTGTTTCATATCAAATAAAGTTCTTTATATGGCAAAAAAAATCTTACATGAACCTAAAACTACATGTTCTACCTTTAATCAAAACATTCCAAAAATGAACATATCAATTTAGAATGTATTTAGCAAGTGATGCGAGTAATTACTCCCCAGATCAACGTTCCAATGGTTTTCCGTGGTCCAAATGGTGCAGCCGTTGGAGTGGCCGCCCAACATTCCCAGTGCTTTGCTTCGTGGTACTCCAACTGCCCAGGCCTCAAGGTCGTCTCGCCCTACACCTCTGAGGACTGCAAGGGGCTGCTCAAATCGGCCATCAGGGATCCAGACCCAGGTCTCCTTCAACTCTTTACTTAAGTCCTTTAATGATAGTCTATGGCTGCAAAAGCTGTTACAGTAGAACTCCTTTATAATGGGACTAAGAGGGGCTTGTAATATTATTTGCAGAGGCAGCTAATATTGTTTTAATACGCCTAATTTATTGAGCAAAACTTTTGCAATTTTTACATACTAAATGCAATCCTTAAAATATAATTTAAACTCTTAAAATTCAGCAAATTCTAAATAAAATTAGCGAATATCATTTTTAAATAGTTCACAAAAAAACGAATAGATGGCAGCACGTCACGAACCATTGGTTCAAATTGGCTGCAATTAATTTAGGGATATTTTAATAACTAAACCACTCTGCAAATCGATTCAAATTGTTTTTTGAAGCAAATTTTAACTGTTTTCTTTTAAATAAATTCATGATTAGTTACAAACAAGAATTCTTGTTAAATTAAGTTTGCTCTGTAGACTCTAAAACAACTGTACAAACAAGAGCGTTAGACACGCACTCAAAAGGCGGAGGTAGGCGTCACTATGACGTCTAAAATTTGCTTTCCCCGCCTTCCGTCAGAAAGCGCGAAAACGAGCACACCTTATATATATGTATAGTCTTCACTATCCTTGCTTTAACATAGGTTGAATTAAAAAAGGTGTGTATGTATACACTGCATTAATCTTTAGAACAAGATGTTAATGGTTCAAGTTGATTGTACATTCAGTAGTTTGAAAAAATAATTTATTTTATGCTTGGTTTATTTGCTGCTTATTTCTGTAGCGTTTTTTTAAAAGCCTCACGTTTTTTGGTGCACTAGGATTTTTGCTTTTTACCGACGATAACTGTTTTAAGTAAGTGGCTATCTTCTGCAAAGCTAGCTCAGGTTCCTTGCATATTTTTCTGCCCGGTATAGTTTTCTAGTGTTCTCGTCTTTTGTAGTGTCAGGTAGATTTCTCCAGTACAATTCAGTCTCGTCAAAATTATAAATTTAACGCAACTGATAAACTTCATTTTTAATTATGTCATTCAATTTTCTTCTAAATAGTTCAACAGTTTCAAAATTTACAGTCAAACTGTTTAATCTTTTTATTGTAAATGTAAAACCCGTCAAATAAAAATAAACAGCCTTTATTATTATTAAAAGTTTGTAAGTGTACATTAGAAGCGATAAGGTTCTACTGTACTTAATTCTAGAAAGTGTTTGCGGTAGTGATGCTTCCATATTGCAAAAGGGCATAGAGATTCTTTTGCGATACATTGCCTTTGCGAACCGTTAGTAACATACTTAGGATTTTTTTTGTAACACTATGTTGTAATGGTTAAAAAAATCTTGTTTTTGCTAATATATTTCACAATTCTTTTATTATTATACCTAAAATAAATGTCCATAAATTTGCTTCTTAATGATTTCACAATATTTGAAGTTGGGAAATATCTCTAAAATGCTGCAAAATAATTCTACAATATATTCCTCCACAACTTAGTATAATTATTTTTAAATAAAAAGGGTTTCCAATTTAGTAGAAAATCTAGACTAAGTTTCACGAAAAAAAATTGTAATTACAACTTTTTTTTTAATTTGAAAGGATTTTTAAACAAATACTAACAATAAACTTGCAATATATAACCAAACATAAAAGTGTGTATTAGTAAACTATATACTCATGATCCATTAAAAACTACATTGAACAATAGCCTTGAAAACATGATTTTCTTTTGCAGTGGTGTTCATGGAAAATGAGCTTCTTTATGGAGTAGCATTCGAGATGTCCGACGAAGCCATGTCCAAGGACTTCATTGTTCCGCTTGGAAAAGCCAAAATCGAGAAGAGTGGTATGTAGTTATTTTCATACATACAAAATGATCATACAAAAAACATGTTTATGATATATGTACATGATATTTTCATGCATGTGCAAAATGTTTTATACAAAAAAAATAACTTTGAGGTGTGAAAGAATATTATTTATGCCTGATGTTCATTAGAGACTTGTAATAAAAATAGTCAGTGTATACATTTTGTATGCTGAAAAATAACTTGTTTATTCATATTGTTCTTTGGAGAGGTGCCCCTCATAAGCCAGGAAATAAGATCTAGTTTTAGTGTGCAGAAAGTTCAATGAAGTATCCAGGGGTTAAACCTCCTTACTTACGACCCAAATCAATATTTTAAGTAAAACAAACTTTAAATTGTAAAAAGGTGTTTTTTCTCCAGAGTAACGAAAATTCATCGCTTTTTTTTACAGCTTTAAAGTGGTTCTATCCCAAAACTAAATGTATGTCGTGATAGTACTTCTTCAAAGCTACAAGATGGCACCTTTATCTTATTTTCGAAAAAATTGAAATAAGGTGGTTTTAACCCTGGCCATACAAAAATCATTACTTTCTTCTTTTTGAGGCATTTTTAAAAAAAATTGTATAAATTTTTGCATTATCTGGTATATAATAAAAGTACTATCTTTTATTTTTATGATTATATCTTGTAAAACCTTATTATTATTATGATGTTTATGCCTAAATTTATTATATTTCATGGGGAATACTCAGTAGAAGCAGTGTTCACTCTAGAAATAAAAAGGGGCAGGGCGCTGTTGGCAGTAAAAGGACACCCCGTTTTTGAAAAGGCACTTCTTGTTTTTAAAAGGGCACTTTTTTTTTTAAATCTTGGGTTTGCCGTGGTCACCTGTTAATACATCCGACCTGTGACCAAATAAAAAAAAGTTTCTGTTTGTTGATTGATATTACGCTAGAGGTGCATATTGGGCTATCGGTGACGGTTCGGGACTAATTTTGACGGAAAGACCCGTACAAAATTGATGTCTCTTTATGAAGATACTACTTAAAATCCAAAATTTGACATTTAAAAGTTAATGTTTTCGCTAAAAACCAAATCTGTAAGTAAACCTAATTGGACCCCTTACAAAACTGATGAAAAGGCTACTTAAATCTAAAATTTGGTAATACAAGTAAAAAAAAAAAAAAATTCTCTTAAATTTTTTTCTTATTTAAAATCTTATTAAAATCTTAATTCAAATTTACACACAATTTTTTTTTAATCGATGTCTTTTTCAAAGACAGCTAGGGAAGCAAGGACGCTTGTGCTTGACTGAAAAAGGCAAGAAGGGTGGAATTTTTTCAAAAGAGGGCGGCATTTTTTAAAAAGGGACATGAGGGCGCTATCGAGATGAAAAAAGGGCGGGCAGGGCGGACCGCCCTTCAAAAAATGCCTAGAGTGAACACTGGTAGAAGAGCTAGAGCTTCTTCAGAAATCCTTTATTTAATTGAATATATTTCCTTCATGCAAAAGCATTAAAATTATCAAGTAAAACATTTATTTCTCGATTTTCTTCCAAAACATAACGTGTGTACGATGAGATTAGTAATAATCGCAAAGTTTCAAAGTAACAAAAATAGTAATAAACTAAAAATGTACATAAACATTTTCTATTTCGATAGTCTGAATTTTACATTTGTCCTTATTACACACTAGTATATCTGTGGTTTGGAACAAGAAGGGCCAAAGTCAATTTTATAAAAAAAAAAAAAGTAACTTTTTTAATATATTTTTCAACTTCTAAATTAAATGAAAACCAGTGTCGTCAGGCTTCTCTAACCCTTCAAGTGAAACAATTCCGTGATTTTTGTAGCATTGTAACAAGCCTGAGCCCCAAACTTCGAAACCATTTTTCTAAAAATTATCAATTATGATTTCCTTCTTGTTTCAAGCTGCAGATCTAATTAACATGTTTTACACTGATTTCACTGACAAATAATAATTAGGAATTTTCTGAGCTCTCCCCGAATACGCTACTAGCATAGTTTGTAACACTTCACTCCGAAAGCTACCTTGCCTCCGAACACCTCAAAATATCACAAGGAAGAACTTGTACCAAAGACACCTAGGAAAGTTGAAATTACCACAGTTTAATTGGTATTAAAATCATTTTCTGTATATATATATAAAAGGGAAACTAAATAAAAAATATTTAGCGCATTCTTGCAAAAGCAAAAAGATAGGCCTAGAGTCTGCTCAAAAACTTGTATGATAAAAAATGTTTTATTTCAGGCTTTTTTTAAATATGTGCATAAAACAATCAAAACGTAGCGCGTCAATTATTCTGCACTTTTTGATGTTACAAAATCTCGATTTTGTTGCAGGTCAACATGTCACTCTGGTTGCACACTCTAAAGCTGTTGGAACGTGTTTAGAAGCCGCAAAACAACTGGCCTCTACTGGGATTGACTGTGAGGTAAGTCTGTATTAGTGGTAAACTTAACACTTCCTAAAATTAATCGGTTACAAAATAATTATTTTCATATTGTTAGTTGGTTTATACTTCATAAAATTATTGCTTTGCTAATTTGAATATTTTCTTAATACAATTTAAAAAATGCATAAGTTTTTACATTAAACTCAATATAGCTAGCTACTTTTTCCAAAAACTGTTCGATTTTCATGCAAAATCCGGTATTTTCAAAGAGATAATGAGAGGCAATTTTATTTATTAATGCATATGAACTGAATTTATTTTTGGAATTTTTAGCGTATAATCTGTATTAAAATAAAAAAATACTAAATCAGAAAATATTGCACATTTTTAATTTATTCTCTTTGTATTTGCTGATGATATAAAAATAAAATATTATCATTAAAAATTCTGAATTAAAAAAAATCTATAACAATTATACATTAATAGTTTATTTGTCTGTGTGCATAATCTTGACCTGTGATATTTACCAACTTCTAGCTGTGCTTGCAAATGATACCCATCATTTCCAGATATTTATGTTATTAGGTCATATGTCAGTTCCTAAAATTTGGAAGTACATAAAAGCACTGTAATTTGTTATTAAGATACTTGCAGTATCTTAATATCAAATTACAGTGGTCCTACAGTGGTGAGATAAAATGAGTATGTTAATTGGACATGGAATGGACCCTCAAGACAGATACACAATTTCAGTAATTATGCATGCTAACCTTAAAGAATTAAAATAATTTAAGTTGATATTATGTAAAAAAATTTAATTAGTAAATTTTAAAAAAATTATACTTAATTAGATTTAGGATATGAATTATTTTTAGAACTAGAATTTTATTTTAGAAGGTGACAGTTCATTCGTAGACCATCTAATTGTTAGTAACCAGTGCTTTAGTCACTAAAGTACTGTCTTTATTTCATTGCACAGGTAATCAACCTCCGCACGCTGCGTCCCTTGGACAGTAAGACCATAATTGAGTCTGTGATGAAGACGCACAACCTGGTCACTGTGGAGCAAGGATGGCCACAGTGCGGGATCGGGGCCGAGATATGCGCACAGATTATAGAGAGTAAGTATAATCAATTTTTTTTATTTAAGTTTTCATCATGTTTTATCTTTAACTTGGATTATTTGGTTTAACCAGGGTATAAAATATGTCCATATAGGGAACAAGATTCATTGAAAATGAAGACAGGAAAAATTTTCCAGGTTGAAAAAAATTTCACGAAATATTATATTTTTCGTTGTATCTTATTAAGTGACTTTAAAACTATTATACTATGAAGTATAATTTGTACGAGTAAGCAGTTGTATCTGAACGATGGGGGAATATCCTTTAGAATTGTATGTATTGTTTGCATTGTATGCTTGTGCAATAATTTTTGCATGAACAATCCCCCCTTCAATTCGTTAGAGCCAAAAAATAAAAAAGTTTAACGGTCTGCTTGTAGATGGCAGAATTATCAACGGCTTGTTATAAAAACATGTAAAATTAATTATTTTTAAACTCATTAAAAAAAAACAGAAAAAATAGTTGATATTGATAGGTTGAAAGTACGATTCGTCGCTGGTCCATAAGAATCTCTTTCTTTTGATCCTCATGTTGTTAAAATTTATTATGTCTAAGATGTGTAACAGGGATCTTTACTAGAGAAATAATATATATATATATCTAAGAAATCTGTCATTGCTGGTATTATTAGTACAAACATTTACTTAATAGCAGTGTTCACTCTAGAAATAAAAAGGGGCCGGGCGCTGTTAGCAGAAAAAGGCACTTTGTTTTTAAAAAGGCACTTCTTGTTTTTAAAAGAGCACTTTAAAAAAAATTGGGGTGGGCGTGGCCACCCGTTGACACATCGGACCCGTGACCAAACAAAAAAAATTCCGATTTATTAGTTGGCATTGCGCTAGAACTGCATATTGGGCTATTTGTGACGACTCGGGGTTTATCTCGAAGAAAAGAACAGTACAAAATTGATGTCACTTTTTGGAAATACTACTTGAAATCCATAATTTTACATTTTAAAATTAAAGTTTTCGCTAAAAACCAAATCGATAAGTAGCCCGAATTGATCCCTTACAAAACTGCTGAAAAGGCTACTAAAATCCAAAATTTGGTAATAAAATATCCTATCTTGTAATCTCGCCCCAATCCATCTTACATCCAACCAGGATTCGTGCAATGGCCCCGTGCTCGAAATTACTGCAGAATCATCGCGATTTCGCAACAAGCTTAGTTAAAAAGAAGTTTGTTTTTCTACTGTCATAATTCATTTAATTCCAATTTACACAAAACAAAAATTTAATCGATGCCTTTTTTAAAGACAGCTAGGAAAGCAAGGATGCTTGTGCTTGACTAAAAAGGACAATAAGGGCGGAATTTTTTTTGAAAAAGGGGCCTGAGGGCGCTATTGGGATAAAAAAGGGCGGGCAGGGCGGACCGCCCTTCAAAAAACGCCTAGAGTGAACACTGCTTAATAGTATTGCAAGTTTGAACTTTTTATAATGTCATATGTTTGTATAGTACATTGAACATTATAATCAATTCCCAGTTTTCGCTTTAATCCTTAGTTTAGTATTACAAAATACTCAGTGCGTGTAATAGGCAAACAATAAAGAATATTTTCAAAGTTTTTAAAACTGCTTTTAGTTATGTAAATTTGAATAATCATTTTAATGTTTAAGTAGTTTATTGTAGAAATAGTTCTTAATATATATTTACTTATAAAAATATTACTTTGTAAACATTTTGCTTAAAAAATATTACTTTGTAAACATTTTGCTTAAAAAATATTACTTTGTAAACATTTTGCTTAAAAAATATTTCTTGTAAAATCAGCCATTTATTGGATAATTTTGAGTCCTCAAAATGTTTTGCCCCTCGGTATAGCATTAGTTATCGTATTGTGGTGTCATGATCTCCAGTTGTCTAGGGTAGATCCTGATGCAAGTGTAACAGTGGCGTCCCGTGGTCGAAAATGTTAGTGCAGCCGAAATCATGTGAATCCCCCCCCCCCCCTTATTTTCCACAACCAATACATGAACGGAAATTCTTTATTATTTACTACTCAAATCAATGTTTCCTTTCAAATTTTACGAAATGATAACATGCGAAAAAAATAGAAAACACTTACTTATTTTTTTTTAATTAAAGCAATTCTCCTTTCTTTTAAACATGCGAATCTGTCAATTTTAATATTAACTTAAATAACAAAACAACAGCAGGATCCTGTCCTGAAACAACAGCACACAGTAAATGTATCACGAAAACCATTCCCGTTTGGAGATATTCTGGTAAGTTATCGTTTCACCCACCCATCCCAGCTTTTCACGGACGAGCCAATCAGCCAAGCCATTGTTGAGATATTCATGTATCCAATGCAGTCACACAAATTATTTGGGGGGGGGGGGGGTTGAGACAAGAAATTTCCCAACTTAACAATTCGAAATTCCTAACTTAAATGATTCGAAATTCCCAACTTGAATGATTCGAAATTCCCAACTTAATGGCGTCGGGTACGGATACCAGCTCAGGTGTTATCCTCGTTATATGACCATGGTTAAAAAATACGAGACATTATTCCTTCGAGATAGATCCAAATGAACGCCAATAATCCAATGTGTTTAGTCAAGCTCTAGTGTGATGTTAATTAACCAAACCAAACTTAACGATTGGAAATTCCGAACTCAACAGTGATAAAAATTCCGAGTTCCAACTTATCATCAACATTCGTCAACTTTTTTATAGGTAATATTAAACTGTTTTGTCGAAAGTATTGTATTGTTGCATGCATGTTCCAGTACAGTGTCCATTCTGAGGTTTAATTTAAGTTTCATCTCTTAAAAGTTGGGCAATTTCTAATCTTCCTTCGCTTTCATTTACTAATCCTAGTAATTTTCTGAAGGCATAAGGAGGACTCCCAGGTGCGATGGGCCTGCATGTATCAATATTAACCCTCTTCCCTTTACTAATTATGGATTGATCTGTATGACATAATTTGCTACTGGTCCTTCTGTGCATGCCAGAATGCATAAGTGAAATATTATTTGCAAATATTCTTTCCCTTTTAAACTTAATATTTAAACCAGCAGATTTGTAAATGTGTCGTCTGCCACACGTTTTGCTGCCTCCTTTGATAGGAAAGTAGAGTAAGGGTAGAAATGTCATAATTATTATTTTTCATATATGCAATGTGCAGTTTTGTCCACATTTTTATGCAAAATATATAACTGTTTCCATTTATTAATATTATTATTATTATAAAACTAAAAAAACTGTCCCTTTGAAAATAAATTTTTATATTTCAAATTTGATTGATACTTTTTTGAGTATCATTATTTAAACAAAATTGACTGTCCTTTTATTTTCCTGCTTCGGGCAATAGCCCTCACAAATATGCCTCTGTTTGTCTGTCTTTGCAGAACACTGTTAATTATTTCTGTTACTTTGCTTGCAGGCCCTGCTTTCGATTACCTGGATTCCCCTGTGGTCCGTGTGACCGGGTCAGACGTCCCGATGCCCTACACCAAGAGCCTGGAGCCTCTCACCATCCCCCAGCCCCAGGACATCGTCATGGCCGTCAAGAGGGTGCTCCACGTCCAATGAGGTGTTTTGTTAGTGGAGCCCCCTCAAAGGAAACTGACTCTCACCCCCACCTTCTTGTGTGTCAAGTCATTACCGAAATTATTTAACAAAAGTATGAGATGTTAAGTTGCGAGAACATAAATTAAAAACATACATGCTTAAATCAACATTTCATATGTTCCTAAAATATTACGTTTTATTGGTTTGTTTCGCTTTAATTTACCTTTCAAAGTATTTAAATAATAAAGAGAATTTTCATTAACGAGTTAAAATTTTAACATTTAGATTTTTATGACTCAATATTTAAATAATCTTGTCTCTTAAATTTATAGATGAGAAAATGTTTTATTAGTGTTTAATTGCTGTCATCAAGCATGTGGCTAATTTTTATTTGTTATACCCTTATATGTTTAGATATATATTGGTTCAATGAATGGCCACCTGAAAGCTCTCCTCAAGTCAGATATTTCACTTGAGTTGTGAATGGGGTTATTTTATGTCAAAGAGCTTTTTATTTATAGAGTTTAATGTTTTTTTAGATTTTTATTTCTCTAGCCCAATCTAATTAAACTTTGTCACAGGGTATATTATTGTGCTGAAAGAGTTTGGAAAAATTATTACAAACGAAAATTTAGAAATTATGTAATGTACATTATTTTTCAATGAATGTTTGATCCAAAGTTGTAACATACAAAGCATTAATCTTGCTTTGATTTTTTGAATCAATCTGTTAGAATTGGCAATACCTGTTTTAATTCTCAGTATCGATATTTAAGTTTTGTTAACAGAGTAGTAAAAATGAAATACAGAAATTTATTGCTATTTTTTTTTAATTTAAGCTGTATTAATGTTTTATAGGCAAATGTATTTGGAAAATTGTGTTATTACTGTTTATTAAGCATTTAAACGCCTATTTAGTTCAATGAATTACTTTGTTTTCATAATTAAAGGGCAAAATCTAAAAGAAATATTAATGAATTTGGGTGACTGCAACAGAGTTACCTACCATTTTGAAAAAAATATTTAAAGCTAAAAGCATTTTATTATGTTTCAATAAATCCTTTCAATTAGTGTTTCTAAAAACCTTTTAAAATTTAGCTCATTTTAATTTTACAGCCTAATATGAGTTTGGTAGTTACACGTTTAGCACACTTGTCCGAACTGGTCATTCATCCTATCATAGAATCACGAAATTATATTACAAGGAGTTTGGGATTGGCTGATGTACATTAAATAAAACAAAAGTTGGCATGCCATTTGTATTGTACAAGGAATATCCACTAATAACAACACCCAGACTAGTAAAAATTTAAATTTTGAGAGGAGCTGCTTTCGACCATATTATCCGGTGTAGTCATCCACCACCACGCTTTTGCATTGCCCTTTGTAAATGAGTTGTTGTGCATTTCCCGAGAGAGTTGAATCGCCTGTATCATATTGTATAATTGCAATTAGATTATTTGTATATACCTTATTTAAAATAGTCTTTAAACCTACATCTTAGTAAATGGATATACTTGCATCTTTTTAAAAAAAGCAAAATATTTATTTAGTGATTTTTTTTTTCTATGTCAAATGCATTCTTTATTCAATAAAGTAAATTATTTCAACAGTCTTCTTTACTTACTCTAAGGACCGTGTGTAAATTAATATTCTAACAATTGGTAAATCTTTATTTGAACTTTGACAGGGTGAATAATAAAATTCTACATATTACATAAAATTACAATCGAAATTCCTTGACCTTGCAAAGCAATTTTTTAAAAAATCCAAATTTACAAGTATCCGAAATAACTTTTCATCCTTCAAATTGACTAATACATATTAGATAAAAAATATATTATGAAACTTGACAATTCAATTGTAAATATGTTCCAAGAAAAGCACCTTCGCACTTTTAACTGCTCTCAATTTTGCATCGCTTACGAGGAAAATTAACGGGGGGAAGGGAAGGGTTGATCTTAATCCAGTAGTACTCAGTTTAATTTTGTTAACCTACATAGCATTTTCTTATTTTGCACTGAAGATATAAAAAAATAAAAATTTCTGCATCTGGAAAACAATGGATAGTGTTTTAAGAAAAAGAAAAAAACCTTTAAAAACGATTTTGTAGTTGTTGAATATTTAGGTTCTTCATTATATTTGAGGTGTATGGTCATCCTATAGTAGGGATGCACTGGCTATCCGACCAATACACTGGACAACTGGCAGTAGTTATTTGGTAGCACATTCCGATAAAAATTATGCGGGGGAAAATCCAGTTTAATCAAAAATTGATTGATTTTTAATATTTTCTTAACACTTTTTTACCACGTAAAAAAATATCTATAGACAAATTAAGCACTTTTGTCATTTTTTAAGATTGTTAAATTATGGTGCAAAAATAGTGCCTTAGTGAAGACAAGGGTGTAAGAACCAGACAACTCACGTTTTCAAAATTGTTAAGAAGGACGAAAAACACTGTACGTTTCTTGCATGCATGATACAAAAGTACAGCTTTTCCTCTATAGTCATTGCTTCGAGCTGTCCGGTTCTTGCAACAATCGTTAAATGATCTTTTTCTTTATTGGAATAAGTGAAAAAGTATAAATCAGAAAAAAGTGGAGCTGTGCGGTTTTTGCACGTCTTCAATTGTTCTGTATTTTTTGGTAGAATTTGGTTGCGTTTCTTTTCATAAATTAGCCATGCCTTTGAGAATAGTCTATCATTGCATATACTGCTGGCTGATGAAAAAATGATTTTTTTTTCACTAATTTTGATAAAGTAGGGTAATTTTTGCAGCAGTTGAATGGAATGTTTTCTTTCAATAACCGATTTTAAAAGAAAATAAATCAGAGTCTTGAAGGTGAGCCGATTAATCAGCATAATCATTATCAACCTACTTTTAATTCAGTGGAAGTTCCGTTCTTTAGAAACAATCCCCCTAAAACAGATTTACAATTTGTGTTTGCAATCAATATTCGGTGAAACATTTTATTTTTTTTGTATGCGATTCCTTTTGAGGAATTCAGAAGAATGTTGTTTTCTCTCATCAATGCTAATATGGAAGTTTTAACAACTTCAGTATGTTCTTTGTAAAAAAAAAAGAGTATTTTTAGGCTACAAATTGAACCCTAATTAAAATGCTAACATGACAAAACTGTTAAAAAAAATTATGTAATTATTATCAAATTAAAATATTGATACTGAAAAATAAAATTATAAGGAAAACTTAATGTTATTAAGAAAATAAAAAGTGAACTAGTAATAGCCGATTAATCTAAAAAATGAAAAAAGCATACTGCTGTAGGATATCCAGCCAAATTGATATTCATATATTAAAGAAAAAGTACTAAATTCAGAAAGGAAAAAACATACATCTTTTATATATATCTTTTATTCTGTACACAAGGTGAGATGTCACTATTTAAATGAAAGTAACTGGCTGGTATGTGTGAAAAGCTTTTTATACATTCTTCAATGGACAGATGAAATGAGACATCCTTTTTTATATGAAAAAAAATAATGGTAAGTTTTCTCGCCAACCGAAATGTTTGGAGAACAGCTCTAAAGTTTTTAATTTACACAACAATGGGAAAATAATCAAAAGTACAAAGTGCCATGTTACAGATCAACAAATTCCGAAAAGCCATGAATTGGAAATTAGCTGAATGCCCTAGGTGTATTGTTGCAGGCTCGTGTGATTTTACTTTTCTTAAAATCACCAGCTAATCCTAGTGTCCTTTTTAATCGAACAGACGAACTAAATAGCGTCGAAATCAACAGCGTGGTTGCCCTCAAATTTCAGGGAAACCACTTGAATTCTGTCACAAGTTCATCACACAAACTCTAATGCCCTGGTGCCCATTTCAATCGAATGGATCATTGTATGTTGTATGGATAAATCATGCTGTACTAGATGGTCTTACTACAGACTTTTTGTTTTACTGCTCCCTTTTACAAAACCACAACTATGATTTCAGTAACACAGTCGAAATAACACACTGTACTTGATCTATTACAAGATCATCACTTTTCCCACAAAATCTACAATGTTAAAAAATTTGCCACAGAAACTAATACCCGATTTTATATTGATAAACCAAAATACTTGTAGGTTGGAAACGCTCCTGCTCCAGATGTTCCTGAAGGATTATCATATTACTTTTCAAATAAATTAATCAATCATAGAGAGAGTTGTTATGTTAGCCATCGATCTGTTTGCGTTGAAGGGATACCACTTTTCCCCTTTACCTTGTGTCCTCTTCATTAAGATGAGAAAAGACACAAGTACACACGTTGAAATATCACGATAGTCTGTCCCGACGTCTTTCTTCACTAAATCATGGCCTGTAAGCTAACAGGTGGAATCGTTTCCAGTTACTTAGGAGGGTTCCTCAGCCGCATGGTGTAAGGGGAGGCCTTCTGCGCCTGTTGTTGCGCAGCAGCCGCTTGTGCCTGCTGCTGCCTGGCCAGCTGGATCGCCTGCTGTACCATCTGGGCATTGGTCTGTTGCACAAGCTGGGCGGTGGTGGGTGCGGCTGCCGTCATGGGGTGCTGCTCCACTGCCTGCATAAGTGGCGGCTGGACAGTGACCGTTTGCATGGGCTGCGGCTGTAGTTGCATGCGCGCCTGGGTGAGAGCCGCAGTGGAAACAACTTGGGTTTGTGGCGAGACAAGTGTTCCATGGGGGGACTGCTGCACCTGTAGAAGGGAAAATAATCATATTTTATAAAGACAAAAAAACAAACACAATGAATAATCTCAATAACATGAATAAAAGCATATGATTTGGGTAAAAACAATTAATTATACATAAAACATTGAGATAGTGTCTTTTACTTTTTCAAATAATGAAGTTTTAAGGCTACATGTGATAAAAAAAAGCCACATATGATAGGAACCAAGAAGTGTTTTTGTGGGGAAGTTGGTCAACTTTTAATCCAGTTTAAAAAAAAAGCAACACCAAAACCTTTCATGCAGCCTCACCTGTATCTGCAGTTGTTGACCCTGGCCCTGTGCTGCTCGCACAGCCAGGGTGACTGCTTGTTGTGTGAGAGCGGTGGATCCCTTCAGGACACCACTGGTGGTGAGGGTGGTGGAAGGTAGAGTGGTGGCCTTCACCGCACCCACCGGCTGCTGCTGCACGCCAGAGAGGCTGGGGGTGGCCGTCACGACCTGGGAGGGCGGGAAAAGATAGTCAGATGGGTTAGGACTACAATTGCGCAGTCATACAATTAGATTTCCCAAGGAAAAATGTGTAAGACTTTTATTAATGAGAAGAGCACTTGCAGAGAAAAAAATAGCCTTTCTTAGTTTGCTTATAATGACCTCAACACAAGTTTAAAGAAGCGATGAATGTTGAGATTCTAGTGCACACACAGGGTGGCAATAAAATCTCGGAAAAAAAGTTTCCTGATGGTGTCACATCCCTGGTTTTACAATTATATTAAGAAATGTTGTAATACATGCCTAGTATAGAAACAAAGTATCCATGCTACAATAAATATATTGCATTATAAATGAAAAATTATGAGCAATACTTATAAAGTCAGTTAAAGTAATAATTTATGGATACAACATAAAATTATACAAGTGCGACAGGCCATAATAAGAGTTAGACATGCTCTCTGGAAGAAGAGAACAAGTTTTTTCAAATTAAGTCTTAGATAGATAATTTTAATGTTTTATATGTTTCCTATTCCAATCTTCAATAAATCGCATATTAATTAGCCCCAGGTTATGTTGCCGCAGATGTGATTTTTCAAATTGTAATCTTTACTCTAGTTTAATTGAGGTAGGTTCTTATTGGCAGAAAGCCATGATGATTGTTGTTTTCCTTATAACAATGCTACAAAGCTGTCCTGAAAATAAGGGAATTTTCATTCACTACATCTGTGCACTAAGGCATCTAAATATAAATAGTAAATTATAGTAGTTAATTTCTTCTTCTTATTATTAATAATTAAAATTAATATTAGTTATTAATATTAAAACATATAATAATCGCAAATTGACTTGAGAAAGTGCGTTTATTCTCATGTACATAACAAGGTTAATAAAATTGTTTTGGTGTCATTATAAGTGTAAACAATTAAATTCTTAATGTAGCACTAATTGCTAATCTAGCAAAATCACAAATAAATAAAAAGGGTTGCCACTTTAAATTATGAACACTATTTGTGTTTCAGATGATTTCTAAACAAATTATATAAAGTGAATTAATTCTGAGGAAAAATAACTAAAATTTTCTCACAAAAATATTGAATCCTTATAACCTATAATTTCCAATATAGTAAAATAAAGAAATAAAAAAATTTCGAGTCGTGCCACGAAAAAGTAAATACTTTAATGATGGCAATAGGAATATGATGGAGTGAATTTACAAGATTTTCACGAAATAATTAGTCACTTTAGAAAATTTGCCATATTGTACACTTTACACACCTAACTTTCCTATTTTTCATAACGTAACATCTTTCAGAATGCTCACAAAATGGAATTTAATTAGGTCACCATATATGAATCTGCACTTCCTTGTTATTTTTAAACAGAGCATCTTCTCAAAGTTAAAGAGGCCTAATTCATGAAAGTTGTTTTTGAGAAAAAGTTCTCAATATGGAATTTATAAAGTAAATGGAACTAACAGTGGTTAAAAATGAAACTACGTAATTGGTTCTTTATGACATTGAAAAAGACATGTTTACTTGAGTGCAACTTAAAAGGCATGAATATATTTATTTTTTTCTATTTTTTGCCTCACCCTCTTATTGTGTTCCTTTTTATAAAATCACTACATTTTGAGCAATAAATATTAATATTTAGAAGTGATTCCAAGCTTTAAAAAATTGGGAACAAATAAGAATATTAGCGGTACCTTAACATATATATAGTTCTGTAATTTTAAACAAATTATTGTATGTATTATCAATTTTTAAACAACGTGCATTTTATGGTATCTTCACCAATTTCTAGAAGGAACTGTAGCTGCATTTCCCCATAAGTTATCAATTCAATGTATTCCTCAATAAGCGTAACTGAATGTTCGGCATGGTATTTTACTACTTGTAAAGATTTTATCACCTCTTTAGTCTATTTGTAGTCCTCCTACTATACCTACAAATTCAGATCAACTGCAAGATATCCAAATGAAAGTTGCAGCAATTGAAACAAGATCACGTAGTTTAGGGTATGAGCTTCTTTATTCTGAATATCATTCACCAGCCGTCGTTTGATTGATATACTGACACAACTATCAAACAAAGCTAAGTAAGCCTTGTGATGATTACCACAAGTGATTTACCAATATATCATGAAGCTTCAACAGGAAACATCAAATACTTGACAGTTTATCAAGGTAATGTATCAATACAGCACACAATGTGTGATCTAATTTTTGGCCAAGTGCTGTTTACAGTTTAACATAGTCTAGGCTTCACCTGCAAGTCTAAACATAAAGCTGAAGGAATTTTCAATGTATTTAAAATTTGTATTATTTAATTTGATGCACATTAGAAACTTTCCCATCATTAAGCTACCTGTAAATACGGTTCAATTGAGCTAATATTTTGCATGAAATTTTTATTTTTGTAAAATAGAACAAAATTAGGGGTAAGAAGATTATATTTTTATAGTTCAAAAATAAGCTGCACCCTAAATTGTTTACATTGTTTTATGATAATAGGGGGAGATGCTCACCACAGGCATGTTTTGGGGGATGGCCTGCTTCATGGCCTGTTGTATCTGGGCGACTGTCATGGCTGTCTGGAGGTTCTTCACTTGCTGGGGCACAAGCTGCACGGAGGCCCCTGCCGTCACGCCCCCTTTGCCAGGAACCTAGGGAAAGAGAAGGGGATCAGCATATAACACTAAGACAAAACTGAACAATTTAAGTCGTTCATAGACTTCCAGTTTTTATAGCAATACACATAAACTTTTTCATAAAAGTATTCCATGTTGAAATATTTTTCAAATCTAAAGCGTTGGAGTGTTTTTTTGTAAGCTATATATATATAAATAATATTTTTTTTTAATATACAGTCAAACCTCGGTATAACGAACCCGGGATATAACGATCCCTCGGTTGTAACGAACTTTTCGATTGGTCCCAACCGAACTTCTATGTCACTAGTGTATTTTCAAATGCTTATAACGATCGCCAAAAGTAAGGAATTCGGATGTAGCGAACTAAAATTCACACTTTTCCAGTTTAGTTTCAGGTTTTTCCCAAAAATTTTACTCGCCCCGACCACATTCCTTACCCTTTGTTCCTTTGACAGAAGCCAGGTTCCTCAAAGGTGACAATAAACTCCCATGCCCAGCTCCTCCCCTTCCCCCGTTCAACTGGTTTAGCATACATTCTTTGCCTATTCCTTTCATTCCATTGCTGAAGATTATCGTTTAACTTGTGGACTCCGCGTAGGTTTAAAATCGCTCCTGTTTGCTAATGCCTTTTCCATTGAGGATAAAGCGAAAATTATTAAGAGAATAGAAAACGGTGATTATCGTTTATCTACAGATATTGCATTCGAAGGGGATGTTAGTTCAGGTCCTTCAATTTCTGATGCTAAGGGTAAGACAGCTGTGCACATTTTGCATAATTTCTTTGCAACAGAAACTGTGGATATGAATGTAATGGACTCTTTTGATGCTTTCAACAAAAAATCAAAACTTCTTTTCATACTTTAGATAAATAAATTTAAGTAGTAGTAAAATTAATTTAATTGTTTTATAAAAACAAATATTTCTTTTACTTTATTATTGCCCATTACTAATTGCAATTCAGTGTTCAGTGTAAGTAATTTGTTTTGCACAAAACGTGTTTAAGGACTTTAGGAATGTTTTATATTGTCAATATTTGAAAATTCGGATATAGTGAACCCTCGGCTATAACGAACTTCTGAACCAGTCCGTTGAGGGTTCGTTATAACGGGGTTTGACTGTATATATAATATACATGCATTGGGAATATAAACTATTTTACCCTTTTTCTAACTGCTCATAGGGCTAAACTACCATAAAACTTAGAAGTAAGCATAAGGCAGAAGCTGAAAATTAACTCTATTTATTTAAGTGCAAAAGTGCACTTGATGCAATTGAGACACATTTTCTACAAATCAAGAGCTACAATACAGAACTTAAAGTAAACATTCATTTAAAAAAAATTACACTTTTTAAAATTAAGATATGCATGTTTAAAAGAAGCTGTAATTTTGTCTGCAACAAGGCACATAATAAAATAATTCTGGAGAAAAGACAAAAAAAAAAAATTAAAGACAACCATTTTTTAAAAACCATTAATTTTAAATATAATTATTGATAATTCATCATCCCAGTATAGTTCGTGCTCTTTTACTTCGAAAAAAATTCAAGTACTTTTCAAAGACACATATATTTTTTTCCAAGGACTTATTATTGCACTACCAGTAGAACTGGACAAAAGTTTAGAGTTTAGGCAAAAGATCAAAAGAATTCTACCCTCTGCTTACGACTTAACTCTTAATGTTTAATGAGTATTACTTTATAAAAATTAAAAATATTAATAAGTTTACATGCTAATTACGAATCTTTAACATTTTATTGAAAAACAGATATGTCCTTTTGCAAATGAGTAATAATGCAACATTTAATAGACTTTATAATATTTATTTAGCTTGTCATGCATACAACTAATCTTATAATCAATCTGTTTTAGTTCTAGATTTTTTTTTCTTTTATAGTCTTCTTCGATTTTAGGAAATATGCAAAAGAAGACTGCTTTCAGGTACAGAAAGTTTTGCAATTTTGTTTTTACGAGAATCCGGGAGTGGAGGAAAAAAAAGTACTTTTCAAGGTCCTAACACATTATTCGACAATTTTTAAGCACTCTTCCGAGAGTCCTATATTTGCCAAATTAAATTCTAGTACTTTTTAAAGATTTTCAAGGACCATAGTACATGTATCATTCAGGGGAAAAAGCGGTTTTTAACTAAATTACTTTAATTCACTTCACCTTCAAAAGCACCCTTGTCACACCCACCTTAGCCAGCTGCGTGAGGTTAGCCGTCATTTTGCTACCCTTCCTTGCCTGGTTGAGGATCTGCTGCTGAATCTGGAACTGGCGCAGCTGCTGATTGGTAATGGTGGTGGCCCCTTTCGCCTGCACAACACCAGCCTTGCTCTGCAAAAAGAGAGGGTACAGAGCATTAGCAGTGTGGATTATGAGCTACTGAGCATTAGCAGTCTAAAAGATAAATTTCAGCCCAGTAATCTCCAGTTTTTCCAGTTATTATTAATTTTTTTTTAAAGTTTATACACTTCCTTATACTTCATGGTAATGTGGTACTGTAAAAATCACAAGAAGTTAGTACTTTTTCCTCAAATCCTATACAAATAATACTCTACTCTTTATAAATATACATAAACTCTGTTTCAGTATAGAAATTCATTTTTATAAAATGATCAACTGACATTATTTTTATGCAATAAAAGTTAGAAAATTTTCTTTTTCTCCAAATATAATTTCACTTCAAATTCATATTAAACACACCATTAACCACTTCATATCTATGATTATTAATATTTTTGTTTACAATACAAAGTGTTGTGTAACAATAGTCATGAAGATTTCATAATTGTTGGGGTTCATGATGCCTAACATTTAATAAAAGATATAATAAACATTTAGGGAAACTGAGCCACTTTTTCAATATATTGGATAGGGGAGAAGGTAGGTAATACAAATTAACATTTATAGATGCAACTGTGTCGAACTATGATTTTCCCTGCAAATATTGCATATTATGCCTACTAAAGTAGCATAGTTGAGGTTACCTCTAACCATAATTCAGTTAGAGGGCACTTAGTTTTAAAGGCGAAATGTGCACTGTTATAGGAAACTGAAAATGGCTGAGAAAGAAAGCATAGGTACAGTAGAAAGTTCAAAATGTGGACGGCTAACAAACGGAATTATTTTATATCTGGACCTTTTTGATTTTTTAAAAACAATTTTTTTTAATTGGAAAAATTCTGAACTTATTTTTTCATACACCAACGGATAAGACGGGAGAGAGTGAAAGGATGGGGAGGCGATGCGTGAAAAGCTCACAAAGTTACCTCTCACTTTGACATTCAAAATGGACATAATCATAATGCAAAGAAATTCTGGTTCTAACCATAATGTTATTAATACTTTTCTGTAAAGAATCGGCCGGTTGTAAGGGGATGAAGTTTAGTATGCCTGAATCCATTTAAGTCACACATGCACAGGTCAAAATATCCATTTAAGCCTTGCAAAATCATCTCGCTGCTCGGCTTACTAATGAACAAACCAAGAATTTGTAGAACTTTAAAAAAATCTCAATTCGGCTACAATAATGTTATCAAAAACAGTGAAACATTACTGCTTCAATGATTTCTATGTGAGCAATAAAATAACATGCAGTCTTCTGGATGCGATGAAAAAAAAGGTTAGCAACCCTATCCCCCCCCCCCCCCCTTCTAATTTAGCGATTGCTTGAATAGTATTGGTACCAATGTCAAAGAAAAGTGAATTTTGATGTGGAAAATTTCAATTCCAGACCTGAATTTTGAACTTGCATTCGCACGCAGGTGTGAAACATTTCTGAATATCTCGATCCGAAATACAACGATTCTGAATTCGGGACTTCCTATTACAGTTCAGTATTCTTGTGAAATAAAATGACTGCTAGCCCATCACGTGCAATAATAAAATAAAACTACAGAGTGGGCAATGAAGAGTTACCTGTGGCACACTGACGTTGATATTGACTCCTCCCATGGTGACTGCAGAGACTGGGATGGCCAAGGGGGAGGAGACTGTCTTGACAAGTGTGGCCCCACTGCTGATGGCCACCTGCTGGGGCTGTACCTGAGCCAGGATTTGGGATGCTGTCAGCTGCAATAAAACAAAGAATTTAAAAAAAGAAATAAAGAGACAATAGGGGACAATTAAATTTTTCTCAACAACATATCCCTTTAAATGCATTGTAAAGATACATGGTCAGTCAGATAGAGAAATAAAACCATGACTCATGCTTTGAAAAGCGGCAGTCCGCGTGCTGTAGTTTTGATTGTAGGAAAGAATTTGGAAGAAGAATTTGCTTGGTACATTGTGTGCTGAAATCCATTTTGGCTGAAACACATTATTACTGGCTATATTTATCTGGTTGTGTTTTGTCTGATCAACATTAAATAAAAATATAAAATCAACTCGCAGGAACCACAGTTATATTTTGAGAAAAAAAAGTAGTACAAATAGAAATACTAAACACAAAAAAAAAGGATTTTTTTTTTAATTATTGCAAAACAAATCCTACATTTAAAAGACAATTTAAAATTTTTTACTATACTTAACACAGAATATACTTCACTTTAGAAATAAAAAATGGCAAGGCTCTGTTGGCTGTAAACGGGCACCCCGTTTTTGAATAGGCAATTCTTGTTTTTAAAAGGGCACTTTTTTAAAAAAAGTTTGAAATGGGAGTGGCCACATATTGGTGAAGATTCAGGGATCATTTTATAGGAAAGACGAGGAAAAAATTGATGTCTCTTTATGAAGATACTACTTGAAATCCAAAATTTGACACTTAAGAATTAATTTTTTCTCTAAAACCCAAATATGTAAGTAGCCCTAATCAAACCCCTTACAAAACTGATGAAAAGGCTACTTAAATCAAAAATTTAATAATAAAAGGCTAATATTGTAACCAAACCATCTTCACGTTTAAAAAAGCATAGCATTTCATATGCGGCTACAGGCAACCAATAGGATTCGTGTAATGCCCCGTACTCGAAATAACCGTGGAATCATCGCGATTATGCAACACGCATAGTTGAAAGGAGTTTGTTTTTCTACTGTCATAATTCACTTAATTCCAAATTACACACACATTTTTTTTAATCGATGCCTTTTTCAAAGATGGCTAGGGAAGCAAGGACGCTTGCGCTTGACTGAAAAGGGCAAGAGGGGCGGAATTTTTTCAAAAAGGGCAATGAGGGCGCTATTGAGATGAAAAAAGGGCAGGCAGGGCGGACTGCCTTTCAAAAAACGCCTAGAGTGAACACAGGCTTAACTTTTATCAAAACAACAGTTATTTTCCTCACCATCTCCGATTTTTATGATATTTGGTGAACTTGTTATACCTACTAAGAATGTAATAAATGCAAAATTTTAACCTCCTAGGCCTATTAGTTTGTTAGTTATTTGCATTTAAATTACCATAACTCCTGTTCTAATTAACATATAGAAATAATATTGGTATCGTTTTAAAGCTCTTTAAATGACTTTTAAAATGATATGAAACACATGAAGATTTGGCAAAAAAACATTTCAAAGTCATATTATTTGACCTTGAATTCCCAAAAACCGAATTTTGCAATTAAAAGTTTTGTTCGAAAATGCATATTAATTGTTATTGAGCTATTTATGAAAAACCAATTTTGGACATCATTTTTCTAAGATTAAAGATGGTGGCTCGAACTCATCAGATAGAGCCGAGGATTTTTAGTTGTTTAATAATACACTTCAACTTTGAAATTTAACCGTTGTAGTGAAATAACAACAACAACAAAAAAACATATATATTTGTGGCTGTTGCATGTTGACCGGTAAACATTGTTTACAAGTAATTTTTATATAGATATTGATATACATTTCTTGTAAAATAATAAAATTGTCTAAAGAATTAATTGAACTTGTTTTGTACTCATTAGCTCCCCAGCCTGTTGCTTCCTAGATAACATAAATTCATTACTCAAATACTGAAGTACTAACGTTTTCAGTGAGAAAATAACATAATAAACATAAATAAACACAAAAAAGAAACCCTTAAGCAAAATAATTAATTTTGATATATCTTACTTAACCTGTCGACAAAAATTAGCTAGAAGAATATATTCTATTCTAATTATTTTCTAAAGTAAGGCAAAAATATATCTGCAGCTGTTTGTCCAAAATCTGATGAAGCGTTTTGCCTGCTATTCTGCTGTTGAGGTTAACCCTTACACTATTTGTTGGGAAATATGAGTTTAGGAAATTTTCATTTTCAAAAATTTAATTTTTTGTGCCCTCCCCTGAAAGCAACTAGAGGGGGGTAAACTGCCTTACGTTGACATTGACTGCGTGCTGCTTCTGCTGCTGCCTTTTCATGAGCTGCGCGACCTCCGCCTCGGTCATGGGTCGCCCCACAGCCGCCTGCTTCATGGTCACCTGCTGAGCGATGCGCGGTTGCCCACTCTTGGCGGCGGCTGCCCCCACCTGAGCTGCACCTTGCTGCTGCTGGACACTATGCAGACGTTTCAGCTGCTGCTTCAGTGCAGTTTCCTGTGGACATTTGATTGAAATTAATACAAAAACAAACTATACATTGTTATGAACAGTGTTGTCGCTCTATATTAAGATAAAAATTCACTGACTTTTTTTTCTAGATTAAAAAAAAATAATCTAGTATGCAAAGTATATTATAAAAATATCTGATTATTTTTTTTACGTTAATGAAATTGATGTGCCTATAAATATTATCCTAGTCAAGTATAGAAAATTTAGAATTGAACTGTTTCAGGACCGTCTCCAGTTAAATTGTAATAATAATAATAAAAAAAAAACATTTTTCTAAACAGGATTGTTGGAAATACATAATATTAAGATTAAAAAAATCCCATACTAAGAAATACAGAAAAAAAGAACTGAGCTTTCCACACATCAATATATAAGTCTATAAAAATGAAGTGTCTGTAAACAATATCAAAGTGAAGCATAGAAAATTGAGAAATTGGCATTTTTTATATACATTTTTACACAAAAAGAAAGTTATGTTAATGAACAGATGTAACAAATATAACAGAATATATACAAATAAAAATATGAGATGTGTTATATACAAATATAACACATCTCATATTTTTCAAATGAAAAATACCCAAAACATTCCGATTCCTGGTGTGAAAGTTACTTAATAGAGTTAAATAAAACACACTAACAAAAGAAAGAAAAGAAGAACGATAATATTAATCGTTGTTTAATTTAAGAATTTACCTGGCGTGATCGTATAGTTTTGAACAGAAAGTATTTAGTGACCAAAAGAAAACAAATTTATTTAAAACACAAAAATAAAGGGAACGGAACACCTAAAAATCTTACACTGCCAAACTAGTTAAAACTTTAATAAATTAAAAGGGGGAGGGTAAACTGAAATTAAAAACTACTAACTTCAGCAATTTCGTCGAGAGAGATGCGGCAGGAGGTCAAGGCGATACATTACGAGCGCAAAAAAAACAGAAACATGGCCAAGCCGCTACTGCAATAATAAATGTGTCCAAGATTGATGAGGTGGACGAAAAGGGGGTACTTAGCACATCCTTCGACAGAGTGTCAACTCCGATGTCAGCTACAGAGGTGGTCTGTCACAAGGCCTCGGCCGGGGGTAGTCGTCCAGCAGAAGGATCCAGATCAGAGGTGGTTGGTGGATGGGATCTTCTCTGGGCGAGGATCACCGGCCTGACGGGTGATGCAGGAGGCGTCCAGGGCTGACATCCGACGCAACAGCAGAGGACGGGGTCATCCCCCTGGGTGCTACGTCGATGGGTGGCTGGGATTATTGCATTTAACCCGGCAACATCTATTGGGATGGGTGGCTCTTGTGCATCGTTGGGGGGGTGGTGGAGGTTAAATTGACTTAACCCCGAAGAAGAGTGCAAACAGGCATCTCTTGGCTAAACCCACAGGTTTTAAAAAAAATGGCTCTAGGCCAGCATTTGATAAACCTTAGAGCTGCACACCCGTGTGCGTTGGAGCTCCGAAAAATGCCTTCCAAGTCACGTCAGGTCAGGTCAGGTCAAAAGCATTGTGAAAAAGCCTTGTTAAGTTAGAACGTCATGTTCCAAGTTAAGTTCAGTCAAAAAGCCTCGTTAAATTAGAACGTCATGTTCCAAGTCAAGTTCAATCAAAAGGCCTCGATAAACTGCGCGCCTCCGCATATAACGCCAAAGACCTCGTTGCCAGATCCCTCAAAACTAGCACCTCAATTTTCCTCACAGCCAATCAGATAATTTAAAATTACAACCTCGGTTACAGTTAAACCTTATTCCAGACCAGCAAGTCATACAATCTCAAAATGCGAAGTGAAACCTAAAAACCAGAAGTGTAACATGATACGGGAGGGACTCGATGGGGGGCCGATTTGGGGACCCAAAAAGGTGGGAAAAGACTCCAGACAGGGGTTATCACCCTATTTACAAGTGAAAAAGCTCTTAGGGAGTTATGAAAAAGGGGAAAATCTATGTTTGGGTTTAATGGAATCAAAAGTGCAGGTTCCCAAGTACAAGGTTGACAATTAAATAGGATACATAAATATTACATAAATTTAATAAATACAATTAGGGGAGTCTGAAAGTAAATTAAATATAAGAGGAATTAAAAATTAAACAATTATGGTTGTAACCATAACACTGGTATTTTAGGTGCATGGCAACCCTATTCGAACTAATTTTAAATTTTAGTAACTTCATTAGTACTATTACTTAGAAGTATTTACTCTTCCTAATAAATCTGTAAAGGTATTCAAAAGAATTATTAGCAAAAAAAAAAACATTTTAATAATGTAATGAAGATTTTTTTTTTTAAACTTCAAGCACCTTAAAATTTTATCAACTTTAAAAGAAAAACTGTACTGCTGCTTAAACTTATGATAAAAATATCTAAAATTTGTAGGTTATATATATATATTTCACATATAGATGGCTAAGTGAACAATCTTTTTATGTCCATTTTTTCATCAAATGCGATATTGGTGTCAAGTTCTTTATGTCAGCAAAAACATTTTTTGTCCTATCCAAATAATAATTTTGTGGTGCAAAAAAAAAATCCCATAGTTTTCTACCAAGTTCGAAATCTTCTTTTTGCATTTTTCGAAAGATTATAAAAGTGGAAATACGATTGTGCTTTTAGCCATTGATTTATTGTAATAAAAAAAATCTTTAAATCATATAACTGTTTATTTATATTTCAGTTATATGATACTTGTAACAGAAAATATAAAACATTTATAGAACTTCTGTTGATTTCCCAACTTTTCAATTGTGAGAGTAGGATGAATGAAAATTTAAATGCACTTTCATAAAATGCTTTTACAGACTTTGATGATTTACTAATTGTTAACTTACTCTCTGCCTGAGGAGAGCGTTCTGCTTCATCTGCTGCATCTGGTTTATGTGTAAATTGCCCCTTTGTGTGGTGGCCACCTGAGGGTTCAGTTGGGCTGTTAGGAGGAAAGAGAGAAATTCTTGATAAATTAGTTCATCATAGTAATGTGTTTGGTACATAAAAATCAAATACAAGATATAATACTTTGGCGGCCATTGCAGTCAGCAGTCTTGAAAGTTATTTTTCGTAACACGAATGCGGAACAGCACCAAGATTACCACGAATTGCATAAAACATTGCATAGTTGCATAGGTTGAATGATAGAAAATTAAATTCTCATTAGAATACACAACTTTATAATTCTGACTGTGTAGAATCTATCCCAAAGCAAAAACAACACTTGAGCACTTAATTATCTGCTATTTCACCAACGTTTTGCTGGGCGGCAAAGAACTGAAGATAAAAACTTTTGCTCACAAAGTGTTAATTGGTGAACTGCTTGAAGAGTCTAGATAATGTTAAAAAAATGACAAATATTATCTTAAAAAAAAAAAAACTTTTGAGGTCAAAATTGCCTTAAGACATCAAATTGTATAAAAACAGTAATAGCAGGTCTAAAATTTTGAAATAAAATAAAATCTTTATTCATCTACAAGTGCATATGAAGATGACAACACCAGATATGGCGTCCCATGTCTCTAGGGGTGTGGACGTTTGATCTACATGCATCAATATTTGTTGCAGACGAGGAACAAAACTGGCACTCCATATTTAAAGAGCAAGTGAAAGAAGGAGTAATAAAATTTTTTTTAAAAAATTGAGCTATTGTCATGGATGATGGATGTCTCTATAGAAGCGTTATCAACAGAGATACTAGGTCATGAAGGAAATATGTGATCAAACCACAATATGAAATTAATACAGGTTGGTCAAATATCTCAAAACTTATATTACATTACACACATCCTTCATACACTTTATCCTTTCAATTATGAGCTCAGTCGATATTAAACCACAATCCTCTGGTTACGAGAGTCCGTTTAATGCTCGCCCACATGTTGTCTTACAATTGCATTGGAACCCTGAACGAATTCAAGCACTCACCCGAGGCTACAGTAGTCAGGGGTGACAAGGTCGCTCCAGCCAACCTCTGGGAAGTAGCTAGCTGCACTGCTGTCAGGTTGGACACAGACACGACGGCAGACGCAGTAGAGATCCCACCCACTACAGACGCAGCAGTGGAGGCAGCCCGCACCTGCCCGGCAGCAACTATGTCCTGTACGCTCATGGTGGTGGTTACTGCAGTCATTGCGGCACGCTGGTTGCGGATGTTGGCGTTACTTAGGGCAGCCGCAATGGCAGCATTCTGCAAAGGAAATGGAAATGAATCAACAAGGCAAAAAAATTAGATAGTACATAAGAAAATGTGACTACAATATTATTTTAAGTTAGAATGAAGATCACTATTCTCTTTATTGTTAAGGTTTTAGTTGGTTGGCTGAATTGATGTCCAAACTAGATCTACAAAATAAGCTATTATTGATGATTCAGGATCTAAAAGGAAAGACCCACTAACACTGCATCGTTGGTTATTTAACTTTACACTATAGCTGGCAAACGGACTATTGGCAACAGTTAGGAGTCAATCTCAATGAAATTTTTTTTAACATAGCACTGTTTTGTAATTTTGAACGAGAATTAGATAATGAGGACAACATCTGATTTGGCCCACCCCTCTCCAAACTTCTACACCACAACATTTGAGCCACCTGCATCATAGCTCTATGTACATAGTAGATGAACAAGGAAGCTATCTGCTGTTCCTAAGACTAGGATCTTACAAAGAACCCTCTGATTATGAGCTTTGCACTCTTCCTAACAGGACACTGCCGACCCCAATATAAATTTGAGATTCATTTTTCCCAAGTAAAACTTTTCATTTAAATGATGGATCCCTAATGTACCACATTTTAAGAATAATGGTATTCTTTTTTATTGTTTGGTACCATAACTGTGGGCCCACCTGTGTGCTGGTGGCTTGCTGGCTCTGTCCCAATGCCTTGGTGAGGCTGGCGAGGGTGCTGGCTGTGGAAGAGCTCACCATGATCCCGCTGGCCAGGGACTTGGAGAGGGACACGGAGGGCTGGCCACCTTTGCTAAGCTGTGGAGAGAAGGGCTGTTTAACAAAATGATAAAGATACTTATCTAAAGCCCTAACATCTATAATGTCAACTTCATACATTAAATTTCCAAATCTGTACATTGGGCAGAATATATTGATCTATGAATATACCTATGCCCATAGGTACTTTTTAAGAATCTTACTGCCACAAAAAAAAATTAGATTAACATTTTACGTAAATTAAGATAAGAACTTTTCGAGGACCTTAAAAACAATTTATAAGGACCTGCATGGCTCGCAACACTTTTTACATATGTCCCTAGGGGAAAAGGGACCAAATATCTTAAAAAAAGGCACAAAAAGGGACCTACAAAATTTTAATTCTCATTAAATTTTAAGTCATCAATGTGCGAGTGACAAAATTATAGTAAAAACGCAATAGGGCAAAAAGAGTTTTAAATAAAAAAAAAGTTATCGCACTGGCAACTATCGGACATCCAACTGAACTATTTAGTTGCATGAAACTGAAAAATTCAAATTGTATCTGCTCATTTAGTAATTATCGGACATGTAACTATTTTAAAAATTACCCTTTTCGCTCTATACCGCTCTAACAAATGTGTCAACAGGGTGTCCACAGGGAAAGCATTTTGAATTTCCCTGAGAATTCCCTGCAAGCCGTACTTTTCTTTACGGCAATATTTTAAAAATGTATTATTGTTCCATATTATGCAAGATATGCTTTGACATTATCTTATTATTTCCCAAAAATATATTTATTTTTAATATATAAGTTTACTAACTATTTCACTTGATTTTCTAACTCCCAAAAAAGTGCAACCAAAGTTTAACATCCAAAAATTAATGCATAAAAATTTAATGTACCCCAAATTCAAAATTCCAGAGCATTTACCAAATATGTATCAATAATTCAAAATGCTAATTAAAAATCCTAAAAGTCCAAGTAGTTGCAATATATCTCTTAGATTACTAGTGATTGTACTTTAAAAATCAAAGTCTAAAGTAATCTCAATATTAAAAAAGAAATCCAATATACTCAAAAAGTAGAAACCCAATGCATCCCTATCCCTAATAATAAAACTAATTTATTAAATCTAATCCAGTATCTTTAGATAAACAGCTTAGTACACAAAATATATTTCCTAAGATCTAAAATTTACCCAAAAAATAATAAAGGTAACAACAGTTTCGTCAAGTTTAACAGAAAAAAATCATTTTAGGGACATTCAAAAGAAATTTGAATTTTACTAGAAACTTAGCAAATTTTAAACATTTGAAAGATCTATTTAAAAAATAAATTGAGTGGGCGGGCAAGTACTTAGTTATAGATAGCCAATTGGTTTGTCAAATTTTAAACATCAGCATTTTGGTGCGGTTTCTACGACTTTGAAAGAGAAAATTTTCCCTTTTACTCACTTTTAAAAGTCCCATACGCAATTTCCCTCTTTTTGATTGCATTTAAAAATTATTTGAATATTTGTAACCAATCAACGATTTTTCACAGCCAGAAATCAAGTTAAAAATATTTTTTTTTACCAATTCCTTGATTTTTTCAAAAAAATCCCAAATTCCCTGATTTTTCCAGAATAGTCAAATTTCCTGATATTTCCCTGATTTTTCCAGAATAGTCAAATTCCCTGATATTTCCCTGATTTCCCGGTTTTCCCTGTTTGTGGACACCCTGGTCAAATAATCGATAATTTGGCGATTTTGTATGGATTGTGCAAATACGAGTTTGGGCGATTTTTCATATTTACTTTGGCGATTTCGAAATCTGAAACGTAGCACAGAGTTGAATGCAATTAAAATAATTGCCGGACAGTTCCTGGGTGATTTCTTTAGTCGCTCAGCTTATTAAAAGTTGCAGTGTTTGTGCCAGGCAAATAATTTATAATCAGAAATTTGATTTCACAAGTCCGTGACTTTTCCTTCATGAGTTCAATAACTATTGGTTAAATAGTGTACAGTAGGTTACGCATTAAACATCCCTATTCCTAACAGTGGCGGCTCGTGATCGAAAATGTTAGTACATCAGATATCACGTGATTCCCCCCCCCCCCCCCCCCCCCCCCCCCCCTTCTATTTTCCACAACCATACTTGAACGGAAAATCTTTAATATTTATTACTCAAATCAAAGTTTCCTTTCGATTTTTACCAACTGAATGCAAAAATATATCATTTCATTTTCAGTTTTATAACATCAATTTCATTCGAAATTATTCGATAGCTGCACATATTGAGATGGTTCTGCATTGAGTATAACTCTTCACAAGTCGTTTTAAATAAATGCGTACACATTTTTTTTCCATGATTGAATGTATTATAAGCAGTTTGTTACTTTTGGCCGAAATAGACATACATCATATAAATCAATGAATGAACATATAACGGGCAGCACATGCGTTATGTTGCAGCAATGAAACTATGTTTAAGAACACAAATTGAATCGTTTCGACTTTCACTCGTTTTTCCAGTACCCCTAGTAAAAATTTGAAGTGAAAAAAAAAAAATTTAGTTTTCTTTTGAACTATAACATTTTACCATTTCAAGCATTTTTCCAACCAAATTTTTGCAAGCAATGTAAAATAAATTCTTATGGAATCCATGCAATAAATATGCACAGGTGTGAAACTCTTAAAGTCCATACATTCGGTGAGAGGCTGGCAACTCTTACCTGGAGCTGTTGTGCCTGGAGACTGGCCAAGACGGCTTGGGCCTGATGTGGGTGGATACTGCCCGTTGCCACAGTTACAGTCGCCTGCTGCTGGGTCGGTTGCTCAGGAACCTGCGACACTACAGCCGCCACCTGGGGACTTGCGACCGTGGACAAAACAGGAGCCTGCAGAAGTAATAATTCCATTTTTTAAGTATTGAAAATTAGAAGACAGGAAGCATACTAACAAAACCCTCCATATAGATTTAAAATAAGTAAAAAAAATATTTTTAAAACTAGCAAAATCAAAAAGCACAAAATTTTCCACACAAACTAGATTTATTAAATAGTATAATATTTATAGAAAACATACGTTACTACATTTTAAGCATGTTAATCTAAATCAAAAAAAATTACACCTAAGTTATTATCTTAAAAATTAGTTTAATAAGAAATTTGAAAACTTTCAAAAAGCTAAATAAAAGCCATGTTTGTTTGTTTTAAGTGGAAATGTGGTTAGAAAGGAAAGTTCAAATAAATATAATTAATTTAATAAAATATATGAACATTTAAACAAAAAGGATTAAATTTGAATTTTAATACCATCCAAACAAAAAAAAAACAAGATTCTTATAAAAAAAAAAAATTATTGAAAATTACAGTCCTAAATTTCAATTTTGTGACTTAAATTATATTTTAGAAAAATTTAATGTCATTTTGTTAAGTAGTGCAAAACAATTCATGATAAAACAGGAAGCAGTGAAATATAATGAATTTATATATCGGATGCAAAAGGATTGAAAGTCTTCCAATGGAGATCGCAACAGACTTTAATGAATTTCTACAAGTTCAAGGTTTCCATAAATGAATATTATATATATCAAAAGAGCATCAAATGAAAGTTGCATTCCGTAGATGCAACATAATTATAGTTATAATCATCTCATCTCAACTTCAGAGTGATATTATTCTCATCTGACGAACATTGCAAATATTTCTACATATTAAAGATGTGAAATTATCTGATTTTTTTTAGATTCAGCGTTAATTCTTCATAAAACAACAAAAGAACTGATATTTTCTAATATTCAAGAGTGTCTTTTAGACTAAATATTCGGACAAATCTCAAAAAGTTATTACCTTAAATTTCTACAAATATTTAAACTTTAGAAAATGTGCTTAAACTTGAAATGTTGACGAAATTTTTAATCAAAATAAAATCTTGAATTCTGCATTTCTAAATTTTAATACTCCCTTAATTCCGGGTTCCGAAAATTTTAAAACCCGGAATAAAGTACCACCCCTGGTGTAAAGCAAATCACAACGAAATAGAAAATAATGAAAAATAAGTATTTATTTATCGGATGCAAAAGGATTGTTACCATTTCAACGAAGATGGCAGCAGACCACGTTTTGTGAATAGCTACAATTTCAGAATTTTCATGAGCGAAAAAAATTCTTAAAACAGTGCCATATGCAACGAAAGACATTTAACCATCAACTTTCGAGTGAATTATCTCCGTTTGACCAAGATCGCAAATATTCTTACATGTTAAAGATGCTCTATTCTTTTGAAATTATCTGTGTTTCAAGATTTAACATCGATTGTGCACAAAACAACAAACGATCCGATATCCCAATGATGAAATGTGTTATGATAAGGAAATGACCTTGTCTAAAAACTTGAACATCAGGAATCAATTCCTTTTTTACTGACACAAAATTATTCAATTCAAGCTTTTCTCTGCTTGATGCATTGCATGCTTATACTCCATTCGTACCTTACATTTCTACAAATACTATTCAAACTTTATAAAATGTGCTTAAATTTTACCCCATTTCCTCTTTCTGAAGTTGCCTTAACTTCGTTTATCGCCAGACAAACGCACACTAAGACTTCACGTGTTTAACCAGGATTTAAAACAAAATTGGTCCAGAATCGCACATAAATGTGGTTTTGTAGCAAGTTGGTGCAGGATACCACTTTAGGCGCAGAATTCCCATCCCTTGCAAGATATTTAAAGAGAACCAAGGACTGTACAAACTCAGCCAAAACTCACCAGAGCAAGTGGCGTTGCTGCAGCAACGATTGGCTGGTTCTTCTGTTTGTCTCGTGCGATACGTTCAGATCTCATCTGAGCGATTTGCATTGGGGTGAGCGGCGAGTCGAAGTTGATCCCATTCTCTGCCAGCACAGCAGCGGCCTTGCTGCCCTTCGGCGCCTGCAGGAACGGTGTGCGCTCGGCAGAACGTCGCTTTGTCGCCTGCTCTTGTGCCAGGCGGTGGTGTTCACGAGCCACTTTCATGAATGCTTGATTGTTGTCTTGAACAAAGAGTTGGCTCGTCTTCATGGGTCGATTGTTTTTGGTCTACAAGAGAGAAAACAGATTTTAGAATGTTATAGGGTTTGGAAAATAATTAGAAATAAACCTAGTTGACACCTATCCACCGTCAACACCAATGTGATTAATTACAATTGGAAAGACAAAAACAGCAATCCTGCTCCTGGTTTAATAATATACGAGAGTTGCAACAGCTTTTTAGTATTAATAAATAAGGAGGGACTTTTTAGTATTACAAATCAGGTTGATAATGTAACTTATCAGAGCAGACTCTTTCAAACAAATTAATGTTAAAATTAACTAGGCATAAATAATGTTAAAATTTCATAGGCATAAAGGGAAAATATATTGTCATAATGTTTGTGGTACGTACCACTAGGCACAAGATCGTATGTTGGGGTACATGTAAAAAGGCGTTATGTTAGCGCGTGAGCTGGATAGCCCGAAAATGATAAATTACACAGCCAATAATAACAATAGCATAACTCTTTTATTTATTGACATAAATACGCCAGATAAGCTTTCGGAACAAAAGTACACAAAAATCAATCCAACACGGAAGCAGTGTCCAACTGGTGTTCGGGCTTGTTATAGAGGTTCAATAATTACATTCACTTACGTGGGGACTGATGGGCACAGCAGAGAACTGTGGACTGACACCGGGCAAATGACAGCGCCGAAAGATCTTCAACATTTGGGATACCACAACTCCAGAAGAAACGCCGTATTCCTTCTATTCGCAACACACAACCACCAGCCGTGCATTATTGATACGTTTTACTTCAAATATTTGCTCAAGACTAGCAGGTTGAAACTCTTCGTACATTATTTGCTACTGAATACGTGACTGCCTGCATAACAATAAAGGAGCCTTTTTCAAACACCACTCAAGCGTTTTATAGACAACTTGCACTGCTGCCTGGTGTGCAAATCAGTAAATAAGGGACAACGTCACAAATAGTTTTGCTACATAAGGAGAAAATGGACCATATTCTGGAAAAGGACTTTTATGGAAAAAAGGAACCTGTTGCGAGGCCTGAAAGCAATACCGTTTTACTCCTCTAAAGCTAGTAGAGTAATAACCAAATAAATACTCATCCATATTATCAACACACCTTGTAGATCCCTTTGGTCTTCTTTTGTTTCTTCGGGTTGGTGTCGTAGAGAATCTTCCCTTCCTCCCGGGGCACAATCACGTTCTCGTACCGCAGCCGGCATGATTTGGCTGAGCGATACCGGTTGTGCACCGCATAAACAGCTTCACTCACCAGGTCCCAGTTGGGGGTGTGGGCAGGGGAGAGGATCGTGAGGTTCAGTGGAATGTTCTGAAGTTCTTGAATCACCTAGGACAAAAAACATTGATACTTAAACACAAGCTCCAGTAAATGATTAGTTCAGAGACAACAAAATTCCTAAGTGTTATAAAAACTATTTGATATAATTCCATAAAAACATATTGAAATATATTTAATCTAATATCGAGAAATACATTATTGTTACACAAGTATAAAGTATAAAACTATTTAAGTTTTTTATAAACTTGATTTATGCACACTTATATAGATATTTAACTGAAAATAAAATATGAGAAAAGAAGACTGCCAGTTTTCACAATATGTGAAAGCACAAGGTCAATGAAACTCAATATGACATTACGAATCATGGACTCGTGGTCTGGCATAAAAACGAACACACATACCAGTGCAATAGTTCTGTATCAAGATATGTGAAATGATGATCCGCAATTATTGCTGGGGATCATTAATAATGATTTTATATGCTTTATTTTAACTGCATAATAATAAGTAAAAAGTCTGACAGTATAACTTTTTAACAGATAAAAAGTTTTTATTTTTAAAGTTTAGCATTCTCTAAACTTCCGATTTCTTTTTGAAGCTCTTCTTTATTTCTATAATTTATGATATTATCTCACCATATTGGGAAATCTTCATGGTTGTAATGGTTACAAGCATTAACAATGCCATATAAAAGGTTCACATTCTGATGATCTTTTTTTAATATAATTAAGAAAAAAAATATTATATTTAATCACAGAAACCAGGTTGATAATGTAATTATCAGAGCAGACTCTTTCAAACAAATTAATGTTAAAATTAACTAAAGTAAACCGAAGTTCCATAGTTCCCAATTAAAAAATCCTGAGCAACAACGTTTGTAGAAAGTCAAATAGAATAACAAATATATACAATTAAAAATGTATAACTCTGTACATGTTTCTGGAGACATTTTTCCTTCATCAGCAGAAGAAGGAAAAAAACAATCTTTTTGTTTCTTACTTCTGATGATGAAGGGAGATGGTGTCTACTAAAACATGTAAATGCCAATACATTTTTAAACTACACATAATGTTACATTTAATTTTCTATATTCTGTTCCATATGACAAGTTTTAATCATCTAATCAATGTTTGGTTTTTAACGTAAGTTTTTCATTGAGCATACCAACCTTTGGTTTACATAATTTTCCCCGACTTTCCAGGCGAGTGGAAACCCTGGTTTAAATTATAGAAGTATATTTTAAAGCGTAAAAAGAATTGAAAACCCCACCTGCAGTATGGCCCAGTCCTCCTGCACCTGCCACTCTGGCTTGTCCACGTGGTGCTGTTCCACCACCGGTGGCTTTCCTGTTGCCAGCAGGAGACTGGGCTGCTTGATGCCACCAGAGAAAGAGGCAGCGGCTGGGCCCTGGGGAGGCTTCGGCCCACCCACCATCAGCCCCTTTACTTTCTGCAGCTTCACCTCCCGACGCATTTTGAGGATGGCGGCAGAGGGGCGGTCGAACAGCGAGCGGGGGATGTTCACCATGTCGTCCTTGCGCACCTTCTGCTTGCGGGCGGTGGACACCGCTGAAAAAAGGGGAGTGTTGTGAGAAGAGGAAGCAAATCGCATGCACTAAGAAAGAACTTGCAAACTCTTGGCAGGTTTATTTTACAAAATTTAGAATTAATAGCAGGCTGTTAAAAAAATGCTGATTAAATGTATAACGAAAAAAGAAAGTCTGTCTGCGGATTGCAAAACTTCTATTTCCTTTGTATATAAAAAGCTGAAAACTTATATATAAGTACTGGTCAACCTCAAGATGTGCATCTGATACGATTTGTAAAATTCCATTTTTTTTTTTTTAAATACTTTTGACAATTTTAGAAATATCACATAAAGATACATCTTAAAATATATTTACAAGATTCAGAACATGCTTTTGGCATGTTGGACTTTGGAATAATAAGTTTGAGAATTCAAATCTCGTCGGTACTAATCAAATTCTTTTTCAATGAATATGCCTTAATGATTTCCCCAGCAAAGAGGGTCAAATAGCTAGTAAAATACATACATACTAGAAGGCCCATTGTTATAAAATTCACTATTGCTTAAAAATAGAAGTGCTGGCATACAAATCTTCCAGATCTTGCCATGCAAGTGCCTCAAGCTTTTATTTCCAGAATTTATCAATGATAGTACAGATGAATGTTTACCTGACACAACAGGATCCATCTTCTGTCTCTTGGCCTCCTTCTTGATGAAGATGGGGGGAAGTCGTGCTTCATGCATGAACGATGGCTCGTACCAGAAGCCGACACTGCAGTCGATGTAGATGTCGTTCTCATTTGTGGGTGGGGTAGGAGGAGCCCAAATCTGCTCAAAGACGAAAAGGCAACAATGAACTAAACTTAACATAGTGGACATACATATTTGAAACATTGAAATAACACTTTTAGTTTCCAGAGATATCTAACATTTTGTTTTCAATACTATAATGGTTTTTCTATATATTGATGGCTAAAAGAACTGTCATGTTATGCCCATTTTTTTGGCCAAGTTCGAAATCTTCTTTTTGCGTTTCATGAACATTTACAAAAGTGAACATATGATTGTGCTTTTAGCCATCGATATATACTTTTAAAAGTATTTGGTGTTTAGTTAAAAAGTTGGCATTTAAAAAATGAACAATTGAGGGACTTACAGGCATTTCTTCTTGACCATTTATTGAAAAGTAGACCTGAAAAGATAAAATACAAGTTCTTGAAATATATACTTGAATAATTTAACAAGCAAAGCTTACTTTTAATAATATTACAAGTTGGCAAGTATGGGGTTTTGGGCCTTTCTATAAATTGCTTATTTAAAAAAGCATTTTATTGCTTCTGCACATTTATGCGATTTCAATTATTTAAATACAGTACAGGAGAGAAATGCAACAGAACAATAACGTGTCCACCTATGTAAAAAAAACCTGGGGCTCAATTTCCTGCCATCAAAATCTTGATGTCAGAAAGTGGAATTGCAACAACCTCTTACGGCAAAATTATTTTAACACAAAATTTGACTTTAATGAGATGTTTATACATGTATAATGCGGTTCTTAATGTCGTGAATCGGCAGTTAATTAAAGAAGGTAGCTTAGATAGGAATATAAAATATATTTTTAAACTCTATATGGCAATGCATATATTAATCAACGGCATCTAAAAACACCTTATTATGGCAGTTTGAAATAGAGAGTACAGATAATTCAGTTAGCATGCAGCATAGTGCTTATTTGACAACCAAACCGAATATTAGTGCTGATTTCCGTGTGTCCATCATTGAAACCATGTGATATGTGGAAAATTTGTATCGCCTATGCGAAAAAGTTATTTCCCCTTAATAGATTTCCAATAGGACGGGCGATGGTTTACAGCCATCGCAAACAAAATATCACAGAAAAATGGCTGTCAGTGCGTCGTTAGGGAAAAAAATTCGTAATAAGTCTGTGTACATTCCATTGGTAAGTTTTCCAGAACATTTTAATTCAAAACAAATTATAAAATTATGTAAAAAAATCTAAATGTATTTTGTTTAAGATGAGATGTATGAATTCTTTTCTTAATTTTTATTAATATAATGCATTTCAATTGAGTACATTTTTATAGAAAATTAAACTACAATTTCTTATCCCTGTAGGTAGCAAATTCAATGTTTGATAAATGTTAAATTTTGTTTTTTGTAAGGTTTTTAATACTAAATTCATTATGCGCTAATTCATTCCTGCACCAATTTTACTTGGCGGGCCTTAGCGACTTTCAGAACTGAACGAGATCGAAGTATTGGAATATGGTTTTGTGTTGTATTGGAATATGGTTTTGTGTTGTATTGGAATATGGTTTTGTGTTTAATTTTGTATTTAAATATCGTTTTTTGAACAAGTGGCACAATTTAAGGGAGTTTAACAGATATATTAAAGAGATTTTTCTTACTTTGTACTTTTGAAATAATTGCGTTACGTTTTTATGTAAAAAATTTATCATAATCGAAGTTCTTTCAATTGGGATTTCAGTAAGAAAATGAACAATAAAACCTGAGAAATATAAAGAGTTTTGTTTCTTCAAGTATTGAACACAAAGAAAATTACGTTTTCGTTTCGTTAATGAAGGGGAAATATTAACGCATATTGTTTGAAAGTAAGTAAATACCTAGATATATGTTAAAAAGTTGAATACCGACAGAACGCCTTATCACCAAAAAGAAGAAAGTGCGCTAAATTTGAAACTCCTGCAGATGCCCGAATACCAAATGTTGCAGCACTAAAACCACGTGATGTTTTTTTTTTTTTTTTCAATGTTGACAACGCGGCCTTACGAGAGTCTGGCATTGAAGGCGCTCTCTATTTAATATTACAACTCTCTGTTCTGGCCCATTAGATTACTCTTTCGTAACCGAATAGCGATACATAAAATATTTGTGAAAAATGGTCAACAATTTTTTATTTAGTAAAATCGAAATAAAAATTTATATGAAAAAGAGAGATATCAAAGAAGAAAAGAAACATGAAGAAACACCCAATTTAAACGTTAATGCTGTTTACTTTCTTAAATTTGACAAAATATAGTTTTAATACGCAGGCAAGTATCAAACCTTAATTAAAATTAAATAATCATGGGATAGAAAACTTAGACAATCTGCATTTTCAAGTTTTAGCCATTTTTTTCTATGTTTCCTGCTTTTGTAAATAAAGGTTAGCAATCCATGCAGTTAGCAGAGAGAGGCAAGTACTTTTTTGCTTTTAATAAATCATGGTTAAACAATATTTGTGAGTTATTAGAAATAAATAAATGAAATTAATGAGAATTAACTAATCTATTAAAATTTATAACTTATTATCAATTCCACATGGGAGAACCCATTCAAATGAGTAAAAATACAATTTTTAGTTTTAATGGAAATATTGGAGTTTAGATTAAACTGAATATCAGATTGAAACTTCTGTAGAAGTTGACATCCGGTGTATTCCTAGTTATAAACGAACATTAGACAAATTTTTGAACAATTGACGAAAGTCCAAAATAGAACAATAGGAACTTTCATGTTGGGAGGCATTTAACATTGCCGCCTGCATCTTAAGATACAAAAAAAAAATATATAGAAATAATTTTTTCCAAAAGTAAGTAAAAAGAACAATTCCAGGCATTGTGCAAACAGTTGTCAATGGAAAAATTCTTTGATGGAGCGCCCTTTATACCATATATATATATATATATATATATATATATATATATATATATATATATATATATATATATATATATATATATATATATATATATATATATATATATATATATATAAAATTTACTACAAAAAAAATAAGTGTCAATTTTAGTACTACTACTTAAAACACTCTATATTTTATATATTATAAGAGAAAGTAAAAATAGATTTAAAAGAAAAGAATATATTTTCTTCCAGAAAACTTCCAAGGTAATGACATATTTAAATGTTGTACATGACATTAATAAGCAATTAGAATTATTTTCAAGACACACACCAAGTATTTTATATTTCACTTTATACAAAATACAAAGGTGGAATGTCTGCAAACATCATTTATTGGCCTTAATTTTTCCAATAAACCGTCTTTAATGTTTCCATAAATAAGATTTTTTTAAGAAGATATACATGTGTGTATACCAATAAGTTTGGGGAAATAAGATGCCAGAAACATAAGCCATTAGGAAATAAATATTTGCAACCAAAAATATTTCTCTATGTAAGTAATTTCTTTCCTGTAAAAATTCCTCAGTACTAATGTATAATCGAGATTTTTTTAAATGAAAGATAGGGTACTTTTTAAAATAGGACAAGGGCAAACATATAAAAATATGTGTTTTGGGATATTTATATTTTGATAAAAGATTCTACTGCAATATAAAATTCAGACAGTTTTTCTCTACTAAATTTTAGTCCGCAACTATTAGCTAATTATGAAATTCACCAAGTTTGTGTTGAAATTTTATGGAATACAATAAAGAAATTTTTGTTAAAATAGCAATACCTGAATTTTTAATAGTTGAATAATACGAAAATTGAAGGTGGAAGAGACAAAATTAACACAAAAACACCATTTAATTGTAATATTTAGCCAAAAGCAGCCAAATAGTCGATTTTGTGGATATCACTTTGTGTTTTGCAAAAAATAATTAGTTTTAAGACTGCACTCCAAGAACATCTTTTACATGTGTTCTTACTACGGAACAGTTCTTTTTTCTGTTCTTATTACCAGAAATGTTTATGCTGAAAGACGAAAAAGCGGAGAGCCCCTTTGTTTCAGATAAATATTTAATTGATGTTTACATGCAGGTTTTCCTGTTTTCAGTTACTAACAAGGCAATCAAAGCTCTTTTTTATCGAATTTCATTGTGATTAGTAAATGACACAGTAGACCTCCTGACCAAACCCCAAGAGAACTTTACATGAATTGGAACCACTAAAAAGGCCCACATCTTGATACGTTATAATAAAAAAAACATGTACATCATTTTGTATGTACACACTTACATCATCAAGGGACATCATGCCAAATTCGAAGAAAATAAAAGTACATTTGGTTGCGACTGCATAACAAACAGACAAAACGTCAAATGGACTAGTTAAAACAGGGTCTCGCTAACGTTCAGTCAATTAATGCTGCACTACAACTGTACAAACAAGCTTTTAAGGATGTTTTGGGATATACTGTAATAATACACTTATTTGGATATTGCAGAAATCAGTCTCTATTATGGTTTTACTGGTGAATTTCCTCCAGAGCACACAATTGTGTCATTTACTCATACCTGTTGCACTAGAACTCCAGCTAGGGGTGATGCACACAGCTGGCTTACAGTAATTTTCAATAACGATTTTAAATTACTTTTTCACCAGTCAAGAATAAAACTATTGATAGTCTTGTAATTTGATATACAATACAAAAAATTCTATTTTTTATATTAAATTTAAAATAAAATTATTAAATATAGGAGAAATAATTTTCCATGATGATACAGATTTTTTTCAGGTTCATAAACTGAATTGTTACAAGCCTGCCTAAAAATGAAAATGGATAGGGCACTGTTTGGAGAAAAAGGGTACTTTAGTCAAAGAATTGTAGAAACAAATTAAAACTGAAGAAAACGAGAAAAGGGGGAGGGGCAACACCGACTCAAAGACAAGGCCGTGCCTCACGTGACCTTTCCGGAGCTGACGTCATCACGAGTAGGCTATGGTAGCAGGTAGAAACGGAAGATTTCGCTTCGCTAATGTGGTTTTTTTAAGCGCGAATTTCTTTGTTTTCTCAAAACGGGTGAAAATTCCGTGTGCTTTAGTCGGCGATTATTATTTATTATCTGAGTAATGGTTTACAAACGAGCTGTGTTCCCAATTGTCAGGGAAATTACACGAAAACACCAAAAGTTCAGCTGTTTTCGTTTTCTAAAGATCGGACGTTGCGCAGAAAATGGATTCGTGTAATTCACACACACACACAGGGACGACTTTACTCCTACATATTGCATCAGGGTATCTATGCTTATGCTTATAATTTAATCTGCGTTCTTTAATGTAAATTGATAACATGTAGATGTTAGGTTTAAATTGGATTAAAACATTGCTGGTTTAAAAAAAAAACCAGGGAAGTATTTGACATCGTTATTACTAATACAATTATTATTATAATACAATTGTTATTAACCGACTGAACATCGCGAAAATCAAAACTTCATAATAAAACCGCCATAAACTTTAAATTAAAACTGCCAAATCGCGCACCATGTCGAGAGGTTATAGATTCGACGGTTAGGTATTTTTTTTTTTTTAATTTATGTATGTTCGCGCGGGATTTCGGTTCTACTTCAGATATTTGTACACTTTTTTTGTTGTTGGATAAAGGCTGTTTCACTTAGGAGCAATTTGAAAAAAATATCGGGTTATCCGGCATTCAACTATCTCTGGAATTCTCAATTAACTGGCCCGTTTGAAAAAAAATATTGTCCGATTTCAAAAATTCTTTTTTTGTTGGATAGAGAAAAATCAACTTAGGCAAAATCTGCAAAAATAATCGGTTATCCGGCTGCTATATATCCGGAAATCTCGATTTTCCGGAGGTTTTTCCGGAGGCATGGCCTTGTATTTGAGTCGGTGTTGGGAGGGGGAGGGCAGAAGGGCCTTTTCTATCTATTTTTGAAAGAGTTTGAACAGGTGGAGATTTGTTTTGCAAGAGTTGATTGATGGCAAGATAAAAATTATCTCTTTTCGCATTTCCTTTTTAATGCTCGAATTATCGGCATTTCCCTCACTATTGTTTTAATCATTGAATCTTACAATTGCTGTTGCTCGCTCCGTTTTTGTAAACGCATGCGTCTGATCGTATCCGGAATTACTTGAATTGCGTTTGAGGAACTTCAAAATCGTGATACTTTGGATTTTTTTTTTTAGTTTAAGTATTTGAAAAATGGCTAAACAAATTAACTCATTTTATTTTGTCGAACACTAAAGGAAAAAGCAATTGTAATAATGATACAGAGAATAAAAATTAAATAAGTGATAAAACAGGAAGCAAAAAAAAAAGTTTTTAATAATAAAATTTAATTTTAATAATTGTTCTCATACTTTTCAGTATTTTTGTCAGTAAGATAATGAAACTTCTAAGAGTAAAAATGAAAAGTGTCTTCTAATTTTAATTAAAAAAACAGGTTTAATGATCGCAAAATTATCACAAAAGTTGGCAACTTTGCTTAAGTAATTTGAATTACTTTAAAATTATGCTTATGCAGAACATTTTGGCAACAAAAAAAAATTGCTAAGTGCCAATGATGCCCAACTTTTATCTCTTAATTTCGAACCCCTTTCTTTTGGTTTGTTAAGTATTGGAATATCATCAGCTAACTGGAAGCCAGAAATTTGTCAAAAATTGTTACTTTAGAATATATTTTTTTCCCCATTTTAAAGATAGAATTTTTTTTATTCTGCATATTTAAAACGAATATTTTTGTTTCAAAAGTATTTTCTTTAGCAGTTTTTGACTTGCATGTTAAGAGTCAATCAGTTATGCCAAGAAAAAAGACAATTTAAAAAACCCGTAACTCGACACAACTATATTTTTTGCAGATTAATTGCGATTGCTGAAGATTTTACTTTTATCAGTTTCTTAAAGTATTTAATAATTATTAGCTAACAAGATGGCCGATTTTAGCAAAATTCAGCAAACTGGTTATTCAAGTGCCCTGTCCCTTTTCATCTCTAGAGTGAAAACTGTGTGAACACATGTGCTTATGGGTCGTGGGTCACGACCGACCCGAGCCCCCGATCTTGCTCGCAAATGCGTGTCATTTCTCTTGGTAGAGCCACATCAGCTAGGACACACGGAGGGCATGTTTTGGTGCCAATAAAGGGATCAATGAAACACTCAACTTTCTAGAACATCCTTCAGAAAAAGGGAAACTGAATGTGGGTCTACCACAGAAACAGCATTTTCGAGCAAGAACGAGTCACTGCTGCCCTCTGACAAAAGCGCTTTCTCATTCCTGCAAGGAAGCAGGACTTTTTTTTTACAGTAAATATGGGTAGAAAAGGCTTGTTTTCTTTTTAAAAAAAGACAATCCTGTTTATAGTCCGTTAAATAGTTCAAAATAAACGAAAAAAAAGGGCCAATATCAAATTCTGCCAAGGTAAGGTAGTACTAATACATTTTTTTTTTAATATTGCTTATTTTTGAATTATCTCAGGGATAATGAAAGATTGGTTCCTTGAGAAGGAATAGCCACTTTCCTACCAAAAATTATCAGACATTTTTTCTAGCTTAGCACTTAGATTTCATCAACAATGATGCATGCCTATTCAAGTTGCAACAAAGCAACATGCACAGCAATCAGCATATCCTCTGTTATATAGATTCGGTAGAAGAATCAGAACTTAAGTTCTCAAAACATAACTTTCAACCTACATTGCAAAGATGTCAGAGGGCGAACACAGTGCTCAACAGTATTGACACCAAAACTTGACCTTGTTTTCCGCTGACTGACCACACAAGAAAAATGAGACACTAGAAGTAGCAATTCAATAAATTTATTAGTCCTAGACAGCATCAAAAATTTATACAATACATTCAACAAACATTGTTCACTTCATTCGATTCATTTATACAACAAAAAAATTCATTACTGAGAGGGACTCCTGTGCATATCAGTGCCTAGTTGGAAAGGGGGGAAACAATGCCCAAAAACATGCGATTATGACCATTATGCCAACAAATTCCTTCAAAATAATTGGTATTATGCGAGGTAGGTAAAAGCTTCCCCCTTTAATACATTGAAAACAAACAGGAACAACATGGAGAACATGAAAATTTCTTTCTCGCATAATCATTATTTTGAAACAATTTATCAACACAAGCAGCCAGAATCGTCCATTTTGGACACATCCAGTTTTCTACTAAGGAAAACCATTTCTTGAAATAAATAACCATAAAAAAATAATAAAAAGACCTGCACAATCGAGTATTGAGGGAAGGGAGTACCTAATGATAACAAAATTAAAAACTTCTTGTAACTCAGGCGGTTTGTACTCTATCATAGACATTCGCTTATTTACATCAAAATAAAAAAAAAGCAATGGGCAAATAGGAGGAACTATTTAATTTTAGTTGGAAGGGGACGCGTTTCTGGGTTCGGCTTCGATAGCAGATGCCCTGCGTGTTCTGATAACCAGGTTTGGATTGGAAAAGGGTTTGATTATGAGAGGGCTCTGAGTAACAGTTTTTTTGGGTTTGAGGTCGCCATTGGCCGGACCATTTGGAGGCGTCCCACAGTCGTCATCGCTGTCCCCCAGTCCACCCTCTTTTTTGGTGATGATTCGCCGGCTTCTTCGTTTGGGGGCGGGGCTCTTAGGAAGTGAGGTTCGGCTACGTCTGGATTTAGAGGAAGAAGAGACCTGATTGGACGCATCTCTGCTGCAGAAGAGAGGGTTCTCCTCCTCGCCAAGACGCTCCTCTTCTTGCTTCAGAGCCTTCAGGTGGCCAAGTTCCCAGTCTTTTTTCTGGGCCTCGATTTCCTCCTGGAACAATAGATGCATTAAATAAAAAAAAAACTAAAGTTTATAAATTGATTGAAAAAAATTGCTAATAAAATTTGCGAAAATAACGAAATACAGATCAGGGACAGGAGAAAAAATAGTATAAATAGGAAAACTAAGCACAAAAAATAAGATTTTTTTTTAATATTGGAAATGGAACAACATCAGTATCCAGTGTATTAAGTCTGCTGTTCAACTAGCACACAATCAATGACAAGATCCTTCATTTGTAAGACAATTTAAAGAATTTTACTATACTTAACTTTCATATGCTGATTTTTTTCCAGTAAAATGTTTTTTTTTTCAATTAACCAAACACCATCAGTGTTACAATTTTGTAATATGATTGCATACCTTGTGCATGAAGATTAAGGAGGTTACTACTGTCCAAGGAAAACCGAGTTTCTTAACTTTTTCACAGAAACATTAAAATTAATACAGAGTAATAAGTTAATGGAACTAAGCAAGTTAACCTAAATCATTAAAATTTACAAAAGCAATTATATAAATTTTTTTATACAACTTTCAAAAGGGAACGGGCAAAGAAGAGGGGAACTTAAAATAAAAATAATTAATACATTTTCTAAACATTTAAATAAAATATTAATGCGAGACAAATTGCAATCCACAAAAAAAAGAAACAATCTTCTTTTAAATATTCATTATTATTACATAAAATGGCAAGTCCCGAACTTCAATTTTGGGAATAAATTATATTTTAGAAAAATATAATGCAATTTTGTTAGGTAGCACAAAGCAAATCATAATGAAATAAGTAGTAGTGAAAAATGAGCATTTATTTATCAGATGCAAATGGGTTCAAAGAATTTCCGTAGAGATCACGTTTAGTGAATATCTGCCTGCAATTTCATTGTTTTTGTGAGAGAAATTTTTTTTAAAAACAGTGCTATTTTGAGACTACATTCGCCAGACGAAACGAAAGAGTTTTAGCCATCAACTTTTGAATGAATCACCACAACGTTTGGCGAAGTTCGTGAATATTTCCACATGTTAAAGACACTTGAAATTCTTTGTTTTTCAAAGTTGAACATTGATTCTGCATAAAACAACAAAGGAAGTGATATTTTTCACTGATAACATCCCCTTGACATTTAAAATTTTGGCAAAATTTTCGTATTTAAAAAAAAAGTCTGGAATGCTGCAGTCCAATTTTTTTTAAACACACAAAATTTTGGTTCCTGAAAATTAAATGAACCTGGTATTTCGGGTTCGATCAGGAAAAGTACCACACCTATGCATGTTGGTGAACGGGAGATATGAAATAGACTGGTCAGTGGCTGTGTACGCGCATCAAGTTCTGCCTTGGCAGTGACAAACAAGTTTGCAGGTGTTGCCTGCCCATACATAGCTTCATAAAAAAATTGCCATTGATCGGAGAAACTGAAATGTGTGCTCCATTTATAACTTTGGTGACAAAAAAAGTGGTATTTAAAAAAAAAAGTCTGCAGTCCCTGCAAAATCTAATTTGCATTATAAAAATTAAATTAAGTCAAAAATTAAATTCAGACATGCTACAGCCAATAATAATAAAAAAGCCAAATGCAATTTTTCTACAAATGTTTTTACATTTCTCCTTTTATTTTGTATCCATAAGTCGCAACATTAAAATAAATTGTAACAAGTGTTCAAGACAAGCTTATTTACCTCAGCTAATTTGAGTTGCTCAAGGGATACAGGCTCCTGTAAAGACTCCAGGAACTGCAAGGCATACCTTTCCACAGGAGAAAGCTAAAAGAAATTCAAATGCAAGTTAATTTCAGAATATACAGTAAAGAAAAATCATACATATACTAAAGTTATTTTACAATAGCATGTTTGTTATGTAGTTCATCAGAAGACAGATACTTCAAGTCTACTTGAATTTAATTTAAAAAACAAGACAAACCCCCTTCATATATCCCTAGATTATTTAAAATAAAAATTCCAATCTAAGAATCATATGCAAAACTAAACTAAAACGTATACACATTAACATTCAAACCAATTAAATTTCTTAGTTTCTGCCAAGAAAAATATAATGGTATCATAAAGGAATTATATCAGTGCTCATACAACACAAAAGTATAACAAAATTTCATGACCATATATATATTAAAAAAAATTGTAGGATAATTCTTTATTTCTCCTGGGTTTTACAAGTTTATTGCAGTGTTATATGTATCCACAAAAATTTAACTACCTGGTCCATAAGTTTATCCAGTTCTTCCTCTGCGGGGGATTTCTCCTCATTGTCGCGACTGTCATTATCGAGAGGTATAGATTCGTCGAATTCAGCAAGTTCCGCTACAGCCTCTGCACTAGCCGTTTGAGCTGCCTGCAGGTCGGATTCCTCTTCTGCCATTCCAAGAGCCTGCAGAAAGTCAAGCATTTTAACAAAACAATGAAATCACTGACTGTGAATGAAAGACAAATTACTAATTTGTATTTAGAACAGAAAACCAGATAAGAAAAATGGTCCCAAATTGAATTCACATAAGATTTTGTAATAGTTCCATATGAAATAAATAATAGTTGGATATGCAGCAGGAAAATTTGGTCAATGTTTCTAGAAATGCAAAAGGGATTTTAAAAAAAAATATTATTAATTTGACAGATCCGCATGTTAAAACATTTTGGTGAATCCCGAATTTTTTTAAAACTAGTGATGCAACGGATATCAATTTGGAAAGATTATGGATGCCCAGTTGGAATTTCTGTCGGATATATGTTTTTCTTTTTTACACATGTTTTTTATATTAATAAGTGTTGTAGTTACTTTTAAGGGTTAAAACAAAAAAAAGCACTAAACAAAAGAAAGAAAAGAAAGAAGAACGATAATATTAATCGTTGTTTAATTTAAGAATTTACCTGGCGTGATCGTATAGTTTAGAACAGACAAAAAACACAAGACTAAAAATTGTGACCAAAAGAAAACAAATTTATTAAAACACTAAAATTAAAAAGGGAACGGAACACTTAAGAACCTTACAAAATGCCAAACAAGTTAAAACTAAATAAATTAAAAGGGGGAGGGTAAACTAAAATTAAAAATTACTACCTTCAGCTGATTTCGTCGAGAGAGATGTGGCAGGAGATCAAGGCGAATACAATACGAGTGCCCCCAAAAAAAACAGAAAACATGGCTAAGCCGCTACGGCCATACTAAGTGTCCAAGATGTGGTAGTTAGATTTGGGTCAGGTTTACTGTTACTTTTAAGGGTTGAAAAAAACACACTAAGAAAAGAAAGAAAAGAAGAACGATAATATTAATCGTTGTTTAATTTAAGAATTTACCTGGCGTGATCGTATAGTTTAGAACAGACAAAAATAACAAGACAAAAATTGTGACCAAAAGAAAACAAATTTATTAAAACACTAAAATTAAAAAGGGAACGGAACACTTAAGAACCTTACAAAAAGCCAAACAAGTTAAAACTAAATAAATTAAAAGGGGGAGGGTAAACTAAAATTAAAAACTACTACCTTCAGCTGATTTCGTCGAGAGAGATGTGGCAGGAGATCAAGGCGAATACAATACGAGTGCCCCAAAAAAAAAGAAAACATGGCCAAGCCGCTACGGCCATACTAAAAGTGTCCAAGATTGGGAGGTGGACGAAAAGGGGTGTGGTACTTGGCACATCCTTCGACGGAGTGTCAACTCCGATGTCAGCTTCAGAGGTGGTCGGTCAAAAGGCGTCAGCCAGTGGTGGTCGTCCAGCAGAGAAATCCAGTTCAGAGGTGGTTGGTGGATGGGACCTTCTCTGGGCGAGGATCACGGGCCTGACGGGTGATGGGGGAGGCGTCCAGGGCTGACATCAGAGGCAACGGCAGAGGACGGGAACATCACTCTGGGTGCTACGTCGATGGGTGGCTGGGGTTATTGCAGTTAACCCGGCAACATCTACTGGAATGGGTGACTCTCGAGCATCGTTGAGGTTGGTGGCGGCGGTTAAGTAATTCTTCTAACCCCGCATCAGCATCGGCGGCTATTGCACGAGATTAACCCATCGGGTTTTGAAAAAGGACACACGGTCCGCGTTTATAAGACGGGAGCTACACTCCTGTACGTCTTGAGGCTTCGAAAGATGCGTTAAAAAGTCTCGTCAAAAGGTGCGCTTGCCAATAAATCGCCAAAACCTCCTTGCCAGATCCCTCAAAACTAGCACATCAATTTTCCTCTCAGCCAATCAGAGAATTTACAATTACAACTTCGGTTACAGTTAAACACAATTCCAGACTAGTACGTAAAACGGTCTCAAAAACACGAACTCAACTCACATACCAGACCCCAGATGTGTAACATGATACAGGAGGAGAGGCCAATGTGGGGACCCAAAAGGGTGGAAAAGACTTCAGACAGGGGTTATCACCCCATTTACAACTAAAAAGCTCTTAGGGGGTTATGAAAAAGGGGGAAATCTACGTTTGGGCTTAAATGGAATCAAAAGTGCAGGTTCCCAAGTACAAGTTTGACAATTAAATAGGATACATCAATATTACATAAATTAATTAATACAATTAGGGGAGTCTGAAATTAAATTAAATAAAAGAGGAATTAAAAATTAACCAATTATGGTTTTAACCATAACAAAGATTGGGAGGTGGACGAAAAGTGGGGTGGAACTTGGCACATCCTTCGACGGAGTGTCAACTCCGATGTCAGCTTCAGAGGTGGTCGGTCAAAGGGCGTCAGCCAGTGGTGGTCGTCTAGCAGAGAAATCCAGTTCAGAGGTGGTTGGTGGATGGGACCTTCTCTGGGCGAGGATCACGGGCCTGACGGGTGATGGGGGAGACGTCCAGGGCTGACATCAGAGGCAACGGCAGAGGACGGGAACATCCCTCTGGGTGCTACGTCGATGGGTGGCTGGGGTTATTGCAGTTAACCCGGCAACATCTACTGGAATGGGTGACTCTCGAGCATCGTTGAGGTTGGTGGCGGCGGTTAAGTAATTCTTCTAACCCCGCATCAGCATCGGCGGCTATTGCACGATATTAACCCATCGGGTTTTGAAAAAGGACACACGGTCCGCGTTTATAAGACGGGAGCTATACTCCTGTACGTCTTGAGGCTTCGAAAGATGCGTTAAAAAGTTGCGTCAAAAGGTGCGCTTTTCAATAAATCGCCAAAACCTCCTTGCCAGATCCCTCAAAACTAGCACATCAATTTTCCTCTCAGCCAATCAGAGAATTTACAATTACAACTTCGGTTACAGTTAAACATAATTCCAAACCAGTACGTAAAACGGTCTCAAAAACACGAACTCAACTCACATACCAGACCCCAGATGTGTAACATGATACAGGAGGAGAGGCCGATGTGGGGACCCAAAAGGGTGGAAAAGACTTCAGACAGGGGTTATCACCCCATTTACAACTAAAAAGCTCTTAGGGGGTTATGAAAAAGGGGGAAATTTACGTTTGGGCTTAAATGGAATCAAAAGTGCAGGTTCCCAAGTACAAGTTTGACAATTAAATAGGATACATCAATATTACATAAATTAATTAATACAATTAGGGGAGTCTGAAATTAAATAAAATAAAAGAGGAATTAAAAATTAACCAATTATGGTTTTAACCATAACATTCCCTACGCGTACCTCTTAAAAAAAGTTAAGAATTAACTTTTTTTTTCACAAGAATAAAAACACAGATCTAGTCAGAAAGTAAACAGCAGCAGACTCTCCCACCAAAAATCATCGTCCCCTACATGGGGTGTTCAAAATTATAGCAAAACTTTAAAAACTAAACACAATAAGGTCACACAATGCATAACAAAGACAAATGGGATTTAACCGGACGAGAAAATCTAAAAGTTAAACTCAAACATCTTAAAATTAGAAGCCCTACAGTAACTAAAATAAATTAACAATTAATTAAATCAGAAATACATTAAATTCAACCTATTGCTTAGTTAGAGTCCTTGAAGCAATTTAGGTTTTAAGCAAAATAATTACAAGCAAATCAATCTTATCAAACAATGCTATTACAGATAGTCAACAATGATCTTAAAACTAAAAAAATTATTAAATAGTTAAAAACTAAAATAAACCGAGAATTAACAGTTTAAGTCTGAGGATGGCAACCCTAAACAAAATTTTAAAACAATTAAATCAGAACTCACTCCAAGAAGAAAGTAATTGACCACACTTCAAATGTAAACAAACAGTATAGAAAAACCCATATCAGTAAAGAATGACAGCAAAACAACCATCTCAAAAGGTTGTACAGGTAAGAAAATACCTTGTTAAAATTAAAAACCTAAATAAAGGCATTCAAACACAAACAGGAAAGTTCAAGCGAGTAAAGACGAAGGGGAAATTTAAATTCAACTGTGCGCTAAAACAAACAAACAACCAACCAAAAAAAAAAACATGTGACCCAAGACCAGCTTAAAATCACACGATAAACGCAAGTTGGAAGGGGGAAAGTTACTCGCAGAAACAGACCTAGCTGCTATTGAATACAACAAGTGAAAAGAACACAGCAAAAATCTAAATACAAGTAAATTGGGCAAGCCGGAGAAAGTTTCAGGCACGAAGACAACTTAAGATCATTTGTGAAGTGACCTACAAGTTTAAAAAGTGGGGAACGATGGCAGTACAAAATACACAGAAATACAATGACACGATAAACACTTAATAGGTAGTACTTCTCTACTTTCTAAGAGACCTCTCTGGGGCGTACACTACACTATTTTCTCTACTGCACAGAAATACAATTTTAATGTACCAACAACTATTTTACCCAAAATTAATATCAAAGTGTCCCAAAAAATCAGAGCCAGCAAGTGGTCAAACGTTCAAAAGAACAATAGAAAATGAATGTCCCAGGTTGTATGAAAGTCATTAGACGTTAAATCACACGATTAGGTCAAGACACTTCTATAACATGACCAAAAATACAAATATCCAGAAAATACACAATATTCAATCACAAAATTAACAAACTAAAATTTATTGAAGGTAATTTAACTCATAACTGACATAATTGCACCAAGCAATTTCTCTCTCAATTCCTAACTCTAAAATTTCATTACTCAAAAATAACCTTCCAATAAAAAAAAATTAAACTTCACTCTTAAAACAATACTCTAAATTCAAAATTAGGCAGTTCCACAAACGTTACTCAAAAGGGTCAAAACACTTCATCAAGGCAAAACTTTAAACAACTCTTAAAACAACCAATCTGTATGTAAACAAACCAATTATCAAATTCTCAACTCAAAAATAATAATTTCATAACTCCATTAAACTTAAGATAATCAATTAATAATCCTCAAACACAAATTAAAAGCAATTACAGTTCAATTAAATCCCTCAACACAAAAAGAAAGAACACAAACACAAATGTAAACAAACATCGCGACACATCTCCGGTCGGCGAAAATCGCTTGAAGTTAGGCCTAGCTATGCCGCAAAAATGCAGATAAACGGGGGAAAAAAAATCCTAAGGTCAAAGGCACCACTGTTGTAGACGAAAAGGGGGGGTGGAACTTGGCACATCCTTCGACGGAGTGTCAACTCCGATGTCAGCTACAGAGGTGGTCGGTCAAAGGGCGTCAGCCAGTGGTGGTCGTCTAGCAGAGAAATCCAGTTCAGAGGTGGTTGGTGGATGGGACCTTCTCTGGGCGAGGATCACGGGCCTGACGGGTGATGGGGGAGGCGTCCAGGGCTGACATCAGAGGCAACGGCAGAGGACGGGAACATCCCTCTGGGTGCTACGTCGATGGGTGGCTGGGGTTATTGCAGTTAACCCGGCAACATCTACTGGAATGGGTGACTCTCGAGCATCGTTGAGGTTGGTGGCGGCGGTTAAGTAATTCTTCTAACCCCGCATCAGCATCGGCGGCTATTGCACGATATTAACCCATCGGGTTTTGAAAAAGGACACACGGTCCGCGTTTATAAGACGGGAGCTATACTCCTGTACGTCTTGAGGCTTCGAAAGATGCGTTAAAAAGTTGCGTCAAAAGGTGCGCTTTTCAATAAATCGCCAAAACCTCCTTGCCAGATCCCTCAAAACTAGCACATCAATTTTCCTCTCAGCCAATCAGAGAATTTACAATTACAACTTCGGTTACAGTTAAACATAATTCCAGACCAGTACGTAAAACGGTCTCAAAAACACGAACTCAACTCACATACCAGACCCCAGATGTGTAACATGATACAGGAGGAGAGGCCGATGTGGGGACCCAAAAGGGTGGAAAAGACTTCAGACAGGGGTTATCACCCCATTTACAACTAAAAAGCTCTTAGGGGGTTATGAAAAAGGGGGAAATTTACGTTTGGGCTTAAATGGAATCAAAAGTGCAGGTTCCCAAGTACAAGTTTGACAATTAAATAGGATACATCAATATTACATAAATTAATTAATACAATTAGGGGAGTCTGAAATTAAATAAAATAAAAGAGGAATTAAAAATTAACCAATTATGGTTTTAACCATAACATAAGCCATTGCTATTTTATGTTTAATATTATTTTTAAATTTTCCTATTAACATTATATTTTTTTATTATAATTTTCAATACATATATTTTAATTTAATAAAGTTTTATCAGTTTTAAATCATTAGTTTTGTCACATTATCACTTCCATTAGTTAGTTAAATAGTAAATTTATATAAATATTTAAAACTTAAACTTGTCTTTACTCTCCCTTTTAAGAAAAAAGAATAACCCCAGAATTTCTATCCTCTACTCCTGCAAAACATTTCCCAGTATATAATTTTCCGTATGTACTGCCAGATAATATGGTCTATTGGTCATATTTCCGTTGCATCCCTATTTTGAACTTTAGATCTTGCACTTTTCCTTTTCGTATACTAGTAAAATTATCAATAGTTCAAATATTAAATTGAGCTTTACTAGTTTTATTAAGAATAATTCTTCTTGAGCACTTAGCAGAAATAAAAGCTTAAGATCATCGGCAATTTCTAAATGCATTTTATAGTGATACAAATGTCAAACCAATGATATACAAAAGGTTAATTCTACCGTAAGTACACACAATACCTGTTCTAATTCCTTCTGTGAAAACTTCTCTTCCTGTAACCTCTCCTCTTCCAATCTCTTTTCTTCCGCCATGACCCTCTTGAGGTCCCCTTGCATGTCGATTCCAAACAGGTCATGAATGGTGTTCTGCATTAAAAATTATATTGACATTTATAAGCATTCTATACACTTATAGTGCTGGTAAAAGAAATTGTGATACGTTTCCAAGGAAAAAACAGATAAAATTTATATCTATTTAAGAGCTCTAAGAAGGTAATATATGGGTTTTCTCGTAGTTTGTAAGACCCACCTTTTTAAAAAAGGCAGTTGTGAAGTTTCCTCCTTCAATGGCTAGGTCGCCTAGAATCCTCTTCTGATTGGCTTTCTTCAAGATGTTTTCTTCAATCGTTCTTTCACTGATCAACCTGTATTGACACAAACATATGTAGATTACACAAGCACAGATATATTACATATACGAAATGGTATAGATTTATTATGGTTGATGTTTTAGCAAATTTACATATTTAATATAACTGAATCTGTTGATTGAAAAATTTTCACTTGCACATCCTTTAATTCTAAAGTCAACATTTTAATATTTTTTGGACATTTAGAATATGCCTTTCTATTTATGTTAATAAACTACTTAATTGCATTTCCATTTCGATAGTTTCCAACACAATTTTTGACAAGATTGATATCCGAGACAGGATCTGAAAATACATATTAACTGACACACTAAATTTTACTTTTTTTTTGTAGATATGCATCTGGATTTTTAATGTTTGCATTATTTTTAAAGATGTGTTCAGCAAAATTTTCATTAAAATCTTTTAAACTTGTAATGAAATTTTTTCAAAAAAAAAAAAAAAAGTGCTGGATCTTTTATCTTTACAGCAAGTTGTCTTGATATATATTGTCATGGGATCACCAGTTTTTCTAGCAATACTCACCCTTTTAAAGTAAATATTAATTGTTAAGTTTTTTTAATATGATCATATCTATTTGATAGGCATAAATTAAAAACTATCTGTTTAGAAAGAAAAAGACGAAAATTTAAACTTAGGTAAGTTGCTGGCCACTACTATACCCACCTTCTAAAGGTAGATAAAAAATGTACAAAAGTTATTGATAATATTAATATAACTACAAAAATGTCTTATGATCGGTAAGAATTTCATTCTGTTAAATGGGCTAGTTAAGACTTGTTAAGTTCATACTGCAGTAATAATAATAATAAGATGAAATAAAAACAAGTAACAACCATTTTTTAGGTCTCTTACGAACATAACAAGTTCAAGAGCAAACCACTTTTTCAAATCAACAATGTCCGCGTTAATCGCATATAGTTTTTAAGTTGAAGTGATTCTGTTGCACATCAGCGATTGCCAGTTTTATATGGAGGGCATGTCTCACATGTTCACTATTGGAGTTGTCTCGCTCGCTGCCAGCGGAATTTCACAACTAAAACTATTTTAAATAAATTTGCTCATAAAGACTTTTATGAATGAGATGAAATATATCAGTACCCGTGTTGGTATATAAAAAAGATACCAACCTGTATATGTGGACATCTCTCGTCTGTCCAATGCGATGGCACCTGTCTTGCGCCTGGGCGTCCATAGTCGGATTCCAGTCCGAGTCGTAGAAGATGACCGTGTCTGCTCCCGTAAGGTTTACACCAATGCCACCAGAGCGAGTGGATAGAATGAAGCAGAAGATACGCTTATCTGCATTGAAGCGCTCCATCAAAGCCTATGAAGAGGAAGGAAAATACATCAAAGCAGGGAAAAATTTTATGTTGGATTTTTTATATGAAGAAAATTCAATTAAATTTTTCTTTTCATAAAACTTTAACCACCTCAGGTTTCTTATTTTGCATGCATTTAGCACAAACAAAAAAGAACAATAAAGACCTCATTAATATAAGCTCGCTTATTACAAAGTACCGATAGTACAAATTAAATTTTCCTCCAAAATGTACATTCTCAGTTGTTAATTTATTCGTTTAAGACTTTAGATTATAAAAACTTACATTTAATACAAACACATTTTAGGAACTTTAAGGTCGAGCAGATTCTTTACAATTGTAAAAGTGGGTTTTTAAGGACTTTCGAGGTAAAATATTATATAAAAATTTTTTAATACTATACATTTTTTAGACGGTAATAACTTTAAGAAAGATACTTCAATTAATTCAAACAAAAATTATGCTTCTAACGAATTACAACTTGCATAATCATGTTTTAAAAAAACATAATTATAAACATTTAACTTAATTCACGTTTTTTTTTTTATAATGCATCATGATTTTTTAAAGTGTTTTTATACATGAAAAACTAGAGTTCTAAATTTATAATTTTGAAAAAATTTTCAAGTGTGTAGGTACCTTAACAGTTCTTTAATAAACCATTCATATTTATACAGATTTTGAAACGGCCAGATATGTAGTGTACAATGCGTTTAAAAATGTAATTTTGAAATATTTCCAAATTGCTGATCTAAACTGTGCCATACTTAAATGCTGAAACTAACTTTTAGACTGGAGAATAAAACAATTTCTAATATACAACGAACAGAGATGTAGCTATGCACTCTACACACCACCACCTATGTGAATTGTTCAAACTCAAAGTTACTCCACTATATTGGCGTGTTTCGAAAGTCTGCAACATATTTTCCTTGCTACCTATTCTCTGTGCCTCACCGCGACCGACTCTTTACCCACCTGAATAGCACGAGAAAAATTCGAGGGAGAATCTGCACACTGTGAATACATTGGTAGAATTTTCAGGAAAATACTTAAAACAAGAACAAAGATAATTGATCGCCACAAAAAAAAAAACTTCAATGTTTTATTCATCCGGATATCGAATAGTTAAAAATCAACCAGATATCCGTTTCATCCCTAATTTTAACCTCCTAGGCCAATTAGTTTTTTAGTTATTTGCATTTAAAAATGGCTAAAAACGTACAGTCTGCCCTCCGATGTCTGCATTTAAATTACCATAGCTCCTTTTCTAATTAAAATATAGAAATAACTTTGGTATCATTTGAAAGCTCTTTAAATGACCTTTAAAATTATATGAAACACATGAAGGTTTGGTGAAAATCATTTCAAAAGTCATATTATTTGACCTTGAATACCCAAAAAACAAATTTTTCAATTTTCAGTATATTTTTTCCCTGAATTCTACAACATCTTAACTACATATATACCAATTTTCAAAGTGGGAGGACAATGGGATCACACACACACACAAAAAATATATATACAATATATTGGTAAGTTTTGATGTAGATGAATAGTCTAATCAGCAAAGCATGAAAAAAGAGTCAATTCAGAAAAAAAATAGGGGAAAGCTGGAAACAATTTTAATCTCTTCCAAAAAGTGTTCTGTATGTTATATTAATTTAGCACCCCTGCACCACAGCGGCGTTGGCCGCCATCTTGGAAAAATGGTGGACAAAATCAGTTTTTTATGATTATCCCCTTAGTTATTAAATTTAGAGAACATATTTCAATTACAAAATTATTCCCTAAGTAAAATTACACAAAAATGCAATTTACCTTATGATTCTGCAACTCACCATTTAGATACTAGAGGTGAATACTAATTCCCTAAGTGGCATAAATACTCAAGAAACCGCTTTGACAGGACATCTTTTGTTCCTTACTTTGTTTAAAAATCTCTCTATACCTTATGAATGTATATATTTTAACAAAAAATGGTTGTTTAACATTAAGATAAAGTTAATTTTACTGAGAGGATTTTGAGGGGAAAGCTGGTGAGATCGCAAGATGACCATTCAACACATACTCACTCACCATGTAGAAAAAGCACTCCAGCTGTGCTGGTGTCAAATACATGAGACGTACTTTGTTGTACCGAACTATAATACGAAGTTGAAGAAATATCAGAAAAAATAGTTGTAATACAGTAACTGACTCGAAGTAAATAATTTTGGCAGTGTACATAAAGAAATTTAGAACTATCTGCATACAATGATAAAATAGAAAATTTACCTTATGTTGAAACTGAATTTTTTTTTAGTTTTATGAATAAGAAATACATAAAAACTCATTTAAAAAAGTATGCGTACATAAGGTACAGAGGTTTTTAAACAAAGTAAGGAATAAAAGTCGTTCTGTCAAAGCGGTTTTTCGAGTTTTCATGCCACTTAGTGATTTAGTATACACTTTATTCGCCTCCAGCTTCACAATGGAGAGTCCAGAAACATAACGTAAATCAGTCTTTTGTGATTATCTCCATTTTTTCAAGATGGAGGTCAACGCTGGGGTGGTGCAAAATTAATATATCATACAGAACACTTTTTGGAAGCGATTAAAATTGTTTCCAGCTTTCCCCTATATTTTTACGAATTGAACCCTTTGCTGACTGGACTAGAAGCAGAATAAACTACAGTGCACTGTCGGCAGTGTAAAACTGTGTTCCTATTTTTTGTGTGTGTGTGATCCCATTGTCCTCCCACTTTGAAAATGGGTATACATGTAGTTAAGATGTTGCAGTATTCAGGGGGAAATAATAGTGACAATTGAGAAATTCGTTTTTTGGGAATTCAAGGTCAAACAATATGACCTTGAAATTATTTTTACCAAACCTTCATGCATTTCATATCTATTTAAATAGCTTTAAAACGATACAAAAATTATTCAGGGTGGCAACAAAATTCTGGAAAAAAAGTTCCCTGATATTTCCCTGACTTCCATGATTGTGTCATTAAAACTTTACTGACTTTAAAATTACATTAAGAAACATTGAAATATATGCTTTGTATAAAAACAAAGTATCCATGCTACAAGACAATAAATTTACTGCATTATAAATAAAAATTTATAAGCAATACTTATTGTCAGTTAAAATAATAATTTATGGATACACAAATTATACAATTGTGGCAGACATAATAGTAATTAATCATGTTCTCTGTAAGCAGAGAATGCAAATTTTTCCAACTATTTCTTTTGGAGATAATTTTAAATGTTTTATATGCTTAATATTTCTTATTCCAATCTTCAATAAATCACATTCATTAGCCCCACATGTTGCTCACAATTTCAAGGTCCAATGCACTTTGCTTTTGCTGCTCCCTCAGCAGTGGTTCACGTTTTTACAAAAATAAAACTGAAAATATAAAAATGTGCATAACCATACTTTTTAAAAAAAATTCTTTTTCAGAACTGAAAGGAAATATTGACAACTAAATTACCCAGAATAGAGTGCATAATGGAGGATATATGTCGTTTTAATGATCCAAAATTAAAAATTTCCCTGATTTTTTGTGAAATTTCGAAAATTTCCCTGACTTTTCCCAGATATTTCCAGAATAAAAAATTTCCATGACAATTCCCTGATTTCCAGGTTATGTTACCACCCTGTTATTTCTATATGTTAATTAGAACAGCAGTTACAGTAATTTAAATGCAGTCATCGGAGGGCAGATTGTACTTTTTCAGCCATTTTGAAATGCAAATAACTAATAGGCCTAAGAGGTTAAAATTTTGCATGGTTTACATTCTTAGTAGGTATAACAAGTTCACCAAATTTCATAAAAATCTGAGATGGTGTTGAAAAAAAATGCATTTTTTTGTGTTGATTTTACATAATAAAATTTTTGAAGGGCACACACATTGTTCGAATTTAACCAGCTTTTTGTTAATAACTGCCTACATACAGTCGTATAATCACAAAACTGGTCTCCATATCTACAGGGGAGCAGAAAATGTCATCATTGAGATCATTGAACTTTTCCCAGAATACACTTTCTCCAACCAAAAATGGGCACTGACCTGCCGCTGCTCGACCTTGGTGTTTCCATCCAGTCTGAGGTATGTGTGCCCATGGTAGTTGAGGAACTGCTCCAGGATGTCCAGCATGCGGGTCATCTGGGTGAAGATGAGGACGCGGTGGGCACCACCCTTCAGCTCCCACATCAGGTGGGCCAGTCGCTGCAGTTTGCCTGCAAAGGGTCAATGTGGCTATACAGTTTCAAACAAACCCCAGATTTCCCACAAAATTTCGGTAATAATAAAGTGTGCTTTTAAAGCCATTACAGGGAAAATATGGAGTTTCCAAGGAATTTTTAATACCTATGAAACGATTTAGAATAACCATACTTTTGATGTAACTTTAAAAAAAAAAAAAAATAACCCAGAAGTAGCAGTTTAGAAGTTGTAAAAAGGCTTCACAGTAAAAAAAATTAAATAAATGAATATAAAAGAGGAATATATATACAATCAGTTAGAAGTTATTGGAAGCAAATCAATCAGAAGCCAATCATGAACTGAACAAAATGGTTATTGAAAATACAGACGTTGCTGATGTATTTCAGGATGTCCGATAACAATTTAACACTTACTAGACCTCGGGTGTTAAACCCATTTAGCATGCAAGTACATGAGGGAGCGTACACAAAACTAAAAAAATTTATTCAGCTTGTATGTGTTACTGATATTTCGTAATATATTCAACAACATCGTTTGCGATGCAAGAGGTATTTTATAACTTATCAAGGAACAAGTTTGTTTCAACCAAGGCCATCTTGAAAGTCAGAGGAGATTGTTCTTCTGTTCTGGCTCCTAATTAGTAACATGTTAATTATTTTTACCTGTTCACTTTTGTACTTGTACTTTTTTGATGGTTTCTGCATTTCTGATCAAATTAAACAGTGCATCTATTAATTGGTCAAAGAACTTGCATTATACCAATAATATATTTATTGATTTTTGAATACTTTTTTTTGCAAGCTGCTAGTTTTTAAATATATTTTTTATATATATTTTAAATATATTTAAATATATCTCGCCAAAAGGTAGGCCACAATAACAATGTGTCCTAGTAACAATACTATTTTTAATTATATTAGTAAAAACTTTAAAAATTGAAACTGTAAATTTAAATTAATATTCATCTTGGCATCAATACATTTTTTTACCATGTTAATCTGTATAAACTAATTTCTTTTTAACTACAAATGAAAAGAATCGTACCACTGGCAAGCCTATCATTATTTATTATTTTCCCCTTATTTTTACACCTTCCCTGAGTTTCAGTAAAATTTCTAACAACATTTGCAGTTTGCTTTGGCCATAATTGACGTTAAACTTACCATAATCTTGCCTAGAAGTGTGTAATTTACCGAGTTAATAAGTCATAAAAATGAAGGACATAGAAATCTAGTTTTCAAAATTGCCAATAGATGGCGCCACCTCAGTTTTTCGCTCATTTAAAGGTTAGAAAAGTGTTTTTTAAAATTACTATTTATTAATTTAAGAAGGTTTATATTCTTCCTAATTTAAGCCGACATCATCAAAATAATTATTTACCAATGAATTGAAGGGGTTAATCGTCAAAATAAGGTTCATAAAGGCAAAATAAAAATATGGGCGCAACAGAATTTTGTAAACAAACTGTTACCATTCCGCATAGAGAAAAACAATGTTTTTCAATCACCGCGTAAGAGAATTATATATAAAGATGTTTTTCATGGAGTATTGAATTCTTTATTTCCTATCAAAAAGAAAATCATTAAACTGCATGAAAAGTTTAAATACGTATATTGTAGTTGACAGGTGATAGCATCTCTTGGCAATATGTATGAATGCCCATGAACTTCCCACAAAAGAAAGAAAAGAAACCCTTACCACAGTCGTATTGGATGAGCCTCAGCTCTGGGAACTGCGTGTTCATGTTGCTCGTGATTGGGTGCAGAAAGGCGGACGAGGGGGCAAGCTTGTAGCCCAGGAGCTCAGTCCGCCTTCTCTCCTCATTAAGGCGCCACGGCTGGGGGTGGGAGATGTGCATCTCGAGGGCGGGGGCAGTGACAGCAGGAATGGCAAACACGAATCTGGACAGGGAACACAAAAATGTTCATATTGCATTGGCTAATAAAAGAATATTCAACCACTTGAGTAGCTAATAAAAAAAAGTTTACTTTACATTTCCGATAAAAATGATAAGTTTCTAAGGACTTTTCAAGGACTTTAAAAGAAATGTATAAGTACCTCACCTTATGGAAACAACTTATATACATTTGTAATGAAATGTTAGCTGTAAAGTCGCAAATAATGCTTCTTAATAATAAAAAAAATATTAAAACAAATGAATATAAAATAGGTACAATCAGCTAAAAGCTATAAGGTCCAAAGAAACTGTGAGTTTTTTTATTCAGATACAAAGTTGTGCTTAATTCAAATTAAGATCACATATTTTTAATAGAGGTTTAATAAAAATTATTTTAATTAGTCTTTTCCAGGACTTTTTAACAGCCATTTGTAACTTGAATGTTTCTAAGGACCTTTTGAACAAATATAAAGAGTTTCTAAGGACTTTTAATGTCGGTTGTGTGGGGTTTAATAGCACAAGGGCCAAACTGCGTCAAAAGGATTTTTAAGGACTGCACAAACCCCGTTGAAGGCAAGTTTAAAAAAAAAAAAAATTAATCCATGTCATTCAAAGATTAAATCAATTCACCAATGGACTAAAAATGGCACAAAGTGAAGTCAAAGATAGTATATATGCACAGATGATAAAAAGGTCTTCCTGGAATAACTGTGATTAGAAAACCCCTTTTACAACACAAGTTTGCAGCAAAGGGAGAGATTCGAAACAGGTCTACATGACGAATGTAACCCTCGCCTTTTTTCACTTCTTCTTCTAAATTAAAAGCAAGCTTGGAAGTATTTTTAAATGCAAAAGTCCAAATGTTAGATCATTCTTGTGGTTAGATGTTTGGATTTCAGACTTGGCTTTAAACATTACCTTCCTTAGATTTGAAAAATTTTTAGGCATAGAGTACTTTATGAATTTAAATGCAATGTGCATTGTTGGGATAACTACAGTAGAGGTCCAAACTACTGGGAAGATTTTAAGCAGTTATGGGCCGAAATGTACAAAGGTAAAAAGTGTTGCATGCACAATAAAACACATATACATTAAAAAAAATCATTATATCGTTAGACAAGTATCAATGAAGTAATTGAATTTCAAAACGGAATATCAAATGATTTAATAAAGAAAACATCCAAGACACAAAAATGTAAATGCATTTTTTTAAGGCAGTAGACAAATGGATTCTACTTTCAGTAATTGTTTTTTAATCTATGCTTTGTAAAAAGCTTAAGGTTGAATTAGAAACAAGTTTACTGTGTCACTTAAATTGGTATTTAATCGTTAAGATTTTTTTTTTAAATATAGAAAAACTTATTTGAACTGTACTCATAAAAAAAATATCTACTTTTTTACCAGACCTTGATTAACTACAAAAACTCAGTAGTGACAAAATTCTGTATACCTGTTGATGATATCATACAGCTGCTCCACGCGGTCTTCTGGCGTTCTGATGATCGTGGACAGTGCTGAAGTATGTTCCCAGAAACGTTTTGGGTCATCCCTGCATGCCACCGCATTTAGGCAGTTGATGTAGCCCTTTCCTGCCCATGGGCTTCCCTGTCGCGGGTGCCTTAAACTATGGACTAGAGTGACTGCTTCTACAAGGTCTTTGCCGTAGATGGGGCAGGCGGAGCACCGTAGGCTGTTGATGCGGGCAAGGGCACCCAGGCTATTCTTGCGCTGCTCTTCTCTTTCACGTGATAGTGACTCCTGTAGATGCATAGAGGAAAGTTGCAGTGCATGTAAGCGTAGTGTATGTAATAAATCATTTTTTTAAACATAACACATGTTTCATACAAATTTCAAAAGTAAAAATTAAGTAGTTTTTAAGGACTTTTTAAGGACCTCTTATATTTTTTAAGGTGCCATTGGCGAAGAATCGTTCATGTTTTGGTCATTATTTTGGTGCAAAATTGGTGCAGCATCATACGTAAATGTTGTTTGGAATTGTAGGCGTATGTGAATTCAGAAATAAAACCATGACCAGTACAGATAAATATGAACTTTTATTTAAAGCATATCAGCATATTAAAAACACATTAACCAAAAGAAAAAGGGACTAGCAACCAGTAAAAGTAAGAGGTAAGACAATAAGAACCTAAAGACACATGTACAGCTAACCTAGCTGCATATATATACCTCCAATAGGAGGTTGGCACGTTCTGATTGGCCGGCACTGCGTGACGTCAACGCACGTAAACGTGAGTGACGTCACACCGCATCGGTCAAAACAGACAGGATGATTTGCATGAAAAACATTGTTTACGTTTTCTAACCTGAAAACGGAGCTGTAGTCTAACAAATGTGATTTTTTAGCAAGTTGGCGCAAGTTACCACTCCCGCCAAACTCTGACGCAAATTTCCCATCCCTATAAATGTTAAAGATGCTACATTCTCGTGAATTTCCCCGATTTTCTAGAACGAGTATCGATTCTTTACAAAACAACAAACAAACCAGGATTTTCTAACGATGAAGTGTCGTGTATGATAATGAAATAAAATTTACTAAAAAATCGGACAAAAGAAATAAAAAAAATCACTTTTTTTTCCCGACACTAAATCCGCCTATTCACGTCTTTCTCACCTTGCCCATTTACACTCTAGCATAACGGTCAAAATTGTGATCAAAGTAAAATCCGGAATTCTACATTCCGATATTTTTAAATCGCCTGGAATTCTAGGTTCCAAAAATTTTAAAAACTTGGAATTTCAGGTTAGACAAGGAAAATTACCACCCATGTGAATTAGTAAAAAAACTTCTTTTTGACAAAATTTAAAGGACCTTCGCTGAAAATTAAGGACTTTAAGGGCCATTCATTAAGTACCTACTTAAATTAAGTAGTTCTTAAGGACTGTGTGAACCATGTAACAGCATTCCCATAGATGCCTAAAGGGAAAAAGAATAAGTAATGTTGCCCTTTGCTATATCGTCAGTAGGTTTAATTTAAAATCTCATATCAAGTCTTTTGGAATGGTACTTTCGAAAATAGATGGGCCTTACATTACCACCAAAAATTACAGTAGAAGAGTATGCTCGTCCAAGTTTGTTCACGATGAAGCAAAGTTGTTTGTAAGGGTAACTTGAATAGGCTTTCCTAAACTATCCAAACAAAAGAGGGAACCTATGACTGAATTGAGGTGTGATGGCAGGTAGCTACGATCAAGGCGTTACCTTTACGAGAAGTAGACTTTTAAGGCCTCAATTCAGAAAGCAACGAGAGGATAGGCTGTGCATTAAATTTGTTTACAAAAAAAGGTGTCACAGAGAGTCTTCCGTTATACTTTATAAAAGTGTCGCGACTATTTTTTATGAAAGCCACTCAAGCAAAGAGATAAAAAAAATGTGTCTACATCATGCACTATTCGAAAAGAATATTAAAATGAGCTCACCAAGTGAAACAAGGAATTCTTCTTTTCCGTCGGAACTTCTAATTTAGGAGTTGGTTTGGACAAGGAGTGCACTAGAGGGCTCTTTGTTGGAGTTTGGACATGATTCTGATGAACAGTACCTAGGTATACAAAACCAGAATTATCAAATTAAACTGATATCCATAGAATATTGAATAGATATCCCAGAGTTCACTCTAGGTGTTTTTTGAAGGGCGGTCCGCCCTGCCCGCCCTTTTTTCATCTCAATAGCGCCCTCATGACCCTTTTTTCAAAAATTCCGCCCCTCTTTTGAAAAAATTCTGCCCCTCTTGCCCTTTTCAGCCAAGCACAAGCGTCCTTGCTTCCCTAGATGTCTTTAAAAAACGCATCGAAATGTGTGTGTAAATTGGAATTAAGTGAACTATGAGAGTAGAAAAACAAACTCCTTTTAATTACGCGTGTTGTACAATCGCGATGATTCCGTGGTTATTTTGAGCACGGGGCATTCCGCGAATCATATTGGTTGCCTGTACCTGCATATGAAATGCTATGTCTTTTTTATTTTAAAGTGACGACAGTTTGGTTACAATATTAGGCTTTTTATTACAACATTTTAGATTTAAGTAGCCTTTTCATCAGTTTTGTAAGGGGTCTGATTAAAGCTACTTAAGATTTGGGTTTTAGCGAAATCATTAATTTTTAAGTGTCAAATTTTGGATTTTAAGCAGTATCTTCATAAAGAGACATCAATTTTGTACGGGTCTTTCCTTCAAAATAAGCCTCGAATCGTCATCAATAGCCCAATATGCAGCTCTAACACAATATCAATCAACAAATCTGAACCTTTTTTGTTTGGTCACGGGTCCGATATATCAAAGGGTGGCCACGTGTACCTCAAACTTTTTTTAAAAAAAGTGCCCTTTTAAAAACAAGAAGTGCCTTTTCAAAAACGGGGTGTCCTTTTACTGCTAACAGCGCCCTGCCCTTTTTTTATTTCTAGAGTGAACACTGGATATCCGATTGCATAACTAATGTAAATAACCATTTTTTCAAGGGTCTCCGTTTAGTATTACTTTTGGCATATAAACAGAGAAGTGCGCTCACCTTCGGAGGTTGTGGCTGGGGACGGGTGTCCATTGAAAGGGGCCACGCGACCCACAGGCCTGTTGTTGGGTGGCCCCGGGGCACGACTGAAGGTGGACAGGAAAGGAGGCGATACTGCAGGGTTTGCCATGCGTTGGCTTTGGGACACCACTGCAACAAAAAAAATTAGATATATATAACCAAGGATAAAAGTGGCCAGAAAGCGAAAAATGGAAAACAAAAAATTGGAGGGAATTATGTACAAAAGGCGTTTTAAGTAATAAAACAGTAGTCTTTTAAATACCCAATAAAATTATTACATTGGGGAAAAATAGGATTCAATTTATATAATATATAAGCATTATTATATTAAGCATTATAGTTAAAAAAAGTGATAAAAAAAACCCAGGATAATTTAAAAAGGGAGAAAAAAGCAGGAAGTCAAAGAATTAAATTTTTGTTTATGTATAACTGAGGTACAAAGAAAAATGTGTTGTGCAAGAGTGAAAACATAATCAAGCTACAAAAAAAAGCAAATATAAAAATATAGGAAACTATTTACTTTCAGATCCTTTTTTTTTTAAATTAGATTATAAATGTGGTTAATTTTTTTTTTAAATCACTTTAATTGTAGTTACTACAGTACTGAGTAAACTGATCCAATTTGAGCAGTTTTACATTGTAGATTTGATTTCACAATGCCATAACAATGCTGATTCCTTTGTTTTATTTTCATTTTTAATTAAAATACTTTGATAGAAAGGTATGAACATTTCTTAGTGACGAAGTCCAAGTTCCTTTTTAAATATCTTATATGCTGAGTTGTAAAGTATTTATAACTTTTTTTCAAATATTGGCACACCATTTCAAGTTTTAATTTTGTTCCAACGTAATTGAAAGAACTTTTGTTGTCGTTTCTGTGTGTCTTGCTTTAAACTTTTTTTAAATTTTCCACCTATATTACCTTTTATATATGTTACTGATAATCCTAAAATGTTCATGAACCTTATTTAACAATGAAAATAAAAATGTGTGGGTGATGAGAAAGAAAAGAATACCAAGCACATTCATCTGATTTTTTTTAAATCTTGAAAAATCAAGTTTTCAAATTTGCACAGGGGGACCCGATATCACACGCTACAGTATCATTTTGTGCAAAGCACATGTGGTGTCTACAATGCACTAAAAGTGGGACATAGTATTCGAAAAGCTTTGCAATTCCCATCAATACTTAACATGCATTAACCCTTGGCGGTCATATTTTACTTTTGCTACATTCCATGTAGATCACTATTTCTCTAGCATGACCACTTGAGGTCACTGTTAGCCCCTTAAATCCACTAATGTGGATTGCAGTAACATGAGATGTGAATGCAGAAACAAACAGTGTCTTTGCTTAGATTAGCGGTTCTCAACCCGTGGAATATTTTGTAGAGTGGGTGGGTGAAATGGGATGCTGACCAATGAAAAGTTTTCAAGGGATATGTGATAGATGAAAGGTTGAGAACCACTGGCTTAGATTAAAAGCAAACAGCAACAACAACTAAATCACTTGTCTCCTCCAGCAGAAGGGGGAAAAGAGCGACCACTAGCGACAGACGACTGGAACACAAAAGTTGCCAAGTCAGGGTTGCCCTGGCAGATGACCGCAAAGGGTTAAAGCCCTTCATACGCAACCCCAGATCAACGAAAGAGCCTACCAGTCGCGAGATTTGCGCCCAGCACAAGTGATGTCTGTGCCGCGGTCGTGTGAGCGGAGGAGGTGTCCGCAACAGAGTTGGCGACCGAAGTGATCACAAAGTGAGGACCTGCAGCGGTCTGTACGACGCGACCGATGCCGCCGATGAGTGACTGGATGCACTGGACGCGGTTGGTGGCTGCGACTGTGGTCGGGGGACCAGGCTGCAGCTGTAGGGTAAGCCCGCCACCCAGGGGTGAGATGGCTGCAGGGAGAGAGGGAAGACAAGACAACACGTCAGGGCAAGGGGTCATTCCATGTGTGCAACTCTCAATGCCCTCAAACATGTTTGTCTTAACTCTTGTTGGATGATCCAACAAATTTGAAGACACTAAATTGAGCCGAAATAGTAATCTTTTTTTATTAAAAAAGAAATTTGAGTGCTTGGGATTATTATTATTATTTTTTTGATAATTTAATGATTTAATATATTTTTTGGTTTTGTAAAATAATTCTTGTCAAATAATCAAACTTCAGAAATAAAAGAAACGAGTAAAAAGTTTAAATTCGAAAAACAGGTATAATATTTTTTTCCGCATTGCATATTTTCCTATTGCAGTTTCATATTTAATTTTTCAATTTATATGAACTTTTAACATATATTTTTATATAATCTCAAGCGGAAAAAAAAAATACTTTTGCATATTCACTTATCACTGATTATAATATGACAGAAATCTGTTTTAAGACAAAAATTTAACTAAATAATTTTATAACTAGTTACTAGTTCCCATTAGTTGGTTTTTGGAATAGAGAAAAAGTAGTAAACAATGTCTAAAATTATAATAAAATTAAATCTAATAATTTTTTTTAATGTAAACCTTCTTCAAACTGTAATAAATGTATTAAACAGGGCAATTGAGATTACAACATGAAATGATCAAAACATTTGATTAGCACAACAGAAAATTAAATGCAGTAAATAAAAGACTAGGCCCAGTTACAGACAAACAAAAGAAAATTTACTTTATCAAAGCAAAATAGCAATAGAACTAAAAGCAAAGCATAAGTGGCTTGAGTAGGATTTAATGGTACATAAGGGCTTTGCATTTTTAATAACCCATAAACCACTGTTTTTTGAAGAACGGCCTACCTTTTTACCTGGATACTTGCACCTTCCCATCCTGTTTTGCATGAATTACCACCTACTGTCCCTTTTTCAGAGTTTTTTTTATTTAGATATTTCATTAGCAAAAATAGTTTTTCCTTGCTTTGAGCAGGAATTTGCTTTTATTGAAAAAGAATTTTCCTCGAAATTGTTTGACTATGGAGAAGAAAAAAAAGCTTGTTTGCTTTTGGATTTACTACTTCCTTTTCTTTAGTTTGACATTTTTAACACTGATTAGTATTTGATTATCAAGAGGGAAAAATGAGCTTTTCCCAGTAACAAAATAATATGCTTCCATCCATAAGTTAAAATAACAAATTTAATTTGTCACATTATTTCTTTTCTCACACATCAAGAGCCATACAATGTCCTATGTTTAAAACAGTTGATGAATGTTGTTATATTTTTCTTAACACATTTATGCTCTAAAAGAATGGTTAGCTATTCGAGTTTAATTAACATTTGAAAAATTACCTTCAACAATAACATAACACTTTAATAAGTAGTGTATTTACCAAAAATATTTAAAATTTTAAAGGTTTTTAAAATAATAAAATCGCACAAACACGTATGAATAAGGTTGGACTTGAATTTTACCAAAGGTGACAACAAAAAAGGTTGCAATGAATTTTTTAAAAAAAACTTCATGATTTTTTACAACGAATAAATATAACTATTATACACTATTTAACTTAAGAGAAAAAAATTAGTCTTAACGGACCAAATGCTGAAATAAAGGGTACAACATAAAAAAAATATATACTTTTAAGGGACAAAAAGATTACGGCTAAATACCTGCAAATATTTTACATACATAAATTTATGTTTCATAAAAATTCAAAAAAAAAATTGAAAACGTTATATTATCTAGTTGAATAGCTTCTGCTCCAAGAGCCTGAGGCCAAAGGATCTACAAAATGCTGTTTATAAAAGAGTACTCACTTGCACCTGGTGGCACCAGCTGCAAGGTGAACTGCTGTTCTGCCGGCTGTGGTTGCACAGCAGCTGCGGCAGTGGGAGTGGAGTTGCGTGCTGCCATCTGCTGTCCGGGGAATACCACGAAGCGCTGCTGCGGCTGAGGTCCAACAACAGCGGCCCTGGGAGGCACGGCGGCTGGAGGACGAGGGGCGGCGAGACGGGGGGCAGCGGGACGGGGTGCAGCGGGACGGGGGGCAGAACTGCCACTGCCGGAAGCCTACAAATAGGACACATATTCTTTCAGGATAACAATAGTTTATAAAGGACCTCTTAAAGGCTATATATTTAGTAAAAATAGTAAGTAATTTCATTAACTGGTACAATGTAGATTATAAAAAAAAACTATATTTAATGAAAAAATATTTATTCATCGGGTTGGATACATAAAGTTGGTTGGTTTTGTTTTGTTAATTAACGTCGCACTAGAGCTGCACAGTGGGTTCAGGGTCAATCTCGAAGGAAAGACCCGGGAACACATTCATACATGCACCTCGTTATTTTAGAACCATGGTCAGATGACGAGGAAACACCTGAACTGGCACCCAACGCCTTCAATAGACGTCGGGACTTTGAACCTCGATCAGATTGATCGTGCACCAGTCCCGTATACACGCCATTATAATTTGTTGGATATTCTGGACGACTTTCTAGTATTTTTGTAGCGAAGCTGGCAACCCTCCGATCGCAAGATCACTACTTTTTTACTTTTCTATGTCAAGTCCATTTCACGGATTCGAACCACCAATCCTCTGATTAGTAGCTGAACGCCTTACCAGCTGAGCAACTGGGGCTCGTTGGATACATAAAGATTGAAAGTTTCACAAATAACTTTTTAGCGAATTTTTACAATTTGCAGCACTTTTTTCAAAAAAGCAAATGCCTGAACCAAAATAAAGGCTAAACAGGACTTGGATGGGATTGTTCGATATATGAATTTGAAGATGAACTAGGTGACAGTAAAAATTCAGAAGACAAAATTGAGAATATTCACATTATCTAATTCCGACTATTGGTCTCTGCTTTATGTTTATAAACATTTCAATATTGACCAGAACAACCAAAATTGGAATATATGGTTTGAGTGTTGAAAAACAAAAGACAAAATTTCGGGGTTTTATTTGCACATTTTTACAGGTTGACGTAAGTGTGACATCAGCTGCCCATGTTGGATTCTTTTCTTAATGCAGATTTCCATTAAATATGGAGAGATCATAGGACAAAGTCATGCTCCAGAGAATATTACTCAACAAATATATATTTTTTAAGCAGTGTGGATTTTTATAAGTTTAATTTATTAAATATTATACATCATAAAGATATGTTATAATGCTTGCAGAGTTCTGAAAAATGCCACAAATCCACTATCTTCAAAACGTTCAAGTTAAAATTCTAGCACAGTCTCCTTTATCTTAATAAAAAGAAGACTACAAGCAACACAAACACTGGAAATTTAAGATGTAGGTAAATGTCAATTTTATATAAAAAAAATACTATTTAAAATATATAAATTTCAAACTTCTAAATTAAATATAAACCATTGTTGTCCGGATTCTCTAACCGATTCCATAATTTTCGCAACATTGCAACCAACCTGAGTCTTAAAGTTTGAAGCCATTTTCTTCAAAACTGTCAATTATGACATTGGTCCATATTGTTCCAAGCCACAGGTATTCCAATAAGTCTTTATACTCAATTTCATGGAAATTGATCTCTTCCCAGCATTAAAATACTTTAAAAGGGGAAAAAATTCACAACTATTGAAGACATTTCAAGAGCTTTGAAAAAGATTTGTACTGTGTGCCATTCGTTATGTATAAAGAAAAGCGAGGGATGCTTGGAGAGGTGAATCTGGCCTACCTGCGAGTTGCAGAAGTTGACCTTCATCTTGATAGCCGGGCACTGGGGCGGGGGCTCGGGCAGATTGTCGATCTCCTCGATCAGCTTCTGTGGCACTTGGAACTTCTTGACTCTGTGAGCGGCAAATGCGGTCAAGGACAGCTCAAGGTCAGCCAGCAGTAGGTTGAGAGACAACAGGCTCACTTGCTGAAAGTGAAATTGGACTCATGCTTCAAACGAAGAACAATTTTAATGCAAAATAAAATATGTAAAACAACATTCAAGTTAAATAATCATTAATAAATGTTTATTTGTCAACTTAAACGCTATGTTCATATGAAAATATTTTATTTGCAACAAAAGATAGTATATTTCTTATGGCTTGTGTCGATGAGCAAGAAAACTTGTGATAGTTTCATGCAAGGTACGGTCTTGCACTTGTACACGGCAGAGTAAGTCCAATTGCCGTGAGTTTTCGTCTATTACAGCAAGACTGCGTAACATAGAAAAGTCTGCGACTTCTCGCTCGTTTCCAACGGTGATGAGCAATTATTAATGAGACATTATTTAATTCTTGTTATTACACAAATTTATGCAGATTTGAGATTTTATAACACAATAATTTTATTTATTAAAGTTTAACAGAAAACTGTTTGACAGAATAATACATTGGCCGGTCCTTCAAATCCTGCATAGATAAGTTGTTTGATTTTTATATTAAGAACATACATAGCGAATTTTTCTTTTTCAGAAAAGTCACCAACGGGTTCAATGCATTTTAAATGAAAATTTAATACATTATTTCCAATGTGTATACTAATTTTTCAAAACGAAAGCATTATTGCAATATGTTTCCTACTTGTTTTCAAAATGATATGAAATAATTATTATATTAAATATAATTTTCCTTGGAAACAGTTAAGCTATTTTTTTTTAAATCTGTTTTATATTGTTTTTATTACATCCTTGATACTTTCACTGGCAGAATTAAATTATGCGAAACAGCAAATATAACATCAGATTGTGACCCCCAGAGATTATATAAAAAGCTATATTATAATTTACAGAAAACCACACTTTATATCTATTCCCAATACAATTACTAAGCAATTTTGGCCACATAAATTTATTTGTTTGGCAATTTGTTTACGATAAGTAGTTGTAATTTTCTAGCATAGTTTAAAATAGGTACTTGTGCTTCAGAACAATATGTAAACGAGAGCGAACAAAACAATTGCAATGTTATGCAAATACGTTCGATATGTAAACCAATGTATTTTTGCTATTGTAAGATCTTAAATCAACTTTGCATCCGATTATAACGTTGCTGTATATGTATCGATTTCATAAAATTCAAAGATGGAAAATTCAAATTTTATTTTTTAAAAAAATGCCGTTCTGAAACATTTATATATTCAATTTTGGTTAAGTGAGCAGATATATGTTTTTTTCAACAGTCAATAAGTACTGCTATAGCTTTTAAGGACTCTGGCATTTTGGTGAATTTCAATGATTTTAAACAGAAAATTTTAGGTTTTTTTTTGAAAATTTTGCGATTTTAATGGCTTTTTTTTCTCCCATTTTGGTTTATTTAGTGGTTTGAATATAAGCATCAATAAATGAATGATGTTTCAAGGCCTAAAGTCAAATTTGTAAAGAAAGTTGCTGTCAAATTCTTTTGATTTTATGGAAATTTAACACAAATCCATGAAAATTTCCAGGTTTATGGGCTCCCTGAAAATTCCAATAAGCGCTGGGCGTACCTTGAATGGCTCGTAATCCAGAGCCTTGTAGGCAAGAGAGGCTGTCGTGAAACGAATGCCTTCCATCATGAAAGGAGACACTGTTGGTCGTTCTTCGAACATGTTGGGGTGATTGCACACTTTACGCAACTGCATCAGAATGTTGATGACGCTCATAAAGTTTCCCGTCGCTAATGTTTCTTTGGTTCTGAGAAAAAAAATGAAGCGTTTTTTTTAGAGTAATTGAATATAAAAATAAATAAGTGTAACCACACAAATTTTTTATCCTACATTACCGACTAAGTAAAAATGATTGCCATTGTCTTTATTATTTAGAGAACTTTTGTGAATGTTCAATGAAGTGTTCCAAAAATTAATTTAACTTCATCACAGAAAATGTGTTTGCCTGAATTTTTTCTTTTCATGAAACCCAGATGTCACGACATGATGCAATCACAGAAAATGTGTTTGCCTGAATTTTTTCTTTTCATGAAACCCAGATGTCACGACATGATGCAAATCACCAATTGAAATAAATGAATGTGATCACCAAACTGTACACATTGCAAAACATACAAGAACAATATATTGCAATACAGAAAACAAATTTGAATACTGAAAGGAAAAAAGAATTATCATTACCTTCAACAAGTATTTATGAAAAAGGCAGCAGAAATCCAAAATTTATGCAATACACACAAAAAATCTTCAAAATTCAAGAATATTTAAATTATTGCTAATAGTATAAAGGTATCTTTTGGAATGAAGCACATAAGGATGAGCTTAATAGTAATTATCAAACAGCGGCAGTTATTAATATTAAAGTACTAGTATTTTTTTAGCTGTTATTTGATATTTTAAACAATATTAAATATCATCAACCTCGGCAATAGGCAACACAAAATATCAAATACTAAATTTTCATGACATTTTTTATTAGTTGATAGTAGGAATTATTTTCAATAAAATACTGTTAATGATCCAACATTTAATAATATTGCAATAAATTATTTATATTATATAAACATATTAATTTTTCCTAATCATTTTTAGATCATTAAAGGGCAATTCCATGAAAAGTGACCAAAAGGTAGTAAATTTTAAAATGTTATAGAATAGTTCAAGAGATATGTCATTTAAAAGCAAGAGATCTCCTCTGTCAGAAAATATAAATGTTAAGATTCACAACAAATGAAATATTAATGAAAAAAAAGTTTAAAACAAGTCAAGTGTAATAATTAAGAAAAATTCGTTATGTAATCCATACTTTCATATTGTCTAAAGTCTTTAGAAATTATAGGTTTATTATTTTATGGATCTTTTTTCTTTTTAAAAACACAATAATTAATGAATCAAAGATTTAAAAAATTTAATAAAATTAAATACAGAATTTTTAGGGGATTTTGTAATACGAGATTCATTTTGTTACGTCTGTAACAAAATTTAGGTAAAAGCTTCCTTTAAAGATTTTCTAATTATTTTTTTCGTTGGAGCTTTTTATTTTTCTTTTAGATATATAATATATATATATTACGGATGTAACATCTGAATATACTAGCATTTAGTACTTATGTTTTCAGTACAATTTTCAATGAAGTATATAATCTGTATACTATTTTTATACATTGGTATTTGGAAAAAGGCAAATGCATTAGTATTTGACAAATTTTTCAAGTTTTTCCGATTGAAAATCCAAACATAAAACTTGGATTATAGTCTTTTGCCTCTCTTAGATCACAAAATGTCCTTTTAGCATCCACCTAATGTTTGTGTTATGCTAACCTAGACTTCTTTGCTTGTAATATATGAATAAAAGGGTGCTAACTATACTCATTAAGTTGTCGAAAACTGATTCACACATTTATTCATGCCAACCAACACTAAATTAATTGAACTATCCAATTCTGTTCGTTCCCACCAAACAATAAACTTTTGCCAACTAGAACACTAAAAAAAATATCCCAATTCAATCAAAAGATACCAATAATCTCCGGAAAATATATTTTGAACCAATGAGTTAATGAGTTTAGATATTAAAATATTTTTTATCGTAATAATATCTCTAGTATCTTGAAATCAAATTGGATCGTAATTAGGACACATGCCAATATCTGCGAACATAAACATCATAATTCAATCCTGAGTTACTGTGATGTGCAACAGAGTACATTTGTTTCAAACCAGGCCATTGCATGTGGGAACAGATCATTCTTCCGTTTCCTTTCCTTTCTAGTAACACGGTCATCGTTTTTTACCTGCCCTTTTTTAACCTCTTCTTTTTTTAACTTGCTCTTGACAGTTTAGGCAATTCTGGATAAAATTCATTTATAGTGGAAGGAAACTTTTTTTTTTGGTCGGTTTATTCAACTTTGCCAGAAAATGTACATTGAAGGAGAAAAACCACAAAATAGTTTATATTAATTCACACGGTGGCAACATAATTCTGGAGAAAAAGTTCCTTGATGATGTCACAGAAATTTCCCTGACTTCACAATTACATTAAGAAATGTTGCAATACATGCTTTGTATAGAAACAAGTATCCACGCAACAATAACACAATAATATATTGCCTTATAAACGAAAATTTATAAGCAATACCTATTATTAAAATAATGTATGGATACAACACGAATTATAAAATTGCGACAGGCATAACAGCAATTAATCTCTGGAAGTAGATAATGCAAAAAAAAGCAAGTTTTTCAAATTATTTCTTTTGGAGATAATTTTAAATATTTCAATTTTCCTATTTAAATATTCCTATTCCAATCTTCAATAAATCGCAAATTCATTAGCCCCTCACCACGTTGCTTACAATCTTAAGTCCAACACACTTTGCTTTTTTTCTCCCTCCAGCAGTGATTCACGTTTTTACAAAAATAAAACTGAAAATATGAAAATGCATATGATCATGCTTATATTTTTAAATAATCTTTTTTAGAACTAAAAGGAAATATTGACAACTAAACTATCCAGAATAAAGGGCATAATAGACGACAATTGCCGTTTTAATGATCCAAATTTGAAAATTTCTGATTTTTTGTGAAATTTTGAAAAGTTCCCTGACTTTTCTTCCAGATTTAAAAAAATCCAAGATAATTCCCTGATTTCCAGGTTATGTTGCCACCCTCATCCAGGCAGTACCCAAAAATTTGAAAAATTTTATACAGTGAAAAAAAAAATGTCTTGCTTGATCAAACTCATAGATGTGCACATGTCTTAATAAAAAGTCATTACGTAATCAAAAACTTAACACAAAAATACTTCTCACAAATCAGCAATGGGTACGAGTTATAATAGGGTCATTCCATGTGAAATCACCCAATGGGTGTTGCTCCATAGTCACCGATTTTTATAAAATTTATACCACTGTTGGATATCGCATTAAAACCACCAAATCTCGAATATTTTTAAATTGTATTGAAAAGGAGCCGAGATATAGCCATTTGAAAATCTGCCATTTTTCTCAAAAGGCGGCCATCTCGGATTTACTACAATGTCTATAAGTGCTTGTAATACAAGAACCAGAGGCTCAAATTCAACAAAATTGGTACCAAATTAAAGAAAAATAAACAAAGAACACATATTTAATATCTAAACACTTTCTGGTATTAATTTTAATAGTTTTTACTATATTCAAAGTTAAAAAAGTGCTTTAAAAATTTGTCCAGTTTGAGGGGCCATAAAAAAAATGGCTCACTTTTTATTTTGCTGTAACTTGGTAAATATATTATTTGATATGTATATATTTAATACAAAAAAAATCTCGAGGGTATTATTCTTGATTGCAAAAATAAATTGATATGAAAAAGTTCTCTATTTTATACCCAAATAGGGCTATTTGCAACCAAATCTGGCTATTTATTGATAAACCTGGATTTTTTTTGGACACTTTTCAAAGTTGGGAACTATGAGTGATGCTATGCATAACATATAATTAAATTCTGCAACATATTGCAAGGTCAAAGCAATGACTGTCTCATTGCATCTTTTTGTTTTAGAATGTATTACTTCATTATACATTCTAACCAATCAGATCAATATTACATAATCTTTTACACTAAGTGTGGGCAATCAAGCTCATTTGAGTTAGTTTTGTCTAGATGTGAAGTTGTCCCGATATTAAAGCGTTGTAGTTTAATATTAAGTATAACGCAGAAATAGCTTGTTTCGTGTGTAAGAAACTTAATGTGACATTGCATAATGAGTTTGTTTCAGTGCTTAAATTTTCTTCGAATGATTTGAAATATTAAAAAGGAGATTATATTATTTAGAATGTTATGTTAGTGGAAAGAACTGCAAGACTCATAAAGATAATTATCTGAAATGCTACAAACTGAGACAGAGAACATGTTGTGACCCACATAATAACCATCCTGGCAACAACAAAACAAAATCTTTAAAAACAATTGCCTTAAAATTATCAGTCATCTGGGAGAACTGATATCAGGGAAAAAACTATGTATTGTTATTCTCATTATAACTCATCAGTTGATATACAGTCCTCCTTACCCTGCACCAAGGATCAATATTTCAATGATTCTTTTCTGTTGGTAGAGCAATTGGATAAAAGCTGTGAAATATTTGAATTATCAACAGTAAAGATGAGTAGAATAAGCTCAAAGAGAAAATATAAGTACATGTAAAATAAAGTTTAAAAATTTAGCAAATGTGTTGCTACTAAAGCAGTCACAATACTAGTCTATCGAGAATATTAATGATCAAAGTGAACTTAAGCCAAAGAAATGTAAATGTTCAGAGTGCATATTGTATGATAGAAAAATTATTGCATAAGTTTAGGAATGCATCTTTTAACGAAAAGGTAGGAGATTTTGAAATTAGTCCTGGATTCCAGGACAATGGTAGGAATAAAAAAAAAATTAGCACTACAAAACATTTAGTGAAAAAATATTTCAACTAACTCAAATGAGCTTGATCGAAAAGAAATTGCTCACACTTAGTGTAAATGATTATGTAATATTGATCTGAGGTGCAGGGTAAGGAGGACTGTATATCAACTGATGAGTTATAATGTGAATAACAATACATAGTTTTTTCCCTGATATCAGTTCTCCCGGATGATTGATAATTTTAAGGCAATTGTTTTTAAAGATTTTGTTTTGTTGTTGCCAGGATGGTTATTATGCGGGTCACAACATGTACTCTGTCTCAGTTTGTAGCATTTCAGATAATTATCTTTATGAGTCTTGCAGTTCTTTCCACTAACATAACATTCATCATCGATTTCCAAATAATATAATCTCCTTTTTAATATTTCAAATCATTCGAAGAAAATTTAAGCACTGAAACAAACTCATTCCATGCAATGTCTCATTAAGTTTCTTACACACAAAACAAACTATTTCTGCGTTACACTTAATATTAAACTACAACGCTTTAATATCTGGACAACTTCACATTTAGACAAAACTAACTCAAATGAGCTTGTTCAAAAAGAAATTGCCCACACTTAGTGTAAAAAAAAAAAAACTAAAAAAAAAAAAAAAATGCAATGAGACAGTCATTGCTTTGACCTTGCAATATGTTGCAGAATTTCATTATATGTTATGCATAGCATCACTCATAGTTCCCAACTTTGAAAAGAGTCCAAAAAAAAAGCCAGGTTTATCAATAAATAGCCAGATTTGGTTGCAAATAGCCCTATTTGGGTATAAAATAGAGAACTTTTTCATATCAATTTATTTTTGCAATCAAGAATAATACCCTCGAGATTTTTTTTGTATTAAATATAGACATATCAAATAATATATTTACCAAGTTACAGCAAAATTAAAAGTGAGCCATTTTTTTATGGCCCCTCAAACTGGACAAATTTTTAAAGCACTTTTTTAACTTTGAATATAGTAAAAACTATTAAAATTAATACCAGAAAGTGTTTAGATATTAAATATGTGTTCTTTGTTTATTTTTCTTTAATTTGGTACCAATTTTGTTGAATTTGAGCCTCTGGTTCTTGTATTACAAGCACTTATAGACATTGTAGTAAATCCAAGATGGCCGCCTTTTGAGAAAAATAGCTGATTTTCAAATGGCTATATCTCGGCTCCTTTTCAATAAAATTTAAAAATATTTGAGATTTGGTAGTTTGATTGTGATATTTAACAATGGTATAAATTACAAAAAAATCCGTGACTATGGAGCAGCAACTTAATTCTCAAATGGGTGTTTTCGTATGGAATGACCCAATATCAAAATACAAGCAAGAAATAATTTTTAATGGGTTAACTACATCATTGTACATGATCACTTCTCAAAATAGAATAAGAAACATTGGGACCAGCACTCACTTTGTTTGTGACATGAAGTCGTCGTAGAGGTAACGTTGTCGGTTGGACAGCCTGCACATGACGATGTGCTCGTACTTTTTGGGAAGCTGCTTCTCCACTTCGCATTTCAGCCGCCTCAGCAGGAAGGGTCTCAGCACCTAGACACATAATTCACGAATCAACCCATATTGCTTTACTCAAATGTGATTCTAGGTTTAGAAACACACTTTCCCCTTTTTTGTTAGCCCTCCTGACTAAAAATATTTAATGGAAACGGACTTTCTATTTTTTACAAAATAAAGAAATAGGCAATACGTTATCTCTTAAGAACTTGCTCACTTCGTATAAAATATTTTCAAGATTTAACTTTAACCCACTGACGCTCACACAATTTAAATATTTTCCCCTGTACAGTTAGTAATTTAATTTCGTACTCGGAGAAAAATTATAGGACTAAAGTTTTTCTTTTTTTGTGGTTTTTCATACATTTAAATAAAGCATTAAGCTGATAAAATCACAAAAAGATCAGAAAATGCATATAAACTAACAAAGGAAAATATAAATTATGCTAGAACATAACTTAGCAATTGTATTACATCAAAAACTGCAGAGTAGATACAATTATTTTCAATAAAAACATGTACAAGATTTTTTTTTAAAGTCCCATTTTTTGTGATTTTTAAAAACAATTTTAAAAAAATTCGGAATATTGAAATATTTTTTTTTGAAAATCCTATGTAAGAATAATAAAATTATCTTAAAAAAAGGATGGGAGAGTTTCATTTACAAAAATAAAACATATAACAGAAGTTATGTTCTTAGTTTCGCAAGATTAATTTAGATGCTAAAAAAATGAGAAAACCATGGTTTTGAGGAAAATTTTCATTCCTACACCATACAATGATTTTCATCCCTACACCACACAATAACAGCTTCACTTTGCCAAAAACACCTCAAGTCGATAATTTCTTCAGTTTTGTGGAAGGGTGAGGAGAGGGGAGGGGAGGGGAGGGGAGGAGACACACACGCACCTTGTGCAACCTCTTGATGAGGGAGTCATTGTACTCGCTGCTGCCCTCTATCATGCCTGTGAAGGGGTTGCAGAACCACTCCCTGAACTCCCTGTGGGACTGGAAGACGTTGGGCATGAGGAAGTGCATCAGGGACCACAGCTCCATCAGGTGGTTTTGGAGGGGGGTGCCCGTCAGCAGGAGGCGGTGGGAGCTCTGGAAGTTCAGCAGCATCTGCCAGCGCTGGGACTTGAAGTTCTTGATGTGCTGTGCCTAAGTACATGTTGAACAGAAATACAGATTGAAATAGGGAAAGCGCAAGTTTAAAAAATTCAAATGTAACTAAAATGCTTGTAATGGTACTTGTGCCTAATCGTGTTCTTTTATTTTGAGTTTTAAACGAAATCACGCCTTTGACACAAGGTGCAAACATAGTGAAAGGCAACGGGAATCCTCAATATTTTGCCTTTAACTTTTTCTCGTGGCTCTGTGCAACAGCCTGAGACGTTGCACTTAGCATCACCTATGGGGTTGTATTGGATTAAAACATTGGTTCCCAAACCTATGCTCTGTAGTGGACAGTGGAGATCATCTTATCCAAAATATCTTTCGGCTTATTTATAGCAGAAATGTAATAAATGGTAACAGTGAATTTTAGCAGATTAAACAATATTTGTGTGTGTGATGGGTGGTTATACAAATAACACATTTACTTAAAAAAATACAACTTCTTTCAATTACATAAAAAGACATGTCCTCAATGTTATGGCTAAAAATATGATTGTTTTTAATTTTATGTCCTTTTTATATTTATTTTGCAACAGACTCCCCTAAATGCAGCAACATGTAATTTCTTTAAATCATGGCGAACTAGAATATAGAGAAAATTTGGCATTTATCAGATGCAAGAGGATTGAAAGTTGTTCCCGGACGTCACAGCAGGCTGTAATTAGTGAATTTCTACAATTCTAAGAAATTCATTAATGAAAAAAAATATTAAAATAGCACCATTTGATAGATTTTATTCACCAGATACTACAAAGTGTAGACAGACTGAATATGTGGCAATTGAGAAATTTAGTAATCTTAAAATGAAACAAAAGTTAAAATTCTGATCATTTTAGAATCAAGTTGATATTTTAAACGATTTAATTTAGAACTTTTCTGCATTTAACATATGGAAGAAGCGAAATTAACACCAGACCTCTAAACAATGCCCATGTTTTTTTCTAGAAGTCCAATACAAATTTATAACATACTAGACCTCTGGTCTTATCGTATATACTCACATATAAGCCAAAATTTTCTTCAAAAAGGAGGGTTGTTTTATACGTGGGTCAATCAAAATTATAATATAATGTCTAAAAAAGAGGTTGGATCACAGTTGCAATGGAATATCCGCACAGATCATGTTTCCCTGATTAGAGACAGTGTGCTAACTGAAGACTACTGCCTATCACATTGCAATCTTAAAGAACAACTTGCATATATAATCAATTTAGTATGCATTTTGATGAATATTTCATTGTTTGTAAAATATATGAAAAGCTCATATTTGTTACTTTAATAGGATTTCGAATGGAAGACTAAGAATTTGACATTGTGCGTAGTGAATTACATCACTAAGTCAATATTTTTTTTTACCCGATTGCAATAATTGAATAAAATTTATTTATTTCAATGCAGATTTTATAACTTGATAATATTATTTAAAGATTTTAATGGCTGTCTGTCTCATTAGAATTTTGGATGCAATTGACTTTGAAGTGATAAATCGTGACATTGCTAATCCACGAATTCAAGCTACCTTCAAGTAATTTATTTTGCAATTTAAAACTAAATATTTCAATAAGAAGTATATATCCATCCATAATATTAAATTAAAAATATTATTATATTTCCTTCGGAGATGAATAAAAACAAATGCTCATCCGAATTTACTAGCGACAGTGAACGATGTCGACAAAAAATAATTAATGTTTTCTTAATACACATAATATAAAAGTTCATAAAAAAATCTCTACTTTTAAATATTTTTCTAAATTAAAGCATCGGGACGACTTTTGAAATCCTTATAATATAAATTAAAACTCTCCTGCATTGAAAACAAACCTATACTTTGGTATTTTGCTCAATCGTCAGAGGGTTAACAAAACGATGTAAAAGTCATATATTTCACATTTCGGTAAATAAGTATGTGGTTTATTTCAGATTTAATTATGATAATAAAGAAGATTGAATTTAATAAATTCGATGGAGGTTTGAAAGACACACGAGTAGAACTAGAGGTACCGTATATACTCGCGTATAAGCCGACCCCCTAATTTTAGGAAGATTTTTTGTCCAAAATCGGAAACTCACGTATAAGCCGAGTTGTATTTTCGTACATGAAAAATTCCGATTAAAATCGGCAAATCCTCGATTAAAAGAGTGAAATTTTAATTAGAAAAATAAATATTTAAGCCTAGAAATTAAAAGTTTAAAGAAAGTGGCTGGAGAAACGGCCTTCCTCGAAGTTCGTGACGTTTCATCAGGCTTAAAAGTATGTACCACTCGCGATGTTCTGGTGTCTTTCAAACCTCCATCGGACTTTTTACATTAACACTTATTATCAAATAAAATATTTTAAACCACAAACTTAAATACCAAAATGTACAATTTCTAATCCTTAAAATCGTTTTGTAAAGATTTAAAAACTTAGAAAACGTCAACTTTCTGTCAGCATTGTTGACTTCTGTCGATATTAAATACAGATGAGCATTTTTTTTATCCATCTCGGAAGGAAATACTACTACTTTATGGATGAATATATACTTCTTATTAAAATATTTAGTTTTTAATTACGAGATAAATGACTTTAAAGTAGAACTTGAATTCGCCGATTAGCAACCCCGATTTTACCGCTTTAAAGCCAATTCCATCCAAAATACTAATGAAACAACTATTAATATCTGTACATAATATTATCAAGGAATAAAATCTGCATTGGGGAAATAAATTTTGTTTAATAATTGCAATCGAGCAAGAAAGACATTGACTTTAAAGTGGTGTCATTCGCTACGCACGATGTCAACTTCTTAGTCTTCCATCCAAAATTCTATTAAAGTAGCGTTTACTAGCTTCATAAATTTTACAAACCAATTAAATATTTATCAAAATAATACTTTTTATTAAGTTAAACCGATTATTTTCGTGAGTAGTTAAATTTTGCGTCACGATTACACCGCGATGCGCAGAACGGTCTTCAGTCAGCACGTGACGAACATTCTCGTTCTCGGAAATGTGTTGGCGCGTTTTTTAGAAGAATCCGCTAATTTCTACTTTTCTCCTTTTCCCATTTTAGGCAAATTATATTAGAAATTTTAATGACCCGCATATAGCCGACCCCCCCCCCCCCCCCCCACCACCACTTTTTTTATGAACATTTTGACTTAAATTTCTCGGCTTATACGGTATATACTTTTAAGCATGAGGAAGCTCAGGAAGTTTGGAGAAGGCCGTTTAAGCTGCCTTGTTTTCATAATTTTTTATTTATCGACTTAAATTTTTGTTTTGAGAATTAAAATGTATTTTTTGGATGATTTGTCGATTTATATCGGAATTTTTCATGTACGAAAACACGACTGTGATTATACGCTAATTTTCAATTTTGGACAAGAAAATTTGAAAATTGTTTAGTATAGTAAGTTTTTTTGAGGTCTTTAAAATTACTGCTAGACCGGAAACATAGTGTACACATTTTTAAAATTCTCACTCTACATGTCATGCCATATTGTTGTAATTTTTCTATATTTAACATCGATTATGCATGAAGCAACAAAGGAACTGCTTTTGCAATGATAAAAGTACAATGGTAATGAAATGAACTCAGTGTAAAAAAAAAATCGAACAGCGATCAAACTTTTTTTTTATTGCGTGGATCAGAGTATTTAAATTGAAGTCATGTTTAATGAAAGATTATATATGTTGGTATTTTCACTGATGATTTATCGCAATATTTTTATTAGATAAGATGCAAAGAAAGTGATGAAATGCCTACTTTCATGCTTCTCTCTTCTTGGCAGTATTTTATGTTTATATCGTGTAAATCGGAAGCGTTACGCATTATATTTCTGAAAATATTTTAACTTTAGAAAATGTGCCTGATATTGAATGTCCTTGCTAAACTCTAACCAAAATAAATTAAAAAATTTTGGCTTCATAAAATATTTTTTTTAAAAATTAAATTTCAGGTCACACTTGAAAATTTACCATTTGTCTTCTTGTGGCTGCATAAAATTTTTTAATGCCAGACAAACATGCACCATGCTTGGTGTGCAAGGGTTTGCCGCTTGAGTTTAAAAAAAAATTGTTGCAAAATCATACAAAAATGTGGTTTTGTAGCAAGTTGGTGTAGAATACCATATTGCATTAGAAAAAGCATATTTAAGACAGATTTATCGGGCTGTTTCAAGTTATGAGTTTAACTTGTAATTTTAGAAATAATAAATAGTAAGCTTAAATCCTTCCTTCAGGAGTCGTCTCTAATACATGTACTGTTTACTACTACTAAAAAATATTGATGTTGATGAAACAAATACAAGCTCAAATATCATCTTTATTACTTGAGGAATTAAAGTAATTTCCTTATTATTGATTAATATAACCATTTAGTAAAATAAAACTCTATTTTTATTGCAAAATTAATTTGCAGGAATACAATATTTAGTACATGAATTATACCTAGTTTTAAACATCTAATTTTTTTTTGTACTACTAGAAAGTAGTTGTCCGCGCTTTCTCTGCATATTAATTTGGTGGTCCATGACTACATCAAGATAGGGAATTATCTTGCAGTAAACAATCGGCTGGGTATAGTACCAAAAAAATTTTGCACATACGCACAAAAAAAACACATTAAAGTTTTAAAAAAAACTTCTTTTATAAATGTGTTGTTCAAAAAATGAAAAATACCAAAATACAGAAAGGTTAGTGACATAAGTAGAGTTTCATTAGACCAAACCTAAATAACAAAAAAAATCCCTGCATAAAAAAATACATATTTCAGTTCCTTAATAAAATTCATGGAATTTTTTCCTATAATTTTTTTTTAAAAGAAAATATCATAAATCCTTAGAATTTGAATGTTAATGGAATGTGTTGTGTCTGAAATTGATATTGGAAAATCAAGGATTAAATCGATATAAAAAAAATTAGAAGCAAACTATACCTCATCCAAAATCATGTATTTCCATCTTTTTCTCCTGAAAGATTGGTGATCTTGGACAACTAATTTGTAGGAAGTTATACACACATGGAAGGCATTTGGTTTTGTCCACCCCTAAAACAAGCAACATTGAAGAGTTTTTTATAATTTAATTATCACAAACAAAATAAGTATCTTTAAAACACATTCATAAAAAAAACCTAAATATATACTATAATTATGTCCTTCGTAAACGTTGAGAGGACATTTAAGAGATGAAAGTAGTCAAGTCCAAATCTAAAATCAACCACCACAAAAATAAAAGAACTTTTTTGAAATAAAAATGGCTATAATTTAGAGGTATCCATATATTGAAATTAAAGAGCAAATTATATTTGAATCTAGGAAAGTATATATATATATATATATATATATATATATATATAAACAAGAGTCCCTGTGGTTTTTTTTAATACAAATTTAGTTTTATTAAGAATTTGATGAAATTTTGCACAATTGATCTTAAAAAAATAAGAGGTTAATATCTGATTTTGAAAAACCAACCCCTCTTTCCCTTTCCAGAAATGACTTCACACTAAAACCATCAGGTAAGGCCATAGTGAAGAAATCGGCCAACACTCTGTGCACAGCCCGGACAATGGCGTGTACTACAACTAATAAATGATAAACATGGGGAGCTTAACAGAAAACTTTCTTAAGGACACATATGCTATGATTGGTAAATACAAACCATGTGATTTGTACTTACATATAATAAAAGAGACCATCTGCAAAAGCTATGCCAAACACTATGTACTATGGTGCCCGAGGTTAATCAGTATAAATGATTTAATTATAGAATAGAAACCAAGTTTGGTTAAAAAAGAAAGCAATTGGCGATTACGAGAACAGGGCAAAATTTGCTCAATCGTAGGATATAAATTATTGAAATTAAAAAGTATATTCAGTGTAAGGCTACTAAAACATGCTTAACGGTTAATTGAACATTGTATATGTAACAGATCTTCTGCCAGCAGCTCATGCGAGTTCTTCTATTATGATCAATAAGGAGGAGCGCCAGCACGACCTCTTCGGTAGGGATGCAACAGATATCAGCAAGGATACAACTGGTCTTACTATTGAAGGACTAATTGAATGTGACTTGTTCATTATTTCTGCATCCTATTCTGTTTGATATTGTTTTTGGATTGAATATGAACAGGCCAGTTTAGCATCGGGAAAGTTGAGACGAGCACCGCTGCTTGGCAGCGACATCTGCCATTTCGTTACTGTGAATGCTAACATAACAAGGCACCAAACAGAAATAAATTCTGAAGTTATTGTCTTTCAACTGATGTAGGATACTTGCAACAAGTAAAAAAGGTGCGACTTATGTGAGAAATTTTGAACGTGTATCCAGCACATGTTTGAATTCCGATGTATTATCTGTGATTTACAACTTTTATTAAGATAAATGGCATAGGTTTCAGGTGTGAATACTGAGCAGTGCGAGTTAAAAATTACAGACAGTGTGACATTAGCAAAAAATTCCATAACTCAGGGTTCAATAAAAACCCTTTTCCATATAATAAAATATGAACACAAGATTTTTTTTCACGCAATGGCCTTCCTAATTCTGGTTTCAAGAAGTAAGATGTTATTTCTGTGATGCCGGAAATCACGTGGAAAGAGCAACAAAGAATTTCTCGCTTACTAGCAGGAGATTATGCGAGCAATTACCATCCTTTTAATCAATTTACATAAGCAGCTAGTAAGTGCTATGGGTCTGCAGTTATTCACATTATATGGGTCTTTATCAGGATTGGCAATTGGTATTATAATATCTTTGCACAGGATATCCGGAAACACACGTCATTTCCGCAAAGCATGTAAAAATTTAATTGTAAAATTTGAATTGTATTCTTATGCTGTAGAAAACGAAAGTTTATAAGTTTGTGTTCTTCGTGATTCTTCAATTCTAAAAATTTATTGTTGTAATTATTGATCATGGAGATAGTTGCATCTGCCTCCAAGCAATATTCTGCTGATTAAAAATTAAATATTTAGGGATATTTAAAAAACATATCTCCAGGTGAACTTGCGAGGTTAACGAAAGTTGATCCTACCGTGATATTGTTGCCAAAATGTGGCTCTTAAAGATGTATCCTACGAGATTCAGCACGGGCTTTTTTACATAAGTTGTTGAGTTCATTAATTTCCATAGGATAATAATGACGGAAAATACCACAAGCATGTTCTCTACGTTTCTCAGCCTCCAAAAATTGTGGTTCCACCATGGTTTTGGAAATATAGGAAGTCTGGATTGAAGTTTAGGACAGATAGTTTGGCTGCTTGCAAGATTGAGTAATATCTTTTGTCTAACATCTGCAAAGACAAAGTGGTTGTTAAAGTCCCATTACCCATGTAAAATTGCTAAAGCTGCAGAAAATATTCTAAGAATTGGAGAGATGAGGACTGCAGGAAGTCTTTCGGTTTTCACAGAAATGTTTTAATACATGACAGCATGCCTTAAGGTTCATATTAAAAACATAGCAAAGGATGCATACCACTCTCTTCTGTTTCCTCTCCTTGGGCGTACCGTAGTAGGTCAGGATTTTAAATGCAGGGCACCACTTTTTAAGCTCCATTTCCCAATTCAGCATCACACTGGTGGGAACAACAATCAGATGTGGACCCCACACACCTACAATATACACAGAAATTATTACTACAGACTATACTGCCTGACATGCCAAGGGAATGTAAAGATTCAGGTTGGGCATGTATTTTTCCAGGCATGTAAATAATGAATCAAAAATATCTTTCCAAAAATAAATATTTTGTATGTTATTGAAAAATCATCAGCATCCCTTGCACGCATGCTATCGAAGGTTTAAAAAAGTCATGTAATGGTTTCCTGAAGAACATTATAAGTTCTTTGTTTGAAAAAGCAGAAACAGGAACTATATAGGTACTGACAACTCAATCTTAAATTTTCTCTTTTAAAACACGATCGAAGAAACCTATCACAGCCGAGCGTACAGGAATTTTGTTAGTGCATTAGATGTATACAATGGTCTCCTCCCTTACATTTCGTTCCGTAACTGCATATATTGCTTTACACAGGCCCACAAATCTTAATCAAAAAGATTTGTAGCTTACTTTTAAGTGAACAAAAGTGACAAATAATTTGCTCAGTTCCAAAACGACTGTAGTCCACTTTGTAAAACTCACATTTTCCCCCTTATTAAATTACATTTCTACACCTGGAATTAAGAAAAGTATGTTGTTTTACACATTAAACAACATACTTTGCTTAATTCCAGGTGTAGAAATAAAATGCAATTAAAAAAAAGTGATTTACCGTGTAAGTTTTACAAAAGTGGAGGAGACTTTTTAGAAGACTCAATTAACCTTTACCAGGTTGATATTTCCAGCAAAATACCACGTTATGTTTCTAAAAGTTAAGCACTGTGGACGCTTTCCCGACTTACCCTTCTCGCACGCGAGGTGTGCCAGCACGGATATCGTCTGTATGGTCTTTCCGAGACCCATCTCATCCGCTAGGATCCCATTCAGCTTCTTCTCATACATAGCATTCAGCCAGTCCAGGCCGATGTGCTGGTACTCGCGCAGCTGGTGCTTCAGCAAGAAGGGTACCTTGGTACACACCTGGGGGAAAAGACAAAGCGGGAATTCAAACAAAACACATTTATGGGGGGGGAGTGGTTATAAAATAATAGGCTATATTTATAATGGAAGTTAAAATATACAAAAATAATAAATTTCCTAAGGTTGCTGATAAAATAAAAAGCTGATGAGCAATTATCCACAATTTTTTAGTTTAACTTTTTGTTAAGTTTATTAAATTATAAATAAAATAATGTTTTACATTTAAATATTTTATATATTAATCAACATATCACCAGCATTCTAAAAACTAGCATTATAATTAAAAAAAGGTGGGTGCAAGATTTTCCCTCCAAATCTTTAAAGTTACAAACACCAAATTTTATTTTTAAACTATACTAAATCTGTAGTTTTAGATTGCAATAAACAACTCAATCTAAAATTTAGAGTGCAAATAAAAACTAAAAATGTCATATCAGTAAATATTAAAAAAAAAGCATTTTAACTGTAAACAAAACATAACCACAACTTAAATTTTAGTTGTTTATTTGATAGTTAAAAATATAATCTTAAGTTGATCGAAATCCTCCGGCATATTCTTTTGATCAATGGCTCAAATAAAAAGGCATAACCCCCAATATAGTTGGAAAATTGATAAAGCCAACCGAAACAAACCATTTTTCAACAAGTAATAGCTAACAATAGAAAAAGGTGGTTGGTGCACTAAATTACTTCAATTATTTTTTAAAAAATCAATTAACATAACAGCTCACAACCGAACAGAGAAACAAATAGATGCTACACATACCTGTGTGGTAGACAAAGTATTTCCCTTTGGCTGGAAGCTCTCGGCTGCGGCGGCAATGTCGCTGATCTCTTTTGAAGGGTTGCCGCTTGCCTATAAATAATAGTTAACTCTTTCAATATTCACAAAATTCTAATTATGGTAAAAATGCATTAATTTTTTTTTATGAAAAAAACCTTATTGTGTCATAATAGCATATTTTTTTTTTTGGAAAGTTCCTCTATATATTTACTACTTCCACAACTAGTAAAAGAAATCAATTCAGAATATGAAAATTTCAGAAGCTTTACAACTTTGCCACAGAATAAAACCTAAGCTATGTTGCTTGCACATGTAACAGCAAAGCAAGAAATTTTATTTGGACACAGATTTCTTTCACACAACGACCCAAGAGGCACAGGCAACATTTGGAGTTTTTATCGTAGGAAAAAGCTGTACAAGTTCCTTTGACTATAGAACGATGGCAGCCCATTAAGCAGATAACAATGGAGGGCTAGTAGGAAGGCAGTCAGTCGCTATGAATAATCAGTGCGCTGAATGGTTTATTTGGGTGTTGATGTTTTTAGAATGATATACTGAATGATTTTTGGGGGAAAGACTATTTACAATTAAAACTTCATCTCCACACTTACATCTGTGGCCTCAGACGAGAGTTCCTTCAAAAGCGAGTCCTCTACTCCATCGTCTGGTTCTTCCTCGTCCGAAAACTCGTCGCTGCTGTTGGATTCTAGGGAGAGATGTTTGGTTTGGTTAATTAACGTCGCACTAGAGCTGCACAGTGGGTTATTGGCGAAGGTTCGGGGTCTATCTCGAAGGAAAGACCCGGGAACACATACACATTCATACATGCACCTCGTTATTTTAGAACCATGGTCAGATGACGAGGAAACACCTGAACTGGCACCCAACGCCTTCAATAGACGTCGGGACATTGGACCTCGATCAGATTTATCGTGCACCAGTCCCGTATACAAGCCGTTAGTTTTTGCGGATGTCCTGGACGACTTTTCTAGTGTTTTGTAGCGAAGCTGGCAACCCTCCGATCACAAGATCACTACTTTTTACTTTTCTTTGTCAAGTCCATCGCCTGGCATTGAACCACGAATCTTCGGATTCCCAGCTGACGCCTTTAACCGCTCGGCTACAGAAGCCTTGGAGAGATTTCAGAGGCTTTAGGAAAAAATACTTTTTTTTAAAGGTATCAACCAAAATGAATCATAGAGTAAGCAAACTACTATTAATTTAAAAGTCTTGATAAACATCCAGAGACTTATCAGTCTATTTTTTAAAAAAATATATTGGATAATGTTCACAGTTTTTAAAAAAGGTCAGGGTGGATTTATCAAAAAGGAAAATTTTTTGTTAAGTGAAAGGGCACTTCCCTTAACTCCTAACCATAATTTTTTGAAAGGCCAGAATGTTCTTTTCTCTAAAAGATTTTTTTAAAAAAAGGTTGTAAAGTCCTTGTAAATAGAATCTTAATGTTCTATAATCTTCTATCCAAACATTAGCGTCTCGACTGTTATTTTAAATTTAATGATCTTCGGTGGCCATTTATATAGAGAATATTACGCATTATCAATATCACAATTTCTTTATACTAGATTATCAATAAAAAAAACCAAGTAAAATTTGATCAAGAACGGTTTAATCCCAAGTCAGTAAATATAAAATTACCAACATGGTACAGGTTTTTTTTTTTTTTTTAAACTAATTTTTTTTCCAAAGAAAAAATTTTTAAATTCTCAAATTTTATAGTTTCCCATAAAAAAAAGTTTTTGCAATCACAAATTTCCCTTTATGTGAAGCACAATTTTTCTTCAGAGATAAATGATTCAGTTTTTTTTAGTGTAAAAAAAATTCTAAAAGAGTATCGATTGGAAATTGAATTCCTTCAGATGCAACGAAATTAGAGTCATAACTATCTCAGCTTTTGAGTGATATCTTGCCCATTTGACGAAGATCACAAATATTTCTACATGTTACAGATACTACATTCTTGCGAAATTAACTGCGATTCTTCACAAAATGATAAAAGTAAGTTGATAAACTCATGCATAATGACAACTAACTGTCAAAGGAGCTCCTTTGTTGTTGTAATTGAAAGAGAAAAGGTATAAAATAAAGTTTGTGGCAGACATTAGCAAGGTCATTGATACAAACTAGAGGGACATACCGTTTTCAGAACTCCTCTGTTCAGGTGTATCGATATCAGTTTGACTGGTGAATGCAGCAGAATATTTCTCTCTCAGTTCTTCTATAGACATCTCATCTGGAAGCAAACAATATTTTTTAAGGGGACATTATACTAAATCTTTTCTTTGCCTATTGTCTTCTTTTTCTTGTAAGAAAGTATTTCAAAACTTTTAGTATGTTTAGATAGTTTTTTAATTTGCGTAAAGTTAGTCGATCTGTCACTTTATCAAATTATAATTTTTCACACAAGCTAAACACTATAATATAACTGATTATTGTTATTGATAGCTTACCAGATATATTATGACATTACTTAGGGCCCTTTGTTACTTTTGATTTAAAGTATAATTTAATTAGTTAATACAAAAACTCTCCCTCTCTCTCTCTCTACATATATCATAAAAAATATATCGCCAAAAACATTCCAATAAGAAGCGAATTGTGGCTACCGCATATACTCGCCATATATAAGCCGACCCCTTAATTGTAGACGATTTTTTGTCCAAAATTGAAAACTCGCGTACAAGTCGAGTTGTATTTTCGTTCATGAGAAATTCCGATTAAAATCGGCAAATCATCGAAAATAGAGTGAAATGTTAATTCATAAAATAAATATTTAAGCCGAGAAATAAAAAAATAAAAATACAATGGCTGGATAAACACCCTTCCTTGAAGTTTGTGACGATCCATCGTGCTTAAAATGTATATACCACTCGCAGTATTTTTGTGTCTTTTAAACCTCCATCGGATTTATTAAATTACATTTATTTTAATATCATAGTGAAATATTTTAAACCATAAACTTAAATGCCAAAATGTGCAATTTCTAATTCTTAACATCTTTTTGTAAGGATTTAAAAACTTAGATTTAGAAAACTAAATTCTTCTGGACAGACTGCCGAGTTCAGTTTTGTCTTAACATACAATGACTCGCAAACTGCCTGCCGCAGAAACGCATAAATTTTACTTTAGGCGAAAGTCGCACTTGATGAGAACTCACTTTCCGCCTCCAGATCCTGGATCTCCTCCTGGTGGTTGACGTCCCCTTCCCCCTCCTCTTGCTCCAGGATGGTCTGCTCGTCATCCTCCTCCTCCTCGGATACCTGGAATTCATCATCTTCGCTCATCGCCTTCCCCTCTTCTGCCTGGGGGAGAAAGTATATGTAAAAGAGGGAAACATTTAATACCAATATACGCCCCCCCATAAATCAGTTATTTAAAATGTATTTCCAACTGCAAAAATAAATATTCAAACTAACTTATTGTTTGAACACAAGCTCTTTGACATAAAGGTTGCAAGGGTCAATGTGTTGTGTATATTTTGCTAATCCAGGGTTTTAAAAATAAAAATAAGGAGTTTCTAAAGGTACACGAGCCAGAAAAGTTGAGCGAGTTTCATGCGAGATGATATCTCGCACGTGTACACGGCCATACGATCCCAATCACGGCGAGTTTTCGCCTCTCGTAGCGAGAGCGTGCAACGTGGAAAAGGAAGCTGTGGAAACAAGCCTTGCAACTTTCCTATCTGGGTTCCAACTGTGTGGAACTTGTTGCGAGAACACTGCGCGAGATTTCAACAATGGCGGCTGTATTCAGTGAGTGTACTGTATGTGTATAAACTGATATCAGGGTTCCCACTCAAAACCTAAAACAAAATTCCCTGACTTTTCCCTGTTTTCCCTTAAAAAAAAATTCCAGTATACGACCAACATTATTGTTATGCATGAAAAACCAAATACTGTCTTATGCAATAGTGTGTGCAGAGTTAAATTTCTGTATTAAGCACTTTTTAACCCATCAACAAAATTTCTTAAGCACATGCGTGAACATCAGTTAGCTTACACTGCAGCAAATGCCCAATTTATGTCAAATTAGCTACTGCTAAAAAAAATCATTTCAAAAAGCACACATGAAAATATGCAAAATGTATTTGTTTGTCTATCAATCAATTTGAATTAAGGTGCAAGGTTCGCTTTTCAATCCCTTTAAATATATAGTTGTATAAAAAACCTTCAAAGAGTTAAATAAAATTGAATTTTTAATATTAAAATAAATTAAACACATAAAAGTTTCAACCCAAAATATTAATGCCTAAAATAATTTTTATTCAAACATAAAGAGACAAGCTACTTTCAAAAGTCAACTTTTTAACATAAAAAGACAAGTCCCAAACTTCAACTTAGTAAAATAAATTTCATTTGTGAAAAATTAAAAAATTTAAAGCAATTTCGTTAACTAGTGCAATGCAAATCCTAATAAACTAAGAAGTACTGAAAAATAAGCATTTATTTATGAGATGCAAAAGGATTGAAAGCATTTCAACGGACCTCGCAGCAAATCGCATTTCGTGAATTTCTATAAATTGATGCTTTTTATTAATGGAAAAAATTCTAAAAAAAAAACGACCTTTACTGAGGTCGCGCATTTGCCAGACACAACGAAATTTAGCATAGCCTTAGAGGTATAACAATCTCAACTTTAGAATAATGTCTCCATATTTAAAAAAAAAAAAAAAAAACGGAATTCAGTGTTAAACTACGAAAAGTAGGACCTCTGAAGAATTTGCCACAAAAATAATGCACCCACAAAATTATTCAATAGGGGAACGATCCATTCAAGGAAACGGGTGGATGTAAAGAAATTTATTTACATGATATGCCCACGCAAATAATGCATCATAAAATTCTGAAATAAAAAAATATCCATTTCGCAGTATATGGAATTAAAAATTAAAGAAAACCTTTATTGTAGGAAATAAAAATCTGCAAAGGATCGTCTGGAAAGGATTGCATTCGGAAATTTGGCAATAAGGGCAGCTGTAATAATCTTGTTGCATGGTATTAGAAACCAAAAACGTTTGCAGAAAACTAATGTTTGGAAGAGATGACACTTAAAAAGATTCATTAAAAATTCGGCAACAAGAAAGTGATCCCTTGCAGAAACAATCACGGTGCGCCGTCACCTACAATGAGTATGCGCAGAAAAAGAATATTTATATCTACATCGCTTCCAAAATAATACATCACAAAATTCGGCAATACGAGCATAATTTTTTTTTACAGTATGGAGTTTAAGACAAAAGAGTGTAAAGAAAATAAAAATCTGCTACAGGATCGTCTAGAAACGAGAGGGGAAAAAAAGGACGGGTGCGGCGTTAGCTAACGTAATATAGATTATGACAATCATTATAGAAAGCGCACGGCTAAGCTAGAACTTTGCACGCGCATATTTTTTCTGTCATTAAAAATGATGGAAGAGTTAAGTATGACATCATCACTACGGAACATATTGAACGACGGTGAACGGTTTCGGTGACAGATTGAGAATTAGCCAACTAAAAAGAAATTCCCTGACTTTTCCAGAAATTGTTCAAATTCTGCGATTTTCCCTGACTTTTCCCGACTTTCAGAAATAGGTGGTTTTAAAAAGCAATTGCTGATATTAATCGGGCGAAAATTATTGAAATACGTGAAAATTGTCTGTCTTTATGTTACTTTTGTTTGAAATGCTAAAAAAATTATATACAATAAAAATTGATTTTTTTTTTATCTGCTCTGGTTTAATCTGCTTAGTTTCAACTTTCGAAATATCATTAAACAAGAAAAAGGCTTGATGTTTTGTATTTACAAATGCAATTAATCACATGTGTGTGGAATGTGGGCATAAGTTGTAAACTGGCCTTCCAAGGACCACTGGTTCTCGTTTTTGCATTGCATCAAAAACAAATGCAAATGAAGAGCTTGTTTCTTGAAGACAGAAAATAGCAGGTAAAAGTGCAAATTGGAATTACATAATTTCCAAGTACCTTGTATTCTAATTAAGAAAATACTGTTTGATTTACTTTTGATTAGAGAAAAGGACATTTCCTTAAATATGTAGCATCCCTTCTAAATTCGACAGAAATTTAAAAATAACTTTTACTTTTTTTCCAGGTTATATATATATATATTGCTCAGCTGGAATGAAAAGGGCGTTTTTGTTTTTCGTACTCGTTTTTCTCTCCGGGACAACAGATGTCGCGGATCTTGTCTCCTGCTGTGGGGGCGAGTTTGTGGTTAGGCATCGCTTTCAAGACGGCGGGGCTAGTTTTCCTGAGGGTTTGGCATGTTTCTTCGGCAGTCGCGAACTCCCAGGACTCTTGGTCCCTCCTCCAGCTGCCATTGGAGCAAGGGTGGATTCGAATTACCCAATGAAAGACGAGTCCAGGTTTTGTTTTTCTCAATGACCGAGGGAAAAGAGTTTGATTGTAGGAGATCGAGTCACGACAGCTGCCTAACTACGAGCTCATGGGTGATTCCCATGTATCTGGGACATTTTATGGAACCGGAGTCAATACCTGGCCACTATAACAATCTGGGCAGTAACTACAGACTGCTCTTATACTCCTGGATTTATCCAGTATCTGGCCATCTTCTGGAAACTTCAAAGTTAGTCTCTTGCACGATAGGTACGCAGACCTGATACTCCCCAGTGCATCATCTAGCATCCGGCCATCTTCCGGACACACCAAAGTTCCTCTCAAACAAACTGGGCCTCTGCACTCATAGCTGATTCTCCCAAGTGCCTCATCTAGTATCCGGCCATCTCCCTGACACAACAACAATCATCTCCAGCGTCCATTCCACGTTGTTTTCCTGTCACCCCTTCACCATTTCAGTTTATCTTCAGTATCGCATATGGCTAAACAATAATTTTCCCCTTTAGTTTTTTATTTAAATTGAACCAACCCTTTTCATATTAATATCGCCTGAACATTAAAAAAATTTGATTTTGGCATTTACTACGGTTACCACTTTGTCATCCTATTTTAATCTATGACTGACTTATTCCGTTAAATGCAAAAAAATATTCTCATTTCTGCAACTCACTTCGAGTGCGCCCTGTTGTTCCTCGGGGTAGGCGGACGACTGGTTGAGCATCTCAGGCGGCAGGGACTCCAGAAAGTCCTCAAAGGGCATTTCACTCTCCTGCTGCAGCAACTTGATCTCTTCGCTGCGTTCTCGCTCGTCCAACTGCTCTTCCTCTCGCTGGATGGTTTCCTCGTCATCGCCCTCCACGTCGCTCGACGAGGGGGAGAAGTCTGAAAGGAACCGGATTGAATTGGTGTCATCCTTAAAAATTTCAATCGCATACTTGGACAGTGTTATGCAATAAGTTAACCCACACATTGAAAGAAAAAAAATATTTTCAACGTAAATGGAAGCCCTAGGTTCACTTTCTACACCAACAAAAAATCAATAGTAACACTGGAAATGTAGCTAATTGTTGTATTATGAATTTTCATATTCAGTGGCAATTGATTATTGCATAACACAGCCTACTTCTACATTAAGTACAATTTATCTAATTATTTTTGGCAAATCAATATTAGGCTGTTGTAAAAAATAGCCTGTATATGTAAATTTGAAAAAGTTTTTTTTTTTTTAAATAATGTTATTGTCCAAGATAATTTTACAAATTTATGTTCATGAACTAGAGGCTTAAATTGTTTATTTCCTTGACGTTTTGATTTTTTATATGACTTTATGGAGCAGGTTTTTTTTTTTTTAGTTTTAAATTATTATTTTTAAAAATTTCTTATGAATTTTTAAACATTTCTAAAATAACACTAAATTATACAAACTTTAAAAAAAAAGATTTTAGAAAAGAGAAAATTCTGGACTTTCTGAAAAAAAAATCCAGTGAAAGGTGTGGGAAGTGCCCTTTTATCAACAGAAAGTGTCCTTTTTAACAAATCCACACTGCCCGTTTTTAAAACTATGTGAACATTAATATTCAGAGATTAAAAATTACATAATATTGAGATAATACATATTCAAATATGCTTAAAAACTTTTTGGTATTTTGAACACCTAGCATGTTTCAAAAGGTGAAACTATCCAATTGATTACAGTATAAATGGATATAAAATTGTTGCATATAGTTTTGGAATACACAACATGCAATTATTGCATAACTTGAATTTATGGAAGTTACAATATAAACAGAACTCTAAATTTAAGCAACCTGTTTTTGCTAATAAAATACACAGTGAATGGGATCCAAAATATTTGTACAATATATTTTGTAGTTTTATATGTAAAAAAAAAAGTGAATGTATAATATTCAAATATTTTAGAGTAAAAACAAAAAGTACTGAAATTTTATGGGTTTTTTTGCAAATGACTTTTATACACATAAACTGATTGCAAACACATACAAAATCTCTCTCTCTCTATACAAATAAGAGTGTCTGTGGGGTTGTTTCGCGGGGTTATATATATTTTGAAAGTGATATACAAAATATTAAGTACTTTCCAATCCAAGGAACCTTTTAACAGAGTTTTTGAGGAACAAAGTTGGCATTAACTAATCTAAAAGCGTTCAAATAAGTCCTCATCATTAAATGCCACTTTGAAAAAAAAGAAGAAGAAATCCCTCACCCTCTTCGGAGGGGCGTGGGCTGTCGGGAGAGGCCTTCGGCTGGTTCATGCCCTGCGTGAGCCACGAGGAGTACTTCTCCGTCTGATCCACTATGAAGTTGAGGTGGGTGTCGAGGACCTTCTTGCGTTTTTCCTCCAGCCATGTCTGCTGCCTGTATTCTGCCAGCTGCAATGGATGACAGAAAGTAGAAGCATTACATCACGTGTTATAACAGATAACAAAAAGTCTCAAATTATTTCACTACAAAAATATCTATCAATGTTTCGATAACAATGCACAATCTAAACCTTAATAAAAACGTGTCTTTTAAGAACTCAAGAAAGGCACAACAGCTCAGACATCCACTATGAAACGTTGTGTCCAAAATTATAATACCTATTGCAATCATTTGTTCAGTATAACCTATTATAAGTGTTTAAGACATCTAAATTATGTCACCCGCATATAAGCCATATGCGGTAATGCCATAAGCAGTAATGTCATAGAAATAACTTTTAAATGTAAATTCTTAACTTTAATAATTACATCATTAAATCTTATTTGTTTCCTTAATACTATGGCATTCATCAACTTATTTATTACCATTAAATTTAACCTTCTGAATCATAAATGGAGTCACCATTAGCGTGGCCGGACAATTAAACTACAAAGGCCCCCGCAAATCTATGAAATTAGTCTATGTTACTTTAATAAAATTTGGGATGAAAGACTAAGAAGTTGACATCGTGTGTAGCGAAAGTCAATATTTTTTTCCTACACAATTGCAATAATTAGACACAATTTATTTTACCAATATGTATTTTATTCTTTGATAATATTGTGTAAAGATATTATTGTATTGTTAGAATTGCATATGGAATTGACTTTAAAGCAGTAAAATTGGTTGATTGCTAATTTGCGAATTCAAGCAATTTTTACGTAATCTATTTCGTAACTGAAATCTAAATATTCTAATAAGAAACATACATTAATCCAAAATATTCTTTTAATTAATAATATACTTGTATTCTCGGAAGCAGAAGGGCCGCGACTTGCGTAATACTGTACTTCTTTATTTCAAATCAAATAAACAATAAGTGTCCGATATAGGTATAGTTTCAGGCATAGGCAATTTTACTTTACAAAAAAGGAGTTTTAAGTGAATATTGGAGAGTTTTAGATATATACTTAACAGAAAAATATTAATTGAAAAAATAATTATTTAATTAGTATAAAATGTGGCAAATACATTACATTACTTGAGTAGAAATGCAAATTCTTGCTCTACCAACCCATTTAGCATGCAAGTACATGAGGGAGCTTGATCAAAACTAGATTAAGAAGTTTCTTCATAAAATAAGGTACTTTTTGCTCAAAATAATATCTAATAGTCTCCTTTTTGAAGGGCTTATTAATAAAGACTATTAACAATTATATTATAAAAATATTGGGTTTCTTCATCTTTTTATGCATTATTATTGCAAAAAATTGTAATTTAGAATAAGAATCTCATACCTGTAACGAACACTACTTTCAATTCTTTTGTATTCCTTTTTCACCCCCAATCCAAGCTATGTATCCCACCTACCGTCACATCCCGATAAATTTTTGCGGTTAAAAAAAAGTCATTAACACTTATTTCGCATGCTTTACCTAACATTCCATTACAAAGATTAAGAAATAAAACCCCACACTCCTTATATTGTTTGTGAAAAAATAAATTTTAAATGTCCTTTCTATCTGAAGTGTCAGCTGAAGTGACAACTGCCATACAAAAAACCATGATGATTGCTATTCGTCATTGTTTATTTGGGTAGTTCCACCCGTTTAAGTCCATAGAATATTCTAATTTAAATTTTCAAAACAGTAAAAAAAAAATTGGGGGGGAGTGGGGGAGCTGTTTTAATTTGCTTAAAAATATATAATTACCAAAATGTTTCCCAACAATAAAGAGATAAAATTCACTAATCCCAGAAATCTACCCATAAGAAAAGTATTTTTTTTTCAATTAAGCAAGTCGTACCTTTTCTATGTTATTCCAAAACTGCTTTATTTCTCTGGAGATGATGGAGGCAATTTTCCTGAGCCTCATTTGTTCCTCTTTCTCTGCCTTTTCAGCTTTGATCTCCTTTTCTTGAAAGTACCTGGTTATCATGCGGGCACACTGAAACACACAAACACTTTTAAAATATCTTTACACAATTCAATCCCACAATGTTATTTGTTAGTTAAGAAAATAAACAAAATTAAAAATGTATATCTATTTCTATATATTATTCATATTTAAAAATTATTTAAAAAAAAGTTAGAAACATTAATATACATGTTTTAATAAGCATATTTCAAGGCATTTTTTTTCTACACAATATTGGCAAAAAACAAAATATTTTACATATGATATAGATAGAGCAAAACTCTAGAACTTTTAAGATAAGTACCGCTATACTGTTTTTTTCATTAAAAATGTCAATTTGCCAGACACACATTTTGGTTTATATGCCTAAAAATCTTAATGAAATCAAAATGTGCTTTAAATATTGTGGAACTCTATACAAAAGTTTTCCATTTGCAGAAAACAGTACAAAAGTGTACAATGGATGGAAGGTGGGTTAACTTTTCTCCTTTACTTTCAACTAATTATCGTTAAATATATAGTCAATGGCACAACTTTAAGGCCTGCAGTGTAATTTTGATTCTAAAACACTTAATGACCATAAAAGAGAAACAATAGAAAGAGGTGAACCCACCTTTTTTGCGGCAGCCTTCTTCCATTTCCTTTCCTGGGCGAAGTCTGTGGCCAGCCACGCCATCTCCTCCAGCAGGTAGTCATGGTGCGCCTTGATGCGGGGGGCGTCCGCCACTTTAGGCAGGCGCCTTAGGGACCACAGGCCCTCCCTGCGCAGGTCACCCACGCGCTGCATCACGTATGCCTCCTGCAACACGCACATCCCATCAGAAACACACCAAACATTTTTTTTAATTTATGTTATATTTATGAAGGACCTTTTGTCTGGGGAGCCATAGGTTTAAATACTACTAGTAGTGCCACTTTGCACGCAATTCCTGAAACTGGTGGATACATATACATGTTATTCAATTTTTACTAAACTTTTATGTATATAATCCTTTTAGCATTTCGAATAAAAATAACATAGGGACAATTTCCATTAAATTTTTTAAAACATGGGACGTTTGATGCACCCTACTGAGCAGGTACAAATGTTTTTCAGTCATATGCAACTAAATACAGGGTATCCAGAGGGAAAACTATTTGAAATTCTCTGTCGTCTAGTATTTTTTCAGTGCGATAGAAACAATACTGATTTACAAAAATTAAGCATGACAACAGGACATTTTTTTATACAATATTCAGCACTATATATTGCTTTACAAGTTTCCAAAATAAATAGTTTTCTAATTATCCCAAAGAATAAAAGAGCCTGAAGCAGTTGCTGACAACAGATTAGCAAAAAAAATTCTTTTAGCAATGTTACAAGAAAAATTGGAATTTCACTAGGAATTTAGAAATTATTAAACATTTGAACATACGTTATTATATTAATTAGACAATCAATTGTTCTGCCAGGTTGAAAATATTTGAATATAAGCAGTCAATCAACTATGTATCATAGCTAGAAATCCCTTTTTTTTATTATTCGTTAAATTTCCTGTTCTACACCCGATAGTTGCCAGTACAAGAGCTAAGAGTTAGAACATAATTTTATGTTAAAAAAAAGTTTAGGGATCATAATATGCATTTTCCAAAAATAGTTTCCAACTCATTTTTCAAAAATAAAATAAAGAGTTCCTGACCTTTAAATCAATTTATAACATGGTTCATACAAATTTTCCAAAGTAAAAATTAAGCAGTTCTTAAGGACTTTTTAAGGACCTTTTGATACTTTTTAAGGACCTCTTATTATTTTTAACGATAATGGATATAGAATTATCATCAAAGCAATGTTAAACAATAAAAAAATATATATAAAATCAGGAGTTAAAATTAAAATGAATAATAAAAAGTTTATGCTTGAACAAGAGTGTAGGTTGAAAAAAAAAATAAAGCAAAAACCCTACATGAACCACCTGCGAAAACAACCAATATAAACCAACATTAAATTTCCAATGTTACGCTCTAAAAATACAATAGATTGAATTACTTCAACCTACATTTAAGATAAAAATTACAATGCATTTCCAAAAGTATAATGTCCTTAAAATGCAATTAATCTATTTTAAGTACCCTGAGATTTCAATGCAGCCAAAAAAGATTTTTTTTTACTTTGTCCTCACATTAAAACCTAAGTCCAATGTACCCTAATAATGAATCTTAAAATCATTGATTCAAAAGTACCTTTAATTTCAAAATCTAATTTATTTCTTGTATAATATTTAAATACACCCCAAAAATCAAATTCAATGAATTATCAGCATAAAAATTAAATGCATCTCCATGGAAAAAATTAACCCCAAAAATATATTTTAATTCCCAACTATTATCTATTTTTAATTCAAATATCCATTGAAAAATAAAATTAAAAAGGCTAATGTGCCCTAAAATCCGAAAACAAAAAAATGTATTTTCAATATATAAAGGCAATTTTTTTTCAAGTGCACTGAACAGTAGAATACCAATGTACCCCAAGAGTAATAGCCCTCATTTGTAAATCCAGTGTGAATTAATAAAAGTGAAAGTTTAATGTGTCATAGATCACAATTGCAGTGTACCCTGAAAAAAAATCCAATGAGTCCAAAGGAATCTCCAAGTCAAGAGTAATGAGAAATAAAAGTGCATTGAGTTGAAAACACTGATTTTCTAAAAGATCAAAATCTACACACACTCAACATCCAATTACTCCCACCACGTTATTCCCTTAAAAACAAGTGTAAAAAGAAATTTGAAAAACTGTAAAAAAAAAAAAAAAAAAAAAAAAAAAAAAAAAAAAAAAAAAAAAGGTATGTTTATTTTAGGGGGGGGGGGGGGGGGGGGAATAAACTAAACGTAATAAAATTTATAAACATTTAAACAAAATAGAAACACATTAGAATATTTTAATGCCAGTCAAAGAAAAGAGCTTTTTTTTTTAAAAAATACATTTTTAATAATCAAAATAACTCAATACTCAAATATTTTAAACTTCAATTTCGTAAAATAAATTATATTTTTGAAAAATTTAATGCAATTTTGTTAAGTAGTGCAAATTAAATCTTGATAAAATAGGTAGTAGTGAAACATAAGCATTTATTTATCAGATGCAAAAGGATTGTAAGTCTTTCGACAGAGATCGCAGCAGATCGCGTTTCGTGAATTTCTGCAATTTCAAGATTTTTATGAATGAAAAAATAAAAATAAACTAAATGTAATAAAATTTATAAACATTTAAACAAAATAGAAACACATTGACATTAGAATATTTTAATGCTAGTCAAAGAAAAAAGCTTTTTTTTTTAAAAAAATACATTTTTAATAATTAAATTAACTCAATACTCAAATATTCTAAACTTCAATTTCGTAAAATAAGTTATATTTTCGAAAAATTTAATGCAATTTTGTTAAGTAGTGCAAATTAAATCTTGATAAAATAGGTAGTAGTGAAACATAAGCATTTATTTATCAGATGCAAAAGGATTGTAAGTCTTTCAACAGAGATCGCAGTAGATCGTGTTTCGTGAATTTCTACAATTTCAAGATTTTTATGAATGAAAAAATTCTCAAAAGTGCGTCATTTGGAAGTTGCATTCGCCAACTGAAAAAGTTATAACCATCTCAACTTTAGAGTGATATTGCCCATTTGCCGAGGATCGCAAATATTTCTAAATGTTGGAAATGCTACGTTCTTGTGAAATTTTCCGTTTTTCTAGAATTAATATCGATTCTTCACAAAACAACAAAAGAACTGAGATTTCTAAAAATGAAGTGTCCATTGATGAAATACCATTGACTAAAAAATAGGACAAAAGAGATCAAAAGTTCAATTTTCTTATGCTGAATCCATCTATTCATGCCTTTATCTTCTTGCCGATTTACACTTCTGCATAACGATCAAAGTAAAATCCGGAATTCTACATTCCGATATTTTTAATGCATCCTTGTACCGAAAATTTTAAATCCCTGGAATTTCGAGTTAAGACTCACAAAAGTACCACCTTGTGAATTATTAAAGAAAATCATTAGGGACAAAAAATAAGGACCTTAGTTGAAAATTAAGGACTTTAAGGGCCCTTAATTAAGGGCCCACCTAAATTAAGTAGTTCTTAAGGACTTTTAAGGACCGTGCGAACCATGTATAAGGACCTTAATTTTCAAGGCAAACAAACATACATTTGTAACAAAAAGTCAATCAAATCACAAATTGGCTTCTTAAAATATCTGCAATAAAATAATATAGTGCAGTGGGTTTTGTATTAAGATACAAATTGGTATTTAATTCAAATTAAGATCAAACATTAAAAATTTTTAGATAAAGATTTAGAAATATAATGATAGTTGTTCCATGAGCATTTGGTAAGTTGAAAGCTTCCAAGGACCCTTTGGACAAAAATTAACGTAAATTAACGTCGCACTAGAGCTGCACAGTGGGCTATTGGCGACGGTTCGGGACCTATCTCGACGGAAAGACTCGGGAATGATGCCTCGTATTTTTTAACCATGGTCAGATGACGAGGACAACACCTGAGCTAGCACCTAACGCCTTCAATAGACGTCGGAACTTTGGACCCCGTCAGATTTATCGTGCACCAGTCCCGTATACACGCCGTTAATTTTTGTGGATGTTCTGGACGACATTCTAGCATTTTGGTATCGAAGTTGGCAACCCTCCGTTCGCAATATCACTACTTTTTACTATTCTTTAGTCTAGTCCGTGCAAAGTTTCGAACTGGGGAACCCTTTTGAATCCCAGCTGACGCCTTAATTCACTCGACCACAGAGGCCTCCTGAAGTTAATAAGAATTTATCTCACCTGTTTTGCTCTCTCCACGATCTCCTCTTGTGATCCGATCTGCGAGTCGTACACGGACGAGATGGAGTTGTGCTTGGAGTGCTGCTGCTTGAAGGGGGCCCGTACCCCCTTGGCTGCAGGGGGCTGAGAAGGGGCGCTGACTAGGCGCTGGGAGGCAGGGTGACTAGATGCTGACTTGGAAGAAGGGGTTACATCACTTGTTGAAACTGGAAAAAGTTTTAGTAAAGTGGTTTACAAAAAAATCCAAACTAAGATTAACAAGCAAATATACCAAAATATTTCAAAAGTAAAATATAAATAGTTTGAGATATGAAAATTATTTAGATATTAAAAATAAAGTGTACATAAAAAATCAACCTAGCAAAAAAATGGCAAAATAACTTTTGTATGTCTAAAAGCTGCATTTTTTAGGAGTAAACAAAAACTACAGGGGGGTTTAGAATTATCTTTACACAACTTTGACAAGCAATAAAACATAAAATAAATAAAATAGTTAAGTTATGTTGCTTGTCAATATAACAGCAACTTGAAATTTGTATTTGTACAGTCTTAAAAAAAATTTGACATTTTTTTTTTAAACTGCTTATAAATAAAAATTTATGTTTTACTGTTGCTTGTACAACTCTTGGCTATCTCATTTCCTTTACTTATAATTTTCATATAACCAAACCATCATTAGGAGAAAGTTCAGTGTGTTAATCAGGGTTGCCACTCAACATTAAGATTAAAATTCTCTGACTTTTTCCAAGGTTAAAAAAAGTTCTAAAATGATAAATACACGAACCTATCAAAATGTAAAGAAAAAAAATACTTTTTACAAATATTGTTATAACGAAAAGAACATTTAATTGATGGCGTGAAATAAATATAATAAGGCACTTTCTAAAACAAATAAGAAAAATTTAGACTTTTCCAGAAAAGTTGATATTGTTAAAGGGTTTGGAATGGTGTGTTGAATAGTTAATGGCCTTGGGAAAAAAACTACTTACTGTTAGACATCGAACAAGTTTTTTGAATCTCTTTCAAACCTAACCAAGCGTTAAAGCAAACAAAATTTCTTAAAAAAATCTTGATCTCCACGATATCAACTTTTGCTGATCACATACAATCATAAAAATAAAGTGAAGTGACTTTTGTTATGCCATAAGCAATTGCTGGTGGTCATATCACTTGTTCTGTGCGGTGTTTGACTTTATTACTGAACTATTCTAGTTTGTGACATTGGTTGCTGCTGTAGTTTATTTTCATAACTAAATATGCAACTGAATATATATTAAAAGGAGTTTTTTGCTCGAACTTCGATAGTCATGTGTATCATGTATGAGACTTGTGTATATATTAAAGCATATCTTTATTAAACTAAAAAGCTCTTGCATACTATACGTCCTGAAAATTATTAACGATACCCAAATACAAACATCACTTACAAATAAAACTTCATGTGAAGATGTTACATAACTATTGTATTTCTTTTAAGTTTTACTGTGTGTCAGAATTGTAAAAATAATTCCTAAACACCCTGTAATTTTTTTCTTATACTTTGGATTTGTGCCACATATAGCAATAATCCAAAACTGTACACACAATTGAAATTCACCAACTTAAAAAAAAAAAAAAAAAAAAGATGATAAATGAATTGCAGCATTGCCTACCTTGGGAAAGCAAGGGGTTCCGAATACCTTGCACAGTAGACTGCAGCAGGCAGTCCTGTATAACCTTGAGATCGTCCAGATGTTCAAAGCGGTTGGCTTTCAAGTACTCCATGAGTGCAGGTGTCATTTTTTTCCTCCATGCAATGAAATCCACGAGGTTGCCACCGTTCTTCAAGAAAAAATATTCCGTCTGCTGCTGGTAGTACTTCATCTTTAGTAGCTGGAACTTTTTCAGCAGCATGGCGGCCATGCGCGCCCGCTTTGCAGAGTCCCTTCCGGCAGGAGGGGTTGCAGTCACGCCCTTCTCCAGTTTGATCCTCTTTGCCTTGGGGCTGCCCCCTGGAATGTTGCTCTTGCCCCCTTCGCAGGGCACCAGACCGAACAAAAGTCTATTTACAGCGGTCAGGTGGGACAGTAGGTCAGTCGTGTGAGTTCTTGGCTGGGAGGGAGCGGCAACCAGCTGCCGCTTCACACCTACCCGGGGCAGCTGAGCGACGCCCTTGTGCGACTGGCCGACAGTGATCTTCTGCATCGCGGAGGACGCAAGACTGTAGGAGTGAACTTTGGTGACATCAGTGGGCTGAGCGATGGACGATGGGTCCAGCACCATGATCTGTTGGGGAGTCCCACCACTGGTGGATGGTGCCAGACGCAGCGCAAAGACGTCTGTACCACTGTTCAGTAGGAGCCGCTGTGACACTGCGACTGGAGCACGCTGCTGGGTACCAGCCGCCAGAGCTTGAAACTGTTGAGTGGAGATGCTGGTATTTGAATTTTGGAGCTCCACAGTGTGAAAGGAGTTGGCGGTGGTTGCTGCCAAGAGGTGGGCCAGATCTTGAGCCGACGTGATCGTACATCTTGGAGTGACTGTCAATGGGGTGTCAGAAGCAGTTGTGGAACTGGCTGCTATTAAAAGATATAAATATGGCGGGTTATGGTAAAACTGAATCTTTCCATTATTACTTATCATAAGAAATTTTAGGACTTAAGTCATAAGGGAAATAAGTTAAAAATCCCAATTAAACCCCAATTTCTTAACTCCAAATTTCAGTAATATTCACCAACACACCACTTAAAAAAAAGTTAGCGAAAGTAGAGAGTTATCAACAATAGCTTTTCATATTTTTAATGTTCCAGAACCAAACAAACTTTCACTTTATTGGAAATTACTGCATATTTTTAACGATTATTTCTCAAAACTATAATGAATATAATATTTTAAGCAAAAAAAAATTTCACATAAACATTCCTTGTATAAAAATTATTATACAGATGCACCTAATGGAAATTAAATCCTTAACATTGAAAGCTCCTTTAATTTAATTTAAAAATTGATATTCTTGAAATCCTTTTCTAAATAAAACAAATATGCAGGTACTACAGCTATCGGTCTTACAACTCAATAGTGGTGGAAGTATTATGACATCATTCAAGTTTTTCGAATCTCTTTTAAACCTAACCAAGTGTTAAAGTAAACCATCTTCTTCAAAATCTTCAAAAAATCTTTATCTCATCGATGTAAATTTTTTGCTAATCTCCTACAGTCTTGAAAGTGAAGATGTATTTTTGTTATATCATCGGCGATTGACGGCATATAAAGTGAACATATCACTAGTTCGTCGTGGTTTATTGACTTTATTACTTAACTATTCTAATTTGTGAAATCGTTTGTTGGCTAAAGCTTACTTTTTAGTTACTAAATATGTAATTGAATATTTTTATAGGAGCTTTTGTGATCTTATTTCATTAGTCATGTGTATTATAGACTTTTATATAAATTAAAGCATTTCTACATTTTTAAGCATATATCTTTATTGAACAGAAACATACAAGATGAAAAATATTAACAGTTAACGAGATGAAAAATATTAACACCGACTACGAATATCAGAAAGCAATAATTTTGAATTATATGATATCAATATGCCTATCATTTACCATAAGAGCAAGTTTGGACCTTTTATTTTGATGTAACAATTGACCGCATAGACACATTATTTTGATTTTGTTACTTTTTCTCGTCCTGGACAAATTAAAAAGACAAAAATCCAGCTCAAGACTGAAAACTTAAACACATAGATCGAATAGAAAAGCAATACCTTGAACTTGCACTGGTGTGACAACACGTTGCAGCTGTGAGCCGATTGAGACGTGACGATATTGAAGGGTCCCCCCTTCGGGAATGCTGCCTCCTTCTGCCTGTAGGATGACGGCCGTGGGCGCAACATAGGCAGCGCGGCGAGGGTCAATTGCCTGCTGCACAGTACGCACGGCCGGGGCACGCTGGATAGGTGGAGTCTGTTCCTCAACCCTGGGTTGCTCGTTAGTGGATGTGTTGCCATCTTTTCGCGCCTGGATCATGACCCTTCACAGGCGGGTTACTGGAAGGGAGACAAAGAAAGTCCAAATCAATGTTTAAGTTGGTTTCCATAAGTATTTTAGAAATGTATCTAAAATATTAAAACCAATTGTAGCTTTTAAAAAACATCTTCTTAAAGTTAATTTCATTTTGATTACATTATCAAAACATTATTCAACAGGAATCCTTGGAACAAGAAGGACCAATGTCAATTTTATAATTTTTTTAAAAAACTATTTATAAATTTAAACTTTTAAATGAAATAGAAAATCATTATTGCTAGGCTTCTCCGTTCATTCAAATTATAAAATATGCTTAAGCAATTTGAATTATTTTAAAAATACACAAACTGAACATTTTGGTAACAAAAATATATTGCTAGATGCTACTGACTTGTAACTTTTACGCCCTAATTACAATCCCTGGTTCTAATGTATAAAGAACTGTTACAAATAAATCTTTGTCTTTCACGAACACAGAATTTGTCAAGAGTTATTGTATATCTGTTTATTAAGAATAAATATTGAAATAAGCTTGATGCTGTTCCTGATTTGAGATCATATCTGTCATCATTTGAACTCAATTTTAAAAACTTCGTTCCATGCACTGATGGAATTTCTTTCAAGAGCACAGGTATATGGCATCCACACTTTTGGACACACATTATAGAGGTGGTGTGGTATGGTTACCAAGCATATAACAGGATTTTAATGAGTTTAAATGTTGATATGATTGCCAAACTATTTTTTAACTAAGGAAAATGGGAAAACTTGGAAATTTTCTTACTGAGGAAAATGAGTTAGTAAGAAAAAAATTCTTAAAAAATTATTTTGCATGTATGGAAGTTTTCCCACGCAAACTTAAAGCTTCTGCTCAAACTTGGGTATCCAGGATACACAAGAAATTCTAATCCTGGCGCAATAAAACAAGCTCAAGGATCAAGTTTGAAAATCATAACTATCAGGTCGAAAAATTGTTGTAAATTTAAAGTTTTATTAAGAGGTAATTGAGAGAAGACTGGGAACCACTGAAGTAGAAGCTATACAAATACAAATACAAATACAAATATTGACGACCAACAACAGGCTCAAGGCCCAACAAGGTTGGTCCATCTAGTACCTCTTAACTATCCCCCAATGCATATCTAACTTCTTCTTAAAATCCGTTACTCCTTTACAATTAACAATATTCACTGGCAAGTTGTTCCATTTGTCTATTACCCTATTATAGAAATAGTGTTTTCTCCCTTCCCGATTAAAATGGGATTTGTTTAACTTAAACCCATGACCTCTCGTTCTATCACTCATATTAAAATCTAAACCCTCCACATCTCCTTGTTTGATAAATTTGAATAGTTGAATCAAATCTCCCCTAACCCTTCTTTCTTTCAGAGTATACATATTCAAATTTCTTAATCTATCTTCATAATTCATGCCTGAGAACCCTTGAACCATTTTAGTAGCCCTGTGCTGAATTTTCTCTAACAATGCAATGTCTTTTTTAAGATAAGGTGACCAGAACTGTACAGCATACTCAAGATGTGGCCTTACTAAACCTCTGTACAATGGCAAGATAATATCCTTAGATTTTGATGAAACACTTTTCCTGATGTACCCCAACATTCTATTAGCTTTTTTGCTAGCCACTGTACATTGATGACTCATTTTAAAATCCTCATTTACCAACACACCCAGATCGCTTACAATCTCACTATTTTTGATTTCTGCACCCTGTAAAACATATGCAGCCTTACTATTTTTGATACCCATGTGCAACACTTGACATTTACTGATATTAAAAGACATACCCCATTTAACAGCCCATTCTGATATTTTTGTTAAATCACCTTGTAATTGCTCTATTTGTTCCCCAGAATTCACAGTCCTCATAATTTTTAAATCATCTGCAAATATGCTGACCTTGCTCCCAATCTCCCAACTGATATCATCAATAAAAATAATAAATAAAAGTGGACCTAACACAGAACCCTGTGGCACTCCACTTTTAACTTCTGCCCACTGAGAGTAATTACCTTTAATTTGCACCCGCTGACTCCTACCGATTAACCAATTCCTTATCCATTGTAAAATTTCACCCCCAATCCCTAACCTTTCCAACTTGAACAGCAATGCCTCGTGGGGAACTTTATCAAATGCTTTCTGGAAATCAATGTATACTACATCTACACTGTTCCTTTTATCTAATTCTTCAGTAACCCTATCGTAGAATTTTAAAAGATTTGTTGTACAAGATCTTCCTTTCCTAAATCCATACTGATTATCTGACAGCAAGCTCTCTGATTCCAAAAATGATATGATGCTGTTTTTTATTAATGTTTCAAAAATCTTGCATAACACTGATGTTAAACTAACCGGTCTGTAATTACCAGGTTCACATTTTGCCCCTTTTTTAAAAAGCGGAGTGACATTTGCTAATTTCCAGTCTATTGGTACATTACCCGAATTATACGTCGATTTGAAAATAGTTAGTACAACATCTCCCAGTTCTTCCGCACACTCCACTAGTACTTTTGGGTAAATTTCATCTGGTCCTGGTGCTTTAAAAGGTTTAATACTTCTTAAGTGATAAACTACTTCTTCTCTAGTAAAATTGCATTCCTTAATAACCGGACGCATATTGTCCTCTATTTGCATGAAATCAGATTTGAAGTCCTTATTAAAAACTCCCATGAAAAATTCATTTAAAATATTAGCCATTCCTACATCATCTTGAATTAATTTGCCTTGATAATCTTCGAGTGGTCCCAGATGATTATTTCCTTTATTGTTTCCACTGGCGTAAGCAAAAAATCCCTTTGGATTATTGTTGATATCCCTAGCAAGTTTTTCCTCCAATGCTAATTTCTGTTTTCTACTGATATACTTAAACTCCCTTCTAGCTTTTTTATACTCCTTACCATCAGTGTCCCTACCTGTTTCTTTAAATATTTTATACGTCTTTTGTTTTAACTTAAGAGCTCGTTTTGTTTCCTTTGAAACAGAGCAGAAGGGCTTGCACTCAAACCTCTAAAGAGGGCCGCTTTTGCAGATGTGGGGCTTTGTGTAAAAGTAAAGCATGGGATCACCTTTAAACCGATTTAAATTATTATTGTTTTAGTTAGACCAGTTTACTTGTCATTTTGCATTAATCTTTTATCAATAGCTGAAAAAAACACATTGTATAAATTATCTGTAGAAAAGAGAGAACTTTGTTTCTTTTAAAATTCAGTTTTTGTCTAATCATTATATCTTAGTTTAAAAAACATAGCAAAGCAGTCTATCTTAAATAAAATTAAGTTACAAAAAAATCTGGGATGAACCAGAAAGTGGTTTTGCCTGATATCGGATATCCGGCACATATTACAAACTGGATATCCGTAATGGATTTTGTTGGATATCCGGCAGTTATTATTATTTACAAAAAGATCTTCTCTTAACAGTTCTTTAATAAACTGTCAGTGTTCACTCTAGAAATAAAAAGGGGCAGGGTGCTGTTGGCAGTAAAAGGGCACCCCGTTTTGGAAAAGGCGCTTCTTGTTTTTAAAATGGAGCTTATTTTTTTTAAAAAATTTGAGGTGGGTGTGGCTAAACAAAACCAAATGAAAAAAAAAAGTTCCGATTATTGGTTGAGATTCCGCTAAAGCTGCATATTGGGCTATTGGTAACGGTTCGGGGCTTATCTCAAAGGAAAGATCCATACAAAATCGATGTCTCTTACTTTTAAATTAGTGCAAATAGTACAACACTGATGAAAAGGCTAGATAAATTCAAAATTTGGTAATAAAATGCCTAATCTTGTAAAATCGCCCAAACCACCTTCTCTTTAAATAATAATAAAAAAAACTTATTAGTTCATACACGGGCACAGGCAACCCTGCGATCAAAATTACTGCGGAATCATCAGGATTTCATAAAATGCTTAGTTAAGGGCGCAATCGAGACGAAGGCGGGCAGGGCGGACCGCCCTTCAAAAAACGCCTAGAGTGAACCACTGCAACTGTTCATATTCATACTGATTTTGGAATGGTCGGAACTGTACTGTATGATCCGTTTGAAAATGTAATTTTGAATTATATCCAAATTGCTGATCTAAATTCTGCTATAATTAAATATCAAAACCTAAACTGGAGAGTAAAACAATATCTAATATATAAACGAACAGAGACGTAGCTAGCTATGCACCTTAAAACTGGACAATACTCCAAGATAGCTGGTGGCTCATATCGAATGCCTGCAGCATATCTTCCTTACTATCAATTCTGTGACCCACTGTGTCCACTCCTTATCCACCTGAATATCCCGAAAAATTCAAGGGAGAATCTACAGCAGTGTTCACTCTAGGCGTTTTTTGAAGGGCGGTCCGCCCTGCCCGCCCTTTTTTCATCTCAATAGCGCCCTCGTGCCCCTTTTTCAAAAATGCTGCCCTCTTTTGAAAAAAATTCCGCCCCTATTGTCCTTTTTAATAAAGCACAAGCATCCTTGCTTTCCTAGCTGTCTTTAAAAAAGGCATCGATTAAATTTTTTTGTGTAAATTGGAATTAAGTGAATCATGACAATAGAAAATAAACTTCTTTTTAACTAAGCGTGTTGTGAAATTGCGATGATTATGCGGTAATTTCGAGCACGGGGCATTGCACGAATCCTATTGGTTGCCTGTAAGATGGTTTGGGGAGATTACAAGATGAGACATTTTATTACCAAATTTTGAATTTTAGTAACCTTTTCATCAGTTTTGTAAAGGGCCTAATTCGGGCTACTTAACAATTTGGTTAGCAAAAACATTAATTTTAAAATGTCAAATTTTGGATTTCAAGTAGTATTTCCACAAAGGGGCATCAATTTTGTACTGTTCTTTCTTTCGAGATAAGCCCCGAGCCGTCACCAATAGCCCAATATGCCATAAATCAGAATTTTCGTTTGGTCACGGGTCCAATGTATCAACGGGTGGCCCAAATTTTTTTTGAATGTGCCTTTTAAAAACGGGGTGCCCTTTTTCTGCTAACAGAGCCCTGCTCCTTTTTATTTCTAGAGTGAACACTGTCTACAGATTGCGAAATAGATTGGTAGCATTTTCAGGAAAATACTTCAAGCGAGAAAAAAAGATAATTGATTGCAAAAAAAAAATTTGCCGCTATATTCATCCGGGTATCCGACACTTTGCTTCCTAATATCGGATAATTACCAGACAGTTAAACATCAGTCGGATAGGCCGATATTCGTTTCGTCCGTTAAATCCATGTGCTATTCGTCACAAAGTTGTGTTGGCTTACTTTCTTCTGTAAACATGTTCCTTCACAGTCTTTTGTGTAATTCTACTTGTAATTAAACTGTATATTTCCATAACTCATATTTTAATTTATTAAATGTGTTGATTGTTTGGTTATTCTGTCTCTTTACAGTCACCCTACTTTTTTACCAAATCTGGCAACATGTCGCCAAACACCGATACAAGGGGGCCTTTAATATCAAAGACTTGTGGAACCTTTATTCAAGCATTACCTTTATGAAAGCACATCATGGTAACTTTAAATAGCAGATACCATACTTCAACTTAGGCAATAATCTTGATCTTAAGGTAGAGTTACAGCTACGAAATAACTACTTTCTTGTTGAAGCTCATCGCTAACAAAAAATGCATTGAACAGCCACCATGGATGACTTTTCTGAAAATGCAACATGCACAATGCTAACACGCATATGGATTGCCAGGATCAAAATGCGTTGCAAGAATTTTCGATAGAACCTCTATTTTTCCTCTGCCGGGTTGCCAAAACTGGAGATTTGACGTAACCGTTTTGAACCGTAGAATACCTTTTAACCCATATCAGATTTGGCAAAAAATAAATGTACATTCAATGAATTTAAACAAAAGTTATTTAGGAAAATGAATATGTTAACAGCTGAATTATGTTTCATGCTGCAACCAACTATTCCTCGTAATCTATAAAAGGAGAACCACAAAACAAAATGCTTCATCTTGTTTTTATTATACGGAAAGGCTTTATTATTATTTTTTTTAAAAATCCTATTTGTTTGATTTTAAACGTTAGGAATTTACCAGTTATAACTTTTATTATCAAATATATTTTTTTTTTTTAAAAAGGCAATTTAGACACCTTATAAAAAACCAAAGTCCATAAACAATAATTAAAATCATTGATTGTAAAAACACTGTTTACACACACTGTATCAGATGGTACTTGTCCTATTTATTAGTACTTCTATATTATTTGTTTTCAATTGAATCTTTCAAAAGTAATATATTTACTTCTTTATAAAATACAAAAGAAAAATATCAGCTGACAGAAATGCGACGTTAGTGTAAAAATATGATGAAACCTAAAAAATTATGAAGTGTTGTAATAACTAAAAGAATGTACTTGCTTTTATTATGTATCGAAAAAAATATAAACTAAATTTTGGTATTTGTTTACATAATTGACATGTTTGTCGAACTGGCATAAAAGTTCGCGCCAAAATATTGTATTTTTGTTGTAAATAAAAAACCATAAATAATATTTAAATTGCTTTTAAATTAAAAGCCTAATTTCTTTCGGCATGACATGGAGTGTACGAAATGAAACAAAAGTAGAAATTGGAGCAATTAAGTTGCCGGTACTACAATGCTGATGAAATACATAGAAATGCATCACGTGCTATCAGACAGATTTACGCATACGAATTCAACAAAGTCTGCGCAGCCGCCATGTTATACAATTTCTACTTACCGAATCTCAATCACTTTATAGAAGAAGCTATACATTCCATCTGCTCCTTTCGACCATCTAAATACTAAGATTAGTTTTTGAATATCTTAAATTTCCGAATATTCCTTAAAAGTATCACTAGCAATTCGATAATTTTCAAATCGAAAAAATAGTGTTCTCAGAGGCAGAAATTCGTTCCTGCTTCAAAAATGGCTGCCTTTCAAATGCGTTGCTTGCGTTACTGCGCATGCTCCTGCTGAGCTCTTGCTCCTGCGCGCTCAGTAACATTTGCTGCTAGCAAAATTTGTAAATATTTTTAATAAATTGTAATTATGCCGCAAATATCCGATTTTGATGCGTTTTTTCAGAGTAAAAAGAATGCCAATTGCATATTGGATTTAGAGAAATCAGTATTGGTAAGAATATTACTTGTTCAATGTATTAACGCTCCCATAAAATATTTTATTTCTTTGATAGATCCCCATGTGTTTGTTTTTCGTTTACTATTCGTAAATTTTGTCGTTTTGATTGATTTTATGTAAATAAATTGTACTCTTCTAAATTACTTTTTTATTTTAAATATATTATGATCACCTTGCATTTAATATTTGTAAATAAAAATGTAAAATTGTGTAAACAAATTTTTAAAAAATTCTAATCCTTGGTTATTATTGTTAAAAAAATATATGTATTTGTCAGATTTTAAAATTAGAACAAATATTTTACTTCAAATTTACATGTAGACTTAAATTTAAAAGCATAAAATTATTTTCACAGTGTATATCTTATCTGAGAAATGCTCCACATAATTTCTAATTGTTTAAATATAATACATGGTACCATTGCATTGGTGGTCAACACATCCATGCCCAAACAAATATTTTATCATCAATATATTTAAATACATTTAATTTTATATTTTTTTTGTTGGGGTCTGTTGGAAACTAAGTTATTTTGAACCAGCATTGTGATGGTCGTAAACTGGATTGCCTTTTAATGATTTTGCCAGATGACTTAACCAGGTGTCCTCTTACAACTCCCGAAGGCAATTGAACTGATGATGAAAGTAACAAGATCACAATCGAAGGGTTGTGGCTTTGTGATAGAAATGGTACCAGTTTGGTTCCTCGGTATCCACACAAAAAATCTTCTGTGACCCATCTAAATTTCAAATTACCATTCCATAGGAATGATCGTATACCATTTAACATGTTTAAAAACCCATTTAAACTAAACCTACCTGCAATGGTCAACATTGCCTGCACTCTTACTCTTTTGACCAAAAAGGGTATGTTACTTTTATATTACATAGGGAATTTGTGCACATTTAATCTGTCATTGTTCAAATGTCTCTCATGTCAGTGTTGGATTCATAGGTTGCTAATTCTGGTATTATTCTCATCATTTAACCATAGTTCAAAATTACAATGTAGTGGTCTAAATCTTACCCTCGGGATTTTTCCGGAACTGTTGCCAATAGTCGGTTAATAAAATAAATACATATGTTAAAGCACATTGGTTAAAAGTTTCTCAACAAAGTTTCTAAACCTTGGACATACTTTATTTCATCTTTAAATGTCAGCTATAGTACGAATTCGCTAACATCAAATCTATGTCGACAGGGTAAAAGTGAAACTGAATTAATAAATACCTAATCTAAAATTTTAAAGATTTTTTTGCGCATTTTAAGCTCAAATTTAATTGACTATAGATTTAATATTCATTATTATTAGACATTGTTCACTCAAGGTGTTTTTTGAAGGGCGACCCGCCCTTTTTAAATCTTGATTGCACCCTCGTACACTTTTTGAAAAAAATTCGCCTCTTTTGAATTAAGCACAAGTGTCTTCAAGCATGGAACATCCTATTAATTGGCTCTGCTCACACAAGAAATATTAGGTTTGTTTTTCCTATGTACTTTTGAAAGAGAAGAGTGGTTTGTTGCAGGTTTACTGGTTTAGGCATTTTATCCCCAAATATTGGATTGAAGTAGCTTTTTCATCAGTTTTGTAAGGGATCTCATAAAGGCTACTTCTTGATTTGGTTTTTAGCAAAAACATAAATTTTTAATCCTCAAAAGAAAAAATCAGACGTCAATTAAACAACAAATCGAAACTGTTTTGTTCGGTTGATGTATTAACATTGCAGTAGAGGTGCGTAGTGGGATGTTGGCGGCGGTTCTGAAACTATCCCGAAAAAAAGACACAGGGACAATACCTCGTAATTTTGAACCATGGTTATATGTTGAGGACAACAATTGATCTGGTACCCCACGCATTATGTGTAATAAATCACCTTATTTGATATTCATCATATACTGTTAGAATTAATGGACCACAACATAGTTTACATTCACCTACTGGTTATATTGCAATTTCTCGGCTCCTTTGTGTTCTGTTGCTGAGCAGAATTGCTCTTCGTCTTCATCATCGGTTTCACTTGCAGTTTTATTGCTGTTTGCTTTATAAAATATAAACTCTTTGTAGGAATTATCATGTGTTATGGTCAATAGTGGCATTTTTGGTAGCTTCGACAAAGTGTGTTTTTGTGTGCCCTTCACTATACAATTTCTCCAGGAGTAATACGTAAATGAATTCTTTGGTACATACAGAATGTTTACCTTTGTTGCACCATCAACTAGTTCTGCAAAATCAGCAGCCTTTTTGTATAATTGCTTTTTTACCATGCACTTCATTTCATAGTGATCACTTAAAAAAAAAACAGCACGGATTCCATCTACAACACCCGTATCATAAGCTGTTGGAAAAAAAATTCCATGAAAACTGTTAATATTTAAGTGCTGACATGTTTACAAAATTATATTTTTGTTTAAATTGGCCTGTGCAACCATTAGAAAAACTGGATACACTTTTGACCGATGCATTTTCTTGGAGATGCTGCATTAAAATATTGTGCAAACACATTTACAGAAAATCTGTCTTGTATTATATATAGGGATGAACCGGATAGTGGTTTTGCCGGATATCGGATATCCGGCGCATATTACAAACCGGATATCCGAACTGGATTTCGCCGGATATCCGGTAGTTTCTTTTTTATGAAATTATCTTCTAGTACACACTAGAATAAACGGAAATTGGTCAAAAATTACAAAATATTGTTTTATTCTATAATATTCCCCAATTCCTTACCTTTAAGGTGATACCAAGATTGAATAAACATTAAAAAAAAACTTTTTTATTTACAAAGTGTTATTCCAGGGTGCTTCTAGCAATGGCCGTATGTTTCGTACACTTTAAACTCAATTCTGAAAATTTTAATTTTTACCATATGCCCTTTCATTCCAAACATGAAAACTCATGTTTGCTTAAAATTTTGAGAAATTTATTTTTAAATTCAATTTAATATTAGTTGTGAGATGTTATGACCCTCCACCATAACGATTCGTTAAAAAAAATTTAATAGAATTTTAAAATTAAAAATTTGAAAAAAAAGCGGGTTTTTTAAGGACTTTCAAGGTAAAATATTACATTTTTTTTTTTTTTAATACTATAAACTTTTTAGAAGGTCATAACTTTAAGAAAGATACTTCAAGTAATTCCAACAAAAATTATGCTTCTAAATGAATTACAACTTGCATAATCATGTTTTAAAAAAAACATGATAATTAGGCTTTTAAATTCAGGTTTCTTTTATAATACATCGTGATTTTTAAAGTGTTTTTATACATGAGAAAACTAGAGTTTTAAATTTATAATTAAAAAAAATGTTTAAGTGTGTAAGTACATTAACAGGTCTTTAATAAACTATTCATATTTATACAGATTTTGAAACGGCCAGATCTGTAGTGTACAATGCGTTTAAAAATTTTATTTTGAAATATTTCCAAATTGCTGATCTAAATTGTGCCATACTTAAATGCTGAAACTAACTTTTAGACTGGAGAATAAAACAATTTATAATATACAATGAACAGAGATGTAGCTATGCACTTTACACACCTCCACCTATGTGAATTGTACAAACTCAAAGTTACTCCACTATAGTGGCGTGTTTCGAAAGTCTGCAGCATATCTTCCTTGCTATCTATTCTCTGTGGCTCGCCACGTCTAAGTCTGAAACGGACTCCTCACCCACCTGAATAGCCCAAGAAAAATTCAAGGGAGAATCTGCACACTGTGAATACATTGGTAGAATTTTCTGAAAAATACTTAAAACAAGAACAAAGATAATTGATCGCCACAAAAAAAAAATCTTCGATGTTTTATTCATCCGGATATCCGGTTTGGTAAATCGGATATCCGGCACTTTGACTTATGACTTAAGGATGGGGGCTCCAAATTGGAGCAAGCACTGCGACCAGAGGTCTATTGTACTTTCCCCTGGAATAAAGAGATCTGGAAGAAAAGAGATCTGTGGCTGAAGCAAAATTCAGCAATGATCTAACAGGAATATCCTGGAGCTCCCAAGGCTCAAGTAGGTGACGTCCCAAGTGCTCAAACCTCTGGGCGGAGAAGAAGTCACATTCACAGAGAATATGTACAACGGTTTCATCATTATTCCTACATCCCCTACACAAAGGGTCGTCCTTAACCCTCATAATAGTTAGATGCCTTCTGAGAGTACAATGCCCAGTTAGTAATCCAATTGCCCTACGAATACCAGAGCGATGGAGCTTTAACAGTTCCTTATGACGAGAGCTAGGACATCCACTATTTAGTTCTCTAGCTTGTCTCTGGTCTGATGCGCTGCGCCAGTCCTCGTACTGTAAATTCCTAAAAATAGAGAAAACAGTACCTCTGATAACTTCATTAGAGATACCTAATGCTGGCTCAGGACCAATGAAGGGGGAACAAGAGCCTAGTCTGGCCAATTCATCTGCCATTTCATTACCCGGAATGCCCGAGTGTCCAGGAACCCAAAATAAGGAGACTGTATTATTCACAACCAGTTTACATAGGTTAGAATAACAGTCCCAAACCAGTAATGAGGTGAAATTAGGTTTCTGAAGAGCCAGGAGGGCAGCCTGGCTATCTGAACATATATAAATATGTTTGCCATGATAGTTTCTGTCTATGCATATTCTACAACACATAAGGATAGCGTAGACCTCAGCTTGGAAAACTGTGGTGAATTGACCAAGAGGATAAGATAGTTTGGTATTGTCAGCATGGCAGAAGACACCTGCCCCAGTGGAGTTATCAAGTTTAGAACCGTCTGTGTACCAAACAATACGGTTATGATCACTTGTTGGAGCTTCAGTCCAATCCGACCGTAAGGGGAAATGGACTTTAAAAGGCTTGTTAAAGCCAAATCTTGCAAGCGTTATGTCGCAGGGCATGTTGAACAACTGGTGTTCAGTTACCTTAGAATTAAGATCTTTCCATGACAGATATTTTTAATAATCATGCCAATGGCCTAAATATTTCAGTCTTCTTACACAAATAAGAGCCTCAGCCTCAATTCGCATATGAAGAGGGTGTAGCCCAAGGAGAAGCTCCAAGGTGGCTGAAGGGGTGGTTTTAAGACACCCAGAGATTGCAACACAGACCATCCTTTGAATTTTTCCAAGATCAAGTCTGCAGTTAAGTATCTTGGTCCTAGACCACCATACAACAGAGCCATAGGTTAGTATAGGACAAATGATCATTGTATATACCCAATGAAGGACTTTAGGATTTAACCCCCAAGTTTTCCCAATGGCATGTTTGCAGCTCCAAAAGATCCTCTTGGCTTTACCAATGCAGAACTCAGAGTGCCTAATCCAATTAAGTTTTTTGTCCTAAAAATTTGACTTCATTAGTACAAATAAGGGACTGACCAAAGAACTTGATGTTTACATCAAGAGTGGATGTCTTTCTAGTGAAAGCAATCAAGTTGGTTTTCTGAGGATTTACTGAAAGACCCTCGTTGTGGCACCACTTTTCGACATTGCGAAGTGCCTTATTCATGACATCACAAATGGTGTCAATGAATTTACCCCTAGTGATAATTACAACATCATCACTTTACTTCCGGATATCGGATAGTTAAAAATAGGCCGGATACCGGATATCCGTTTCATCCCTAATTATATAATAGTCTTTCTATATCTTTGGGGGGGGGGGGGTGAGACGACAAATTTCCGAACCTAACGATTCAATATTCCCAACTCAACAGTGCTGAAATCCCAACAGTCAACAGTGCTGAATTCCCAGTTCCAACTTATCATCATTTTTCATCTTTTTTTTATATATATTTTAGGTAATATTAAACAGTTCTCTCACAAGCATTGATTTGTTGCACCCATATTCCAATGCAGTGTCTGTTCTGAGGTCTAATTTAAATGTAATCTTACAAGTTGGGCATTTTCTAATCTTCCCTAGCTTTCATTTGTTAATGATAAAAAAATTTCTTCAGGCATAAATTTTCTCAACTTGGAGATTTTTAGAATTTGAAATTCCCAACTTTCAGGTTTTCCAGATTATAGTTGGGTCGTGCTCCCTCCGGTGCGATGGGCCTGCACAGCATGCTAAATCAATAAATCTTTATGAAAGGAGAAAATAAATCTGCAACTGTCCTATGAATTACTTTGAAAGTTTTTATGAAAACCACAAATATACACATTCTGAGGACCTGTTGTCATAATTGTTCTGTAATTTTAAAGTAAATAAAAAATTTAAATCATTCATTTTAAAAACATGAATGAATGTAATTTAATTTGTTTTAAATTTACAGAATATAATTAATTATGGACAAACTACTTAAGAACTTATTCTAAAAAAGTGAGAAACCAACTAAACTTAAAACATTGTTTTTGTTTTGGTCTGGAGACAACCTTTTTTATTTACTTGACAGAAATGTTATGTGTTACTCTTGTGACACAGTCACTTTTTACTCTTGTGACAACACAAAAGAGGTTGTTCTATGCATGACACACAAAATATTAATGATGTAAAAATGTATTATTCCACCAAATCAGAGATTAAAAGGTTTAAAGTAAAAATGTTAAGTAGTTTTTACAAATTTGAAACTTTTATATGTTTTTTGTTACTCTTGTGACAATTAAACATCGCTATTAAATACATTTAAAATTTTATTTAAAAGCTAATCTAAAATATTTCAACTACATATACATGATAAATATGGAAATAGATTATTAATTTGTATATATAAGGATTTCAATTAATGAACAAAATTAAGAAAATAATATACTATAATCGAAGTGACATTTTTGGCCCCAATATAAGTGAAGAAATATGTCAACTTTCAGAACAATTTTACTGCAGACTATTATTCTTATGAAATAATACCTTACAAATTCATATCCACCAACTTTCTAGGATTAAATTGATATATTACACTTGCCGGAGTTCGTTTAAAATTTTAATTTCTGTAAAAAGTTTCATTTTTGGTAGACGTTCCCATATGTTACTCTCATTGATTAGCATTCGAATTTTAATATTTGGTAACATCTCAGCTCTTATTATTATTGAAGAACTCTTATAATTATTAATAATAATTATCTCTAAATAACTTACAATTGACACCTATGTCAACAAAAGTCGTTAAATTTTCTAAATTGGTGTTGTTATAAGAACAAAATGTGGGGGAAATGATAGTTACTCATGTAAAAGTATGGAGTATCGGAAACAATTAAATTAAAATAAATTTTAATTAATCCTTTATTGTTGACAGGGGACTCGGAATTGAGATAGTTCTCCCAGAGAGAGAGAGATTGTTTGTATGATAAAACCTTATTTGAAACTAACCTAAAAAAAGGGATTTTCTACCCTTTAAAATGTTTAATTGGTACAAAAATAGTTTACTTTTCCTATATAAGGTTCTACTTTGTCAAATTTCATTTCGCATTTATATATTGAGACTGGCGTAGCCAGGATTGTCCGAAGGGGGGGGTCCATAAATTATTTTTGGTCCGACCAAAACCAAATATTTTTTTTTTATTAATACTGATTTGAAATTTTTTTAACTAATAATTTTAATTAAATTTAATTAATAATTTGAATAAAATTTTGTTAATAATTTGAATAAAAGTTAATTAATAATTTGAAATTATTAATTTTAATTAATCATTTTAAATTAGTAATTTTAATTAATCATTTTTAATTAATCATTTTTAATTAATAATTTTTAATTAATAATTTTAAATTAGCAATTTTAATTGATGATATTAAATTAGTAATTTTAATTAATCATAATAATTTTTAAGCAGTAATTTTAAATTAGTAAATTTAAATTATGATATATTTTAATTTAAGCAGTAGTTTTAAATTAAAATTATAATTAACAATTTTAATTGATTAAATATTATTTATAAATTATAATTAAGAAGTAAATTAAAAGCTTAAAACACGTAGGCAGTGCCGTCACACACAATTTTTTTTTGGGGGGGGGGGGGTTGAGACAAGAAATTTTTCAACTTAACGATTCGAAATTCCCAACTTAACGGCGTCGGGTACGGATACCATGTCTGGCGTTATTCTCGTTATCTGACCATGATTAAAAAATACGAGGCATTATTCCCAGGTCTTTTCTTTGAGATAGACCCGAACCAACGTTGTGGCACGCAACATTTGTTGCACGCATGTTCCAGTGCAGTGTCCGTTCTAAGTGCGATGTTAATTAACCAAACTTAACGATTGGAAATTTTGAACACAACAGTGCTGAAAATTCCTAGTTCCAACTTATCAACTTTTTATAGGATAATTTTATTGTGGAAGTCATATGAGGGGGGGGGGGTAACAAATACAGCCATGCTCTGAAAATGTAACATGATCTGTAAATAGTGGGAGTGAAAGGGATTCGGCAGTTGTGTCAACCCAACAGCCATTGCTAATCTTAACATAAAATAATATTCAAAAATAAAAAAGTATCTACATACCAATATGACCATATTTATCAAGTAGTAATTAAATTATAATTTTTTTTAATTAATAACCTTTTTAATTCTAAATTAATCAATGCAGGAAAACAGGAATTTAAATTATTATAAATAAATTCAATAAACTTAGAAGTATTCAAAAAGAGAATCCTCCAAAGTTAATGTTAAAACGAAACACATATCACATAAAATTAGGTAAAGAAAATAGGTACTGAAAGATGCGTACTCCGCGCATAAGATTTTTCGTAGCAATCGTATCGAAGTCCGAGAAATTTTTTTAACCGAGGGATGATTTAAATAAAAGAAACCATCGAAAGTTCTGGAAGTTTCTATTTGAAACTGATAAAAACTAAAAAAAAAATTATAGAAAAACACACAGGAAACGCACAGCGTCAACATTACACAATTTTGTGATTGGTTAATCACAAAACAAAACAAAATAACAAAAAAATCCTAGAAACGAGACTATAAATTTATATGGGACTGACGCGCCAGTCCCATATATTCGAAGCGCCATGGCGCTTCGAATATTAGCTGAAAGAAATTTTACATTGTGGAAGGCAAACCAATAGGGTTATATGAAACAAAAGTGATTTTCGAATAAAAAGGAGAGGATTTTGATTTAGACAATCGCACCTAACACAATTAAAAGAGAAGTTATTTTAATAAAAAGAACACTGTGTGACGTTTGCGTAAAGTGCAACGCCATATATTTTAAAATTCTTTAAATGATAATATGAACCTTAAAACATATAATATAACTTTGACAATAACGAACAACAGAATGAGCAGATGCGACCATTTTTTAGTCGCTTGCTGGAAATCTGAAAACATTGCTCCTTAATTTAAACAATTTATTATATATTTAAAATGTGGGATTTTTTTTTAAGGAAATGATGCCACGGTTAAAAAAATTTTTCGCTTGACGCAATAAAAAATACAATGAAATTTATAAAACAGTTCCGCCACTGGCGTTGTCTCGGCTACAGACTACATTAGTCAACTTCACCTGGAGCCTTAGCGTCATATCGGTCGAAAGTGTGCAGTGAACTCTGAAACCAAACACACGAATTTAAGTTTAATTTTACAAGTTGGACAATTTCTAATTTTCCCTTAATAACCTTGGTGTTTTTGCTTTCATTTGTTAAAAATATTAATTTTCTTCAGACATAAATTTTCCCAACCTGCGTATTTTTAAACCTTGAAATTCCCAAATTTTAGGGTTTCCAAATTATTGGGGGGGGGGGGTCGGACTCCCCCCCAAACCTCCACGGCGCGACGTGCCTGCTCGTAGGGGATGAATGAGTCAGGGAAAATACCTTACTTCAAAGCAAGCAATTTCTGGATTGATGCACTGTGAATTCCGGCTCAACTGCCGCCCCATTTCAAGTGTTAAGAAAAGTATCCTTTTACATGTACAAACAAGCAAGACAATCATACAGACCTACTACCCCATCGCCCCCCCCCCCCCCCCCCCCCCCACAAAAAGTCGAATTTTCTGTCTTCAAGGTTGTTTCACCATTGTTCTCCTTAAAATCATCCCTTCAGAGGACAGAAGGGAAGGGAGCAGGAGATACATGTGGGGTAGACCAGGAAATGCGACGTGTGTTTCCTCTAAAAAAATCAGAGAAAAAAAATTTTTTTTTTTTTTTTTGCATTTGTTATTTTTCAAAAAAAAAAAAAAAAAAAAAACTTGGCTATGGGGGGGGGTTCTAACCCAAAGTAACCCAATGCTGGCTACGCCACTGTATTGAGACAGTGTTCACTCTAAGCGTTTTTTGAAGGGCGGTCCGCCCTTTTTTCATCTCGATAGCGCCCTCATGCCCCTTTTTCAAAAATGCCACCCTCTTTTGCCCTTTTCAGTCAAACACAGGCGTCATTCCTTCTCTAATTGTCTTTAAAAAAGGCATCGATTAAAAAATATATATATTAAATTTGTTTATTATCAATTAAACACCTTTTTAACTATGCATGTTGTGAAATCGCGAAGATTCCGCAGTAATTTCGAGCACGGGGCATTCTTCGAATCCTATTGTTTTTCTGTACCGGCATATGAAATGCTAAGTTTTTTTATGTATATTTTAAAGAGAAGATGGTTGGGGCGAAGTTGCAAGACTGGGCATTTTATTACCAAACTTTGGATTTATTTAAGTAGCCTTTTTATCAGTTTTGTAAGAATTAAACATTAATTTTTAAATGTCAAATTTTGGATTTTAAGTAATATCTTTATAAAGGGACATCAATTTTGTACGGGTCTTCTTTCCTTCGAGATAGGCCCCGAACCATTAACAATAGCCCAATATGCTCTATCGAAATGTCCGCTAACAAATCGGAAATTTTTTTTGTTTGGTCACCTCAAACATCATTTTTTAACAGCCCTTTTAAAAGAAGTGCCTTTTCAAAAATTGGGTGCCCTTTTACTGCCAACAGCGCCCTGTCCCTTTTTATTTCTAGAGTGAACACTGCATTGAGATGTATTTTGATAATGAGATTCTGGAATAAACTTATATTAATATTTTTTACATAATTTTCCTTATAGTCGGACGATGATGATTGTGTCCTCTCGAGCATCGATGTGTTTAAGGAAGTTTTCACACAAATCTTCAAGAAAGGCATGCTGCGTATGTCTCCACTACTCGGTATGCTTGACCATTTTTTAATTCTAAATAATCTTAGACAAAAATTGTTTCAAACTTTTAAAAATGCTTAGTTTTTTGTGTTATACCAGGGGTCCAGAAGAATTTTGGATCCATTTTTGGACTTTTCACAAAATTTCATTTACGAGAAACAAACTCTTTACAAAATTCTATTTACCAAAAACAAACTCTTCACAAATACAGTAGAACCTTAATTATCTTACCTAATTCGGATTGGTTGTATGTCAGTTAATCGGAAATTCTGAATAATACAGAATTTTCAATGAATAGAAAAACTAATAAACTAGTAATCAAAGTTTTCTTTTAAAAATGTGATCTTAGGTCGCTTTTACATTTAAAGATAAATCGTCGATGTCGTAAAGGTGAAAATTCACAGTCGCCACGTGGCGACTAACTTTTTAAAAGTAGCGATCGAAATATTTTATTGTGGTCGCCACCGCGGATTTGACTTTTTTTTTAAATCTTAGAAATTTAACAACTTTGGGAATCTATGGAACGAATTTGCCTCTGTATGCCTCCCTACTACTCTAGGTTATAAAATTCTATCTAAAATCGCCGATTTTCCAAATCCGAGGTCGCCATACGTTCGCTACACAGCGCGATTCAAACGCAAGCAAAATTGACGTTATTTCGCAACCATATAAATATAACTAATAAAATATAGGTTTTTTTAATGAATAATTAATTGGTTTATAATCTATGAAGATAGTAACATTACTTTAACAAAATTTTGGATGGGAAGACTTGAGACTTTTTTACAAACATCGTAGGTAGCGAACAACGTAACATTTTGAAGTCAATTTTTTTTCCAACTTATTTGAAATAAGTAATAATTTTTTTCAACAATAAAGGCTTTATTTTTTGATAATGTTATGGAAAGATATTAACGCTAGTCTTAGAAATTTTGGATATAATCAATTTGATATCAATAAATCGGAACATTGCTACTCCGCGATTTCAAGTGTTGTTTCAAAATTCTCAACTTACAAATAATCCTAAGTTGAACTAAACATTTCATAATTAAATGTCTTCATTAAAATATTATTTTTAATAAAAGGTTACTTTTATTTACGATTTTTTCAAAATAAATCGTCATCGGCGGCAATTAACAAGTGCCGCGTGAAAATATTTGTAGGGACATTTGGTTATAACCCTAAATTGTTTTAATTAAATAATATTATGAAAAATAAATTGAACATTATGGGTAATATTTATAATTGAAATATAAAATGTTATTGTAAGATAATATTTAGACTCAAAAGGTCCGATTGATGATTAGAAAGAGACATTAACATAGGCATCTTTATATAGTTTTAGGCATGATGAATCGTTGCCAATTTAGAGCCTAGAGCATTTTTCTTTTATATCTTTTATTATTATTTCATTTTTAGTCTAAATATTAATTTTAAAATAAAAGATTTAAACTTTTTTTAAAGTTTATACTCTGATTTTAATTAAAGTTTTGCAAGTTTGAAAACTTTCCCATTTTAATTTTGGACGACAATAAAATGCTTCTAAAATAAGGATAAGAGCTTTTTTGGGGATTGGCTAATATAAAAGTAATATCGGGCATTTGCAAAATAATAACGATTTGAAATTGGTTATTTAGAAATTCCGAGATCGCGGCGGTCCCGGTAATATATGGATAAATTTACAATATTTGTTGATTTTTTCCTTCTAATTTAGTTTTGGGGGAGACATTTGTTGAATTTAGTGCTATCTTGATTAATAATTAATTAGTGCTTATAAGACGATTTTTAAGAAAATAAGAACCAGAAAAATCCTCAATGCAACTATGTATCTTTTTTTATTAGTCTGAATTTTATATACATTGTTAAATTTCATTTAAAGAGATGTATTTTTCTTAAAATATAAATTTATATTAAAAAAAAAGATAATATTTAATTTAAAAAAATTATAATATTTAATTTTTTTTATGCTATTTTTTTTGTACTGCATGAATTTGGTAAAGTCGCCATGTAACGTAAAGTGGCCACTGCATTTTTCAAGTAAAAATTTGACAGTGGCCACTGGCCACTGTCAAATTTTCTTAATTTTCACCTTTACGATGTCGTGAAGACATTTTACATTACACTACATTTTATCGTATCATCTGGTGGTCAGTTTTTCATTACAGCGATATCATTCGCCAAAAACAACAATTTTTCCATTTATTTAACTTTCATCCTTTGCCGAGAGAACACCTATTCTAGTTCCCTATACAGGGCTGACAAGGTGACTAAAGCGACTATTTTTAAGATTCAGTGACTATTTTTATTAAAACGGTGCCAAAAGCGACGTTTTTACTCAAACCCGTCTACTTTTTTCAGCTTTTGACGTTTTTTTACAGTATTTTAACAGCTGTTTTTCAAATAATATTTCCCAAAATCCCGTCCCGTTTTACTCGTTTTGAAGGGTCACGTAATCTGAGTGGCTGTTGCACACAGCGCCAATATTCTGCTATTTGATGATTCTAAAGAACAAACAGTCGAAGAATCAAACCTCAGAGCCTTAAATGCTGTTGGAGGTCTTTACAAGTTAGAAACAATAATCGGGAAGTATATTTATTGCCAAATTACATTGCTTTCTTTACCTTTTAAAGCAATTTGCGTTTTGGGTGTGTGTGTTACTTCTAGAATTCAGTATGCGCAAAGCTAAGAAAATTTGATACTCCTCAGGAATGAAAATTTTCCCTGGAAGTTCTGCGGTTTACCTTTTTTTTATTACTATCAATTTATGAAATTTATCTTTCTTTTTTTTAAATTTAATTTTCTGAAAAATTGCCGACTATGCTAGCGTATATTCAAAAAATTTCATTTAAATGTAGAGTTGGCCTATATGCTATGCGTGTTAGTTAAAATTATTGCATAAAATAGCGGGGGAATACTGGATTTTCGAGCTAAATCGCCGCAATTACGTTTCGCGGTGCCAGTGTTTTGCAATTTTAAAAAAAAAGTATCGTTATTGACACAAAATATACACATTTCGGTTAGTTATTCATTGTTTTTTAGTATTTATGAAGAATATATGTTACTTTAGATATAGGTGTATTAAAAGTATACAGAAATTGTTTTGTAACGAATGACACCACTTTGAAGTCATCATTTATCTTACTTGATTGAAATAAATTGCAAACTTTTAAATATTGTGATAGTAAGTATTGTGATTTTTGCATACATTCTAATCTATCATTTGTGAAGACATAATGAACTTTTATGGGTACATTATACTTTAAAACTTGAAGGGTGCATGATTTTCGTTTTGAGGGTACTTTTTCTTAGTTAAACTTTATATTTTTAGTACTCTTGTCTTTAGTTCTTAGAATACATTGGATTTTAGATCTGGCAGTTATATTAAAGTTAAACAAATTATGGTACATTAACATTGCAATTAATTTTGCTTTTATATGATCTTTTTTTAAGGTAGGAGGGGATACATTCTTTTTCTTTTGGGGCTGGTTTTGGATTTAACTTTTAGATGCTCATTCAGCTTTTACTTTTCGAGGTACATTAGGAGTATATTTCTATTTTTTAGAGGTTCATTAATGTTTTTTTAGGGAGAGGGAAAAAAAACTTAATTTGAATTTTTATTTTTATTTAGAAGGATACTAGGAACCTTTTCTTTTGTAGGTACACTGTATTCTTTTATGGGTATTCTGTTTTTTTATTATGTGTATATTTTTTTTTCTTTTATGGCTACACTAGACTTTTTCTTTTGGTGGTAGATTAGGCTTTTAATTTGAAGTGTACAAGGCTTTTTCTTTTACAGGTACATTGAGATTTTTTATAGGCACAGTGGGCATTTTCTTTTACAGGCTTTTACTTTTAAGGGTACCTTAAGTTTTCTTTTAAGGGCGTGTTAGGATTTTTCTTTGAGTGATACATTGAGCTTTTCCTTCGGGGATATATTTTTCTTTCTTGTATAGGTAAGTACACTGTGCTTTTCTTTTTTGGATAAACTTGGCTTTTAGTTTTAAGGCTACATTATTATTTCATTTTAGGGATACACTGGTGTTTTTCTTTTTAGGATACATTAAGCTTTTAATTGTCTTTAGGGTTTTATTTTAAAGATACATTAGGCTTTTCATTTGGTGGTAGAAAAAGTGCACTTTTTAACAAAAATAATGATAATTCAAGTGCAATTGTGGGGGTAAAAGATATTATCCGATGGAAAAAACATTTTACATCATGTTTATTGATCATATTATACATCCTTTTTGTGCTATTAGGATAACTATTTCGAGATCCCACTTGTCACTCTTTCCACACTATTAGAATAACGACGTCTAATATCTGTAGAATAATGCAATTGCTATAAATATTTACACTTAAATTATTCTAAACATATCAACTTACAAGCAAGTTTTTATCTATTAAACTATTTGTGGAAACCCTCAGTCGCCATGATAATAGCTTGTTCTTCAAATTAAACGAGAACTACATGTTTTGAGAAAACAAAACGCTTAGTATCTCTTGTGAGCTGGTTTTTATCTAACTTCATTTAAAAGTATGACATCATTTAGGTATCTCTATATTTTATTAACCCTAATATTTCTTTAAAAAAAGAAAGTGAATGGTATGTATCTGTTCCATAAAAGGGAAGTAAATATCAAATATGTTTCTTGTCCGTAAAGACTTAAATTTAGTCATCAGTGGGATTTACATGCCTTTCTTTGGAATCTAAAATATGTAAGTTTTAAATATATAAGTTATGCTTTTCTGCTTATTTCTCTTTCATTTAAAAATAACTTTGTAAAATATGTTTTAGATGGAACGGAAGAAAAGTTTAGGCTCTGGTTGATAAGCTGCTACAATGATATTGTGTCACATCTGATTGGTTATCTGATACATGAAAATACCACAATACAGGTAAATTTAAGATACTTCCATAGTTGGGCCACTATGCTCTTAAATTATATAGAATTATTAAAATTAATTTAGTTAAAAGTTTGTTGGTTTTTTTTAATTAAAAATTACTTTATACAGACTTAACTTGCCAAAATGTAATGTTTTAAATAAAATTAATAGTATAAATTAAAAAATTTGATGCATTTATAAAAAAATGGTGATTTTATATTAGTGAGTTAAGCTTTTGTTGCTTTGTTTATTCCAAAGGTCATTTAAAAATAACCTTTGGAATAAACAAAAGCATTTAAAAAATAAGTTACAAACTTAAAATTTTTTTAGGCAATTTTATATATAGCAGTAACCATAGTATATAGCAGAGATTTGTTCTCTGGTTCAGCATTATCGATTAGGGCTTGATAATCAAGTATTTACTATTTCTAGACATACTCAACAAGCTTTTTTTTTTTCAGGAGAAATCTCTTGAGGTGCTTATGGTGCTGGTTTCGCTGGAAGGAGAGAACTCCAGCAGGGAAGGCTGGTTTTTCCCTAACGACTTTTTTCAGGTGAGGTTAGGTGGCATTTACCATTTGACTTTAGTGTACCTTTGAAAAGATATTCTCTTAAAAAAAAATCCGACATCAGTGCCCAGTTGAATTACAATATTCAATAATGCTTCCTAGTATTGTGAGTGGGATCCTTCAATATTTTAAGTCTCCAATATCCTGAACTCTTCAAGATGCAGTAGTTCTTCTCTTGATATGCCACTCCAAATTCCTTTTATATGATGTTAATAAAGAACTGGAAACAAAACAAGTATTTCTTATTGACTTTAATTTCTTTTGTAATTTGAAGTTGTTGTTTTTTAGCTTTACCATTGAACTCTAAATTAATTATGTTTAGTGTTATTGCATACATTGGCCTTTAGGTGCACCACAACACTAGTCAATGTCAAAACCACTAATATGATCATGTACAAAACTTCATAAATTTAATTTCTATATGGCAGCTATGATCTCAGACTATTAAGCATAACTCCCCTCGATTATTATTACGTTTTTTTTACATAGTTAAAGGGTAAAACAACTAACATATTAAGTATAGTTTTAATTTGCTTTCTTTGAAAGTATGTAATTTCAAGTAGTTGATATGCCTAAAATGTCTCTTATTGTTGAGCATTCCCCATCTTCTTTGCAGAAAATCATTTGCCAGCTGGTTTCGCAGAATATGGACCAACAGGCTCTTATTATGACCTTTCAAAAGTACTCCAGCTACGATGACATCAAGACTTACCTTCTGAAAGCAATCCTCAAGCTCTTCCAGGCTACTGAACAGGTCGGTATCTATTTATACCTACATCATTCCTGTCTGTAATTAATGTTAAGATACATGTCAAAGTAACTCATTTGTTTAATTCGTTTTGTTCAATTCTTGTTTTAATTTCGTCATCTTGGAAACATCCAAATTGCAAATTAGTGAAATTCACAAAATTTTCTTATAAAATTGCAATACGTGAAGTTAAATCTTATCAGTATGCAATATTAAATAGTAAATGATTTTAATGTTGTTTTTCAGTTAAAATTATACACTTGGATATTGTTTGAAGGTTCCACAACAATGTATATCTAGTCTGCTTATTAATTAAATTTGAGTTTTGCGGTTGTATTTGGTAGATGGCGCATCACAAATGATATCGAAGTAACAGTTTTCTGTACTTATTTTTATATATGCGTTTGAATTTTAATGTAGATTGACTATAATTATATAATGTTAAATCTGTTATTTTTGTAACACGTTGTAGTGTGAGAAGAACCCAGGGCCGGCCTTATTTGCCACGGAGCCTTGTGCGAATATCTAGCTGCGAGGCCCCTTTAGTTTATACTGTCGAAATAAATCCAATTTTGACTTTTGAAAAATTATTATCAATTTTCTATAAATACTTTTATTGTATTTTAACCTGGGCCCTGTGTGATAACACACCTCACACACCCCTAAAGGTGGCCCTGGAAGAGCCCAATAATATTCTCAATTCAAGCTTCTAAACGTTAGGAAAAATACATTAACAAAATTAATTAACAAGCCTTACTTGAAATACATTTTCTTGTTTTGCAGTTTATATTTAAAAAAAAAAAAAAAAAATCTGAGTCACTCTCATCTTCTCTTGCAGGTAACTGATGTCTTCCTGGGAAATAGTTTTTGCCTTCTCAGCACAATCAAGTATCCGAAAGAGTTTACTTCAGAATCAAATACCTTGATCCCTCGAGAAGGTAAGTTTTTATGTGATCATATTTTCTCACGATTTCAGCACCGCTGTTTTTATTTTAATTCTAAAGCTTTATGCATAAAGGAAGCTTTTGTGATCCGCTGTACAGTGGTGGACATAATTTTTTGATAGAACAGATCCAGTTCCGCTAGACTCTAAATCCAGCTCACTGCTCATAGAGGTATTTCAGTCTCTCTCTCTACCAACACCCCGATAAAATCAATTGACCACAAAAGGTTAAAGGTGTTTTTTTGTAATACTCTTTGTTTTTTTAACAACACTGTTAAACTGTAACAATAAAAGTATCATCTAGCACACGAAAACCCAACTCTAATATTCTGGTTATTTTTATTAATGTTGAAATGATTAATTAAATAAATGAATATTCTGTTTAGTAACACAATTGCATATTTGTTGCTGTTGTGCACAGATATGTTATGCATATTTATTGAATACGAGGTTAAGAGTTCATTGAATCCTCAGATTGTAATGTATGCAGTATCTTATTCCAGATAAGGAAAAAACTTTTTATTTAATTTGCAGAGAATAATTGTTACAGTTTACAGTGTTAAATACTATATAAAATGCTTAATATACAACAAATTATACAATCTGTCATGAAAATAATTGTTTTTTTTTACAGGTTTTGCTCTGAAAAACAAGTTATTTTGTAAACTATTCACAAGTGCCTGGGGACAGTTTTTAAAGTTCCCAGTAAGTTATTTCTTTGTGATTTCTTCTTTTCTAGAGTTCTGACTTTTAGTTTCTTTTCTGTTTTCTTAACCCACCGACTCTCACATGATACCATGTTCAGGTTTTTCCAGCATATACAACCAGTTGTTACATTCATAAAAATACTCCATTTTACAATTATATTTAAATTTTAAGTGTGCAACTTACACGCTATGTCTTTACTATGAATTATGAATTTAAAAATAATATAAAAGAGCAGCATGCATAAGAAAAATTATTATTCTTTTTTTTTTTTTCAGCAATTTTGATCAAAATTTTAAATGTATCCCACCATAACATTTTAAGCAACTGAACATTCGATAATTTTCTTTTAAAATAAATTTAAATGGCGTAATTTTTTATAAAGTTTGCCTTTGTGTTGTATGTAAAAAAAATCCCTTGATTATATGTAGAAACTGCTTTTGTCTTTAAGAAAAGTACACAAGTTCTGCTCTATAGTAAAAATAAAACAAACATAAAAATGGTGTCCCCCTATTGATATCTATTGACAAAGTTGCCTATTGTTCTATTGCACAAAAGGTTTCATTTAATTGGGGAGGGTTTTTTGAACCATTGGTATGCCCCTTCCTGTTTAGTGTAAATTTCAAAATTAGATGGGCCCTATACCTACCAACTAAAATATAGTACTAGCCAGAGTAGTGTGTCAATTTGATTTTGTATGGGGTGCAGATTTCCCGATTGTATGGGTAACTTAAAAAAGCCTCCTTAAACCACCAAATGCTAGAGGAAAAACCATTGACTGAGTCGGTGGACTTTGATGGTATGTCGAAATAAGGGAGGCAGGCTGCTGTCGAGGTAATTGTCTTAAAGGAAGGGTTACAGTAGACTTTTAGGGCCAAAATTAATAAAGTAATGAGAGGATAGTCCCTATGTGAAATCTTTTACAAGAAAAAAAGGGGTCGCAGAGAAGCTCATTTATTATATCTTTAAAGCTTCTATATCGGATTACCTTTCTATAGTACCTTTTTATCCTTCCTGCAGCTCCCACCGGCCCTCTTGCGCCGTGTCCTTGTTGTCCTCCACAAGAAGGTCCTCCCTTACATGCAGAACCCCTGCATCATGACAGACTTTCTCACGGATGCCTACAAACAAGGTGGGTGAACTCTATTTTTTTTATTGTAACTTTTTGGTAGGATTATGCTAGAAACGGAAGGCTATACTCAATTCCAGGAGTAGAATGTAAGCAGTAGTAAAAGTATAGTAATAGTATAAAAAGTATGGCGAAGTATGAGTCATAACCTAAATCCTCCCAAATCTATTTATAACTTTGTGACAGCAAAACTGTATCAGGACTTTCTTGTGACAGTCACATAGTACAAACCTTTGAACCTTGGTGTTTTATAAGAGCCTTTTTTTAACCCCAGAATAGTACTTTAAAAAATGCACACTTGTAACAGATGTAATTTCCCCATACAGGAACTCTTCCCAAATGGAACTGTCTTCCACCCCTTTCATTTTATTAGAACATAACCAAATGTATCCTTCCGTGAAATGTTAATCTTTGTAAACCTTTTCACTCTATTCAGAGAGCAAGTAATCCCCGGCTTGGCTGGTCACGTAAATTCAACTCCTCATTAAAATAATATTTAAATGTTTTCATCCTGAATTCATATTTGTTTAATAAGACGGAAATGCTAATCCTAGCTTGAAAGAAGTCTTGTTAAACACTGAAAATCTCCACTGAACTACATCTCTTTGATGTATTATATATACTGTTCAACTTATTAGACTTTAAATCTACTTAAGACAAACATTGTAAATTAATTTAATCTCTTAGAAGAGTTTTTGGTTCATGTGCAAAATAAAATTCCAACCAAGATATAAAATGTATTAAAGACATAGATTTTAAATGTTATTTTCCTTTTTAAAAATATCAATGTTGCTCTACAGTCTGTAAAAGCTTATCTTAATGTTTTAAAAGGATAGTTAAATGGAAACTAATGCAACAAAAAAAAACTACCCTTAGGCTTTCAGTGCCAACTTTAATTTTGTTCTTACTGATTTGCCAGGAATATAGTTTGAAGCAAATAACATTAGAATATTCTTGATATATATGCCTGCTTATATGTAAGTATATCCAAGAGTGGCACAATATTCCGATCCTTGAATAGTTTAAAATACACCTTTAAAATAGTTTGTTTCTACAATAATACAATACACATTTGCCAGCATCTGTAAGCATTATGTGCTAGAACAGGGTGTCCACAAGCAGGGAAAACCGGGAAATCAGGGAATTTGGGATTTTTTAGAAAAAATCAGGGAATTAGTAAAAAAAAAAAAAATTTAACTTGATTTCTGGCTGTGAAACATCGTTGATTGGTTGCAAATATTCAAATGCTTTTTAAATGCAATCAAAAAGAGGGAAATTGCGTATGGGACTTTTAAAAGTGTATAAAAGTGAAAATTTTCTCGTAGAAACCGCACTAAAATGCTGATGTTTCTAAAATTTGACAAACCAATTGGCTATCTATAACTAGGTACTTGCCCGCCCACTCAATTTATTTTAAAAATAGAACTTTCAAATGTTTAAAACTTGCTAAGTTCCTAGTGAAATTCAAATTTCTTTTGAACATCCCTAAAACGAATTTTTTTCTGTTAAACTTAACGAAACTGTTGTTGCCTCTATTATTTTTTGGGTACATTTTAGATCTTAGGAAATATATTTTGTGTACTAAGCTGTATATCTTAAGATACTGGATTAGATTTAATAAATTAGTTTTATTATTAGGGATAGGGATTCATTGGGTTTCTACTATTTGAGTGTATTGGATTTTTTTTAATGTTGATGTTACTTTAGTCTTTGATCTTAAAGTACTATCACTAATAATCTAAGAGATATATTGCACTTACTTAGACTTTTATGATTTTTAAGTAGCATTTTGAATTATTGATATTTGGTAAATGCTCTGGAATTTTGAATTTGGGGTTCATTAAATTTTTATGCATTAATTATTGATTTTTGGTTAAACTTTGGTTGCACTTTTTTGGGAGTTCGAAAATCAAGCGAAATAGTTAGTAAACTTATATATTAAAAATAAATATATTTTTACGAAGTAACAAGATGTCAAAGCATATCTTGCATAATAATAAGGAATAATAATACATTTAAAAAATATTACCGTAAAAAAAAGTACGGCTTGCAGGGAATTATCAGGGAAATTCAAAATGCTTTCCCTGTGGACACCCTGTAGAAGCCATCATTTACATACCCATAACACCTCCTGTGATGCGGCTTTTGCCTCATCTGATGACATTTTATTATCTATTAACAAACAGTGAATTTTGGTCCTAATTGTATATTTTTTTTCTTTAGGTGGCATCCTAAGCCTTCTGTCGCTTAATGGACTATTTTACTTGATCGACAAGCACAATGTGTAAGCATAGTTTATTATTTCCACCTTGCATTATGCAGTATAGGCTTAGTAATTCTTACTCTGCAAAACCCAAACTAATCAATCTATTATCTCTCTTTACTCCAATAAATATTGCAGTGTTCCCTTTAGGCGTTTTTTGAAGGAAAACTTTTTTCATCTCAATAGTGCCCTCGTGCCCCTTTTTAAAAAATGCTGCTCCCTTTTGAAAAAATTCCGTCCCACTTACCCTTTTCAGTCAAGCATAATTTTTTTTGCGTATAAATTGGAATTAAGCAAATTATAACAGTAGAAAAACAAACTCCGTTTTAACTACGTGTGTTGTGCAATCGCAATGATCCGCAGTAATTTCAAGCACAGGGCATTCCACGAATTCTAGTGGTTACCTGTGTCCGCATATGAAATTCTAAGTTTTTTTTTTAAAGAGAAGATGATTTGTTGCAAGGTTGCAAAATTAGGCATTTTATTACCAAATTTTGGATTTAAGTAGCCTTTTCATCAGTTTTGTAAGGGGTCTCATTAGGGCTACAGATTTGGTTTTTAGGGAAAACATGAATTTTTAAATTTTGGATTTTAAGTAGCATCTTCATAAAGAGACATCAATTTTGTACTGGTCTTTTCTTCGAGATAGGCATCGAACCGTCAACAATAGCCCAATATGCAGCTCTAGCAAAAATGTCAACCAACAAATCTGAACTTATTTTTTTTTTTTTTTCACGGATCCGATGTGTCAACCGGTGGCCACGCCCACACCAAACTTTTTTATTTTTAAGTGCCCTTTTCAAAACCGGGGAGCCCTTTTACTGCCAACAAGCGCCCTATCCCTTTTTATTTATAAAGTGAACACTGAATATTGTTTACTCTGTGTTAAATTTACTTAGAATTTATGTGCTTGACTGACATATATGTGGCTTGAAAGAAGGACCAATGTCATAATTGACAGTTTTAAGGAAAATGGCTTCAAAGCTTTAGATTCAGCCTTTGTTGCAATCTTTAAAAAAAAAATCACATAATTGTTTGATTTGCAGGGTTAGAGAAGCCTGACGACATTGATTTCTTTTTCATTTATTAATTTAAGATTGATATATTCAAAATAGTTTTTAAAAAGAAATTGATAAAATTGACATTGGTCCTAATTGTTCCAAGCCACAGATATTATGCATCCACATGCACATTGGGTAGATTACAGATACAATTTGTAATTTCCACTGTGTTTACTGACAGTACACAGATTTGATCATAATTTTCCTTTGTAGTGCCAAACAATAAACACTACCCTGAAATAGTCAAATACTCATCACTACAACTGGTTTCAGTGGTAGCCTATTTCATTCCTTCTCGTAATAGAACTATTTTTAACAACCAAAATCAATTTTTATAGTTCCATCAATAAACAGTGCATCTATGGAACAGGGGAATTTTCTGGGATTTTTAAGTTTATTTATGACTATAATACATTGTTGGTTAACTGCTTATATTCAAATACTTTCAAACTATTATCAAAAAGAGAGAAAAAGCTTGTTGGACTATAAAATGTCTAATTAAAAGGATTTTTTTATTTCTAGATCATTGAAATGCTGATATTTCTGGAACTTGGCAGAACAATTGACTGTCTATAGCTAAATACTTGACCAATTTTAATAAAAAATGTTTAATAATTGATAAATTCCTAGTGAAATTTGAATTTTTGTTGAACATTGCTAAAACAATTTTTTTTTGCCAAACTTAACAAAACTGATTAATTGCTGTTAGCAACTACGCTAGGCTCTTTTATTCTTTGGGAATATTTTTTTAGAAATATTGCATAAATTTATGAATAATGAAATGAGAATCTTTAAAAATATATGAAAGATCTTAAAACATGTCTTTACAGCTTAGTCTATAGCGAATAAGACTTCGGATCAATAGGCAGTGGGTTCTCCCGGTGAGGGCCACTTTTTTTTTAATGTACTGAATGCCTGAACAGCCTCATTAAAAGAGAAATCTGACATTTAATAAGCTAGAGGAAAGGTAAATAATAGAAAGGAAAAATCTTAAAATTCACAAATTAAAAAATGTCTAATATTTTAATAATTAGAAAATTGTTTATTTTGGATACTTGTGAAACAATATGTAGTGCTGAAAATTGTATAAACAATGTTCATGTTATCATGCTTAATTTGTGTGACTCACTATTGTTTATATCACAAAAAAAACTAGATGGTAGGGAAATATCAGATAATTTCGAATTGTTTTCCCTCTGGACACCCTGATAAAGCTTTATTATCATTTCAAAATAATTTAATATGTATAAATTAAACTATGTTAATCAATATTGAAACTTGCAAATATTTAAATTGTAAGATTTTTAATAATAGAGATTTCTAATACTAATTTATTTATATTTAACAGGAATGCAGGTTATGGGGAAAAATTAGCAAAAGAACTTTAATAATTACAAATTGCATTTGCATCCATACATTGTACACAGTTTTTCAAAATATTACTCGTATTTCTATTTCATAAATATGGACAAAGGGTGGTACAATTTGGTATTCATGTAAAATTGTTTAGACAGGGTGTCCACAAGCAGGGAAATCAGGGAATTTGACCATTCTGGAAATATCAGGGAATTTGGGATTTTTTAGAAAAAATCAGGGAATTGGTAAAAAAAAAATATTTTTAACTTGATTTCTGGCTGTGAAACATCGTTGATTGGTTGCAAATATTCAAATGCTTTTTAAATGCAATCAAAAAGAGGGAAATTGCGTATGGGACTTTTAAAAGTGTATAAAAGTGAAAATTTTCTCGTAGAAACCGCACTAAAATGCTGATGTTTCTAAAATTTGACAAACCAATTGGCTATCTATAACTAGGTACTTGCCCGCCCACTCAATTTATTTTAAAAATAGAACTTTCAAATGTTTAAAACTTGCTAAGTTCCTAGTGAAATTCAAATTTCTTTTGAACATCCCTAAAACGAATTTTTTTCTGTTAAACTTAACGAAACTGTTGTTGCCTCTATTATTTTTTGGGTACATTTTAGATCTTAGGAAATATATTTTGTGTACTAAGCTGTATATCTTAAGATACTGGATTAGATTTAATAAATTAGTTTTATTATTAGGGATAGGGATTCATTGGGTTTCTACTATTTGAGTGTATTGGATTTTTTTTAATGTTGATGTTACTTTAGTCTTTGATCTTAAAGTACTATCACTAATAATCTAAGAGATATATTGCACTTACTTAGACTTTTATGATTTTTAAGTAGCATTTTGAATTATTGATATTTGGTAAATGCTCTGGAATTTTGAATTTGGGGTTCATTAAATTTTTATGCATTAATTATTGATTTTTGGTTAAACTTTGGTTGCACTTTTTTGGGAGTTCGAAAATCAAGCGAAATAGTTAATAAACTTATATATTAAAAATAAATATATTTTTGCGAAATAACAAGATAATGTCAAAGCATATCTTGCATAATAATAAGGAATAATAATACATTTAAAAAATATTACCGTAAAAAAAAGTACGGCTTGCAGGGAAATATCAGGGAAATTCAAAATGCTTTCCCTGTGGACACCCTGTTAGAATATGAATGAAACACATAAGGTTTTCAGGAAAATGGTTACATTTTTCGCAACATTTTTTTTAAAATTTATATTTGAAAACATTTGCAGATATGAGTTTGTATTAAAAATAACTTTTTTGATTTTCCAGAGAATATCCTGACTTCTTTCTAAAGCTCTATTCTTTGTTTGATTCTAAGATCGTAAATGGGAAATTCAGTGCCAGGTTTTTCTATTTATCAGACCTCTTCCTATCATCGACGTGAGTATAATTTGAAAAATCTATTTTTAAATGTTACATAGCTAATTCATTTTAACTCAAAACTATATAAGTTCTGAATATCCAACTTGATGAAATACTGTAATATTTGACAGCCCATAGTAATGTAACCTTAATGAATAAACTAAAACGACAAAAATTAATTATTTAAAAAATATATAAATACATTGCTTTAATGTGAATAAAATTAAATAAGAACCATGAAAAAATAAAGTATTTTTAAAAAATTGCAGCTATATTAAGAAAATCTTATTTTTTTATGTAATGCATAAAATTTTATAGCTCTTTTTTCAATTTGTAATAAATCTTGGTACTTACTTACAAATTTCAGAAAAATTTGTTATATAAGTAAACATATCTCAAAAAAACTTATTCTGGTTTCCTTTGACTATTCCATGTCTTAATATTTTATTTAAAAATTAATATGTAAAGCTGCAATTCAAACCTTTTGGGAAATCTTTCTGAGATACAAGAAAGTTTACAATATTGAAATTCATATGGTATCCTTTTTAACATAGCCTTGCAGGTTACATGAGGTTTAACCATTACCTCACTGATTACATTCTTCCTCGAAGTACAAATGTTATTTATTTAGATGAGTTGTCAGAATTCAAAGAAGGAATTTTATGTCTACTAGATGTTAAATTGAATGCCTATTTAATGTTAATTTTGTGCCTACTTGCATGACCCGTTAAGGGATATACATTAAAAAAAGTTTGAGTGGCCATCGTCAGAAATCAAACCCGCCACCTTTTGTTCCAAAGACCTACGAGCTAACCTACAAAGGCACCTTCTATAGATTTTTCTTTATGCAATAGTTCTAAAATTGTTAAAATCATTTAAAAAAAACTAAGCAGGATTTTACAATTCCGATTCTTCAGTACACATTTTGTAGATGAATAGTAGGGGTTTTGCAATCCACAGACAGACACTCCCTTTTTATTAGTATAAATTTGCAATTTTTCAACATTCTGCTGTTCAACCATTGATATATATTGATAATCGACAGCTTTATGTTAAATCACTGAGTGCAGTGACAGCCATATTCTGTTCCCTCTCTTTATTAAATGGAATTGCAAATGAACTTTATGGTCTAGGATTAAGTTCCAAGTCTTTAAAATGTATGTGAATACTTTGAATTTGAGCTGTAAACACAGAAATAATTGTATTTGGACATAGACAGGTTAACTAATATATCTACAAAATGTTCAAGATTGTTAGCGGATTTGGTGTTTTTTTTTTTGTTTTAAAAAGGTGGGATGAACCTTATTAAATTGTGATGTTGATCATATATTGTCTCTTTCCAGGCATCTTCCAGCCTACTTGGTGGCGTCATTTGTGAAGAAGATCTCGCGCATTGCCCTCTCCTCCACGACAGAAGTCGTCCTGCGAATTCTGCCCTTTGTGTGCAACACTCTCATCCGAAACCCCTCTCTCAACAGCCTCGTGCACCGACCTCATCCCCAGGGTATGGCAACACTACATTCTCATGATTATCTTTTAATTGCAAACTGTTTTATTTCTTCTGAAATCGGGGATTTTTAAAACAAGTTCTGGTCAAGTAAACTGTTTTTGAATTTTGTAATGTAAATTGGTTTACTTAATATCATTTTACATGAAATGAATTTTATGTTCTGTTACATTACTGCCCAGGCCTCACAACATATCCCTTTTTTCCCTAAAAGTCCTTTTTGTTCCTTGAAGTACTTAAGTCCTTTTTTTTTTCATAATATGGCCCCTTTTTCCCATATTTTAGCAATTTTTTTTCTGCCGTTTTACCTACGATAACACATTTCTGATCCTTTTCCCTCCCCTATTTTAGCAAGGATTAATTGTGTGTGCGCGCGTTTGCAGTATAATTTTATGTTTAAGGTATAAACAATTTAATTTTGGTGTGAAAATATAATATAACATTGTATACATTCTTAATTAAAGTCAACTACATATGAAAGTAAGTGCAGCTTTATCTTTTCAGAGTTGTCTTCCGATCCCTTTAATTTTGATGCCCCTGATCCTGCACATAGCAGAGCGTTGGAGAGTTCACTATGGGAAATAGAGGTTGGTTTCTGTTTAATTTGATTTTCACTAGCAACTCAGCAGTTCTCTTTAGATGCATAAGCATTTATTTACTCATTACATTTGTTTGATGTTCTTAAAGCTTCCTACAAATTATTTAAAATCAACTTATCAAGAACTCATAAAGAGTTGATGTTTTATGTAAAGATTTTGCTTCAATGGGTTTTCTTGGTTAAATTTATTAAAACTGCATAGAAAAAACAGTCCAAAAAAAGCATACTTTCTTAGAAATATTATTTCATCATAACTGTATTTCATATTTTTAAAATACAAATGAATACTTAAGTATCAATTCTGTAAGGATTAAAGTACAATTGTCTTTATATCGATATCTGTATTTCCTGGAACACTGTAGTATTTGATATATTTTATTTTGTGTGTGTTTTTTTTTTTCTTTTCAAGCGCTTATAGAAATGTTAAATATGTTTTGATAAGTAAGGTTTCAAAGAGTAGTCATTCAAAATAGGTTTTAATAAAAAAAAAATTAAAATACCAAAAGCACTTTAATTTGACATATTTTAGCATGAATAAAAGGGGTAGGAATGGAAATAGGGTATAGATTTTTAACCTTCAATTGACTTCAAGTCAACAAACTGCCTTGCCCAATCTAGAAGTTACAGTTAGAGATCAGTGGTTTGAATTCACATGAAGGTTTGACAAAAGAAATAATGTAGTGATCTCGTGGTCAGAGTGTTGCCTCACTACTCAATTACAAAAGTCGACTGAAATTACCCTCAATCTCTGCCGCCGTGAATATGAGACTGGTGCATTTTAAATCTAATCGTGGTCCAATGTCCTAGTGCCTATTGAGGCTGCGTCGGGTGCCAGCTCAGATGTTGTCCTCGTCATCTGATCATGGTTCAATAATATGATGCAGTGTATCAGTGTCTATCCTTCAAAATAGACCCTGAACCATTGCCAATAGCCCATTGTGCAGTTCTTGGGTGACATTAACAACCAACCAAGAAATAATGTAACCCAAAAGCAACACATTGTGCTTTTGGTGATGGTTTGAGATCTGTTCCAGTAGTTGACCTAATAGTCGGGGTCGCTCTAGAGGTTGATCCAACATAAAAAATAAAATCGCTAAAAAACAAATCCATAAGTAGTCCTAATTGGACCCTGCAAATACAAAACTGATGAAAAGGCTACTTAAATAAAAAAAAATAGCGTAATATAAAATGCCTAATTTGGTAACCTCGTCACAAACCGTCTTTGTTTATAAAAAACACACAAGTGAAAAAACTTAGTATTTCATATGCGGGCACGGTCAACGAATAGGATTCATGGCATATCATAATTCACTGAATTCCGATTTACCCCCTAAAAAAACATTTTTATTCGATGCTTTTTTTTCTTTTTCAAAGAAGGTAGCATTTTTGCAACCAAAAAAAAGGGCATGAGGATGCTATTGCGATGAAGGGGGGGGGGGGGGGGGGCATTTCAGGCCATCCTACAAAAAATGCGTAGAGTTAACACTGATACTGCATCATAATCTAGTAGTGATGTGTTAAAAGATATATGCAGAGAAAGTGCATGTATCTATATAATGCATTCTTTATGGTGAAAGTGTATCTTTATATATTTAAGATGCACTTAAACAACTTTCACATATAATATATATAAGGTCATTACATTTTTATTTTATTTTTTGAAAATCTCAGTGTAGCAAGACAGTTATAAAATTTTATCGTACTCATTACATTTTTATCTCCCTCGTCATTTCAGACTCTTCAAAATCATGTCCATCCAGAGGTCTCGAGTAAAGCCAAATTAATCAACCGAGAATTGCCAATTATGGAGTTTGATCTTGCTAACGTATTAGATACATCTATACAGTATGTAAGTACGAATTCTTCATCCAGTGGTCTTACTAAATTCTGACATATTTCAGCAATTCTCAAGTACTTATTCCAAGTGGGCTTATCCATACTTTCCTGGAACTAATAGCTTCTTGTTTGGCAAATCTCAGCGAATAGGTCATGTTTAGCCCAAGACCGGAACCCGTACCCTTCAGCTTTTACAAAGTAATCATTAACTTATATAAACATAAATCTAGACAGACAAAACTTTTTAAATATTTCCTTAGAGTTAATTTTAATGTATAGAAAGCAGACACAAAAATTTTCATTTTTCAAAATTATGATTAGAAGGGAGCGGGGGGGCAAGTTCAACAACTTATAACCCTCTAAACTATTAAAATTGTAAAGGTAACTATTATTTAAGTTGCTTTTCAAGGGGCACTGCCTTTTTTAAAAGAAATGTAAACACTAATAAACGGTTAACCCTCTGACAAATAAGCAACATTTTGAATCTGGAGGTTTGTTTTCACTGCAAGAAAGTTTAATTTATATTTCCAACACATTCCCAGGGGTGTTGCGCCTGCGCAAATTGCGCTAATTCGCGATTTCTGCTCCAAAACACTGATTTTTAGCCAAACCTGCGCCAATTCCATAATTTTGCCGCTAATTTTTATTTTATGATCCTAAGTATAGAATACAATTATTACTCTTCAGTAAATATGGCCCTCTACTTAATTTTTATCCATAATATATTCATAATTTGCTTATTTCATGATTTCTTTAGACTTAATTGAAAAAGGAGTGGGGACAATGCAAACTTTCAAATACTCTGATAGTAATGGTGCAATAGACTTTGAAGAAGAACATTGATTTCATTGTAAAGTTGCACTTTTTTGCATATACTCTAATCTATCATTTGTGAAGACATATTGACTTATACTTTTATTGGCATATGTACTTTAAAACTTAAAGGGTGCATGATAGTTTTCGTTTTGAGGGTACTTTTTCTTAGTTAAAACTTCATATGTTTTGGAGCACATTTGGATTTAGTTTTTAGAATACATTGGAATTTAGATCTTGGAATATATTTAAGTTAAAGAAATTGGTCTATTTTTTAGGGGGGGGGTACATTTTTTTATACTTTTGGGACTACTTTTAGGATCAGTGGGCTTTTACTTATAGAGGTACATTAGAAGTATATTAATATTTTTTTAGATATACATTAATGTTTATTTTTAGTGAGGGGGGGGGGGGGGGGTACGGGGGATGCCTACCGCTTCATTTGAATTTTTATTTAAAATAATATACTAGGAGCTTTTTCTTTTGTAGGTACATTTCTTTTATGGGTACACTTTTTTTTGTTTACAATGTTATGTTTTTTTTTTCTTTTTGGGATAAATTAGGCTTTTAATTTGAGGCATGTAGTAGACTTTTTCTTATAGAGGTACATTAGGCTTTTTTATTGGCACAGTGGGCGTTTTCCTTTATGGGGTGTTATTTTAAGGGCATTTTCTTTGAAGGATACATTGGGTTTTTCCTTTAGGAATACATTTTTTTGTCTTGTATATGTACACTGTGATTATCTTTTTTGGATAGGTTAGGCTTTTACTTTTAAGGATACATAGTTTTATTTTATTTTTAGGGATGCACTGGGTCCTTCCTTTGTACGATGCATTACGCTTTTAATTGTTCTATGGTGTTTTATTTTAAGGGTACATTGTATTTTTCTTTTGGTTGTACATTGGGGTTTTCTTTATGGGGATACACAGGGCTTTTTCTTTTAGGGTTATACTGGGATTTTTCTTTTTAGGACACATTTTTTTTACCTTTAAGTGAACCCTTTGGTTTTATTTTAAGTGTATTTTGGGTTTTTCTTTTAAAGTTACATTTTATTTTGGGGGTAAATCGGAAATTTTATTTTAGGAGTTCATTTGCTTAAGGGGAAGTTTAAGTCCAGGTTGCCGAAAATTGCCCGTAATGTTATCTCTATGGGACACTTTGAGCCTTCTACTGCCTTTAATTTTTACTTTATTAACTCGCGATTTTTTGCATATTGAAGTCCAAGAGATTCTCTAAATCGTTACAATCTTAATTTTTTCTTTAGTCCATTTAAAAAAAAATTAAATTAAAGAAAGATAGTGCTTCAATTTAAACTAATTTTAAAAATGTCTAAAACATTATATTAAAAAAATAATAATGTAAGTATATTTTGCAAACATTTTTTTATAAATTGCTGCAAAATCCATCTTAAAAAGCTAATTTGGACTCAAGTTATGAGGAGATTAATTGCTAGATGTTGAGACAAGTTTTGGAAAGTTTTTAACCATTGTAGGGTGTCTGCATATGGGGAATATCTCGCATTCGCCTCCCTCTCTCTCCCCTCCCCCTGTTCCAAACCCCCTGCGCTCCAGATGACAGGTCGAATAATAAATTTTATAGGAGGGTAGGGTACAAGAAAGGGGAACCGTGGGGGGGGGGCGCAGTAGTCTTTTTTTGTTTGTTTGTTTGTTTGCCTCAACTGCCTTCCATCTCAACTCTGTGAGCTATATACTCTGTGTCCCGACCTATGGTCTATGAACCACTCGTAGTCGACGAGGGTCTAAAATGAGCAGTGAAACTATTATTATCAATGCGTTTTTTTCTGAGATTTTTTAAAGGTATTTTTTAATGTTTATTCTTTTTATACAAAAAAAATCTATTTATGGAATTGACATTTATTTGTTTAAACAAAACACAACTATATGCATTAGAACTCCATTTTTAAATTTTCAGAATATTGCTATTATTTTTATAGAAAGTACTCTGTAATGAAGAATTAGTATTTTGTTGAAAACGTACTTTTATATCGACTTAGTTGGGTTACTGCTATTGCATTTTTATGGACTTCCGGTTTTTCCAACTTTTAAAGTGAAATGGGTATTTTTGGAAATATGAATTTATTAATTTTTTTTTGTTTCAAAAACCGATATAGGTAATTTTTTTTTAATTTAATAAAATTCAATACCTTTATCTCATTTTTTATATTTTTTCAAATGTTTGGTTTTGCACATATGCACGCTCCACATATTGTATCGTATTAATGAATATATACATATATATATATATTAATATATATATATATATATATATATATATATATATATATTAATGAATACATGAATTGTATTTAGTAGCAAAATAATATTTGACGCGAAATTTATTTAGTACTTGTAAAAATGGCGGTGTTTGCTTTGTCGAACTATGCATCCTATCAGTGTCGCCATTCGGGGTGTGCGATGCGTGTCACCGTACAGTGACTCGCGATCATTAGTGAAAAATACGCAAAATACTACAAATAAAATTAGTGTATTTGCTTTTTACCCTTTTGACTTTAAAATCAGCTAAATGAAGTGTTAGGGTAGAATCACTTTGTTATGCTTTTAGGTTGCCCATGCCGATCCGACACTAATGCAACATAAATGGAAAACAGCACGACTTTCACAAATTTTCTGTCGTTCGATAGAAAATTATCCCTATTTTTATTTTTCAATGAAAAAATAAAACAATGCAAATTTATTACATAAAGAAGTCATGTAATAAATATTGTATACAAATAAAATGTAGTATTTGTAACTATGTGTAGTTGATAAAAAATTGACACAATGATATGCACTTTGGAACCCCAATTTACAGCTTTCATAATGTTGCTTTTATTAATACAGGAAGTATTCGGTAATAAAGAATTTGCATTTTAGTTAAAACGTATTTTTATAGCGACTTAGTCTGCTAATATAACTTACCGTATTAATATTTAATACATGAATTACATTTAGTGCCAAAACTAACTCTATTAAACTCATATAAATGTGTTACACTGTGGAGTAGACAATGTATTTTTTATAAAGAATTTAAATATTCTAAGGCCAATGACTTCTTGAAAGATGACTATCCAGATAGTTTTGTGTTTTAAACGAGATTTATAATTCAACTTCTCATAAGCCGATTTTTTTTTTTGCGTTTTTGCGAATATTTGAGAGGAGTTTTTATATTCGCAAAGTGATTTAGTATGATCATTCATTATAAATTAGAATTAATTTTTTACGCCTACAATCCTATCATTATTCTTAGCCACTTTTTATTTTTCTCAATGACGATTGTTGAGATGAGACGAAGCAAGTGGACTCAAAGCACAAGGGTTGGTCAGGGTATCTCACTACAACCACAACGTCCCCACTTGCAAGAGGGGACATTTTGACTGAGTTGCCTCCCCCCCCGCTCCCAGCGGCTCGGCCATATGCATGTTGCAGCCCCGAAGGGCCTAAATGGGGGGGAGGGGGGGGGTCTCTGAAAGTGCAAGAGGGGACGGGAAGAAGGAACAGAAACGGTTTTTTGACAGTCCGTCAGCTTCCCTTTTTCTTCTCTGGTCCTATAGTCGTGGTAATTCCTATTTAATCATAGAGGCATCGGCATGACTTGTGTGTGAGCAGATAACGTAGCCGGTATTTAATTTAAAGGGGGACCCCATCCAATCAAGTTTTTGTCAAAGAAAGAATATACTTTAATTACTTATCTAAGTCATAATTAATCAAAATTATCATTAATTAGTTAATTAACTGCGATACTTTAATTGTTTACATACGAGCGTTACCTTAATTTTGCAAAAATGGTTTTTTCTTGGAGAAAGAGTGTACGGGAATAAAAAACAGGTTTAATAGTAATAAAAAAAACCTCTCAGGGTTGTAGTAATTGCATAAGTTATTTATGTGTATTTCTGATTTACATAGCTATAGAAGGTAGCGAGTGTAAAAGAATATGACAATGAGATTTTGGTTTAAAGCATTACGTAAGAAAATACAAAAGAAAAGTTATTATGTTTTGCTTAAAATGTAATGATAACAATGTAAGGAAAATTCTGATGCTTTTATATCTCCAGTATAAATTTCAGAGTATGCCCAACCCCGTCGACCCTTCTCCTGGCTACGCCACTCTCTCAGCAATATCAAATGAAACCATTATAATTTTGAATTTCATAAATGAAATTTTTATAAATAATGATTTCTTAATTTGTTTCAATTTATGATGTTTGTATTCTTCTAAGAGAGAGGCTACAAATAATTAATATGGTAAAAATCAGCAGGGCGAACTCAGATGTAGGTAAATTTGGCGGAATCGTGACAGTAGTCGTCCATATATTGCATAACGCAAATAAAGAGAAGCTATTTTCTATCTTGCATGGATTTATATTCAATTCCTAACTTACGATACTCCTTGTCGTGATTATTTTAGATGCGATTCTTCAATTTTTGTCACGATTCTGAAAATTGGCGCTAATGCTATACTTTTCTTTTTGTTTGAATTGTGTCATACGCAACATCTCACCAACAGTTTTAAGCGCACGCACGTACCGTGTGCTAATGCCACAGACTCCTAACGTCGATTTAAGACTACGGGCAATTGTGGTTTTCGGCCTCCGACAACTCAGGATAGCAGCTGGTACCCTCTTCGAGCAGTCGATTATGGTGCTTACAGGCAAACCTTCGAGCAGTCGATTATGCCACCTCGCACTCAAATGCTTTGCCTTGTAAAGATCAATGTGTGTCGAACTACTGTGTTCACGCACGAAAGAGTAATTAGTATTTTTTCTTAATTAAATTGGGTTTTAGCTTAAATTGTTATTGTAATAAAGAAAGGACCTATAAACAACATAATTCAATGCAGCACCGAAAATCTTTTCCCCAACATGTGTGTTATGCAATGTAACAATCCCTTGCACGATTCCGTCAAATTTACCGGCTCCCGGCGAACTCACTGTAGTAAACTCTGCATTACCATGTTCTTCATGCCATGAGTGAAGAAAACAAATTAACAAATAAAAAATTCTACCCAATAATATTAAAATATATTCACGTTTAATTAACAAATAAACACCCCAAATGAGGGACCGTTGATTTATTACGTCTCGCACCTTTAGGGGGGGAGTGGTCTATCATGCGTGGCTGTGGCGTTACAAAGAGGATAGGAACTCAGCAAAACTTTGTAGAAAAAATGCTTAAATTTACTTTCAAAACATTGATATTAATTCATTTTAATAGACTGACAATATTTCAAGGGATGTTTTATGAAATAAAAAGTGGTTTGGTTTTGTTAATTAGCGTCGCACTAGAGCTGCACAGTGGGCTATTGGCGACGGTTCGGGGTCAATCTCGAAGGAAAGACCCGGGAACACATTCACACACACATTCATACATGCACCTCGTTATTTTAGAACCATGGTCAGATGACGAGGAAACACCTGAACTGGCACCCAACGCCTTCAATAGACGTCGGGACTTTGGACCACGATCAGATTTATCCTGCACCAGTCCCGTATACACGCCAGTATAATTTGTTGGATATTCTGGACGACTTTCTAGTATTTTTGTAGCGAAGCTGGCAACCCTCTGATCGCAAGATCACTACTTTTTTACTTTTCTTTGTCAAGTCCATCGCACGGATTCGAACCACCAATCCTCTGATTAGTAGCTGAACGCCTTACCAAGAAATAAAAAGTGGAATATCTTTTAACTGAAAACTTAATAAGGAGGAGTGAGTACTATTAACGTTGTAGCGCGATGCTAATACTGCTGCATTATGCACTACTTGGCTACGCTCGGTATTGAACCGAGGAACGGAGGCCTCCGTGGCCGAGTGGATTAAGGCGTCAGCTGGGAATAAACAGGGTCTCCGGTTCGAACCTTTGCGCGGACTAGACTAAAGAATATTAACAAGTAGTGATATTGAGATCGGAGGGTTGCCAACTTCGCTACCATAATAATAGAATGTCGTCCAGAACATCCACAAAAATTAACGGCGTGTATACGGGACTGGTGCACGATACATCTGATCGGGGTCCAAAGTCCCGACGTCAATTGAAGGCGTTGGGTGCCAGCTCAGGTGTTGTCCCCGTCATCTGACTATGGTTCAAAAAAATACGAGGCATCGTTCCCGGGTCTTTCCTTCGAGATAGGCCCCGAACAGTCGCCAATAGCCAAACCAAACCGGAGAGGGAGTCCCTGTAGCGGCGCTACAACCACCGTACCGCATAATTACAAGCTAAGACGCCCGTCGCCAATAGCCCACTGTGCAGCTATAGAGCAACGAGACGCACGTCGTCGATAGCCCACAGTGCAGCTCTGCGACGTCATTTAATCAAACCAAATCAAGAAGGATGCCGCACAGGGTTCTACAAACTGCGGTATGCTAATAAAGAACACACCGCATATATATAAAGTGAGTTCGGTTGCGGAGCGTATTTAACCAGAGGTTCTTGCGACTTCCTAACGTTTCTGGTCAATCAAATGTAAAAATAAGTATCGGCAAACGTGTAAATAATTATTGTATATAAATTAATTTTTATATTTTCGTAAAAATATTTGCATTGTCTTTAGGTTAATCATCGTTTCTAAATCTAAATTTTTAATGTTCGATTTTAATAAATTTTAAGAAGATTTTATCTAGTGCCCTTCATGGTCGCAAAACCAGAAGCACTAGAACGTATAACAGACATCAGTACGCGCCATGCGAGGAGGAGGTTATTCTTCAAAGAGCCTTACGATTGCAGCAAAAAGTTCTGGGAAAATAGCGGCGTCCAAAAGACTTTTTGAAGGACGATTCCCACGCTGATCCCGAAAGGACAGGGGAAGGTATCTTGTCCAATTGTCTGAATCGTTTGCCGGCCCTAGGTGATTGTAAAATTTTATTGCTGTAGTCAGAGCAGGGAAAAGGCCTAAAATGGTATACATCAACTGAAATGAAAATTTAACAAAGAGGGGTATTTTCGAGCATTCCCAAACTGCAGTGTCTCCTGTGTTTGTTCCAAGCAGATTGAACGTTGCTTTTCACGCGCGAAGACGTCTAACATTTATTTCAGATATGAGTTCTAGGTTTAACCGATCGGGAAAACTTCGTCTCTCAGCTAAGCGAAAACGTCGAAGAGGTGAACACTTGGCTGAATGGAGAAATAAAAGGTATGATTTATTTTATTTATATCAAATATTACTTTCTTATTAAAGGCTAATTAGATTTCTTGAAGAAAATATGAAACGCCAGATAATTATAGTTATTCGTCATTTATCAAAGGGTGGAGCCATGTAATCGGTTCGGTATTCCACCTTTCATTTTTGTTAGGATGCATATGAAAGTAAAGGATAATGCACTATTGTTTTCTAGTGGATAAAAATACAATTACCGTATCATTCAATTCCTCAAAAAATAAGCGCACTGCCGCAACGTTAGCAAAAAGAGTTGAAATCGATATTCCGCATTTCATTAATCCAATAAATATACATCGATGAATATTTATTAATATACAATTCAACTTAAAACAAATTCGACTCATTAATAATAAACTACATCACAAAAACATATAAACAGATCATTAAACTAAAATCGTAAATTTTTTATAATATATTACAAGCATTTTTTGAAAAGAAAATGTACTTTAAAATTTTTTACTAATTAATAATAAGGGTAAGATTGATGCGTCAGATCATCAATAATATTGCATATTTTGACCCCGCAAAGACTGTTGTTAAATCTCACCGCAAAAGGGAGCTCCAGTTGCTCGGTGCATAAGGCGTTCAGCTACTAATCAGAGGATTGGTGGTTCGAATACGTGCGATGGACTTGACAAAGAAAAGTAAAGTAGTGATCTTGCGATCGGAGGGTTGCTAGCTTCGCTACAAAAACACTAGAAAGTCGTCCAGAACATCCAACAAATTATACTGGCGTGTATACGGGACTGGTGCATGATAAATCCGATCGGGGTTCAATGTTCTGATCGGATGCCAGCTCGGGTGTTGTCCTCGTCATCTGACCATGGTTCAAAATTACGAGGCATCGTTCCCGGGTCTTTCCTTCGAGATTGACCCCGAACCGTCGCCAATAGCCCACTGTGCAGCTCTAGTATGACGTTAATTAAACAAACCAAAACTCACCGCAAAAGGAATTGTTTTGCTAGAAATGGTTATACAACTTCTCTTATCATTCAGCATTGAAATAAGCATAGAAATCAAAATCAAATTGAATAATTTTTTTTAATTTATTAATTGTAATAATTTAATTATTCTTATCAGTATATATTACAATATAATAACATCGGAAGTTTGCACATATAACAGTATAGTTTATTTTTGAACATGTGACCAGAATTGTCAGCATACCTATTTCTACCAAATCCATCATTTCAATGGGTAGACAAATAGACATTTTCTGTATTTTTTTTTAAATTTAAAATCGAAGTATTTTTATGAACTGGTTGTGCAGTAGTTCTCCAGGTCATTGAAGAATAAAATTATTTCCATGCAGGAGTACAGTTGAAAAAACAATTGTATCTAACGAACGCGAGCGATGTTTTCTCCCATTCATCTCATTGACATCTATCTAATTGGCTTATCATTTGTATTTATATTTATATATAACATGCTTTTTGAACAAAAACAACATGGCGACACGTACACCTGCAAATCCAATTAAATGTCTTCATCCAGTTGCAAAACAAATGTGCGAAAATTAAAATTATAAGTCTTATTCAGTAATCTGAGAATATACACATTTTACTATTTTATTTTTTCTTTCTCTTTACAATTTTTTTTTTAATTTAAAAACAATATTTACGATTTGACAGTTTTTTGCTATTTAATAACAAAAGTTTAAAATGCTTGTATCTGCTTTTGAATCTGTATTTTGTACAAAATCCAAGTATTTCTAATTGTAAAATGCTTGAAGGAACCATCAAGAAACCTGTTTTCGAGCAATAATTTCTCGTAATTTGGTCAAGGACATCCACCCCAAACTTGGTTTTGTTGTAAAATGCGACTCTTTCAGGGATATGTTTAGCATAAACTTAAATTTTTAAATAATATTATTAAAAAACAATATGCTGGGTAGGGGGACTGCTGAACGTTAAATCTGGGGAACGTGTATCCGCGCTTTTCCTACGCAGTAGCCGCGTTTCTGTTCCGAGACACCGGACTGGTCTGTTAGTTGAATACAATTGACCAAAGATTTGTATTTATATATAAATAAAAATCATAAATTTTTTAAAGGGATTCTTTAGCATTTTAGCTATTTTAAAACAAAACTTCCGAATTCGGTCAAAATGACTGGTCTGGCTGGTCTAGTGTTAAAATGTAACAGGAATTAGCACGAATTAAAATTTTTATTTTGTTAAAATATGATATTGTATTCATTGGTATATTTATATTTCTAGGAATGAAGTATCGCAGATATCAAATATAGCCTCCCAAGAAGAGGAGGAGTGCATTGTCGACTGCCCCGTAAATGATCAACGTGTAGATTGTGACATCAGCACTGAGCAGCTGCCAGATCTCCAAATAGAAAATAACGACGAAATCAAAGAAAATCGGCTTCCTTCTGGCAGATACATTTGCAACCTAGCATATGTAATAAATCAAGCAAGACGACTGGAACAGCATCAATTATTTTGCAACTTTGGAGGGAATTTAGTATTCCAAAAGGTTCGCCGACTCGGTTTGGTTGCAGAGTTGGATTACAGGTGCTCAAAGAGAGAATGTGCATACACGGAGACGGTTCGGACCGATATGGACAGAAACGTCAATCAGTTGGCTGTTTTGGGAGCTTTGTGCTGTGGAAGTGGATTTTCATTGGAAGAGGAGAAGTTTTCTGCAATGGAAATAAACTATATGAGCCAGCCCACTTTTTCGAAATGCGAAAGAGAAGGAGGAATTTTGTTGGAGTCGTCCCTTGAAGATAATCTGAAAGCCGCAAACGCATCAGAGAAAGAACTTGCTGCCGAACGACAAGACTTCGATGGAGACGGTTTCCATTGCATAAGTGTTATTGTTGATGGAGGGTGGTGCATACGGGCACGGATACAATGCGTCGAGTGGTGTGGCCGTCATCATTGGAGCGGCAACAAAAAAAATCCTTTTCATAGGCATTAGAAACAAACTCTGTCTTATTTGTAGAGCGATTGCAGATAAAAAACGGGAAGATGGAAATCATTTATGCTTTAAAAACTGGGATGGTACATCGACTGCCATGGAAAGCGACATAATTGTTGAGGGTATGATGTACCTGGAAGAAATGTACGGAATAAGATGCACGCGTGTGATAGGGGACGGAGATTCCAACACCATGGCACTCATCCAAAAAAAAATTGGATATGGAAAAAGTGTTTTGAAGGTAGAATGCGCTAACCATGCCGTCAGGCGATATCGAAAAAATCTCATGAGGATCCAAAAAGCAACTACAGTATATCCAGGGCCGCAATGAATCGTAACCTAAAAAACACGTGGAATCAGCCTATGGAGATAAATGATATACCATCGTGTAGAGGAGAGTTAGACAGGTTGATCATGCGATTTTTAACCTATCTCCCTCACTCCTCTAACTTGTATACCGCGTACACGAATTTGCAAAGGACACAATGCAGTAAAACAATTGACTGATAATTTATTTTCAAATTAAAAATATTACAAAAGTGAGTGCAACGTCCGAAAAAAGTGCGGGTGTACCCGACCCACTTCCTCTCCGAATCGCCGCAGGCCCCTTGTGTGGATCATTAAATTGAAAAATGTAATGACTTGAATATCTTTCTGGTCAAATCTATAATCAATAAAAACATAAGTGAAATAACTATTCAAATGTTCAGTTCTAATCATCGGGGGCAGATTGTGGCTAGCATTTGCTTAAATTGAAGAGGAAACACCAATTTCTATAATTCTATTAGTCTAGTAACCTGTTTGGGAGAAAATTCTCTTTTTGTAGAGTGGAAGAGGATGATTTGTCGAAGATTTCACTTTAACGCCAAAATATCCAATTAAAGTTCAACTGCGGCAAAAGAAATTTAAACATGATGAAAGAAAGGCCCGAGAGGAACAAAATGCCAGCAAGAATTCTAATCTAGTGAAAAGTGCGGAGAGATCTAGATCTTACCAAAAAAGAAAGGGGAGGCGTGCGTACAAAGAATTCATGTACTAAACCTTATGATGCAGTGGAGACTGCCTTTTTATATCCAATTCTAGTGGTTTTCTATTAGCAATGAGCCACAAACCCCTAATTAATATTAAAATAGTACCGTGGACACATTTTTTGGCATATGTTTCAATTTAGTTTGAACATAAAGGTGAAGGAAAGAAAAAAAATCTTCAATTAATTTTATAATTACTGCGATGCGGTTTTATAATTAAACCCAAATAAATACTATTTATATATTTTTTAATAAAATATATAATTGTGTGAGTAAAACATACGTCGCCTTACTCCTCCTAATGCTCTGAACAGAAGAGAAAACGTAAAAGAATTCATCTGTGTGATTGTTAGTCATTTCCATTCACATTATTTTGTTTGAAAATGTTCGGAAAAGAGGTTAGTATTAATTTTCGGAGGAAGACCAAATGGGGCATGTCACTTGTTCAGTCCACTCGTTGAACGTCGTAAAAAGTAAAGGTCTTTAAAGATAAATAAGAATCTCCCCGTCCATTCAAGTCAAAACGACAAGGGGCAGGGAGGGAGAGAGCGAGGCAATAAATTACTAACCTCGGCGGACGTAGAGGGATAAGTTAGAGGGAAATGCAGACTTTCAGGAAAAAATCTTGTACTTTTTCCCCTCTGCGAAACTTCTTGTGGTGCCATCTATTGACAAAAGAGCACAAATTTTTATTGCTTTACATCCCCTTAAAGGAGTACACTTTTGCTTTTTGTAATACTATGGATATTTGTTGTAAAGGATACACATTGTGCAATTGCTGTTTAACGGATTTAAAGCGCATCTTCCAATACCACCAAATGCGCCAAGGAGTAGGTTATCAATTACACTGATTGATTTTTTCTCATGTACGTATATTCACGTGACTTCTGTTCCAATTCAATTCAGAAATTTGGAGAGTAAAAAGTTATTGGATAGAGGATGTCTCACTTAGGAACCTTTTGTGACAAATATCTGTTATCTTAACTATCCAGAATTCTCAATTAACTGACTATTTGAGGGGGGAAAAAATCTTATTAATTTTTTTGTTGTTATTGGATAAAGAAAAATCCGCTTCAGCAAACAAAAATTTAAAAAGCAAAAACTTGAGCTTCCTGGTGAATAATAGGAGTGGACGAAGCATCTTGCTAATTAAAAACTAACAAGGGGGAAATCTTTTTTTTTCTGTAAACCAACTTTAAGAAAAAAAGACTAAAAATAAAAATATGAACAAGTTGAATATATGGAAATATTTAATATTACCTAATTTAATTTTATTAAAAATTTTTAAATTGGAGGCATTTTACAAATAGCATACCTAAATTTTTAGTATTAAATATTAAAAAAAAAATTCAGCTATGTCGTAAAATTAAAAATTATTTTTGGGGTTTTAGCGGGTTTTTTCTTTAAAGTTTTTTTTAACATTTTATAGTAGGGTTCTATAGATTTTTTTCTTTTATGGATGCATTCTTCTTTACTTCAAGATATATTACGTTTTTACTTTCAAGTTTACATTTACTCTAATTTTAATGTAACATTAAGCATTTACTTTTAAGAGGGTGTCATGTTTTTTCTTCGAAATTGTGCATTTTCCTTTTAGTGTTAGTGGTACAATGAAAACTTCTGTGTTCATTGAAGTTTTTCTTGTTAGGCTATAATCTATACTCAGGGACACCCTAAGTTGACCTTAAAGTAATTGAATATTTATACATAATATCAAAGCTTTCACTTCAGATTCAACTTAGGTTGTCCCCGAGAATAGTGGCCTTGGTTTTCTGAGGTTACATCTTAATTCATGGGGTACATGATAATTTTGAAATTTAGCTACACCCAAAAGCTTTATTCTGCGTTAAATTGTAATTTCATCTGATCAAAAAGCCTTTTTTGATGCTCCAAAATTTCATTTTTAGCTGCTCCGAAACACCTTTTTGCAGTTCCAAATTAAAATTTTACCTGCTCCAAAATGCCTTTTTGATGCTCCAAATTTCAATTTTACCTGTTCCGAACACTGCTCAAAAATGAATGAAGCCGGGCAACTCCCCTGCATTCCTTTTTTTACAAAAATATTTTTTATTTATATCAGTAGAGACCAGTCAGAAAAAATACTTTTTTTTATTATCTTTTATATTATGTATACTACTGAAAAAACTGGAGATACTGGAATGGATATACATGTTTGTATCCATCAGGTGTTGAAGAACAGAGACTACTGCTTAAAGGGAAAAGTACTTGTAAAGGATTCCAAAGGTTAAATCCATTACAGACTCACTAGAGAGAATATATACACATTTCATCTGATGTCTTAACATAAAAGGGGGGGGGGGGGATATGAAAAAAAAAGAGTTGTATGGTAAATTGCATTTTACCTTAAAAACATTAAAAAATCTTGAGACAATCGGTTACGGGTAAATTAATTTGTTCCAAGCAGTTACGGAGAAATTATTTTGTGTAATGTCCTACCAAATTCAATGTGTGTGCTCTTTGTACCTTGAGCTATATTCTAATTCAATTATCATATTCATGTTTGGAGGTCCACCTACAGGTGAATTTTTTTTGTTTAAAAAAAAAACATAGTATAATTATTTTAACTACACTCTCTTATGCAAATTACTGGAGTTTGTATTGCATTTTAAACTGTGTCAGTGACTTTTGACTGCATATTCCTCACACTATTACTTTTCAATGATTTATATAGATTAAAATAAATCAAAAAGTATTTAGTAATTTCCCATATATGTATGCTCAGTCATGCAATTTTCTAGTTCATTTTGTGACAGAGTGTTAACATTTTTTCTTTTATATCAAAAGTGCTGGGCTTTAAATTCTAGATGTTTTGTTCCTTTGCCCAGGGAATTTTAAATTAAAGTTACTTTAATCTTATTATTTGGGTATGGCTGTGAAAAAAATACAAAACATAAAAAAGGAAGTGAATAGTTGAGTATGTTGAATAAATTTAAAGCAATATTCCCTTTAAAACGTTTGTGTTTCCTGCTTGTTGATTTTTTTTACTTCTGTTTTTGCAGCTCTACAAAAAGGAAAGGAAGAGAAAATGCACCAGCGCCCCGTCTGCTGTCCGAAAACCTCCCAAGCTCGAAAACTGGTGGATACTTTCGAATAAATGTTTTTCTTGATTTTGTTATACATTTACTGTTTTCTTCCTTGATGAAAGCATACAGTAGAACCTCATAATAACGGACAGTTAAGAAAATTTTAATAGTAATAATAAACGATGCTTGTTTTTATCTGACGATTTTTACATTTCTAAGCAAGCGATTAAACATGTATTGTTGCGTTGTTCAATATTCGGGGTCTACCCTGTCCTGCCTTAAAGCATCCAAGGGAAATAGCTGAAACCCGTCATTGCATAGCAATCTCGCCCAGTACAACAGACAAGCCACTGCAACAAGCAGGAACATAACGCAATAAAATATAAATTTTAAAAAGCCAAATAAAATTTTAAAATTCACAGGCTTGAAATTTCAATATACAAATAGAACTCAGAAAAATAAACAGTCTAAAAGATGGAAGGCAAAAGCTTCCTGCCTTCACCGGGTCTGATAATTTGCCTGATTGCCCCTCTATGAATTTTTTGCTGCAGTGCTTTTTCCTAATGTCATTATTTTAGAACATTAAAAAATTATATGTTTAACTTTCTTCGCAACTACAATTATCCGGCTTCTGCTAGAATTTGTGTTGGTGCTTCCGGAACGACCCATGTCCGGTTAGTACTTGATTTATATAAAAGTCTCCTAGTGTTACGTCTATTCACCCTGCCAAAGATTCCGTAGAGGTGTCTCCCTCTCTCTGTGTGCGGCCATCTCTCTTGCTACTTAATAATAATACTTCCTTTGAGAATTTTTGCAATTTGATTACGATAGTTTGATCAGTACATATATATCAGACTTAATGGTGGCTTCTTTACCATATTTATCGGCTAATTCGTTGCCCCAGTGTTTATTGTGAGCTTTGATCCATTTTATCCCAATTCTCACTCCTTAGCTTGATTAAATGCGTTTTGTCAATGCCGACTTTTAAGACACAGACGTGCCTCTGATTTGTGACGTCATCATTTGCAGACCGGATTTTTCCTTTTCCCGTTGCTTTTGGAATTAATCGAAATTTTAGCAACGATGACTTTAATATTAAATAACTTCTAAACTAATAATCGTATTGAAACAAAAATATATTCGTCTTATTTATCAAACATTTCTTAACAAATTCCATTAATTTTGTAATTTTAAGATTTTTACATTTTGAGATACAATCTGAATATTAGCGAAAGAAATAAATATTTCCCCTATGGCTTACTTTTTTTTAAAGATAAATGTTTTTTTAAACCATAAGGTACATTTTTCTTAAAAACAACTTGTTAATTTATCCAAAAACTTTGAAAACTTAACAATTACATGTCATTACACATTTTGACCAATAGATTTATGAATAGAATATTTTAAAGTGTATGAGAAGCTATAAAAAGTGTTAAAAATTTACTGCTTTTGAAAAAAAAAAGTATATGCAGAAATTGTTTTAAATTATGCCATGCCTTGGAACCATAAATCCTTGAGTTGTCGCTTCTTTTCTTAGCTCGGTTAAAAATTTGTGTATAAAATTTTAACCGAGCTAAGAAATGAAAGTGCAGCTGTTTTCCGGGAGAAGGCTAGTGAGAGGGTGTGCAAGGTTGATCCCCCTAGTGCAGGGGTCTGCAACCTGCGGCTCGCGAGCAGCATGCGGCTCTTTTGATGTAAAGTTGCGGCTCTCCAGTTCCATACGAAAAAATTCATAATTTATTATCGAAACCCTTAAAAAAATAAGAAAATAGATTTTTAAGTACCGTATATACTCGCGTATAAGCCGACCCCCTAATCTTAGGGCGATTTTTTGTCCAAAATTGAAAACTCGCGTATAAGCCGAGTTGTATTTTCATACATGAAAACTTCCGATTAAAATCGGAAAATCATCGAAAATAGAGTGAAATTTTAATTCTTAAAATAAGTATTTAAGCTGAGAAATCAAAAAACAGTGGCTGGAGAAACGGCCTCCAGGGGCGGCTTAAGGGCTGGGCAATTGCCCTGCCCAGGGCGCCGCCCTCCTCGAAAGGCGCCAATTTTTTTTCATTTTTAAACTTTTTTTTTCTAATATCAATTTTAATCAACACAACTGAATAACAAATTTATTGCAAAAAGCATTTTGTTATTACAACTGACTATAGTCAGCGTAATGTTTTCCAAAACCTACTCATCCGTTTAGTCTTCCAAGTAAATGAGCGAGTTTTCCCCAACTCCAGAAGCAAGTCGTCATCTGACCCATTACTCAAAAATACGAGGTAGTGTTCAAGGGTTTTCCCTTCGAGATAGAGTAATTGAATTTAAAAAATTTCGTCAATCGTTCTCTATTATATTTTCTCTGCTCACATTTTGTTGATATTTTTTCATTATAAACAACCAAAAAGGATTGGAAGAAAAATTCTTTTGAAAGCGTCCAATATAAAATAAACGATTGCAGCGCCGGATTTAAGAATTTTGGGAAACATTTTCAGAGCGGCCCCCTTTCCCTCTCTTCCGTCTGCAATTTTGAAATAATATATGTACTTTAGAACTCACTTCATATCAGATTAGTACGAACAAATTTAAAACCAGTAGTAAACAAGAAAAGAGCGTGAATTCAATTAGCAAACTTTCTCCAAATATTAAATACTCTAAAAAATATAATGTTGAGAGCCGTTAGGTCGACCAGGTAAGCTACTAATCCGTTCCCACTTCTGAGATTTACGCACACCGGGTGTGGGGGTCAAACTTTGGCATAAACTGGCCTGTGTAACCACTGTAGCATCAGTTTTAATCGACGGGTCATGGTGAGTGCGTGTTTAAATTGAAGATAACGACAAATTCTACGATTCCATTGGATTAGTTGACAGTTTAAATCATTGTCCATTTATGTAAAAAATGTGTGGTGTGGAAAGTGAAGATTTGGCGAAGGAAGCTAAGATTTTACTATGAAACGAACATATATTAAAGTTCAACTGCGGGAAAGGATAATTAAACAGGTTGAAAGAACAGTTCTAAACAAACAAAATGATACCAAGAAGTATAAACTTATGACAAGTGCGTGGGGACCGTGTCTCAGTGGCGGCTCGCCCACTACAGCAAGTACAGCCGGGCTGCACCTAATTTTATTATATTTTAAAACTAAAATTATATATTTTACTAATTTTCTTAAATGAAGATTAGAATTGGAAATATAGATTAAATTTCAACTCTAAGTAAAAAAAAATCTCCGATAAGTAGCAAGCGTGTTTCCGTAATGCACAAATTCAGGAGAAGAAAAAACAAAAACTCCATTAAATCAAAATTGCAGCTAAAAAGCGAAGTTCGAAATCGGCTGCATCGTTGCCATGGCAACCTTACGTAGTATGACTTCCCCAGCACGCTAAAATGGAGGATTGACGACACAAACGTAGCGCAAAAGGATTTTTTCAAATTAGCTGTACTATGGATTTCGAATAAATGATTGGTTCATTGCTGAATCGGCGAGGCGGGATGGAGGAAAACGATAATTTCGAAGAATCTCTCCAAACGGAAACAGTTTTCGATAAGTTTGCACGCAATTGACCGATTCCCAAGTTTGATAGGAGGATTGATTTTATTTTCAAAAAATAAGTAAGGGTTTTCTATTATTTTTACATGTTAACTTTCATAAAAGTTGAAAGGAAACTTTGGTTTGAGTAATAAATTTTAAAGAATGTCCGTTCGTGTATGGTTGTGAAAAAGGCAGGGGGGGGGGGGGGGGGAGTTACATGTTTTCGGCTGCACTAACATTTTTGACCACGGGCCGCCACTGCCGTGTCACTCGATTTCCTCAAAAACACTAAATAAACACATTTTATTTTTAAAAAAACGAACTCGAAGGACATCAAGATATGTAAAAATTTCCACTACTGCGAAATTTCAATTTGACAACAAGATTTTGATTTCTCTACTTTTAATATAGAGTAATACAAAATTAAATAACATAGCAATATAATTTTTAATTTTATTTATAAACTCAAACCCTTCAGTTTTAAAAAATAATAAATTTACCAAAATATTAGAGCATAATCTGAATTTTAAAACTTTATTTTGATAAATTAATTTTTATTTATTGTTTTTCGTGTTAATTAATTAAGTAGATTTTCTTAAATTAATTAGTTTTGCTGAATTTATTCACATATCAACTCATAAAAAGTATAAATTTTTGTGTCCATTGATTGTACAAAAAACCCATTAAAATGTCTAACGGTGACGCTGAAGTACCCCTATCAAATATTTTGCAAGTACACTGCTTAAATAAAAACTACTTTATTTTGCAAATTTTAAGTTTACGCTTTTTCTATTTATTATTGAATACAGTATAAGTTTAAGATCACAAAATATGTCTAGCTAAATCTAGAGACACTTTCGAAAACTTTCCGTAACCATGGGAGTAATTTGACCCAGTGGCGGATTTACATAGAGGCTAAACCCCCCCCCCCCCCCCCCCCCTTTATTCATGTTTTTTGGAAAATAATGGCTATGAGCTAAGAGGGGCTGTAGCCCTCTTATAGTTCCGGGAAAGTTTTCAGGGAGTTGAGGAAAAGACCAAGTTTTATGGTTCTTATTGGGGGTGGGAAGAGGAGGGGGGGGGAGGGTACGCGTGTCTTTACAGTTTGAGTTTCCAGGGAGTCTTGGGGGAAGATCAAGTCTTATTACCCTCTCTTTGGTAGAGGGGGGCCTCCCCGTCGCCATGATTAGTTTTGATGAGCGAAAACATCGGAAAAGGCGAATTCTATGCAATTGCTTCATTAATAGCTGGGTTAGATAGTCGGGTAATTTTTCTTTCTCTTGTGTTTTTATTCGTGTAATTTTATATATTTTAAGCGATGCAAAAAGCGAGTCTGCAGTTGTAAATACTATTGAGTTTTATTCAAGTATTTTGATGAATTAGTGATACCAGAATCACATTATCCTTGACAATCAATTCTTAACCTTTTATATGATAGTTGCTCTGCTTAAATTAGGAAAACCGAACCTAACTTGCAATATTGAAATCTTTCTATGCGAATTAGAAAAATTAATTTACGTTTTCTAAAGATTCGTTTCAAGTGACAAAACACGTTTTGAATTTTTTCTATTCGTATGTCCAATCATTTGTCTGAGTTTGTGTGGATTGAAGCAAGTACTAGTAACTGCTAGTTGGTATTCTGGATAAAAGCTTAAAGTCCTCCTTTGCATAGTTTAAAGTAATTTATTATTTTGACCAATCTACCTAACTATTTCAGTTCTTATCAAAATTTAAGTACAATGGTGATATTTCACATTGTACTTAAATTTTCTTAATCTGCGAAATTTAATATTCTTCGAGAGATTTGGTGAAATATTGTTTGTCTCTTGCTCTGTCAATTAACCCAATTCATTGATAGAAGTATATTACTCATCAGTGGCGAAGACTGCTGCATATAATTTTAATGGAACCGACGCCAATTTTTATTAAAGAAAAAATCATATGGGTTGGACAAAAAAAATCTGGAACAAATTAATGAATATATATTTCCGATATAAAAATCTCTATTATATTAAAATTCAAATAAAAATAATTGATTGCACTGTTAGGGAGCATTCTTTTACTATATCATAATATTTTTCACCTTTTTGTACACTCCTCCTACGTTAATTCATTTTTAATTTATGTAGTTCAAAATAGTAATTAAAACTTTCATTCTGTGTATTTTAACCCATTAGAAAGATACAGTGATTTCATTAAAAAATTCTTATCTCAAAGTTTGTGAAAGGAATGTTTCAGGAACTTTTGTTACGTCACGCAATCACAGAGACCCTTTTCCCTCATGTCACACCACAGTCATGCATGATGAACCCCCTTCTTCAAGAGTATGAGTCGTAATAAATAAACGGCCTCTTAAGATTCAATTAAGAGCGAATTAGACTTAAACAATAATTTATGTAACATTTAATTTTATAACACAAAATTCGATTTATATTTAAACATTAGTCAAAATTTTTCAATATTTGTTATTCTCTTCGTGTACATTTTCACATGAAACTATTTTTGGTGTGCTTTTTTTTTATGTTGTACTACTAATTTTTTATTGTATCTTACGTTTGCTTACGAAAAAAAAATATTCTTAATAAATCGGTATAAGGAATTTACGGCGCAAATTTTTTCGTTTTTCTAAATCGATAGGTAAATTCAGCTGCAAACATTATCTGTTCTTTCACGCAATATATATTGTAACCAAATAGATTACTAAGCCAAATTTGTCAACCCTGTAAGTTGTTGTGATGCAAATACTAAGTAAAATACATTGTTTAACCGCAAGGATAGTGAAGACTATATATATATATATATATATATATATATATATATATATATATATATATATATATATATATATATAAGGTGTGCTCGTACTCGCGCTGTCTGACGGAAGGCGGGGAAAGCAACTATTTGACGTTATAGTGATGCCTACCTTCGCCTTCTGTGGGCGTGTCTAATGCTCTCGTTTTTACAGTCGTTTTAGGGTCTACAGAGCAAACTTAATTTAACAAGAATTCTTGTTTATAACTAATCATGAATTTATATAAAAGAAAACAGTTAAAATTTGCTTCAAAAAACAATTTAAATCGATTTTCAAAGTAGTTTAGTTATTAAAATACATCTCAATGTTAATTGCAGCCAATTTGAACCAACGGTTCGTGACGTGCTGCCATCTATTCGTTTTTTACTGAACTATTTATAAATGATATTCGCTATTTTAATTTATAAATTGCTGAATTTTAAGAGTTTAAATTATACTTTAAGGATTGAATTTAGTATGTAAAAATTGCAAAAGAGTTTCTTAATAAATTAAGCGTATTAAAATAATATTAGCTGCCACGAGAGAATGTCCATGAATTTTGAAAGAGTAAAATGAGGTTAAGAACCATCAGGTCAATGCAAAATCATCAGGTCAATATTAAATGAGTTACAATTTCTATCAAGTAAAATACGGGTACATAACAAAACAAGGACGGATTAGTAGTGAAGCTACCTGAACACAATTATTTACAGATATTTACATTATTTTGCTAATTAAAAATTAAATCACCAGTTTTTACCCAACCGGGGTAAGTAGCAATGCTTGAAACACACAGCCAATGAGAATGATCAAAAACCCATATAAGGCGGAGCAAACATGACGTCAAATAGTTGCTTTCCTTGCCCACTTTCAAAAAGCGAAAAACGAGCACACCTTCTATATATAGTATCCACTCTCCTTGGTTTAACCGTGTATATAAAATTATAATATATATGATTTCTTTTTATTATTTGCGAAATTAGAGCAAGTTTTTTTTTTTTGGTTAAATTTAGGTTACATTCATTGGAATTTTTTTTTATGATACGAGAATCCCAAAACGACTACCCAAAAGGGAGTTGAGTTGACAAAATCAACTGCTCGGTGCAGGGCCGGATTTAGGCATAGGCTACAGCCTAGGGGCTCGCACAACTCACCAATATTAGTATAGATTACTGAAAAAATGGGTGTCTCAACACTTCAAAATTATGACAACGACGTGTTTGAAAATAAATCACTTAGACAAAAAAAAAATTGTAAGTACCAAAAATTTTTCTAAATAAATAATAAGTCAAACTAAACCCTAATGAAAATAATATTCTACAAAATTTTTATGATGCAAAAAAATTCTATTTTTCTTAATGGATTTGTACAACGCAAATATAACATAACACTTTTATATTCTTTTAAAATATGTGTTTAATTTGTTATAGTTTAAAATGGCATTGTGTTACTATTTTGGGAAATCAGTTGTTTTTATTCTACACCGTTATTCTGTTCATGGTAATTTAAGAAAAATACAGAGACAAGTACAATATTTTATTGTAATTTTCATAAATTCCACTGAAATTCCTAGAAATCGTTCAACATAGTAATGGAAATTTACAAAAAAAGTGCATCCAAATTTTATTAAAACTGGAAAAATTATTTAGTTTGCAAATTTTCAATTCTTGTATTTCAAAAAATTTCCGATCTCCCCCTCCCCATTTCGATTTACGAAGGGGTATTCCATACCACCAAGTAGTTGAGGGCTCGCACCACATATTTAGCCTAGGGCTCCACTAACTCTAAACCCGGCCCTGGCATGGTGGGAATACTCCAAACAACTGGCCCAAGGGTCAGTGGCGTAGCCAGGATTGTCCTAAGGGGGGGTTCATAAATTATTTTTGGTCCGACCAAAACCAAATAATTATTTTTAATTATAATTGATTTGAACAATTTTTAACAAATAATTTTAATTAATCATTTTAATTAAATTTAATTAATAATTTTAATTAAATTTAATTAATCATTTTAATTAAATTTAATTAATCATTTTAATTAAATTTAATTAATCATTTTAATTAAATTTAATTAATCATTTTAATTAAATTTAATTAATCATTTTAATTAAATTTAATTAATCATTTTAATTAAATTTAATTAATCATTTAATTAAATTTAATTAATCATTTTAATTAAATTTAATTAATCATTTTAATTAAATTTAATTAATCATTTTAATTAAATTTAATTAATCATTTTAACTAAATTTAATTAATTAGTTTCATTAAATTTAATTAATCATTTTAATTAAATTTAATTAATCATTTAAATTAAATTTAATTAATCATTTAAATTAAATTTAATTAATCAGTTTCATTAAATTTAATTAATCAGTTTCATTAAATTTAATTAATAATTTGAATAAAATTTTATTAATAATTTTAAATTATTAATTTTAATTAATAATTTTAAATTAGCAATTTTAATTAATCATTTTAAATTAGTAACTTTAATTAATCATAAATTTTAAATTAGTAAATTTAATTTATGATATTTTTTAATTTAAGCAGTAGTTTTAAATTAGTAAATTTAATTTATGATATTTTTTAATTTAAGCAGTAGTTTTAAATTAGTAAATTTAATTTATGACATTTTTTAATTTAAGCAGTAGTTTTAAATTAAAATTTTAATTAATCATAATTTTTAAGTAGTAATTTTAAATTAGTAAATTTAATTTATTGTATTTTTTTTTAATTTAAGCAGTAATTTTAAATTAGTAAATTTAATTTATTGTATTTATTTAATTTCAGCAGTAGTTTCATTAAAATAGTAATTAATAATTTTAATTAATTAAATATATATATATATATATATATATATAATTTATAAATAAGATGTAAATTAAAAGCTTAATTTTCGTAGATTAATCTTCAGTAATTTCCTAATTTAAATTACTACCAAACCAGGCTAACATTTTACAGGGATTTTAGTCTGTAGCGAGATATTGATGGGGGGTCCGGATTAAAGCAATTTTAAATTAGTAATTTTAATTAATAATAATAATTTTTAAGCAAAATTTTAAATTTGTAAATAATTATTTATTATATAATTAAAAATAACAGAATAATAATCATTATTTTTCTGTGAATTTCATCATGCATGACTGTGGCGTGACATGGGGGAGGAGGTTTTATTGGTTGCGTGACGCAGCAAAACGGCGCATTGCGGCAAAATCATAACGGAAATTGGCATTGCTTGTAAAAAAATCAAATAAATAAATAAAAAATATATTATTATTAAAAAAAAACATTGATATGTAGAATCTGAGAAGCTAGATAATGGGAAAATGCTTGCCTAATCATCAGCACAAGATGCAGCGCCGCAGAAAAAGATCCAGAAAAAGGTTATGAACACAGATTTAAACGAGAATCTGGTGACCCTACCCTTCTTAAATAGAGCCAACTTTTTCATTATGTGCCCTTCGTATTTATAATAGTTCAATACAACTTTTAATAATTCCCCATAAAAATTTTCAAACAAATGTGCATCATCTTGGGAATGATCAAAACCCAATTTTTTTTTTTTTTTAAAAGCGGAAAACCGGGGTTTTGCCTGAAAAGTAACACGTCTGAGTGACAGAAAACTAATTTGTAAATGTAATTGAATAAAAAAATATTTAGTTTTGGGTAATTTCAAAGATAATCTCGATAAACAAAAAATATTTGAATAAGAAAAGGAGTGCATACTTTAAACATATCAGCAAATTTTTTGCACGATGCTCCTTTCTTTTGTTTATGTTTTGATGACGGCATACCGTGAAAATGTTAATTCAGATAAGCTTAGCAAGCACATGCAGTACTGGAGTGATTTTCAAATTCAAATGGCAAATGAGAGACATACAACCTCTCAGAAAACTGATTTTTGAGAAGATAAAAATTAAACCGGCGTGTGAGGGAGCGAAGAGGATCACAATTGGAGGCCTTTTTTTTGACAGGAGTCATTTACAATCTTTTCTTAAACACATAGGTATGAATGGGTCTTTTCAGGGAAAATACCTTACTTCAAAGCTAGCAATTTCTGAAGAATTGATGCATTGTGAATTCCGGCTTAACTGCCGTCCCATTTCAAGTGTTAAGAAAAGTAACCCTTTACATGCACAAAGACCCAAGATAATCATACAGACTTACTACTACCACCCCATAGTCCCCCCCTTCCCCCCACATTAAGTAGAATTTTCTGTCTTCAAGGTTGTTTGACCACTGCTCTCCTTAAAATCATCCCTTCAGGGGACAGAAATGAAAGGAGCAGGAGATACATGTGGGGTAGACCAGGAAATGCGACGTGTATTTTCTCTGTAAAAATCAGGAAAAAAAATCTTCGTTTTTTTTTCACTTATTATTTTTAAAAAAAAAAAAAATTTGATTTTAAACTGGCTATGGGGGGTGGGTGGGTGGGGGTTCTAACCCAATGCTGCAGAGCATATTTTAAGGAATTTTAACTGGTGGGGCAAATTAAATTCTGCAGAAAGCAGAACCCCAGAAGTTAAATGAAAACTTTGTACTTAAAATAAATTTTTAATTAATTTAGTTTAAAATTATATGTTCTGTAAAAAGTTAATTAAAAAGTTTATTTAAAAGAAATTATTGAATTCATGAAATTTTCTATCGATTCATAAAAGTATGTTTTATTTGTTTTCATAATGCAATTATTATTATTTATTTATTTTGAAACCTAATATTTTGTATTTTAAAATATATATTTCCTACATTTCCGCCATTTTACTTCACAATAATGTAAAGTTTTAAATCTATAGTATATATACATCTAAAACCGTATACTTAGGTAAATTTTAGACTAGTACCCGAGCATATTACAAACAAAATGTGCATTAATAACATTACATTAAGATGAACAATAATATTCTATTTATTTGTATATTCGAAAAATATCATATTTTACAGCACAAAAATGTAGAAAAATAAGTAGTTTTAAATTTTTAAAAAACATAATACTTTCTTAAAACTTGTTATAATTTCGGAATGTTTTTATATAATCTCTGCTTTTGTAAATTGCTGCTGCGACAACTTTTGTCGCCGTTCCTCCAGCTGGAGAAATTTTAGCACTGAAGGGCGGTGATTGAAAAATGATGTTCCTTTTCCATTTAAGACTATGATGAGTCTCTTATTAATTGTTTTGAGATTATCTGACTGCCTATGATCTGACATTAACATGTTGTACCAGGAAATTACCCTTTCCACTTGCATGGAATGTGGTGCGACCACGAGTTAAAATTACATGAATGGAACTCCTCTTTCAAATTCCACTTCCCTTAAAGGCCACATTTTTTGAAAATATTAAATAATTATTTTTTAAGATTAAAACAAATAAATTATTCTGGTGAGGAAATGGAAGTTTATTGTGAATCAGAGTTATTTGTGATTTATAATAGTATTTTTAAAAAGAAAAGTATTGGAAGCATTGCCGTTTTCATCGAAGCATGCACAGTAATACTGTTTCATATGTATAACGGAATTTTTATAATTTTTTTTTAATTATATAATTTTTGAATATATTTTTTATAATTTTTGTATCAACATTAAAAAAAAAAGTTCTTATGATCATCGCAAAATCATACGAAGCCAAAACATTGCGAATTATTTAATATAAAATAAAATCAAACATATAAAAAAAATAACAAACATATAAAAAATAGCAAATATATAAAAAAATATATATAGTCGGTAGTTTTTCAATATCAACCAGCAATTGTCAAATAACCATACTTACAACAAACACTCTTGACAACTGTTTTTTCTGAGACATGGTGACAGCAGCAATTCCGTAACACAGTATAAGCACGTCTGAGGATTTTTTTTCTCTTGGATCTTTCACCCCTAAAAAACGCTAATGGAATAATCCAAATGTCTTTGGATTGCTTTGGATGGAGTGTGACGAACGTGTCGTCTGTCCCCGGGCATTTCTTGGGGGGTGGGGTGTAATGTTAAATGACATAAGACCCACGGGAAACTTGACCTTGGAAAGGGAGCAAATGGGACTCCTCCCCTCCTCCTTGAGACACTGTTGGTGGAGGAAAAGGGCTTTCAACCTCACCCCCAACCATTATAGAAACTGAATACACGATTTATGGGGACGGGACGTCTGCGCTAAACAGTCAGTCATAAAAGGGACTGATGTGTTTCAAAGGGAAGAGTGCCAGTGGTTGTAAAAAAGATCCTGTGAAGAGATAAGGAATACAGCCTCCCTCCCCTGTTTGGAAATCTGAAAATTCCCGTCCCCATGGTTTGGAATTTCTAAACTTCTTTTCCTTTCCCACAAATATGTATGGCTCAAACCACTGCTAAAACCAATCGATTCGTAAACACATGTAATGTAAACGAAATGCTAGACAAAATAATGTAATACAGCTCACCTTTGAACGCCAATTTTTGTAGGAAATAGTTACACTGTTAGTTTTTTAACATATTTTGTATAGCATTTGCTGGGCTTAGAGCTTGTAGTTTGTCGTCAGTATTGGTATTTGCATAACTTGACGTTGACTTTTCTCTAATAATAATAATTAAAAAAAAATAAAGACGTTTAAAGTTTGCGTAGCCAGCCAAATGTTCCTCTTTACTCATTGTAAAGAAATAAACTTTTCAAAACGGTATAAAATTATTAAATTAATTTAATATTTTTTAGATACCTAAACCTATTTTTTTAAATTTTATATATATACATGACTTACTATGCGTTTCTATTGATAGTAATTCATATTTCTATAGACTAAGATTAAAAAAGTTATTTGTGAAATCTGTGGTTTATCTAAAATTTGTGAACACAATATATCAAGATAGGATTATAAAACAATAACTGAATTTGATATACAAATTACTAAATGATAAAACAGCATGGTTTGCGTCAAAATCGATTGTTTGTATAGTGTTTATGAATGCTTGATAATTGAAAAAGAGAAAGGACTAGATAGTTACTTTGTTGATGTTCCACATCATACTCATTATTTAAATATTTTGAAGAAAAAAATTAAAGGTAGTATGAAAATATTCAGAGACCATCATGGTGCTTAAGTTTGCATAAACTAGTAAAAAACAATGATTAAATAAAATTTAAAAACATTTGTTATATAGGATATTAAAGTATAGATTTTTTTCTTTTTAAGTTAATTTCAACACAAATGTCGTGTTTTAAAAAAAATCCCAAATGAATTACAAGTCAAATTTCATATGAATATGAATGTTTCTGAGTATGAATATTCTCGTTGACTTCACCAGAGAATATTTTAGTGATCATCTCTAAAATGAAACAAGAAATCTAACGAAACTAAATGCCCACAATTTTCTTGGAGTCCAATCATCCAGTGGCGGACTGGCCATAGGGTTGACCTGGAATTTTCCCGGGTGGCCGGTTAATATTTTTAAAAAGTGGCCGGGTGATTTCTTGAAAAAAAATATATTTTAAATAATTTATTAAAGGTCAACGCCGTTTTTTTCAATAACGTATCAAATTTGAAAACAGGAGGCCACCATATCTCTAAGAAAAGCCAAATTATTGCCTCATTTGAAACTCCGTTCCAGCTCTGATATATGGGGCTGCGGCCGCTGAGGTGACACGAAGCCAGTTCCAAAAGTGTCGAGATATGAGAAAGTAAAGGAGGCCGTCCGGCCCGGCCTCCACTGTATTCTTTCGACAAGTGTTTATCGGTTGAAAGAAGGAATAATTTTCTTAGAATAGGACCGTTGGTGGCTTCTTCTTGAAAATCGTTCCCCGAAGGTATTAGGATTGGGAAAAGACAGTAAATGGCCGAAACGTGTACACTATCCCGTCTGTCTATAATAATTGAAGGAGACTATTTTGGAACCCCTTGTCGTTGGGAGACGTCAAAGATCAGTCGCTAAAAGCGCGGTCATTTTAGAACCCCTTTCCTCTCTCCCAATAACTTTGATAACGGCCCAGACTTTTTTTTTGTTTGAACCTTCCAATAGCAGGGACAGGGCCTGATTACCCGGCTTACACTTCACATTTTTGAGGGGCCCCCAAATCATACATTTTATATAAATATTTAACAGCCTTAACATAGTTTGCTACTAAATTTACCTTAATAAAGTGGCATTATTAACTTGAGGGGCGAAACCTGCTGACCAACCACCCTTCGGCCATTTGGTTCTAGACCCAGATGTCGGATCCCCTTGTACGGATTCCCCCCCCCCCCCCCCGAATGGGCACGGCTAGTCCCTAATGGCGCCAGCATTTTGAGAGCCGTGGGATTAATTAGTGTAAACTAAAACCTAATTTCCTTTGGTTATAAGAATAAGCATGAATGAGGTGCATCAATTGTTTGTTAATTTGGAGTTAATTACCACCAACTAGAAATATAAATATATCAGTTCTCAATTTATATAAAAAATAATATTTTGTTACATTTTCTTTTCAAGTTAATGGTTATGGCTTGACCAAAACAGTATTTTTTTCACAATCATAATTTTTTTAAAAATAATAAGATAGTTACAAAAACGATTGAAATATTTCTAGTAGTTTACTCTTTTGCTAAGCTAAAAGCCTAGAATCTAAAATGAAACATCTTTAAAATCACATACGTGGGGTACCAGAATAGAAATGCTATGCTACGCTTGTAGAGGAGATACATTCCGAACACCACGATTGATATAAATTCGGTATTGTTCGATGGGAAATTATGCCGATGTTTGTAAAATTTTAAAATAAAACAAGTCCGCGTGTCGGGGGAATCCGTGGCATCAGACGCAACAATTTACTTTCAATCAGTCTTTTAACGAGGTTTACGTTGGCGACCAATCCTTTCTTCTGCCTGTGTATAATTCGCTAAAATGACGTTTCACGTAACATTCTTCTGTCCGTGACCCGACACTGCTGCATCCATTTTTTTATTATTACTTTGCTGATAGATTCAAATAGTTATGCAATTTTCTCATAAACGCACATCTTATAACACAAGAATAATAACCTTGGGCTGGACTAAATAATTTCTGACCAATATTACCACGAACAAAATAGCCGAAATACACCCCCCCCTCCATCCCCCCTCCCCCCGCTTTCCTTCCATCTTGACACGCTATTCCTAACCCCCTCCCCCTCCCTCATGTAACGTGCGATCAATATACACCACAATCCACTAAAAGCAACATAAAACTAGGAAGAACAGAAAATTTCTACATTATATATGTGTGTATGCAATATATGGACGACCCCTCGAAAGATTCCGCCAAATTTACCGTCGCCAAATTTACCGGCTCCCCGTTGTGTTAGACGAATCAGCTTGTTTATCTTTCTTCTTTTGGCGACCAATCCCTATCAATACAATCTGCTGTATTGACACACTTGCTCTGACTTATTTCCTCTTCGGTTTTTTTATGCGTAATTTAATTTTATTTAAATTAGAATGCTTTGTTAAGGATTTTTAACTAAAAATATATATATTAGATAACTATTAACAAATTAATTTAAAAGCAAAAAAAAATCCTTCATTGCTACAGATAATTTATACAATGTGCTCTTTTCATCAACTTATGCTCTATTTTCATGTAAGAATGGTGCAAAACTGGTCTTGCTATATAAAAAAATTCTTAAAATCCGGTTAAAGGGGTTTCCGTGGCTTCCTTTGCACAGGGCATCCTCCTCGCATCTGCTAAGGGCGGCTCTGTATACGAGACTACAAAAACAGGACAAAAAACCCCTCCACCTCATCTCCATTTTTTCTCTCCTTTCCTAGCAGTTGGACGCTCTAAGAGTTGTACAGTTGTTTTATGTGGCGTCTGGCGCTCTCCCCCCTCCCTCTCCCCCACCTAGTCTACTGGTCACCACTCAACAGGACATATCCGAAGGGACGAGCGACTTATAATAGGGGGACAACTTTGGCGACAGCAGACAAATTACCCACATTCCTCTTTCTCTGAAACCAAAACACGCCGATTTTCGACAACATGCTCGTTCTAGGAAATGTAAATTGAGTAGCCCCAACAACCCCCTACCCTAAACAAACGCAATCCCTCTCTGCAGTTCATTTCGTGTGCACCTAGTCCGCCGAATTTTTTTCAGTCGAAACCTACTCAGCCGAATTATCTCCGCGATCTATTCTTACCAAATTACTTTGGCGAAACAGTTTGGCATGTTTTTTGCTCTTCTCAAATCGCCAAGAAAGTAGCCGTCTTAAGAATTTCCCTCCCCCATAGTATAGAGTTGCCATTTGGCTTATTTATCACTGTCCTAAGACGAAAGTTGAATGCAGATTGTCGCAGAAAAAACATGTATACTTTCCCCTAATTTAAAGGTGACCTTTCGTTCACCGTCCAGGCAAGGGGTCGAAGTGGGACAAAAGCAGTATAGCGCTTGGAGGGAGGCCCATTTAAGTAGTTGGTTTGGGGCATACAATGATGACATTTTGATTTTAGAAGCTATTTTAGGTTAAGATGACGACATAAGGAAATTTCTACTTTCTTTATTATTATATTACAAATGTAAAACTTATTATGCAGATAAAGTAACCTATATTAGCAATATTCTGTAAAAAACAAATTGTTGTATTGGTATTTTTTTTTTAAGTTAAAGGTTTATAATAAAAAACAAGAATAGCTATTTCAAAAACACGGTGCTATTTTATTTAGCAGAATATGGTAAGTGTATTATAAATAAATTATAAGCCCATTTAAAAAAAAAAAAAAACTTAAATGTTTTTTCCTTTCGAAAAATTCGAAAAAATAAGATTTTGAGATATATGCATTTAAAGATAAAATATGTCAAAAACCAAATGAAAAACATTAAACATTTAAATTTAAACTTTTTTACATATGCATGTTGCACTAGTTATTTATTTTTATTAATTTAATTATAAAAGGTTACATAATTTTAAAAACTTTTACGGCATTTTTAATATTACGGAAAATTCTCAAACTATTATTACATGTTTTAATTAAATTATTAACAATGAATAAGTATTGTATTATGCATACGTAAAAAGTTTAATTTAAATGTTTAAAAAAATTTGTTTGGTTTTTGACATATTTAATCTGTTTGTCAAAAATATTGTTTCTAAACAAAAAAATTTCAAAGCTGTAACTTATTTTTTTACAGTAAATTATTTAAAAACTTCATTTTTTTTCTAAATATTAAATTAAAAAAAATACCAGTGTAGACAAAATTATTTTTACAGAATATTGCTAATATAAGAGTACTTTAATTGTTTAATAAGTTTTATACTTGTAACACATGAAATAAAAAAAAATAGAAATTGCTCTACAGGTAAGATAAAGTTTTTAAACTGCAAAAAAGAATCGTTTTTTATACTCGTAGAATCTTGAGAAATGTGTAAAACTTAGCATACGTTTTTTTTTCAATATGTAATATATTATTTTGTGCAATAAAATAAATTCGCAATTAAAAAAATATTGAGTAAATTTTGGGGTACAGTGTCAAACTTAAAATAGAAAAACGCAAAAAGTTGCGTTAGAGGAGGCTTATTACTAAAATAGATAAGTAGTTTTTTTCCTTTATTTTCATTTTCTTATTTTTAAATGGTTTTCACAATGGAGATCTCCATTGGAATTCATAAAGAAAAATATTATTAAAATTCACTGATTTTTAATAGTAGAAATATCAAGTTTTCAATCAGCCAAACTTAACGAAATTATAAATCAAAAAGAAAGATTTCGTTTATTCCATACAATTCGAATATCAGTACAGTAACTAACTTAAGTGACTCTTACAATGTTTTCATAAGCAGGAATTTATTTCAAAGTGGACAGGAAAAAAATTGACATTTTTACTATTTTACATTTTAGCATGTTTTGCGCGATCGTTATTAAAAAATAGGTATGGCACCGCTTCTGACACAATATTTATGAGTTTAAATGAGTGTTAAATGTACAAGTAAGAGACTAAAATTAACTAAACTTCTGATGGTGGTGTTATATGTTCTATGTATTTGTTAAGCAAATTTGTATACATATTCTTAATAAAAGGTTTTTTAATTAAAATAAATTATAAAATGTATTTAAGAATTTTTTCCCCTTCATTTTCTGTCTATAATTCATTGCACTTGAAATACTTTCTGGGAATGTCGAAGCGATCAGCTTTAGAGTAACCTTATTTTCGACTTGATATTGAACAGCCAAATTTGAAACATCGAGTATTACTCCTCTGTGAAAAACCAATAGCATTTACAACAAAAAAAGTAATTTTTTGAGGACAGATTTAACTAGTATATTATCCAATCAATTAAATTTTTAATGAAGTGGTGTTTATATTCAATTAATTATAAATTTGAAAACATATTACGTTTTTTTTTAATAGTTGTAATTACATTCTAATAAAAAAAATTGTGTTACCTGAAAAACAGTATAGAAAATTATAGTTTAAATTTTTGTTTATAAAAATTTCGTATTTTTAAAACTTTTATTTTGTTTAGTAGAATATTCTTTACACTCATTTTACGAATTTCACAATTTTCAATATTTACTTGTCTTCAAAGTTCAAAATTATCTATCTTTTTAAGAAACTGTGCAAGTTTATAAACATTATAATTTTCAACGAAGCCTCAAAAACATAAAATCTTAGTTTTTAAATATGTTGAAAATTATTCTACCTAATAAATGTCATCTTAGCTTCTACAATGTAAAAAAAATCTATAACACATTAACGATTATATTAAAAATCGTTGAATGGTTATCTTTTCAATTGATTTTTTTTTAATTTAGGAGTTATGTATTCACGTTTAGTTATAAAATATTGTTATCCTTAAATACTAAAATATTTCCCCTGACTTGATGATTTTTACTAAAAAATAACATATAAATAAAAATTAAAGAAATATTATAAAAATTTTCTTGACTATATATGCTTTTCGGGCCACAGAATAAAACTTTTCTTAATATTTTTTACCTTTCAATCTCTATAATAAAGTTCTTTTAAATGCGAGGTGATCATTCAATTTCTCATATCACTACAATTCTCACTTTATATCAGTTTACTTATTCAGCAAACAACATTCGAGAAGTTCAGCCTATACTTCAGAAAGAAATTTCAATCAGCTGATTAAATTGGAGTTTCATTATTTTGGTAAAAAGGTATTTGTTTTACATGCTTAAAGCTTCTATTCCCCAAAAAATGTCTAAATACAGTTAATAATTCATAACAAATTAACAACAAAAAAACGATAAAAATATATAGTTACAGATTCTAATAGATATGAGTTTGGGTGAGGTCGAGCAAAATTTCAGAAATGTATTTGGCAAACTCGTATTGTAAATGGAGTCTTCTAATCAGTAATGCCGGTTGGTTGGTTGGTGTTTTATGGCGCAAGAGCCAGTTATGGCTAAGCTGCGCCATCAGTAATGCCGGGTAGACATTTTATCGTGGTTTACGTGTTACTACTTCCTCTGGCATTACAGTTAGCGCCATTTTAGTCCAATGAGAAATTTACTTGATCTTCGAATATCTGATATTAAATAGTATTATTTTCATAATTTTTGCATTCAACAGGGTAACGCTATACCCACAAAAAATCTTTCAGCGAAACTGCTGTTATTCACTTGCCAGCCACCCGGTTCCATGGTATATGATATATAGTAATGTCGTAGTAACAAGTTAAAATAAGTATTCGTACTAACTTAACAATTGAGACTTTCGTTAGCGGTAGTTAAAAAAAAGTCACTATCTCGAGGTGTCTTTGTAAGGAGGCTCTACTCAATAAACATTTGTAGAAAATAACTTTTTTCGAACTCTGTGACATTCACAATTATATGGCATTATGTTTGAATTGAAAATTTCGTATAATAGCATTAAAAAATAATATTTAAACACTGCAAAGTAAGAAGCTTTTTAAACATAATGAATATCCAAACTAATTTTAAAAAAACATTATTATTAAGAAATTTATAAAGTTATCATATATTTAAAAGAATAATTTTCTTTACAATTGAACTAATTGTTAGAGTTTAAAAAAGGGTACAATAATTTACGTATCAAGTATAGAGATTGTATTGGTTTAAAAAGCTATTTTCGTACGTTTTATTGATTAAAATAGACAATTAAAAAAAATTGTAGCTGCATTAACATAGTTAGATTATTTTAAGTTATTAATTATATATGGATACAACTTGACAAGCTTTATCACAATACAAATAAACTTTGTGGCTATTGTACCCGAAGACAATTATAGACATCGCAATGCCAACAGGCCAATATATCAATCTATGTGAAATTCAAAACTTTGAGATCCTTTTTCCAAAATAATCGGGGTGATCCATTGTGAATTTGTATTCATAACCCGTAATTGAAATTATCAATGAAATTGCCATATTTTTTGTTTACAATGCAAACTAGTACAATTCATTTCTACCATAAACATTTCTACCATAAGTAATGGTTCATCAAATGTTTAAATTCAATGAGGCATCAAAGCGATGTTTTATAACTAATTATAAAACAATATTTTTTGCATATGAGAAATAACCTTATGATGAGTATGGGCAGAACAGAATTTTATATTTCTAAACGTGACGTTTTTTTTTTTTTTGATAAAGCGTAACAAAAATTGTGCTTATTTTAAAATATTTCTCTCATTAGGAGAAATATGCAAAAGTAAAATTAATGATATGCTGTCGTAAAACGGACAAGTGATTACTTTCAATATGAACCAGATACATCAGTAGTAAAAATGAGAATTTAGCAGTTTGGCAGGATATTAATTGTAATCTTCTTAATAAGATAATTTAAAAGTTTCTTAACATTTTCGAAATGATGTATTTCCGTTTTTTTATATAATATTCTAAAACTGGGAGCTGCAATGTAATAATAAAGAATTGAAATGGACATTTGTTATTTCATCTTTTTCTAACTGAGTGGATTTCACACACAGTGAATTTACTCTTCATTATTAAATATCTTCATGTATTTTCACATGAATTATTCAGTGGACAACAAACATTTACAAATTCTAGAAGATAAAAAAAAGAATAATGACAAAGGATTTTTTGAATAACTATTTCTTTTAAATTCCTATTATTGCTCTTGAAATAGTATTTTTTAAGTGACCGTACAACTACAGTATAAAATCGCAATTTTCTCAAACTCGTTCAAAGTCCTTCGCCAAAATTGTGATACAAGAATAGAATGTGGCTAATATAATTCGGCAAGAATATCTGTTACAAAGGCACGGTTGACATAAATTTGTGCTCTTATAATAGGAAATAGGCTGCGATGCGTATAAAATAAAGTAAAGCATGTACAGGAAGGAGGATCTGCGGAGTAGACTAAAACAGCTTGTTTATCTTCTTTCTGTTATTGACACATTCCTATTTCTATAATATGTTGAAATGACGTTTCGTGTAAAACTCTTATTATCGTATTTCGACACAATTCACAACGAGAAAAATTGGTTATATTCATTACCCCTTTTAGTTTTGTAGTATATTTTTAAATATTAACATCTACAAAGTTCACTAACACTGAAATGGAAATTCTTTCTTGGCTTATCCCACTTGCATATGAGTTGATAATTAGAATGCTGTGCTGTTAATTAAAGTAAGTTGCTGAAGTAAATCAGTAAGATTCGTTGAAATGGCATTGCACATGTTAAATTTTTGTTGTCTTTATAACATTTTTTCAACAGTTCGAACAACTTTACTTTGAGCTATCACCCTACGTAAACTAAATTTAATATTAAACACATAAATTCTTTATTTATTTGTATTTCAATTTGTAATTGCGAGAAACGCATTTTGATACCCGGAAAAAATATTAATTAAAATAACATTTTCCTTGAATAATTTACAAAAATATCACTAATAATTTTGTATTTAAAAATTTAATTAATGTCGTTTCTATAATCAATCTAAAACTTAGTGGTATTGAAAGTCTAACAAAGTAGTTATCAAAGATTAGCAACATAATCTAATTTTTTTTAATATTCCATTTAATGAAACAATTTTTTAAGTACCAAATGTTAATAAAAGGCATCGAGTACCATTGAAAAAGAAATCAGCTGAGACAGCTACACTCCCGCCCGGCGCCCACCAGTCGCCATAGGACAATAGTAAACACGAGAACGCCCGGCAAAAAGAGAAAATTTCGCTCGCAAATACTTTCCAGGAATTATAAGATTCCCTCAAACATCAGGGACCGACTATGAATTGAGAAAATATCATTGGCCACAGCAAGCATTATATCTGCCAACGACTGCTTAAAAAACGCCAACTTGGGGTCAACAGCAGGTGTAGGGGAAAGAACTAATTAGCGCTTTAACGTTTTAGGGCTATCCTTTGACATTCCTTGAAAGTATTCCAAGTGCAAAGAATTATTGCCAAATTGGTGAAAAACACCCTTTAGGTTTGGCAGAAAACCGCAAACCCCCCACCGAGTTTTTCGGCTGAATAGGTTTCGACTGAAAAAATTCGACTGAGTAGGATGTAGCCGTTCATTTCACACCCGCTGTGATAATCAGATCCCCCCTGGTGTTGTCCTGAGGTCTCCAACGTTGAATCAGGGCGATGCGATGCCCATAGCCTCCTGAAAACTCAAGTAATCAACAAGTCTGGAATATGACAATGAGGCAGCAAAGTGCTTTTTTTACCCGTATTTGGATTTGGGTAATAGATTTTCTAGAATGATAGTAAAGTTAGTTGTAAGAGCTGATGAATTATAGTTCTAGTAGAAAAGAGCGGAACTTGTTTTTGTATAATTTTGTTAAAGATATTTATGAGATGAAAAAGTTACAACTTGTTGAAAACAAATTAAAGTAAGAATCTTTTCATTTACATTACACTTTTTAATGCTTCTAGTTAGTGGCTAACTGAAGAAATTAACTATTTAAAATATTTTATACTAACATTGTTGAATCATATATATTAATTGTTGTCCTATATAATTTTTTTTATTTCAGGAAAAATATTTTCATGATGTCAATTTATATTTATTTTATAATATTAATTAAAGTACTTTAATTATATTTTGCATGAAATGATCTTGCAAACATTTTAAGTGACTGACAAAACAATAAGACAGACTATTTTGAAGTGGCACTCGCGCTTTTGGAGAAATTCAAATATTATTTTTAAAATTTATTTCATATGATACATTTAATTGAATAAAAAAATCGGCTATATCGCGGTTATATATCGTTTTATTGCTGCAAAAATGGAGGAAGGGGAAAAAATTCTCAGCAATTTGAAATGTTTTATAGGAATTCAATTATTTAAAGTATATATATATATATATATTTACTATAATAGTCAGATTTAACCCATAATTTCAGCATTGATTCGAACTTGCTATTTTGACGGGTTTTAGAAATACCATTTTTAAATATCATTTAGAATAATTAAAATTTAATCTTATATATAGTTTTATGAGGAACTACGAAAATAAATAGCAAACTATTTTCTTTTTGTTGCCCATGCTCACCCTGGAAATATTTTTGCCTCTCCTGGAAATATTTTCTAACTACAAACCTGTGGTTGAAGTTGAACATGTTGTAGCCCTTTTTGAACACTTGAAGACAATTTAGTTCCCCCCAAAAATACGCAAATGCCTTTAGTTGAAAGTTAAAATTTTGAAGCCTCCAATATCTTTGATAACTTTACGCCTATACAGTGCATTCAACTCTTTAAAGATTGTACAGACAGCTGTAAATATGTTGTTAACGTGATCTATTCTGCAGATTTTGTTATCAATAAATGTGTCATTAAAATTTTATTTTACTTAGTTATAGTAGAACTAGTTATATACAGTAACATCTGTACTGTGTACTTTTTTCTTATTTAAAAAAAATATTTTGATTAATTACTTCATAAAATGTAACATAATTCAGTTAATAAAAATATGAGTTAAGCTTCGAAATAAGAGTATGTATGTGCCTAAATAAGTGTTCTAAGAGTGTTATTTATACTATTTTAATAAAATAAAAAATATTACTAAAATAAATTTAAATTATTTAATTTTTTAAAATTATTTTTACAAAAAATTAATAAATAAAAAAAAAATCAAGAACATTTAATAAATAATAAAAGAAAATCAAGAAAATTTAATAAATAAAAAAAATTCTTAATAATTCTTTTTAAATATTAATACATGTTTTATAAATAGTTAAATATTTATATTATTCATTATTTGGTTTTTAAATTATTTGTTCGTTATTTCGATAGCATCACCAATTTTAAAAAAAAGTGGTGGCCGGAATTTAATACTTTCCCGGGCCGTTTTTGAGTGCCAGTCCGCCCCTGCAATCATCTGTATATTTTCAAATAGACATTTTCAAAAGGTATATTTTATAAGAGTGTTAACATTCCTGGTGGAAATTTGCGATGGAAAAACTTTTACTCAGCCAGAATATGGACTTGAAGAAATTGGGAGTAAACTGACGCGAAGGTCAATGAAATATGATAGTAACGACGTGGAACTTTTTGTTTTCTAAATAGGGGGTGTCGCCCCATTTACGTTGAAAACTAATTACAAAATAAGTTTTTTTAAATACGTTAGACACTGACTATTCAGATGCCTTCTTAACATAATTGATTTTACAATAAATATTTTATTCAGTTATGTGTTAATAAGAATTGATTTCAGAAAATATAATAATTTAAAATAATTGAAGAAAAAAATCATAAAAAAAAAAAAAATTGGCGTCCCCTTGATAGGGCGGCGCCCTGGGCAACTGCCCAGTTTGCCCAGCCTTTAAGCCGCCCCTGAACCTACGCATAAACGTAAGTGTATTGGGCCCACGGGCTCGAGGCTATATTACTTGTTAAAAAGTAATATATCCATTTTTTTTACTTTTTGTTTAATTTATATTGGTATCAATATATTGAGAATATCTAAAAATAAAACATTTTCATAACAATTTTAATAAAAAATATTTGATCTCTCTTCGATCATATGTAAGTAACGAAGAAAAAAGTTTTCCCGACTATAAAAAAAAACAGCTGGTGTCCACTTAAGAGATCCTACGTAGATAAGGAAGGGTGCAATAAAACGATTTTGAACAGTAGGCAATCCGAAATGTATTGTCAACTGCTCGACCCCTCAGTTCTGAACAAAAGGATTTTTGTGGATAGGAAATAGCTAGACGAGAGAGGGGTGTGAAAGCTTTTTTCAATCGGTAAAGGTACAATAGTCGTCCCCGTAATTTTCCCATTAGCTAAGTGACATCTGTAGGAATGGGGATCTGAGGAGATTGAGTGTCGAAATCGGGCCTTTTCACAGGAATGAGGATCTGTCTCTGTCTAACGTCATTCTTTCCTATGCCACAGATTCAAGTTTATGTTTTTACTATGGAAAATAGATTAAACAAAAAAAATTCCGGTGGGGCAAATCTGCATGACTGGTGGGGCATTTCTATGCACTGGTGGGGAAAAATCCCCACCAACTCTATGTTAAAATATGCCCTGCAATGCTGGCTACGCCACTGCCTTTAGGGGACAGAAGGGAAGGGAGCAGGATATACATTTGGGTTAGACCAGGAAATGCGACGTGTGTTTTTCTCTATAGAAATCGGAAAAAAAAAATCTTCGGTGTTTTTTTTTTTGTTTTTGCACTTGTTATTTTTCAACCAGTGAACCAGTTGTTTATAAGCAGCGTGGAAGGCCAAAAAAATTCCCTTTCTTATTATCAGAAGGCGTAGAAACAAAATTTATTCTTATACAAAAAAAAGTACATTGCACCAGAATAAACGCAACAAAGTTGCTTCTTTACATTGGAGGTATCAAAATAAGATTTTTAGGCGGAATTTACACATACCGTTTAACGGCAATCGTCGAAAATAGGAATTTGTATATATATACCCTCCCCAGTAGTGGCGCTAGGAATTGCCCGACGGGGGGGCTAGTCTTCCCCGACAGGGGGGCTAATATCCCCGACGTAAAATACACGTATAAAATTTTCCTAAATAACATGTCGAGGATAAATATTGCGTAACTAAATGATTATAACTAAATGCTTGTAATATTTAATGGGTTATTACTAAAGAATTGCAGAGTTTCAAATATTCTGGACTGCAATCAACAAGTATCATTTTTATGTTGGAATAATTACTATTTAACTCGTTTACAGTTTTCGCAAACCTAAAGTATAGTGGGGAAAAGATAAGTAAAAAAAATGTACAAATCATACTGCTCTGTCATTTAATTTAGTGGTTTTTTTTTTATTTAAAAACAATGATAAAACATTTATATTTATAAAAGGCAACGGAAATGAGCGATGAGTTATTTCTTATGAAATTCTTTTCATAACATTGAGCTGTAGGTCAATCATGGTTGAAGATGAAAAAGTTTTTTAAAAAATTTTAAGCATTCGTTTATTTTTTCCACGACCTTTTCCAAACAATATATTTACGACTGAGATAACAAATTTAAAAGTCCACAAAAAAATAGGAAGTGTGACATATTTTTTTAAAGAAATATTTTAATTTTTCGAAGACATTTTGGATTTGTACTATTTTTGAAAAAATTATATTAAAAAGATTTTTTTTAATACTTAACTTTCTGTGTATCTTAAAATCAATCCAATCTGTTATCCGTAACATTTCACTTTCACCATGATATCGGTTTTTTTTTTAAAAACTTTGAAGCGATTTCGTTCAATTTTAGAAGTAATCATTTTCTATAAATTTTAATGTCGTATGAAACAGTGAACATATAAAATTAAATGTTTGTTACATAAGAAAAAATGTCGTTTTTAATTTTTTAGTCAGCCTGAAAAATTAAAGCTTAATTGACAATGGAATCGCCTGTGTCTAATACATAAAAATCTCATATTTTGACTTTTGTTTAACCTAATAATAATTTAGGAAATATATATTTGTTAAAAATTCAAATTTCTTTAATCAATTCAATATTATATTTTCATTTTACTTACACTAACATGTTTAAATTGCCTAGTAGGACTAATTAAAAATTAATGGATTTAACGACTGTCCATTCAATGGAAAACTATTTCTGACTACCTAATTGAACCATAATTGTCCTTTAAAATAGGATCTGATTTCTTCTGAACTGATTTTTTTAGAACAAATATTTCTCAATATATTAATTTTAACGATCCCACATGAAAAACTTATTCCATATTGATATTTTATTATTAAATTACAAATAAATTTAAATTTCACAAAATGTACAGTAATAAAAATTGTAATAAAAATAAAGGTATTTTTTAAACTTCATATAAAAAATGTATTGTTAGAAAAAAGTACCATACTAAATAAATTAAATAATCCAGAAAATAATAATCTTCGAAATCCAGAAAACATAAAAATCAACAAACGATAGGACTCCGTTCTTAACAAAATAAATAAAATATTATTAAATTGTCATGTACAAATAATTAAAAAAAAATCACAATAATTTTTAAGACATCTCACCTTATACGAATTGCATCAAAGTTTGACGGTACTGTAGTTTCCAAATCCACTATATGATAATAGATCCTCGCGATCGGACACTCACTAATCTCAATGCATTGCCTACTTTACTGCATTTTTACTCTTTTAAAAATTTAAAACAGCAAACTTTATCAAGTTTTTTAAACCTTTCATAAAGAACGGAACTCAGACTGTTCTACTGCTTCGTACAATACAAGTGATCGGTTCGTTTACTGGACCTCCTTTTTCTTAGAAACCTTAAATACTAGTGTACCAACACCAGTCAGCAGTCCTCTCTGTGTCCTATCCTATGCAGATGCGTGACCCCCAAATTCAAAGAGAGCTTGCCAGTGAAAAGCCAGCTAAAAAAACAAAAAAACTATAAAATGGAAAAGGGTGTTCTTGTATGAAAATATTTTGCCTTTAGTTCTTTTCCTTTGAAGATGAAGATAACAAGTGACAGATGACATTTTTACCACCTTAATTGCCCTTTAGCGGCATTGCTCCCAATACCTCGGTGGCCGCCTCGGTTCAGCTTTAGGGGGCATACTCAGTTTAGTATGCCCCCTAAGGCTGAACTGGATCCGAGTCGAGAGGGGCGTCTTGCCGTCCCTTTGTCAAGAAACACAAGGGGGTCGAGAAACATAGAAGAGGGACCAATGTTCTCACTCGATGAAACTGATTTTATCTTTTGGAGGCATCTGTCTGGTCTGGGAAATAAAGCGACTCTCAGACTGCCGTGGACGGCTAAATTGTTCTTCTATGGTCAAGTGACAATGGTTGACTCGACAAAAAGTAAAATAAATTTTACGTTTGGAACTAGACTGCGCAAAATCCGATATATTTGTCCACATTCGTTAAAATGAAACTACATGAACATAAAACATGGTAAACTGAGACAGCAATTAAATGACTATTGTTTTTTTTTCTGTATTATTGAAGTAATCAATGTTGGATGAAATGTTTTTTTTTTGCGCCATGCCAAATTTGTTTCGTAAAGACAATGTACAAAAAATAGTTCAAAACGGAGTTTTTTTCCTAATTTTTGACTTGCAGTTGTATAATAAAAAATCTGTTTTATTTTTTGTTTTTATAATAGGTACAATTTAAGGTAAGGCAGGTCCATTCTACACGAACAAGTAAAACGCGCGTGAGCTTCTCGGTGATTCGAGAACCCATACCGTATGAATTCCCGAATCACCTAGAAGCTCACGCGCGTTTTACTCGTTGACATAAAATGTAGAATTGTGTAAAATGGGCCTTAGTTTTTTTTTATGACCAGTAAAATGGATGAATCAATACACGTTTATTGAAATAATTTTACAGACGGTAATACCGGAGATACGTATTTTGCTCAGTATCCATGATCAATTGTACAAACGAGAGACGGTATTTTATAAGAGTAAAAATCATTTTCTTTACATATAATGTTTTTAAAATCGTATCTGTGTAAAGGGTGCATGCAGGGCGTGGGCGAAGTGAACTTTAACAAAAACATGAACATAACGAAAACTTCCGTAACGAAATCATAAGCCTTGAACAGCGTTGGCGTAATTGCATTATCATCTAACTCATACTCGTCTGAGAGCATGCAGAGTTTTTATCGGAACCCAAAAAGTGCTTGAGTTGAGTTTGACGTTACATGCCTTAAACACCGCGGTCGTTTTGAGAAAGACACTTCCTACCTAATTTTTTATTACTAATTTTTTTTTTTTTTTTTTTTTTTTTTTAAATTACTGTATAAAAAGGTTAATTAAAGTTCCTAAACGTAAAAATATCGACAGGATCAAAATTACGATGAGATGTCAAGCCCGACAAACCAATCTTGAAATAAAACGCCACAACTCCCCAAAAGTTCTTAAATTTACTGACTATTACTTTTCAATTAACTGCGTTAAATACCCTTACGTTACATCCAGCCCTCCCAGCAAGCTCATACACGGAGAATATAGTATCTTGGTCGGGAAAAGGGCGAATTTGACAACCATCCGTTTACTAAATCGTTACACACATGCTGAGGATTGAACTCGCGCCCATCGGATGCTTGTCCGAGCCCCTTATTCGGACATAAAAGTCGGGATTTCAATGAACTGTAACATTGTTGGAATTCTGCCTGTCGAGATGACACAGATCCATTTTATTAAAAAAAAATTATTTAATGTTTCACAAAAACTTGTTTTTAACAATTAAAATAACACTTCTTCCCCGACGAACTTCATAATTCTGCCCGACAGGGGGGCTTGGCTTGCCCGACGGGGGGGCTACAGCACCCCCAGTGGCGCCACCTCTGACCCTCCCCCCCCCACCAAAAAAAGAATAATAAGCCCCCCCCCCCCCCCCCCCCCATTTGGATGACCCTAGATCCGCCACTGATTTGACCTCTAAGTGTCAGCGGCTCCTATAGAACGACCAGTAGCACTGCCAGTAGTCGCAAAACTCCCCCCCCCCCGCATGTCAGATACATTTTCAGATTTATAGCGCAGGCACGGAGAAGATCCTCACCCCTTACCGGAATGTTGTGGGAGAATTTATATTTCCTGTCCTGTTACTGAGTAATACCAACCAAAACTAGAGTAGGGCTTTGTGGAGGGGACGAGGATTTCGGATAATGTCTTGGTGCTTTATAATAATAAATATTACTGAATAGTTAAAAATAATTATTATAGATTTTTTTATTTTTTTGTATTAAATACCTCCAGGCTTCGTAAAATTTCACAATGATTATAAGAACGTTCTTATTTAACAATCTGCCTAATACTCCTGTTCAACAGTTATGCCAGTTGATAGGACCTTAACCGAGATGCCCCCTTCAAAGTTCATATTCGCAATGGTAAACTTCATTCATGTAGCTTAGAGCTAATGTTATTTTAAATTAATTGTCATACTGGAGGCGAAGGCTTCTACGGAGCCACGACCTTCGTAAACCCTAAAGACTCAATCAAATGTTGATTAAAAAATTAAAACAAAAAATCCGTTACAGATGGGAGAGTATTACTATCTGAGATATGAGTATATTTGGACGTGATTCAGCCTTTAAAATCTGTTCATGACGTGAAAGCGGTAATTGACAAAAACTAGCGCGACACAAAAAGGGTTGATATTTCAAAACCCCATAACTCCAGCCATTATGGGGATAAGAGACCTACCATCGTTTAGAAGAAGGTGAGCCACGTCGGCACTGTTGGTCATTAATCTACTAACCCGTCGGGCCTTTGTACTGCAAGGAAGGTGTCTTGCTTAAATTGAAGAGAATGACGAGTTATAAAATTGAAAACGTGTGTGAAAGAACCACACAGCTCCAGTTTTCAAAATTGTTCAAGACAGATTAATAACACTGCACGTTTCTTGCAGCTATATGATACAAAAGTCCATTTCCTTTATATATGTATAGCCATTACCTAGAGCTAGAGTTCTTGCACCAGCGGATAGAGAGTCTTTTTTTTTGGGGGGGGGAGGGGGGGGGGGGATGCCCATGTGGAAAATCTACCTCAAGCCGCCCTTGAAGAAATGGTTGGATGAAGACATTTGTTTTCCCTTTTTTGCAAACAGAAGTTGAGATCGACCGTCTGTAGATTTCCTCAAAAGCAGCAAAAGATCAAAACGAAGGAAAACTGAACTTATACGCTCAAAAACACTCCTGAAGCATTAGCTTATGCAGCACAAATGACTTTGAGAGCTAGTGGGAAAATAGATGCGTTAAAACTTATAAAAGATGCGACATTTACTTCTCCGTCCAGAGCATCAAAATACCGAAAGTCATTTCAAAACAAGAAAATAAATGTGTAGAAATAGTATCAGCTGATAGAGCGTTATCTCTACTGATTGATGCTCAATTATCCCTACATCAATATAACATTATTAGAAGTCATCCAGGAAGCATATTTCCTGCATGCAAAGAAATTTTTTTTTTTCCTATAAAAGATGCGACATTTACTTCTCCGTCCAGAGCATCAAAATACCGAAAGTCATTTCAAAACAAGAAAATAAATGTGTAGAAATAGTATCAGCTGATAGAGCGTTATCTCTACTGATTGATGCTCAATTATCCCTACATCAATATAACATTATTAGAAGTCATCCAGGAAGCATATTTCCTGCATGCAAAGAAATTTTTTTATTCGGAAATCAAATCATATCAATGCGAAGAATTGAAGGTAGAGGTGAACGTTCAAGCTCATTTAGACCACATAGCTCAACGAATTGTGGAATCTACTTTAAATTATTACTATAGCTATTCATTTGAACAAGTATGAAACTTCTTTCGAAATGGGGATGTGATGGAAGTTCAGGCCAAAGTCAATACAAAAAAAAATTCAATCTACTACTTCATATTCCAATATTTTTCTCGTATCATGTTTACTACTCCAAATGCATCTTAATAGTAAGGATGATGTAAAAAAAAAAAAAACTGGAAAAATCCTAAGCGATCATCGCCTCACTTCTGTTGTCCAATATTCATACAGTTTGTATATAATGGGTGGGCCTCAAACAGAAGAAATTACAAAAAATATCGTTAAGTTCATTGAAAACTCAATAAAAGATCCTATTCCAACAATAGTAATATTGAACAACCTTAATATCCAACTTTACCATAATGTTATGTTCACAATGGTAGCTGGTAAAATTTGTAATGCTGTTACCTCTACCTCATCTTCTCAGAGGTGCTACATATGTGGATCAAACTTTAAAAGATTTTAACAATATTTTAGAAGTTTCGAAAAAGGATGTTAATACAGATGCGTTTCGCTTTGGATTATTGACACTTTATGCTTGGATACGCTTTTTTGAGTATTTACTGCATATAGCTTACAGACTAAACATCTGCAATTGGCAAGAAAACTGAAATACAAGAAACAGTTGGAAGTAAACAAGATATCTCTTCAAATGAAACTTATAAATGAAATAGCCCTCATAGTAGATAAATCAAAAGTAGGCTATGGAAATACAAATGACGGTAATACAACCCGACGATTTTTTACAAACAGTGAGCTTTCTGCAGCTATAACAGGGATTGATGAAAGAATAATCATACGTTTTCGGGTATATGTAGTAATTATAATATTCAGGAAGACAAATTCAAGGAATATTGTACAGAAACAGCTCAATTGTATGTAAAACTGTATCCATGGTATTATATGCCTACAACAGTATATAAAAAAATAATTCATGGACCGGAAGTGGTGGAAAGTGCAATTATTCCTATTGGAATGTTGACGGAAGAAGCTCAAGAAGCCCTTAACAAAAATTTCAAAAACTACCGTGAATCAGTTTCAAGAAAGTGCTCTAGAGAAAAAAAATCTTCTGGATGTATTCAATCGACTTTTGCAGGCATCTGATCCTGTAATCTCTGGTTTATAAAAGTTGCCAACAAAAAAGTCCAACTCATACTCAAAAGATGTTGAAGAACTTTTGTGCATTCCTCAAGAGGAATCCGTAGATGAACAAGCATCTACTTCGGATGATTCCAGTGAATGTTACTCATTGTCAGAACTTTAAAATTATAAACTATCTCTCTATTTTAAAAAAAAGTAAGCCCTAGGGGGAAAAAGTCGGCCCTAGGGGGAATTTTCAGTTCTTTCAATGTAATTCAGATCGTATCTCAAAATGTTAAAGTCCTAAAATTACGAAATTAAGTGAATTTGTTAAGAAATGTTTGATAAATAAGAAGAATATATTTTTGTTTCAATAGTGTGGTGGCAGTTGTAATATACTTTAGAAATTGAGCCGAAATTGATTTTTCAATTGATATGAATCGAGTAGAACATAAATATTAAATTTTTACTTGTTGTCAATTTTACATGTCATTTTTTCAATGTACAGGGGGGCCTCTAAAATTATACTAAACTAACAAAGGGAAATTGTGTAAAAGTCATTATTGCATGGGTTTGTAACATATCAAATTAAAGGTTTTTTGAGGCAGATTACGATAATGTATGTTAAAAGTTCATGCATATAATTTTCATGGAGTTATAGCTTCAAAAGTCTTTATTTTACTCGTCAATATAATTTTGAGTTCAATTAAATATATCAATAACAAAGTTAAAATTCTTTATATTTTAGATTAAATACTATACTTCAGACTTTATAAACTACGTTTTCATCCATTAAAGGTAAGATTTTCTACTGCACTGTATGAATACAATGTTTATCCGACAATATTTGAATAATAATTAAAAAAATCACATTACTAACGCAACCCTTTAAAAAAATTTATATGAAAGAATATGACACTTTTCAACAAATATATTGCTATTAAGACATTTCAAATTAGCAGTTACAATCTCTTCAAATACAATATAATACATAACATTTCAAATTAGACCCATATACCCATCATTAATATCATCATCAGTTAGCACAGTTCTCAGAGCAGTGGTCAGTACAATGCAGATTATTTTTTTTTGCAACTGCAAGCTCTGGTTTTGCATCCTCCAGTGCATTGGCATTTCCTCAGAGCTTCCGGTGCTGGTGGTAAATTACATTGTTCTGGAACCAACTGTCCATCGGTTTCGATCCAAGAAAATGCAGTTTTGTTGGGAACAACTGGACATGGAACATTGGATGTTTTCAAAATCAAGGTTTGATAGTACGCTATGTTTGTGTGTGGTATCAATGTACCGATAGTTGGTGGAAGTTGTCTACCTTCTTTTCCAGTCTTAGCAAACATAGCCCATCGAAGTTCTTTCAGCTACTCCAGATTACTTTTTTTACTCCGGTATAGCAGGCAAACGTACCGTTCCATTTGTCTGTAAACATTTTCTGGTATTTTATGTTCTACTCCAAATACAGCAAATGCACTCAATATGTTATCGTTGCAAGAAAGGTCTTGAAGTTCATTTTCAAAGCTTTAGTGGCAAAGCATCCTGTGTTGTCACAACCCTTAAGTATGTACCACCCAATTAAAGCATCAGCATGTTTTTCTCCAATACGATAATAGGAGTCACGAATCGAAAGCTTCTCTTCCTTCATACGAATAATTGTTGTTAACGGAGGAATATACTTATAAAAACCAATACAATACACAAATATGTTCGTATCCAGTGTATACACATCAAGTATTGTTTGTGGGTCTTTTTGTGCAACGTCCATAGCATGGAGTATAATTTTGTTGGTCAGCCTCCTCTAAAGAGCAAACTTCTTAAGGTTTGGGACCACGTTTTAAAAATTCCAAAGAAGGAATATTTTTCTGCATAATTTCCTTAATGTGTGGTTTGAAATTGGTTTCCCGATCGAAGTGTACATTTTTATCTAGTAGAAGTGATTTATAAGTTTCTTGTATAATGTTCATATCAATGTGAGGGCGCACACTAATGTCCTTAGGTGTTAGAATTCGCCTCATGATATTTACAAGTTCTAAATCGCAAATGGCCCTTTCAACTGTAAAACACGGTTGTGAATTAAGTGTTATTTTATAAATGGCATCAAGGTTTTTTGTTTCATCACGTAGACAATTTCTATGGTATTTTATATTTTGAGCGAAAGCATCTCGTTTTTCATTCAATAAAGCCAATCTTGCTCTAACATCCGTGTTTTTGGAATGAATTTTGATGTCCAAAAATCTTTCTCCCAATTGATCTGTGCTAACACGAGATGTCTCATTATTATCAACGGTTTGACAAAAAACGCACATATTATCATCGAATATCTTTCTACTCTTGTGAGATACAACGGAACTACTTGATTTTGCTTGGCTTGGGCGACCCCTTTTCCTATACCCAGTTGACGATAAAGTCGCAATACTATGATACTGTTGTTCACTACGAGACAAATTTAGTTTATGACAATGAGAACTGTAGCACTTACGATGGTAGAAAGCGGGAATCCACTCAGAAAAAGTAACGGATCACAGCCTGTCAAACATGTCCATATATTTTCTGTCTTTGTACCATCTTTCGGAATAAGACTTGATTACTGTAAGGGACTCGTTTGTAATACGCGAAAATTCTTCCTTACGCACTGCATTGCAAATAATACATACTTTTATATCTTCGTCCTCCATAATGATGTCTTGAACTATTTTATAAAACCTACCGAAGATTTTTCACACTGATAACATCTTCAGACACGCAATATAAACGGAAAATTGCGTCATCCTTTCGATTCTGCGCAGAATCATTCTGGCCACTTCTTTGGTTACTGTAATAAGCGTGGGTGTCTGGCCTACTCGCTTTTCTAATTATAGAGCTAATAATGATATCGATATGTATATAATGTTATAAATAAACGATGTTCATAAATCTAAAAAAAAATAATTTAATTTGATATGTGACATAGTGTTATTGCCATGTTAAATTAAATTCAAACGATATTGACGAGAAAAATGAAGGTTTTGAAGGTATAGCTCCATGAAAATAATATGCATGAACTTTTAACATACATTATCGTAATCTGCCTCAAAAAACCTTTAATTTGATATGTTATAAGCCCATGCAATAATGACTTTTACACAATTTCCCTTTGTTAGTTTGGTATAATTTTAGAGGCCCGCTTTACATTGAAAAAATGATATGTAAAATTGACAACAAGTAAAAATTTAATATTTATGTTCTACTCGACCCATATCAATTGAAAAATCAATTTCGGCTCGATTTCTAAAGTAAGGCTATAAATCTGACATCTGCCTCCTCACTACAATACTGTTATTAGTTTATAAGTTATTTAATATTAAAGTCGTCGTTGATAAAATTTCGCTTACAAGTAATTTTGTCCGTCGAGTTTCTGAAACACTATTAAGAGGAGAGATCCAATTTTTTTAGGGAGTGTACAAATAGGTTTGAACTGGAAATCCAAGTAAGCATTTTTTAAAATTCGAATTAGTTTTGGATTTATAAATTTTTTAAACCTTTGAACACGCTCCACTTTTTGAAGTTTTTTCGCCCTCATTTTTGAAACGTGATTTCTAAATTGCTATAAGTCATTTAAAATTACATATTTTCTTATTAAAAAAAATATATTAATGTTCGTTAAAACTTCATCTTTCCGATGTTATAAAGATTATAGTTCTATCTTTACAATTAAATTAGATGTGGTCAATTAAGTTAGGTATAAAAAATAGTGAAGAAAGGAAAAATGTCGGATATTTCGAGAAAATTTTAATTTGCGAATTTTTGTCTCATTGTTCCGCTTGCATCCTAAAAAGTAAATGTCCTAAAATTATGAAATTATGCCAGTTTATTAAGAAATGTTTGGGTAATAAGATGAATATTTTTGTTTTTCAATACGATCAGTATATTAGACGTTATTTTATGTTAAATTCATGATTTTAGAACATTTTGAAAATAATTCATACATTTTTGTATACTTGTCTTCCAATTTTCAACAAAAAAATAAATAAAAAATTAGGGGTATAGATTAAACTATTGGCTACAAATGATCCAGAGCGTTTGTCAAATTTCGATTTAGTTTTGTAGTTATAAATTTTTAAATAATTGACGAAATGTCTGAAATAATCGTCAATTTTACGCGTAAAATTTTAAGTGATAAATTAAAACTGCTCTAAGTAGTTCAAAAATATACTTTTTTCCCGTTAAAAAAATATAGTTATATTCGTAAAATCTTCCTTTCTTGAATGGTATCAATACTGAAATTCTATCTTAAAAAATAAATTAGATGTAACTATTTATGTGAAGTACTATAATTATTATTAAAAGATATTTCGGAGCAAAATGCCAACGTTGGCAAAATGCCAACATGTATGTAAATCTAAATCCTGTAGCTTATTATATATTTTAACGGGAAATTATTATTAACGCCAATTCTCAATAATCTTACTTTATATAAATAAAAGTTGGCGAATTATTTAAGATTGGCGCGTTTATGCTACTGTTTGTTTACACATGTTTCGCTTTTCAATGAGTAGAAACAATTGCGTTGAAGCAGTTGAGATTTTCCAGTTATCCAGGGGGGGAGGGGGGGGGGGGGAGCTGTAAACTTTTATACCTTAAAAGTTGGGAATTTCGAGTTTTAAAAATCCCTGAGTTGGGAAAATTTATGCCTCAGGAAAGTTAATATTATTAGCAAATGAAAGCGATGGAAGACTAGAAATTGCCCAGCTTGTATTAAGATGAAACTTAAATTAGACCTCAAAACAGAACACTGCATTGGAACATGCGTGCAATAAATTAATACTTTCGAGATAACTGTTTAATATTACCTATAAAAAAGCTGACAAATGTCTATAAGTTGGAACTGGGAATTTTTTATAGCACTGTTGCGTTTTGAATTTCGAATCGTTAAGTGTGGTCTGGTTAATTAACGTCGCACTAGAGCTGCACATTGAACTACTGGCGTTGGTTCGAACAAAGCGTCCTTGATTGGTTATTGGTACGTATTTACTTACTACATCAAGGACGCTTTGGTTCGAGGCCTTTCTTGAAGAATAGACCCGGGAACGATGTCGAATATTTTTAACAATTGTCAGATAACGAGGACAACACTAGAGTTGGTACCTGACGTCCTTAAGTTGGGAATTTTGAATCGTTCACTTTCGGAATTTCGGATCGTTAAGTTGGGAAATTTCTTGTCTCAACATCCCAAAAATAAATTTGTGTGACGGCACTGCCAGCAATAATTTATATAACTAAAAAAAGTATTGTTGTTAGGACACATTGTCATTGTCTACAGTGTATGAAGCCGGTATTGTTTGCGAAGCAAACTATAGAGGATTGCGTAGCAATCCTCCGGGGGTTGGTGAAGCGTTAGCGGAGCAGGGGGCGGAGCCCCCTAGTAATTTAAACAATAGAAAACAAATTGTGAACTCATATCGTTTCATCTAAGACATTCTTGCATTATGTTGGAGAGTTAAATATTTTTTAATGCATTAAAATATGAATAGACGAAAATATGAAACTTTCAAATTTTATAATTTTCCATTTACAATTAGTGATTAATTGATAAATTATTTTATTAAATAGACTTAAGCTAATTATTACTCATTATTTTATATAAATTAAATATTAGTTTTGATCAATATTTAATTAAAAACAACATTTCAGTTAAGTGCTTTTTGTGAAGGAGAAACAGGGATATTGCAATTTCAGTCTAAATATATATATATAATTTCGTTATATTCATTGTTAAAACAAACAAAAAAAATCGCTAAATATTTTATCAAATTTACTATTTTAATAACATTTGTTTACATTACGTACAAAAATACATGACATTTTCAGCAATCTAGGCCCAGACGCAAAATTTACGCATTTTATTTTTCGTCGGAACGGGACAACCTTGCCCTCAAGGTGGTTGCTTTCTTTTTCAAACAGTGTCACAAGAAGATAATATCAGTTTCTTCAGAGTGCTGAGAACGTCGGCCCCTGTGACCCTTTTCAAATTTCGACCCCCTGCACTTCTTGATAAAAAGAAACATCCTTCTTCCGAATCCAGTTCAGCCATGGGCATGGTACTCTTAAATAGTAGACTCTAAGGCAGGGGTCGGCAACCTGCGGCTCGCGAGCCGCATGCGGCTCTTTTGATGTAAAGTTGCGGCTCTCCAGTTCCATATGAAAAAATTAATAATTTATTATCAAAATCCTTAAAAAAATAAGAAAATATATTTTTAATTTCTTGGAAGAAGACAAATGGCTGCAAAAATTCAACTACATGGTAGATACCACAATAAAACTAAATGAACTAAATCTAAAACTGCAAGGAAAGGGCAACCCAGCCTATGCCTTGTTTGAAGAAGTAGTTTGTTTTGAAAAAAAATTACTTTTTTTTGTTGAAGACATGGAGAAAATAAATTACTTCATTTTAAAAATCTGAAGCAATATCGCGATGAGACCAATGCAACTATTGACACGAATGACTTCAGCATAGCTTTAAAAAACATTAAGGATGGATTCGCTGAGAGATTCGAGCAATTCAAAACAAATAAAAGTACTCTCGCGTTCATAGTAAATCCTCTCAACACAAATACAAATGAGATCAACATTGAGCCATTTGGAATTGATGCTGGATGCCAAATGCAATTGCTAGATTTGAAAACCAAAGACTTGTGGAGTGGCAAGTTCACAGAACTCAAGAGCAAGTTGGAAGAGTTGGAGGTCCAGAAATGCCTGCACATCGCGCAGCACAAGTGGACAGCTCTAATAGAAATTCCGCGAGTTGAAGCCCTCATATTCGGCCCATGGAATAGCCTTCCAGAATGCTACAGTGAGGTGAAAAAGTTGGCATATGGAGTGCTGACGATCTTCGGGTCGACATATACGTGCGAGCAAGCGTTCTTTTGCATGAATATAATAAAAAGTAGAGTTAGAAGTCAACTGACAAATAAAAATATAGAGTCGTGCTTGAAACTAAAAACAACAAGTTATAAGCCAGATTTAATCAAACTTTCAAAAGGCATGCAAAGCCAATATTTGTGTTTTTATATGAATAAATATTATTCCGTATTTAAAGCCGTTTATTTTAAATCAGAAATCAAATATTTATAACCAAATACTATAATATTGAAACGAAAATTTTTAGTGGCTCTTTATAAACTGGGAAATTTTGTAAATTGTAACTTTTGGCTCTTCCGTTTCAATAGGTTGCCGACCCCTGCTCTAAGGGCATACCCAACAGTTCCAGGGGATTGGTAATTTAGACAGTAAAACTGTCATCTGTCACTTGTTATATCCGAAGAAAGGCAATGGAAAGGGCTAACAAAGAAGGAAAAACAGTTTATTTCAAGAAAACCTTTTTCTTCTTTCTTTGAGCTGACTATTTTCAAGGTTGATTTCGAGGGGGGTTGGGTCAACACCCCCGTAACTGACTCAAGGCCTGAGCGCGCTTCCGATGAGTCATCACCAGAAGACCGGTATCGAAGAAGAAGCGAATGGCACTTTTCGAAATAATTTTCGGACAAGTTTTTAAAGTTCGAGTATATTTTACTTTCCTGCACACTTCGCGTAGTGCATAACGATGAAAGGTCAATGTCTATTTTCAGAAGTCAGAACTTGTTTAATAAACCAAAGTTATTTAATTTGTTTTATCAATGTTCATGAACTGAGAAACAATGCAAATCAATTTAACTCATGAGTGAATGGACTGTTTATTTAGCTGAGAAACATGTCCTTTTTTTTTGGTCAAAATAATATAAAAAAACGATATTATTTTATTACATAAGTTCACTAATTTAAGTAAGTAAAAAACTAAATTTTTATTTCTCAGTTCAAACTTTTTAGTTAAAAATGAACCTTCAAAAAACATGTGCAAATAAAGAATACTTTTTTTTATATAAATTTATACATTTTATAGAAGTTTACTTGGTAAAATATCAATCCGAAATAAGTGGCTAAGTGGGCTGTTTACTTAAAATACAATAAACAAGTCACTTTTTCGTAGAATTGAATAAACCGTAGGATAGGACACATAGAGGGATGGCTTTGCATTGCATCACTGTGTTTAAGGTCTCCAACTAGTAGGAGGTCATATATGAATCGACTGGCCGCTAGAAATCTGCATTGAGACTTAGTGAAGGTTCAATCGTAAAGTATCCACTATCAAATTGTTGTTTTAGAAACTATAGTATCGTCAAACTTTCAAAACAACATTTGACAATTCGAAAAAGGTGAGATGTTTAAAAATTCTTGTGAAAAAACATTCATTTGAACCTGAGAACTTAATTATATTTTATTTGTTTTGTTAAGAACGGTGAATTTCTACCGTTTGTTGATTTTCATGCTTTCTGCATCTATCGAAGAGCTTTCGGTAATTTTTATATTGCCATTACTTTTTTAATACAACAGCTTTTTTTTTAATATATTGTTTCGTGCGAGGTTTAATTAACCTTATTTCATCTTTTTTTGCGGTAAATTTCGTGCAATATAAAACTATTTGAAATTGAATAATACAATATTATTGTGGGAGACTTTCTATGGGATCATTCAAAATAATCATTGAGAAAAAAAATTTCTAAAAAAAGTCACTTCTCAAGTCTAACGGGCAGTCTTAAAAAAAAATAGACAGTCGTTAAATCTATTAAATTTTTAGTTAATTTTACATCGTAAATTAAACATGTTGTGTTTGGAAAATGAGAATATATGATGGAATTGACTAGATAAATCTGATTCTTTAACAATTTTATTAAATTTCCTAAATTAATTAAAAATAGGCTAAACGAAAGTCAACGTTTGAGATCCATTCTGTACGTATTAGGCACAGGCGATTCCATCGTCTATTGAGTATTGCTTAATTTTGAATTTTCCTGGTTGACTTAAATATTAAAAACGAATTTTCTCTTATGTAACAATACTTTCCTATCGTATTCACTTTCCATACGACAGTAAAATTTATAGAAAAACAAAAATTAATTTTAAAATTGAATGAATCGCTTTAGAAGTTTTACAAAATCGATATCACAGTGAAAGTGAAATGTTTCGGATAAAGAATTGGATTGATTTTAAGATATATAGAAAGTTAAGAATGAAAAAAAAATATTTTTATAAATAGATTTTCAAAACAAGTTCAAATCCAAAATATTATTCGAAAAATTAAAATAATTATTTAAAAAATGTGTGACACTTTCTCCTTCGTTTGTAGACTTTTAAAATTGTTACAATCGGGCAGTCGTAATATTGTTTAGAAAAGGTCATGGAAGAAATAGACAATTGCTTAAAAATTGTTTTTGAAATATTTCACTTCAACAATAATTGATCTTCAAACCTATCTTTTGCAAATAGCTGATTTTCGTTGAAAGAAGTACGGGCTTTTATAATAATAAATGTCTGTTTTTAAAAATCTCTAAAATAAATGAACGAAAAAGATGCTAAAACACAACGTCTTACCCCTTTAACTCCCAACTTTTTTGTCGTAGTAAAAAACAACAATTTTAAATTTTCTTATGCCAACTTTAATTTGTGTAACAGCTCGATTTGTAATGCATAATCTTCGGAGTATTTCACTTATGTGGCAAAAACAAATACTTTTTTTTTAACAAATTGAATAAAGTTTCGAAAAAGAATTATTTTCTCTGTAATACTCTTAATTTTATCAATTTTTAGGGTGGGTGCGGGATCTTGTACGGGTACTTTGGTTGCTAATCTCTCATAGAGGCATAAGTTTTCTACTTTCAAACATTTTTTTTATATATATTATTGAAAATCCTATTGACTTTAAATATCTTTCTACCCAATTCATGGAACAAAATTTAAGAGGAAAAATTATGGATTTCTTAATTTGTGTAATTTTCTCAATGAACAGATGTAGTCACTCAAAACAGTTACCTTCATTCCGTGTGTTTTTCACAGGTGATTAAAAGAGATTTGCTTTCCAATAATACTGTGTGAAAATAATAAGATATTCTCTTTTTTTTTTTTTAAATCTACTCATTAGCAGAGAAAAGAAAATGATGTGTAAATTGAAAAGGTGTCCAAATAGTATCCTTACTCTTTTAAAGAAAACAAAATAGATTTTTACAATATTTAGCATTTGAATATGTGCATCCTTAATTTTAAGCACATTTTAAAGTAGGTTGATGAAAAAAAAAGGGTTGAGATACTTTCCGGTACATACCAACTAAAATTTTTTACAACAAATTGACTTTTCATGAAAAAAATCAATTCTGCTTCTTAAAAATCTTCATTGCATCCTTAAGTGTAAACAATAGCAATTTTAAAATGGGAAAAACAATGTAATAAATTTCTAACTATAAAAGTCACAACTTTATTTAGAAAATATGTGATTCTGGAAAAACATTTCGGTTAATGAGAAAATATTAAGTTACAATAGGAACAATATTAAACAGTTTTCTTCATGATTATAACCACTACTTATCAGTTCTTGTATTCAAACACTTTTAATTCAGCTTCATATCCTTGGAGGGGATCAAAGCCTAGAAATAGGAACAATGTGTCATTAAAACTTTAACATAAAAAGGATGCTTTTAAAATGTTAATTTAAAATGAAATTATTAATATCAGTATCAGAAACATATATTTAGGGTTTATGAGAATTTGTGAAAAGTTGTTTTTTCTTTAAAAAAAAAAAGGATAGGCATTTTAATTTGAAGAACTCCGAGTTACATCATCATACCTACCAACATGTGGGTTTGTTGTCTGCCTAGAGTGTTTAACTCTTTGCAGTCTAAAAATATGTTTGCTGTTTATGTATGGAACAGTTACATAATACCATTTTTTTTTCTCTTTTTTTTAAAGAGGTATCCTTTATCATAATCCTTCATGTTTAGGGTGGAAAATTAAAAGAATTATGCATAGATCTAAATATTAATCTCGGTATAACAAAGTGTTTTATGATATTTGTCAAATGTTTTTTTTTTTAAATAAAAAGAACCAGGGGTAGTGTAGTGAGCAGGCACATAGGTATAGATTTTTCATGGGATTATGCACTTTTGCTAAAAGTTTAAGTTTTTTTATAAGAGATAATACAAATACAAATATTGACGACCAACAACAGGCACAAGGCCCAACAAGGTTGGTCCAACAAGCTAGTACCTCTTAACTATCCCCCAATGCATATCTAACTTCTTCTTAAAATCCGTTACAATTAACAATATTCACTGGCAAGTTGTTCCATTTGTCTATTACCCTATTATAGAAATAGTGTTTTCTCCCTTCCCGATTAAAATGAGATTTGTTTAACTTAAACCCATGACCTCTCGTTCTATCACTCATATTAAAAACTAAACCCTTCACATCTCCTTGTTTGATAAATTTGAATAGTTGAATCAAATCTCCCCTAACCCTTCTCTCTTCCAGAGTATACATATTCAAATTTCTTAATCTATCTTCATAATTCATGCCTGAAAACAATTGAACCGTTTTAGTAGCCCTGTGCTGAATTTTCTCTAACAATTCAATGTCTTTTTTAAGATATGGTGAACAGAACTGTACAGCATACTCAAGATGTGGCCTTACTAAACCTCTGTACAATGCAATAGCCTGAGAGGTTTACTACAATATGTGAATAAATTAAGATAAAAATTAACGATGTATGTCGATAGTTAAAAGCACAATCATAAAATATCGAAAACACAATTTTTTTTTAACTGGTGCCTTTTTGTACTTGGGGGCCAACTTTAAATCTGCACCACAAAATTATTTTTGGAAGAAGAAATTATTATTATTTTTGCAGTAGGAAAGAGCTACACTCGTAACTTTACAATGATACCAATATATCATTTCTGCCAAAAATGGACATATGATTGTGCTGTTAGCCACTGATGGAATTACTTTCAAGAGCACCAGTATCCTATCTCAGGCTTGCACACATTATGGAGGTGGCGTGTCATGGTTACCAAGCATATAATGTGATTTTAGTGAGTTTGTATGTTGATATGATTACCAAAGTATTTTCTAACTTTGAGAAAAATTAGAAAACTTGGTATTTGTAACGAAATTTTTCAAAGTTATTTTGCATGTATAGAAGTTTTCCACACAAGCTTGAAGCTTCCGCACAAACTTGGGTATACAGGATGTGCAAGAAATTCCAATCCTGCTTTTAACTATCAATATAGTTAATAATAACTATTTGCAGCCACTTGAAACCTTTATTTTTATAAATGACATTTTGCCATTTTGTAACAATTTACCAATAGTTTAAGAATTTTAATGAGCAGAGAATCTCACTTACACAGGAAGTACATAGATATTTATAAAAGTTACATAGAAATTTTAGGATATAAAAACAAGGTTAGTTGCTCAAACTCTAAATGAACAACACTGGCTAATTAGTCTAGGACCCAAAGATAGATGTTGATTCCCCACCAACATCCAGATCTTTTTGCACTATAGCTTTGTCCTGCGGACTCAATGTGGCTATGTTTCTCTATTACAAAAGGGCAAGAGAAAAAGAGTCAAGAGACACTCAACAATAAAGTATAAAAGAGGATATCAAGTATCCTTATAGTGGGGCAGAATAGAAATAAAAACCTGCATTTCTGGATACCAGCACAAACCTTGGTGTACTTCTTAAGAATGACACACTGAGTGGAAAACTGTCAGGGCACGAACTCTTGGAACTTCCTGGGGGTGGACTAAATTAAAAATGGTGGCCAAAAGAGAGTTCCAAATATAAAATATGCCTTTTTCGATATTGTCGGTGTTAATTTATATGTTTTTGGATACATTGAAGTAAATAAAATATTATTTATACAAATAAATTGAGGAACATTTTTATAGAACATTTTTAACTGGCAGTCAAGGCGGAGGACATATTACAAAATATTCCGATTCTGGAGTTATTATTGACAATTTGTATGTATATGGACATTCCGATTTCGATAACAATATTATTACAGAGTTATAATTATAAAAAAGAGAATAGCTTCTAATTTAATTTCTAAAATACAATGTTTATCTTCATTTTAATTGAAATATGAAAAATTTCATATAATATTTGAAATACTGTATTTTTATTAAAAAAAATAAGTCTAGCTGTTTGGAAGTGCAATCAGAAGTGTTTTACGTGAAATGGCTTTCAGCAATTATAAGAATAGGGAATTGCAGCCAACAAAAACATTGTCCAGAAGGAAGATGCATGACTTCACGCGCATCTTTTCTGTTCGAGTCTTGCGTACACTTCGCGTGTGCGTGCTTCTTCCCACTTCAAATTGCACAGCATGCGTACGCGCGTGTAATTTTCCACAAAATAAAACCAAATTTATGCCAATCGTTCTAGTTTTCGCGGAGTTATACTATTGGAATGAATCATCCTAAAAGCATGACATAGTGTTTCATGATACCCAATGTAGCTGAATTAACTTTGTGTTCTAACAAGAAACTTATCTAATAGTTTAATTAAATTAATATCTGCAATAAAATTTGAAATAATTAGTTTTTATATTGGCACCAACTTCCAAGATTTTTCTAAATGAATTCGGGAGAAATGTTTTTTTTTTACACTCACGTAGGAGCTCCAAAGCCTTTTCTTAGTCGCTTGTCAGATTTAAGACTTTGCAATTCATAACGATTTAGGGCATATTAAAAAAAATCTTCGCTTGTGGGGTAAATTTTTTCTTTGCTACAAGTATTCATATCATATATATAAAAGTGTTGTGGGTTTGTTTGCTTTTTATACAAATCTACAGTGTTATTCCAAGCTACTTGAAATTTTGCACACTTGATCTTTAAAACAAGAGGAAAGTATACATGTGATTTCGAAAAAACATCCCCCATCGCCCCCCTTCAAGATAAAATTACTTCTTACTAAAACTGCCAGATGGCGCCACTATGAAGAAATCAACCAATGCTCTGCGTATAACACGGGCAACTCTCATTGACATCTTGTTCCATTACCCCTTATTACACAATACTCCCCACAGGAAGGAGGGGGCAGTTAAAAGACCCAACTATCTTGTTGTGGGGCATAAAGCCAGAATATTTTGTACCAAGAGTGTCCAGTGCATCTTCGATATCAGCTAGAAGGTCGTGAGGAGACCGTTTACACTCTTGATTTAATAGGGATTTATCTTTTATAGCTTCTATTCAGTAATGGGGCACTTGTCAATTCTGTTCACAATGCATTTTTAGTTGAGTCTTTATATTGGAGGATGGTGCCTATCTGCTCTCCCTATAAATATTGATCTACCTTTCACACATGCAGAATTTTACTACTTTCAATTGAAAAAGCATCATCCAGTGACATTTGCTTTGTCTATATTAGTTCCAAGTTAATGCTTTTTCCCTGGAAAACGATTTTTAAAAATAAATAATAAAAAATTCTGTGGGGGCAATTCTACAAAGTGGTGAGGGTTTTCTTAACACTGGTGTTTAAAATTCCCCACTGACTTTATGTTAAAATTTGTCAAAATTGTTAAGTCTGTTTGATGACTGTTATACAAATTATTTTTGAATATTCTGCAAAAAGTTTTGCCAATGCAGTAGGTAAAGAAAGAAGTAGAGCTGTTCCATCAATTATAAGAGACGAGAAATTTTGAATTGTTTTTCTCACAATATTGCAAACTGAAGGAGTCATACAATAAACAGCTTATGATATAATTTTTTACTTGGCTTCTGTAACTTAATAAATTTTCAGATTTGTAAAATTCTGTTTAATTTAAAAAAAAATGAATTTAAGAATTTAAAAAATATTACATAAAGAAATATTTTAAAGCCAATAAAGACCCATGTAAATACAAAACTAACTTTTAAATAAAAATATATTAAATTTCTTCATTTCAAACTTTTTTCAAAATTTATTTTGAAAATACAATCAAAAAGAAAATCATAGAATATTAAAAAAAAAAAAGCAAAAAAGTTAAATTTTGTCGAAAAGCAGAAGAATCTTATCCCAGGATAAAGAAGTAAAGTGAATAGAGTGTGGTTTGGACTCACCCTGTGCCCCGTATGCACCATGTGGTGCGGGGTGTGGCCCCTGGTTCTGGTGGTACATGGGGTCATTGTATGCCTCCTCCATCATGTGGATGTCGGAGCCCTGGTATGCCTCCTCCACGCCCAGGAGGTTCATGTCGATGTCAGATGGCTAGAAGGCAAAAGTCGGTGTCAGGTAGGTTGAATTAACATTGCAATACAGTCACACAATAGGCTGGTGGTCATGCACAAATGTTAATTGTAGGAGCTACAATATTTACCTTTATACAACTATCTACTTTTGAAATGTTAGTTTTAATTAGGGATGAAACGGATATCCGGTATCCGGCTGATTTTTAACTATCCGGTAACTATCCGATATCCGGAAGTAAAGTGCCGGATATCCGATTTACCAAGCCGGATATCCGGATGTATAAAACATCTAAGATTTTTTTCTGTGGCGGTCAATTATCTTTGCTTTAAGTATTTTCCTGAACATTCTTACCAATGTATTAACAGTGTGCAGATTCTCCCTTGAATTTTTCTCGTTTTTAACTTTAAAATTCTATGAATTTTTTTTAAAAAGAATTCTTATGGTGGAGGGTCATAACATCTCAAAACTAATATAAAGTTGAAATAAAAATAAATTTCTCTAAAGTTTAAGCAAACTTGAGTTTTCATGTTTGGAATGAAAGGGCATAGGGTATAAATACAATTATTTAGAAAATAAGTGAAAGTGTACAAAACATACGTCCATTGCTAGCAGCACCCTAGAATAACAGTTTATAAATAAAAAAAGTTTTTTAAATGTTTATTCAATCTTGGTATCACCTTAAAGGTAAGGAATTAGGGAATATTATAGCATAAAAAAATATTTTGTAATTTTTGACCGATTTCCGTTTTTTCTAGTTTGTATGAGAAGATATTTTCATAAAAAAGAAACTGCCGGATATCCGGCAAAATCCAGTTCAGATATCCGATATCCGGTTTGTAATGTGCGCCGGATATCCGATATCCGGCAAAACCACTATCCGGTTCATCCCTAGTTTTAATAAATTAGAAAATTCTGAATTAAATTTTTTGGGATATGGGAACCGTACAAGTTATATCCAAAAGTTCGAAAAATCAGATTTTGGTTTTGAAACATACTTTATAACTTTGGCTTAAATTTTAAAACATAATAAAGGAGAGCAAACAAATTTTTACTAATAAAAATTCAAAAATGTAGTCAGCAGCAGCAAAAGCAGCTACATCCAGCTAATTTGAACTAGAGCACCAGCGATAGTTTGATTTCGGATTGGCTGAAATGTGGATGTCTGAATGTTTTGCTTCTTGAACAAAAACTAGATGGTGACACATCTAGCAGCAAGACCAGTAAAAAGCCTTCATTCAGTCGTAAAACAAGTTATGTGAAAATTTCTATTTAGATTATAACTTATTTAGTAATATGAGAAAATAGCTAAATTTTGACAGTTTTTCACAAAAAAGTTTTCAATGCATGCCATCTGGATTTACTATATGTAAATTCTTTCTTTTTATAATGAATGCAACTTAACAACACATTCGGTTAATTAGTCAATTCTTTTTTACTCATTATGTCCCTTTAGTTATAACAGCCACTCATATTTATGATTTGAGGGTTGTTATGGATCCAAGGATTTCTTGTAATATATTAAACATATCTAAACAGTGTGTACAGAAAATATCTAATGATCAAATCCTTCATAAACACTCGAGCAGTGGTTCTCAACCTTCAAATGAGTAAGTACCAGAGTAAAAAAATGCACTAAGTACATTAATTACCACATTCTATATAATAAAATAAAATTTAAATATGTACTAAATATAATTCAGGAATTAAAGTAACAGTATTTACAAAAAAGAATGTAATTGCTTCAAGTATTTACAAACATATAAGTGTACGTCCACCAAAAATGGAACTTTTTACAGAAATTAAAATTTTAACCAAACTCCAAGTGTTGTATATCAAATTAATCCTAAAAGTTGGTGAATATGAATTTGTAAAGTATTATTTCATAAGAATAATAGTTTGCAATGAAATTATTCTAAAAGTATGCATATTTCTTCATTTATATTGGGGCCAAAAATATCACTTTGGTTATTGTATATACAAATTAATAGTCTATTTCCATATTCATCATATATACATAGTTGAAATATTTTAGATTTGCTTTTGAATACAATTTTAACTGTATTTATAATAGTGAACTGTACTTAATAGTGAAGTCAAGAGTATCGAAAAAAAACAACATTTCACATTTGTAAAAACTACTTAACATTTTTACTACTTAACATTACTATTTAACATTTTTACTTTAAACCGCTTAATATCTCATTTGGTGGAATAAGACATATTTTACATAATTTATTTTTTGTGTGTCATGCACAGAACATCCTATGCTGTGTTGTCACAAGAGTAACAAATGACTGTGTCACAAGAGTAACGCATAAGATTTATGTCAATTAAAAAAAATAAGTTGTCTTCAAACCAAAACCTAAACAATGGTTTAAGTTTAGTTGTTTTCTCCTCTTTCAAGAATAAGTTCTTAAGTAGTTTGTGGCAATAATGAATTATATTCAGTAAATTTAAAGCAAACTGCTTTCATTCATATTTTTAAAATGAATGATTTTAATTTTTTATTTACTTTAAGCTTGCAGAACAATTAATAATGATAGCAGGTAATCAGAATGTGTGTATTTGTCGTTATCATAAAAACTCTCAAAGAAATTCATAGGACAGTGGCCGATTTATTTTCCCCATTCATAAGTATTTATTGATTTAGCATGCTGCAATACCTTACTTGAATATAGGAATTCAGAATGTGCATTTTGAAAAGATATCATAGAAAGACTTATGTATCATAAAAGACAGATTTTCTGTAAATGAGTTTGCATAACATTTTAATGCAGCATCTCCAAGAAAATGCATCGATCGAAAGTGTACCCAGTTTTTTTTTATGATGGCCAATGTATGTATGTTTGTATAAATTGGCCACAGGCCAATTTATACAAAAATATAACTTTGCAAACATCACAGCAATGAAATCAAACTTAAATATTAAGAGTTTTATTGGACATTTTTCCCCAACAACTTATGACAAGGGTGCTGTAGATGGAATCAGTGCTGTTTTTTCTGTTTTTAAGTGGTGTATGAAATGAAGTGCACTGGTAAAAAAGAAATTGCACAAAAAGCTGCTGATTTTGCAGAACTTGTTCATGGGGCAACAAAGGTAAATATACTTTATGTACCAAATGAAGAAATCATAACCAAAGAATTCCTTTCCGTATTACTCTGGGAGAAATTAAATAGCACCAAAACAACGCACTTTATCTAAGCTACCAAAAATGCCACTATCCACCACTAACCATAACACAAGATAATTCTTTACAAAGTGTTCATATTTTATAAAGCAAACAGTAATAGAGGAAAAACTGCAAGTGAAACCGATGATGAAGACAAAGAGGAATTCTGCTCAATAGTAGAACACAAAGGAGCCAAAAAATTGCAATACACCCAGTAGGTGAATGTAAACTGAAAAAGTATGTGATGAATATCGAATAAGATGCTTTAATGCTCACAAAAGTAAAAGGAATTAAAAAGTTTGAATCTTATGACCCTGCTTTTTGGTACAAAAGAAACCAAATTGTGGCTAATTTTGTTGCTCCCACATTTGTAAACTTTTTTTATAAACCATTTTCTGTACTCTTAAGCTGTTTTAGACTCCTATCAATGTTTAAAACTGTTGTATATAAAAATATTAATGTATTAGCTCCTATATTAATGCTTTTTTTTAAAGTTTTTAAGCAGAAATTCAATTGTGGACAAAATGTTACAAGAGTAACATTTAGCATTTTACTTAAAACAATTGACATTAATTCAGGTGTTATCAAATAGATTCAATAGTTTTCCCTTTTGAAAAGATATAATTACTCTACTATAACTGTAAATTTGAGTTCTGTATTCTCCTATAATTCACAGAAATTTTACTTTAAAAACGATTTTTGTATTTTGCATTTTACAGTGGTCATAAGAGTAACAAAATTTTGATTTATTTCCTAGACAATTAAAATATACTTAATTACATATTAGATATGTTTTATGAAGCGGAATGACATTAAATTTTAAATGGATTTTTGATTTTTATTCTAAATATGTTTAGTATTGCAAAAAATTTAAGTTTTTATAAAAATTTCCTCTGACGGTCACAAGAGTAACAATGGAAGTAAGTGAAAAAAAATTCCATTTAATTTTTTTAATAGCAAACCACCATGGGATTCCTTTTCATGCCATATTTGCTTTTAAATTTTGATTTCTTATCGAATTCATGTCCATTGCGCTATTTGGGTAATAGGGTAACAGAGCCAGAATAGACACACCTAAAAGCATAACATAGTGAATATCTCTGTATACTCAAATATAGCTGATTTTAAAGACTTTTTATATCCAAAATCTTTGCCAGAGTCCACCAAATCTGAGAAAAACGCTCGAACTATGAAAGGAGGTGCTCACCAGTCCCGACCACAGCCCAGAGTCGTCCGTAAAAATGGAGCTAGCCGGCTCAATGGTGAACTGCTTCTTGTCATCTGCTTTGTTCTCGGGCATGCGGAACAGCGACCCTGCCGAACAGCTTTCTGCAACAAAAAAGATAACTTTTTAAGCATTTTCTGGTTCCTAAAAGGGAAAACACAATCTTTAATTGTCTGTAGTGTAGTACATTGCTTTTGTCTGTTACCTGTTTTGTCTAAACCCAAGACATCGTGTATGCTACGCTTATAGTTTTAGTCCAGTCCACAAAGCATGAAATAAAGGTCAATTTGAAAAACTATGGGAAAGCTGAAAACAATTTTAATCTATTCTAAAACGTGTTCTGTACGATATATTTATTTTTTAACCATGCACCACATCGGCGTTGGCAGCTATCTTGAAAACATGACATCTGAAATAATTTTATTTTAATTATATCTCTAGGTATTAATTTTAGAGAACAAATTTCCAATTACAAAATTATAATTTACACTTTTTTTTCTGTGACTCAACGTTTAGATGCTAAACAAGAATTAAGTTGGTATCAAACCACTAGATAGCATGAAAATTCAAGAAATCGCTAAGATATGACAGTTTTTTGCCTTTACTTTTGTTAAAAACATCTATTTTTCTTATACATATATATTTTAATAAAAAAAAATTAGAGCTTCTAGGAAAAATTGAGAAATGAAATTCAAGATTTCGTTAGTTATAGAAATTAATTAAAATCTTTTCAGTTTAAGTAATTTTATCTAATATTTTTCTTTTTTATTAATGTAGACAGGTAGTTCTAAATGTCTTTATTTACACTTGCAAAATTCTCCACTAAAATTTTTGGATATTCAAATCAATTTTGATAATACCACATCAGGATAATTCATGAAAACAAAGGTTACCTATTTTTTAGTAAAAAAACAAATTTTGCTTTAGTTTGTAATATAATTTATTGAATTTCGTTTTCATTTTGTACTTGCATACTGTATTAAAATTAAATTGCACAATTGCTCGAACATATCGGTCAAAGTCTGCTACCCGTACACCTATACTCGGGGACAACCTAAGTTGAAGCGGAAGCTATGATATGTATAAATATTCAATTTCTTTAGGCTCAACTTAGGTTGTCCCCGAGTATAGTAGTTCTGGAAAGAATAGACCTTATGACAAAAAAAAAATGCATGTCGATTAGAATGGCGTCAAGCAACATTCATACCAAATTTAAAGAAAATCGAACAACCTGTTTGGTCAATGCATCACAAACAAGTTTACAGACAGATAAACAGAAGAAATGCTGAAAGGTTGAATTAGCACAGGGACCTCGCTAACGCTCAGTCAACTAGAGCACTTTATCACTCATTAAGAAACTTTTAGGATGCAGATTTTGACGATTTCTTTTTTTCTGAAATCGATACGGACACTTGCTACTGTACATATTTTGCATCTGGGCTACTCAACTGTTACACTTCATCTCTGGAATAAAAATAGGCATAAATCTGTCAGGAGATGAGAAGGCTCACTCCCCCACCCACTCTGAATAACTCACCTGCCCTCTCATTAGCGGGGCTCAGCAATTCCATGAGCGGAGGGGTGCTCAGGCCGGAGGAGCCGCCCATCTCCGCCTCCTCCGAGGCAAATGCCCACAGAACCTCCGCGGATAGTCGACGCACCACCTCCACTTCGCACCCGAGCAGCTGCGCCAGAAAAACAAAACAAGCAATTTTATTATACAATGCAGGGTGTAAAAAAAAAAAAAAAAAAAAAAAAAAAATGGTTATTTTTAAAAAATACAAAAATAAGATTTATTTAATTTAAATCGGATTTTTTAAAAAAAAATTTTAATCGGATTACTTTTTATTTATTTAAATTTTTTTTAAAGTTAAATAAGATTTTTCTTAATACGTTTAACTATTCTACAGATGTGAGTCTGTCCACTGGTAAGGTAAATAAAAATGGATATTTCAGGGTGTCAACAACGTTCTGGAAAAAAAGTTCCTTGATATTTCCCTGATTTCCATGATGGTTTCACAAAAATTTCCCTGATTTTACAATTATATTAAGAAATGTTGCAATATATGCTTTGTATAGAAACAAAGTATCGATAATACTATAAATATATTGCATTATAAATGAAAAATTAAAAGCAATACTTATTGACAGTTAAAATAATAATTTTTGGATATAACACAAATTATGCAATGGCAACAGGCATTATAGTAATTAAACATGTAATCTAGATGCGGAAAATGCAAAAAAAGCAAGCTTTTTAAGTTATTTCTCTTGTAGATAATTTTAAATGTTTTACATGCATCATATTTCCTATTCCAATCTTCAATAAATCCCATATTTATTAGCCCCTCACATGTTGCTTACAATTTAAGGTCCAACACACTTAGCTTTTGCTTCTCCCAGCAGTGGTTCCTGTTTTTATAAAAATAAAACTGAAAATATGAAAATGCACATAAGTATGCTTTTTTTTTCTTAAATTCTTATTCAGAACTAAAAGAAAATATTGGCAATTAAATTACCAAAAATGGAGGGCATAGACGACAATTGCAGTTTTAACAATCAAAATTTGAAAAATTCCCTGATTGTTTGTGAAATTTTAAAAATGTCCCTGACTTTTCCACAATTAAAAATTTTCTTGATAATTCCATGATTTAACGGTTATGTTGCCCTTACTAGGGATGAACCGGATAGTGGTTTTGTCGGATACTGGATGTCCGGCGCACATTGCGAACCAGATATCCAAACTGGATTTTGCCGGATATCCAGCAGTTATGTTTTAATAAAAATATCTTTTCTTAACAGTTATTTAATAAACAATTACTGTTCATATTCATACTGATTTTTGAAATGGTCAAAGCTGTACTATACAATGCGTTTGAAAATATAATTTTGAAATATTTCCATATTGCTGATATAAATTGCACAATATTTAAATATTAAAACTAGCTATTACTAGACTGGAGAATAAAACAATTTCTAATATATAACGAACAAAGATGTAGCTATGCACCTGACACACCATCACCCATGTGGATTGCTCAAATGTGAAGATACTTCAAGATAGCTTCCGAATATCTGCCGCATATTTTTCTTACTATCTATTCTCTGTGATGCACCGTGTCTGAAATGCCCCGGTCAGGTTTTAACTCCTTGCTCACCTGAATAGTCCGAGAAAAATTCAAGGGAGAATCTGCAGACTGCTGAATACATTGGTAGTATTTTCAGTAAAATACTTAAAGTGAGAACAAAAGAAAAATGATCGCCAGAAAAAAAAAATATGCGCCTTTATATTCATTGGGATATTTTGCACTTTTCTTCCGGATAGCGGATAACTACCGGATAGTTAAAAATCAGCCAGATACCGGATATAGGTTTCATCCCTAATATTTATTCACCCCTACCTCAAATAAAAAAAATTACATTTGTAAAATGTGTATCCATTTTGTAGCATAGTACATTTTACAGACTATCCTGAAGCCATATTTCATAAATAGCCTGGCTTTTACATATTTCGGACATTTAATAAATATAGTGCGAATGTACCAATATTCGATCAGTCGAGACCAATTTCCGACCTGTGACAAACAGGAGACTACTGAACTCATATTAGACTATGAAATGAAAGTTACCTAATTTTTAAAAGCTTTGAGTAACATTAGAACGACACCCCATATACATAGATTAGTAGTACAAAAATTGGGATGCAGGCACACTACTGAAAAGAAGAGGGAATATGTTAAATAGGCATTTCTAAAAAAAGCAAGATCTTCCTACCTGATCTAAGAGGGGGACCACATTGAACTTTCTGAAGATGGCCTGGTTGTGGGGGTCGCGTGCCAGCACCTGCAGGGCCCCAAGGGCCCCCTCCAGGATTTTCTCCATGCGAACCTCATCCAGGTTGCCCCCAAGGTTCTGGAAAGAGAGTGCATTAGATCGGCTTCAGTGGTGGATATAGGGCAATTTGTCCCACCGAAAATTTCTAGCTTACACTGCCTGAAATGGACAGTTTGTTTTGGAAGATTTTTGTTTAAAAATATGATAATGTAACACCTAGTCTCCATTATAAGGAACTAGCATATTTTCACTGGAACTTTTGGAAACATTGTTTCCTAATTTAGAGGAATGAGCGAATGAAAGGGAGCTTTCAATACATACTAAATACTTTCAAAATAGCAAATATGTTCGGAAATGTTGAAAAAAAAATGTGAGGAAGACTAACGGACAGATTAAAGTGAACTATGACAGTAGAAAAATAAACTCCTTTATAACTAAGCGCGTTGTGAAATCGCGATGATTCAGCAGTAATTTCGAGCACGGGGCATTCCACAACTCCTATTGGTTGCCTGTGCCTGCATATGAAATTCTAAGTTTTTTTTTCTGTGTTTTTTTTAAAGAGAATATGGTTTGGGACTAGGTAGGGATTGGTTTGCAAGACTAGGTATTTTATTACCAAATTTTGAATTTAAGTATCCTTTTTATCAGTTTTGTAAGGGATCTGTTTCCTACTTACAGAATTGGTTTTTAGGGAAAACGATAATTTTAAAATGTCAAATTTTAGATAATATTTTCATAAAGAGACATCAATCTTTACTTCGGGATAGGCCCCGAACCGTTAACAATAGCCCAATTTGCAGCATTGGCGCAATGTCAACCAACAAATTGGAACTTTTTATTTGGTCATGGGTTTAATGTGTGGTCACGCCCACACAATTTTTTTTTAAAGAGCCCTTTTAAAAACAAGATGTGCTTTTTCAAAAATGGGGTGCCCTTTTACTACCAACAGCGCACTGCCCCTTTTTATGTCTAGAGTGAACACTGATTTACCATATAAGTTGTAACTTTGAAAGATACAATAAATGCATTTTTCTTATAGATAATTAGACGTATAAAAATGTAATTAATTAAAATTCTAATTTAATAATTTATTTAGCTGAGATCAGATAATACACTTAACTAAAGCCTTTCATTGGGTAATTAAGCAAAAAAAAGTTTATACAAAATCCATAAAAAGCTATCCATTTCAATTTTTTACCAGCATATTTTTTTTATTATGTAAACTTCTTTAAATTGTAGTAAATTATACCATTATTAATATATTATAATTAAATAGTATTATATAGTTATTAGTTTTTTTTTTTTACAGAAATGGCAGCTCCTTCCAACCCGTTAAAGTTGTAAAAACCATCATCTGTAAATACCTGAAGTTTGTTATTAAAAATAACTTATAAAGGCCCTTAAGAAGAATGAAATAAAAATAAGGAGTTCCAAAGATCCGCATCAGGGTGGCAACACCATTCTGGAAAAAAAGTTCCCTGATTTCTATGATGTGTCCCAAAAATTTCCCTGATTTTACAATTACATTAAGAGATGTTGCAGTAAATGCTTTGTGTAGAAACAAAGTATCCACGCTACAATAATACTATAAATATATTGCATATAAATGTAAAATTATAAACAATACTTATTGACAGTTAAAATAACAACTTAATTAATCAATAAATCCCATATTCATTAGCTTGTCACATGTTGCTTACAATTCAAGGTCCAACGTACTTTGCTTTTGCTTCTCCCTCCAGAAGAGGTTCACGTTTTTACAAAAATAAAACTGAAAATACAAGGATGTGCATAACCATGCTTTTTAAAAAAAATTCTTATTCAGAACTAAAAGGAAATATTGACAATTAATTACCCAGAATGGAGGGCATACCAGAAGATAATTGCAATTTTAATGATCCAAATTTGAAAATTTCCCTGACTTTTCACTGATATTTCCCGAAATAAAAATTTCCATGACAATTCCCTTATTTCCAGGTTATGTTACCACCCTGCGGAAACAAACAACGGATTGTTATTTTGGTGACTGGCAGTCCTCTGGTATGCATTGGGTTAATACGCATTGATTGATATGGAAGCACTAAAATTGCAACTCACCCCTTGAGTGGATGCTTGGTAGCCTTCGATGAGCAGTTGCATGAGCCTTGGAAGAGCTCCGTGTTCACGCAGGGGCGCATTGTTCGCAGGGCACAGGGCCAGATTCCTGATGAGACCTATGACAGCCTGAAAATGCAAAGGGACTTATTATCATAAATATTGTTGGGAAAAACCTACCTTCTCACGGAATCTTACCACGAACCTTTCCGGCGAGACGTCGATGTTTTTGTTTACGTTTTGGCTCCACAAGCTCGCGAACCTGTTATGACGTCATCGAGTTGATGCGTCGTACGCATCGGATGGGTGTTTCCCATATGCGGACCTATCGTGCGGGACTTCAACAAGACGTTTGTTATTCTTTGTCGGTCCGGAGCCTTATGTTAATTTATGACAGCTTGGCACTATATAAGATGATGTTTCAGTGAGTTCTCACTCTGTAGAAATTCTGTAGGAATCTAGTAACTCCCTGGTAACTAGCTGCCTGACTAGTTCATTTTAATCTTTCTATTCACCATGATGTGATCAAGAATGTGTCAACTAAGTTCGTTGAAGTGAAACCTCATATATGTTTTCTATACTATGTTTTAAGTAAGAATGTTCTTTTATTACTTCATTTCAACATTGTAAATATTTTTCTCAAGAGACTTCATATTACTTTCACTGTCAATAAAGAAGTTTGAAGATATTTTCAATGCTATTTAGTAACTTTTTATCTCTCTCCACATACTAAACACTTTTACTGGAACCAGGCAATATTTCAATTCTTTGCAAATTATAAAAATCTCTTTATGGTTAATTTTAAAAACCTTTTTATCAGGACTTAACCGCATTAAATATTTTATTGCTTAAAAATATAGTTTATTTTATTTTTAATCTAATACCACTAAAATTATATTTCTATATTAAGTACAACTAATTATATTTTGCGAATTAAGATTGAGCTTTGGTCTATATATGTAATATATTGTCTATATATGTAACTTTGAACTCATTTTTGTCAGTGATTATATTTGTCATGTTTGAATTGATATAAGTTCAGACCTATTTGAAGAAGCTGTTCTAAATTTGTTACAGTGTATTTTCAAACGTATTACTACTTTAATAATTTATTTTTAGGGATGAGAAATACAGATGATATTTTTTAGAAATTTTTAAAAAGTAATTTGCCCAGTGAAATTAATGTTTTACATTATCCAAAACATTATTTTGCAAATATAAAAACCTTTTTTAAACCCCTTTAATTTATAAAAATTATAGTTTTTCATAAAACATTTTCTTGACTTCCATCAAATATAAGAAAGTTCACTTAGTATTTTTTTAGAAATAATTTATAAAATTTTTAACTATGTGATTATATCAATATACTTTGCACACTTATGGGGAGAAAAAATTACAATACCCCAAAATAAAAAAAATTTGCTTCCCCCTCTCAACTTTAAGAGCTATTATTCAGATATACTAATTTTTTCTAATGCAAGAATATGTTTTCAGGTTGGTTTAATAAATGTTGCATTAGAGATAACACAATGGGCTAGTGAAAACATTTTGGGGCCAACCTTGAAGGAAAGGCATTGCCCAATAAATTTGAGCCATGGCTAGATGATGAAGTTTGGACCACAGCAGATTTAATGTCCACCAGTCCCTTCTACAGGACTGAGTTGGTGGGTGATGAGAAACGAAATTTGTAGCCATCTAAATACGAGTTTGCTGCACTCTGAAGACAAGTTTCAAATTTACAACACTCTATGAGCATTGTAGTCCTCGGACCAGATTTTTTAAATTTTATTATATAACACTATAATTTAACTTTGATTTAAAGTTCATTTTTCATTATTTTAAATGTTTTGTAAAACAAAGAAAAGTAAAACAAAAATGAAATTTCCAAAAACCAAGAGCATATCATATGTTTTTAAAAGTCCTTTCAATCAATGGACTACTTGAAGGCTTTTAAAATTTAGATAAATTTCATTTTACAGTCTAACATGAGTTCAGATGTCCCAGTTTTTTTTTAATGTTCGACACTGTTCAGAAATTGATATATTCACTCTAGGTTAATACTACATACAAACACAATTTTAAAAAGTCACTGAAGGAATGAATATAAACCAGCTGTGCATTTTACCTTAATCAGTGGTAAAGAACTTGGAGGATGCAACAGCTTGACAATCACTTGAATCCCATAGCTCAATCGCACCGTGTTTTGAGCAAGCTCCGCTTCAGGGTGTCGACTCGTGAGATGTCTCAGTGCACAGACCTGTTATGATTGGAAAGTACTTTAAGAAAGGATTATTCAAAACAAATATACATACTAATTCGCAAATAAATAAAGTGAACAAAATTTTAACTATAGTGAATATTACAAGGGATATGTTTGTCTGTGCTTATCTCTAAAACTAATATAACCTGATTTTGTTTAGATTTAACTAGTTATTATACATACATTACTAACGTAGTTTTTCAAATTTCATTTTATATGAAGCCTAATTTTTTTCACTAAAAGATGATCCAGAGCTTTTCTTTAATTTAGCCAACTAGTTTAATAAGAAATTTAAAACACTTTCACAAAACTAAATATGGGAAGGGAGAGAAGTTTTAAATAATAAAAAAAAATTAACAAAATATTTAAACGTTACAACAAATTAGAATATTAATATCAGCCAAACAAAAAGAACCAAGCTTCTCCCAAAAATTAACTTTTATAACACCAAATAACAAGTCCTATACTTCAATTTCGTATATGAAATTATATATTTTTGAAAATTTTAAGGCAATTTTGTTAAGTAGTGCAAATTAATTCATGATGAAATAGAAAGTATTGAAGTATAAACATTTATTTATCAGATGCAAAAGGATTGTAAGTCTTTTAAAAGAGATTGCAGCAAATCGTATTTAGAGAATGTCTACATTTGAAGGTTTTCGTGAATACAATTTTTTTTAAAAGAGTGTCATTTGAAAGCTGCACTCGTTAGATGAAAACAAAATGAGAGTTATAACCATCTCAATTTTCGTGTGATATCCCCGTTTGAAGAAGATCGTAATTATTCGGACAAAAGGAATAAAAAGTTCACTATTTTTCTGCTGCAAAGTACCTCCATTCATGACTTTCTCTCCTTGTCGATTTACACTCGTGTATAACGGTTAATAGTGTGCCGTACATACATTATATTTCTACAAACATTTAAACTTTAGAAAACGTTCCACAAGAATCGGCTTGATTCCAACTTTTCTCCTTCTCCCATTTTAAGAAAATTATATTATAAATTTTACTGACCCACATTTAAGCCGATCCCCCAGCATCATGATAAAAATTTTGACATAAATTTCTAGGTTTCTTAGCAAGTATATACGGTAGTGGTTTATGACATTTGTCAAACGTTTAAAAAACAGGGGCCGTGATTAATTTCAATTTGAAGAAAGTTTTAGATAACCCACATACTTGTTAATTCTACGTGACAAAAATAATTTCTATTAAAGTTTGTGAGAGACAACATTTTAAACTCACGAATATGTTGTTGTCTTTCATTTTGAACAAGAGAAAACAAATACCACATTGTTTTGGTGACTCAAAGGCAACACTCGAAATGAAAAGGGTTAATAAAATATGTTGATATTCCAAAGTTGTAATACTTTTAAATGAAATTAGATAAAAAACAAAACAAAAACTTTTTCCCACAAAATGTCCTTGCATTATGTTCAAGAAGATGCAAGGAAACAGTGGAGACTTCAATTTGAAGGACAGGGAATAAAAGAACATGCTGTAATTTTGGTGACTGTGATTCATTATTTGAGTACAAAGAGTTATAAGTAAAATCATAAAATTTAATTTTAATGATCTTTTCGAAAATCATTTAAAGTTGTAGTTTAAAATGCAGTAATTTTTAGAATCTTGAAGTTAGGGAGAGTAAAACACAGAATGACCAACTCACTGCAGGTTCGGTGATCTCCTCGCGATCCCCAGCCTGCATGATGGCCCTCACCACTGCGTCCACCCCTCCGGCCCTGCACACGGTGACTTTGTTGCGCTGGTTGTTGCATGTCATGTTGGACAGGATGCCGGCAGCGCAAGTCACCACGTGTACATCACTACTGCCCAGGAGCTGAACGAGTCCCTGAAGGAGACCATCAATGTTGCTCTGGAAAAGACACCGGAACAAAGAACATCAGAATTTATTTTTACACGGGAAAATAGAAGGCATGCAGAAAGACCCTTGAAATTCCCCAACATATATTGTAAGGGTTGATCATATTTTTCCCAGGAAAAAATGTATCCATCAGCATGAAAGGTGGCAGAAGTGAAAACTCCACCCAAATGTGGCTTTATAATGAATGTAAACTCTCCTCTCTCACTGGTTAGGGCTCTTGCTACACCTGCACAGTCCGTCGTGACTTGTTCTGTCAGAAAGGCAAACCTGGCATTCTTTAGCATCAATAAAATAACGTAATTAAATATTTAATTTTCTTTAAAGATGAATACGTCATCTAATTAATAATTATAAAAGTGACTCAGAAAAATATATAAGTAGATATCTCTGTTGTAATTTTTATTTTTCGTTCACCCTTATTACAAATTTCACATGAACCTAGTTCGAGGATTCAGACATATTCTGCAACCCTGAAAAAAAGTACATAAAAGGAATTTGCAGGCTCATTATAAAAAATACAGACAAGAATCTCAATAGGCTTTTTCATTTGCAAAAGTTGAGCAAAGCGAAAGCACAAAAATTGTAAGTTTGTTTCCACTGCAAGAGGATTTAATTTATATTTCCTATAACACTCACTTTATTATTTTAATCTTTTTATGTTACTTTTGTCTTTCAAATGAAATATCCCCTTACTGCTTGTGTTGTGAGTAATGGTTTAAGCTATGGCGGTCACTTCATATACCCGATACTCCAACTTGGGCTCAAGTTATTACTTTAGCTAAATCAGTAAAACATCAGGTAGCACACTCAAGGTCGCACCATCTCCTCCTACTTTTGTAATTAATGTTTTTGTATATGCTGCCTGTTGTCCTGAGCTCATAGCTAGTGAAACAATATTAGGCTTCTGCATAATGTCGTATGGGAGGAATAAACTTGTTCCCGTTCTTTTATATCGATGATGACTTTGCATACTTATCGAGAGTCCTTCTTATTCTTTCAGAATTAAAAGTAGAAATAAACAAAATAAAAGTATAAAATCAATTCTGAATAAAAGTAGGAAATCCATTAAAATTGAAAAACACAAGTTGAAATAAACAGGAAATATACTGTACTGTAAATTGCAAAACAAAGGTAAAGTTGTCACTAGTCACCTGAAATCAATCCAAAGGATAGTTGTGTGTATTACTATCCCTTGGATTGTTAAGAACCTTATAACATTTCAGAGTTTCAGATAGTCAAATTATTAGTGTTTTTATTACAAAATATTAAACAGAGCTGTCACTGAAAATATATATATGCATAGTTTTTCCCAGATGGTTTTTTATGAGACCAAGACTTATGCGTGAAAATATACATTAACATCGAAGCTCGCTCAAAATAACCTAATTTTCCCGAAAAATGTATAAAGGTAACATATATTTACAAATAAAAAAATAACTTACATTCAAAACTAGTTATAACTCATCTAAGTAAAGTATGCAGAAACAAACAAAAATTTTTCAACCCTAAACGTTAAAAACTGTATTGCTGATATCAAAGGAACTTTAAGCAAGGCATCCAACATGAAATGATTTTTAAAAAAATCTTCAATGTCATTTTTTGATTATTTTAGAATTTTCTGAAATGCCAGTTTTTTTTTAATTTTGACAAAAAAATAGTTTTGACATTTTTTTTGTATTTTTTTTTATTTTATAAAAAGATCAGACACAAATTCGTACAATTTAATAAAATTTCCAAGATACATTCAAAAAGTTATATTCTGTGTAACATTTATATCGAAATAGCAAGTTATAACTTAAGTTATTTTTATCTAATTATTAAAAAAAATAACGTGATTTACCTATATTCAATATACAAGATAAAATTTCGTCTTATTTAATTCGCAAACCCAAATCTCCAGTTGAACTTGACTTCCTGGAGGCGTTTCATATTTTTAGCAATATTCATTCGATTGTCAATGAAACATTTGCAGTACCATTATTTCCCGCTCGTTGGCACACAATAGTTAACTCCAACCGATTGAGAAAGTTTTTTATTCCTTGGCAACACTTTCAATTCAGGATATATTTCCATTTTATTATACACACAGACTTTTCATTTCTGCTGATGAAGGGAGATGTATCTCCGGAAACATGTCCAGATCTCATGGATTTTTATTGCGTATTTTAACGGTGCATTTGTATTTTGATATTCAATATATGCTATGAAAATTTTTTAAGTTATAAACATTATCCTTTTAGAAAACCAACTTTACTATGTTATGAAAGAAAATAGCGACAATACAACTGTATATAATTCAAATTAGAAGAGTTACCACACACTAATTTAATATTTGAAAATTAACATAAAAATATTTTAACTCTTTATGATAACCAGGGGTAATTAATTACACAAATCAGTACTCCATTACAAATTAGTTTGGCATTAATATATTTAAAAGTAGCTCAACAATTGTATAACTAATTTGAAGCAAAAAACTATACTTCAAGCAAGCAATGAGAGGCAACTTACTTCATGAGTGGCAGCATCAGACAAATTGCGCAAGGCCCAAAGGCAGTTGTGGACAAGTCGTTGGCTGTGGGTGCCGAGATGCCTGGCCAAAGCTTGCATCCCGCCTAAAGTTCAGTTAAAAATATGTTATAACCACTAACAAGTTTGGTGGTTTAAGAAAGCTCATTCATGTTATCTATACAAACAACTCTGCCCCATTAAAATTTTTATGGAATGTACATTCCATAGAAATGGTCATATAACATTTTATATGAAACCTACTGGTCCTAACGCAATGGACAACACTCTTCCCCTTAAACGGACACCACTCTTACATTAGTTTAGGTTATTTAATTAAGACAGTTTTTCCTTAATATCTGTTCATTGTAAAAACAGAGAATACCCATTCACTGATATGAAATTTATAATATATTATAATTTTATATAACAATATTAAAAGAAATTGTAAGACTTATAACACTATAACTTAAAAGTTGTATATGCTTATATTCAAAACAAATAAAATAAACTCAATCTTTTTGTCATACAAAGGAACCATAACTACTAGATGCAGTACTTTGAAAGTTGGGCTTAATTTAAATAGATCATTTTCAACTTTGTACAATGTTAATTCAAATAACCATACATATTTTTAATGTACTTCATTGATTTAAAATGGTAAAATCTATATGTTTAATAATTTGAATTAGATTTTGCCAATATTTAAATTTGATCTAAATCTGATAATAAACACTTTTTAATTAAATCATCAACTTAACTACTAAATCGATGAAATGCAATGTTTCATGAATAAAGTATTTACAAATTATTAGCATATTGTGTTAATTGATATAACACATGAATCACTTAAAAAAAATCAAACAAATTAGTTAAAACTATATTATATTTGTGATATAGTTTGAACAAATCCAGTAAGTAAAACAGTGTTTGTTAATCTTCTGAAGGCTGGAGTCGTCCAGTTTTTCAAAAAATTTCATAAACATAGCAATGAATAACTTTAAATTCATAAAAAAAAAAATGATATTGAATTTTTTTTCAAATCTAAAGCAATGGGGTGTTTCTTGGAAGCTATGTCTATTAAAACATATAAATGCATTAGCAAATATCGAAGTGCTGTCCACAGTTCATATACACCCAGACTCATTGATCTGTGCTACCAGGCAGGCTGAACTGGTGGTTGGGTAACCGGTAACGGAGCCCAGGGCAACATTTAGTGTTAAAAAACTAAAATAAATAATTTTTTCAATACAATGTTTAGTAAAACATGCACCACCTGAATGTACAAACAGCTATATATTTTCTCTATGTAGAATCGGATATTGGCGCTCCCCAAATTCTGAGCACTGATGCGGTCACACCACCCTAGGGTCGTCGCTGATTACATCTACTACTTTTTGCACACTTTTATATACATTGGGAGCACATACCAACTTCCACTATGGCTGGCTTGTTGCTCGAGCACACTGAGAGGACTTTGATGACCCTCGAAGTGGTCCAAAGCAGCTTCTCATAATTGTAACTCCGCATGATTCGCACAAGCTCGGCCGATCCGCCACTCTGGAGGACGATCAACTGTTGGAGAAATAAAACAGTTTGAAAATTAGTTGATTTAGAAAGTTAGTTGAGAGAAAGGATGGATATGGAGCAAATGGGTCCATGCATCAAAACAATTTTTTTTGACTTTTTATTCATATTCTGTCGTCATAAGAAAAACCAAATTTATCACCTGCATCAAAGTTTGGATATTTTAACATCAAATGCTCAAGATTTATTGTAATAATATATACCAACAGATCGAGGGGGCGTGTCGATTCTTTTACCCAGTCGTTTTTTGAAAATCATTGTCGTTTTATCATGAGGGACGTAAACTTACATAATTTCCAATTTGACATTATAAAACTGATTAATTTATATATATATACGAGATAAAAAGAAACGTCTCCATAGCAGAGCCTTCAAATTTCTAACGCATTCATACATGTCTTTGTAGTGAAGCCTTCCAAGCGTTAAGGATTAAAAGACTTTTATTGTCTAAAAGTGGTTGTTTCACGTACGAAGTTCTATTTTGGTGATAGTTATATTTTCTTTCCTCATGTTTTTTTCTATGTGCAACTCATCATGGATTTAGTGCCTTTTTGGTAATTAATTACTTGTAATATAGGGCCTTCTCTTCTATCAAAAACCAAATTTAACTAGCATTTGAGTTAATGTAAATTTCACTATAACTCATAATTATATTTGATTTATGGATTTTTCATGTCATAAAATAATGTATTTTTTAAGGATAAATCGGATAAACCAAAAAATGAATTTAAAATATTTTTAGTTGATGGCCTTTTAGCATATGACAGCAATATTGGCTATAGTATTTTATAACTATTTATTTTTCTAGGGGAAACATAGATCTATCTGTCTTTAGGTCAAAATTTTGATTCCAGAATCCTATTTGATATTTTGTCTTGGGTTAGACGCAGTTAGCTTTTAGGGTTACCACTGTGTGATAAACCTTTGCATTCAAGATGTGATTTGGGAGCACGATTAAGAACCAAGGTTAAGATGTAAACACTGATTGAACCACTGGAAAGTTAAATTTTGTTGATGGTTGCACATCCAAAGAGTAAACCTAAAAGCAAGAATTGTATTTTGACATCCCTACCTTGTTCTCCTGGTTTCCGTAGGCAAGAATCCTCAGGCAGTCTGTGACGATAGCGAGGAACTTGACGTTGTTGCGCTTGAGGAGCGACACCATCATCTGAAGGCCCCCCGCCTGGCACACGGCAACCTTGGCTCCCTTCTGGTGTAGGAGGAGGTTGTGGAGCGTGGTGATGGCATAAAAAAGGATGGACTCCATGGGAGAGCTGTAAAATAACGAAAGAAATATTTCACATAACAGAAATACATTCCAATTTATTTTCGCATAATGGTAAAATATAGATGTTTTCACATTTAGGTTAGCCATGCACAAGCAACAATTGCACTGCAATTTTTAATCAATTGAGCAACTAAAAAAAAATCACACATCAATTGAATCGCAAATTTTGAAAGGGCTCGTTTCCAAAAAGCTACTCTTCTAAACTTCCTTAAAATAAAAATAACTACAAAGTTAAGAAAATACATAGTGAATGAATAAAATTTTCAGTAATTTTGGGAAATAAAAACTACTCAAAAAAGTCAAATGGTTCAACCGAAATTTAGCTTTTTCATGTCTCAAAAATAATTAAAATTTTTGGAGATGAGCCCTTTTTAAAATTTGCAATTCAATTGTGAGCGAATATTTAATGGCATCCAAATCAGGACTGCCAGGTCACAGATTTTGCTATTGTCTTAAATTGCATTATCAAAAACCACACAAAATTGCCACATTGTTGATTAATTAATTGATTAAGCTGTTAGCGCAGTAGCAAGCAAATGGATATTTTGTGCAATTAAATATTGTTCAGTGAACAGATACAATTTGAGTTTTTCAGTTACATGCAACTGTATAGTTTATTAGTATACTTGATAGTTCGAGTACACCCAGAAGCAGAAACACGGCAACATGCACCACAGATTTTTTCAAATGTTTTGCAGAAGTCTATCACACAAATTTTTTTATGTATGCACTACTTAAAAAGATTTTCTGCAGATATTTTCTAGGTTTCATAACTAATATTCCCCCGAGTTAAGAAAGTCGGGGTGTGGGGAGAAGTCCCAATAATAGAAAGTCGCAATTATGACACATGAAATGAGTTTGAACAAATGTCCGTAAAGGTTTCTTCGTTGTTGATCCTCTTTGGTCAACTCCAGGGCACATTTCAGTACCTTCTTTGAGAAGGGAACTTGCACTACACAAAAACGTCATTTTATGCACTTTCCAATGCAAATTTCCGTCTTTTTAGTGATAATTTTTTTCCCCCCTGTCGGATCTACAGCTCAATTTTTTGCTTTAATAGTTCTTTTTTTCTATTTGCTCATTTTTAATTCACCTATTTGACAGTCAACAGGAAATCAATAAGCAAGTTTTTTCAAAAATCGACAATTTGATGCAGCGATTATTTCGATTTTGGTTACTATATATCCTTTCAGATTTAGAATGAATTTTTTTGCTTCAATGGCTTCTTTTTTTATTTCTCATAGTTAATTTAATCTAATCTATTTGTTAGGTATTTGATAGTCAAAAGGTAATCAATGATGCAAGTTTTTCCAAAATCAGTAATTTGATATCACAATTAGTTCGATTTTGACGACCATAAATACATTTTTTTTTCTCTGCAAATTTATTACTATTTCACTAGCATTACATGGTTCTTTCAGTTTTGATTGAGCTTGTTAGTTATATCTCATTATTATAAGCAAACCACAGTTGCAGATTTTAACAGAAATTAGTATTTTAGCCCAATGGTTTTCCAATTTTAAAGACAAAAAAGTTGTTTTACAACATAATTAAAGCCAGTGTTCTCTTTTGGGAAGGTGTTCTTTAGTTTTAATTTATTTTTATAAATTGAAATATTGAATATTCCTGAAGATATTGTATGAATTCTAGAATTATAAAATAAACTTATACTGCAAAATATTTTATTTTGATGTCAATGTTTTCTTTCTATTTCATTTAAAAGGGCAGTTTGTACTCTTGCATTAGAATTTCACTCACTATGTCATTTTCCAATAATAAGTAAAACATAATTTATTAGACTTGCTTGTTATGAAACTTACAATGTAACTGTTAAAAAGCCAATAAATAATAATTTAAATTGCTTTAGAAGTTAATTGTTGCAATTTTGAGACCTGTATATTAAAGAACTAGCAGAAAAAAAAAATATGCTTTTTTTGCACAATATCCGTTTTTATTTCTAGAATGAACTCTGCAATTTAATTAAGTTACCACACTTTAAAGTTAAAATTCCAATTTTAATTTACCAAGGAAATTAGGAAATTACATTTTATCTGTTTTATTCATAACATTTAACAGATAAATACAATTCAAATTTGTATTACTTCCCATAACAAATATTGTATGAAATATCTTAATTAAAGGAGTACTATAATACTTCTTTTTTTTTTTTATAGATTCCTTAAAATATTGTTTTAAATGTTGAAACCATTAAATGGTGGAGTATGTGTTTTTAAAGTGTGTTAAATATTTAAAAAGTTGGTACTTTATCATTTAGTACTGAATACATATAATCTAGCAATGATTAAATATGGTGCATGATTAAAAATGGTGCTTGATTAAAAAAAATTTGAACAACCAAGTATCAATATTACTAAGATTCTCTCTTTAATCATTGCTGTTATACTTGCTCATGAAAGGTATACTGATATTAATATAATAAATTACGAACAAAATATTGTTGCAGACAGTTAAGAAATTTCCTGCTACTGGGCTATCCCGTGCAACAGGATGTGTTGAATCAAAATGTGATATTCAGTACCAATAAACAGCAAACAGTTAACAAAAATTTGAAAAAAAAAGTGGAAGAACGTACGCCAGTGCCTTGATGAGTGCGGGTATTCCTTGCGACTCGAAGATACTCTGCAAGCCCTCCGGGTGGTGAGAGAGGTAGTGCAGCACCCCGCTTGCGCATTTCACCGTGTCCAGGCAGGTGGACCAATCACACACACGCACCAGGGCTGCCACCATCTGTGGGGAGCGGAGCACGGCCCGCTGGGACACCTCTCGCCTCAGCAGCTGCTGCACTACATCCGTGGCCTGGCTCACCACATACTGATCCACATCCTGGAGCAAATTGACCAGGCCAGGGATGAGACGGGTCGCCAGGTCGACGTCGTCCTGTGAAAGGTTGGTTAAATTAAATTACAGTAGCACTAAAGCTACACATTGGCGACGGTTTGGGATACATCACTAAGGAAAGACCCAGGTTGGTTTGAAATAACATTGCACTAGAGCTGCACAGCTCTATGTGCTTTGTTAATACAGAGAAAGGTTCGGGGTCTGTCTCGAAAGATAGCCCAGAGAACACTGCCTTGTATTTTTGAACCGTGGTTGGTCAGATGATGAGGTAAACACGAGCTGGCTCCCGAAACAACCTCAATAAGTGTCAGGACATTGGACCCTGATAAGATTTAACTTGAACCATTGGGTATTTTATGCGTATACACAGTGTTTTTTAGTTTTTTTTGCAAAAGGAATCAATTTGACAACCCTCTGATTACCAAATCACTACACACATGCAAGGGATCAAACCCAAGCTTGTCCGATCCTCTAATCATTTGACCACCACAGGCAGGAGAGACCCAAGAACACTGCTTCTTAATTTCTAACCGTGGTCAGATGCCGAGATCAACACCCGAGCTGACACCCCACTCACCTAATGTTAGCATAAGGACGTTTGAACATTTTAACGTGAATCAATCCTCTCTATAGACTCTGGATGTTTTTTGTGGGCATCAAGGAAAAAAACTGGACTGTACTCTCAAACACAGGATTACAACCTAGAACCCTGCGATTATAAGACAAGTTACTCTATACCAAAGAGCCTCCTCTTGAAAGGGTTGTTGGCTAGAATTAAGGTGAAGTGTGTTGTAGCAGTTCATTAATGTCGTAAAACTTCTTTTATTTATTGCAAACAGGAACTTTTCTTTAAAATTGATTAAACGTCTTATAAAATTGATATGTTTTTTTCTTACTTCTTTAGAAAATTTCAATACAAGATAAAATATAAAAAATTGACATGAGAAATATGTAGTCTAACATTTGAAAGTTTATTTTCATTTTTAACTAAATTTTGGCACCTTTAACTAAATAAAAAAAAATTGTCAGAAAGATATTTACAAAATAAATTATTTAAACAATTTTTAAACACTATAAATGAAATTAAGTTTTATTATATAAAAAATTTACATATTATATGTAATTAGGCATTGGAAATAAAGATATTTGATATATCATTATTTCCAATGCCTAAAACCATTGAAAAATGTAATTATAAATTATTCATTAATTAAAAGATATTATGCAATAGAAATTTAGATTTCTTTAATAGAGTAAAAGACACATTCGACTTTTTGTTTAAATTTGCAGATATCATTATAATTTTTTTCTACATATGTGTGCAAAACATATTAACATAATCACACATTTAAAAAAAAAATTAATTTTTCTTTAAAAATAAAAATTTACAAACACAATGACATTTCTTATTTTTGATATAAGTCAAGAAAATATTTTCTGAAATTTTATATTTTTGTCTTTTTATAAACAAAAGAGTCTGTCTTTACAGATTTTTGTTATTTGCAAAAGAATTTTTGTGAAAAATATTTTTAAAAAAATTACTAATTTCACTATTTAGACTATTTTTGTTAAAAAAAATATTACAAAATATATAATCTATATATTACTAAACCCTTAAGACAAATTAAAGTAATATATTTGAAAATACACTGTAGCAAATCTGTTGCATACCTCGTCCGTCCCTGTTATGGTTAAACCAATAATGGTTTAATTTTTAATTCCTCTTTATATTTAATTTCAGACTCCCCTAATTGTATTAATTAATTTACGTAATATTGATGTATCCTATTTAATTGTCAACCTTGTACCTGAGAACATTTACTTTTAAATTCCATTAAGCCCAAACTTAGATTTCCCCCTTTTTCATAACCCCCTAAGAGCTTTTTCACTTGTAAATAAGGTGATAACCCCTGTCTGGTGTCTTTTTCCACTGGTTTTGGTCCCCGAAATCGCCCCCCCCCCCCCTCCTATCGACTCCCTCCCGTATCATGTTTCAGTTCGGGGTTTTGGTTTTTAAGTTTCGGTTTGTAATTTTGAGATCGTATGACTTTCTGGCCTGTAATAACGTTTAACTGTAACCGAGGTTGTATTTTTAAATTATCTGATTGGCTGTAAAGGAAAATTGAACGCATCTTTCGAAGCCCCAACATGTACAGGAGTGTAGCTCTCCTTTTATAAACGCGGACCGTGTGTCCTTTTTTTGAAAACCCTATGGGTTAAGATCTCGTGCAATAGTTGCGATACTGATGCAGGGTTAGAATTACATAGCCGCCGCCCTCTCCACCCGATGTAAGTGTTATGGTTAAAACCATAATTGGTTAATTTTTAATTCCTCTTTTATTTAATTTAATTTCAGACTCCCCTAATTGTATTAATTAATTTATGTAATATTGATGTATCCTATTTAATTGTCAAACTTGTACTTGGGAACCTGCACTTTTGATTCCATTTAAGCCCAAACGTAAATTTCCCCCTTTTTCATAACCCCCTAAGAGCTTTTTAGTTGTAAATGGGGTGATAACCCCTGTCTGAAGTCTTTTCCACCCTTTTGGGTCCCCACATCGGCCTCTCCTCCTGTATCATGTTACACATCTGGGGTCTGGTATGTCAGTTTGACTTCGTGTTTTTGAGACCGTTTTACGTACTGGTCTGGAATTGTGTTTAACTGTAACCGAAGTTGTAATTGTAAATTCTCTGATTGGCTGAGAGGAAAATTGATGTGCTAGTTTTGAGGGATCTGGCAAGGAGGTTTTGGCGATTTATTAAAAAGCGCAGCTTTTGACGTGACTTTTTAACGCATCTTTCGAAGCCTCAAGACGTACAGGAGTGTAGCTCCCGTCTTATAAACGCGGACCGTGTGTCCTTTTTCAAAACCCGATGGGTTAATATCGTGCAATAGCCGCCGATGCTGATGCGGGGTTAGAAGAATTATTTAACCGCCGCCACCAACCTCAACGATGCTCGAGAGTCGCCCATTCCAATAGATGTTGCCGGGTTAACTGCAATAACCCCAGCCACCCATCGACGTAGCACCCAGAGGGATGTTCCCGTCCTCTGCCGTTGCCTCTGATGTCAGCCCTGGACGCCTCCCCCATCACCCGTCAGGCCCGTGATCCTCGCCCAGAGAAGGTCCCATCCACCAACCACCTCTGAACTGGATTTCTCTGCTAGACGACCACCACTGGCTGACGCCCTTTGACCGACCACCTCTGAAGCTGACATCGGAGTTGACACTCCGTCGAAGGATGTGCCAAGTACCACCCCCCTTTTTGTCCACCTCCCAATCTTGGACACTTAGTATGGCCGTAGCGGCTTGGCCATGTTTTCTTTTTTTGGGGGGCACTCGTATTGTATTCGCCTTGATCTCCTGCCACATCTCTCTCGACGAAATCAGCTGAAGGTAGTAATTTTTAATTTTAGTTTACCCTCCCCCTTTTAAATTATTTAGTTTTAACTTGTTTGGCTTTTTGTAAGGTTTTTTTAGTGTTCCGTTCCCTTTTTAATTTTAGTGTTTTAATAAATTTTGTTTTCTTTTGGTCACAATTTTTTAGTCTTGTGTTGTTTTTTTTTGTCTGTTCTAAACTATACGATCACGCCAGGTAAATTCTTAAATTAAACAACGATTAATATTATCGTTCTCGTTCTTCTTTTCTTTCTTTGTTTAGTGCTTTTGTTTTAACCCTTAATAGTAACTACAACAGTGGTGCCGTGACCAGGATGTTTTTCGTTTTTAATCTGCAATTTTGCGGCATAGCTAGGCCTAACTTCCAAGCGATTTTCGCCGATGGAGATGTGTCGCGATGTTTGTTTACATTTGTGTTTGTGTTCTTTCTTTTTGTGTTGAGGGATTTAATTGAACTGTAATTGCTTTTAATTTGTGTTTGAGGATTATTAATTGATTATCTTAAGTTTAATGGAGTTATGAAATTATTATTTTTGAGTTAAGAATTTGATAATTGGTTTGTTTACATACAGATTGTAATGTTTTAAGAGTTGTTTAAAGTTTTGCCTTGATGAAGTGTTTTGACCCCTTTAAGTAATGTTTGTGGAACTGCGTAATTTTGAATTTAGAGTATTTTTTTAAGAGTGAAGTTTAATTTTTTTTTATTGGAAGGTTATTTTTGAGTAATGAAGTTTTTTTTTGAGTTAGGAATTGAGAGAGAAATTGCTTGGTGCAATGATGTGAGTTATGAGTTAAATTACCTTCAATAAATTTTAGTTTGTTAATTTTGTGATTGACTATTGTGTATTTTCTGGATATTTGTATTTTTGGTCATGTTATAGAAGTGTCTTGACCTAATCGTGTGATTTAACGTCTAATGACTTTCATACAACCTGGGATATTCATTTTCTATTGTTCTTTTGAGCTTTGACCACTTGCTGGGTTTTGTTTTTGGGACACTTTGATATTAAATTTGGGTAAAATAGTTGTTGGTACATTAAAATTGTATTTCTGTGTAGTAGAGAAAATAGTGTAGTGTACGCCCCAGAGAGGTCTCCTAGAAAGTAGAGAAGTACTACCTATTAAGTGTTTTATCGTGTCATTGTATTTCTGTGTATATTGTACTACCATCGTTCCCCACTTTTTAAACTTGTGGTCACCTCACAAATGATCTGAAGTTGTCTTCGTGCCTGAAACTTTCTCCGGCTTGCCCAATTTACTTGTATTTTGATTTTTGCTGTGTTCTTTTCACTTGTTGTATTCGATAGCAGCTAGGTCTGTTTCTGCGAGTAACCTTCCCCCTTCCAACCTGCGTTTACCGTGTGATTTTAAGCTGGTCTTGGGTCACATGTTTTTTTTTGGGGTTGGTTGTTTGTTTGTTTTAGCGCACATTTAAATTTACCCTTCTTCCTTGCTCGCTTGAACTTTCCTGTTTGTGTTTGAATGCATTTATTTAGGTTTTTAATTTTAACAAGGTATTTTCTTACCTGTACAACCCTTTGAGCTGGTTGTTTTGCTGTGACTTTTTATTGATATGGGTTTTTCTAAACTGATTGTTTACATTTGAAGTGGGGTCAATTACTATTCTTGGAGTGAGTTCTGATTTTAATTGTTGTTTTAAAATTTGTTTAGGGTTGCCATCCTCAGACTTAAACTGTTAATTCTCGGTTGATTTTAGCTTGTAACTATTTAATCATTTTTTAGTTTTAAGATCATTGTTGACTATCTGTAATTGCATTGTTTGATAAGATTGATTTGCTTGTAATTATTTTGCTTAAAACCTAAATTGCTTCAAGGACTCTAACTAAGCAATAGGTTGAATTTAATGTTGTATTTCTGATTTAATTAATTGTTAATTTATTTTAGTTACTGTAGGGCCTCTAATTTTAAGATGTTTGAGTTTAACTTTTAGATTTTCTCGTCCGGTTAAATCCCATTTGTCTTTGTTATGCATTGTGTGACCTTATTGTGTTAGTTTTTAAAGTTTTGCCATATTTGTGAACACCCCATGTAGGGGACGATAATTTTTGGTGGGAGAGTCTGCTGCTGTTTACTTTTTGACTAGATCTGTGTTTTTATTCTTGTGAAAAAAAAAAGTTAATTCTTAACTTTTTTTAAGAGGTACGCGTAGGGAATGTTATGGTTAAAACCATAATTGGTTAATTTTTAATTCCTCTTTTATTTAATTTAATTTCAGACTCCCCTAATTGTATTAATTAATTTATGTAATATTGATGTATCCTATTTAATTGTCAAACTTGTACTTGGGAACCTGCACTTTTGATTCCATTTAAGCCCAAACGTAAATTTCCCCCTTTTTCATAACCCCCTAAGAGCTTTTTAGTTGTAAATGGGGTGATAACCCCTGTCTGAAGTCTTTTCCACCCTTTTGGGTCCCCACATCGGCCTCTCCTCCTGTATCATGTTACACATCTGGGGTCTGGTATGTCAGTTTGACTTCGTGTTTTTGAGACCGTTTTACGTACTGGTCTGGAATTGTGTTTAACTGTAACCGAAGTTGTAATTGTAAATTCTCTGATTGGCTGAGAGGAAAATTGATGTGCTAGTTTTGAGGGATCTGGCAAGGAGGTTTTGGCGATTTATTAAAAAGCGCAGCTTTTGACGTGACTTTTTAACGCATCTTTCGAAGCCTCAAGACGTACAGGAGTGTAGCTCCCGTCTTATAAACGCGGACCGTGTGTCCTTTTTCAAAACCCGATGGGTTAATATCGTGCAATAGCCGCCGATGCTGATGCGGGGTTAGAAGAATTATTTAACCGCCGCCACCAACCTCAACGATGCTCGAGAGTCGCCCATTCCAATAGATGTTGCCGGGTTAACTGCAATAACCCCAGCCACCCATCGACGTAGCACCCAGAGGGATGTTCCCGTCCTCTGCCGTTGCCTCTGATGTCAGCCCTGGACGCCTCCCCCATCACCCGTCAGGCCCGTGATCCTCGCCCAGAGAAGGTCCCATCCACCAACCACCTCTGAACTGGATTTCTCTGCTAGACGACCACCACTGGCTGACGCCCTTTGACCGACCACCTCTGAAGCTGACATCGGAGTTGACACTCCGTCGAAGGATGTGCCAAGTACCACCCCCCTTTTTGTCCACCTCCCAATCTTGGACACTTAGTATGGCCGTAGCGGCTTGGCCATGTTTTCTTTTTTTGGGGGGCACTCGTATTGTATTCGCCTTGATCTCCTGCCACATCTCTCTCGACGAAATCAGCTGAAGGTAGTAATTTTTAATTTTAGTTTACCCTCCCCCTTTTAAATTATTTAGTTTTAACTTGTTTGGCTTTTTGTAAGGTTTTTTTAGTGTTCCGTTCCCTTTTTAATTTTAGTGTTTAATTAAATTTTGTTTTCTTTTGGTCACAATTTTTTAGTCTTGTGTTGTTTTTTTTTGTCTGTTCTAAACTATACGATCACGCCAGGTAAATTCTTAAATTAAACAACGATTAATATTATCGTTCTTCTTTTCTTTCTTTTAATAGTAGGTTTTATTTAACCCGTAAAAGTAAATATCACATAAGGGAAAAAGAGATCGACCAGAGAGGAGGGACGAAAAGACCCTTTTCCGTCGAAGAACCCACACCATCAGAGCCCCGATGCCACGCTCGTTCCCCGACGTCCCTGTTAAGCGTCCTGGATCCTTGGACGAGGTCCGAGAGCCGTCTTCCCCAAGGCTGCATCCCAGAGCCTGGATGCCTCTTCAGTTTTTCGTTAACTAACCACCTTAGAACTGGGATAAGCCAAGGACCGTTACAGACTGTTATTCAAGCCCTCAACATCTGTGGCGACTCTGACGTCGGATGAGCGAGCTCCTACACCTAAGTACCCCCTTTTGTCCACCTCCCAATCTTGGACACTTTTATTATGGCAGTAGCAGGTTGGCCATGTTTCTGTTTTGTGCTCTTAATATGTCGCCTTGACCTCCTGTCGCATCTCTCTCGACGAAATTGCTGAAGTTAGTAGTTTTTAAATTTTAGTTTACCCTCCCCCTTTTAATTTATTTTGTTTTAACTAGTTTGGCATTGTAAGGTTTTTAAGTGTTCCGTTCCCCTATATTTTAGTGTTTTTAAATAAATTTGTTTTCATTTGGTCACCAAATTTTAGTCTTGTGTTTATTTTTGTTCAAAACTATACGATCACGCCAGGTAAATTCTTAAATTAAACAACGATTAATATTAGCGTTATTCTATCTTCTCTTCTTTCTTTTATTTGTCAGTTACTAATTTAACCCCTAAATAGTAACTATAACAGTCCCTTAAAGATAAAAACTTTTCTATAGTAAAAAATATTACCCCAATTTTCAATTAGTTGTAATGGTAATATTTAAAATAGGGGCATAGATTTTTTCATTTCATAATTGTTGCGATTGAAGATATGAAGAACCAGACCTCCAGTTTTCAAAATTGTTCAAGAAGAACGAAAAACAATGTATGTTTTTTTCATCATATAATACAAAAGTACAGCTCCTGTTCTTTTAGACATTGTTTAGAGCTATCTAGTTCTTACTCCAATTGATAGAAAATATTTTTCTTATATGAAAAAGTGTAAATTAAAAAAAAATTAATCTGCCTGGTTTCTTGCACCCACATTTTCAATCGTACTTAACACAAAATTTTATAATAGATCTGTTTTGGGTAAATATTCTGTACTTTTTTTTTCTTCAAAATTTTTTAACTTCAACAAAAAGGGAACCTTTAAATGTGAAGTGTCAAGCACCCCTTCTGGAACCTACCTGGAAGCTATCCAGGTTAAGCGTGTCGTGCACCTGTGAGGGTTCGGCCACCTGCTGTCCAGCGGTGGGCTGAGGCAGGTCAAACTGTGACCCCTCGATGTCCTGCTCGAGGGAGTCCGGGAACACCTGTTGCGATGGAGGACCACTCAGCTGCAGGTTCATGTCTTGAAGAGAACAAATGCATCAAAGAAATGCAGTGGGCACAGATAAAGAATGAATATTATGGCTCTGACTAAATGGCCACTGTGACGTCACATTGTTTACATGTTTTAGATAAGCTGATTGGTCTATTCGGCCAAATTTGTTTTTTGATTCATTGGAACCAGATTAAAGGGGCGGTACCCATCCTCCAAATTATAGGAGCCAGACTATAGAAGAAAAACCAATGCCATAATTGAGAGTTTTAAGAAAAAATGACCCCAAAGCTTAAAGCTTAGTGTTGTTGCAATGTTATATAGGGTAAAGTGGTCATACTCTAATAAATTTTGTAGTTTTTTATTTCTATTTTTTATTGTAAAGTTTTCATATATTTTTGTTTTAGTTTTCAATAATGAAGTACAAAGTTTTTCACTCAAAGTTATATTGAACGCCAATAAATAGGCTTTTTGTTTTTGTATGTTTTAGCATGACCTTTTGAGTCTCTTATAAACTTCTCTCCTACAATTTGTTTCATTAAAATTTTAATTAATTAGTTGTGCAGGAGGCATCAAACATATCTCATGAACACATTTTCATTGATAGGTAAGTTGTGCTTATTATTTTTTTTTATTATATAAGGTTTTTAGTAACAAGTGGTCATATGCTTATGCTTAATTTATACAACATGGCAACAATGAGTTTATTTAGACTTAAAAATAAATGATTGATTATTAAATATTAATTTACCATAATAAAGAATATATTAATTTATCATAGTTTATAAGATGGGATGAAGAAAACTGCATTAGGCATAACTTTTACACTGGAATGACTTTATTAAGGCCTAATATTCAGTGATTAAAATTTCGATAAACTTGTATAATAAAATGATTTTTCTTAACTTAATCAGTATTTTTTTTATACAGAATAAACATGTTAAGAAAATATGTTAGGAAGATTGTATAAAATTACTCTGATGCTAGTCTACAATTAGCTATGCTGGTTGAAAAGGGCAAGTCCATTTATGCTGTAGTTTAGAAATGTGAGGTTTTATACCAGACTTTAAAAAGAAAGGGTCATTAACAAGCCCAGGCATAAAGGTCATGAACGAGAATCATGGCTAACATTTGAAGAAGAATCTTGCATCGTTGTAAGCATCAGATTCAATGTCATGTTGGACATCCATTCGATCGTTCCGATATATCAACTTTAATCCAAATATATCTTAAATATCCTAATAGCAGAGAAAGTCTATTTAATGATAAGATCACCAAGACCTGATTACCTTAAAATTTGTAAAAAACTGAATGACCATATAACTGTGTCCTTACCGAAATAACAGAATTACCAATTGACTTAATCAGATTAGCACTTAGATGTTCATCAGAATTCAGAACCATCAACATCTAGTATATGCAATTTGAAATTTAAAAGTACACAACTATCAAATATAGCTAATACAAGAATTGTACATGCACTGAAGGACTTAATAGGAGCTATACTGACAACAATATCTTCAACAGTCTCAATTGTACATAGAATGGCTATACATAATTCCAAAAAGGAAAACAAAAGACACAGTTGCACTATGTTTACCAAAAGAACAAGGGATGCTAAAAAAAACACCAAATAGCTAAAAGAAAAATAGAAAATTATCCCAAGTCAACAAGTTTCTTTGAGTCAATTTGTGACTGCCACAAATATACAAATTTGACAAACCATATTTGTGGGGTGTTAGATGTTATTAAAATATGAAGGAAAGAAATCAATCAAACAGTTAATTAGAATTAACGGGACTTTCCATTAAATATCTTGAAAAATCCTAAATTGGTGACTATTAAACATTTCCAGACTATAATGATATTTAGAAAATGAAACAGTTCGATGTTATTAAAATATCCTTAAAAAACACAACTTACTACTTTAAACAAAAATGTTAAACTTAAAAAAAAAAAAAAAGTTTTTGTTATTGGAAAAACGGAATATTTTGGAAAGAGCACAAAAGAGAATAAATCTCAACTCTGAAAATTCCATTCAGTTATTCCTTTATTATTCAATTTTTTTAATTTGTACCTCAAACCATTAGGTTTGAAAAATATAGCAAAGAGGAGCATTTTTATAAATTTAAAAATTGGAAGTATTGCTGGAAAAACTGGATATTGCCCTGAGCCCTTGCCCTGTGTTAAAATAATTCATGTGAAATTACCGTCCACTTGATCCTGCGAAAAGCTCTGGTCGAACACAGATGGGTCCCAATCGAAGCCCATCGGGTCTTCCAAGTCTTCCTCTTTGCCACAAAGAGTAGGAGGGGCCTGAAAGAGACATTGGCATAGAATTAAAATTTTAATAGAGCACAACTTGTATTTTTTTTAACACTTTTGCATTTAAGTCCAGGTGGCATGTGAGCTCAACTCCCCAGTTAAGAGAAGTGTACCTAACTAAAAAATATTTTTTTTTTCAATTGTCTAAAACTTTAAACTCTTCTGCGTGCAACCTGTTTACTTTTTTTATTTTAACTAAACTAGAACTATTTTTTAAACATTGTATGGTATGCATTAAACATACTGCAACAAACAGCAAAAAAAGAACCATAGTACAGAATGAGATAGACTTTTCTACAGTAAAGTAGTACCAAACGTTACTGTCATTTCAATGTAGCAGAATGACATAGATAAAATCTAGATTGATTGGAATTTAGCCAAGGATGTTCCCGTAATTAAAAAAAGCACATATCGTTAAATGTTCTGACGACCCATATTTGTTTGTTTACAAGCCAGCAAAATTTGGATACTCGTTTACAAGAGTTATACTATTGTGAAAATACAGAACAATGTTTCAAAAGTACCCAACCACCTGATCACATCCGTAAATATTTATTTTTTGGCATGTTTGTAATAGTAAAATTTTTTGGAAAAAGGTCATGGAAGCCTTATGTTGTGCAAGTATCTGCTTTAGACGAAACTGATATCAATGCAGTTTTTTTAAAGCAAGTGTCTTTACTTAACTACATTTATCAAGAAAATGATGCAGGACTTATTCAACATGATGATATAATTATTGTATTGCTAATACCAATAATTAACATTCAAATATTGTAATATTTCCAAATTCAGTTAGGTAAAATTTCACATACATGACTACATGTCACATACATGACCATGATTTGACATAGCCTATTTCGATTTTCACTTAATTTTAAATGGTTTTTAACTAAATATTTCATTTTAGTTTACGCTTAAGCCAAAAGCCAATTTCTTGTATTGTTTAAATGAAAATAGTTAATTTTTACTTTTTGTATTTGCAAAATCTCAAATTAAAAGAATAATTGTGTTCTGTCAAAAAAATGTATATCAGCTTAATATTTTTAGATGGCAACTGACCAAATCCGTGTTTAAGCTAATGGGTGTTTTAAAAAAATAAATAATATAATGTTGTTAAAATACTAAAATTTTCTTTTGTAAAATGGAAAAATCCAATTACCAAAATGTAGAAAATATTGACCTCAAAGATAATGCTTCAAAAACAATTCAGAGAAGAAAATATGAGTGGCCCGGTTGGAAAACAGGTTAGACCCACTTCAAACGGTTTTCAGGAAAATGGAAACCTTAGAACAGGTTTAGATGTTGCATGATTTTTTTTTACTTGAGTTGCTTGTCTGTAAATAATGATTTTCTGTTTCATTATGAAGTAAAAATTGCAGTCAACATGATAAAATAGCTAATAGTACCAAAATCTCACTTTTCTTTAATTTTCCCATCAACTCACGTGAGCCTATCTGGTTTAACAACGGAATAGATCCATTTTCATAAATGTTACACAATTGAGGAAACGCTAAAAACGATAGACAGCAGCCACATATAATTTTGAATCTAAAAGCATGACTTTGAATACATTTTTAGGCCGGATTCTGACACTTTGGGTCAATATTGCTTGGCAAGGTGTAGAGCATTCAAAACTTGCAAAAAATATAAAATAACAATTTTGCAGGCCTGACACAGAGTTGTACCTTTTAAAATAGTATATTTAGTATCCTCAAACATGAAAAATAGTAGCTTAAATAGTCTCCTATATAAATTATTGAAGTTTTCCATTTTTAGTTTTTAATCTAGCAGGGGTTTGCCCACTGCTGCAGGAAGTTTTAGTTTTTCCTCACTTCTCCCCCTCCTCCAATTGTGTTTGTCTTACTCTCACCGTTTACCCGAATAACAGTTATATATAACTGCAGTTAACTATATAGCAAAATTCATCTGAAGAACCTCAAACACGCAATTGGTCGTAAATACGTAGCAAACAAATGTACAAACAGACGAAATGCTGAAAGGTGAAGTTAAAACAGGGACCTATAATTATCAAAGACAAAGAAATTCCAACTATAAAATGCATATTATTTTGCTAAGCTTGTATAGGATATTAAGTTCTAATAATCAGATATGAAGTGCTTTGAAGGATTAACTAAGTAGACAAGCTGACTTAAGAAAAATCCCTGGAAATTTCATAATTTTCATTTTTGAAATTCTAAGAAATGATTTTGCTTAATGTCGATTTTTGGCCCAATTAAGCTGTAAACAAGATTATTAGATGACCAAATAAACTTACTACATTTGATTGAAGGCATCACCCTAGAAGCAAATGGCTCTAAAGGCTAAAGAGAATGATGTCATTTGGTGATAAATTATGCTTGGGTTAGTTATTATTTTGAACTTGTAAGGTTGTTAAGGTTTGATTTTCGACTGTTTGTCCTTTAAAAACGCCAAATAGCAGAACATTGGCACTGTGTGCAACAGCCAAATCAGATTACGCTTCAAAACGAGTAAAACGGTGTGTGATTCTGAGAAATATTATTTGAAAAACTGCTGTTAAAAAAATAGCTATAAAAAAAGTCGCCAACAGCTGAAAAGAGTAGAGGGTTTTAAGTAAAATAGTCGCTTTTGGCACAATTTTAATAAAAATAGTCGCCCAAAATTAAAAATAGTAGCCTTTGTCAGCCCTGATTTTGCGAAAATATGATCTATCTGGGTTTGAAGCTAGAGGGTCATATTAATAAATTTTAAATTACAGAAATCACATTCATAGGTCATTTATCCCCATAGGCTGATTCAAAGTGGAGTTATGGGGTTTTACTACAATGTCAAATTTAAAAAAAAATTTAGGTTACAACCCAATATTAAAGTTTTTTAAAAAACGTTAGGGCATTTAAATTAAATTCTTAAATGGGATGGTTTATAGCGTTCAGAATTTAAATACTTCAACTGGCAATGGTTTATTATACTTTATTTTAACCGTCTAATATTAATGAACAGCTGAAATATGAAAATTTTTTTTAATGGGTATGTGTGATGTAGATATAATTACAGTAATATACTTGCATATTATTGTAACCACCTTAGTGAATTTAGCAACTTATCTTACAGAAGAACAATTTGGGTCAAAACAATATGTAATTTTATTGTTGTTGTAATTTAACATTTCTCCCTTAAAGTATTTTATGGTTACCATAATCTTATGATTGTCAGTGCTTCATGGTATTGCCATAAAGCACTTACACTGGTGTATAAGAATTTGACATGCTCTTTCATTTTGGAAACTTCTACAAAGATGATTGCAATAATAAGTGCTTACACATCTATATTTCAGGGGATCCCCCATCAAACAATCAGCCACACAAATTGCTTAAAATAAGAAGCCACTCACATGTGTGGACTCTCCCGACTGGATGCCAGAGTCGCTCATGTACGAGTTCTGCTGCCATAGCAACGTCTGCTCCTTTGGGTTGGATATCTCAGGGAGATTGTGGAAGGCACCACGAGAAGCTATCAAAAGACACATTTTAGGTTACATTCGACACAATGGTTGATTAGTTGAAGGAAAATTTTACTAGAGCTGCACAGTGGACAACGGGTTACGATGCAAGATCTATTTAAAAGGAAAGACCCAGGAACATGGCTCGCATTTTAAAACCAGGCTCAGGTGACGAGGGGTTAACACCCGAGCTGGCATCCGACACAACCTTACTAAGCATCAAGACATTGGCAAACAATCAGATTTAACATATATCAGTCCCTTATAACCCTCGTTGGAAATTGTGGATATCTTTAGACAATTTTGTTATTAACGAATTTGGCTACCTTCTGATCACAAGATTGCTACATTTATATATTTGAACAGGCAATCCTCCGATTACTAGTTGAATACTTAACACTGGCCATTTCAACAGAATGAATGGAGTTTCTGTTATTATCTAAAAAACTGTTAAATCAACTTTAAAAAAAAAATACAAAAGAGCCGAGACTGGTAATTGTTAAGTGATTGTGAATTGTTATTGACTGGTTGGCAAAATTAATCCCATACTAGGGCAAGATAATGGGCTATTGCCGATGTTTCTGAATCTATCCTGAAGGAACGACTGGACAAAACACTGCTTTGTCATTTTGTTATTATTACATATTTGAAAGAAAGTGGAACACAAAAACATGGAAATAATTAGCAGGGGGGGGGGGGGGGGGTCTATCAAGGGATGAAAATCAGTTTTCGTAATTTTGCACATTTTAAGTGTGTTTTATATATTTCAAAATAACATATGTAACTACACAAATAGCATCCAAACTTTACCACAATATTGTATGGCAGCCAATTATTTCCTCAATAGTTTGGGCTAGAAAATTATTCAATCTACAATATTCTATTGCATGTATATAACTTGTGCAGAGGGTATTTCTATACTTAAATTTTACTCCAAAGATAAATTTATTTATAACCAATAACTTTATTTACATCACATGCAAAATTAGGGTTTGAGAAATATAATTCGAGATATTAGTCACCAAACACAATCACTTCACAATTAATATGTAATGTACTGCCCTTCATCGCAACTTTTCTGTTTAAACAATATTTGCAATGCTAACACATTAGCGACAAAAAGTTTTGTTGTCAATCAAAAAACTACTCCACGTTTCGCTTGCAGGATTGCTTAAAATAGTAAGAATTATAGAGAAAACAGGAGAACTATAGAGTGGATAGAATACATTTTAACCATTTAACAACCACAAGATTTGATCACAAATGGTCCCAAAGATGGAATGAACAATTGATGGTTAATCTGTGAAAATCAGAATTGACCATTTGTGGCTTCGACCCGGCAGTCGTTTCCAGTCCATCGAATATGTTCCATACAGAGAACATTTAAGTGGTTATTTGTTCATGCCTGCACAGCGTAGAAAATGATATCTAGAGATAGGTGCCAAAATTCAATGGGTAAGAAGAACCCACCGAAGGTGGGTTTTGGAAGGTAGAAGAAAAATAACGGAAAGTGGGGGAGTTAATCTGTTTTTTACGGTCACCCTGATTTATCACCAAATCTGGCAACCCAGTACCAAACACTGATACAAGGAGGAAATGGAGTTCTTTAATTGGCAATCAAACCAGTTTGTATCTCCAAGCAACATTTTAGCGTTAGGAATATAGGATTTTTAGAAAAGCCGCCAAGGACAACTGTATAAGATATATTACACTTATTTTTATTAATAGACTAATTATCAAACTTTGACAGTTCAAATGCATTGACAAGTGTCATGATTTTTCACAAAATCTGCTTACCTTTGAGGCAACCCTGCAAGGGAAAATGGAGTATTTCTTTCATTGGCAACAAAACCGATTTTTGTCTTCAAGAACGTGTTAGCGTTACAAATATCGCTTTTTTAAAGAAGTCGCCAAAGGGGATGTCTAACGCATTTTAAACAATTCGTATAACCACACAGAATATTAAATATAAAATTACACGAGTAGTTTGAACAAGTTGGAAGGTGGGGTAATGCTAATTAAACTTTTAAGTAATCATTGGAGTAACATTCACTAAAGCGTCAAACTTAGTTTGGCAGTTAGGTTTAAAAGAACATGTAAAGTCGACAAATTTTAAAACAAAACCAAGCTTACGTGGTCTGGAAACAGGGGATGTTGGTGAAATCATTGCAAAACTCATTTTTGAAAAATACACAAAATGTATTTAAAAAGAAATTTGATTAAAAATACTAAATATACACTATGCTAAAACAAACCAACAAAACCCTGGGGCAATTATTGTGTTGTGTTGCCAAACATAAATAAAGTTCCAAAAAAAGTCTATAAATAAGATTTTTACACATTCTAGTAAAAGGGGGACAAATATACGTCACAGTGACGTCAGAGGCGACCCTTGGAAGCGAATCGTTGTAAATGCTCCGCTCCTCCGTTCTGCTCACATGTTGTAAAACATGCCATATTGTTTTTTAACCCTCGTTATAAAAAGCGAATTAGTTAATTCTACCTATTCTTTTATTTCCTATCTGATATTGGTGTTTATATTGTGATGCTATAGCGTTTTCGCTACCGTTTCATCCTGTTTTCATTGTATTTCAAATGTTTAAGTTAATTTTTAGTGAATATGATTTTAACGTATGTTTTTATAATATGTTTATTTTTATTTAAATATTCTGTTTTATTGAAATGACTGTCCTCGTAATCGGTTAATTGCAAGAGGAGAGCACTTGACTAATCTAATTGTATAAACATGATATGCATTTTAAACTTTTTACAGATTCCAATGATTAAAGAACAAGGTTTGAGTGGCACTTTTTAAAGAAATATTTTCATTAACTTTTTATGTCCAAGTTGTTTCAGCTGTTGCTTTTCCATTTGTGTGCCCATTGTGCTTTTATAGTGCAATGTTAATCTAACCAGGCGGGTTATTTCAGCATACTTCCTCTTAATACGAACACCTTTGTGAGGAATCTTATTAAAAGAATCGTAGGTAAATTCCTAGTGTACGGTGCCCAAATCAAAATGGCGGACATTACGTTGGTCGCATTGAGCTCTACAATGGGCTAATGGCGACAGTTTACAATTGATTTTGAAGCTTTGCTTTGGTTAATTAACATCGCACTAGAGCTTTATATTGGGCTGTTGGCGGCATTTCAGCGCCTATCTCGAAGGTAACAATGTCCCTCCGGGCAGCCGATCATGGTGCTTACAAGCACTCCCTTGGGCAGTCGTTTGGGGCATTTCAACAGCACTCTTTCGCACACGTGTACCGCATGCTAAAATCACAGACTCCTGACTTCGATTTTATAGTCTCCGGCCTCCGACTACTCAGGATCACATCAATGACACTCTCTGGGCTGCATATCTGGGGATCATTTGCTGCATAATGTATCCATGGTTCGATCCATAAACCCATTACACAGTGAATTGCAGCTGGGCCAGCTCCATGCACCTTCCGCATGCCTTGCACGTTCTCTTGTTAAACAACAATCCGGCATCCATGCAGCAATCAATCACGGCACGTTTGCCTTTCATTTCAAACTCCCACAAATACCTACTATTTAAATAAACGTCGTCCGCGTATACATACATCCATGTACACATAAAAATCACCACGCGAGCCGAACGTAGGTTCAAAAGTGGCGGAACTGCGTGAAACCAAGGCTAAACTAGATGCGTGCGCATCTAGTTTAGTTAGTCGCATCTAGTTCATCTAGCCTTGCGCATTTAGTTGCCAAAATCTAAACTTTATCGCCCACTCCTTTGTCACCAAATCCCATTTGGCGAGGGCACCGGACACTAGAAATTAACCGAATCATATTTCAATGCAAAACCCAGTTAATTCCTGGTATATGGTGCCCCTGCCAAATGTGATATGTGACCAATAAAGTTATATTTTGGCTACAAACATGTTTTTGTCACCAGAACATCAGTTGCAAATACTGCACTGCTAATTTTCATGCCAAGGAGAACTGCATACTTTCAATTTAACTTAAAAGTTCTCAAAATTATGCATATATGTATTATAAAGTTACAAGTATATAATAGTTTCTTAAGTGTAGAGTATCGGTAATGTGGGAATGACCAATGTAAGTTTATGGTCAATGTCTACCGGGTTAACGTACACCAGCCCCTGGCGTATGTCAAGAATTTAATTCAGTTTACGAGCTTGCAGTAGATTTCAAGATGGGCATTCTCCCAGGCATGTAGGTATAGGTTTCTCATGGGGGCTGTCAGATTTCTTTATGTAGCTCATTTCCCCCCAAAATCAGCATCTTCCTTCTCCCACCCCTATCGGGAACCTCCCCACGACCATCAGATAAGTATAGTAAGAATCATTATATATATGGTTACATGTATATATTTAACATGTTTTGGAGCCTTTGTTGTACAGCTGTGTTTGTGGATATTTTCCCTTTGTCAACGAAATGAAAATGCTATGAAATTTCCTTCAAATTAATCAATTAAAGGGAAATTTCTTATGATCAATTGCTTTGATGTATTAACCTTTTTTTTTATATAGCTCACTCTGCAATTTCCAAAAAAAAGCAGTGTTTTAAGTTCTCAAGTTGGCCAGTTTAGCCAAAGAATTTGACACAACTAAATAATTTTTGTGTTTGAATGTCAATTTTATTGACATCAATCGCAAACATTTTTCAGTTTACAAAGTCAAAGTGATATAACTTGAAACCACACTACAAATTTTTTTAAGAAAATAAATTATTAATTCGCTTATATTAATCAATTTCTTTGTTATTTGTTAACCTTTTTTTTATATAGCTCACTCTGCACTGACCTGTAACTACTTCATTTAGTTTCCAAGAAGCAGTATTTAAGTTCTCATATGGCCAGTTCAGCTGAAGAATTTGACATGACTAAATGATTTTTGTGTGTTTGAATGTCATTGACATCTTATAAACATTTTTTAGTTTACAAAGTCAAGTTAAAATGTACACAACTTAAGGAATGTACTACATAATTTTGAAGAAAATAGTTTATTAAAAATATTTAATTGCATATAATTGTAAAGATATTTATTAAATATTATTAATTGCCTAATTATAATCTATACTTGTAAAGGAGGTGCATCCATAGACTACTATGAATGGTTTATTTTATATGCTAGAAGGTAAGAAACTTCTAAGACACATGTTTTGATGATGTGATGAATGAAATGATGTTAGGAATGTTTTTGACTTGTAAAGTGTCTCAAGACTTAGACAAGATATTACTAATTTTTTTTTTTGTTTTACTATTACATATTTGATCCAGAAAATAACAAGAGATGCTTGTTTTATTGTGAAATACATTTTTCAGCAGTAAAATTAAATGTGGCCAATAGCCCATAGTGCAGCTCTAGTGTGACATTATTTCAACAAATCGAAATTTAATTATGTATTATAAAAAGAGCATTGGAAGTAGCTAGTATTTTGTTTAACAATAGTTGATTTTTAATGTATCAATGTTTCGTTCCTAGTTGCACATGTATCAATTGTTTTATTTTTAATAACATGAAGTATGTATATATCATAGATATATTTATTATTATATATAGTTCTGCTTATCATTTTCTGTTTTTGAGAAATTAAAATAAATATCTTTTGTGGTTATTTTTCAATTATTACAACATTTGTATGGTTTTCTTTAATAAGTATAATATTTATTTGGGGAAATATCACATGCAAGCTTTGAATTTCAGTCATTTACATTAATAAACCTTTTATTTAATAACTGATTGTAGTCTGATGAAATTATCATATACAATGTTTTGGCAAATATATTTTTTTAATTATCCAGTTAACTGATAATCCAAAGATTTGATGTATTTTTTAAAAAAAATTGAATTAAATTAAATGTAAGTATAAAACTCCTAAAACGAAAAATCACCAAGTCATTTGAAAATTTAAACTATTCTTGAAATTCTAAAAGTTGAACAACTTATATGCATGTGCCTGTGCAGAAAGAAAATTGTCCATTTGGCAGTCAAACATATCAAAACTTGTAAGTGAAAATGTATAACATTAAATCAAACTCCATAAAAGTATAAAATTGTCAAAAGTAAGGTGTTTAATGTAAAGAAATGTTATTTAAATTGCTTCAGTTGTAAATTTACTCCAGAAATCAGATAAAATATTAAGTTGAAGTTCAAAGTAAAATAAACATTTGTAATAGTAAAAGCAAAAACTCAAGTAAATATCAATGATGTGTGTAAAAAATTAAATCTCAAAAATATCTACTCTATATTCAATAGCACAGTCAAATAATTATTCAACATGTTGTGTATTAGCACATATTCTATATACTCAAATTTAAATATTAATTTTTTAAATGTTCCAACTTGAAACCAAACAAAAAGAAAATATTTAATTTTTTGAACATGTCATTAAAAGTTACTTATTAATAATCATAAAAGTAAAAAAAAAATGTCAACTATAAAAATTCAATGACTACTATAATTTGTTTTTAATTAAAATTACATTTGAACTAATTTATAAGAAACTATTTCATAACTGCTCATTCCTTTTCAATGATGGGTTCCTAGATGCCCTAAATATATTTATAAACTATATGTATCCAGAAAACCATAAAAATTGCAGTTTCTGGATATATTGAATGAAACGACTTGAATTAAAATAAAGATTGGTATAATCCAAGTATAATTATAATTTTATTCTTAACATAAAGTTGACAAGTATGATAAGCTAAATTTTAATGTAACTATTGCAGCTAATAAATATTATTTAAATCAAGTTATCAAAAATCCTAATATTATTAGAAGTTATCAAATTTTGACATTTATATATAAAAATATAGTGACAATTGATATATTTTAATATACTACTTTTTGCTATAGTTGAATGTATGCAATGACGACCTTTTGAGTAGAGAGGAGGCCGAATTATAAGAGAGTTCACGCATACCAATGCAATAGAATAGTTAATATAAATGAACTATGGTAAATAATTATAAGGCTTTCTTCTAAATATAGAAACATAAATAAAACAAAATCAATCCCGATTTTATAAACATAATTGAAAAAAAATTAGATTTGGAAATACACCAAAAATTTAATTGACAATAATGTATAAAAATCAGGCGAAGTATTAAGAAAAATTTAGTTTAACAATTAAAAAATATACTTGATACGACTGATTTAACGTGCACCAGTCCCCTATACACGACCCATATGGGAATTATTATTAATAATTATTTGTGTGTACGAGTTGCACAAAACTCCCAAAATACTATATATATTGAATATATTTGGTTGATTTGTCACACTAAATAGATCCCGGATCGTTGGCAGTTGTGCAGCTTAGTGTCCAATTGCTCTTTTGGATCTTTGCCGCATTACTTTTTTTAAATATTTTTATATAAATTTAAGGAATCGGACTTTGTGCAGGAACTTAGTTTAAATAGCTATTTAGCGAGAGTTTTCCTGATTTTTTAAAACCAGTGAATCAAAACCATAAAAAATAATTCATATAACCCATAAAATTGGAATTTTTTGGGGGCAAAATATATAGCAATATCCGACGTGAAATGCAAAACACTAATAATAAATTCTATTGAAAAATAATGAATTTTCTTTTAACTGAGATAGGTGCACTAAACTGAAATCTAAATGATACGTTCAAAGTTTTTTTTTTTTTTTAAGTTATAGCTTAACACGTGTGAATTTTGATAAAATTGACTTCTAATAGTTAACATAAATTAGCTAAGTGTATTTTAAAAATTACACATTGTAAAACAAAATTTTTAATACATGGCTTTCAAAACAGTTTACAATATTTCTGTCCCTGCGTATTTTTAATAAAAATATCTTCAGACTGCAAAACACTTTCGTTCGCATTTTGATTTTTTCCATGCATGTACTGTTTGAGAAGTTTATATAGTCACATAACTTTTAAATAAGTTAAAAACAAATAAATTAAGTCCAAAATCATGTCCTCGTTTTAAATTTGATTCCACTTTCGGTTTGATTTTACTATAATTTCAATGTATTAAAATTAACATAACTTTCGTTGTAATTAACCCACTTTAAAAACAAAGATTGTTTTGGAAACATAAATGTATGGGCATCAAAACCTGCAAATAAAAAAAAAATGAAAATTTTCATCGAAATTGGCATTTTAAACGTGTTTGATATCGTAATACATTAAGGGGGGGGGGGGGGGGGGGAATTTCGAATTTTATTCATATATAATTTTTAGAAACCAGACTCTCGGTAAATCAATCTGCATTTGTTGGACTTAATGGTGGATTTGGATACCTAAATTTAAATAAAATAGGATCCTATCATACTATCTAGGCATTGTGATTTACTGGAGGTCTTCCCCATTTTCCATAGTGCCCTACTCTTATTTAATTACTCAACTGTGTTAAAATATTGTTTTTATTTTAACCTATTGGTTCGTAAGCATTAGAGAACTCATTTAAAAACAATTATTATTAAAATTTTTTGGAAAAATTCAAAATATAAAGAATGCGAGGGAAAATAATTTATAACTATGCATCTAAATTAAAATATGTGTTTAAAAAAAACACAAATGGAATAATAATATCTTATCTGTAGAAATTAAAAAGTAATTCTCCACATTTTGAATAAAAGTTATCTGGAAATCGACGATAAACGCAATGTATCGAGTAAAAAATACTTATTAAAAAACATTGATTATGCAATGAGTTCATTAAAAATTTAAATATATCGTCATCTGACGTTTTGGTTCAAAAATACGAGGCAGTATTCCCGGATCTTTCCTTTGTGAGACCCTGAACCGTCGCCAATAGCCACTGTGTAGCTCTAGTGCAATGTTATAATTAATCTAACCCAGTTTAAATGACATAAGCTAATTTAAAATAAAACAACATAAAAAATAATCAAACTGCAAATATTTTTAAAGTATTTGACTCTACGCCCCTTTCGGAAAAGGATTTGAAGGAAAAATAATAATAATTTACTCAAAACTGTTTTTAACAAACATGATCTATAATAGCCCGAGCTCATCAATAAAAAAATTAGTTTTAATTGAGTAAATTAATTCCCATTATTTTTTAAAATTACAATTCAAGTAGCAAGCTAACCTATAAAAAAAAAAAAAAAAGGGTGATATTATAAAATTATTTGAAAATTATTATTTAAATTTTCGATTCAAAAAATGTCTAAGTCCTAACAATATTTTTTCTTTGCCATGCGGCTGACTATCTTCTCGTTCAAACGTTATAAACAAACAATCTCAGAATCCGCATCGCCTCTGAAACCCGTTTGACTTCTTTTACAACGATTGAGCAAAAAGGGTATCCATCCGGTAAGACCGGATGTCCCCCTTTCTCTCGAATGTAGCTCGCTCTATAAATAAAGTTATCCTGTAAATTGCTTGGATGATTGATACCCGAATAGAACACAGTATATTTGCATGGTATTAAGATTAAATTGCTGACGTATAAATAAAACTACGCTGCTGGTTAGCCTTTTCGATTAGAGAATAAATAACAGTGTTAATATCATTAACCAATAACATATGACCAAGACGTCACTTGTACCTCAAAAACTAATTTTTTGGCAACCTCCACACCAGATCGTACATAGTGTACATCGAAGTGTGGAGTGTTTAGACTTCAAATATGAGAGGTGCCAGCTTAGGTGTAGGTCTCGACATCTGACCAGGGTTCAAAAATAGTATGCAGTGGTCCCGGGGGTCCTTCCTTCAAGATATACCCCAATCCGTCGCAAAACATCCCATTGTGTAGCTTAAATGTGACGTTTATTCAACCAACCAAACTTCGAATAGACCTCGAAACGTCTTCAAAAGCCCAAGTACAGCTGTGGGTCTGGCAACACTGTATACAGCACTATTTTTAAAATGGCCGTAGGTTTTGAATGTTAGTTTCATTTTGTGGCTGTTTCTTTATTAAGTAAGTGCTATTAATTATTATTTTATACTTCAAATGTTTAATTTTATTGCCATTGGGGTAAGATTTCCGCAGTTGGATATGTTTTTCAATGTTTATTTTATGTAAAAAAGAATACCAGAGTGGTAACATAACATAGAATTTTTGGTACAGATGTAGTATAGGACATTTGGCGCGCGCAAGTTTTTTTTTGGCGTGTTTTATAAGGGCGATAAATTTATAGTATGGCAACCCCACCTGACATTGTTGGTATGTTCCGATTCTTGTGGCAACTTTCAATCTGGCAACCCTATGGCGCCATAGCGCTGTTTAACGGCAATTTTTCGTCGCCAAAAACAGAAACGCGCCAAATGTCCTATACTACATCTGTTCCGAATTTTTTAATTCTGGAAAAATCAGGGACATTTTCAAAATTTTACAAAAATATCAGGGAATTTTTCAAATTTGGATCATTAAATCGGCAATTATCGTCAGTTATGCCCTCCATTCTGGGTAATTTAATTGTCAATATTTCCTTTTAGTTCTGAATAAGATTTTTTAAAAAATCTTGGTTATGGTCATTTTTATATTTTCAGTTTTATTTTTGAAAAAACGTGAACCACTGCTAGGGAAGAAGCAAAAGCAAAGTCCGTTGGACCTTGAGTTGTAAGCAACATGTGAGGGGCTAATGAATATGGGATTTATTGAAGTTTGGAATAAGAAATAAAAAGCATATAAATCATTTAAAATTTTCTACAACAGAAAAATATATTTGAAAAACTTGCTTTTTTTGCATTATCTGCTTCCAGAGAACATGTTTAATTACTGTTATGTCTGTCACAATTGCATAATTTGTGTTCTATTCATAAATTATTATTTTAACTGTCAATAAGTATTGCTTATAATTTTTCATTTATATTTCAATATATTTAAAGTATTTGGTAAGCGGATTTGGCTGTGTTTTCAAGTAGACGCCAAACGACTCGATGAGGTGCGCACGCCTTTTTTTTCTGATCTTTTCTTATCTTTTTTCTGATAATAATCAAATATACGTAACAAACTCAATCAAAATAAAAAAAACGGGTTCTTTTCTTTTATACGGCCTTGTATGCCAACGAGCGAAAATGCGCCAAAGTTGTTTACCTTAGGGATTACAATACACAAAAGATCGCGTTTCAGTTGATTGAGTGCACTGAGCTAAATAAAAACGGGAGAGTAAACTGAACATGCCATTTTTAGTGTCTTTGCTCACAATAGTTAAAACACAGTTTCTTTGGAGTTGATTTTGGTATGGGTAATTAGCGTCTCACTAGAGCTACACAGTGGGCTATTGGCCACAGTTCGGAGCCTATATCGAAGGAAAGACCTGGGAACGATGCCTCGTAATATATTTACTTTCTTCCTGTGACAAGTTTGTTTGGATTACGTGCATTGGATGCGTGCGCATTTTCCTCCGCGATCTGACAGTAAACGTCTATTGCCTTACGATTGTTGATTGGTTAGAATATATAAGTGTTTAACGAACTCTGATTGGTTGTACGACTATGCGAACTATTCAATAGTTACAAATATTTAAATTCGGATATTTGTAAATTATGGGTTTGGTTCAAACGATTTTAAATTGGGTTTGGTGAATGTTTTTTATAATTTTGGAAACATGTTTGATAGTTAGGATAGCTATTAAAATAAATTTGTTTAGAATGCGCTTAAGAGTGTTGTCGAAATGTCCCAAACGACTGCCCGAAGGATTGCCTGTAAGCACCATGATCGTCTGCCCGGAGGGTGTCATGGATGTAATCCTGAGTAGTCGGAGGCCGGAGACCACAACTGCCCGGGACCATAAATCGACGTCAGGAGTCTGTGACTTTAGCGCGGGTGCACTTAAGAGTGGTGTCGAAATGCCCCAAACGACTGTCAAAAGGATTGCCAGCTCAGGGGTTGTTCTCGCCATCTGACCGTGGTTCAAAAATACAAGACATTGTTCCCTTCGAGATAGGCACCGAACTGTCGCCAACAGCCCAATGTGTAGCTCTAGTGCAATGTTAATTAACCAAAGCAAAGCTTCGAGATCAATTCTAAACCGTCGACATTAGCCCATTGTGTAGCTCAAGTGCAACGTTATTTTATTCAATCATGCAGACCTTAAAGAAATCCTTCGGAAATAATTTTGAACCGTCACCTACAGCCCATTACGCAGTGGACGTCATCCACCGTGGTTCGAAAATAAAACACAGCGTTTGAGTAATTAACCGTAATTGTGCATTTCTCCTTAAGTAACCATAAAGATCAGAAAAAAAAGACGCATGCGCAACGCTTTGGATAATTTGGTGTCCACTTGAAAACACAGCCAGATCCGCTGACGAGCGAAAGTCTTTACCTCGAACCGTATCTAATAACCCATTGCACAAGTTAAGTGCGACTTATTGTCTATATATTTTAGAAAGTACTTTTTGACGTCATCTAATCGTATTTACGACTGTTTTTAAAATTTTATTTTGTGAGTGGCAACATTAAAATTGTAAATAATCAATACGGCGACAAATTTTAGCTTGGCGACTATTCGAGGCCGTTTAGAAGAGAAGTACCAAAAAACGTAATCCTAGAGAAATATATAACAAATCTGGAAAAAAAATATGCATTTTTAGATCAAAATAGAATAATTATGGCATCGAATTGCCCATTTTTGAAAAACTTGCATCATTAATTACCTGTTGACTACTAATAGATGAGAAAAAAAAAGCCATTAATTCAAAAAACTCTAACTCTTAATCCGAAAGGAAAAAAATATATTACAAAAGTCGGAAATCTGCCGTGGAAGGTACATAGAATGCTGTTTCCGTTTAGTGCAAATTCCCTTCTCAAAGAAGCACGATGCACGTCGCCATGTTTCTGCTTCCGGGCTTAAAGTTGATTATATATTGTAACAGTTTGCTTCTGTTTGACTTCATAGGAATAATTTTTTTTTTAATTATTATATTATAGGATATTTTTTTCCTCAAGACCACTCAAGTGTCCTAAGAGGCGGGATGAAGTTAAGCAGATTATGAAAACAGATAGTTCAAATGCCGATTCAAGCTGTCCAAAGGTGTCTGGATTTATAGATACGCATTGTCACCTCGACACCCTGTTCAAGATGGAAAAGCATAATGGTGGCCACCGCGAATGCATGTGCAAGTGGAAAGACACCTACCCTCTGAATTATGAAGGATGCTTGACTCTGTTTTGCAATCCATTTGTATTTGCAAAGGTAATACCATTAAGGTGGAACTTAAGAATGGGGAGGGGGGCACTCCCCAAAAGCTGTCTAAATCAATCAATGTCCCCACTTGTGATGTTTTCGTTCTTTTTATAGTCTGATTAGTTAATTATCATAATTTTTTAAGATGGTACCAATTGAATTTATCGGGAGTATTTCAAGTTCAAATTTTATATATTACAATTATACAGTGTTCACTCTAGAAATAAAAAGATGCAGGGCGCTGCTGGCAGAAAAAGGGCGCTTCCCGTTTTTGAAAGGGCACTTTTGTTTTTGAAAGGGCACTTTTGGTTTTTTAAAGGGCACTTGGTCATCGCTGCCGTTCCAAAAGTAGCGCTCTGAAGTAAATTAGAGCTTATACATTAAACGAGAAAATAAAAGGGTTGTTAATTTGTTGTTAGCGATAGCTATGCAGCCGCCATTTTATATTGATATACGTAACCAAATACACGTTTATAAACACAGCTTACCGTTTGGGCTCATTCTACACGAACAAATAAAATGCGCGTGAGCTTCTCTGTGATTCGAGAATTCATACCAAGTCATATGAATTCTCGAATAACCGAAAAGCTTACGCGCGTTCGTGTAGAATGGGCCTTAAAGTTGTTTTTCTCAGTGTGAGCTGAAAAAATAAGGACTGGGATTAGATCCACGCATCGTGATTTGACTCGTATCTTTGGTTTTGTCATTAAACCCTGCCACAGACGCATCTGACTTAAAGTATAATTATAAACAATTAACTTAACATATATATTTTCATATTGCATTTAATTTTCATAAATTTTTCACTCGATTTGAATTTTTTTTTTCTTACTTCCCGAGCGGTACAATAACATTAAAGAAAATAAACCAACAACCATTCGAACCTTTGATCACCCTTATTTCCATATGTGTGAAATCATTTGGTCGATTCGATCAATTGTTAAGTCTTGCGAACCTCTCATTCGTAATAAGTGACGGTCCCTAATAATAAGCTATGTTATTCCAGTAAGAATTTCGTCATCTGACAATGGTTCAAAAATACGAGGCATCGTTCCCAGGTTTTTCCTTCGAGGTAGACACCGAACCGTCGCCAATAGCCTACTGTACAGCTCTAGTGCGACGTTAATTAACACAAACAATCCAGTAAGATTTTTTTTTCAATTCGTGCCTCCCATTCGATTCAAGGCTTCCGTGGCCGAGTGGATAAAGGCGTCAGCTGGTAATCAAAGGGTTCTTGGTTCGATCCTATGCGACGGAATTGACTAAGAAAAGTAGTGATCTTGTGATCGGAGGATTGTCAGCTTCACTACAAATACTAGGAATGTCGTCCAAAACATCCACAAAAATTTTCGGCGTGTACGGGACTGGTGTACGATAAATTTGATCGGGGTCCAAAGTCCCGACGTCTATTGAAGGCGTTGGGTGTCAGTTGAGGTGTTTCCTCGTCAACCATGGTTCAAACATACGAGACATCTTTCCCGGGTCTTTCTTCGATATAGGCCCCGAACCGTCGCCAATAGCCCAACTGTGCAGCTCTAGTGCGACGTTAATAAACCAAACCCATTCGATTCACCTTGCATTTGGAGCGCGAGCGCTGCGAGGTTAAAGTAAATCGATTTGATGGTGAAACTACACTGCCAACAGTCAGCTCTCGACGTACGTCGACGGAGGAGATTTTACCGCCCTGTGTGTAGACGCTAGATATCTGTGAGCGGCGACTATATAAAATTATTTGTACATAGGGCAAAAAATCCTACGTGTGTGCAACCACTCTCAAGAACGTTCAACACGAACGTACAAAACAGATGTCTATTTATGAAGATGCTACTTAAAATCCGAAACTTGATGATTAAAAATTATTTTTTTACTTAACCAAACTGACACAAAAAAAGTACATTAAAAAAATGATGAAAATTCTACTTAAATTCAAAATGCGGTGCTAAAATGCCTACTTTAGTAATCTCGCTCCAAACCATCTTCTCCTCTACAAAAAACAAAAAAACTTAAGTTTTTTCACATGCGGGCACAACCAACCAATAAAATGTATGGAATGTCCCGCGCTTGAAATTACCGCGAAATCATTGATATTGCGCAACAAGCGTATACAAATAAGTTTGTTTTTCTGCTGTCATGTTTCACTTAAAATTTTGAAATCGTTGCTTTTTTTTAAAGTCAGATAGGGCAGCAAGGATGGTTGTACTTGAATGAAAAGGGCAAAAGAGGGCGGCATTTTTGCAGAAGAGGGCGGCATTTTTCAAAAAAAGGGCAGGAGGGCGCTATCGAGATTAAAAAAGGGCGGGCAGGGCGGCCCGCCCTTCAAAAAACGCCTAGAATGAACACTGAATTATAATTACTTTAAATTCATAACATTCAATCAATAGCAGTATTTTCAGAAAAAATTGTGGCAGACAATAATGTAAGGAATGTATTTTAGTACTCCACACCCAGCTGAATCTCCCTTTTCTTGGGAGTAAATGAAGTGATTTACTTCCTTATAAGATTAAGCCATATTTTATTCCATATAAGATTTGATCCATTAAGATTCCATTTAAGTCCATATAAGATTTCCCCTATCTCTAATTTAGGCAATGTAAATTTTTCTCACTAGTTTTCACAAAGTAATATAATTTACACAAGAACTACACTTAATATTTAGTGCATTTATGACAATCGAATTGTAAAATAATTAATGGATTTAGAAATGTAATTATTTTGTTGACAATTGTGAGTAAAGTTTAAAATTGGCAAAAAATTGCAAGGATATTTTTCAGTCAAATGGAGAATATTCGAAAGCAGAAATTTATTCGAAAAAACAAAATGTATATTATCGAGTTATTTATGACTATGAATTGATAAGAAATTAAATCTTTCAATCACAGTATATTATTAGTTAGTTAAAAGTGATGGGAAAAGTTATGTTCGAACATGCATAGAAAAAAAAAGTGTGGGAAATAAAAGAAGTTGTAATAACTCGGTTCCTTTTAACATATCGACCCAAAATAAAATGGAAAATTTGTTCAAAATAACTGTTTTAAGAATGCTAAAGATTGGTTTCAACAAATAAAGACACAAAATGAGACTTTTAAGTCAATTGAAAGTTTAGTTTCTGATGTACGTGCGATCAATTACACACCTATAGTAAAACTATTATTACAGATTTGATTTTAAATTTAAATACAATTAGAAACAATATGTTACTGAAGAAAAATTATTGCATGAATTTTGAAGCAAGATTTTAAAATGGACTATTTTAATCTTTATCGATGCATTTGTTTATTAACTCCTTGCACTCAAGGAACATGCTTGATATGTACATTCTTTTTATGGAACAGTTACATCCCGTTCCTGTTCTTTTAAAGATGTATTCTTTATGGTTTCTTTGCCTGTTTTTGCCCAGGGTGGATAATTATAAAAATTAGTTATGTGTGAAACTGAATATTAATCTCAATATAGGAAACATATAAAAAGAGGTTTATGACTTTTGTCGTATCTTGGGAGGAAAAATTCAAGGGTTGTGCGAGGAATTTTAATCTGAAGAAAGTTTTAAAACACCCACATTATTGTTGCTTCTATTTGACTTACATGGAACAAAGAAACAGGTTGGTGACAGATATTCCAAATAGTAGCATACACAAAGGGTGTGAGAGAGGTCACAACTCTTCCTATAGGTGTCGAATGTTTAGTAAATATAAATACTAATTTGAGAGGCAGGTCCTGATTTAGAAATTTCTTAACTACAAACATCACTGTCCCATATCGTAAAAAAAAAAGTCAATATGAAAAATATTGCAACGTAAATTTAACATTCATCTAAAAATTATAATATTAAAAATAGTTTTGGAAAAATTGCAATCGAATCTTTCGACGTATATGCAATATTCATACAATTTATCTGTAAATAAATAAACAGTGCATGCAGACCTGGTCTTAAGGTTTCTTTTTGTAAAACAGTGCCTGATGAAATGGACTTGGGATGTACCTTTTCCTCCCCTCATAACCCCTCCCATACAATTTTTCTGTGTACGCTACTGATTTCAAATGGTTAAATGTTGTCCTATTTGTGTGGTTTCAGGTAGAAGTATGGCAAAAGTATCTAGACGAAGTAGATGTGTGGGGTGCCTTTGGCTGCCACTCTCATAATGCGAATGCGTACAGCAATTCAAGGGAAGCGGAGCTCTGCTCTGCCCTTGACCATCCGAAAGTGCGCGCCCTGGGGGATATCGGGCTGGACTATTCCAACAGGTGCTGTTTTGTTGTTTTTTCCAAGAAAATTAAGCCAGTATGTGGACCAGCAATAGACGGGATTCATACGGTCCTTAAACGTTCATAAAAACTCCTCATTTTGGTTTTCATCTCCATAGGGGCCTTTAAAAAGTACTTAGAAACTCCATGTTTTTGTTCAAAATGTTATTAGAAACTTTTAATTTACAGAAGGTTCTTAAAAAATCCTAGAAATTACTATCGTTTAAATTTTTTTACTATACCTCTATTAATTAAAAATGTTTGATATTAATACGAATTAACTTTGTATCTGAAATAAAAACCCAAGTCTTCTATGCACGCAATAGATTATTAGAAAATAACATGGTCTCTTTTTGTTAAGATATTGTTGCTTTTTTGCAGAATTAGCCTAGCCAAAAAAATTCGTAATTCTAATTTCTGTAGCTGGTACCACCTAGTGTTTGACATTTTTGACCTGCTATTGTACCCCTTGACCGAGAATGGAGTGCTACTGGTCCTGTTTGAAACTGGCCCAAACAAACAATGAAAAATAGCATTCGTCATGTTATTTACTTGTATGGCAGTTAATTATTAGAACTATTTTAACTCGTATCACTTCAGCTAACACTTCCAAATTCAAAAATTAAATTTTCCTTTTTGACATTTGCATTAATCTACCTATCAAGGGATTAATGGTTAAAAATGTCTTCTTATTTTGGCATGCGTGTACTTACATACAATCAGTTATCACGATTTAAAGTATTATAAATGAGCATGTACACAAAAAGTTAGTTAAATATACAATCATTGACAATAACTTTAAAAATGTGTCTTTAGTTAAATCTCGAAACAAAGTCGGTTTTATTATTATAGTTTGTAATATTTGAATAAATTCCGCATAAATATAAAATTCAAAAGGACAAAATCTCAACACATCATGGTAATAAAATACCTGCAGTTGGGGATTACTTCAATTTCCAACAGTCAACACTTAAACTTCAACAGATAAAAGGTCGAAACATTGATTGTGCGAGGTCCAGTTTGCATTTAGGTCAGTTGTCTTAACTTTAGAATTATTTTTGTGTTTCGGAAATACAACATAGAGAATTGTAGACACTTTGTTATAAAGAATTATAAACACTTTTTTAAGATAGAGTGAGCTTCCCCCTGTGGAAATTCTCCATTTATAGTAAAAGATGAAGGGTTTCAAAGGAAATACTGCAGAGCTCCAGAATGACAGTGGGCAGCAAATATTCTGCACCAGCTTTGTGAAAAGCTCATTACATGCCAATGATCCGAGCGCAGTCCCCAGATTTCAAAACTTGACATTGTGGATGCAAAACGCAATCAAAACAGTCTGAGACCTAGAGCAAATCTTCTGCACGTCCTTCATGAGGTATATTCTCAAAAGAAATATTGCAGAGCTCCAGAAGGACAGTGGGCAGAAAATATTCTGCATCAGCTTTGTGAAAGGCTCATTACATGCCAATGATCCGAGCGCAGTCCCCAGATTTCAAAACTTGACATTGTGGATGCAAAACGCAATCAACTCAGTCTGAGACCTAGAGCAAATCTTCTGCACGTCCTTCATGAGGTATATTCTCAAAGGAAATACTGCAGAGCTCCAGAAGGACAGTGGGCAGCAAATATTCTGCATCAGCTTTGTGAAAGGCTCATTACATGCCAATGATCCGAGCGCAGTCCCCAGATTTCAAAACTTGACATTGTGGATGCAAAACGCAATCAACTCAGTCTGAGACCTAGAGCAAATCTTCTGCACGTCCTTCATGAGGTATATTCTCAAAGGAAATACTGCAGAGCTCCAGAAGGACAGTGGGCAGCAAATATTCTGCATCAGCTTTGTGAAAGGCTCATTACATGCCAATGATCCGAGCGCAGTCCCCAGATTTCAAAACTTGACATTGTGGATGCAAAACGCAATCAACTCAGTCCGAGACCTAGAGCAAATCTTCTGCACGTCCTTCATGAGGTATATTCTCAAAGGAAATACTGCAGAGCTCCAGAAGGACAGTGGGCAGCAAATATTCTGCATCAGCTTTGTGAAAGGCTCATTACATGCCAATGATCCGAGCGCAGTCCCCAGATTTCAAAACTTGACATTGTGGATGCAAAACGCAATCAACTCAGTCCGAGACCTAGAGCAAATCTTCTGCACGTCCTTCATGAGGTATATTCTCAAAGGAAATACTGCAGAGCTCCAGAAGGACAGTGGGCAGCAAATATTCTGCATCAGCTTTGTGAAAGGCTCATTACATGCCAATGATCCGAGCGCAGTCCCCAGATTTCAAAACTTGACATTGTGGATGCAAAACGCAATCAACTCAGTCCGAGACCTAAAGCAAATCTTCTGCACGTCCTTCATGAGGTATATTCTCAAAGGAAATACTGCAGAGCTCCAGAAGGACAGTGGGCAGCAAATATTCTGCATCAGCTTTGTGAAAGGCTCGTTACATGCCAATGATCCGAGCGCAGTCCCCAGATTTCAAAACTTGACATTGTGGATGCAAAACGCAATCAACTCAGTCCGAGACCTAGAGCAAATCTTCTGCACGTCCTTCATGAGGTATATTCTCAAAGGAAATACTGCAGAGCTCCAGAAGGACAGTGGGCAGCAAATATACTGCATCAGCTTTGTGAAATTCTCATTACATGCCAATGATCCGAGCGCAGTCCCCAGATTTCAAAACTTGACATTGTGGATGCAAAACGCAATCAACTCAGTCTGAGACCTAGAGCAAATCTTCTGCACGTCCTTCATGAGGTATATTCTCAAAGGAAATACTGCAGAGCTCCAGAAGGACAGTGGGCAGCAAATATTCTGCATCAGCTTTGTGAAAGGCTCATTACATGCCAATGATCCGAGCGCAGTCCCCAGATTTCAAAACTTGACATTGTGGATGCAAAACGCAATCAACTCAGTCCGAGACCTAGAGCAAATCTTCTGCACGTCCTTCATGAGGTATATTCTCAAAGGAAATACTGCAGAGCTCCAGAAGGACAGTGGGCAGCAAATATTCTGCATCAGCTTTGTGAAAGGCTCATTACATGCCAATGATCCGAGCGCAGTCCCCAGATTTCAAAACTTGACATTGTGGATGCAAAACGCAATCAACTCAGTCCGAGACCTAGAGCAAATCTTCTGCACGTCCTTCATGAGGTATATTCTCAAAGGAAATACTGCAGAGCTCCAGAAGGACAGTGGGCAGCAAATATTCTGCATCAGCTTTGTGAAAGGCTCATTACATGCCAATGATCCGAGCGCAGTCCCCAGATTTCAAAACTTGACATTGTGGATGCAAAACGCAATCAACTCAGTCCGAGACCTAAAGCAAATCTTCTGCACGTCCTTCTTGAGGTATATTCTCAAAGGAAATACTGCAGAGCTCCAGAAGGACAGTGGGCAGCAAATATTCTGCATCAGCTTTGTGAAAGGCTCGTTACATGCCAATGATCCGAGCGCAGTCCCCAGATTTCAAAACTTGACATTGTGGATGCAAAACGCAATCAACTCAGTCCGAGACCTAGAGCAAATCTTCTGCACGTCCTTCATGAGGTATATTCTCAAAGGAAATACTGCAGAGCTCCAGAAGGACAGTGGGCAGCAAATATTCTGCATCAGCTTTGTGAAAGGCTCATTACATGCCAATGATCCGAGCGCAGTCCCCAGATTTCAAAACTTGACATTGTGGATGCAAAACGCAATCAACTCAGTCCGAGACCTAGAGCAAATCTTCTGCACGTCCTTCATGAGGTATATTCTCAAAGGAAATACTGCAGAGCTCCAGAAGGACAGTGGGCAGCAAATATTCTGCATCAGCTTTGTGAAAGGCTCATTACATGCCAATGATCCGAGCGCAGTCCCCAGATTTCAAAACTTGACATTGTGGATGCAAAACGCAATCAACTCAGTCCGAGACCTAGAGCAAATCTTCTGCACGTCCTTCATGAGGTATATTCTCAAAGGAAATACTGCAGATCTCCAGAAGGACAGTGGGCAGCAAATATTCTGCACCAGCTTTGTGAAAGGCTCATTACATGCCTGTTCCCTCATGGGTTTGCATGATCTTTCCTTGGCGCGACAGTGATGCTTACTTCATATTAAGCATTGCTGCCGCGAGGGAGGAGAGATTATGTAAATCCAGGTTTCTAACCGCCACCACGAGAGGGCGGCATGTATGCTTTATTATTTAAACGACTGGACAGATCTTCCAGATACTGTATTCTGTTTTACTGCTGTTCTGTTAGTTCTTCGTTCTGCTCTGTTCTGTTCTTGCCTTCTGTGCAAATAAATCTAAGTTAACAAGTCTATGCTTTGGTTTTACTCAACAAACGCTACATAATTTGGAGTCAACGCGACGAGATCTTCAAGGAATACCGATCCAGATAAGTGCAATTTGATTCTTTTCAAAACGCTGCCGTTTTCTAAAATGGCTGACGATAGCGAAACCATTAGACTGCGCGGCCGAGAAAAAGCTTCACTAACGCGGATCGCAAACTTCGTTGAAACCTTAGACGGTGAAGTTATAGAAGACGATTTAGAAGAGTTAAAAGTCCGTGTAGAAAAATTAGACGATATTTGGACAAGCTTTAACGAACACGATTCTGCACTTCCCGAAGAATCGTCGGATTTGGCAGAATTTGAAACTAAGTTTTTTGAAACTAAAGCAGCTTTACGTAAGCTAATAAACAGCTATCATCCACACACAACGGACAGTGTAACGGATATGTCCTTGCGACAAAATCAATTAGAATCTCAAATTCTAAATATCAGTCAACGCTCAATCACGGATATCAAAATGCCGAGATTAAACATCCCAATATTCACTGGGGAATTTTTAGAATGGCCCTCCTTTAAGGACTTATTTTGTGCGGTGGTTCACGACAACACCAACATAACTAAGATTCAAAAATTCCAGTATTTAAAGGGTTTGTAGGCTGAAACGCCAGTCACGTTGATTCGACACTTGCCCATGGCTGAATCAAGTTATGACGCAGCATGGAACAAAATCTTAGAAAGATACGATAAGAAAAAGAAAATTGTAACGTCCCTAATTACAACTTTTCTTTCGCAACCAAAAATAACCAATGCGACCGAAAGTGCTTTACGCAAACTAGCGGACACTTCAGACGTCGTCATTCGAGGGTTAAAGTCGTTGCACGAAAAGGCGGATTCCCGCGATCCTTGGTTAATACACCTGCTACTCGAAAAGGTCGACCAAGAAACTCGTCAGATTTGGGCGGAAAAAAAAGCCGATGAGGATTTTCCTACCATAGACTCGTTCATTGAATTTCTAAACAATCGTAGCTATGCTTTAGAAATCTCAATCCCTAGAAATAAAGAACAGAAAGTCTTCAATAAACCTAGAACCCAAAGAGATTCATCTAATCTTAATATTAGGTGTTTATTTTGTAAAGGAAATCATTATTTGTTCAAATGCGTAAAGTTTAAAGATCTAGATGTAGTCGCTCGTAAAAACTTTGTGCAACGCAAAGGACTTTGTTTCAATTGTTTATCTGACAAGCACTCGGTTAGAAATTGCCCTTCCACCTTTGTCTGTCAGTCATGTAAAGAAAGGCACAATACCTTATTGCACCAAACCACCTTTAATCACAATTTATCGACACCCGTGAGCAACGAGTTCGAAATGCAAAATTCGGTGTCGAATCATTCGGTAGCTGCGCCTGCTTTATCGCTTCACTCAGCGCAAGTAGGTCAAGGTCAAGGATTGCTACCAACAGCTTCGGGTTTTGTTCGCGACTCTTCGCAGAAAAACCAAGTCGCGAGAATTATGTTGGATTCAGGGAGTGAACAAACTTTCATCTCTGAAGAATTTGTTAAACGATTGGGTTTAAAAAGAAGAAATGCTAGATTATCAGTAATTGGGCTGGCCGATTCAAAGGCTGGGATTACAAAAGGTCTAGTCTCTTTACTAGTGTCATCAAAATATGATGCAAACTTAAAAGTTTCAATGGAAGCATAAGTAGTATAAAACGATGGTATCTGTATTGCAGATTTAAAAAAAAATGTTTTTTTAAATCTACAATACAGATACCATCGTTTTATAAAAAATTTTATGGTTTCTGAAATTGAGATTTTAGAAAACTTGAAAAGTATTTGTATAGTAGTTTCAGAAAAAAACTTTTAGAAAACTAGTCAATTCGAAAACCCGCTCTTTTCAAAACGACAATTATTTTGGGGGTATATATATATAAATAGAAAACACGAGAACGTCAAATGGAGGTGAAAACAGTTGTAATCGCGATCCTTGCGATCGTGTGTCTCGCAGAATTGATAGTGTTGCTGATACCAAACGAAGAATATGTGGATTTGAGCAAGAGTACTTGTTCGGTCTCGGAAAATATTGGTCGCCGAGTGTATTTTCATAAATGTACAAAGGAGAAAAAGGTGGTGTATGATATAAGAAAGTTTTATTATAACGGAACGAATGATTTAAAACCAGAACAACGCGGAATTCAACTTTTTAAAGACGAATTTTTGAAACTCTGTCAACAATGCTGAAATTAAAATTTCCCTCCACGATGATATGTACGGGACCATCTTCTTCTGGAAAAACAGAACTAGTGAGAAAACTTATAAAAAGTGATGTCTACGAACGTGAGATTAAAACGGTGTGTTGGTGTTTTTCCGTCTATCAAAAATGGATGGGCGCTGAACCAGGGATAAAATTTGTATGCGGATTACCACCCGAAGAAGAGGCGTTTGATTTGGTGGTGTTTGACGATTTACAATCAAAATTAAACGAAGAAGTGGAATTAATGTTTCGAGTCACGTCGCACCATAAAAATTTTAGTGTAATACTTATTACACAAAATCTTTTTCCGAAAGTGAAAGTGATGCGAGATATTAGTTTGAATACGCACTATATCGTTTTGTTTCGCAACAACCGAGACGCATCTCAAATGTCCTGTTTCGTGAGACAAGCGTTTCCTCTTAAAGGTAAATATTTCATGGACGCGTATAAAAAGGCAACGTGCGAACCATACAGCTATTTATTCGTAGATGTCCACCCGCTGACGTGCGACGAGCAGAGGTTGAGAGCATCTATCTTTCCTGATGAAAATTTTATCAATTGGGTGTTTGTGCCAGTAGAACAATGAAACGGATAAAAAAACACGTGCATTTATTGCATATACTCTCTAAAGCCTCACCACAACAACGAAAAGCGATCTTAAACACAGCGAGTACGGATCAGCTAAAATCTATCTGTGAAATTTGTCAAAATTTATTGCACGGCAATATTCCGGGGCTTCAAGTACAAAATTGGCACCGTATAAAAAAGTTATTCGCAAATTAGCCGATAAAAAAACAGGGTTGTCGTCGAAGAGAAAAATATTAACGCAACAAACAGGCGGATCAATTTTGTCAATGATTATTCCAAACGTTTTAAAATTATTAGCAGGCAATGTCTAGAAAAATGGCTCTCGTATCTCCGGATCTGGTTTCGGAATATTACCAAATAAATAAACCAGAGATTCGGTTAGAAGACAAGATTATCCAAGTGCTGCATCAAAATGAAATGGCTGATGATTTGCGAGGAAAATTACTCTCTCAACTTATTCCGAAATATCAGAAAAGAATGCAACCTGCTCCTGCAAAAACTTTTGAACTACCACCAGAGTTTTTTAACCATGAAATCCCAACCGAAAGTTCTTTCGAGAACAAAGATATAGTGACACCACTGGTAGCAAAATTTGTGATTCACGCGGTTGCGAAGTCGAAGAAGAGACATATCGTCCCTATATTAGAGAAGCCTCCCTCGCCTGACCACTACAATGTATCCATCAAATTATGTTAATCAAATGATGTATTCATCAAAATATGTATTCATCAAAATATGTAATCAATTAACTGAGATGAAATAAAAATGTTTTTTTTTTTAAATACACATGTATGATCTCCTTTTTAAAAAGTCTCATATCATTTCTCTCCAAGTCTTCGTAGCTCAGTTGGTTAATGCATGCCAATTCAGCCACGAAGACTTTTAGATCGCGAGCTCGAGTCAGCTGCCAGAGAAAATAATACTTTTAAAACGAACGATAGATGGCGCCATGAATTAAACAATGTTTCGAAAAACGTTTTATCAAAACTGACTCGAGACATGATGAAATATCTTGTTGAAACATGTTCAGGAGTCGAAATATTTTGTTGAAACATGTTTTAATGCGAAACATGTTCAGGATGGTGTAACTCGAAATATCTTGTTGAAACATGTTTTAATGCGAAACACGTTCAGGATGGTATAAGTCGAAATATCTTGTTGAATCATGTTTTAATGCGAATAATATTATTTTGGAATAATTAAAACCGGATTTTTTGAAATGATGTTATTTTCTTGAGCTGGATGAAATAAGGTGCTATCATTTCTCTTTAAAACTCGAGATGGATAAGACGACGACTCCTATTAGCTTTGCCGAGACTGCAAGGCGCTTAAGATCCCTTGATATCTACAACACGCATAAATCGACGCTGCCGGAAAATTGTCTTCATTTAGGAAACGGATTATTTGTGATTGTGTCTTTGGATGAAGACAACGAAGTGTTTATTCGCATATGTGAATTTGTTAGAATCGCATCAGGTGACTTTCTGCCATCAGAAAATGGAATTATCCTTCCACCATTCCTTTGGCAATCCTTTTGTGAGAATGTGAATAACCCAATTTTTGTGGATTTGCCTACCTCGTTTGAGACATTTTCAATCGTCGAAAATGAACTATTCCTTGCGACTGTTGAAACAAGTGACGGAATGCAAGTATCCATGCAAAGATGCTTTCTGAAACCGAACTTTTCCCGACACTTCATACCCGGGGTACTTTTGATGTCAGAATACCAATGGTGTCAGTTGAAAGATATGACTCATCTCATCACGGAAACTGTTATACATTTCCTGCTCACACATGCGTTGAAAAGATGGATGCTGATGAAGACGGAGAATGCAGAGTGTGCCCCCCAAGCAAATGTCAAGAAAACCGATGCCGAAATGATATTAAGTGTTTCTCTCTGTGAATTTTTGAAAACTCATCTAGAAAAAGCTATGAACCTTGTTTTGAAATGTGACGGATGCAAACTTTCTTACGAAAATCAACTAGGACATGAGTGTGTTACAATGAGTAATGAAACGAAACTCAACAAATATTTTAATTTGGCAGTGATGAAACTTAATCTAAAACAAATAGCCACTGAATTCGTTCAAGAGAACAATGGACTACTACATTTTGTAACTGAAGAATTTTTGAAAAGCCTAGACTCTCGCTGTATCATAGACAGTGTACGCAAAATATATTGAAAATAATAATATGTATATTGTGTTGAGAAAATAATATGTATAAAAATATTTTTAACTGTAAACCGTCTTTTTTGTTATTATTTTTAATCTTAACTTTTTTAGATATTATATATAGGAATGATAAAAGGATAAGTGTTCATAAAGATGGAAGAAATTGCACGGTATTGTGGTAATGAAATAAAAGAGCTTGTAGATAAATCCCCTCCATCTATAAGCACGCTACGCACAATCTCACATAGCTTATTTGTAGACGGAGTAACCCTCGTAAAAATTGGCTTTTTTTTAACATTTGCCCAATTAATGATAGAAAAATATCCGCGATACAAAACATTTTTATGCGAACACACTTTGAAAATATTATGTGAAAAACTGAAAATTGACTAATTTCAAATGTATAATTCTCATCAAACACTTTTATCCTTCTAAAATCATAAATGTTGCTGTTTATTTAAATTTGTCCACCTCCATGCTCGAACAAATTACGCTGCATTCAGAAAACGAAATATTTCAGGGATGTGCTTTCATTTTTATCTTATGCTAATCTTATTTCCCAAAAAATGGACACAGCAATAAATTACTTAGGGGGAAGCAAAATCTTCGCATCGCGAACATTTCAAGGATGAGATACCATTTTCGCAATGGATATTATAATAGACTCGGCTCAAAAGGAAGGAATTACACATGTAAAAATATTTAATTGATTGCATTTTAAACAAAAAACGTGCTCCTTGGCGTCCATTCTCTCTTTGCGTCAAGGATATACATGAATGGATAATCACTTTTTTTCCGCAAAGGCGCTTTCATGAAACACACTTCAAGGATTTCCATCTAAAAACATCCCGTATTGCAATGCCCTATGAAATTTGTACCCTTCAACCATGGAATGTTGGGATTTCCACCAAGGTAAAATCTTCATATAAATAGTGCTTTGCTTTTCGCAATCTTCACATTACTTCTTCAGTGCCTATCGAAGACCCAGCATCCGAAAACTCCTCTGTCATGTCTGGTGAGTATTTTTAAAATCTATTTAGCTAAGCAGCATTATCCCCCCCCCTCAAGTAAAGTCTATGTGTACTCTGCACAAAGTTCATTTAAATTTAAATTTCAAAGTTCATTTCATTCAAAAGTTCTTTTTAATTTTGCCCAGATAGAAACGACAAATCCATGATCCTCTCCTCGGACGAAGAGGATTTTGCTCCACTAAAAAGAAAGGTCAGGCCATCAGGTGGGGGCTCGAGTAAAAAAAGGTCATCAGATGAGGAGGACTTCATCCAACTAAAACGAAAGGCCAAATCACCAGCCCGCGAATCAACTCGAAAAAGGAAAGTCCAAAAATTTGACCTCAATCTCTCCTCTACCGAAGTGCCACTTGCGAAACCTACCCTGGACCCATACTCTATCTACATCGGATCCGACATTGTGTTGGAGGTGAAGCCTTTTAAAAAGGAATACTATCTGGGGTTTTATAAGAATGTAGATGGAGAAATAAAAAACCGATTCAATATCAACATCAAACAAATCCAGACGGTCCGAAAGGCCATAGAAACCGTGATGGAGTATTGCAAGGCAAACGACTTCAAAATTTAAAAAAAACATTTGCATGTCTCACTTTATAAAAATAACTTAATCCCCCTCAATTAATCGAGTACTGTAGTCCAAAAACCCACCCGTTCGAGTACAGTAAGTCCAACGCCAAATGTTTCATTTTGCACCGTTTCGTTCTGCTTTCAGAGGCTACCTCCGCAGTCTTCGGTGTACATTAAACTACCGAGACGTAGACCGATTACACGCCGATATCAGGGACGACATTTTCGACCAGTTAAATACCTCTTTAGCGTTAAGAATACGCTTAGTTATATGCATAAGCGTATTATTTTTTAAACATATTGATCAGGAAGAAGTAACCCAAACATTTTATTTCAACTCAAATACTGCACGAATCCTCTCCCCCTACGAGATTTTTTCGGCCATAGATAACGCCTTTGATAATCTTAAACATGGACTGGAAAATTTCCTTTTAAATGGGAGCGGATGGGTGATAAAAAATATCGAGTTTTTGGACCTTCACATTGGGAATTATGTCGCATGGGGGATGGGTGGGGGGTGTGGAACCATTGCGCTGCCGAAACGTCTAAAAAACAAACAAGCCCTATTAAACATAAAATGTAACAATCACATGTGCTTTCTGTATTGCATACTCGCAAAATTATATCCTGTCGTTGCCAATTCCAATTACCCCTCAAAATATGACCGTTATTTAGCTAACCTAGATTATAGTTTACTTACATTCCCTGTAACCATTGATCAAATAGCGAAATTCGAAAAGGTTAACAATCTACAAATAAAAGTATACGGTTACACTTCAAACCTTTATCCTATATATAAGGGTAAAACAGTAGGTAAAAAAGTAAATTTGCTTTTGTATAAAAAACATTATTTTCTTATTAAAAATTTCAATCGATTGTTATCAGAAAAGAAAGGATTACACCATTTTTGTGAAAATTGTCTCAGCGGGTTTCAAAGGAGAACGACATTACAAACACACAAAGATCTTTGTGTAAAAAACGCGCCTCAAAAGATAGCCATGCCGTTTAATGAAAACCGTATACTTAAGTTTAAAAATGTTCATAAAATGTTGTATCATCCTTTTGTCGTGTTTTGCGATTTCGAGAGCATGCTACGTCCAATATCGAGTGCAATGCAACATCCAACAAAAACTTTTTCGACCCCGATTGAGGAACACATTCCTTACACGTATTTTATAATCGTTTTAGACATTAACGACAAATTAATTTTTCAAAAGTATTACCAAGGGCTAGACGTTATTCAAAATTTTCTTTCGGTTCTTAAAAAAATCACAAAGAAACTAATTGCCAAAATGCATGAAATCGCCCCCATGAAGGGGAGGATACCGAGTAATAAGACCGAATGCCACATATGCGAAAAGCCGTTTCTCTCGACGGACCTTCAAGTTTTGGACCATTGCCACTTTACTTACAATGACAACATCAGAGGATTTAGCCATGTCAGTTGTAATTTAAATCTTCGAACCTCTTTCTTTTTGCCCATTTATTTTCACAATTTACGCGGATACGACCTTAATTTTATTCTTAAAGAAGTCAATTGGCATGTAGGAGAGAAAATAAATATTATTCCAGTAAACACGCAGCGTTTTTCGGTTTTTCAAATCGATGAAATGAAATTTATGGACACTATGCAATTTTTAAATGCATCTCTCGCAACTCTCGTAGAAACATTAAAATCCTCCAATCACAACTTTTCATTGTTTAATTCATATTTCAAACATTTAAAAAACCGACATCTCCTACAAAGAAAAAACACGTTCCCCTATTCGTATTTCTCGGATGAAAATGTCTTGAAACATTCTAAATTTCCTCCTAAGTCAGCCTTTTTTAATAAATTAACAAATTCGGCAATATCCCAAAACGATTACGATCATGAACTTCTCATCTATAAAACATTTAAATTAAAAAACTTTGGTGACTATCTAGAATTATATCAACGTTTGGATGTAATTTTACTTGCCGAAGTCTTTACTTCGTTTCGCCGCAAATCAATGCAATATTACCGATTGGACCCTGTTCACTTTATTTCTGCCGCAAATTTAGCGTGGGATGCTTGCCTTCGCCTAACGAAAGCCGAAATACAGTTGTTTACAGACGTCAACATGTTTATTTGGTTGGAGGGTAATATCCGCGGTGGAGTTGTCACACTCGGTGATCGTTATGCAAAAGCAAACAACCCTTACCTTTCGTCATACGACCCCACCATAGAGCACAGTTATATCATTACGCTAGACGCTATAAATTTATACGGATATTGTCTACAGAGTTTTCTTCCCTATGGCAATTTCAAATGGCTAAGACAAGATGAAATCGAGAGCTTTAATTTGTTTGACATTTCACCGGAATCAACGACAGGATATTTTTTGGAGGTAACCCTGGAATATCCCAAAAACGAAATACAAGATTTTCATAATGACTTCCCTCTCGCCGTTCAGCATATAAAAGTTGAAAAGGACATGTTATCGCCGTATCAAAAAAACTTAATAGAGAAAGAAAATATAAAATTTACAAATTATTCTCGAAAATTAATCCCCAATTTCTATACAAAACGGAACTATGTAACCCACTATTTAAACCTTCAATATTATTTGGAACAGGGATTGGTATTAAAAAAAATTCATCGAATTTTATCCTTTCATCAAAGGGATTATCTCAAACCTTACATTTCTTTTAATAACGAAAAAAGGCAACAAACCGATGATCGTTTTGAAAGGGATCTCTTAAAATTAATGAATAATGGGATTTTTGGAAAAAGTATAGCTAATAATAGGAAAAGAATTGATATGCAGGGAGCATTCACCCAGGAACAGTGTAAAAGAAAATTATCCAGTCCGCTTTTAGATTATTTTGAAAGTATCAACGAATCTTTTGCTGTTTTTAAAATGAAAAAGAGAAATCTATTCCTAAATTCCCCCATTTTTATTGGATTTTCTGTACTTGAACTGGCGAAGTTGCAAATGTACAAATTGTATTATTCTCACCTTAAAAAACATTATAAAAACAGATGTAGCCTGTTGTATACCGATACTGATTCCATCTTTGCAAAAATAACAACAAATGATGTTTACAGCGATATGAATACAAAATTTTCAGACATTTTGGACCTCAGTAATTTTCCCACCAACCATATAGCCTACAACCCCCAAAATAGCGGGTGTCTCGGTTTTTTAAAAAATGAATCATGTAGTGCAATTAAAGAATTTGTTGCTCTTAAATGTAAAATGTATTGCATTACATACGAAGATTCTGTAAAAAAAACTGCTAAAGGAGTAAAAAAATCCACCTTAGACACCCTGGGATCCGAAGATTATAAAAATGTCTTGTTTAACCAATTAAATTTAAAACACACACAAATAGCCATTAAATCCAAACAACACAATTTAAAAACAGTACTCGAAAATAGAAAAACTTTAAACAGCTTTTTTGATAAAAAATATATTTTAGACGATGGTATAAAAAGTTTAAGTTTTGGACATTATTTGATTGAAGAAAGTGAAGAGTGACATGTTTTATTTTTACTAAAAAGTGGTGGTATATTTATGCAATGTTTTAAACATGTGAAAAAAAGATGATGGTATATTTAGTTTAGTTTGATCACATTATTAAATAATATTGTTTGTACTTTGTAAAATGTTTTCTAATGTTATCATAAAAATATTGAAATCTGTTATTAAAATAATGTTTTGTACTTTTATAAAATGTTCAACAATTTTTTTACTAATATTGTATTCTTTATTAAAATAATGTTTTGTATTTTTAATAAAAGTTTTAACAAAATATTTTTAGTAATAAATGTTATAGTTTGATTGAATTCATTGTGTTATTTCCTATATAACAATAACTTATTTAATCATTATTTTAAAATATACAAAATAAAAACAGAAATTTTGTAAACATTTTAAAACATAAGTTATCTAAGACGAGATTTTAAAGATTTAATATACATAGGTTTTATTTAAGAAGAAAGAAAAAATATTGTAAAAGGTAAGATATTATAAATAATAATTTTGTACATAAGATTGTTTAAAAAAATTTAGAAGAATATAAAGATATATTTTTAGAAATCTTTGATTTGAAAACAAAATATTAAAAATGCTTTAAACAATCAATAATGTAAAAATCAAATTTTGATTAAAAATATTTTTATAAAAGATATCCACTATTTTTCTAAAATCATTTTTCTTAATCATTTGTTTAAAAATATTATACACAAGAATATAAAAATAAAGATTTATTTCTAGAAAAATCTTTTGATAAACAAAATATTAAAAATACTTTAAACATTTGAATAAAAATATTTTAATAAAAAGATTTCTAAAATCATTTTTCTTAAACAAATTATATAAAAATCTTTTTAAGAATTCATTGTATTAAAATGCCAAAAGTTCAAAGAAAGTACTCACGTATTAAAAATAGCCGAAGTTCTAAGAAAGTAGTGGCGACATTAAAACAAGTTGAACAGAGCTAGGGAACAGTCATTTTCGGAGGAAAAATCCTCGGACGAAAAAGACATGCCCCCCCGTCTACTCAAAATGTCAGTAATCCATTTTCCTTCACATCATAATATCCACAGTATCCATTCACTATTTCACAGTATCCATTCGGTATGCATTAAAGTCAATATTTATTTTTCATGTTCCCTCTAGTTTTAAATCTTAAAAACTTCAAGAAAAGCCACAACGAAACATACAAACACACAACATCCAACCAGATTGCATTTGAATAAGAAAATCCTTTACAAGGATGTTCGCTTCCCAAAGAAAACCAGTTGCTGACCCGGATTTCGTATTCAAAAAAAAAAATAATATTGAGTCTGCAAACGGTCTTGAAGGAAAACGCCCTTTTCTTTTCAAGAGGATGCTGAGAAAATCGCGAGCCGTCACTATCCCCCCGGGAGAGGAAACGTGTCTTGAACGCAGATTGCAGTGAGTGTGCCCAAGGTTATAAATGACCCAGACGGCACTCTTTCTTTTTCGGAATATGATTAACGAAGCTTTTTTTGTTTCGTAAAGATTTTATAGGACGTGCTATTTGGAAGTAATGCTGGGTTTTCGAATTAAAAACTCAAGTACAGAAAATCATAAAAGTTTTTAAAAAGTAATATTCAAAAAATTTCAAAGTGGGCAACTACTAAAATCATAAAAGTTTTTCAAAATGTAGTTTCGCAGCGTTTTAGACTCGCAAAAACGTGATGGGTACGATATAGCAAAATTTTAAAAAACTTTTTTTAAAATTTTGCAATATCGGAGCCATCCTTTTATACTACTAGCATATGTTTTGAACAAATTAACTGCTCCGCTACCCTCTGCGGCAGTAGACGTTCAAAACTTGCCACACTTGCTCAATATTCAATTGGCAGATCCAGCTTTTATGACTCCTGGACATATTGATTTAATAATTGGAGCCGATTATTTCTTATCAATTATTCTTCCAGGGCAAATAGTAAATCAATCCACCACACTCATTGCTCTAAATTCGGCTGGATAATTTCTGGAAAAAGCTCCGTAGCTAACCAACACCGACTCAAATACAAAGCCTTGCCTCTGATTTGTGACGTCATCACGAGTAGGCTGAATTTCTCCTTCCCCGCTCTGTTTCTTCGCTTGAAGCGCTCGGTTTTTCGAGTAGATGAATAGAATTTTTCTATAGAAAATGAACTGTTACGTTGCCTAAACATTATTTACCTTACTTTTGAATTTCATTAAAGATTTTTAAATAAATATACCCAAAAAAATACTCACATTAGCATGAAAATAAAAGTATCAAATACCAAATTAACAAAATGTCTTCATTGAACTGAGCGTTTATATACAGTTATGAAACAGTTATGAGTTATATTTTTGTACCTTTTCTACAACTTTGATCCCTTTTTACAATGTTTCAATTTTTTTAGACTTTTTTTCAATTTATATTGTTTTATATCATTCTTTTGCCTGCAATAGTTTTTTAATAATGAATTTGTAGCTGAAATTAATATTAGTTTTAAAACATTCTCAGAACCATGGCCCGCTTCACATTGATCATCATCAACTAAAAAATTCATTATAATTTATTAATTTCAAAGTTTTTTCAACCACAAATGAGCAGGGATCAGTTATTTATAAAAATTTTGGTCTCATTTTCTTTTAAAAGCAATTTTTGCATAACTATATAATTGTAACTTACAGCAATTACAATATCTGCAGATGGGTAAACTAAACCACCTCTATCCAGAGATTCAATTAATTTATATTTATAGTTAAATTTTAAGGTATTGTCAATAATCATTTGTTTTGAAAAATATTTACAATTTATTTTTTTCATCGCCGAATGAGCACAATAGCCGAAAAGGTATACAATAATAAGCATTGAATTTTCAATGCCTTTAAATTCTTCCTCACCAACATTTATGTAAAAACCCGAAACACAAGGACTGTCAGTCTATTAGTAATAACGATTGTATTATAATAATAATTGTATTAGTAATAACGATGTCAAATAATTCACTGTGGTTTTTTTTTTTAAACCAGTGATGTTTTAATCCAATTTAAACCTGACATCTGCATGCTATCAATTTACATCAAAGAACGCAGATTAAATTATAAGCATCACACATACTAGGCGATACAGATTTTTCATGGGGGGGTGGTTCAGTGACTGAGTTACTTATTCACCCCGCCCCCCCCCCATTTTTTTTTAATTTATAAATTTTTATTCAAGTAAACAGGAATACGTTGGCATATAAGTATCGAAAGAGCTACATTTATCATTTATTTTTCATGAAATCATTACCAATATCAGTTATTAACTATTTTTAAAATTAGTAAATATTACTCCCTATTTATGAAATAAATTTAGAGAGCAAATTTACATTTTTAGATTCCTTGTTTAAAATAATATATAGATCCCGTTTTAAAATCTTTTCCCTTCGTCGCCAAAATTCAAATGCTATAGAATGAAACACAATGACGTCATGTTACGCTTATTTTCAGATAAAAATAATATCAAAACATGTTTTTGAAAACTATTTCCCGGGATAGGACTCCCGGAAAATACCAGGTTTTTCCTCATGCAACTATTATAAAAATTGAAATTTTTCTAGTTTTTTAAATTATTTTTCTGATTTGTACAGTAATTCGATTTTTAATTTTTTTCTTGACTTTCAACCCCCTTACCTACGTGGCTGACACATACCCTGGTGTAATATGTAGGAGTAAAGTCGTCCCTGTGAATTGCACGAATCCATTTCTGCGCCACGTCCGATCTTTAGGAAACGAAAACAGCTGAACTTTTGGTGTGTTCCTGTAATTTCCCTGACAATTGGGAACACATATCGTTTGTAAACCATAAGTCAGATAATAAATAATAATCGCAGACTAAAACACACGGAATTTTCACCCATTTTGAGAAAAAGAAATTCGCGCTTAAAAAAAACCAAAGCAGCGAAATCTTCGTCTCGACCCGCTTCCACGGCCTACTCATGATGACGTCGGCTCCGGAAAGGTCACGTGAGGCACGGCCTTGTCTTTGAGTCGGTGTTGAGCTAACCCACCAGCTTTATCCACTGTTTGTTATGCAATTTCGGGTCAAAATGTGGATCAGGAACTCAAAAGGTTTTGGGAAATAGAAAATATTCCTATTGATAAAATTAACCCTCTGAATGAAGAGGAAGATTTTTGTGAAAATCACTTTAAAGAAAATTATACTGTTAATGCTAACGGAAGATTTGCAGTACGCTTACCTTTTTATCGTAGTGATTTAAAATTGGGGAATTCTTATTCAACTGCACAATCCAGACTAAAAGGTATGGAAAGAAAATTCGCTCTAAATTCAGATTTAGAATTACATTATAAGGATTTCATGAGGGAGTACGAAGGGTTAAATCACCTACAGATAGCTGAGCCTTCTACATATATTTCAGATGAAAATAAATATTTCTTAGCTCATCACTGTGTTTTAAAACCTACCAGCTCCACTAGTGCACTAAGAGTAGTTTTTGATGCAAGTTGTAAAACAAGCAATTCCGTTTCTTTGAATGCAATTTTGGGTGTGGGTGCTAAGCAACAACCTGATTTATTCATTACCTTGCTTCGTTTCAGGTTGCACGAAATAGCATTTACGGCTGACATAGAAAAGATGTACCGTCAAATCGAAGTACATCCGGAAGACCAAAATTACCAGAGAATTTTGTGGCGCTATGATTCTAAAAGCCCAATACAAGAATATAAATTAAAGACTGTAACATATGGTTTATCTTCTTCAGCTTTCCTTGCCACTAGGTGCCTGAAGCAAGTTTCAATGGATGCATATTCTACTTCTCCTGTAGCTGCCCAGTTAATAGAAGAACGATTCTACATGGATGATCTTCTAGCGGGAGCAAGCAACGTGCACGAAGCCATCACGGTGTGTACAGAACTTTCATCTATACTCGAATCAAGAGGATTTCATTTACGAAAATGGAAGTCCAATAAGGAAGAGTTCTTAACCAAATTGGGTCAAGAATCCCATTTGGAGGACTTTCAATGGCCCAGAGGTGAAGACAAGGTTTTAGGTATTTTATGGAACTCGAACACTGATTCGTTTAGGTTTGAAGGTCTACTAGAGGTTAACCCTCCGTTAACCAAACGAAAAATTCTTTCTTGTGCATCTAAAATCTTTGACCCCCTAGGCATTCTCACAGCTAGTACAATTCTTATTAAAATATTCTTTCAACGCTTGTGGATGGCTAAAGGTGATTGGGACAGTGAAATTCCCGAAAAATTGGCTAAATCCTGGCGTGAATTTCAAGATAACTTTAAGTGTATTTCGGAGGTAAAAGTACCCCGATTTGTCGCAAATTTAATAGATCCCTTAAATCTGGTAGGAATTTGCGATGCTTCAGAATTGGCATATTCAGCCATAATTTATTTAAGCACAACAACAAGCTCAAAGTTGAAATGCTTGTCGCTAAAGCTAGGGTAGCACCAATCAAACAAATATCCATTCCCAAGCTCGAACTATGCGGCGCACATCTATTGACTAAGCTTTTCAAGGTTGTGCTAAAATCTCTAAATCATCCTAATGTCAAACTGTTTGCTTACACTGATTCTAAAGTAGTTTTATCATGGCTGTCTTCGCATCCTCGAAAATGGAAGACATTTGTAGCAAACCGCACAGCGGATATACTAGAAACCCTCCCAAACCTAGAATGGAACCATGTCCCTTCCCGTCTAAATCCGGCTGATATCGCATCACGCGGACTGCAACCGAATAAACTGTCACAGTGCGATTTGTGGTTAAGAGGTCCTAAATTTCTACACAGCACTGAAGATCTTCCAAAAGATAGTTTCGTAGAAGATCAAACATCAGATGTACTAAAAGAAAAAAGAAAGGATCCCCTGTTTAACTTTCACATAAGTTCTACTAATGACACGTTTGAAAACTTGTTTGAAAAGTTTTCCTCGATTACGAAAATAATTCGCATTATTGCATACTGCAAACGATTTTTAAACAACTGTAAAATCACAAAGGCGAATGACCCTAAAACAATCTGCCACTTCCAACCTCTACTTTCTTCGGAGATAGAGCGCGCAAAAACCTCAGTTCTTATTTGGGTGCAGAACCTACATTTCGGACAAGAGATCGATTTTATAAAAAAAGGATTAGATTTACCGCGAAGAAGCAAATTAGTTTCACTGGCTCCCTTTTTAGACAGCGAAGATTTATTGCGTGTAAAAGGAAGGATTGTCAAATCGGACTTAAATTATTCAGCAAAACACCCTGTTATAATTCCTTCAGAACATTCAATAGCTTCTTTGCTGATTAAAGACTTTCACATAAAACATCTACATGCTGGTCCCACTTTGTTATCTAATATTCTGAGGCAAATTTATTGGATAATTGGCGGAAAGAAGTTGATACGCCGTTGTGTAAATAAATGCTTAGTTTGTTTCAGGTATCGAAGTTCCTCTAAACCTCAGATGATGGGCGATTTGCCAGAACCTAGAGTCAAGATGGGTCGACCATTCATCAACAGTGGAGTAGATTACGCTGGACCAATTACAATAAAGACCAAAGGTAGAGGTAGAAGCGTTAAAACATCCAAGGCTTATATTGCACTTTTTATCTGTTTCTCTACAAAAGCTCTGCATCTCGAAGTAGTTAGTGATTTGACTGCTGATGCATTTATAGCTGCTCTTCGAAGATTTTCAGCTCGCAGAGGAGCTCCTGCAAGCATTTATTGTGACAATTCCACCACGTTCATAGGCGCACGCAACAAACTGAATGAACTTAAAGAACTTCACTCTTTGATCAATTGTGAATCTGTCGCACATTTTTTCAATGAACATAATATTTCTTTTCACATGATCCCACCTTATTCTCCGCATTTCGGCGGGTTGTGGGAAGGTGGGGTGAAAGCCACTAAGTACCACCTGAAGAGGCTGATGGGTACCACCCTACTAACATTCGAAGAATTGACCACTTTAGTCACTCAGATCGAAGCGGTGCTGAACTCCAGACCTCTGTCTCCAGTTAGCGAAGGGGATATTGATTCAATTCATGTTTTAACTCCTTCTCATTTTCTTGTAGGTGAGCTAATTACTTCCCTTCCAGACCAGTCAGATGTTGTAACCAGTCATTCGACCCGTTGGAGCCTGTTGCAGAATCTTTTCAAGTCCTTTTGGAATCGCTGGCATAAGGAGTATTTGAATACCCTACAACAAAGATCACGCTGGAGAGGACGTGAGGAGAACCTGTCTATCGGGGACATCGTATTGCTGAAGGAGACCAATCTTCCACCAGGCATCTGGCCTTTGGCGAAAGTGATCAGTCTTCCCTGGAGACGATGGCGTTGTACGAGTTGTACAACTAAAAACTCTCAAAGGACTGTTCAAACGCAATATTACTAATTGCATAAAATTGTCTAATTTTTAATTTTCATAAATTATTTCTAAAATATTAAAAATTGGGGGGAGTATGTTCCCTCATGGGTTTGCATGATCTTTCCTTTGCGCGACAGTGATGCTTACGTCATATTAAGCATTGCTGCCGCGAGGGAGGAGAGATTATGTAAATCCAGGTTTCTAACCGCCACCACGAGAGGGCGGCATGTATGCTTTATTATTTAAACGACTGGACAGATCTTCCAGATACTGTATTCTGTTTTACTGCTGTTCTGTTAGTTCTTCGTTCTGCTCTGTTCTGTTCTTGCCTTCTGTGCAAATAAATCTAAGTTAACAAGTCTATGCTTTGGTTTTACTCAACAAACGCTACAATGCCAATGATCCGAGCGCAGTCCCCAGATTTCAAAACTTGACATTGTGGATGCAAAACGCAATCAACTCAGTCCGAGACCTAGAGCAAATCTTCTGCACATCCTTCATGAGGTATATTTTCAAAGGAAATACTGCAGAGCTCCAGAAGGACAGTCCGATCAATTAAATTTTGTTTGTGTAAATTATTAGCGCATTTTCATAAAGTCAGTTCTCTTTTTTTTAGAAAGATTTTTTTATCTCATACATACTCATGTAAGTACCCATTTAAAAGAAAATTGAATTATTTACACACGACAAGAGTTATTTTTATACTTGGGGACTAGACAAATATATATAACTATTAACTCTCCAGATCCATACGAAAAAATTCATAATTTATTATCAAAACCCTTAAAAAATAAGAATATATATTTATAAATATATATTGGCAAAAGCACTCTACCATCGCCAGTTTAAAGATTTCCTTGAAGAAATAGATAGCCAGTTTTCTGCAAGGGCTGATCCAGAGATTACTGTTGGGGGGGGGGGGGTAATGCAAGTATATTTTTATCATGAAGGCCAAATTCCCCCCCCCCCCTCGCCATCCAAGCTGCTTTATAATTGAAAGTTTTTCCATTGCTGGAAAAACTACATGAATTTTAACTTTTTTTCATTCATTTTTCATTTAAATTTTTAAAATATTAAATAATTTAATTCATTTTTTTAAATAAAATAATTTATCTTCATTATCAAAATTAATTTATTTGTATTCTAATGCACGATTGAAATTTCCGAATCATAAAGACATAGCTGTAATGTGAGGGGTGTACTAAAATATCTTATAAGCTAAGGTATATTTACTCTTTTTTTTTCTATTAAAAAATTACCTTAAAATTCTAGAAAATAAAGAAATATTAAGACACTTCATAATTGAAATAAAACCTTGTATGAGAAACAAATATATCATTGATGAAACAAAGTTTTTTCAGTATTGTACTAAAAAATAATTATGAATCTAAGAACATTTTACTTAAAATTATTTTAATAAAAAAATTATACATTAGTAAAATTTTATAAGATGATTGATTTTAATAAATAGATAATTGATGATTGATTGCAATTATTATAAATTAAACTATTATCAATTAAATTAAGTATTTGTATTTAATAGATGTATTTTAGCTTTTAAAAATTAAATTTAGAATTCTCTGAAAAGCATCACACAACTTTCTATAATTTTCCTTCAAAATTTTTGCGTGATTTGATTCCAAAGCCAAAGTTTCATTTTCAAACTGTGCCCGATTTAAACTGTATTACATCTATATTTACATCGAACTTAACCAAATTTAATAGCTAGATGCAGTTTGGTGCACTAGTAGTTCTAGGAAAGGCTGACCTCGCGACCAAAATAAAATATATACGCCGTTTTGAATGACTTCAAGGAACAATTTGAAGAAAATCTAACAACGCGTTTGGTCGTAACTGTGTGACAAACAAATTTACAGACAGACGAAATGCAGAAAGGTCGAGCTGAAACAGAGCCCTAAATAACAATCTGTCAATAATTTATGGTGTTTTAAGGGAGGAATTTGCTGAGAATTAAATATATATATATATATAGCTGTTTAGAAAAATACAGATTTTTTAATGTACTGGCAATAAAAACAAAGGCAAGCCATCGTTTTCGTAAGTTAGAGTTTAAACCACTTCCCTTGTTGTCACGCTCCACTGTAAACGCGGACGTATATCGATTTAGAAATGTTTTCATAAGATATTTTGTTTAATGAAACACATGCAATTAGCAATTAAATTGATCAAATAAAAAAAAAACTTTTTGGACTGATGGGATCTCAAAACATGTAGCATCAGTGAAAGCGCAAGTATGGTTATTATTAAACTAATCTTATTTTTAATTTAACAAATTTAAGTAGTACAAATTTAAAATGTCGCAAGCAAAAGCATATAGACTGATCTCTGCTATATTTTTTATTTGTTTGAGCTGGTAATAGATTTAGTATTTTTTAAAGCTTGTTTTTTAAATTCAAGATAAAAAAAATCACTTACTTCAATATAGGTCTTTGCATAGCTGCCGAAAAGTCTAGTTTCCGCAACTATATGAACACTAGTTACTAAGGCTACTCGGCATTTGCGATAGGATGTTTCGAAGGAGAGGGAAATTCCAAGAGGGTAGACGAAGATCAAAATTATAGGCGTTTCGTTATAACATTAATCCTTTAAACTCTTCCTCGAAGCATGTAGATCGGAATACAGAATGCGATGTTTCTTGAAAAATACGTTACTGCAAGCTGCAAAGTTAATAATTTCTGAATTGAAGCATTGTGAATTCTTGTTAAACTCTTTTCCCATTTCAAGTGTCAAGAAAAGCGAACTGCAATTATCCTTTGTGTCGCCAACTGAATGAAATATCTACGTAGACCTCACGGGTTCACAAAATCCCCCCCACCCCGTTCCATGGGTCGTATTTATCACAAGCTGACTATTATCTAAACTATCTATGTGACAGACGTTTTCACGCCCCTCCCCCCGCCTGAATAGGGTAACCTTCTATTCTTTTGTGATTACGGCCCGGCGTTTGCTGAAGGTACAATGTCCAGGTGTGCATGAGTTGCAAAATTTTTCTCCTGATTGACATAGCAATTAATCCTCAAGGTCAAAGTCTAGGGACGAAATTTCCAGTTTTTATGGGTTGTGTCCTCAGGGCTGTCTGTCGGTAACAAAGAAAGGAGGAGGCTCCCGGGTGACATTCCAAGAAAATGTCCATGCTCGCAGCTTTGGTAAGAACAGTGTAGTGACATGAGAACACTCTTTTATTCCTGCATATTTTCTTCTTTGGTAGGAAAGGCGGGGAAACAAGTGGGGGGTGGGGAGAGTATTGGGAAATTTTAAAGAGCGTTAAGCAATGCATATATATCACGATTTGCAAAAAAAAAATTTAGTTTGACATTTTTCATTGCCTAAGGTGACTTTTGAAAATATAATCTTAGATGTTGGGGGGGGGGGGGGTAATTTCCCCTTTACCCCCCCCCCCCACCTGGATCTGCGCTTGGTTTTCTGACCTACTACTGCATAATAAAGTATGATTGGCGTTCCAGAGGTAACATATTGCAACATTTTGCTTTGTGCTTGAGTGAAATAAAAACATTCCTCAATGAAAAAAGCATTGACCATCCCGATTTGGAAGCAATATCGCGATGAGACCAATGCAACTATTGACGCAAATTACTTCAGCATATCTTTAATAAACGTGAAGGATGGATTCGCTGAGAGATTCGAACAATTCAAAACAAACAAAAGTACTCTCGCATTCATAATAAATCCTCTCAACACAAATACAAATAAGATCAACATTGAGCCATTTGGAATTGATGCTGGTTCGCTCCAAATGCAATTGCTAGATTTGAAAACCAAAGACTTGTGGAGTGGCAAGTTCTCAGAACTCAAGAGCAAGTTGGAGGTCGAGAAATGTATGTATTTATTTTCTAGTATGCAGATATGTTTTAACCCCCCCCCCCCAAACTGAGTGCAGAATAATGCGATAAAAGAATAATGCGATTTCAGTTTTCTTTAGAGTGGGTTACTCTAAAAAACAGCTTTCAAATTGTGCCCTTTTCACTGACTTTCCTGTCTCCTCCAAAAATTAACATGTCCATTTTATGAAAATATCTGTTCCCGTTCCTCGCCTTTCAGTAACAAAAATGTTATCCTTTCTTTTGAGAATTGATTCTACTCTAATAGAAAATAGCGTTTCCTACACCTTTAAGTGTTGAATTTCTGACTTTGGTGAAGAAAATTTCTGTTTCCATTTACAAATCAATTTTTAATGAATGTTTTGTAGCATTGATTACATTTGCCATGCCTATAAAGAATATTTATATTTTAATATATGAACAGTAATACCATATCATTTAAGCAAAATATAATTTGTAATCTATCTTTTCCTTACTTAACAATTTACTTTTATAATGGGATGCACTTTACATCGAATAGGCTCTATATTTGCAGTAATTTTATTTGCTCTCAATAACAGTTATTCTCTCCTAGTAACTTTGTGCCATTTTCATTTTATTCCGACTACTCAGACCCGTGTAGCGAGGACGCTAAACTCTCCCTGATGGCCGCTCTCCGGGAAAAGGACCAAGGTTTGTACCTGGGGAACTGCGCTTCTTTCAAAATAGTAGTTAAGGGTCTACCGTCGGAAACGGAGTAGAGCAGGCTGCAAGCTGATATCGGCTCTCGTGGGTATTCCTCCGCGAGAGTTGTTCAGCTAACCAAGCGTGGCTCCAAGAAGCTAGGAATGTTCTTGGTTGAGCCAGTGGCGGATTTAAGACAAAAATCCCAGGCGGCAAAAATGATTGAAGGGGCCCGTTTTCTAATAAATAATTTAGGAGCAAACATTAAAAAACGCGTTTTTTCCTAAAATTTCTAAAAATGGGATTATTACATCTTTTGAACTTGCTTCCGAATTTTCTATAGAACTTAATTATTTTATTTGTCCAAAACACGTTTTATTCTTTGACTTTATCTAGCAAAGTTCTAAAATCTGTAGATCAGTCAATGCAATAAGAAAAAGTTATTTGCGATTTTTCTCACAAACTCCTCAAATTCTATAAGCACACTTAATGTGACAAAACACAATTTATGATACTATACAAGGGGTGAAACCTTGGTGAAACTGTCGCTTCCTTTCCTAGGCGGCTGTTTGTAGAAATTATTTATTGGTAAAAGTCCCGACGTCTATTGAAGGCGTTGGGTGCCAGTTCAAGTGTTTTCTCGTCATCTGACCATGGTTCTAAAATAACGAGGTGCATGTATGAATGTGTGTGATGTGAATGTGTTCCCGGGTCTTTCCTTCGAGATTGACCCCGAACCGTCGCCAATAGCCCACTCTGCAGCTCTAGTGCGACGTTAATTAACAAAACCAAACCTATTATTGGTATTTTAAATACTCATTTTTTTTAAAGAGGGGAAAATTATAATATCAGCCCCTCCAAAATATTTCTTGGAGGGGCTCTAGACCTCCAGGCCCCCTTAAGCGTATGCCCGGGATTGATTAAAAAAATTATTCACTACTATAGGCACAATAGCACTGACGGTGGTCTCTCTCGCAAAAAATAGATTCGAAGAATTAAAAATCTCGCATATATATTTAAATATTCTTTTAAAAAACAAGAAATTATAACGCTTCTGGAAAAATTGCAGTAGTAATAGCGAATTTTAAAAAACATAGGTAATTTTTCTACAATAAAAGTTGAGGGCCATAAGTCGAGCGCTCTTGGCTCTAGACTAACGAACCTAATCAGGCCCTGTTTAACCCAAACATCATAGTTTTAAATGAAATATTTTCAACGATTTGTCTTAGGCTTTTAAATAGACCTAGAACATCAATTCGAGCTTTTACATACATGTTAGATAAGTTATATAATTTTATAGCATAGGGAAATACTATAAAATTACAACTTCTCTATATGAATACTCTCTTTCCCCCTTAGCGCTGTGACAGAGGGTCCCCGTGTTTTGGATTGGATCTTGTGTCAACCAGAAAAAAAGTTAATTTGTCTTTTAATTTCTAAACAAGTTTTTTTTAATTAATTAGATTAGACCATTTTGCTATATTTTTTAATTTTAAGTAATGATTAGAAAATGCCGTTCTCACGCATTTCTATGCACTTAAACTCAGAGTTTAATTTTTGAGTGTCATTCTTTAGCCCCTCTCCTAAACAATAATAATCTTAAAATTTATTAAAAAAATTATAAATCTTAAATCTATATTATAGTTCACGGATTCTCGCGGCTACCTTCGCACAGGGCCCTGCGTCTGGTAAGGGGCCTCACGTTTGACCCCTTTACAAAAGCAGGGCCCTGCCCCTGATGCGTCGTACATGATTTGGGGACTTCTCAGAAATGTTAAGTGTAAATGCTGTTTACATGCACCTATTCGGTAATGGTGCCCTGTAAAGAGGAGTGGGCCCGGGCCTGTTGAACAAGGGGCACCTGTGTGCTCATATCAATACATAAGGATAAAGGAATCCAAACAGAACATTCCATTGACATGTTTAGTAAAATTAAAATATGTTAAAAAATAAAAAAACAATTATTTATTTTCTCGCTTTTAATTTGTGTAGTCGAGGGGGCCCCAAATTGACTCAAGACAAGGGGGCCCAGGCGGCAACTGTCCATTTGCCGCCTTTAAATCCGCCACTGGGTTGAGCTACCACGCCAGAGAGGTAACAACAAACTTCTGGCCGTTACCACCTTGCTACAACTCAATGTAAAAATTGAGCCTTTCCGAAGCAGACGCGGAGTGATACAATGTTACAATTGTAACTATTTTGACCACTCCAGCGGCCAGTGCTTCATGACACCTTGGTGTCTGAAGTGCGGGGGCCCTCATCCTTCCCGCGTCTGTTTCCCTGCCCAGATCTGAGGAACCGAGCTGTATCAACTGCCTGGAGAAAGGCCACGTAGCCTGCAGCAGAAGATGGCGCCTGTTCCCGAAATCCTCATCTAAACAGCCATCGACGAAAAAGCGAGCTGCTAATCGTCAGACCACTAAATTTAAATTACCTAGGAAATGTCCAAACCATTTTACTCCCCTGTTCCTAAGATAAGTTCTACTTCATTTATTCCTCGCCCAAACATTTTAAACTCCCTCGCTACTTCCCGGCACCTCAATGAGGCTGTCCCTATGCTGGAGCTAATAAAGGAATTGGTGCTTATCTTTTCCGGAGATGGAGGAATCTAAGGCCTGATCCTTCGTTCCGCGAACAAAAAAATCCGTTTAGAAAGCTTCAACCATTATTCGATTACTTCGCCGAGAAAGTCCCGAGCGAAGAGTCTCCGCCCACCGGCCAATCAGGAGCCTGCTCTGCTTAGGCCCCGCCCACCTGCCTACGTCCAGTTCTGATTCAGATGCTGAGAATTGCCGATTTCATCCGATGCAGCCGTGTGCTGAAGATATGTACGTCACTACCTGCTATACCGGAGGCGAAGGCCACTTCGTGGCCATGTCCTTCGTCAACACTTTTAGACTACTACTGTACATCTGGTCTTACCTTTTACTTGTACTGGTTGCTAGTCCCTTTTTCTTTTGGTACGTGTGTTTTTAATATGCTTAAATGATTTAATAAAAGTTCATATTTTCTGTACTGGTCATGGTTCTTTCTCTGACTTCAAATACGTCTACAATTCAAATAGTTAAACGCGAATGCAATAAGACAAGAAGAGAAAGAAACACAGAAACTTGTTCCTGTTCTCTGATTTTTTTTTAATTCAAGAATGGTTAAAAGTTACTCGAAAGTTGATAGTTAAAAGTCTCGTTGCATCAAACCTCAAAATTCAACAGCAACCTCAAAATTACGCTGTTTTAAAAAAAATTAGCTCATGAAAACTTTCAAATTGTAGATATTCAGTAAACGCGATCTGCTGAGATCTCCGTTGATATACTTTCAATCCTTTTGCATCTGATAAATAAATGCTTATTTTTCACTATTTATTTCATTATGATTCGCTTTGCACTACATAAAAAAATGCATTAAATTTTTCGATATTTCAAAAATATAATTTATTTTTGAAATTAAAGTTTAGGACTTGTATTTTTGTGTAGCTTTGCAATTCTTTAATATTTCATTTATATATATTTTATTATTTGAAATTCCCTCACTTCCTTTCACAAATGGCACTTTGAAAGTTTTTCAAATTTCATATACAACTGTTTTTGTAAATTTTAATGATTTTGGTTAACATGCTTAAAATAAGTAGACCCCCGAGATATGAACTGCCAGTGGCGGATTTAAGGAAAAAGGCCCAGGCGGCAAAACCTTCGAGGGGGCCCAAATTTCATACATAGTAGGGGGGGGGGGGTCGACCGGAATAAAACCGCATATCACAAAGACTAATAAAACAAGGCCAAATATGCTCAGACTTTCGGCGCCTATAAATTACGTAATACAACATTTTAATGTAAAAAGTTACATTGGATAAAAGAAAGGGTGTCTAATCCATTTTTAGAATAAAAATAAAAAGAGCGATACGAGCCGACTGGTCTGCGTCCTGGGTCTGGGATGATGAGTTGATTCGTACAAAGAAAAATAAATCGCTCACTTGTTTTTCGAGAAATTTAGATAATAATCAAAGATCAGGTGTTTTCGCGGACCAACAAAAGCAATAAATTTAAAACCATTATAGAAAACATGGGATATGGTTTTGTTTTAGAATATAGAATAAACTGGCAACTTATAATGAAGTATATTAAGATTAACGAAATTATGCGGTCGTGGCTAGAAGAGACAAACCACAATATGGTTTCAATAGCATGTTTTAGAGAAGGTTTCCAGCGAGAATCCATAATTCATGGATTCTTGCAGCTACCTTCGCGCAGGGCCCTGCGACTGGTAAGATGCCCCACGTTTTGCCTCTTTACAAAATCAGGGCCCTGCCCCCACGTCGTTGATGATTTGGGGGCTGCTCAGGAACCTGAAGTACAAGTGCTGTTTGCACGGATCTATTCGATAATGGGGCCCTGTAAAGAGGTGTGGGCCCGGGCCCGTTGAAAAAGGGGCACCTGTTTACTCATATGCATAAGGATAAAGGAATCCAAACAGATAATTTCAGTGAAATGTTTAGTAAGTTCATTGGGAGATAAACTGGCTTGTGTTACAATAAGAATTTTCAATATTTTTATGGCTTATAGTATGGTATATATAGCCATTGTTTTGAATTGATTTAAATGCAGTCATCAGGATACAAAAGATATTTATATGTTATTCTTTTGCATTTTTTATTAATTAATTTATTTTTTTACAATGAGTATATTAAATGAAAACTGATCTTGAGAAGTGTTTGGTAATGCTTAGGTTGGTTTGCGGGTTATTCCAGAAAATTTTACACGTGTTCAGAAAAATTTATGAGAATCCAGAATCATCCCTAGAGACTTATCATTTCTTCATGACTTCTTCATGCACAAAGTACACAAAAGTACCACACTGTTGATTCTTTTGTTTATTGTATAAACCATATTTACTAAAAACTTAATCTTTAAAGTTTAGAATGCAATCAAACAGTTTTAGAAAAACTGCAACAATTAAAAAAAAAGTCTACAACTGAGACAGATTGATTTCAAGATTAATAGTATGCTGGATGAGCTAAAAAATAAAGTCTGTTAAATATTCCATTATTACTCATTTGTAAAAAGAGTGACATAACTCTTTTCTCAATAAAATGTTCGGTTTAAAGTTCTCTGGGTAGTCCTTTTTTTTGGAGTAAAAATATGAATATTTTTTAATTAAATTAATTTCTACTATTTAAAATATTTTATAAACTTTAATAATTAGCATGCATAATATTTGATATTTTCCCTTTTTATAAAATAACTCATTAAACATTTATTTAGATGTGGAGGGTAGAATCTTTTGACCCTTTGCCTTGGTCTAAATTTTAAAAAGTTATTCCCAAGATCACAAAATTCCTATAAAATGTTTTATTAGCTGATTTCACAGATTTTCTAATGTACATGTATATAATAATAAATTTCTTACTAGACTTAATATTTCATAAATGTAGGCAATTAGTGCAATATTAGGTCTATGAAAAAATTATATGGGTCCTTGAAAGGTCCTTGAATTTTTTCAAAGTAGAAGAGTGGGAACTATGGAAAACAATCTACAAACGTTTTTGAGAGTCAGAGCATATTTTAAGGAATTTTAACTGGTGGGGCAAATTAAATTCTGCAGAAAGCAGAACCCCAGAAGTTAATGAAAACTTTGTACTTAAAATAGCAAATTTTAAACTAATTTAATTAATTAAGTTTAAAATTATATGTTCTGTAAAAAATAAGTAGTTTTAAATTTAAAAAAAAACATAATACTTTCTTAAAACTTGTTATCATTTCTGACTTTTTTTTTGTATAATCTCTGCTTTTGTAAATTGCTTCTCCGGCAACTTTTGTCGCCGTTCCTTCAGCTGCAGAAATTTTAGCACTGAAGGGCGGTGGTTGAAAAATGCTGTTCCTTTTCCATTTAAGGGGGTCCGATACCTTCGACATTTTTTTCTTTATTTTTATACTTGTACAATCCAATTTTTTTTCTCTTTCTAAATATGCATAAAAACCCATTTAAGACGCTCAATTTTTTTTTTAAATTGCACATTTATTTTTAAATTAAAATTTTAGTAAATTTTTTAACAATTTTAAAATTCCTACTCCTTTTTTGTTTTTCAATATTTTGAAGCAATTTTTTTTATTTAAGATCTTGAATAATATGTAAATAGATGTATGCATTCAAATTTTGATTCAGATACATCACTTTAAAAAAATAAAATATATTAGAAATTTTGGAAAAAAAATTGACGAAAAAAAATAAAATTCCATTTTAAGTGGTTTTAAAAAACAAATTATGGTAAAAATAGGAAATCTGAATGCATACATCTATTTAAAATATATTTATCTTGCTATACACACAAAAATTATGATTTTAAGTATAATAGTAAAAAAGCCTTAGCATTTTTAGTGTTCATTAAATTTCAAAACCACGAACAGAGATATTTGCTTTTAAAGTTTACATATGATACAACTATGTTATAGGAACACATCATTAAAACATTCATAACTAAAAAAGTAATAGGAATTTTTTGTGAGTTATTAAGATAAGTTTGAATATTATTTTTTAAATATAAAAAAAAAATGACTTTTTTTGCGAATTTTGGGTATCGGACCCCCTTAAGACTATGATGAGTCTCTTATGTGGATTGGTCCGACCACGAGTTAAAATTACATGAATGGAACTCCTCTTTCAAACTCCACTTCCCTTAAAGCCCACATTTTTTGAAAATATTAAATAATTATTTTTCAAGATTAAAACAAATAAATTATTCTGGTGGGGAAATAGAAGTTTATTGTGAATCAGAGTTATTTGAGATTTATAATAGTATTATTAAAAAGAAAAGTATTGGAAGCATTGCCGTTTTCATCGAAGCATGCACATCTGAAATAAATATCTAAGATAAGTAGTTGAATAAAAAAACTAGTATTAAATGACATTTACAAAAGTTTTGATTATTTTTTTGCATTGGTTTGAAGTAATTTATTTTTTAATCAAACTTTCAGACATTTTTTCATTTCTACCAACCTATATTAAATTTACTCATGGATGTAACCTACGCATAAACGTAAGCTTGTATTGGGCCCGCGGGCTCGAGGCACTTTGTTTCATGTGGATATCTGCAACCATTCAAAAGTTATAGAACTTTTTCCATTTTCTCTGACATTACGCCTATGGGAAATTTACATCTCGATCTTCCCCTCATAACATTATTGTTAAAAATCACCTTGGCGACCCAAAATATTTTTCGACAATACTGGGATAAACGATTTATTTTGATTGGCTGATGAGTAAATGTCACCAAATGAATTAAAAATGTTTCCAAATGAATTTAAAAATGTCGCCAAATATTGCCAAATAAATTCAAAATGTCGCCAAATGTTGCAAAATAATTTTTTTAATGTCGCCAAATAAATTAAAAGTTTCTCCAAATCAATAAAAATGTTGCCAAATGAGCTAAAATAGAGGTCCTATATATATATAAAAATATCATCACAATGGCGAAATTAGTGTCCAAATAACAAAATTAAGTCGTTAACAAAAACCTCGCAAACCGAAGGAGGAAGATAAACCAGCTCTTTTGACTGACGCCATGTGTACTCATGTTCTGAACAACTTAACTTTATGACAATAGTGCTTTTTGTTACGGAGTGGAATATTTCTATGGTGTTGAAATGGGCCACCCTAAAAGTTTAATTTAAGGTTTTCTATATTTATACCTCCATGTAGCTTATTTTTAAATTTTACCTCATAAACATATTATTGGAATTAAAAAATGAATATTTGATAATTAATTTTTATAAGAAAAATTGTCCGTAAATATTGACCCATATGAAATTATGTTGAAAGACGGATATATAGACTCCGGTCACCAATTGGCACTAAAAAAAAAAAAAAAAAAAAAAAAACTTCACCAAATACGATACATTCTTTTGATTTGGAACAATGCAATATTTTTTCTTTGATATATTATTGCGTCGCCAATATTAAAACTAATGAATGTGAAAATTTTCTACAAGGGTTTATTGTTACTAAATGGTTAATTTTTATAAAAAAAATATGCAATTTAAAAAAATTTTAGGAATTTTTATTTCACAAAAAGTAACATTTTACAAAAACATCAGTTTAAACAGTAGTCGCAATAGCATGTAAAGTCGTGAACATAAAAATAGATTTAGGTGTCTCAAAAAATACTCAAAGTAATTCTGGGTAATATTCAAAGTAAATCTGGATTTTGATAAAGTTTATTTTTCACAGTGCACAGAAAGTGATATACGATGGCTACGCTGACAAGACAAAACCGCACAGCCCTTACTGTGCAAAGTGACCACGAGCAACGCCGGGCCATATTGCTAGTTACAAATAAAAAGTAATATATCCATTTTTTTTACTTTTTGATTCATTTATATTGGTATTAATATATTGAGAATATCTAAAAATAAAACATTTTCATAACAATTTTAATAAAACATATTTGTTCTCTTTTCGATCATACGGAAGTAACGAGAGAGAAAAAAGATATTTTTCAAATAAATTATTTTAACCTTATTCTTGCTGTCGTTTCACTCCTAGACATTTAGTACAAATAACTTATATATGCTAATTTTTGTTACCTTAGAATTAATTATACATCCATGATATATTTTGTCCATATTAAGATACTATTCAAAATTTTAAAAAAGAAACTAATACATATTCATAAGCATAATCTTTTGAAAGACTGGCTATAAGTTCATATAGTTTATGCATTTTATTAAAAATTCGAGCTACCCCTCCCTAATAATTTTGAAAATTTGGGCCTCTATTTATATGTATTAAAACTTGTAAATAATGATCCCTTCAAAATGTTAGTAACATTGGGAAATACATTTTCCCCCAAAAGTAAAAATTAGAAATATCTTTTAACTATACAAATAAAATTTAGTTAAACTACACACCGTAAAGAAATCTACATAAAAAATAAATTTAATTTACTTACTTTTTGTAGCTGTTAAATGAAGGTAAAATATTTTTTAAAATTGAAGTGAAAAATCGGCCTAAGGAATGATACTGGCACGTCTTGCTTGTGAAGTTTTTTTTTTACTGGCAACATTTCAAGAAACCCATATTGAAACACTTTCCACCCCTTATAACACGCCCCACACCTCCAGGCCATATATTTCTGCCCTAATCCTTTCAAATACATGCCAGAAGTTTTCCCGACTATAAAAAAACAACTGGTGCCCACTTAAGAGATCCTGCGTAGATAAGGAAGGGAGTAATAAAACGATTTTGAACATTAGGCAATCCGAAATATATTGTCAACTGCTCGACCACTCAGTTCTGAACAAAAGGATTTTATGGATGGGAAATAGCTAGACGGGGGAGGGGGTGTGAAAGCTTTTTTCCCCCTCGTTACAGATACAATAGTGGTCCTTGTAACTTTCCCATTAAGTTAAGGGACATCTGTAGGAACTTGAGGAGAAATCGGGCATTTTCATAGGAATGGGGATCTGTCTCTGTCTAAAGTCTTTCTTTCCTATGCCGCAGATTCAAGTTTATGTTTTTACTATGGAAAATTGATTAAACAAAACAAAATTCCGGTGGGGCAAATCTACATGACTGGTGGGGCATTTCTACACACTGGTAGGGAAAAATCCCCACCAACTCTATGTTAAAATATGCCCTGTTATATTTTCCTGTGTACGTTTCCGTAACCGCAAATTTCAGTACTGGCCATTTACTGGGCTAGTGCATGGCCAGCATTGGTACAACAGGCTATAACTCCAATGTTTGCTAGGAGTGCTGTACGGCCGAGGTAGATAGCCCGGCAGAAACATCGAAATAAAATAATGATATTTCAAGGACTCATAACTTTAGTTAGAATTAGTCTACAAAGATAAACCTACTATCGTGTAAAAGAAAGTAAGCCGCGTTCAACAGTCTGGTTACTAACCCATTTCCCCCTCTGACCTTTATACCGCGTGAGGTGAGAAATGATTCATATTTCTGGAATAAACTGTCCTTTTTATATTCTGTAACTGGTTATAATCGACTAATCGAAATAGTGTGGGATTAAATTGAAATTAACGACATGTTCCTACAATTTTAATTTACCATTTGATGTTTAAAATTGTTTGTGAGAATATTGTGTGAAGTGCAAAGTGACGATTTGTAGAACATTTCACTATGCAGACAAACTATCACTCTAAAGTTCAATTGCGGCATAGGAAACTTAAATAGGTTGAAAGAACAGTTCACGACGAACAAAATGATACCAAGAAGTCTAAACTTATGACAAATGGGAATAGATTCAAGGTAATATATCAATTCCAATAATTTCTAATCGCTACAAATAAAGTAAATTGAAAAGTATTTCTAATTCTAAAATCTATTACTTTTAATTGATAAACTGCTTCACATTTTCATTGTTTACAAAACAAAGTTAATTTAGACAATATTTTTTTACAATGATTTAAACAATGATTTTTTAAACAAAGCAAAAATTATCATTTTCATTAGTACAGAACAAAATTAATTTAAACTATGTTATTCTTTGACAATGATTTAAACAAGGATTTTTTTTAAACAAAGCTAAAATTACCATTTCATTGTTACAAAACAAAGTTAATTTAAATAATGTTATTCTTTGACAATGATTTTTTTAAACAAAGCTAACATTATAACAAAGGTTTTACATCTTATATAAATGGAATTCCATGAATATTGTTCATTGGCAGAAAAACTTTCACGACTGAAGTGTGCAAGTGAATATTCTGAAGTAAGTATTCTGAAGTAAGTATTTTGAAGTGATTATTTTGAAGTGAGTATTTTGAAGTGATTATTTTGAAGTGAGTATTTTGAAGTCAGTACTTATACGATTTGTATCATGTCTTCGATTAAATTTTCTGCTGGTAAGGGTAAAACAAACTTACGCAAAATGCCGTCTTTGGTTGATTTGTCCGCATTGGATTCTAAACTTCTTCCGATGAATCCCTTCCAGCATCATGACATGAGGGTAACATTACCGTTTTGTAGTAACACGTCTTCTATAACATTTTCTGCTGAATGCAGCGTGTTGAAGCCGAAGACTGACTATGTTGAAGTCCAGTCAAATATTTTGGCGACAAAATTCGAAGTAAAACCTCATGTCAGTGATACTGAGCAAACCTTGACCCGATTTCCAAACTTATCTCCTGAACTTGAGATGGAAATCTACCTTAGTATAAGGGAATATAAACACCAAATTCAGTTCCATTCCAATCTGGAGACTATTGCCGAAATGTATGAAGAGGAGGAAGACGAACCAAACGATACAAATGTCAATTCAGGTAAGAAGACTATTGGTAGAAGAATTCTTCATTACTTTGGCAAAAGGTTCAGTTGCTTAAAATGCAACTAAAAGTAGAAAGTTACTAGCATGAAAATAAATCTTGTTATATCCTTAGTGTTCTTAGTCATGATTCGATTATCTTCTAAATTTTGTGTTGAAAATGAAATTCTAATGTATCATTAGTCTTCTTATGTAATGTTTCGGACCTCTTTCTAAATTGTCTTGTTTTGATATGATGTTTTAATGTAATCATTGGTGTTCTTTGGCAGTGTTTCGGATATCTTTCGAAATTGTGTTGTTTTGAAATTACGTTTTAATATATATCATTAGTGTTTTTATGTGATGTTTCGGACCTCTTTCTAAATTGTGTTGTTTTGAAATGATGTTTTAATGTGTCATAGTGTTTTTAAGTATTCATGTGGCTTCCTTGTGTACATGAAGTTTTACAGTTGGCACTTTCTTCCCGATTCCATTCCTAGCTTACAAAAACTCTTTCAATAGCCCAACACTCCCTCTCCATAGCTACATACCGGCAAAAATAAACTAACCAATCAGCGAAAATATCAAATTTTTAATTTTGAAAATTATCAATTATCTAATAAATTATTTAATCAATTATTAATCAAAAAATGAATCAATTATTTAATAAATTAGTTAACCAATCAATAAATCAATTAATCAAATTATTTAATCAATGAATATATCAAGTATTTAAATCAATTAATCAATGAAACGCGTACCTCCCATCAATTGGGGGATGAGAGGAGCCAGAACAACAGGCTCTTCGGGAGGGTCGCTTGTCCACTGGAGAATTGTAAGATCTGGATAAAAGGAATAGGGGGGACAGTGAAAGGTGGACAAGAAACCCTCTTGGGGTACGACAGTAGCCCACCTCCTCGCGGTGTACCCCGGTCAACGGTGTGCTTTTTCTCGCACAACGGCTGAGAGGCTACTTAACTTTTTAAAACACTCACTTGTATTTAAACTAATTAATGAAACAGTTTTTGACAAAGTAGGAACTGAGACATATCCATTATGTTCTGCGGCTGAAATGTGGAAAGAATAAAAATAAAAAAACAAGAAATTTTGTTTTGAAGAAAATGAAAAAAAATTCATAAGCATTTCAAACGTGGTTGCATAAAACGTTTTCTCGACATTCTACAAAAAACTTGTCAACATCAAGAGAATTTTTCACTTTCATTTCATACAATCCTATGAATATAACTTTTACACTAATACAAGCTATTCAGTGGCGGATTTACATAGGGGCTAAAGGGGGCTATAGCCCCCCCCCATGGGCAGTGGGCAAAAAAAAAATTAAATCAAGAAATAATGTTTTTTCTAAAACAATTTTTGGGAAAATAATGACTATGAGCTAAGAGGGGCTATAGCCCCTCATATAGTTAGAGTTTTCAGAGAGGACCAAGTTTTATGGTTCTCTTTGGGGTGGGAAGAGGGGGGGGGGCTACGCGTTTTATCGCATTATCAAGGAGGGGGCCTTGGACACTGCAACTGCCCAGAAACACATTGCCTGCACATAGGGACTAAAAGAGGGTATAGCCCCCTCCTTAGCTTATAACTGAAATTTTTTTTCAAGAAATAACGTTTTTCTTGAAAAAATGTTCTGCAACATATAACCATGAGCTTTGAGACCCACAGTTTGAGTTTCCAGGGAGTCTTGAGGGAAGATCACGTTTTATGACCCTCTCTTTGGGGATGGGGGGGGGGCAACGCGTCTTTTCGCCTTATCAAGATGACCTTGACACTGCAAATGCCCACAAACAGCATAACTGAAACCCTTTGTTGTATCATCCGAGTACGGTCATTCGTTAAAAGTTTTAAGGGAGGCGGGAGATTCGCTCTAGAAATGAGGGGTCAGTGGATCTGAGAGTGAAGGAGGGAAATAAAAATTCTTGTTGCTATGGTTAGTTTTGATGAGCGAAAACATCGGAAAAGGCGAATTCTATGTTATTGCTTCATTAATAGCTGGGTCAAGCAATTTTTCTTTCTCTTGTGTTTTTATTCATGTAATTTTATATATTTTGAGCGATGCAAAAAGAGATACTGTAGTTGTAAATACTATTGGATTTTATTCATGTATTTTTATAAAGTATAGTGATACCGGAATCACATTATCCTTGGCAATCAATTCATAACTTTTTTTATATGATAATTGCCCTGCTTAAATTAGGAAAACCGAACCAAATACCTTTGAATCAATTTTTTTTTAAAACATCGATTTTATGTAAACTGAAAAAAAAATAGAACTGAACATGCTTAATAATGATATTTTTAAACTTTAATTTGACATGTACATAAGAAATATTGTACCATATGTGAAAGCAAACAATCAAAAGGTATTTGTTAAAAAAAATTCAAAAAATTATATTATACATCACTGATTTCGCCACCGAATTTTCTATCTAATTAGGGTATTTTATTTGTCCAAAATACGTTTTGTCACATTGAAATCTGTCTATGCGAATCAGAAAAATTAATTTGGGTTTTCCCAAGATTCGCTTCAAGTGACAAAGCACGTTTTGAATATTTCAAAATTGAAATCTGTCTATGCGAATCAGAAAAATTAATTTGCGTTTTCCGAAGATTCGCTTCAAGTGACAAAGCACGTTTTGAATTTTTCCTTTTCGTATGTCAATCATTTGTCTGAGTTTATGTGGATTGAAGCAACTACTAGTATAACTGATGATTGGTATTCTTATTAAAAGTGTAAAGTCTTCCTTTGCAAAGTTTAAAGTAATTTATTATTTTGACCAATCTACCTAACTATTTCAGTTCTAACATCATTTATCAAAATTTAAGTACAATGGTAATATTTCAAATATCACCATTGTAACTTTTTTTATATGATAAAATTTCGTAATCTGCGAAATGTAATATTCTACCAGAGATTTGGTGAGATATTGTTTGTCTCTTGCTCTGTCAATTAACCCATGAATATTTATATATACATGATTTCCTCAACCATACTAATTCACTGATAGAAGTCTATTACTCATCAGTGACGAAGACTGCTGCATATAATTTTAAATGGAGCCGAGGCCATTTTTAATTAAAGAAAAAAATCATGTGGGCTGACGAAAAAAAACTGGAAGAAATCAATGAATATATATTTCCGAAATTAAAATCTCTATTTTATTAAAATTTAAATAAAAATAATTGATTTCACTGTTAGGGAGCATTATTTTATTATATCATAATATTTTTCAACTTTTTATAAACCCTCCTCCTCCATATGTTATTTCATTTTAAATTTATGTAGTGAAAAATTATAACTTTCATTCTGTGTATTTTACAAAACTTTTTAACCTATTAGAAAGATATAGTGATTTATATAAAAAGTATTTATCTTAAAGTTTGTGAAAGGAATGTTTCAGGAACTATTGCTATGTCATGCAATCACCGAGACCTTTTTCCGTCATGTCACACCACAGTCACGCATGATGGATCCCCTGCTCCAAAGGTGTGAGTCGTAATAAATAAACGGCCTCTTAAGATTCAAATAAGAGCAAATTAGACTTAAACTATCATTTTTGTAACATTTAATTTTATATTTTAAAACACAAAATTCAATTTATATTTAAACGTCAGTAAAAATTTTTCAATATTTGTTATTTTCTCCGTGTACATTTTCATTGTATATATACTATCGACTATATTTTTTTGCAAAAAATTAACTTAATCATACGTTTTTATTTCACTTAGGAAAATGTAATAAGGGCTAAAGCTCAACCATTTGGGTTGACTTTATTAAATAAAACCGAATGAGAGAATTTCTAACTAAATAAATTAATATTTTATTTAAAATATATATTAGTTTCTTTTAATTCAAAATATTGTTTATTTGTCGACTATATTTAGTTATTTTATCGTTAAGGAATACCGTCGTTCCACTATAGTTAATGATACTCGAAACAATTATAGGTATTCTAAATATCGAAAGATCATTTGCACATAAAATTAACTTAGAATCTTTAACAAAAAAAAAATCTGAAAAAAGGCAAGGCTAGACATCAATATGGCGTATCATTATTTTCCCTTCTATTCACCCCCCCCCTCTTCGTGTCACGTCATAATAATGTTTTACAGATTTTTTTTTTAAATAAAACTTCCAAAACAAAAGTTATACCAAATATCCCATTAAAAAAGTTTTTTTTTAAAGTTACTTATATCAAAGTTATTGAAAGAAATTAAAAAAGATTTCTACAGTTTTTCTACGTCACATAAACACTGGGACCTCCACCTATATGCCACGCCCCGATGATAGACACCCCCCCCCCTCAAGGTTGAATAGTAAATTAAAAATTGGGCCCCCTCGCAAGTTTTGCCGCCTGTGCCCTTTCTCTTAAATCCGCCACTGTATAGAACAAAACCGTTTTTTAAATGTATAAAATTATATTTTTACTTTATAAATATTACGTAAAATTAATTTAATAAAACTTCCCTTAGTTAATTCCATTTGAATATAAAAGCTTAAAAAAAGTATTTTTATACAGTTGGTAAAATAAAATTTATCAACTAACAATGTAGAACAAAGTTTAATTTTAAAAGTAAATAAATATGTATTTTATAAATAACACGTAACACATTAATTTAATAAAACATAATTCAATTGATTCCATTAGAATATAAATACTTAGCAAAACAAACGAAATTGCATCTAATCAAACATATTTTAAATTGAAAATTCCATGTTCTATTTGTGGATATACATAATCCATTTTACATGGAATATAAACAAAACCTACATGGTTTCCCTTACGATATTTTCTTATACGGTATTTTAAAAACTTGCTCTTGTGTATTCTACTTATGACGTCACGCGCACAAACAGAGTAAAAAAAATCACAGGATTAAATATGTTCAAACTTCGATTTTATTAGAAAACTTATAGTATTTAGTAGACGAAAAAGTCGTTTAGTAGATGAAAAAGTCATTTAGCAGACGAAAAAGTCACGTTATTAGAATATGTTTTTTCTTTATTTGAAAACGCAAACGATTTTTTAATTTTAATTTACTGACGTTTCATTTGTTTATTTATGAGAAAAAAAAATACTTTATTTTAGAATAATTAGTAAAAGGAAAATATCTCATCAAAATATTTTACACGTTTTAAATTAAAATTACATATGACGAATTAAATAACGTTTACTTCATTTATTTATGAGAAAAAAATAACACTATTTTAGAATAAAAATATCTCATCAAAATATTTTACACGTTTTAAATTAAAATAACATATGACGAATTAGATAACGTTTAGCGGTTATTGCCATATAACCTATTAACTCATACGCGATGAATAATTTGCAATGGAAAGAGTTGAATGGAACTTTTAATCTATTTATTTCACCCTCTAAATAAAATTTTTCGAAGATGAAACCTATCCCAATCGAATTTTTACCCCAAAAATTGGTAATACATCAATTTTCGACAAAATCGTTAGAGCGAATTTGGAGATTGTGCAAACAAACAAATATAGTGACATTGCTCGTTTAATAGTATTAGATTAGATTAGATGAGGAACTAGATGATATGCGTTCAAATTCTAGAAATCACATTTTGATCGAGAAAGTAGAAAACAATTTTATTAACCTTTTGAACTCGAGTGGCGACTCTCAGCCACCAAAATAACGATCTGTTCTTTTGTCTTTAAATTTGAAAAGAACTAAATGTTCTTGAACGTAAAAAACGCTGTTCCTTTGTTAGGTACTGATCTTTATCTCCATATTTTATTAACCCATTCCACTCGAGTGTTCTCTAGTTTAAAAATTTATTCTTCCACAAACCTTCATAGAAATTATTTTTGTCATCTGAAAGCACCAAGTATATGCGTGATCTAAAACTCCCTTCAGGTGGTTGCAAAATGAAATTTAATGATAAACAATTGTTTTATCAAAAGTTGTCAAATATTCCCAATGTTAAAATAAGCTTAAGCACATTTATCATGCAAAGTTTATGTTGTTTTAATAAAAGTTTGTTGAGGATTTTACAGTAAAACTATATAAAAAGCTTGTAAGTGGATTAGATTTCAAGTGGTTCTTTCAATATAACTTGATTAGTTGGTCAATTCTATCATAAATAATTGAAGCATTCTTGCAAAAATTATTATTACTATTGGAAAGTTAATTTTAAAAATATATAATTATATTTTTGTTTTACATGTCGTTAGATACAGATGATGTGGTTAAAAAAATACATCTGAAATGGGTAGGGGCGTGGGACAGGGGATGAATGAGAAGGGGTGAATCTGTGATATTTACACTCTGACAAGTGATTTTGCGATGGTCAAGTTACACCTTCATGATTTATTTCAAAGCCTAGAAAAAGACTTCCAATATGCAATTTTTTTTTTTTTTTTGGGGGGGGGGGGAGGGTTCCTTTTTTGAGGGATTGTCCTAACTTGCATACAATCAATTTCAAATGGAAATTCCGTTGTGAGTGGTTGAGAAGAGTAGGGTGTGAAATTATCGCAAAAAGTGGCGTTTCCCTTTTGACAGGAATCATTTAATACAACTTTTAAGTGGAAGTACGCAAATCAATGCAAAAGAATTGAACGGGAAAATTTTCGGAATTTGTCGATTTCGACTAATTTTCAAAGACGGGATTTTATTGAATTGGACTAATTTTCGAAGACAGGATTTTGTTTATTTGGACAAAATTTTAAATCTTCCTCCTTCAAGCCGGTCCCCCCCCCCCCCCCAGCATCCGCTAGTGCTAGGGGTGGGGGGGCATTGAAAAGTGTGTCCTTTTGTCCCCCTATAAAAGCGGGGGGGCAATTTTTTTTCTAGGCCGGGCAACGACCCCCCTGGCTCCTACCTAGCTACAGGCCTGTACGCGAGTCGTGATTGGTAGAATTGTTTCGAAGTGTTGATTTTTGGTTAGTTGGTTGAATTAACATCGCACTAAGCTGCACAGAGGGCTATTGGCGATGGCAATTGACTATGAAGGAAAGACCCGGGAACATTGCCACGCATTTTGCAAGAATAGTCAGATAATGGTAGTATTGTGGATATGTAGCGGAAGCGTTGATGAACAAATACTTTTAGGTTATTGGTTTAAAAAATAATGTGCTATATTTTTATATTGCGGGTAATAATGATATGCTTCGTGCAAAACAATAACGTATAATTCACTTGATAGTAAAATACTGTTTTTTACAAATATCTAATTTAAATATTACCAACATATTGTATATATTTAGTAAGTAATAAATAAAGGAATTTCTTCTACTAGCATCTGGGTTGGTTTGAAGTGGAAATAATAGCATCCTTTATCGATTTGGAAGGTGTGCTGCATCCCACAACTGCACAAACAGTCATTTGTCCAATGTTCTAACGCCTATTGAAGTTGCGTTGCGCGCCAGCCCAGGTGTTGTCCTCGTCATCTGATCATGGTTAAAAAAATACGACGCATTGTTCTCGGGTCTTTCCTTCAGGATAGGCCCTGAACGGTCGCCAATAGCCCAGTTCTAGTGCAACATAATTAACCAAACCAACCCAACCCAAGATAGATCTCGAATCTTCCAATCTCCTACAGGAAGGACATTGTACGTTCAATCATTTCTCTAATGCTATATGCTGATATTTTATGTAGCTGATTTTTAATACGCTTCTTGTCAAGAGTGAAAAAAAAATCATTTTATCTGTATCAGTTTTATTTTGCGTGTTTTGTTTTGTGAGCGCGGAGCACTGTGCAGCGGCACTTGTCGCACACCCCTAAGGGCAAACCAGACCCTTAAGGTCAGACCTGTCTCCGATTATCATATAGCTACACACATGCTGGAGATCGAACCCGCGTCCATCGGATGGTTGTCCCCTAACCGTGTGGTTACCGTAGGCACGACCACATTTGGAAAACAACCATTTCGCTCAATGTTCAAAGAAATATATTGATATTATATTTTTCTTAGAAATGGATTTTTATCACTACCCGTTCATCTAATTGCTTTTTTAAATATAAAAAAATTGGGATAGGAAAATATTTTAATTAAAAGTAAAATTTCAGAAATTCTATTTATATGCCACATTAGATTGTAATACATATATGTAAAAATATAGTAAATACAAATTATTCAACAAAAAAACTAACTTATTTTTGTACATCTAACAAGATTGCGTTCGAATGAGTTAGATCGTGGTATCTTTCCCAACCGAGACATCGCATTGACAATGCGCACTGAAAGAAAGTGACGCACTTCCAATCATTAAACCGCTTTTGTTGAGATTGCGATAAGAAAAGCGCGCGAAAACGATCTCACCTTCAAAGTCACTTCGCAATACCAAGACTTTCTGTAGGGATCTCAAAGGAAATATCACGTGACCTTTCGATTCCAACAGAAAGTCGTGAGATCTCGGAGATGGTGCTACTGTCCCATGTGTGAAATGCTGGGCAAACAATTTGACCTGAAAGTTTTGGGTAAAACTAGTAAGTTACTTGGTGTTGAGTTTGAGCAAAATGGTCAAAGCCTATTTATTCCTCAAACATACATAGATAAGATTTCTGAAATGTATAAATTTCCAATAACTTCTCTACCCATTGGAGTTTGTACAATTTTGTCTAAATCACAATGTCCTGTTTCAAATGAAGAAATTTCAATGTCTAATCTACCTTATCGAAACATTTTGGGATGTATTTCATTTATTGCAGGTAGAACAAGACCTGATCTGTGTTATGCTATAACTATTTTATCCCATAGTTTCAATCGAATCCTGGTATAATTCTCTGGAATATTCTTCTAAAGTTATTAGAATATTTGATCCATTATACGTTAAATATTTCTCGGTTAAATGATTCAGATATCAAGTGTCTCAGCGATGCAGATTTTGCTGCAAATAGAGACGATAGGATTTCAATTGGGGGGAATAATTTTGTTCACCAAAATGTTATGGCGTACCTTGCAACATTGTGTAAGTCTATCTGCACTTGAAGCTGAATGTGTCATTAACCGAGGCTGCAAAAGAGTTAATATGGGTAATACGTATACTAAATGAATTTAAAAATTGTAATGTATTGAGTCTCAATTTTAAAAGTAGTTTACTTATAACCAAGCAGTAATTAGTTTCTCTAAATCAACTATTGAGAATCATCGCACCAAACCAACACCACCGTAACTGACTCAAGGCCTGCGCACGCTGTCGATCAGAAAGCTATGAGTCATCAAAGGTAGACCTACCGAAAGACACAGCGCCATTCAATTCAACGGCTGAATCCGTTCGTTGCAAATATAAACAAGGTTGTTTTCGAAGCGCGAAAAGTTAATTTTATTTATATATTTTATTAATTATTCTGCAGTTTTAGGAACGTCAATTACATAAGATGCCTTCTCGGTGCTGCGTGCCTAATTGCAAAGGGAATTATGATAGAGTTCTTGAACGTGTGACTATTTTAAAATATCCCGAAAATGTCGGAACTCGAAAAAAATGGATAACAGCGATACCTAGAAAGGATTTCATACCTTCCAAGTCTTCTAAGGTAAGTTGTATTTTTGTAATTACTTATAAATAACAAAGAATTAAAAATGGTTCTTGAAATTTGAATCTATTTCCTGCATATTTACTTCAATACAGTGTGAAATGTTCGTCATTATTTTCATGCATTACTAATGTAGGAATCATTCCACATAAAATATTGGAATTATTTATTTCTTATAGCAATATTTGGGAGTTAAGGTAATATTTAATGCTCTTATTGTTACAGAAACAAGGTTTATATTTGTATCTGTATCGATTCAATAAACAGAAGTGAGTTTAAGCTTTTCATAAAGTTTGTATAAACATATTTTTTTGAAAATCTTTCTTCGGCCTATCAATTTGAGAACAAAATAAAAACTTCAATAATTCTTAATTGTATGTTTAGAATAGGCCCTGCTCATTCCAGAACATTCTCCATTTATCTAGAACAATTTATTGTACCTCACCCAATAATATTTTACACTTTACAAGTTAACGTTTTACTAGCTGAACCAAACATGTTAGAATGAGATGGAATTGCAACAACCTCTGTATTGAAAATTCATTGGAGCTGACGCGCGGGTTAAATTTGTTGCCCAGTTTCATTTAAAATAGAACTGCCCCATTAAACAGTCCTAAATATGTATTTAATTCAATTATATTTTTCTTATTTGCTGATATTGATAGTAACAAGCTTTAATTAATTTTTTTAAAGGTTCAATCTTACCATCAACCCGATACTTCAAGATCTCCAGGGGGAGGGCGAGAAATACAAAGTCCTCGCATTTGCCGATGACAAACTTCTGATGACATCCAGTCAAGTAGAGCTCCAGTCCATGCTCGACCGTCTCTACACCGTGACAGAGGCTCTAAGCCTAAAAGTCAACGCGAGCAAATGCCCATCGATCCACCTGTCAGGGAAGAAGCCGGCGGGCCTGCGCCCATTGAAGTGATTCCAGACAACATCCCGACATCCTTCCTGGGTAACCCCATCGGCTACAACCTGCTCGAGAATTCCCCGGAGATTGCGAAGATCATCCACCTAGGAAAAAAGATCGGCGGATCCAGCCTCGCCCCGTGGCAGAGGATAGACGCTTTGAAGACGTTTCTCTACCCTCCCTGTCCTTTGCCATGAGAGGTCACCAATACACCAAGCAGCAGCTGCGTCAGGTCGACAATCACATGAGGGCCCACATCAAAGGGACCCTCAATCTGACTGGCGTGGCTTCAAACGCTTCTAATGATTAGACGAACTGTCTTACTGTACGTTATTTACTTGCTGTTCAACGTGTATCTTTTATAATTTATCTGTTCCACATCGTGTATCCTCCATCTGCATATTTACACGTAGAAGACGAACTGTCTTACTGTACGTTATTTACTTGCTGTTCAACGTGTCATCTTTTATAATTATCGGTTCCTCGTGTTTCCTCCACCTGCATATTTACATGTAGAAGACGGACTGTCTTACTGTACGTTATTTACTTGCTGTTCAACGTGTCATCTTTTATAATTATCGGTTCCTCGTGTTTCCTCCACCTGCATATTTACATGTAGAAGACGGACTGTCTTACTGTACGTTATTTACTTGCTGTTCAACGTGTCATCTTTTATAATTATCGGTTCCTCGTGTTTCCTCCACCTGCATATTTACATGTAGAAGACGGACTGTCTTACTGTACGTTATTTACTTGCTGTTCAACGTGTCATCTTTTATAATTATCGGTTCCTCGTGTTTCCTCCACCTGCATATTTACATGTAGAAGACGGACTGTCTTACTGTACGTTATTTACTTGTTGTTCAACGTGTCATCTTTTATAATTATCGGTTCCTCGTGTTTCCTCCACCTGCATATTTACATGTAGAAGACGGACTGTCTTACTGTACGTTATTTACTTGTTGTTCAACGTGTCATCTTTTATAATTATCGGTTCCTCGTGTTTCCTCCACCTGCATATTTACATGTAGAAGACGGACTGTCTTACTGTACGTTATTTACTTGCTGTTCAACGTGTTATCTTTTATAATTTATCTGTTCCTCATCGTGTATCCTCCACCTGCATATTTACATGTAGAAGACAAACTGTCTTACTGTACGTTATTTACTTGCTGCTCAATATCATATGGCTCTCATACATACAGAAAAAGGTTTGGGCTAGAATTTATTCTGCTCTTGCCTCGGGTTGGCCTGTTATAGCACTTAACTAACAGGAACCGACACGCCTTATCAAATATTGGAATCACTACACTCACATGCACCTTTTTTGCCGTATTCGTGATTAATTGCATACATTGTCTTTTTTTATATTGATTAATTGCATAATTTTTATGTTTTCAATCTTTAATGTGGGCATTTTTAAGCAGTCGATTGACTTTACGACAAATATGTCATTTTGGCCTTAGTGTAAAGTCATAGCGATCAATTTTATTGATTTCTTTAAAAAGTTTGAAAGGTTAAAAAATTATTTTGATATCTTTAATTTTTTTTAATTAATTAATAAAATATAATTAAAAATTAGGGCAAGATCATCCAGTTCATTCAATTCTCCCAAAAAGTGACTTGTTTATAATTTAAGTAAACAGCCCATTCAGCCACTTATTTCATATGATTTATATTGTACCAAGAAAACTTTTATAAAATGTATAAATTTATAAAAAAAAATGTATTTGCACATGTGTTTTGAAGGTAACTAAAAGCAAGCAAATGTAAAGTTCACAATAAAAGTTTGAATTGAGTAATAAAACTCAAGTAAAATTATTTAAATAAATAAAAAATTTATATAAAAGATCCAGTTTATTCAATTCTACCAAAAAGTGACTTGTTTATTATAATTTAAGTAAAAAGCCCCTTCAGATAATTTTAATTGATATTGTACCAAGTAAACTTTTATAAAATTTATAAAGTATTTTTCATTTGCACATGTTTATTGAAGGCTCATTGTTAACTAAAGCAAGGAATTGTAAAGTTCACAATAAAAGTTTGAATTGAGTAATAAAAATGTAAGTAAAATTATTTAAATAAAAAATTAATACAAAAAGTTCCAGTTTATTCAATTCTAGCTGAAAGTGACCTGCTCATTATAATTTAAGTAAAAAGCTCATTCAGCCACTTAATTATTTCAGATAATTTTAATTGATATTGTACCAAGTTAACTTTTATAAAATGTATAAATTTATAAAGTATTTTTCATTTGCACATGTTTTTGAAAGCTCATTTTTAATTAAAAGCAGGCGAATGTAAAGTTCACAATAAAAGTTTGAATTGAGCAATAAAATGTTCGTAAAATTATTTAAATAAATAAGAAATTAATGCAAAAAAAATCCAGTTTATTCATTCTACCAAAAAGAGACTTGTTTATTATATTTTAAGTAAACAGCCCATTCAGACACTTATCTCAGATAATTTTATTGATATTATACCAAGTAAACTTCTATAAAATGTATAAATTTATTAAAAAAAATATTCTTTACTTGCACATGTCTTTTGAAGGTTCATTTTGAACTAGCAAGCGAATATAAAGTTCATAACAAAAGTTTGAACTGAGAAATAAAAATTGTTTTTTATTTACTTAAATTAGTGAACTTATGTAATTAAAAATATCGTTTTTTTTAATATTATTTTGACCAAAAAGAGGACATGTTTATGAGCTAATAAACAGTCCATTCACTCAAGAATTAAATTGATTTGCATTGTTACTCAGTTCATGAACATTGATAAAACAAATGAAATAAGTAATTTTGGTTTATTAAATAGGTACTGAATTCTAAAAATAGACATTGACCTTTCACCGTTATACACTACGCGAAATGTACAAGAAAGTAAAATATGCTCGAACTTTGAAAAACGTCCGAAAATTATTTCGCTAAGTGCCATTCGCTTCTTCTTCGATACCGGTCTGCCTGCGATGACTCATCCTAAGCGCGCTCAGGCCTTGAGTCAGTTACGGTGGTGTTGACCAAACACATTGATGTAAAATTTCCCTTCATAAGAAATTTGGTAATGAACAATCTCTTTAATTTGGAATATGTTAACACAAAATTGAATCTTGCAAATTTATTTACTAAGCTCTTGCCAAAAGTTGGTTTGAAGGCACTTGTAGATCGTATTTTTGTGTAATGTAAATTTTTATGACATTGTTTTAATTTGAAATTTCTTGTTCTCTTTTCATGTCTGACGTGGTCATGGAGTCTCTGTACCCAAAGCCTAGTGTACCAAGAATACAGGAGCATTCAATTTTCAATTTTTCTGCGTCCAAGTTTGAATAAGCAGATAATCTATTTTTGTTCACCATGACAGCAGACAACCAAGTCAAGAGTTTTTGTTCTATTCTACTCGTTATTATAGTGAAAGGACTCTTTCAGATGTTTTTCTTCGATGAGTGGAGTTTACATATATATAAATATATTTTTTAGCAAAGTGTGTTGAAAAATGTTTTGCATATTAAACTGAAACACATGCAAAGTTATTTTTTTCAAAAAGTTTTTATTAGGTTTATAGTTTTTCAAAAGAAAAAGCTAAAAGACTAAAAGCTTTTAGAGAAGAGAACATTCTGGTCTTTCTAAAAATAAAAATTCAGTGAAAGGCCCCTTTCACATAACAAAAAGTGCCCTTTTTGACAAATCCACCCTGCCCTTTTTTTAAACTATGTGAACACTATGTATTAAGAATGCACACTGAATCGTTTCGCCTCCTTTCACTCGTTTTTCCAGTACCCTTAGTAAAAAATTCGAAGAAAAATAAATTAATTTGCGTTTTCTTTTGAACTATAGCATTTTACTATTTCAAGCATTATTCCAACCAAATTTTTTGAAGAAAATAGAAGCATTAATAACTAAGTTAGTGAATTTCTGCGTAAATACTTTAATGTTTTTGTAATAATAATCTCATAATTTTTTGTAACTTTTTAAATTATGGTCCGATTGAAATTTAGAAGGGATGCCACTTACTGCAAAAGATGTCTATTTTACAAATAAGATGCAAATCAAACAGTATTTTTCTAATTACAATATGAAATACTGGGAATATATATAATTACAATTGCGCTTGTCATTTCTCATTCTTCCTCTGAACAAGGTCTTGATTTACATTTTGTTTTTGATACAATGCATAAACGAGATCCGGTGGTCCTGGAAGGACAGAAATTGTTTACACATAGGCGTATTTGTACACAGGGTGGCAACAAAATCCTGGAAAAAAGTTCACTGATATTTCCCTGATGGTGTCACAAAAACTTCCCTGATTTTACTATTACATTAAGTAATGTTGCAATACATGAATTGTATAGAAACAAAATATCTCTGCCCTAGGATAATACAACATATTGCATTATAAACAAAAAATGAGCAATACTTATACCCAGTTTTTTAAAAATATATATATGGATAGTACATAAAATTATAAAAGTGTGACAGGCATAATAGTAATTAAACATGTTATATGGGAGAGAAGATAATGCAAACAAAGCCAGTTTCTTAACCTTCAGAAGGCGGGTGTTTGATTTTAATATGGGATTTTGGCCGAAATCGGCCACCCGTCCTGTAAAGGTTAAATTATTTTTTTTATAGATAATTTTAAATGTTTTATATGATTACTATTTCCTATTCCAATCTTCAATAACTCGCATTTTCATTAGCCCCGCACATTTTGTTTACAATCCAAAATTCAACGTGCTTTGCTTTCGCTTCTCCCACCAGCAGTGCTTAACGTTTCTACTAAAATAAAACTGAAAACGCGCACAGCCTTACTTAAAAAAAAAAAAAATATTTTTCGGAACTATAAGGAAATATTGACAACAAAACTACCTAGAATAGAGGGCATAATAGACGGTAATTGCCTTTGTAATGATCCAAATTTGACAATTTCCCTGCTTTTTTGTAAAATTTTGAAAACTTCCCTGACATTTCCAGAATTAAAAAATTCAATGATATGGAATGGAATCTCCCTCAAGGAGTGATCCACGTTTCTATAAATAATAAAATTGTGCATGCACTGGCCATGCTTTTTTTTTTTCTTTTTCAGAACCGAAAGGAAATATTAACAACTAAACTAACAAAATAGACGATAATGGCCTTGTTAGTGATCCAAATCCAGGTTATGTTGCACTCTGTGCACTAACGTGATTAATTACAATTGTAAAGACAAAAACAGCAAGCCTACTTGTTCGAAGCTTAATAGTATTTTAAGAGTTGCAACACCGCATTAGTAGACACAACATCAATACGAACATGAATGGTGATTTTTTACTTTTGTAATGGCCATTACAAAATGAAAAAAAAAATCTTTGGTTAAATAGCGGTTTGAAAAGGGCCAGCAATGTGTTATCATACGCATAAAGGGAGAATTTTTTTTTCTTTCTATAATAAGGGAAAAAGGGACCATATTAAAAAAAAAAAAGGACTTAAGTACTTTAAATAACAAAAAGGACTTTTAGGGAAAACAGGGACCTGGTGCGAGGCCTGTAAATATGAACAAAGTAGAGCTGCCTTGTTCTTGCACCCATGTCTACATATCTTTATATATATATATATATTTACTATTGTAATAAAACAAATTTCAAGATTTTTTTTTAAAGATAATTTTCTTTGGTAGTCAAAATTAACAAAACGCTATAAAAATTTTTGAATATAGTTTAATTAAAAATGTATATTGTGACCAGATGTATTGATTTAAATCTATACATTATATAGTCATTTGACGGTTTTTATAACATTTAATTAAGTTATCACATGCGAAATTCTAATGTATAAATTTTGTTAAATATTGCATGCCATTCAGAGCAAAAAATAAATATTTAATCATTGACAAAATATGCATTAATACAACTTCTCTGAAAACAAATTAATTCAAAATACAAACGTTTACATATTCATCTATATTAAGGTCACAACGATAGGGTTTAAGATGTAAAACATTATCAGAATAAGAATGTTCCAACTGAGGTATGATAATAATGAAAAGTTTAAATGCACTACACAATTATTTAATAGGCATTGCAAAAAAGCATATACACTTAATTGAAATTTAAATGCAGGCAACAAATATTATATCGTACACTAATGTGAACTGTTGTAAGCTGAGTAACTCAAAAAAAAAGACTAGTAAGTACATGTTGAACACAAACAGCAAAGGCATACATATAACAAGACTAGCATATTGACGGCTAAAAGCACAATCGTATATCCATTTTGGAAAAAAGTGAGAATTTGTTATCAATGTAAAGGTGGAGTCCAGATCTTGCACAAACAATGTAACCAAATAATAAATTTTGTAGCACAGGTTAAAAAAAAAATCTCTAGTTTTCTACCACACTCCAAATCTGTTTCCTCACAGGATAGACGTGCAACAATTGTGCTTTTAATTTTCGATATGCATTAATTGCATTCTGTGTAAACTAAAACTATAACCCAATTACGAGATTCAGGTTAAATAACTAAAAACTTCAACATTACAAGCAAATAAAACTGCAACAGTTTTTCCAATAGGAAGAATAAAAGGCAGAAAACAATAGTAGTAAATAAAATAACAGAAAATGTCTTGACTTAATTTTCTAAAGTTTTCAAATGAAAACAATACTAGATACCACTCAAACATACTGAATTCTTAATAAATAAATGAATAAAAAATACAATTGCATAAAACGAGTATTCTTTAATGCCTAAGTAGAATGTTAATACCTAAAAATAATCACTCATTTATTCCTGTATAATATAGTTCAGTAGCCCAGCTGCAAGGCCAGTCTTATCCAAAAATTGAGTATTTGGTTTGTTTAGATACATTATCCCTTTGGGTAGCGCAGACAGTGTCAAATCAACACACTTTTAATAAACATTTTACTTCACCATCACGGATTTTGATCAAATTTGGCACATGGGTAGCCTCCATGCAGACTAAGAAAAATATAAATCAACCCGTTAGGAAAATATGGCTATACAAAGTTAAAAAGAAAAAAAAAATCGCAAGACCAACATATGTTTAACTTGCCATAGTAGCTTGATTGAAACTTTGTAGATCATTTTACATTAGTATAAACTATTTTCTAAATTTTTTTAAAGATGCACTTTTTTCAAAATTTAAAATTTCATTTTTAAATTTTTCCTCTTCAAACCATATGGTGTTGCATATCATAAAAAAATGACCCCTCACCCACTTCTCTAACATAATTAGGGGAGCTGCTTTGGCAAGTTAAACATATGTCACTCTTGAAATTTTTTTAAAAAAAACTTTGCATAGCATTATTTTCTAAACGGGTTAAAATATTTTAATAAAATGTTGTATTTTTTTTAGTCTACATGGAGCCCACCCTTGTGCCAAATTTTATCAAAATCTGAGATGAGGTTAAAAATTTTACCTTACAAATGAAGAAGGAAAAATATTTATTTTTGTAAAAACCTGAAGAAAAAGTCGCACAACAGTAAAACCAGTAATACACAGATGGATTTTCATAATTTTCTCAAAATAGTTTAAAAGTGCATACAACTTGTTTTGCATCGGGTTTTAATCAATCCAACAGCACCGCTCTAAATCACTACGTATACAAAATATCTGTTTCAAATACAAAATGCAAGAACATTTAAAAAACTGCATTGCTAAACACTCTTAATTAGTATGAACATAAATGGAATATTTTATAAAGATATTTCCAGTGGTAATGCTATTGAAGGAGCCTTGAACACATTAAATCAAACCTATAGGCCGAATAGGCTTCAGGTTGCAAAATGTTCAATACACTAAAAGGGTGGCTCATAAATTTTCAGAAATGATCTTGTGTTATTGTAGGTCGTAGTTTCTCTTCATACCTCGAGTTTATAAGTAAGCACATACTTAATGTAAACAAGTGAAAATACATTTTAAGTAAATATTGAAATAAAGGTTATCTAATACACGATTTTAGACATAAATACATGATCAACTCATTTAAACTTAATAAAGTGAAGCTACTTGAATCCAATTGTATCTTTTGGAGAATAAGTAACATAAAGATTTGATAATTAATCCCTTTGAAAAATAAGAGATTCAGAGTATGGGGAAATTGAGATTTCATTAACTAACTGATATTAAATCAATAATCAAATAATGATTTTCTATAACATTTAGGGTAAAAATTTCCTGACTTTTAGAAATAAATGTCAAAGCAAAAGAAGAATTTTATTAGAAAATATTTTCACACATTAAAATTAAAACCCGAAGAAATATGAAATGTCTACAAATAACCAATCTAAACATCCCAAATTAAGAAATTGGTATAATTAGAAATTTTATTTTTAAATCACTGACGCTTAAGAAATTTTCACAATTGTACAGTTGCTTTCTCTGTTTGGAAGTTGAATATTTTCAGTAAAATTTTTTATATTTCTTTAAAATTTTTTTAATGAAATAAATTTTACACTGTACCCCAAACCAATAGATTTGATAAATTTAAAATGGAGAATTCTTATGGATTTGAATTGTTAGATAAAACAGATTTTTGGATATGATATCCCATCCGTGGCATGGTAGTAAAAAGAAAATGTCAATGAAGACAAAAAGATGAGAAAAGCATATACAACTTTTTCCCCCGATAAGTGTGAAAACTAATTTTTTTTACTAATTTCTCACGGACAATTCCATGATTTCTAGATGAATTGTTCAAAATTCCTTTGACCATAAAAGTGAAAATCGTGTAATATTTTTCAAGAGACTAGAAACCAATGCATTTCATGTTCCATATCTGTGGCTCAGAACAAGAAAGACCAATGTCAATTATTGAAATAAAAAAAAAAAAATTGAATATATAAATTTTAAAATGAAATAGAAATCATTGACGCCAGGCTCCATTAGCCATTTAAATAAAACAATTCTGTGATTTCCGTAACATTGCAACAAGCCAGAGCCTCACACTTTGAAGGCATTTTTCTCAAAACTGTCAATTACGACATGGGTCTTTCTTGTTCCAAGCCACAGATTTCCATTTATTTCACATTTGCAAATAAACTTTGAAATTCCGTGCTCAAGCATAGAAAATGAGATTCCACAATCGCAAGAGAATATATTGTTCAAGATTCAAACGTGAACAAAGATAAAAATTTAACCACGTTTTTAACTAAACAAAAAAGCACGTCAGCAATATAGAGAGTCGTGTTCATTTTATACCTGTAATATCTATAAAGCAGCATGTTAGAGTGGCAAGGGGGAAATAATTGTGCAGGGATCAGAGAGGAAGTCTTTTAGTAGGATCACACAGGAGCTGAGGATTCCATGCAAACAAAGGTTAACATTGTTTCAATTTCTGGAACTTGTCTGCAATCAAGAAGAGAAATTAGATTGGCAAAACACTCCACACTTTAGCTCTATAAATTAAAGAACAATTGCAGTTTCTTGATTACTATTGAACAGATTGCAAAAGTGACTTTTTATCATTTTTCCTTCCAAACTATTTTTGTGCATATACCATGGATATAAACTTAAAATCAGCAGTGAATGCAAATGTGTTCGTAAGTATTCATTGTTATGCTACCTTTGTTAAGAAAATATTTTCCCAAACAAATGTTGAAACTTGTAACAACATATTTAAGCATTTGCTCACTCCAAAATAGTTTAAATTTTCTGCAGGTTTTGCAGATGATTAAGATTAAAGAAACTCACATTTTAAAAGCAAATACCATATCTACACATTACTGTGGCTTACTAATAGAATATTTACATGGGTGAAAAATTAAGAAATTTTAATGAACATTAGAGTTGAAATATATCACTTTTCTGCATGCCAATCATTGAAGGCATCAGTAAGGGTAAATAAATAAAAACAAGCTATGTATCCTAGATTTGATTGATTTTATAAACATTAAAATCAGGAACTAAGTATCCCAAAAGACTGCAATTCAGAAATTCTCGAGAGACCAAAGCGGTTAAAATGTGAATGACTATCACATAATGCATCTAAGACCCTGAGAATAATTTACAGTTATTGTAAAACAATAAACATATTTCATTATTATTATTACAGTTAAATGCTTATTTACAATTCATTTATTTAAAAAGCAATTTAAAAGTAAATTAAATATAAAAACATTACTTGGTAGGAATAGTTTAAACATTTGTTCCATCAGGCTAGTGGGACCATTCCATTTTCAGTTTGGGTTTTTAGGCTGAAAAAATTTCAATATACTCTTTTAAAAATACTTTTAATGTTTCAATGTTCTCTTCCCAAGAATTACAGAAATCAGAGATGCACCAAATGTTTAGTTGATATTTGATGCACAGGATATTTAGCAGTAAAACCATATATTTAGTTTAGCTGCAAATATTTATAACAGCCAATGGTGCATCACAATTTAAAAAATGATATAGTAAATATTACTAATATAGAAATTAAAAATATTTTGTTTTGTTTCACTAAAATATAAGCAATAAAAATGACAATTTAGAACATACATATTTAAATACTAGTTAAGTTTAAAACAAAAGCATTTCAATAAAAATGAACTTGTTCATTTACTCTTTTAAATTGCTGTTAATTTAGGACTCAGAGATATAAATATGGTATATTTTACGAGAAGTTAACAAAGCACTGTGTCTTTTGAAATGAATAATATAAATAGATTTATATAAAAATATATATTGATGTAGTTAGATGAATTAACATCATAGGTAACCAATAAAATAGGGTTTAACTAATTCAAGAAAAAAAGTTACGTGTCATAAAGGAGGATTAAAGAAAGTTCAAACTTTTAAGATAATTATGCTACAGGATACGTTTTTATTTTGAAATACTATAAATCAATGTAAAAAGGTCTCAAATACAAAATGTGTATGAAAACAAGTCCGGAATTGAAATTTTACACATCAATTTAATTTTTTTCTACAGGATGCCATGAATATACAAAGAAATTGTCAAATTAGAGAAGAAAAAGTTTTCACTGTTATTTCCAATGGTGCCAAATTGCATACTAAAACAACTCGCTATTGCTGACAACATTTTTGAAGGTAGCTGAACTGAAATTTCTTAATATTCCACATACATATTCTGGCAGGCACGTCGGTATAAATTTTTTATGGGAGGGGTTCAGTGACTGAGCAATGGATTTCTTTAGGTTACTTATCCCCCCCCCCCCCAAACAAAAGTTGAGGGGAATCCTCCTTCAAAATCAACACCCCCACTTTTTTTCTTTAAACTTATTCTTTTTAAGTAAACAAATAATATGTTGACAGATAAATATCATAACAGCAACATTTATCATTTATTTTTCATGAAATCGTTATCAGTCGTTACCTATTTTTAAAATTAGTGAATACAACTCCCTAATTATGAAATAAATTTACAGAAAAAAATTAAGTTTTGAGAATCATTGTTTAGAATAATATATGGTTTTGGAGAATCTTGTGTATATGGCCCTGTTTGACGATCTCTTTCCTTTTTCGACGAAATCCAAATGCTAGAAAATGAATCCGATGATGTTGTGATGCTTAGTTTGAAGTAAAAATTGCTTAAAAACATATTTTTGAATTTTTTTAAAACTGTTTTCCGGGGCAGGACCCCCTTGGAAATTATCAACTTTACAAGAAGTATAATACAAGAAAGTAAAATTTTTCTAGTTTTTTAAAGTATTTTCACAGTAATTTTATTTTTATTTTTTTCTGTTCTTGACTTTCAATGGGAGGGTTTGAACCACCCCCTTACCTACGTGCCTGTATTATGGGCTTGTCCATTCTGTGTGCCAAGAGGAGTGAGTAGTGACTTCGGAAGGCTTAAAAATAGATGATGTCCATGTGGAAAACCTAACCCTTTACTCTCCAAACCAGTCTATTCAGTATAGGAAAAATACTGATAACGTTAAAGTAGTACCGGAATTTCTTCACACATTTGCCTGATAAAGAGAGAGGTAACTTCACAAGGTTTAAATCGATGCAGCTATATGTGGTGAACTTCATCCCTGCCTCATTCCATTCTCCCTTTTGTCCAATACGTTCGTTTATGAGAAAAAAATGAAAAAACAAATTCGGAATTCTCCCTCTTTTTCTTCAAGTAATGCAAAAAAAAAAGTCTGGATATTAGATCATTCCGGTTGTTAGATGTCTGAATTTCAGACTTTCTACCATATTTAAGGTAAAATAAGTTTACTAAGATGCCACTTGTAAAAATGGCAAATTTTTAGCTTGTCACATTAAATACAAGTCAGAAATAAAAACAGTGAAATATTTCTAAGACACTGGCATTTCTAATGAAAATCAGCATATCAGTTATGGGAGTGCATGCCCTAATTGATGCAATATCCAAATGAGTAATGGATACAACTAACTGAATTCAGTGCAACATTTAATATTTTAAACAGTTCTAATATGTATGATATATTATAATATAGTTGTTGTTATATCACAGAAAACTGCTGAGTATTCATTTAATTTTGCTAAAGTAACTAATCCAAAATTAAATGGGGAAAATAACTTTTGGAAATCGTATTACAGATGCAAGTTTTTTTTTAATTTTCATTCAATCAAACATATATCATTTTAGACAACATGTTTGATAGAGTATGTAAATTTTTGGAGATATTTTTCAGAAAAGCTGCGACTTGCATGGTCCCTAGCAGATTTCGGACAAAGGGCTGGAGATATATTTTTGCAGAGTTATTATAGTATAAGTGCTACACGAATTAAAAAAATAATTTGCAGATTCTTTATAAAAATGTATATTGTATTTTTAAACTATACTATACTTTCTTAAATATGCAAATGTTATATACTTCCAAAATTAAACAAACATTTACTCTTGAAGCTGTTTTATGAATTTTTTTAAAAATTCTTTTAAATACAAAATGAGGAGAGGTTCCACCTCTAACATAGCAACAAATGTGTCCCAGCAGTGACAATTCTTTAAAATATGTTCTCAAATTTCGAGGAATATATATTAGTATATAGGAATATATTGGTATATATGTAAAAATTTACTTGCAGACAATTTTTACATTTAAAATCATGTCACAGAAGAATTAAAATAGATTCTGTTACTGGGCTAAAGAATAGTCTCTCATAGGAACATTAAGAGCCCTCTTTAAACCACTGAGCTAAAATAAGAATTGGAGAGAAGACAAAGCATGTTAAACTGCTTTATACCCTTTTGAAACAAACACAAGGTAGAAAACTAGTCTATTTGCATGGTAACCTAGTTTTAAAACCACATTTCTGTTTATTAAAAATAACGCATTTAATGTTTTGCCTTACTTAAAGAAGAAAAAAAAATTAATTAATCAAATATTCAAAACCGAAGCAACCCGATTAACGGTGCAAAAGCCAAGGTAGAATGTTTTTTCTACTTTGTCTTCCGAACGGTACTCAACAGGTCAAGTACATTTTTCCCAATGGGAGTCTTCACTCCAGTTCTTATTTTAGCTAAGTGCTTTTAACACATTAAAGTAAGTATACCAAAATAGGAGAGAAAATAATCTAAAAAGGAGTCAGACTTTCAAAGAGGTTCCAACTGCAGAAAACAATAAATAATTCATAAAAATAACTATATATGAATACATTCTCAAACACTTCCTTTCTCGAAACAATGCGACAGTAACCGTCTCAAACATCACTAAGTATCATAAGAGCCATTTCCCTCAATCTCTTACTTCACTGGCGTAGAATATCTCATTGGTCTGCTGCGTGACTCGGATGAAGGTCGTCCGCCTCGACAGTTCCTTGAGCTTGGAGGCACCAGTGTAGGTGCAAGCAGACCGCAGGCCCCCCAGCACGTCCAGAACAGTCTTCTCAATGTCTCCTCTGTAAGGCACTTCTACAGTTTTTCCTTCGGAAGCCCTGGTTTCGAACATTAAACAAAGAGTAAATATTCATTCGGAAGAACATTATCATAACTGACAACATTTCAAAATGAAAATCTGTACAATTTTTTTAAGAATTCCTTGTTGTATTAACTAAGTTTGTTGTATAATTGTAAAATAGTATATAAAATAATCTATTCTTAACCTCTTGACTGAGAAGGAGGAACGCCACTTATCCTGCCTGAAATTGGCCCCCCCCCCCCCCGACAGTTGACTGTTTGTACCCCTTTAAACATTCATTTTCGATGCGATTCGTATCACTTTAGCTGATGCTTCCCAAGTTAAATAGTCCCAGTGCATGTGTCGAATTAACTTCCTGGTACTTCTATGTCCTTTAGACCTTCTGCTCAGCAATCTGAGGAACACTGACCCACACAGAGAGCTTGAGTTGAGGCATACCCGAGGCAAGGTTCTGCCCCAAGACAAAATGGCCACTGTTACTAGGTTTGTTACTTCAGTTCTAGGGTTAATGGGTGACAATAATGTAAAATAAATTTTAAAAAATCATTGAGTTTGATTTTTATTTACTACCAAACTGCCCTGTATGCAAGTAAAAATGCACACTTTGCTTTGCATTTTAGCTGTAAAACAATGATTGGCAATAAAATAAACTTTTGGTGTTAAAATAGCAAACTTTTATTAAAAAACGATTCTTTGAATTCTGTACAATTTTCAAGCAAATTGTACAACTATTAAGTATGGTTTAAAATCGTACATGGTCAGGCAAGCAATCTCATAAGGATGGACATGTTAAGGCATGGAAAGATCCAAATGTCAATGCGATTCATTTTGAAACAATCACTGTAGAATTTAGTGCCAAAACCCTGCGAGTTAATTTTGAAAGTTTTCCAAAGTTACCTGCTATTAGAATAATATGGATATTTCCCACAAATTTATTAGAGATATATCTCTGCCTAATTTCATAGTTTCAGCAATTTTCATATTTGACTAGTTATAGTTAACCCAACACTTCATAAAATTAAAACTACAGATATACAGGTGCTTTTTGTAACTAAGCCATTAAAATCTTATAATTGCCTATGTCTAAATAATAATTATTTTAAACACCAAAGGTAACATATAGGTTATTTGAAAAAATCATATTTAGCACAGAACCTTTTTTCAAATTTGATGATGCATGAGGGTTTTCACTTAAGACGCTAGAGAATTTCGTATGAATTAATAAAAATGGAAAAATACTACTACATTAATTATTTTAACTAGAGTATAAATTATAGATACAGGCTGATAATTTGAAACTTAACGAATAATTTATATATCTGTCATTGCTTTTAAGAAGTTGAGGCAAATGATTTTTTTTTCAAAAAACATCATTATATACCATTTTTATTGAATAGGATAGTAAAATAAAGTAAGTTATATATTCAAAGTGATCTTACACAAACCATAGCTGCACTAAATAAATCCGGGATATCAGTTTAATATAAATTTCAAAATAAACTATTTTTAAGGTTCAAACCCTGCACCTTTTCTAAAGGATAATATAGTCTTCTTAACTACAAGATAGGCAAGGGAAATAAGAAGTTTTACTGGGCAGACTGTATGACCACAGGCACTCAATCGACTTTTGTAATTGTAAAGCTGTTTTAACTTTCTGGCTATTTAAATAATTTTTCCCTCTGCATGCTATTTTATATTATTTAAATTTATTTAATTGTAAAGCAATAGCTTGCAAGTTGAACCTTAAATTAAAAAAATATTGTGAAATGGAATATTTTTATGAATTTAAAAATTGGGTGCATTGCCAGAAAAACTGGAGAACCCTGGACATGATATCACATCCATGAATATCATCAGTGGCGGCCCATGGTCGAAAATGTTAGTGCAGACGAAATCATGCAAATCCCCCCCCCCCCCTTATTTTCCACAACCCATACATGAACGGAAATTCTTTAATCAAATCAAAGTTTCCTTTAAATTTTTACAAAATTATAACATGCGAAAAAAATAGAAAACACTTACTTATTTTTTTAAAATTAAAGCAATCCTCCTTTCTTTTAAACATGAGAATCGGTCAATTTTAATATTAACTTAAATAACAAAATAACAGCAGGACCATGTCCTGAAACAACAGCACACAGTAAATTAATCACGAAAACCATTTCCGTTTGGAGATATTCTCGTAAGCTATTGTTTCACCCACCCATCCCAGTGTTTCCCGACAAGCCAATCAGCATATCAAATCTCAAGTGCAAAACAAAAAAATTCATTTCGGCTGTACCTTCTCACAAATGCAGTGCATTAGCAAGGGGAGGAATCTCCATACTACGTAGATGTTGCCATGGCAACGATGCAGCCGATTTCGAATTTCGCTTGCAGTTTTACTACTCCTAATTAAATGCATTAATAGTCTGTGTTGTACACAACTATTTTAATGAATGTACATTCACCACATACAAATTTTTAAACTCGAAATATTTATTGGATGCTATTCAAGACAGTGGACGCGTACCTGTACTCCGCAACTCCACCATGATATCGTAGCATGGCAGTGGCTGAGCTCATGCCGTAAAAGAGCTTCACCTTTTTGCCATTCCTCTCGATCACGTCCCCACCGGACTGGTCGTGACCCGCAAACATGCCCCCGATCATGACAAAGTCTGCACCCGCACCGAAAGCTTTTGCGACGTCACCGGGATTGGTGCATCCGCCATCCTAAGGAAGAAAAATGCAATTCTAAAAGACACACAAAATTTTTTTGTAATGCTTCAAATTTTAATAATTTGTAAGGCACTTTATTATAGAATAAAAAAGTTCAATTTAAATATCAAGGCCTTGAGTGTTTAGAGCGCTGTTTTCATAAATTTTAAGTTAAAATCTCATTTGAATCCTCACATTGCAATCGAAAGAGCGCAACATTGTCGAAGATGAATAAAATTTCTTTTAGTTTGCAGAAACTGAGGATTTCCGTCTCCCAACTATAACACTAGAAGAAAAAGAGTGTCTGTAGATAGCAAACTACCTACTTCTCCTAAAAAATAAAAGGCTGAACATTTATATACAAGTACTATTCATTATAGGCAAGGTTTTCTAAAATTCCATTTAGTTTTTAAATGATTTTAAGAATTTTAGAAATTGCATAATGGAAACATCTGATAAACAGCTAGTTCTTCATAAACTGCAAAAAACAAAACAAAAAACTTTTAAATGGCTGCCTATAAAAATGAGTGAATTATCACCCTATCTGTGCACTAAGATATTGTATATATTATATGCTCAAAAACTTAGGATTAAAAATAAACTATTTTAAAATAAAATAATGAAATCACGATTACATAAAATCACACTACAATTTAGGGGTACTGTTCAGCTTCACAATAGAAGAAAATTAAACATACAAGAATTTTGAATACATTAATGTGAATTCTTATTATAGTTATGTTTAATTTTGTCTTAGTTTCTATTGTTTTGTATGGGCAGAAACTTTTTAATGAAACATTTTCGAGGTAGATTAAATAGTTACATAACTGCCTAATGAAATGTAACTAGATACTTTAAACTTTAGGTTTCCTTCAACTACTTACATATAGTTTAGATATTCTAAACTGTATTTCGGCCTTGAAATATTTTGTTATATTCATTTAACATGCTTTTTTTTTAATTTAAATTCTGCTACATACAAGTTTTATTTTAATTAATAGTAGTATAGTTTTTAAAAGTTTTTTTTATCAATAAATTTAGAACCGAGAATTACTATATTTTTTATTTAATTGACATTTATCAATTGCACATTTATTAATTGAAACAGAATGAAACCCAAGTTAATCATTGATTTTATAATAGCATTTATACAATTCAATAAAGAAATAGAAAATTTTATTCTGTTGGGAAAGTGGTTTTAGATCCATTCATTTATATTTTGAAGTCAGTATTCGCTTTTAAGTCTCCAGTTTGTTATATGGGGCTGTGAGCTCTGTGACTTCATTAATTTTTTATAATTTATAGCTTTCAAAAAGTCCAATCGGAACACAAATTTGGCATAATTAAAAAATATCCTTTAAATTTTTTTAACTCTCTGAGAGTTGAGCAAAATATCAAAACTGTAGGTTTGTATCTATTGAAGGAAAATTTCATTTACATGTTATGGCCCATGGGTTGCCGACCCCTAGTTTAGTACAATAAACTGTGAAAATCAAGGTTTAAGATGCATGGTTTTACTTTTACATATTAACAAAGATACATTTCATGAGCAAGAAAAAGAATTTGGCCTGAAAATCATACCGAAATAATGTGTCCTCCTAAGCCATGTGCTGCATCGGCACACTCGAGAACGGCGCTCAGCTGTGGGTAACCGACACCAGCCTTCTTCCTCGTGGTGCACACCGAGCCCGGCCCAATGCCCACCTTGATGACGTCTGCACCAGAGAGAATGAGTTCTTCTACCATCTCGCCCGTCACAACATTTCCAGCCTGCAGTGTACAATAGGGGCTTTGTAGAAGTTGGTATTTTGAGAAATAAAAGTTTATTTTTTAAAGAAGCTTTTTCTTTTTGCTTGGCATTAATATTCCAATATGCTTCTATTTTGCTTAAATGTTTAATTAAATGGCATAAATGTTTAATTAAATGGCCCTCACTTTGAAAAAATTCAAGTACTTTTCAAGGACCAATATTTTTTCCATGGACCTAATATTGCATTTAATATTTAACAGACTTCATTTTCTTTAGCTCATCGAGCATATTATTTTAAAATCAACCCGTTTCAGTTCTAGATATTTTTTTCTCTTTTGCAGTCTTCCTGAAACTGTTTCACTGCGTGTTGAACATTAAGTTTTTAAGTAAAATATGGTTTATACAATAAGCCGAAACACAACAATGTGTGGAAATTTTGTGTACCTTCTGCATGAAAGAGTCAATTAAGAAAATTGCCACTGTCTAAGGCAGCAGTTTCCAATTAGCATTAAGCCAAGGAATCCTTTTTTTCATATATGGGTCATTTCCAAATTTCAGTGTCATTTACTGTCCTAATAAAAAATATTTTCCCTATAGGTTGTATTTATTTTTTCAACTTTTTTTTGTATAGATGTTGTCAAACAGTTGTTATTAAAGAAATACAATATTGGATTATAATATTTAAAAAAAATTATATATTTAAACAAATATGGTGGGGGGGAATAAAAAAATGGTTGTCCCAAACAGAAAGTATAATTTGAATTCTGCAATAGAATTATTCCTATGCCGGATTTTTTTGTGTGTAGCATTTACAATTGTTAAAAATATTTTGTATTTTGCATAAAAGAAGGTTTTCATAATATTTAAAGATAAATTAAGCTTTTATTATATTTAATTCTTTTGTCCAGAAATTTGTGTCATTTCTGTTACCACATACACTTTAAAACATATTTTTAAATCATAATTTACATTTTCTGAATGGTAAAAGTTGTTTAGTAATGTAGCAGGATTAGAGAGATAATTACAAGTAGCCATCTTGAATTTCTTGTTAATAGATGAAGGAGACCTTTTGTAGAAAGTATTTTTATTAAATGTCATGTCTGTTACCTTAATTTTTTATATCATTCATATTTTTTTAATTTATCAACTGATTTATTTAGCTAACAAGGTTATTTATCCAAAATAAATGTGTTGTTTATGTTTTGGTTTAGATATTCCAAGTAAATAATTCTTCTTCTATGAAATGTCATGTCTGCTACCTTACCGTCTTTGGTAACAGACATGACAATTTGTTGTATTTTTTATAATAAAAATTAATAACAGATATTTTAAAGAAGAACTGCATGAAAAACGTTAAAATATAGTTAATAATATTCAGTTTAATGTTTTTTTAAAAAATACTGTTCAAAAAATGAAATTAATTTTTTTATTCGTAATTTCCTGTTTGTCACTGCATTTTGAAAATGACCCATATGCCTAGGAAGTTCCCCAGCTTTCTGGGCAAAAAATTTTGAGAAAAAAATTCATTTATTTAAACAAAATAGAAACAAATTAGAATATTAATGCCAAATAAAAAGCTTCTTCAAAAGAACTTTTATTGCTTAAAATGACAAGTCTCCATGGATGATTCTGGATTATCATAAAATTTTCAGAGCATTTTTCGAATTTTCAGGAATACCACCCAAAGCAATTTAAGGGTTTCCCAAGTATTTTACGAAACACTCCTCAAGATCTGTTTTTATTATATATACCCATTGCACCAACAAAAAAATTAATCAAATAAAATAATAAATATATACATTTAATAAAAATGAAACAACATAACATATAAATAAAATATTAACGAATTGTAATCCACACAAAAAGAAACAAAACTTCTTTCAAATACCCATTATTATTGCATAAAAGTTGACTTCAATTTCGTGAATAAATTATATTTTCGAAAAAATGCAATGCAATTTTGTTATGTAGTGCAAAGCAAATCGTGATGAAATAGGAAATAGTGAAACATAAGCATTTATTTAACAGATGCGAAAGGATTGAAAGCATTTTAACAGAGATCACAGAAGAAAGCATTTAGTGAGTATTTACAATTCCAAAGTTTTCATGAGCAAACAAATTTTTAAACAGAACAATTTTGAGGTGGAATTCGCCAGATGCAACGAAAGACTTTTAACCATCAACTTTCGAGTGAAGTATTCCGCAAGTCCAAAAATTTAAAAACACAGAAATCCGGGATAAAAAAAAAAGAATTTCGGGTTAGACCTACTAACCCTGAAGAAAGCAAGAAGATAATTTTTTTTTATTCTGAAATATTCCAGTTGAAATTTTCGAATCATAATTGATAAAAATTTCGGAGCAAAATCATACATGGTCTAAACTTCGCTTTCCGGAATTAATATATACTAGGGGGCGCTGCTCCCTACTCACTAACCATTGTCAACCACAGGTGGAAAGTTACAAGAAATCAATTATTGCTTCATGAATTCCATGCATTTAGTGCATTTTAGTTCAATTCAGACCGTTTTACAGTCATTTTACTGCTGTTCCGATTTTGATATGTAGACGTCACAATGATACATTTTCGTTTCAAAGCGTAATAAACTAATTGCTAATATTTTACAGCTTTGGCACACCTACAGTTTACTTTCCTTTAAATAACATCTTGATCATATAGTTGACTTGATCATATTTTTATATAGTTTAGGAGGAGTGACTCGCAAAATAAGAACATCTATTAAATATATATATATTTGTGAAAAACTTTATGTAATTTTGTTAAGTAGTGCAAAGCAAATCATGATAAAATAGGAAGTAATTAAATATATGTAATTATTTATCAGATGCAAAAGGACTGAAACCCTTAAATGAAGATCGCATTTAGTGAATTTCTACAATTTCAAGACTTTCCATGAATAAAAAAAAATATATCAAAAGAGCGATATTTGGAAATTGCATTTGCGCAGTTTTCGACAATTTTCCAGTACTTTTCGAGGACCGTGGGAACCCTGTATACAAAAACAAAAATATTGTGTCTTAAACAATGCTTGTTATGCAAATTAGCACTTTTAAATCTTCCACTCTTGTATACTATCTAATTTTTGTTAAAATGAAATGTTGACATTATCAAAATGCATAGTCTAACTTGAACATGAACAGATTGAAATTTCAGATCTTTTTAAACAAACAATTAAAAAAGCTCAATATAATTTACAAGCCTAAAATAATAGAGATAAATGTATCAAACATTCACCATTATTGTATGGGACGGATACTCTGCCCGAACTTTCCGGACGAGCGTGACAAAGTGTTCAGAGTAGCCATTTGCCACGTCTAGGCAAATGCACTCGATGGCCGGGATTGCCTTTAGGATGGCACACAGGGCTTCAAAGTCCCCTTGTGCCGTACCTATGCTGACAGCCACATTCTGCAAACAGAGAGAGAGAGAGAGAAAGTTGAGAAACACAACAACCTCTATGAGTAAATTATACTTATACAGATAATATGTAAATACAAAAATTAAGCTATTTATTTTTTAAAAAATTTATGGATTATCATTATATATTATAATGGAAATAAATCTCTCTATAAATGCATTTGTAAAATTTTGTATGTTAAAATTCCTGATTGAAATAAAATACAAAATCTATGTGGTTTATTCCCTTTAAGAGAATTGTTTCAGAGATAAGGCAAACAAGCCTCAAATCTAACTTGCAATTTAAGTACGATAGGTGGCTTAAAATAGGCTAACACATGTGTGTATAACAGCAAAACCAGCTTTGACTTTGGCAATTAATAGTATAGGATTTTTGATTAATCAGCCAGAGTTTGCCTTTCACACAGTGGTTCCTAACCCGTGGTCCACGACAGGATCTGAAGCTCTTGTCTAATCACCAAAATACTTTTTGAAATATTCTTTAAAGGCAGTGTATTGATGCTTAATCTTTTTATACAAAAATTCAACATTTATTTGCTAAAGGGAGAATCATCGTTTATTTGCATCCCAGGGAAAATACTTGGTAATGTAGTACTTGCATTTTGTAGGAAAAATAATTTATATGGCGACTTAGTTAGTCTGCTGATACACTTTATGAGTTTAAGTTGTGTTTTGGGGAAGAATAAATAGTAAATTCATTACTTCCATTACCAGATTTGAAAAAGTGTTATTTTCATTTTTTCTCTCCTCTATGCCTTACTATTATCACAGCAACATAAAATTGATGTAAAAAAATCTATAATTAAGTATGTAAATTAGGGAAACTTTTAATTTCAGTCTTTTTTTAAAGCCACATGCAACATAGCCTGAAAAATACAACATTTAAACAAATTAAGATATACCTACTAACATTACAAAAGTCAATTTTTAACAATTTTTCTCACAGCAAAACTAAATAAATTGTTTGGTACAACACATTACACTAAAGATTCTTGTTCATTGGTGTCAAGTACAACAAATAGCATTTTTAATGGTAACTAAAAAAAAATTGTTCATTAGCTGTTTAATTACTCTTTTATAAATGCAAATGCTATACAAAACACACACAATACTTTATCAACTACAAAAAAAGATCATTTTGAGAATTTATACAAGACAACACAACAGCTAAAAAATATTTATCAGACGGATTTCTCGTTTATATGTGAAAAGAGTACATTTTCAGAGCAAGAAAACCAGTGAACTCCATAAAATTTTACAAGATGGTAGGTACAATTTAAATAAATTACAGAAGCACCGTGTTCACTGTAGGCATTTTTTAGAGGGCCGTTTTTCCTTGAAAATTGTGCCCTCCTACCCTTTTATAAACACATTGCAACCCTTTTGCTCTTCCCAAAATCCCACAATTCCTCTAACCATTTTATAAAAATATTCATTCTTATTCTTTTTACTTCAGTAGCAAAAAAAGTTTTTCAGCACTGTCAATTTCAAATAACAGTAATTTGATGCAGATTTAAAAAAAAAAAAATGGAATTTGCCTCCTCGTAGGTGCATTTAAAAATAAATGTGCCCTTTTTCTCAAAATAGAGCCCTGCCCCTTTTCATTTCACTGCAAGTATAAATGCACCTTCAAGTAAAATAAAACAACGAAAACTGGAATCTGTGAAAGAGTTAAAATAAGGATGACAAACAAGGCATTACAATTATTGCAGAAAACTTCACAATTTCTTACTTTCAGGGCATCCGGATTTTCAGCTGCAAATTTCTCCCATTCATCCAAAGTATAGTGTTTGTGGATGCATGTAAACATGCCATGCTAAAAGTGAAAAATGCCTATTCACATAAATATCAAATCAGACAATCAGTGAATATACAAAATATAACTACACTTATTCATCGCAGTGTTAGCTTAAAAGTCATCACACGTAAGGAGCTGTTTATTTATTATGCGACATTCTTGTGGAGGAGGATATATCATTCTTGATATGAAGATGTAAAACTTGCCCAACAATATGTTACATGCAGGGAGGGGAAAGATGAAAAATGGTGTGACATAATGAATGAATGCTCTTTTAACCCCTTTCGCCAAATCAAAATGGCGGTTTGGTTTGGTTAATTAACGTCGCACTAGAGCCGCACAGTGGGCTATTGGCGATGGTTCGGGGCCTATCTCGAAGGAAAGACCCGGGAACGATGCCTCGTATTTTTGAACCATGGTCAGATGACGCAAAATGGCGGACATTGTGTTGGTCCAGGCAGTCGATCATGGTGCTTACAGGCGATCCCTTTGGGTAGTTGTTTGGGGCATTTCGATGGCACTCTTAAGTGCACACGCGTTCCGCGCGCTTAAAGTCAGACTCCTGCCGTCGATTTTGTGGTCTCTGGCCTTCGGCCTCCGACTACTCATTATTACATCCATGATCCCCTCTGGGCCGTCGATCATGGTGCTTACAGGCAATCCTTCGGGCAGTCGTTGATGGTTAAATCAACATTTTATATGAAAATTGGAAACAATATCGAATCCAGAAAAAAAGAACTGCTGCAAAACGTTGAGTAAAGTTTCCGATCGTCCACGGCAACCATGAAGCACTTGTTGGTAACGGATTCAATCCCTCCAAACACCCACTGGCCTTCCACACACTTGCCCCGGCTGTACTTGCGTTTGCCGAACTTCAACATGCTCTCCACCAATAGGAACAGGATTATGAATGAACCACTCCGTACATACCTCCCGGCAGATCCAGTCAGTGATTGTCTGTTTCGCTAGGCGCTTTGCTGCATAAAAATCCAGCATCCATGCACCACTCAATCACGGCACGTTTGCCTTTCTTCTTCAATTTCCAAAAATACTTGCTATTCAAATAAACGTCATCCGCGAATACACCACGTAGCCGACGTACGTCCATTCAAAAATGGCAGAAATGCGTGAAATCAAGGCTAAACTAGATGCGCGCACGCATCATCTAACTAGATGCATCTTCGCATCATCAAGCGCAGCTACGTGGGTAAAAAATTTAGGGTTGCCATAGAACATGATATTTATGCACGCATCAAGTAGGGTTGCCAAAATATAAACTTTATCGCACAATCATTTGTCGCCAAATCCCATTTGGCGAGGGCACTGGACACTAGGAATTAACTCCCCTTTTTAATAGTTTTTTTTTATTTAATTTTTTAGTATTCACATTAAAGAAATTAAAAATTGTTTTTTTTGTATGTTCAAATCTGAATTCAAATTGTCTGGCCCAGTGATTCCCAATTAATTAACTCCTTCAGCACCAGGAAAGTACCCGTCGTATGTCAAGCTATATATATATATATATATATATGCTGAAATACCAATAACATGCATCATGACATTGTTATACGAAGTACATTTAACTGGTTTTGTTCACACTAGCTTGATTACTGTGTTAAGCAGAATTACAATAGCTTCACATAATTTGAAAAAATTATCTGGTGTGAAAGTGGTTAAGCCGCGGGCCTCTAGCTAAAAGTAAAATAGGACCAAGAACCCCTTTTTTCAAATATACTCACGGAAATCCTCCCGCTTCCTGGATATGTATGGGTCATTCCATGTCAAATCAACCAAAAAAAAAAAGGTTTTGACACCCATGGTCACAGATTTTGATGAAACTTGGCATGTTTGTTCCTTTTATAGATTTAAGTAAGAATATAAAATATTTTTGCTCTATCTCAAGCGGTTCAGGTTTTACAGCATGTTAAAGTTTTTGGAATTTTCCGGTTTTTGTCGATTGGGTTGAGGAAACATAATTTGTTCTTTTATATAAAATAAATTTTATATGAATATACATCAATATGTAAGGAATCCAGAAAAAAATAAATTAAACTAGCAAGTGTATATACATGGTCAGAAAAAAATCCGAAAGTTTTATTCATAGATATTTTAAAATAAAATAGTGAGTTCTACGCTAAGTGGAATATCTTCAAAAGAGAAAAGGATAATCAAAACCTTTTTTTAGTATTCTTGTTCTAAAAGACTTGCTCTACCACATGAAAAAATAAAATGAATGGGTATTTCACTCCTTCATTATGTTTTTGCACTTCAAAGATAGAAATCACTTGACTCGTTCATTTTCTTGAAATCGTTAAATTAAAATTACAATTTTAGTAAAATTATATTAAAATTGGACATGATACATGAAATTGGATTTTGCTTAACGAAATTACATGCTTTATTGAACATATCAGATCATCTTACTGTAAAAAAAACTACAAAGGGTACATAACAATGTATTAAAAAAAATTGAAAATGTTCTTGATGTTGATTTTCCAAAGAAAAAAAAATGACTTGGTAAAAACTGTGATCCAAAAATCTGAAGACCTAAACAAGCTTGTAGATATAATTAAAATGAATTAAGTGCTGCAACAAGAAACAAACAGATTCAGATGCTGACAATTTTAGCCTCCCTAATTTGGCTTAAAAGAAAAATGACAGGGACTTTCAATGTATCTGATTATTCTGTTTATAAGGCTCAAAAACTATTCAAATTGGTAAAAACAGATTATCAAAGGGATGAACAACCCAGAATTTTTCCATTATGAAGGATGTGGTAAGTATAAAAAAAAGTATGCGATTAGAAAAAAATTGTTTTATGTAATCTTAGTGAGCTATACTCAAATTTTAAATATGCATAGTACCTTTCAAAATTTCTTCCCTGAAACCTAAGTAGTGTGGTTTGGCTTGTCCCAGTGTCACACACTTGTGTGTATGTACTATATATTAAAATGTGATTTTATTAGTTCACAAGGCAGGTATTAGTAAAGAGGATTACAAAATATAAATTTTTTCTTGTCACAAGTAAAGTTTTCTGCTTGTTACATAAGTTAAAAATGAGAGTTGGTATTACATTACTGCTTATTCTTTTAACCTCAATTGTTCCCAAATTGTCCGTTGGCTGAAAACTGTGGAACGATCTTGTTCCTGGAATCTTTAGCACGACTTTCCAAAGCTAGACAAATTGAATCAAGCAGATTTTTAGAAATAAGTGGGAAGTTAATATATGTAATGTTGGGTTTGTAAAACTCAAATAGCTTATTTGTTGTCATAATTTGTCTGTCCAGATGTTGTTGACTTTCCTTCCTCTCAGTCACTTTCAGTTTTATCATGACTGGTTGCAAAAAATGACCACTGAGCTGTGAGTTGAAAGTCCATCTTATGCAGACACAGATTCATGAAATTGTATTTATTTTATACTGCCCAACACATCAATCACTGAAGTAATGAATGTTTGTTATATGCAAGCAATTATTTTTCAGAAAGGCTGTTACAGTTTTTTGGAAGTCATATTATACCATTAAGGGGATCCAATATTATACAAAGAGGTAAAATCAGCTTTGTATTCTTGCAGTGAATCATGACAGGATGAATAGTGCATGAATATGAGGTCAAATCATAATCTTGAGCTATTTCTTTTATTGTAAAAGCATAATTTTAACTGAAATCCATTGAGATAACAGCAGTATTCGAGAAAACTTTAGCAATATATGGGTGAGGTATTAACTTGTACAGTTTTTCTACTAAGTTATCAATAAACACACCAACTAAGCTGGAGCAGCATATAATTTCACTTCCATCAATCGAAAACCACTGATTATACTTGGCAGGGTTTTCATCATTGTAGTTCTCAAAGTTTGACTGTAAAAACTGGACAATATTATCTTTTGATGGGCACTTGTCACAGTGTCTTAACATACATTCTTTTCCTGCTCTTTAAAAACAATATACTTTATAATCCTTTTTAATACCTGCTCCGTGAATAAATAAAATAACATTTCGATGTATTGTGCATACATACAAGTGTGTGGCAATGGGACTAGCCAAACTAAACTACGTAAGTTTCAGAGAACAAAATTTTGAAGTGTAAGCACATTTAAAATTTGAGTATAGCACGAGCCTTGCAAACAGAATAATTAGATACATTGAAAGTCTCTTGTAATTTTTCTTCTAAACCACATTAGGCAAGCTGAAATTGTCAGCATCTGAATCTGTCTACTTCTTGTTGCACCATTTAATTCAATTTAAATTATATCTAGAAGCTTGTCTATCTCTTCAAAATTTTGGATCACAGTTTTTACCAAGTCATTTTTTTTCTTTGGAAAATCAGCATTAAGAGCATTTTCAATTTTTTTAAATAGATTTTTATGTACCCTTTGTAGTTTTTTTTTTATTGTAAGGTGATCTGATATGTTCAATAATGCATGTAATTTCGTTAAGCAACAACCAATTTCTTGTATCATGTCCAATTTTAATATAATTTTACTAAAATTGTAATTTTAATATAACGATTTCAAGAAAATGAACTAGTCAAGTGATTTCTATCTTTGAAGTGCAAAAAAATAATAAAGGAGTGAAATACCCATTCATTTTATTTTTTCATGTGGTAGAGCAAGTCTTTTAGAACAAGAATACTAAAAAAAGGTTTTGATTATCCTTTTCTCTTTTGAAGATATTCCACTTAGCGTAGAACTCACTATTTTATTTTAAAATATCTATGAATAAAACTTTCGGATTTTTTTCTGACCATGTATATACACTTGCTAGTTTAATTAATTTTTTTCTGGATTCCTTACATATTGATGTATATTCATATAAAATTCATCAACATTGGTTGGTAAACAAGGGAGATAAAATTTATTTTATATAAAAGAACAAATTATGTTTTCTCTACCCAATCGACAAAAACCTAAAAATTCCAAAAACTTTAACAGACTGTAAAACCTGAGCCGCTTGAGATAGAGCAAAAATATTTTATATTCTTACTTAAATCTATAAAAGGAACAAACATGCCAAGTTTCATCAAAATCTGAGACTATGGGTGTCGGACCCTGGTTGAGTTGACGTGGAATGACCCGTATACATTTTAATTTTGTATGAACATAAAAGTAACGGAGGAAAAATAAGAAATTGTTTTTAAAAATTTTACACAGCTTTAATATAAATATCTTGTACAATTTCAATCATTGAATTTTTTTTTTATCTTAATGCAAACTATCAAATATTCTTTTCAACCCATCCCATTGAAAGGTCACACAAGACAAACCTACAGAAAATTATATTTCTGAAAAATGTTGATTTGTTCACTATTTAATATTTTTTGTAGTTATCGAAGTAGTTGACTCCTTTGTTGAACCCAAGTGGAAAACACTGATGCACAAATGTCAATAAAAAGTAAAGTTCAATCCCCAAACAATTTTTTAATGTTAAAAGTTAGAAAACTTGTATTTCGAAATATAATAAAATTAGGAATGGACCTTGTATTTCTTACCTTCGCAAGCACCTTTGCAATCTCAAATGTGCCGGTGGTGTCCATGTTAGAGGATATAATCGGGATCCCATTGTACTGCTTGCCAGAATTCCGGAATTTATAAGGTCGGAATAGATCCACCTGAAAAGTAGTGCAAGGTCAGTCGAACTCTCTATAAAAATATTAAACAAATTCTTAAGTAATGCGTTTTTTCTGCAGAAAACACCATAAAATAACCAACTAGGTTAAAATGAATTGAATGGTCCTCCTTGTTTAACTTTCGAAAAAAGTGATAGTTGAATTGTTTGCAATGCTAGTATGTATGCAATGTTCGTAGCAACAAAAAATTATTTTTTTGTTAATCACAGAACTTAGTTATTTTCCCCCTGTAGGGTTGCTGAAAAGGGTAACCATATTTGGCAAAAAAAAATCAGGGTTACCTGACACTGCATTTGAACTATCATTATAAAATTAATTATACTTACACTTAATTTGTGTATTAGAAAAACCCTTCAAGCTACGGCACCATAATTTCAAGTTTCAATAATGTAATAATTAAACTTGCAATTAACTTATAACTCGTAACTAGAGCTGGTAGACAATTGGCAGAGAATATATTTAAATATCGTTAATTCAACAATTACAACGAAACTTAACTGAAAGTTTTGAGCTAAGCTTGAAATAATCCCTTGAAACCTTCGATTAAATATGAAAGCGCCAACTTGAGGTTTCCTAGTTTCTGTTTTTCTCAAACAAAATAGTAAAAGATAAACATATGGAGCATTACGACATTGACATGAATATAAACAAACGGTCATTGAGCACTTACATCGTTACGGCTTTTCAGTGTACTTCGTTTTGGTCTCAGAAGTACGTCCTTGAAGTCAAGTTTGATATCGTTTTCAATATGAGGCATCTTTAAGTACAAATAATAATAAAATACCCTTGAATACTTAAATTTTTTCTTGAAGATACCGAATCTCCCAGAATTCCAAATCAGACAAAAAATACGGTCACAAACAAGATAATAATTTTACTACACTAAAGTTTTAGCAATTTAAATGAATAGAAAACTTAAGAAAATATGAAGAAATTTATTTTTTATTTTAATATTTAATAAAAGTACATGAGTGAATTATTTATTTTCACAAAATTCCATCGAATATAAATGAAACTTAAAAACAAGTTATCTTAATTTCATCTGACATTAAGGTTAAGTAAAGATACATGAAAATAGAGACTTAAAATGATACAGAATTCTTTATGTACATGATATTTTATATGTAAATCGATATTTATGTCAAGGTCATATTTTTTTCTCTTTTTCCGCGAAAGTGGGTTGGCGCATTATTTGTTGATGGCAACGGTTTTCTCCACGGGGGGGAAAAATGGCTTCAACTCCCGAGCAAGTGGTGTGTACCCCAACCTTTGTTTTCCCCGCAGCTTTTCCAGGTTTGTTTATTATTTACTCATTTAAAAATAGGAAGCGCGCATTTTTCTCCTTTCTTTATCTGCTATAGATTTATCGATATTTCAATGTATTTTTCGAAAACCACCAATCAAAACAGTTTCAAAGCGCAAATTTCCTCAAATTGCTCTGATGTTTCATTGTCAATAAAACATGTTTTTGTTGTTTTCATCGTATTTCTTCCTGTTTGTTTAATAATTGCTTTTTACTCGTTTAATTGATTATAAATCGAATTTTTTTTCGTCTATTTTCACCAAAAATTAATTTAATGGATTGGATTGTTTGGTATGCTAATTAGATTTTTTTTAGTTGACATTCTCTAACGTTTATTTTTCAAATTTTATTATTGATCTGTTTGATTTCCTTTTTCTGCTCGTAAAATATATTTTAACTCTTGTATGTCTTTTTTCAAATAATCCTGTTCTTAATATTATTCTTTCATTTTTGTTAAAGAGACTTCACAAAATTTAGTGTGAAATTGATTCAAGTGACTATATGAATTTACTATATGTATTTACCAATTGCAATCAGTAAATTCTCCGTGAATTCCATCAACTTTTGTAGGTTTTGATCTAAAATTATCAAGGACATTTTCTTGAAATTAGGTATGAAAACTTTTTCAATTCAAATCCTGATTTTTCACCAAGTCTAGTTACTCTTCTCAGCAACCCTGTAGGGGGGAAATGGAGGTGTTCTTTGATTGGCAACAAGCGGGTTTATATCCCCAAGAACGTGTTTGTTTCTCGAATATCAATTTTTCAGAAAAGTCACCAGGGGGATGAAATGATGTAATAGAAAGTAGTGAAGTATAAACATTTATTTATCAGATACAAAAGGATTGTAAGCCTTTCAAAAGAGATTGCATCACAGCAGATAACGTTTAGTGAATTACTACAGTTTTAACAGTTTTTTACAGTTTTTCATGAATGAAAAATTGGTAAATTCCTAGTGTACGGTGCACCGTTGTCGCAAAGTCCAAAAATTGGCGCCAAGGCCAAAAATGAAGTTTTTTTGTCGCCAAATCAAAATGGCGGACATTGCGTTGGTCGCACTTGAGCTCCACAATGGGCTAAGAGGTGGCGGTTTAGAATTGATTCCGAAGCTTTGCTTTGGTTAATTAACATTGCACTAGAGTTTATATTGGGCTGTTGGCGGCAGTTCGGCTCCTATCTCAAAGGTAACAATGTCCCTCCGGGCAGTCGATCATGGTGCTTACAGGCAATCATTCGGGCAGTTGTTTGGGGCATTTCGACAGCACTCTTAAGCGCACCCGCATACCGCACTCTAAAATCACAGACTCTCGGAGTCGATTTTGTGGTCTCCGGCCTCCGACTACTCAGGATCACATCCATGACACCCTCCGCGAAGTCGATCATTTGCTGCATAATGTATCCATGTTTCGACCCATTAACCCATTCCACAGTGAATTGCAGTGGGGCCCACTCCATGCACGTTCACTCGTTAGACAACAATCCGACATCCATGCACCAATCAATCACGGCACGTTAGCCTTTCATTTCCAACTCCCAAAAATACCTACTATTCAAATAAACGTTGTCCACGTACATCCATAGCTCAGAAAAATCAAAATCACAACAACGCGAGCCATACGTCCATTCAAAAATGGCAGAACTAAGTGAAAGCATGCGAGAGGAACAAAAATTTAGGGTTGCCATACAACATGATATTTTAGTATGTCATCAACTCAAACTTTATCGCCCAATCATTTGTCGCCAAATCCCATTTGGCGAGGCCACCGGACACTAGGAATAAACTGAAAAATTTCTTAAAAGAGGGCCATTTGAAAATTGCATTCATTAGATGCAAATGAAATTGGAGTTGTAACCATTTCCAGTTTTGTGTGATATCCCCGTTTGACGAAGATCGCAAATATTCGGACTAAAGGGATAAAACGTTCACTATTTTTCTGACGCAAAGTTTGGTTCTAGGGATGGGCTCTTTAAAAGAATGGGAAGAAAATTCCACCAGCATTGTGAGTTAGCCAAGAGGATCACAATTAGAGGCGTTAATTTTTTGCAGGAGTCATTCACTTTTCTTTCTTAAAAAATACCTTCCTTCAAAGTAAGCAATTTTTGGATTGATGCATGCGTCTCAAACCCTTTCAAGTGTTAAGAAAAGTAATCCTTTACATATGTGCAAACAATCTACAACCTTATCTTTTATATCACCAACTGAGTACCTATACACCTCACGAAGGCCTCTTTACTTTAACTACGTTGGTCGTTGTTCAGCAAATGTCACGTGGGCTGAGCTTATGATTCAGATATTTTTAAATTACAGAGCGAAAAAAAAATACTGGAAAAAAAGGCAGAGCACATTTTTAATTTCTAAAAAGGGCAGGGAGCGCCCTTCGATAAATGTTAGTCTTTCTCGGCGAGTGATTATTCATGTATAAATAGACTCGATTCGCAGCAGACTGAGCAGGTGTAGCAAGAACCCCGACCACAACTAAAGGAGAAAGAAAGTGAAACGGAATAGGAAATGCTGACGGTTCCATTTTTTTCTATTGAGGAAAAATATGGCCCTTACAACATTTGTTGGTGAAAATTTTCTTGGGAGAAAATATGTTTGGGGGAAATTTCAAGGGTTCTTTAATGTTTCCTGATCCCTTGTTTCTATAATCTGTTAAAATATTTTTTTTTTTTTGTAGATACTGTTTTTTAACTATCCTCTGCTTCCTTTCCAGGATTCGACCCTCGCACACATTTGGCAAACTTCCACGCCGTCGGACCAGCGCCAACCACACAAATCCAGTTTATAGAGGAGTCTTCCGGCAAACACAAGAACCTCTCGCGCGTGTCGAGCATCAAGGTCGAAGCGGCCCTTGCCCCGGAGCTCGCGGCCTGCCGGAACCTGCTCGTTGCTGCGGCTTCAACGTCTGCGGCATTCCCTGGCATCGATCCCACCAAGCTCCCCCCTCCCCCTGCCCACCCCCTTCCCAGCGAGGATCACCACAACAAGCAAGGACACGGGAAGGACAAGCTGTGGCCCTGCCCCTCCTGCAAGGTACCCTTCAAGGCAGCCTCCGAACTCCAGGTCAGGGTTCGTATACGGTCCCCTTGCAGATCCCCTAGGAGCTTGTTTTGGATTTCCTTGGGTCTTTTTTTATTAAGTTAATTCGTTGTTTTTGAATTAAGGGCAGATATAGTAATTCTTTGGGTTAGAATGGCGACCGTCACAGAAATAACAACTTGTTCTTTTGTTCCCTGCTTTGTAATTGGAATGAGAAGTTCTGGAGCATATTTTTTTTTTCTTCAGTAGCTTGTTCTTTATCTAACTCTATTTAAAAGTGTGACTTTACTTGGGAATCAACATATTTTATTAACCCTTTGCACTCGAGTGTCGTCTTTAAGTCACCAAAATAACGACGTGTTATTTCTTTCCCTCTTTTCTTCCAAATGCAATAGAGCAACATATTCTTGAGTTTAAAAAGTCATCCTCTCCCAAACTTTAATAGAAATTTAATTTTGTCATCTAGAAGCACAAGTATGGTAGAGATCTAAAAATTTCCTTCAGATTAAAATTCCTTACAACCCCTGTTTCTTTAAAAATAATTTTTCAGTCAAAAACCACTAAATTTACGTTTGGTATACTGAGTTTAATATTCAGATTCATGCGAAAAAATTTCCATTTTTCATCTAACCCAAACATAAAAAGAACACTAAAGAATACCTCTTTTAAAAGAACAGAAACAGGATGTAATTTCCATAAAAACACAAATATCAAACATGTTTCTCGATTGCAAAGGGTTAAAAATTTGCACAATAAAATGAATTTCTATTCCTAAAAAGATGACTAATTCAAATTTCATCTTAATAAACATAACTAAAGTTGAATTTGTTTTATTTTGGATCTGCTACTGTTTTGAAATGAGGAAAATTTCTATTTTAGCATTCTGCAGTCCAATGGTACTACAAAAGACCTTTTAAAAAATACATCACAATTCTATTGAATAGCTTCAGTGTCACTGCACAGATTGTTTTGTCATGTATAATAATATTTTTAAAAAATATTTTTGTAAAAAAAGTATGGCTAATAGGGAAATATCAGGGAATTTCATAATGCTTTCCCTGTGGACACTCTGCATCACAAATTAAAATTCCACGAAATCGGACCCTTTCATACTGAAATTAACAAAAAACGGTTTCATTCCCGATTGTATAAATATTTTACTTTCTTACTTATTTTACTTTCATGTCGTAAAGAGTCTTTATAAAGTATTTACATGGTGGAAACATAACCTGGGAAATCAGGGAATTATCATGGAAAATTTTAATTTTGGAAATATCAGGGAAAGGTCGGAATTTTTCAAAATTTCACAAAAAAAATCAAGGAATATTTCAAATTTGGATCATTAAAACAGCAATTATCGTCTGTTATGCCCTCCATCCTGATAATTTAATTGTCAATATTTCCTTTTAGTTCTGAATAAGAATAAAAAAAAAAGCATTTTCATATTTTCAGTTTTATTTTTATAAAAACGTGAACCACTGCTGGAGGGAGAAGCAAAAGCATAGTGCGTTGGGCCTTGAATTGTAAGCAACATGTGAGGGGCTAATGAATATGGGATTTATTGAAGATGGTAATAAGAAATATGAAGCATATAAAACATTTAAAATTATCTACAAAAGAAATAATTTGAAAAACTTCGCTTTTTTTTTTGCATTTTCTATTTCCAAAGAACATGTTTAATTACTATTATGCCTGTCGCAATTACATAATTTGTGTTTTATCCATTAATTATTATTTTTAACTGTCAATAAGTATTGCTTATAATTTTTCATCTATAATACAATATATTTATAGTATTATTGTAGTGTGGATACTTTGTTCTTGCAAGGCATGTATTGCAACATTTCTTAATGTAATTGTAAAATAACTAAAATTTTTGTAACACCATCATGGAAATAAGTGAACTTTTTTTCCAGAATGTTGTTGCCACTTTATTTGGTAATTTCTTATTTTTCTCAAAAGGTCCTTAGGAACTTTCAAATTACTGAATTCCCTTAAAAAGTTCTTGAAATGACTATTATTTAAATAATTTTACTAGACCTCTATAGTTATTGACCACTTTGAAAAAACATTTAAAACTAAAAGCATATCATTGTTTTTAAAAGGCCCTCGTAACAATATTACACCAGTAACAATATTATGCAGAAAATCTGCGATTTAACACAAATTTTAAACAAAGGGCTGTCAATACTCTATTTGCACTTGCTTCAATCTGCAAATATTATACTTCTAAAATTAAACAAAAATTGATATAACTTGAAGTTGTGATACATTTTAAATTTTTTCTAATACAAAATGTGCAAAGGACATTGCAACAAACGTTCTCCACCAGTGAAACTTTTTTTAAGTATCTATGCTCAAAATTTCGTAGAATAATTGTTGTTTTTACAATGAGGCTATATCGATATACGTGCAAAAAATATTTGTTGATATTTATATAAAAAATACTTGCAGACAATTTTTATATTCAAAATCATGTTACAAATAATTTTTTTAAAAATCTGTTACTGGGATCTTTAATATGGTATTAACTTGGCTGTTTCAGCAGCTAATTCTAGACACCTGGGTGAAAGAAGGGATCAGAGCAAAGGGAACGAAGGATGGGTTTTGGGTTTGTGAATGAATCACTGTCCCTAACGAGGGGTAGTCAATAAAAAGAGTACCCGAGTACTTATCAACAAAACACCATAAACCTAAATTAAAGTAGGGGTAGAATGACATCTGAAGCATAGAATAGTATTTTCCGTAAGTACTTCGTAGTGTAGAGAGATACGAAAATCATTATCTTAATTAAGGACGTTTTCGAAAAATTTAGTGTATACAACACAATTCAGATAAATTTAATTTTACAGTCCAACTCTAGAGCGCAAAATTAAAAAAAAATATACACCAAACTTCCGATTTGGCAACAATTTAAAAGTACTGGACCCAATTAAAAAAAAAAAAAAAAAATTAAAGCATATAAGTCAAGTCGTATTTTTGTACGTGGAAAATTCCGATTAAAATCATTGACAGAAAAAATTTCATTATATTAAATTAAATATTTAAGCTGAATAATAAATTTAAAAAAAAACCTGGCAGCAGAAACTATTTTCTCAAAGTTCAATGACAATTCCTCATGAATAATAGTATGCACCACTTGGTCTTGTCATGTGTTTTTTAAACCTCCATTGGACTTCTTTAAATTAAATTACCATTATTATCATAATAAAATCTTATAAACCAAACCTTGTACTTATATACTAAAATATGAAATTTCTAATCCTTCATATTTATTTTTACATTGTTCACTGACGATTCATTAAATTTGGATGAACATTTGTTTTTATCCATCTCGGAAGAAAATACAAATATATTATTAATTAAAATAATATAGATAAATACACACTTCTTATTGAAACATTCAGTTTTAAATTGTGAAATAAATTGCTTAAATTTGTGTATTATCAATGTCACGATTTTATCGCTTCACAATTAATTCCATTTTAAATTCTAATGAGAGTCTCATTAACATTTTTACATATTATCCAGTAATAAAATCTATATTGGCGAGATAAATTTTGTTTATTTATGCAATCAAGTAAAAAATAATTAATTTTAAAGTTATGCACATTCGTTATGCAAGATGTCAACTTTTTAGTCATCCCTCCAAAATTTTATTAAAGTAACCTAGCTTGATAGATTCTACAAACCAATGAAATATTAATCAGAATATATTCTAAATTGATTATTTATGCAAGTAGTGCCATTTTTCGTTAAGATTTCAACATGATGCGCAGTACAGTCTTCATTCACCACACGCGGCCCACAGTCTCTGTCTCAGATTGAAACATCATCGACGTGAATTCTCGGATCCAATCTCCTATTTTTGGGCAAATTATGCTTTTAACTAACCTACGTATAATCCAACTACATTTTGTAGAAAATTTGGTCTTAAATTTCATGGCTTATACACGAGTGAGTTTTTCCGGTAGCTATCATATGTTAGAAATGCGTGGTCTTCCCCTTTACTTAAATTTTTTTTTTTTTTGCGAGACCATAGGTCTAGTAAGTTTACAAGTTTATTGGACATTTATGAAAAACATCGCCAATGTCTAGAAATCTAATTTTAATTTTACGCCCTGTAACTCTAATGTGAGTTCAGTAGTTTGGGATTTTTATGTTTTGGGCACTAGTCGGAAATTTAATATGGTTAAGTCCTGATAATAAGGTTTTTAATATTAACCATTTTTTTAGCCGAGAAGTGAAATATAGCCTGGTTCCAGTAATAAGTGTTTTATGTGGAGAGAGAGAAAAAGTTAATAAACAGTATTGAAAAATCTTCAAATTTGATTGAAGTAATTGACAGTAAAAATGATATGAACAGTCTATTGTGAAAAATATTTACTTAGTTGAAATCAAGTAATAAAAGAACATTCTTACGCAAAACGTATTATGGCGAACATACAAGGTTTCACTTCAACGAACTCGGTTGACGCATTCTTTATCACATCATTGTGAACGAAAGATTAAAAAGAGCCAGTCAGACAGCTAGTTACCAGGGAGTTACTACAGAGTTGCTACAGAATGAGAACTCACTGAAACATCATCTTATATAGTGCTAAGCTGTCATAAATTAATATAAGGCACCAGGCTGACAAAGAATAAACAAACGTCTCGTTGAAGTTCCGTACGATAGGTCCGCATACGAGAAACACCCATCCGATAGGTCCACATACGGGAAACACCCATCCGATACGGATGACGTATCAACCCAATGACATCATAACAGACTCGTGAGCCAAAATGTAAACAAAAACAACGCGTTTCGCTGGAAAGGTTTGTGGTAAGATTCTGTGAGAAAGTAGGTTTTTCCCAACAAAATTGTTATATTTACTTTATTTAGATTTGCATAATCCAATCCTAACAAACACAAACTTTTTCAGGTCCACCTCTCTGCGCACACCAAGACAGAAAAGACGGTGCCATGTGACATGTGCGGCAAACTTTTCGCCACCAACGAAAGGGTGCGCATACACGTCCGCTCTGCCCACGGTGAAAAATCCTGCGCCTGCGACATTTGCGGCAGCGGTTTCAGCTACAGGTGCAAGCTGCTGGACCACATGAGAACCCACACAGGGGACAAACCCTTCCAGTGCGACGTCTGCGGGCGCAGCTTCTCCCAGAAGAATCATTTGACGCGGCACTCCATGATTCACACCGGAGAGAGGCCCTACCCCTGCGACTTCTGCGGGAGGGGGTTCTACAGGAAGGACAAACTGACGCGGCACCGGAGGATCCACACGGGGGAGAAGCCCTACGCGTGTCTCGCCTGCGGCAAAGCATTCTACCGCAGGGACAAGCTCACGCGGCATATAAAGATGCACAGTGGAGAGAAGCCTTTCGTGTGTCCCGTGTGTGGCAAGAGGTTCGTGGAGGATCGGGACCTGAAGAGGCACAAGTGTTCTTCGAGGCACGGGCAGAACTCGACAGCGAAAATCCAAGCAGCGCAGACCAGCACAGGTTTGCTCCAGCTACAGCAGCTGCACTACCAGTTGCAGCAGCATCACTTACAGGCCCATTCAGGTCCGCCTCACCAACAAGCCCATACAGGGCCACCCCAACATCAGCAGGCCCACACACAGACCACCCATCAGCAAGCACATACCCAAACGACTCATCAGCAAGCCCACACCCAAACGACTCATCAGCAGGCGCACACGCAGACAACTCACCAACATGCGCAGGCGCCGCAACACCAGCAGGCACACACTCAGACCACTCATCCGTCCCAGACCCACACGCAGCAGGCACCACCTGAGCACCAGCAGAACCAAACCCAACAGACTCATGTGCAACAGCCACCAACACCCCAGCAGCATCAACAGCAACAATCTCAGCAGCAAACAGTACCTCCTCATGGACAGCCACAACAACAACCACCACCCCACATGCAGCAGCCGCCACCTTCGCAGCCACAACCGCCTCCCACCCAGCCGCAGAACTCGCAACAGCCTGCAACACCTCAGCCGCAACAGCACCTGCAGCAAAACCAGCAGCAGCCCCCAACCCAGCAACCTCCCCAACACCAGTCCCAAGGGATGCCTTCCCATCACCAGCAGTCTTCCCAGCCACCACCCCACCACCCGTCCGCCCCCCAGCAGCAGCCACAGCAGCACCCTCCGCCGCAGCAGAACCACCACCCGATGCAGCAGCACCAGGGCAGGCACCTGCCACACCAACAGTCCCCATCACCCCCACAGATTGCGCACCAGCCGCAGCAACATCCTCAGCAGCACCACGGACCACCCATCGTGCCTCCGCCTCACCACTTTCAGGCACTGAACCTGCAGACCTGACTGGCGGGGTGCACCATATTGGGTGCACTCAACAAATTGTCCTCCTTCAACGGCCACCACTGAGGCCTATAGCATTTTAACCTTGGCCAATAAGGCCAGAAAACTTCTTGATACAACTTTTCATCAGATCATGGTCAGAATTCAAGTGCCCAGTTCAAGGCCAGTACGGACGTACAGCCAGTCACTGAGATGGTTGGTGTTGGCACTTTCTATTGCCTTATCCCATCATTTGAAGGTTTGTTGTGGAAGATGTGCTTCAACATCGAATCTCGGCTCGGTTGCCTGGCCAGCTTCGGACGATACGGTTAATGCTTGGTGTCGCAAATTCCAATGTTGCGTACAATTAATTTTCTTGAGCATACTCTAATCATTCCATTGGGAGCAGCTGCCTTGTGAGATTATTTTGCCATATTAGGAAATTAATTCATTGAGGACTTGTGTAATTCAACATGTGCTCGATTTCTGACAAGCAGTTAAAAGTTTTGAAGTCCTAAGTTTTTAAATCTTTTTTCAGAGGTATTTAGGAATGAATTGAAAAGTTGTTCGTCGCCTGCTGCTTGAAAGATCTTCCCAATCTTCATCACTTTCGTGGGTTTTTATACTTTGGTTTTTTTTGTGTGCTTATCTATTCTACTTAACTATATACCATTATGAATCCAATTATTTATTAATTTGGTATGTCCAATTGTGTTATGCAGTCTACATTTAATTTGTAGTTATTAAAAAAATTATATTTCAAGTTTCTTTATGCAATTTGATACAGATTAACTTCTAACTCAAGCTTAAAATTGCTCAAATATATGTTGGGCTGTAGCATTAATTAAAAATTTAAATGTTATCTTTTCAAACGGGCAGCTTGTATAGGATATATATTACAAATTTCTTAAATATTTAGAATTCTCCAATACAAATTGCTAATTATTAAAAAAAAATCTCATTCTAAAATACACATGATAATATTATATGCTTTTGACTCTATAATTTTATGCTGCTGCATTATCGTTAAGTTCCAAATTGCAACCCGTATTTTAGAAAATATTCTTAAACCAACACATTTTTTAGTTTTTAATTATTTTTGTTTAAAATGCATTTAATAGTAACCCTTAGCAACTTTTCTGGAATGGGGGTTACTATTTTCAATGCTAACTACTTATTGGAAACTAAAGCCGGGGTTAGTTGTTAATCAAAGAAATCCACATTACCGCCCTGCAGGTTTGCAAGATTTGCCGAGAAATCAGGGTTACCGTTCAATACATTTTCACCTAAATTTTATTCATTGTGTTAATTACAATTCAGTATATATATTTCAGATAGTCAAATTTTGAAAAGTATCGAAACAAATATCAGTGTTCACTCTAGAAATAAAAAGGGACAGGGCGCTGTTGGGAGTAAAAGGGCACCCCGTTTTTGAAAAGACACTTCTTGTTTTTAAAAGGGCACTTTGAATAAAGTGAAGAATGTTTTAAGCATTGATTAAAGTACAAGGGTGTTCTTTATGGATAAGTCAAGAAATTGGACTTGTGAGAAAAGTTCTGAAAAACTCAATAACATTTTTATTAATTCTCTTTCAAAAATATACAACATTTCATTTTTTTCCTACCACAAGAAAAATGTAAATTTATTGCTATAAAAACCAATAGTTTAGAAATGTGCTTTACCCCTTCCGTTTTGCTAAAATTGCTTTCCTTTTTTTTCTTCTTTTGTTTTAGTGCCAATAAAAACTGGTCAAAGTCTATACTTTATAGCTTACAGATCTAGTCGAATGGTTTTCCTTCTCAATTGTTGCTATTTATTTATTCTAATAAATTAGTTTGATATACGTTATAAAACACGCACATCTTGAAAAACAAAAATGTTGAAAAAGTAAATTTTTTATTTTGCAAAATTCTTGTTAACGTTTGGCAAAAAGCATTCCCTTTATGATTTGAGACGGGATTAGACCAATTTTAATTTCGGAGGAAGTTTGAATAGTTTTGAAACGATTTTGCCTAGAATTGCCTCCCAAAGCATTAGTGTCTACATCAAGGTGACAATTGCAAAATATTTTTTCTCTGTATTATAAACTAAAGAAATGTTATGTTAGAAACAATGCGAAATAGTCACTTCTAGAGACATCATCCTTTGCTTAATGTTGGCTATTCTAATAAATGAAAACTATGTAATAAATCTTTATAACGTACAAAGCAAGAATGTATGTAGCAGCTGCATTTTTTAAAATACAATGTCCAAGGGAAGCTGAAAGTATTAATGTTATTTAACAAAAAAAATTAAGTAGTAAAGATTTTAACCCACTGACATCATGCAATTTTTGCAATTGTGAAGTTTTTTTACTGCTTAGAAATATAAATAATTTTTCCTGGTCATGTTATTTTGTATTATTTATTTAAAAAAAAATAATTGGAAATAGGTAGCTTGTAGTAATTCAACCTTTTAAAATATTTTTTTTTTGTAAAATGAAGTAATTATATGAATTTAAAAGTTGGTTGCATGACTAGAAAAACTGGAGGTCTCCGGACGGAGGTCCCTTGAGCTTCAGGGCGTTAAAAAAGTATACTTGATATTCTTTTTTGAATAAATTAATGATGACAAATTTTGAATATTTAAATTTCATTGTAGATTTTGTGGGGGATGGATGCTCATATTAGTCTAGTAGCTTTGTAAAAGCCTATTGATTTGTTAGGGAATCTTGTAATATTTTGGGAAATCCTGTGTCAATATATAAAGAAAATCGAGTGTGAAGATTTAATTTTGTCTAGTTTTCAATGGTGACTGAAAGTTATCAAACTGTAAATTTAAATACTAAATCATGCTTTTGAGTGGCAAAAAACTTAAAAAAAATTAACCAATGCAAAACTCGTCATTTATCTATTCAACAGAAACAAGCATCGATGTTGAACGATTTTGGAACGAAACCCGGAATCTAACTTCACATTGCGAAAGTTATCTATTACTTAAAAAATTATGTTGAGCTGTGTCTTGCGTGGATTTTTTAGCAGGGTTCGTATGATACTTAGAAACTCCTTATTTTCGTTTCATGTCCATAACATACCTTGTAAGTTACTTGGAAACTCCTTATTTTTGTCCACAGGGTCCTTAGAAACTTTCAAGTGACTGAAGGTTCTTGAAAACTCTCCTTAAAACAACTATCATTATTTTACTAAACCTTTATTAAAAATGTTTGATCGTAATGAGAATTATCACAACTTTGTATCAGAGTAGAAAACCTGTGTCTTCTTTCCACTCGTGAGGTTTTAACTGATTGCTCCCATTTTCCTCTTTTATAATGAATTTTTTTTGCTAAGAAGATGCCAATTTGAGATTTTAGAGCTAAGTTTTCATTACAAATGAAAAAGTGTTTTGCATTTTCAAATAAGGTTCTCATAAATCGATTCAAGTCCTCGGACACTCCTTATTATTTTCGGGAAAATGTGTGCTCACCCTGATTGTGGAGGAAATCTTTGGCTGTCATTCTCCGTGCTCAAAATAACACAAATCGAACAACAGGTGGCTATAGAAAATTCTTCATTACTTTTCTACTTGCATTATGGCACTAAAAATTTAGTAACTTTCAACTGCATTTGGTATAGACTTAAAATTGGAGACACATTTGGAGCTGCTTTTGTTGCTTTGGAAATTGTTTTAATGTTTTGCTAAACAAACGGAGGTATTCTGAATATTTTTTTGCTAATGTTTGAAATGGAGAAAATAACTTTGAAAGAGAATCCTGACTTAGTTAGATACAAATTGTATCTTTCCTTCCAAAACTTGATTGTTAATTGTTTGTTATAGCTGTTGTGTATAAAAGAAAAACAATTATTGATTTTTTTATATAGAATTTATTGTGTACATTACATTACACATGTTAAAATCTTTTACTTTTTATTTTAAATCGTTCTTTGTTATTATTTTAAGTTAGCACTGAACGATGTTGAAATTCTTTCTTAAAAGTGTTAAGTAACTCATTTCTTAAAGTGTTTTAAGGAATTGTGTGTGAGATGTATTAAAATAATTGTGTTGGTTTTGGTTTGTCGACTTCAAGCATACCTGAAGTTGTATGCATGTGTATAGTTTAAGAATTTTGTGCCATTCCTGTTTGTTCTTTTTAATTGCATTTGCAAGGTGATGGGAAAGTTTTGATATGTTAAATGTTTTTGATAATTGTTATACATTAAATTTTGTTGTGAATTTAAGTTGTAGAATTGATCACTTATAATTGTTTACTATTGTTATTTGTAGTTATTTAACATTGGCTAGACCAGTGGTTCGTAACCAACAATTCTTTGAAGATGGCAAATTAAATTTAGTAACTTCAATGATATCACAAAATTTATAATGTTGAGAACTGGTGTATTTATAACATTGTCAACTAACATATGTTGGCTCTCTTTCAAATCACCTTATTTAGAGAGGTTTTATTAATTTTGTTTTACCTATAGTCCTAAAATGTTATCCTTTTCCAAAAAATGTGATTTTTTTTTAAAGGTTGCAGTTGTTGCTTTCGAAAGTGATATAATTTTATTTATTCGCATTTGCAAACTATATTTTAGATAAAAGACTGGTGATTGATTATTAGTATCAGCGTATGTTTGTAATTTATATTTTTATTTAGTGGTATCCACTCTTTGTAGAACTTTTAAAATGGACTTATCTGAAGTTGATCCCAAATTAATAGATTAATAATTCCAATCTGGAAAAATTTCAATAATTTTTAAGAAAAATATATATCTTGACGTTTTAATATTTCATGTGCCAGATTTTGCACAAATTGTATTTTCTTTTCATATTTTGCAAAACAGAAGTCATGCAGGTAAACACGCACTGAATGATAGTCCCGTTTCCTCTCATGACAAAGGTTCTTGGTACTAATCATGCCATGACTTGTTCATTGTAATACCAGTGTTCACTCTAGAAATAAAAAGGGGCAGGGCGCTGACAGCAGTAAAAGGGCACTCCGTTTTTGAAAAGGCACTTCTTAATTTTAAAAAGGCACTTTAAAAAAAATGTTTAGGGTTGGCGCGGCCACACATTGACATATCGGACACTTAACCAAACAAAAAAAAATTCTGATTTATTGGTTGACATTACGCTAGAGCTCCATATTGTGCTATTGTTGACGGTTCGAGGCCTATCTCAAAGACCCATACAAAATAAAGATATTACTTAAAATCAAAATTTAACATTTAAAAATTAACGTTTTTCCTAAAATCCGAATCTGTAAGTAGCCCTAATAAGACCCCTTACAAAACTAATAAAAAGGCTACTGAAATCCAAAGTTTGGTAATAAAATGCCTAGTCTTGCAACTTTGCCCCAAACCATCTTCTCTTTAAAAAAAACCTTCACATTTCATAAACTGGCAAAGGCAACCAATAGGATTCATAGAATGCCCTGTGCTCGAAATGACCTCAGAATCGTTGCGATTTCACAACAAAAGGAGTTTGTTTTTCTACTGTCATAATACATTTAATTCCAATTTACACACAATTTTTTTTTAATTGGTGCCTTTTTTAAAGCCCGCTAGGAAAGTAAGGACGCTTGTGCTTGACTGAAAAGGGCAAGAGGGGCGGAATTTTTTTAAAAGGGGCATAAGGGCGCTATTGAGATGAAAAATGAGCGGGCTGCCCTTCAAAAAATCTCTAGAGTGAACACTGGTAATACATTATCTACACCAAGGTTCCACAAACATTTTGGCAATCAAATTTTAATTTCTGTAAAATAAATTACTATTTGTAAACACAACTCAAAGCAATTTGTTCTCAATAAGAGGCAATTATCCTACAATAGTGTTTTAATTTAAACAAAAGTTTCAAATGAGTGCTGTTGTCAAAGTATTGCATTTTGTGCGTAACAGTATAATTTGCGCATTAAGTCCCTTTACTGTCGTCTCATTGAGACTTGTCGAAAAGTCCAAAACCGTTTTGTCCACTTGTGTTTGTTCGCACAACTAAACGAGGTTAAGGGATGACTGAGAGCTCTAGCAGAACAATTTTAACCTATGTGTATATTTTAAAACGACTTTATATTTTCTTCTGTTTTACCTACTATTTCTATAATGTGTGTAAAGTTGACTGCAGCTAATTGGAATCAAAACTGGCAACATATTGGATTCCGTTCGAATTAAAATAATGCTGAGCTCATGAATACATTCATCTGCCTACACTCCGAGTGCCTTATTAGTCACACTGTTCATGCTGGCACTTCGTATTTAAATTAATATCTCTTTTATATGCTTTTAAACGTGTACATAACATAATAATATTAAATCTCGCATAGTATTAGGGCCCCTAAGAAAATCGTAATTATATAATTTCAATAGAATAAAATGCATTTTCTATTTAAGTAAATATACTCTTCATTAATTGTGAGATTCAAAATTGTATTTATGCTAAAAAAAAAAAAAACAGGATTTTTTTATTCTTTCATTTTGAGCTTTTCATGGCAGAAGAAACCTTCTCTATATTATCCCTTTAAAATAATTTTGTACATACCTTTGAGCACTACTTAAAACATATGTTTGTAGTTCTGAATCCACATAAAGCTTTATATCAATCGTCTGTTTTACAGAAGTGAAACAACCAACTCTATAATTCTCCACAAAAATGTCATTGTCGTGTGTTTTTTTAAATTGAGTGTTTAGGTGTTAATTCAGTTCAGATTGGAAATAAAATCACAATACATTCCATATGAAAGTGTGGCATAGTTTTCAACTCGTTTGAGATGTTTTCTTGTTTCATCAGTGACAGCATAAAATATTATTTAGATCTGAATATAATTTTTGGGGTATATTTAAAAAAATTTGGTCCTTTAAAGAACGCTTCACATACAAGCCTGTGTAGACTGTGGGCTGCCATTTTTTTTATCGGGCCTACTTTTAAATTGTAAGTTTCTCAAAGAAAATTATATGAAACGGTTGTAAATGTAGAAAAATCGCAGGTGTTTCGAACCTGTTACTTAAATGTAAAACTATTGGGCATTACATTAATGAATGATTGCTTCTTTGAATCCCTTATTTTAATTGTAAAAACTGTATAAGTACAGTTTTATTCATTCGAGCCTTTCAGAAAATTCCTTGTTTTCATATTGCACCATGCTTAAAATTAATCTTTCTTCTAAAATTTGAATAAAATATAAATTGCTGCTTTAGATGCGAGTAAAAACGTGTATGACATAATTTTTATGAATTAATAACTAAAGGGTAGTTTTCTTTAATAGAAAGGTATAACACATTTTAATTTTTGAAATTGGTTAATATTTTAAACCAAAGGTGAAAAAGTTGGATAGACCCTTATAAAATAAGTGTTATTATGTTTGGGAGTTTATATCAATCTTAATTTGGTCTTAATCAACCGTTTGGTTCAAATGCATTTTGTTGTTTAAATTACAAGAAAATATTTAATGGATTTGCCATTCAATATATAATAGTTTGTGTGTTCATATGTTTTAACAAACTCAAAGAAATAATTTGTTATATAAGAAAAATGATCTTCCTCTTCCAAGTTACATTCTACATTTCGAGTCCAAGTTAATATGTTAAAATTTTCATTATGGCAAAATGTTTCAGCTTTTACAACTGACTTAATTGTTAGAGTGACATATATAGTGTCTATATGTACATATTTAAAACGGACTCTATTGTGTTTAAATTGTGATATATATTTCTATAAAAGGTGTACATAGAGTAAATGGGGGGGGGGGGGGGGGGTCATGTCGTTTGTCTAAGCAAAACTTAACAAGTTTTCTTCACATTCCATAGTTTTACTTTTGCTGTTTGCTCATATTTAGCCCAAACTTGTGTGCCATAAGCGTTTTAGCTACTCATACTATGTATCAAAATGATGTTTTTTAACTGGTTTTGTTTTAGTTCACTGATCTTTTGTATTAGGAGATTTTTTGTATCTTATAATATATTGCTTTTGGATAGCGGTTTCATATTGTCCTTAAGTCTTCAGGATTTATTTTCGTTTCATATTTGTGAGTAAAACTGTTTAAAGATTACAGGTTTTGTTTTTCTTTATATTTTGAGCATTTATAATTAATTTTATCTTAATTATACTAATCTTTTGAAAATGCAGTGGTGAATAAAATAAGTTGCCGAATTTTTTTTTTACATTTCAACATGTTTTTACATGTTGTATTACAGGTATTAGATATAAAGTATGCTCTTTTAACTATATTTCACACTATGATTTTTTTTAAATCTATCAATTACACTTCTAATTATTATTACTGCATTATTTATTATTTATTCAAACCAAAGACTGTGGTTGGATTTGACGTCACATTTGAGTTACACAATGGGCTATTAATAATGGTCTGGGATCTGAAGTAAATATCCTAGAACACAGACATAATTTTAGGAACAACTCCTTGTATCAAACACAAAAATAAAGAATTTCTAAAGGCTTAAAGACAATTCGAAAACTAGCCACCAAATCGTGTTTTGTTATTTGCATTTTAATGTTTTTTCCACTTGTAACATGTAGAAAGGTTCACAAGTAGTGCAGACTATGAAGTGCTTGAACTCTTTCAAAAAATCTAATATGTTAATTTGACAACTTTATATATCCTGTGGCTTGAAACAAGAAGAGACCAATCTCTAATGTTTAAACCAATGGAAACATGGGTCCTTCTAGTTCCAAGCCACAGATATTCAAAAGGCTTATGCACAGTACCAAATATTGTTTATTTTGCATTTTAAGCATATTTACAAATTCTGTTACTGAGCACGATATGTCATACGCCTACTAAATATCATATACATTGTCATATTTTATGTTATTTTTCTTCTTTATAATTTTCGAATTTTGTTTACCCTCATGTATTTGAATCACGGAAGCACTAGACTAAGGAAGTACTATTCCATACAACTATTTCAATAAATGAAACTGAAATTACTCTATGAACAAGTTTTTTAATAACTGCACTAATTCAAGCTTTCATAACTACAACCCCTGGCAAAAAGTACCCGATCAATGTGTCTAACTCATGTAGTAAATTCAATATTTGTTTATATTTCACAAAACGTTTGTCTTGAACAAATCGAACGATAATGAGCATAAAATATGGTAAAGAAAGAAATGAAATCAATGGTTAGAGCACAGTTTATAATTAGTTTTTATTATAATAAAGGCGGATGAATTACATCCACAACAGAAAAAAAATATCCGATCAGCGAAAAGTCGAGAAAAAATTATCCGATCAACACTATTAATATTTGCTGGCGCCCCCTTTTTACCAGTTTACAGATTTTACACGCCATAGCATGGCATCTATAAGCTTTTAGCATACACCTGGAGAAATTTCATCCCAGTTTTCCTGTATAGTTTCTGGCAATTCCATAACGTTTGTTGGACTTCTGTTGTTCACCTTTTGTTTCAAAATATTCCAAATGTTTTCAATGGGATTTAGGTCTAGGGTATCTGCAGGCCACGTTAATGTCTTGATTGAAGAGTTGCCATTGTATTTTAGAAATTTTTTGATTATCTTGCTAAGGTGACAAAAGGCATTTTCATGCTGGAAAATGAAATCATGTTAATCGCCGAACCATTCGTCGAGGCTAGGGAGCAAATAGTTTTCTAAAATTTCCTGATATACTTCAGAATTAACAGTTCGCAATACTGTACACAATTTCCCAACTTCTTGGAAAGTCATGCAGCTCCAAATGAAAATTGACCGTGGAAACTTAGTTTTGGTAAAGATGCAATCTTCATTGAACTTACTAATCCATTCTTCTCCACACGAAGATTCCACTATCATCGCCAGTTCTAAGGCAAATACGAGATTTGTCACTAAATACAATTTTTTCCAGTCCTCGAATCCTTAATTTCAATGGTTTTTGCACCACTGCAGATGAGCTTTTTTATGTTTTCTTCTTAGAAAAGGTTTTGTTTTGGCTTTGCAATATTTAAAACCGTTCTCATTAAGATGATTTTACAGTGTTCGCTCACATACTTCTACTTGATATTTTGACCACTCCAAATTAAGCTGCTTTGATGTCAATTGCGGCATAGAATTTGCCAATCCTAGAAGTTTTCTATCTTGTTTCTTCGTGGTAGCGTGTGGACGTCCACTTCGACGAAAGTTTTCTACGTTATTTGTAGCACGATATTTCTTCCAAATGTCGCAAACAATACTTTGACCACATCTACGCAATAATGCTACTTTTCTTTGAGACATTCCGTCTTTTAAACATTTAACTATTCTGAATTTTAAATCTTTAGAAAATTATTTCACGGCAGGTATACTTTCGCACACTGCAAAATCAAATATGTTTTCCATCCAAGAATTTGACCTTTACAAGTCTTGCTAGATGTTCTATACGTACACTGGCTACATAATATGCAAATATTACGGTAAGTTTACATTTGCTTTTGCACGTGATCGGATACTTTTTTCCGACTTTTTGATTGATCGGATACTTTTTTCCGACTTTTTGATTGATCGGATACTTTTTTCTTCACATGGAAGTATATTTTATTAAATAAAACGTCAACGATTTTAATATTACGATATATTATTATTCTATTTAAATAATTAGAAGTGTGCTATATTATATTTCGGAGGTTGTTGTTCTTTATTTTTTCCGAGATCTATTCAACTTACTTTACAATTTTCCAAGCAAGAATGTGAAACGATCGGATACTTTATGCCACGGGTTGTAGTATCCAAATCAATAATGGTTATTGCCGCATTTACAGATTTGGCTTCATTTTGTTAACTCTGAGAGAACACTTCCTTGGACAAGTACTTTCGTGATATAAATGGACAAGCCCTTCACTCAACATGATCTAGTAACTGCCAAACATTTTTAACCCTGGGGGTTTATGTGATAAGCATTTTTCTTTTTTATTGACTGTTGTGTGTAAATGATGTCTCATTTGTTTGACCCTTGAAAGCAGTGGCGTCGATTGGGGGTGGCAAGCGGTAACAAGTGCTGCCCTTCTTTTTGAAAAGGAAACCAATTTCCATGGCAATTGTAAACAAATTGGGTATTTGCCTTTACACTTTCAGTTTTTACATACATTCGTCACCACTGCTTAAAGTTTAAGTTAAAAGGAAGTATACGGTCTCGTCCAAATTTGGCATCTGAAAATATCCTGCTAATTTTTTTTTTTTTTTTTTTTAAAATTTTATACACAGTTGGCGAAGTTTCATTAAAAAAAAAATATTGGTGATGGTCGTTTCACCAAAATCTGTTGTAGGCGTGGTATCTAGAAACTTTTCAAGCCTTAATATTTTTCAGTTTGGTAAACCGCCATTAATCTGTTGCAAGACTAGGGTTTGTCAATCCTAATGTAAAAGGAATTCCATCACCTAAATGAACACTGATGATGTGTATGGACGCTGTATACTTGACTTTGCTTTGACCCACAATACCTGTTCGTTATCTCCTTTTCTCTTACGAATGATTTAAAATGCTTCACTGAGTGAGTTCTGCACGAAAGAAAACGAAAGTGAGGTGCAGTACTTGGCACAGCTGTGCTTCTTCCCTGTCGAAAGTACTGCGTGACCCTGTTGAATGTACTTTATAGAATTTTAAAGAGCTACCTCGATTCTCTAACCTGCCAGACTCTCGTACAAAGCGCGTCACTTGTGTGTGCTTCTCTATTTTACATGCTGTGCATTCAGAAGAAGAAGGCTCTGCAAACACGAAACCGCATCTTGTATTGAAATCGCTTGTTGAGGGTGCATTTTCCCACCCGTGTCATTTTATTGAGACAGATAGTGTTGTATGTTTAATAAATGGCTATATTTAGCGATGCAATTTGTTGAAATATAACAATTAAATGCTTGCAATTCTAAAAAGAAGTCTTCTAGTAAAATATGTAGTCTTTCTATTAAAAAGATCTTTTTTTAGAAATTGTTTCGGCTCTGTTTTTTATGTTCTTTTTATTGTCATAGCTTGTTATTTCGCCATTTTAAAACGTATATGTAAAATTTGAATTGTCTTGGAAACCAAGAGATGTGCTTAAGAATTGAGGTATGTTTTTCTTATATTATAAGGAAGGAAAAACCTGCACAGGAGGGCAGTGACATAGCAATTATCACTTTACGGGGGAGAAGAGCTTAACAAATGTGTTCCTTACCCAGAATATGTACAATCTAAAAAAAATTTACAGCTAATTAGCCGTTATGATAATTAGTAATTAGCCATTAATTAGCGATTGTTACTTATCAATAATTTTTTAACTGTCCAGTTAATTGCATAAATTAATTAAGAAATTAACGACTTTGTTATTATTTAAAATTAGAATTACATGAATTTTTTTTGTCTATGATTTTATTTGGGATTGTGGTAGAAATCACCGGCATACTTGATGCTTCTAGATGACTAATAGAGCCCCAGTTTCTCAGTTGGTAAGGCGTTCAGTTACTAATCGGAGGATTGGTGGTTCGAATCCGGGAAATGGACTTGACATAGAAAAGTAAAAAAGTAGTGATCTTGCGATCGCGGGGATGCCAGCTTCACTAAAAAAATACTAGAAAGTCGTCCAGAATATTCAACAAATTATACTGGCGTGTGTACGGGACTGGTGCACGATCCATCTGATCGGGGTCCAAAGTCCCGACGTCTATTGAAGGCGTTGGGTGCCAGTTCAGGTGTTTCCTCGTCATCTGACCATGGTTCTAAAATAACGAGGTGCATGTATGAATGTGTTCCAGGGTCTTTCCTTCGAGATTGACCCCGAACCGTCGCCAATAGCCCACTGTGCAGCTCTAGTGCGACGTTAATTAACAAAACCAAACCAAACCTAGATTACATATATAATTTTTATATAAAGTTTGTGAAGGAATAACTTATTATATTCAAGAATATGTCCTCTTTCATTCTGAACAAAGAAAAAAATTACACGTTATTTTGGTGACTTTTAAGTCGACAATCACTTAATCGACAAGAGTACAAAGGGTTAATAAACATGTTGATGCCCAAGTGACGTTATATTTTTAAATGGAGTTGGATAAAGAACAAACAAACGAAAGAAAAGTGGGTTTTTTTTATGTTCGAGGACATGTATTTCTCTTTCAATTTGAAGAGCATGGTACAAAAGAACAGGCTGTTATTTTGGTGACTAAGAATCGTCATGAATATTTACATCAATTGCTAAGCACACATTTTAAAAGGGATATATAAACCGTGAATAAAACGGGAGAGAGCAAAGAGGTGACGAGCGTTTAGGTCAAAGGTTTTCATATAGATTGGAATAATGAGAGAATCTTCATTTTCTTTGTTTTAGCCTTTTGCAATACTTTTAACAGTCGCCAATAACCCATAGTGCAGGTCTAGTGCAAATTTTTTTCAAGCAGCCATTCAACTCTTTTCAAGAGTTTATGGGTTGATTGCTTGAATTAACGTCGCACTATTATTGCGCAGTGGACTATTGGCGACGGTTCAGGGTCTAATTGGAAGGACAGACCGGGAAACACTGCCTCTTAATTTTGTGCCATGATCAGCTGACCAAGCAACATCTGAGCTGGCACATGACGCAACCTCAATAGGAGTCGGGACATTAAACGTTCAGATTTAACGTGCACGTTTCCCTTATTGATAATAGCACTCTGCGAGTGTCAAGTCTATGTAGATATTTTGTACTCGCATTCCTTTGATCACGAGCGGGATACTTCATCACTGGGATCATTTCATTTTTGGTGTTCCTTCAGCGTCAATTTAATGTTCACCTTGTGCCGGTAGATGGCAGCACTGCGAATGTGCTCGGTGATATTTGTATATTTTAAAGGAACATGGTACAGTGGCAGATAAAAAAAAAGGATCCATTGGTATTTGGTACTGAACGCTATTCGTTGTAGGGTTAAGCTTCGTATTCCATTTTTGAGGCAATAAAAGTCTTCTACAGATTTATATGAAAAAAAATAATAAAAAATTTGTATTGGGGTTGGTAAAAATTGTATTCCTATTAAAATCCGCACCAACTTTAAAATTTTCAATAGCCAGAACACAATTTTGATTCAATATTTAGAATCTGCGTCAGCATTTATCGTTAGATTTCAATTTGCAAGTCATTTTGGTTAAGTAGTGTTTTAATTATGAGTATGGAAATCTTAGAGTTCATAATGTTAAAAATGAATTTCCCAAACTTTTATTCACAACTCTCGAAATAACAATCTTTTTGAGCTGATATTTTTGTATATGCTACTTCTAAACAGCCCAAACAAATAGATTAACTTTCATGACTTTAATATATATATATTTTTTTAAATTATGATATTAATATGAATATCAACCATGATATAATATTGATAGTAATGGATTTAAATTTTTTATATGTATATGTACACTTTTGTAATTTTCCTCCTCTTAGTTTTTTTGCTATATTTAAATTTCTACAACTTGATAATTTCAGGGCTCATACAAATTTAAAAGCGAAAGTGTTTTAAAGAAATCTGCCAATTTCGTCGTTAAGCAGCGCTGTGTATGAGATCGCGCTGGCATAAAATGATTAATTTTTATTAATATTTCTTGTTATTAAAACCCCATGAATGTTATTAGTCAAATAATAGACTATTAAGCATTTGGAAGCTTAACATACTTTATTAAACATAAACGATCAACCTAAAAACATAATGTTAACAAAAAGATTCACTCTCTGGCCTTCTGGATTTTCACCGAATGCGTCACACTGAATTGAATTTAGACTGAATTTAATAGTCTAGGTGCCTAGAAGCGAAGCTTCTTTAACCCTTCCTACGAATTTATCTTATCCTAAATATTTGCATGTGTTATGTTTAAAGGTTTTGTATTAAAAGATAGACATTGCTTATGTGAATAATAACTATTTATTATTGGAGCAGCCGTGTTGTTTTCGATTTCAGTTGCCAGGTTGCTAGCATGAATATAGTTACAGTTACAGTTATTCAATATATCACAATACTCCCTTTATAAAAAAGATAAAAGGTATAAAAAGTTGCTGGCACAGTCCTAAAGATTTAGTCTATTGGGTTGTCTTCTGTTTCGAGGTGGGTTGCGTCGAATTGGAGTGAGACAGACAGGTTCAGCAGCTGAAGGGATTTGGGCATCAGCAGCAGAGTCTGGCAAAGGAGTTGAAACCTCTGGCAAGATTTCTATCCCCTTGGGTGTTGTGGACGGTGGAGGAAACATGGTTCCTGTATCCTGGGTATGTATTGGGATACTCGCAAGTGGTGAGGGACTAGCCTCAAAAGTAGGATAGGAAACAACATCTTCAACATCTGTGAACTCGGGTTTGGGAAAGTCCACTTCAGAAGCTGGACGTAGCTGATCTAAATGGGCAGAGAACTTCTTTCCATCTATCTCAACTATTATGTATCTGGCATCCGCCGAAGATAAATGTAAAATGAATGGATATAATTGTAACCGTAATTGTAACTGTCTGTGAATGTTTTGTTATCGTTTCCGTAATTAACGAATCTCGTTATAGAATAAAGATGAGTTGAAAAGAACTTGTCTAATCGATACCAGTTGTATCAAATATAAATTAGTACCTTCAGCGAACATAACAGAAAGTGGCGACGTAAGATGGGATCCTCCAGCAGAGTCAATTTCGAAACTTTCGATTCGGCGGTAGAAGACTGGCCGAATTACGTAGAAAGACTGGAATCTTATTTCGTAGTAAATGAAATCGAAGAAACAAAAAAGTCTGCGGCTGTTCTAAGTTTGATGGGAGTAACAACTTACAGACTGTTAAAGAATCTAGCTACACCTGACAAGCCGTCCGAAATGACTTACAGCAAAATCGTCAAGATACTGTCGGAACATTTGAGTCCAAAACCATTGGAGATGACGGAAAGATTTCGGTTCTACAAACGTAATCAATTGGAAGGTGAGTCAATATCCAATTATTGTGCGGAATTGCAAAAATTGTCAATACATTGCAATTTTGTTGACAACTTAGGCATGATGCTAAGAGACAAATTAGTCATGGGTCTCAGAAACGAAAACATTCAGAAAAAGCTGTTAGCAGAAGATAAGTTAACGTATGAAAAGGCAAAAAATATTGCTTTTGCCATGGAATCGGCACAGCGAGATGTTAGTGAAATTCATAATCAAACGGTAGCTGTCAAAAAGTTGTATAGTTGTCAGGATAAAGGTACCAAAAAGAATTCTTTTGTTCCTCGGAAAATGGAACCTTTTGTGAAAGTAAAGCCCTTGTCTTGCAAATGTTACCGTTGTGGTAGTGTACAGCATCTGGCTCATCAGTGCAAGCACAAAAGTACCCAATGTAGGGGGTGTTTAAAAACTGGACACTTGGAAAAGGTGTGTCGCACAAAACATAATGAATCTGTTAAACAAATAGAAGAGTGTTATGAAACAGTACCGATTAACAGTATTAGTGCAGCACTTGCAGGTAAAGATAAAATTTTATTGGAAGTGTTTCTTGAAAATCAGAAGTGTATTTTCGAGTTGGACACTGGTGCCGCTATCACATGTATGAATGTGAATGACTTTAAGAAACTGTGTCCATCAGTGTTAATCCAACCTACAACACAACCTTCAGTGAATGGGCAACACCAATAGTTCCAGTAGTAAAGCAAAATGGAAATTTGCGTATTTGTGGTGATTATAAAGTGACTATAAATCCAGGATTGAATGTTGAACAATATCCCTTACCTAGGATTGAGGACATTTTTGCTGATCTAGCAGGAGGACAATCATTTACAAAGATAGATTTATCAGAAGCTTACTTGCAGATGATGGTAGATGAACGGGACCGTCATTTATTAACCATAAATACTCATAAAGGTCTTTTTCGATATAAAAGGATGAATTATGGTATAGCCTTAGCTCCTGCGGTTTGGCAGCGAAGCATTGAACAAGTTTTATCAGGAATTCCAGGTGTACATGTCTTCTTGGATGATATTACAGTTACTGGTGAAAATGATTTGGAACATTTTGAGCGATTAGAGGTGGTTTTACAAAGACTTCAGCAGTATGGTCTTAAAGTAAACCAACAGAAAAGCGAGTTTTTTAGAAATTCGGTTAACTACTGTGGTCACAAAATAGATAAATTTGGACTTCATAAAACAGAAGAGAAAAAAGAAGCAATTTTAAAAGCACCAATCCCGAAGTCTGTTTCTGATGTAAAGAGTTTTCTAGGACTAGTTAACTACTATGGAAAATTTATTCCCAATTTGTCTACACTAGTTGCCCCTTTAAACAACTTGTTAAGGAAAGAAGTTAAATTCTTTTGGAGTACAGACTGTCGGAACGCTTTTAAGACACTTAAGCAGGAAGTAGTATCGGACCGAGTTTTGTGCCATTATGATCCTAAGTTACCATTGGTATTACAGACTGATGCATCGCCAGTAGGAATCGGAGCTGTTCTGAGCCACAACATGCCGGATGGAACAGAGAAACCCGTAATGTTTGCTTCACGTTCGTTGAAAGCAACTGAACGCAACTATTCACAAATAAAGAAGCTCTGAGCATTGTGTGGGGAGTTAAAAGATTTTACCAATATCTTTTTGGTCGACATTTTCACTTGGTGACTGACCACAAACCCTTGGTCTCTATCTTTTCACCAAGTAGTAAGTTACCTTGTTTGTCGGCAACAAGAATGATTCATTATGCATTATTTCTTCAACAATTTAATTATACCATTAAATATCGAAACACTAAGAATCATGGTAATGCTGATGCACTTTCAAGGTTACCCCTGCCAACAAATGAGTCAGCAGAAAGGCTTACAGAAGCAGATGTTGCGAATATCTCACAAGTTGAAATACTCCCAGTCACGGCAAACGACATTGCAAGAGCTACAAAGACTGATTCCAAATTGTTTGAACTTTTTGAAAGTTTAAAAACAGGAACAGATCTACCAGCACCATGGAAAGGTAAAGACTCTGAATTTTCTTTGCAACAAGGATGCATATTATATGGTCACAGAGTGTGCATTCCAGAAAAATACCAAAAAGCAGTTTTAGAGGAACTTCATGTTGGACATCCAGGGATTGTGAAGATGAAAGCATTAGCCAGGAGCTATTGTTATTGGCAAGGTATAGATTCAAGCATCGCTAATTTTGTTCAACCAGGAACGAGCCAGCTAAAACGAATAGACATCCTTGGGAATGGCCAAATGGACCTTGGCAAAGAATCCATGTAGACTATGCAGGTCCTTTCATGGGAAAAATGTTTTTGGTGGTTTCTGACGCTTATTCTAAGTGGATAGAAGTGATCACAATGAAAAATATCACATCAAGTCTTACAATCGAATATCTTAGAAGTCTTTTTGCTAGATATGGAATACCGTTGACATTAGTGAGTGATAATGGAACAAGTTACACAAGCTACGAGTTTCAACAATTTCTAAAATCAAACAATATCAAGCATATAACTTCAGCTCCTTACCATGCAGCAACAAATGGTCAAGTTGAAAGAATGGTTCAAAATTTCAAGAATTCCATAAAAGCAAGTCAAAGAGATTCAGGAGATTTGAATTTAAAATTACAGAGATTCTTGCTACAGTACAGAATAACCCCTCATTCACTTACTGGAGAAACACCAAGTTTCTTATTTTTGAAACGCTGAATTCGTACAAGATTGGATTTATTGAAGCCTAACTTAAGAGAAAAGGTTATGCAGAAGCAGAGTTCCAGATTGCAAGAACAATCTACAACACCTAATTTTGTGCAAGGGGAGAAGGTAGCAGCAAGAAATTATTCAGGACCTCAAAAATGGAAAATTGGTATTGTAGTGAATCGAGAAGGAACATTGAACTACAGCATACAAGTTGGAAACGATATCTGGAAGCGACATGTGGACCAAATGAGAAAATGTGGACAATCCATCGAAATCTCACAAAGAGTCGTATCCGAGCCAACTCCAACTCTTTCAATGGAACCAAGAACTGAAGTGCCAGAACCCAGCAATACTTCAGGTGATACCGGACTACAACAACCAAGGGTCACTCCACCTGATCCTGCAGAGGTACAACCAGTACCTTTTCCGCAGCAGATTTCCTCTGATCTGGAAGTTAGTCCATCACCAACCAGAGTACCAGTTCGGCGATCAACCAGAGTTTCGAAACCACCCGATAGACTTGATCTATGACTTTCTATTTTGTCGGGGAGGTGTTATGTATCTGGCATCCGCCGAAGATAAATGTAAAATGAATGGATATAATTGTAACCGTAATTGTAACTGTCTGTGAATGTTTTGTTATCGTTTCCGTAATTAACGAATCTCGTTATAGAATAAAGATGAGTTGAAAAGAACTTGTCTAATCGATACCAGATGTATCAAATATAAATTAGTACCTTCAGCGAACATAATACACAGGATCCAGGTTTTGGTACCTCGGAGTTCTATTAAAACACCACGAACCCATTTGTTACGGGAACCTCTATAAGAACGTACCCACACATTCTGACCAGAGAGTAGACTCTTTTTCGAAGTATGTGATCTATCAAAGAGCTGCTTCTGAATGTTCTGTTTCTTCTGTACATGGTGTGTTGTACAGGGATGAATCAAGTTCAGGAGAGTCCTGATGGGACGTCCAAGGAACAGTTCAGCAGGAGACAGTCCAGTTGTGGAATGTGGAGCCGAACGGTATGCAAGCAGAAACCTTTTAACTTTATTTACAACAGAGTCACAGTCCTTGCCATCTTGAAGCATTTTCTCCAGAGCATGTTTGAAAGTTTGTACCGATCGCTCAGCTAATCCATTTGATTGCGGATGATAAGTTGGCACAAGTGTATGCATAATTCCTAAAGACTTTAGGAAATCTTTAAACTCGTCGGAGATAAATTGTGGTCCATTGTCGGATACCAACTCCAAAGGCAGTCCATACCGTGAAAACAGTTCCTGTAATGCATTGATGGTGTGTGTCGAAGTTGTCGAGGACATCTGCAGTACCTCCAACCATTTTGAATGACTGTCCACTACTATCAAGTAGTTGGTTTGATTCTTCTGACCATAATCAATGTGTATGCGATCCCAGGGTGCCTTCGGCCAGATCCAGGATTGCAGAGGTGTAGTAGGTGGGTTATTGGCTGTTACCTGACATGCTTCACATTTAACAGAGATAGTCTCAATGTCTTGATCCAATCCAGGCCACCAGATGTGACTTCTAGCTACTGCCTTCATCTTGGTTATACCTAGATGTGTGTCATGAAGCAAGTCCAGCATGCGATTCCTATGTACTGAAGGAATAACAACCCTCATTCCCCAAAGGAGACAATTTCCATCTACGGATAATTCATCCTTTCTGCTGAAATATGGCTTCAAGTCGGGGTCTTGATTACAGATAGGGAAACCGTACTGTACATACTTGAGCACAACTCCAAGAACCTTGTCTGTACGAGTTGCCTGGACAATGTCATCAGAGGTAATCGGCATGTCTTCAACGTAGGAAACTTTGAAGATATCAGACGGATACAAGTCCTTGTTTAGGTCTTCAATTGGTAAGCGTGAAAGCGCATCTGCATTCTGACGTAATTCACCTTTTTTGTATTTAATTGTGTAATTAAATGAAGATAGTAGTAGGGCCCACCTTTGCAAGCGTGCAGCAGCCATAGTTGGAATAGCTTTATCTGGTGCAAAAATTGTCACTAGGGGTTGGTGATCTGTATACAACAGAAACTCACGACCATATAAGTACTGGTGAAACTTTTTACATCCAAAAATAATCGAAAGAGCTTCTTTCTCAGTTTGAGAGTAATTGGCTTCAGCTTTTGTTAGAGTTCTCGATGCATATGCAACAGGCCGTTCAACACCATCGACAATGTGTGACAGGACTGCTCCTAAACCAACAGGGGAAGCATCACATGATAACTGTAAGGGCAGTCTTTCGTCATAATGGGCTAACACACTATCTGACATCAATAAAGATTTGCACTTTTGAAAAACTTTGTCACATTCTACAGACCAATGCCATGGAACATCTTTGTTCAACAAATTGTGAAAGGGTGATAACAAAGTAGATGCATTTTTTTTATAAATTTGGAATAATAGTTAAGAATTCCTAAAAAGGATTTTAGCTCGGTAACATTTACTGGTACCTTGATTTCCTTAATAGCATTGATTTTTTCTTGTGTTGGGTGAATGCCATCTTTATCAATAATATGACCTAAGAATTCCACACTGGTTTCTAGATATTGACACTTTTCTGCGTTTAGATGGACATTATATTTACGAAAACGTTCCAACACTTTCTCAAGTGTACTGAAATGTTCATCCACTGTTACCGATGAGATGAGAATGTCATCTTGAAAGCATATTACATGAGGTATGCCTTGCAACATCTGCTCCATTGTTGACTGAAAGATGGCAGAAGCAGAACTTATAACGTACAACAGCCTGTTTGGGCGTACCAAACCTATTGGTGTGTTTAGTGTAAGCAGTTCTTGGGATGCAGAATCCAACTCAATTTGTTGGTATGCATGGGACAAATCCAATTTTGTGAAATATTTTCCACCACGAAGAGTAGCAAACAGATCTTGTTGAGTAGGTAGAGGATACTGGTTCACGTCTAAATACTTGTTGACAGTCACTTTGGAGTCGCCACAGATCCTAACAGAATTGTTCTTTTTTAGGAACGACTACAATTGGCGTAGCCCAATTGGAATGCTCAACAAAGTTCCAAACTCCCCTCCTCTCCGTTTGTTTGACTTCTTCACAAACTGCGGTCTTCAGGGAATACGGCACAGGCCTCGGTTTGCAGAAAACTGGTAACGCATCATTACGCAATCTGAGAGATGCTTTAAAATGCTTGATAGGTGAGGTGTTTGCTTGGAATAGATCTGTGTATTTTCTTTTTAAAGAATCAACGGTCTTGACATTGCCAAGGGCAGCATCAACAACAAAAATTTCATTCCAATTCAGCTTGAATTTTGATAACCAGTTCTTTCCAAACAAAGATGGTCTATTTCCTTTCACTATCACCAAAGGTAATTTGTAGCTTTGAGAATTGCACAAAACTTGAACTTGCGCTTCTCCTAATACCTTTATTGCACATTGATTATAGTCTCTCAGAACTATTGATGTTGGCTGTATTTTCACATTTGGTAGATTTTGAGTAATCCAGTGCTCTGATGTAATGGATACATCCGCAGCGGTATCAAGTTCCATTTCTGTGGCTTTATTGTTGATAACTACTGGTACTGTATACTTTGATACTTGCTTGATTGATTGCACTGTGAATAGACGATACTCCTCTGACTCATTGATCACTTCAATCTTTTTTGCAGATTTGTTTTTCTTTGACATGCAGGCAGGAGAAATGTGTCCAACCTTTGAACAAAAGTGGCAAGTTGCATTTTTATATTTGCACTTGTTTGGATCATGAGAAGAGCCACAGCGAAAACACTTTCCGGATTTATTCGGCTTCGTAAAACCTTTTGCTGCAGGAGCTTTGTTGTGTTGTACCTTGTTTACAACAGGGTAGGCAACTTTCATATTGCTGGCATCGCTGTCTGCAATTTCCATAGCCAGCGCTATTTTTGTAGCAGTTGACAGCTGCAGGTCTTTTTTGGCTAGCAATCTCCGCTGGATCGTTTCCGAAGATAGTCCACATTCGAAGCGATCTCTTATTGCCTCCTCCAAAAATGCGCCAAAGCTGCACGTAGATGCTAGCATTCGGAGCTCAACTAAATACGTTGAAATATTTCCTCCAGCTTTTTGATTTCTTGACAATAGGTGCAGGCTTAAAATGCTGTTTTAGTGCTTGGGTGAGTTCTGTGTATGTGCATTCGGTAGGTAGTTTCGGTACCAGAAGATTTCGTAACAGTTTATATGTACTATTTCCGATGACGGAAATCAAAACTGCTTTCTTTTTTTCATCTATAACGTCGTTAGCAACAAAATATTGCTCTAACTGCTCGATATATAGATTGAAATCCTCTTGCTCGGAATCAAAATTCGCCAAGCTGCCGATTAGGCCTAACTTACTCATAGTGAAAAGTCTAAAACGGTTACACAATTTTAAATGAATACACTTACGATAATCCTCGTCGCCATTGTTATGTTTAAAGGTTTTGTATTAAAAGATAGACATTGCTTATGTGAATAATAACTATTTATTATTGGAGCAGCCGTGTTGTTTTCGATTTCAGTTGCCAGGTTGCTAGCATGAATATAGTTACAGTTACAGTTATTCAATATATCACAGCATGATTTGTAAAACATAAGGTAAGAGGACAAAACACGTGACAACACACACATAAAACAAAGATCGAACGTCTAAATCCAGTACATTCTCAGAATGAGATATGTCAGGGCGCATTAAGGGAGTCAAAAGATGGGCATGGGGGTTGGTGTCGAGGACAACTGATGATAGGAACAATGAATGGGATTACAAACACCCAAATCCCAGGAAAAACAACTTCACGCAGAAATGGTGAATGAACAGTGATGGTAGGAGAAAGCACTTTTCTCAGCACATAATGTAAAACTCTTCAGAAAAGTCTGAAGTACCATGAGGTAAATGAAAACTCAATGCTCTCAAAACCAAGAGAAGATGGATGCAGAAGCCTCCAACAACAGCCTAGTAGGAGTGTGAGTAGTAATTTGAAAAGGGGTGTTCAGGTGACAAAAGCTCTGGGTCTTTTCTTGTTGACCTCAAGCCTAGCATCATAGTTTGGAATGCGAATGATTTCTGTGTTAGTATGGTCAGTGAGTTTTCCAAAGAATTTCTTGGCGATTTTTTGATTGTATTTCTTGAAGCTGGGAATATCAAGTGCTTTTCTGATGTTATCCGTGTTGAAATATCTTCTTGCCTTTGCAATGGTTCGAATGATGGAATTTTCCAAAGTTTGGAGCTTTTGAAAGTTAGATTTCGCAGCATAACCCCAGACCGGAGATGCATAACTCGAAATTGGTCTGAGGTAGCATTTATAAATGAGAAGCTTGTTGTTACGAGACAATTTGCTTCTTCTTGAAATTAAATTGTACAGTTTTCTTCTAACATTAGTGAACTTTTTAGCGACATACTTGATATGCGGATCCCATGTAAGGTGTTTATCCAGTATCTCTCCGAGGTACTTTGCCTCTGTACTCCACATAATCTTTTTACCCTGCACTTTAGGGAAACTTTTGATTTTACGTTTAGTTTTTCTAGTGAAGAGAATGGCCTCAGTTTTGTCCACGTTTATCTTAATCTTCCATCTGATCATCCATTGCTCAATTAGGTTAAGATGAATTTGCAGGCTTTTGGTGAGGTTCTGAATGCTACCCTTGGCCAAAATGGCTGTGTCATCAGCGTACAAACTAAGCATGGTTTTTTCGGTTTTTGGAATATCGTTAATATAAAGGAGAAAAAGTACCGGTCCAATGAGGGAGCCCTGAGGGACACCACTTTGTATATCAATAAGTGATGACTGTTCATCTTTAACTTGCACATGAAATTTCCTCTCCTGTAAGTAGGAGGTAAGAACATTAATGAGGTAGTCTGGGAATTGGTTGGTGATAAGCTTGTAGATTAAGCCTTTGATCCAAACACGGTCAAAGGCTTTTGCGATATCCAGAAATATCGCACCAACATGAATCCTTTTATTGTAATTGCTTGAGATATACTCAACAACACGAAGAAGTTGATGAGTTGTTGAAAGCCCCGGCATGAAGCCAAACTGTTCAGGGGTAATGATGTCCTTTTGATGGAGGTGCTCTCTGATTCTTGAAAGGATGACTGATTCTGCTATCTTGCTGAAGATAGGTAGCAATGATATAGGTCTGTAGCTGTCGGGGAGGGATCGATCCTTCCCCTCTTTATGTATGGGAATGACCTTAGCGATTTTCCAGTTAGATGGGAAGTATCCAAACTGTAACATGTTGTTAATAATTTCAGTGATAAGGATGATTATATTGGTGGTAAAGAATTTGGCCATCTTATTGGTAATGCCATCTCTGCCTGGCGATTTCTTGACTTTAATCTTCTTGATGTATTTAATAACTTCAGTGACAGAGACTCTGTTGTATTCAGGATTTTTGGGTTTATTCAGGTAATCTTCAATGCCCTTTTTGACAAGTTTTTCCGTTTTAGGGTGACTGATTTTGTTGCAAGTGAATTGACCTTTGAGGCTGTTAGCCAAAGCTTCCGCAATTTCACTGGTATTTTCTGCAATACCACCTCCATTGATCTGAGTCAAGGGTGGGATTTCTTTGAAAGTTCTTTTTAAGGAAGATGCTGCCTTATAGACAGAATTATCTGTGGCACTAAGGTTTTCAATGTGATTATTCCAGTCTCTATTTGTGACATTGCGAATTTCTTTACGAATGATATGTTCCGCCCTGTTCAGTTGGGTTTTCAAAGCTGGATCCTTATAATATTGCCATTTTCTTCTGAGTTTGTTTTTCTCAGTAATCAGTTTTTTGATGTAACGCGGGATGTATCGTTTACTCGAGATAGCCAAGATTTTTGATGAATTTTCATGGCTTTCCATAATTTTCTCAGTGAGTTTTTCAATATTTTGGTCTATGTCTTCGGGTTTAACTATTCTTGCTTGAAAGACAGATATTTTGTTGATTTCCTGTTTTAATTTCTCCCAGTTGGTGGAGACTGGGTTATTTTTGATATCAAAATTAAAAGTTAAGTCGAAGTAGATGTTGACCGGGTTATGGTCCGAAGACAATTCCGGCAGGGACTCAATCTTGTAGTGGAAATGAAATCCCTTTATAAGGGCAAAGTCAATGGTTGTACTATTCGTACTTGTAAAATGGGTGGGCGTGGTTGAGAAAGCAATCTCAATTTTGTTATTGTGAATAATTTTCATAACTTGTAAACCAGTTGTATTATTGGAGGGATTGTTCCAATTGCGATGATGAGCATTGAAGTCACCAGCAATGATGACATTACCATTAATATTGCAAAGATGGCCAAGGTCGCTGTGAAAATCATCAGGGGAAATTCCACCTGGTACATAGATTGAGACAAAAGTTGTTGGTTCTTGATTTTTGAGCTCAAGTTTGATGGCCGTAGCCTCAATGCTCTTAAATTTAGGTAAGGTGATACGCTGATGAGGGAGGTTTTTATTGATAAGAATCGCAGTCCCACCATATGCTCTATTATGAATACTAACCTCTCTGTCCGACCTGGGCGAAATAAAGTTAGGGATGAAAAATTTATTAACACTGCGTAGGTGGGTTTCCTGTATAAGTAAAATGTCAATCTGGTATTTCTCAAGATAGTCTCTTAACGTAAACGTTTGTTTTAAGACACCATTCGCATTCCAAAAACATATGTTCATATGCTTTCTATTGATGATTTTCTTGTTTCTTTTATTGGTCATCTTCAATGATTGGAATAGGATTCACACTGATCCCAAATTCAGTTAAGGCTTGAAATTTCTCTGCAGAGTTTTTGCCTTCCTTAAGTTTACCTAAGAGGGCATTAACATTGGCCATGCCTTTGAACAGACCCGCAATTTCATTTATCAACTCCACAATTGGGCCAATGTTGGCAATTGCTTCAGTAAAACTTGAGATTTGCATAATATCATTAACATTGGTAAAGTTATTAGGTTGGGGGAGATTATCGTTACTGTTATTGTTAGAATTAATGCCATTTGAGGCTGCCCCAGCATAAGATAGTCCGCTGACGGTTGCATTAGCATAGGGTCTTCTGTAATTGGCTGTTGGTCTAGTCTGCCCTCTGATTGGTTGAGCATTAGCCTTCCTTTCTTGCTCTCTTTCTGCCTTAGTTTTGGGGTATTTTGGACATTGCCTAAAAGAATGTCCCACCTCTTTGCAATTGATGCAGACAGGGTTTTCCTGCCTGGGCTTGTCACATGATTTTGTGGTGTGGTTAAGACCACATTTAAGACACCTCGGCGGCATCATGCAGTTGTTGGCAGTATGATTGAATTTATTGCAGTTAAAACACTGCATTATCCCCTTCTTATGCTGAAAATGTTCGATAACAACCGACATAAATGAGAGGTTTGTAAGCTCAAAGATTTTCTCATTGGTTTCATTACGGGGGAGCTCCACCGTAAAAAAGTTCAGAGGACGTTTAGTAAAGCGATTAATGGGTTGGGTGACACTGATTGGGTCAAAACCCTGTTCTGTTAAATCTTGCTTAATATCATCACAGTTAAATCCGGAATGGAGTCCCTTGATGACAATCTTGAGAGGCTTTTTAGTCTTAGGAGTAACACAATATCCTTTGATATTGTTATCTCTGACAAAACTTTGTAGTTTTCGATACTCCGTATCGTCTTTAGTAAAGATTCTGATATATTCACCCGCTGGTTTAGTCCTGCAAGGAGTGACATTATGGATTTGCGCCAAAATCTCCTTAATGTTCTGATTAACTTCAATCATGAAGGGTGGTGGTGGCCTAGCGCCATCTCTCTCCACCTGTTCATTGAGAGCATTGAGTTCGTTGAATTGGTTTGAAGTTTCTGTATCATTATTAAGGATAGGAATAAATTTTGCAGCTCTTACTGGGTTTTTTGGGAACCTGAACCCATCATTGTCCATACCAGCTGCCCCCGACACATCACCCGGAGTACCCATTTTACCCAGATCAGGGTTTGGTTTTTTAGCCTTCTTTCCATTAGAGACCGTCCTACTACGGGTCCTCTTACCTTTAGTACTAATGCCATCAATGTTGTGCTTAAAGCACTTACTGTTATTACATTTTGGAATGGTAGATAAAACTACCTTAAGTTCTTCGCGTTTCTTAATTAGGCATTCAATAATTTTAACATCGGTATCATGCATATACCCCTTATATTGCTTATACCCATTTAATCCCCTATTAACTGATTCATTACGGAATTCTAATTCTTTATCCAAATAAGCCATCTCCTCGACAGTTGCAGTTAATCTTAAACATTCCGGATCGGGACCGCCATTGTTACTTACGTCCATGACGTTTTCGCAATTGTCCGAATCCGGGAAATACTCGCTACTGTCCATATGCTCCGCAGAGTCATTGGCAGAATTATCATTAATATTAGCATTACGATTAGTGGTCTGTATGTTATCATTAAGTTTACAGTTACTTTTATAGGCACCGTTAGGAAAAAGTCCACTTTGATTAGAATCAACTATGGGGGTACCAACAATGGTGACTCCCGTATCAAGATTAGTTACACTAGTTACAACTTCAAACAGACCAGTTACCGAGTTAATAGATCTAGAATGCATATGTTTACTATTAACATTACAATTTACACTACTTTCCGCCATGTCATGGACTGAGGAAGGCGCATTAATATCAAAACCGAGATCATCAACCAAGGGTACCACGCTATCAGAATTAGGCTTAGCTTGACTAGCCTTTTTAGGGCGCGAAGCGCCCTTTTTATCATTCATAATTCAATCCCACTCACCTGCACGGGCACACAATACCCTTATGCAGCGATATATCCAACTTGAAACCAGCTTCCCGTCCAGGCAACGCTGAATCAAAATTCGCACTTGTTACGTTAAATCACGGAGCTCGTCGAGAAAATGACCGTCGTGGGCTCACGCCGCAAATGGAATGACCGAATGCGTCACACAGTGACAAGTCATATATATATGGAACCGGATGTTCACGGTTGTAGTTTCTACAGCTCATTTACATAAGTACGAAACAATATCCAACAAATGTCTATAGAGAAATTATGTAAATTCGTAAACAATGCGTAATAATAATGAATGAAAAGAAAAAGTTACATTGTGTGTGCGAAAAACAAATATAACTTAAACTTAACAACTTGCAAAGAAAATCAACATGAGTAACATCTGTTTGGTTCAGTTTTGTTAATTTACGTCGCACTAGAGCTGGACAGTGGGCTATTGGCGACGGTTCGTTGGTTATCTCGAAGGAATATATCATCAGATTATGAACTCTGTCGAGGCCACCGGGGAACACATACATGGTGCGTTCCATAAGGAATGCGACCAATTTTTTCCTGCCGCGACTATACACTGCAGCGCCCTCTAATCTGCTGAGCTAGGTGGAGGAGGTTACTAGCTTCATAACGCACCCATTCTCAGTAGGCTCCAAGCTGCCGGAAAGACAGGGGCGTGCGTTCTCTGAAGCCCGTTTTGAGCTTAATGTAACACGGTGCGTTGGATGGAGAAACGTTACGCTATCAAATTTTGCTTTAAACTTGGGAAGTCCGCCACTGAAACGTTTCTATTAATTCGTCAGGCCTTTGGGAGTGATAGCTTGTCCAAATCACAAGTTCACAGATGGCACAAGTCGTTCAAGGAGGCATTATCAAGTCCAGGATCAAAACAATGGTCATTGTCTTCTTTGATGTCAAAGGCATTGTCAAACACTAATTCGTACCTACCGGGACCACTGTGAACGCAGCTGTTTACTTGGAAGTGCTCAAAAGACTGAAAAGGTGGGTCTCATACTGCCGAAGTGACATCAAGGGCGTATGGAAACTTCATCACGAACGCGCCAAGCCACAGCGCCATCGTTGTTAACGATTTTCTGGCCAGGACCCCCAATGCTTCCCCAGCCTCCCTACAGTCTTGACCTGGCTCCCCCAGACCTTTTTCGTTTCCTCGCTTAAAAGGAGCCCTGAAAAGGAAACATTGGGACTCGATTGAAAACATCCAGTCTCATGATACGTCGACTCTGAAGGACCGCCCAGAGAAGGCCTTCCAGGCCTGGAAACACCACCTCCATAAATGTATCGACGCAGGAGGGTGCTATTTTGAAGATTTTCAACTAATTGTACGAATATGTCCAATAAATGATTTTTTATGAATTTGGTCGCATTACTTATGGAACGCACTACTTATGGAACGCACCATGTAGAATCGCGAAAAACCAGGGCGGTGGCTAGCAAATTCGGTAATCGGAGGGTTGTCAAATTTGTTCCGTTCGGAACTGAAAAATACCCATATTGAGTAGGTGCACGTTAAAACGCCAATTGAGGTTGCGCCGGGTGCCAGCTCAGGTGTTGGCTGAGTCATCTGACCCTAATGGTTCAAAATCACGAGGCAGTGTTACCGGATCTTTCCGTCGGGATAATTCAGAACCGTCGACAATAGTGCAGCTCTAGAACGACGTTCGTTCAAACAACCGCGTTACAGCCAAGAGACGAAATAATGGTTAATCAATGCCGCACTAGAGCTGCATAAAGTGCTATTTGCGACGGGTCGGCGTCTATCTCGTAGGAAAGACCCGAGAACACTGCTTCGTGTTTTTGAACAAAGTTCATACGCCGAGGACAACATCTGAGCTGACAACCGCAATAGGCGTCAGGACATTGGACCCCGATTAGATTTAACACGCACCCGTACCATATACACGCAGGTGATAAATGAGGCTAATTTCAGGCAACTTTTGCAATTTATTAATGAATGTGGCAATCCTTCGATCGCGAGATCGTTACATTTTAACTGTTGTTAAGCCCCATGACTGATTCGTACTCTCAATCCTCTGATTGCTAGACGGCCACCGAGAACGAAAGAATGAGAAAATTAGAAAATGTATATATTTCAGTGTAAGAATTTATCTAATGGAATCCACAAATGAATATCGCGTCAATGGGAGAGTTTCACGTGACGTATTAACACGGTAACTTATGGTTTCGATGTCTTCCCTACAACAGACACTTTTGCTTTAGTTTGTTTAGTCGCTACGCTTGCAATTATGGAAAAGTTTGCTTATAATATTTGTTTTTCCAAATAAGGTAATATTTTTATTCCATATATGAATAAATTTAAGTACAGAAATACTTAAATTATATTTGTATATAATTAGAATTACAACAAAATACGGAAAAATACTTTCATTTCAACACAAAAATACTTGATAAACGATGAGTACAATCTATCTCAGTGTATGTAGTAAATATTTCTATATTGAGGTATTATTTAAAGACCAAAACTTAAAATTATAGTACAGGAGAAAAAGTTCCATGCTAACCATACGAAACTTCTTCGGCGTCACGGAACTTTCTCCATGTTCCGTTGGAACATCGGTCTTCTTCTTCTCGGCGTGAAACTCTCCCATTCCAAGAGAGCGTCAATTGACGTAGGAGGGAAGAAGGGGTGGTCAGTGGTTGTTCACCGGCGATTCCAGAACACCCCCTCACTCATGAAGGCGACCAGCAGGTCAAAAATACCCTCACCCGCAAAGTTTTAATTTGGAATAGGGAAAATGTCAGACGCAGAATTCGCTTTTCTAATTTAATGAAATCCCTTCTCCTGTTCGAATTCCACCCATAACCAAACCTCGACCCATTGTGTGTTGAACGTCGAAAGCCGAAATTACTTTCGGTAGGGAGAAGTGAAAATCACAAACCCCAAATCATTAATTGCTCTTAGCGGTCTCCGTTCGGACGGTGGGGCCTCTCTCTTTTGTGCTGCTTGTTGAGTGTGCGTATCCTCTAACTCTCATCTGGGAAAACGTTTCTAATAATGAATTATTCTGCATCCGGCGCAAAACGTAATTAATGGGACTTTAGACATTACCTGATTGGAGAGAAGAATGCGGGCGCTTATTACCCGGATGGGTTATTAATAACATTTCGCAGAGCGATTACATCCCCTCCCCTCCCCCCCCCCTCCGTAATGCGCGTAAACACAATTACATGAGGGAGAGAGAGAGTGTCTGTTGGCCCCCTGCGAAATTACTTAAACGATCGGCCGGGATTCGAACGGTAATTCTATTGTTCCTAGGATATGTAAGAGAGGGAAAGCAGGAGAAGATGGCTCCAAATCAGGCGCTGTGAAGAGTATTTAGTTTCTTTTTGCGTTTGGCCACATACATTAGATTTGGCCTTTTCATTTTTACTTCATGTGGCCATTCGACAAGAGAAAAGCATTCTTTTTAATGTCATGCTTATTTCACTCTCTCTCTCCGAGTAGTGCGTCGTAATTCATTCCAACGGTTTGAGGTCGAGTGCGGACTCTCCTTCACCGAAATAACGATCTTGTTACCTGTTCTTCAAATTGAGCGAGAACTGCATGTTCTTGAACATTTGAATTGGATTTACGTAGACTAATGGAGACTATATATAGCCTGAGCTCGGGCCCTAGGGGTCCGGACGAAGTCGGTGCGGCTGTGGGCATGAAATGGAGTTACGTAAAGGACATAAGATAACGAAAGAAAAGCGTTCATATTTTTCTTTTGATTTAGTTTGTTCTTTTTCGAACTTCATTTAAAATTATGACATCACTTGGGCATCAACATATTTTATTAATCCTTTTCACGCGAAAGTGATAAATGCGCGTGAGTTTCCGCCGAAAGCTCTCTGATTCGAGCCACGTGGTTTGTATCCACCAATCGCAGAGCTATCTGCAAAAGCTCATGCGAGTTTATTACGTCCGTGTAGAATGGGTCATAATCATCAAAATAACGACGCATTTTTTCTCCGTTCTTCGAAATGAAAGAGAGCAAATATTCTCGATTTTAAAAAGTTATTCTTTTAGAAACTTGAATATAAATTATTTTTGTCATTTGAAGCACCAAGTATGTTGGTATGCTAAAACTTTCTTCAGGTGAAAAGTCCTCCCAACTTTTTTTTTTTTTAAACATGTGACAAATATCATAAACCACTATATATTTAGAAATGTTTATAATAACAATTATATAATTTCGTTAATTAACCAAACCTAAACTGATTTAATTTGTTGCTCTAGAAAAGTAATGACGCCTATTGAGGTTGCGTTGGATGCCAGCTCAGGTTCTATCCTCAACAGTCGACAGAAATTATCCTCCATTACTACCGTCGAGTATATGGGACTGGGGCACGTTAAATCTGATCGGGATCCAATATCCTAACGCCTATTGAAGTTGTGTCGGGTGCTAGCTCAGGTGTTATCCTCATCGTCTACCATGGTTCAAGAATACGAGGTAGCATTCCCGGGTTTTTCCTTCGAGATACACGATCAAGATATCATATTTTATTAAGTAACCTGTCCACTCCCGAAGGATATACAGGTGTCTTAATGTGACACAGTTTCAACAACGGCAACCCCCCTCAGTCGAACGATTATTTCAAACCTTTGCAAACTTTCTAAGAGTGAGAGGTTTTGCCGTGACATGCAGACTGCAAATTACAAATCGTTTACAATGTTTTTTAAACACCATAATATGGTGGAGCTACACGCTCTTGTAAATATTACATATAATACATTTAGTTCAAGGGGTTACAAAATTTTCACCATGCTGGGAGTAATCACTCTCAGGGGGGGACAATACAAACATGACACGATCGAGATATAGATATTTTCTCTCGAGAAAGATCTCGACGTCAATAGCCCATTGTGCAGCTGTAGTCTGACCTTAAATCAATCAACCAACCCTCTCAGTTGCCAGACTGAATGCGAGAGATGGATAATGACAGATCAATAATCCATAGAGGGGGGTGCGATGAGGAGAGAAGGGAATTTTTGTTTTCTGTCGAAGAGAGAGAAGGAAAGCGACGCCGAAACAGCGATGATGAATGTGTAATTAGACGAAAGAATGCACGGTCGGCATTTGGCATTTAATGAATTTTCCAAATCCCCCCCCCCCCTCCTTCTTCCTCAAACTTGACTGTTACGTTGATTAGTTTATTGGTCCTCTCGGAAAGAGAGTTTCGGAAATGAATATTGCATGCTCGGAATTCTTCAGGTAGGTCAGATTCGTTATTGCGTCACTCTCTCTCTCTCTCTTTGAGAAAATTAAATGCATAAATTTGTCGTGTGCTGAGTTCTCCTCCGCCCGCTGCATTTATGCAGGAGTAATGAGCAGTTTTCGGTTCCTCCGACGAACTGGAGGAATCTTTCCTTCAAGCGAGAAATATTAAAATGTGCTAAATACATGGAATAATTTATAAACTGTACACAGCCACACCGGTGCCTTTTGTCTTTCATTCCATTAGTGGAAATCTGTTCGCGACGCAAGTGAGACTTCTTCAGACGTCGGATGATTCAAATGGAATTCCCGGGTCTTTCCTTCGGGATGGAACCCTAGAAATGTCGCCAATAGCGCATTGCGTTGCTGTATGCGGAGTGAACCTTCGAGCATGGATCCTTCATAGTAGAGAAAACATAATGTTATAATCTCGCTAACATCAAAGTGAGGTAAACATGTATGGCCTCAGACACGTGTTAATTACGTTATTCCATTCATAAATTTTCACTGTTACACATTTCCTAATTCATCAGTCAATCGCGAGTATTTTTTAATTCATAACTTTGAAATGAAGTCACGTGTCTGGGGCTATTCGGTCTGAGATGTTGATTTCACGATTATGACGTCATATTCGCTCTACTACAGTCCATTCATGCTCGAAGGAGTGAACACCCAACCAAGCCATAAATCAACCAACTTTCGATGTTTGTGTTTTGTCCTCGATTGTTCATTGGTGTAGCTATCGAAATACGTCAGTGGGGGAGCCCCCCCTCTCCCCCAATGATCTTTATCCAATCTTCCCCTAAACACACGCACATATCCAGTTAATCCAGTTATAACTTTATTAGAATCTCAAATTTGCAACTGAATCCACACAAACCTTCACATTTCGTATTTTGTGAATCAGCTAAATATAAAATAAAGACATAAATTTGGTTACTCTTAACTTGTACACATTATACATTAACTTGTATGTATGAAACTTATATGTTACTTTAAACTTCCTTTTCATACTTTCATATACTTTTATTACAAACAAATGGTGCTTAAAGCCATGTCCGTCACTAAAATGTATGATCGGGGGGTCGGATAATAAAATTTTGTCGACTGAAGTTGAAATTGTAATTCTAATTTTAGAAATTTATTAGTTGTCAAAACATGCGTTAAAATTCATTATAAGTTCCATCGAACTTCTCCTGATTGTGCGCCAAGAATAGTTTCAATCGATTTCGGTTCAAGAGCCGCAATCTTGTTCGGGACTAAAAATCCGGTTCATATTGTGGATATCAGCTTCTGTTCAAGCCATCTTCACAAAGCGACCTGACACACTTAAAGTAGTTAATTGTTCAAAAGATGGTTTTTCTCATTATTTGATGTCGATTGCTTCAATGGAAACTGAGTTAATACAACTAACTCAATTATCTTACTTCCCATTCTTTTGGCCCATCTTTTAAATATTTCTTTCAGTGGCGGCTCGTGCACTACAACAAGTACACCCGGGTTGCCCCTAAATTTATTAGTGTATTTTAAAACTAAAATGATATATTTTACTAATTTTCTTAAATAAAGATTAGAATTGTAAATGAAGATGAAATGTCTACGGTAAGTAAAAAAAAATCTCCGATAAATAGCAAACCTGTTGTCGTAATGCACAAATTCAGGAGGGGAAATAACTCCATTCAATCAAAACTGTAGCCCAAAAGCGAAGCTAGAAATCGGGTGCATCGTTGACATGACAACCTTACGTAGTATGACTTCCCCTACACACTAAACTTGCGGATATGACGACATAAATGCAGCCAAAAATGATTTTTTCAACTCTGCTGTACTTGGGATTTCGATGAAATGATTGCCTCGTGCGTGAATCTGCGGGGCAGGGTGGGCGGAAAACGAGAAATCTCTCCAAACGGAAATAGTTTTCGATAAGTTTACACGTGTATTATTGTTTCTTTTCTCAAAATTAATATTAAAATTGACTGATTCGCAAGTTTAAAAGAAAGAAGGATTGATTTAATTTTCAAAAATAAGTAAGTGTTTTTAATTTTTTCACATGCTATCTTTCATAAAAGTTGAAAGCAAACTCTGATTTGAGTTTGAGTTATAAATTTTAAAGAATGTCCTTTCATGTACTGTTGTGGAAAGTGGGGGGAGTTACATGATTTCGGCTGCACTAACATTTTCGACCACGGGCCGCCACTGATTTCTTTTGTTTATAACTTCTTCACATCGCTCTGGTAGTCTTACGGATAAGGCTCTGGACTGCGGTGCCCGAGGATCTGGGATCGATACCCGGTAAGTCTTGGTTGTATATTATTGAAAGCGATTTATGGAGACAGCCTATTTAGGCTAGCGTCTGCTGCTCTATTTATTCATTTTTACTTATTGTACTCATTTTTGAGTACATGTCTTTTTAAAAATTGAATTGCCATGATTAGCATCATTTTTACTCAAATATGAGTACATTTTACTTCATTTTGAATACCTTTTTTTAACAATGAGAGCACCTTTAAGATCGGCCCTGCTACTCGGTCACTCGTTCGATTGGAAGGCGGAGGCCTTCCAATCGAACGAGTGAATTGAGCGAAGTGACTCCCTGATGAATACGATGCGCACTCGGATTGCTGCTTCCGCCCCCCCCCCCTTCTTCCCCTGCTCCTCGAATCCCCTAATCAGTTCCCTGTCCCCGACGAAACAATACTTATATATATATATATATATATATATATATATATATACAACAAAAACATAGTAGAAAGCAATGGATAATGATAAAAAAATTATATAATTTAATAAAACTGCATAGAAAAATCAATTATGGATCAGCGCTAGAGCTGCATGAAGCATAATGATAAAAATATATTTAAAACAAAAAAATGATGAAATTAAAAAAATTAAATAAAACACTTTTGCTACATAAAAATAAAAATATAGAAAATGTAATGAACGCCAAGTAATAAAACTAAAATATGAATTATTAAAGTAAAAATTATACTAATAAATATTTTATTAAAAAGTGAAAGACATAATGAAAACGGTACTTCATCGGTAGGATCGCATTGAAAAGTCAAATAGAGCTCTTTCTGTATTAGCAACGTTAAAAACAAATTGCCAATCCAACCCCAAGAGCTCTAAATACTTGTTTAAGTAAACTAAAAGTTACTAAATATATACAAGTATATATACAAACTATATACTATAACATTGCTAATACAGAAAGAGTTTACTCAGAGACTCAGTTTAAAATCTGCACTTTGTTTCATGTGCAACCGTTCAAAAGTTATAGAACTTTTTCCATTCCAAAACTCCGGTCGCCAATTGGCACCCAAAACACTTTGCCGAATACAATAAATTATTTCCAATCGGAAGAATAGATTTTTTTTTGACTTTGTTTGATGCGTTATTGCATTGTTAGTATTAAAAATAATGAATGTGAAGTTTAAAAAGTGCATTTTTTAGTTACTGGGGTTAATTTCTATAAAAAAATATATACAACTTTTTAAATAATATAAGCTTTCAACTCCATTTGGCATTCAAACAACAATGCCAAGTGTTTTATTTTCATTTTCTGCAAAATGCATTATTTTTATCGACATCATATTACAGGTTAATATTACGAAAAGCGTTTTTAATTATTAATTTTTAGGGATTTTTATATTGCAAAATATATGTATTTAAAAAAAAACGTCAGTTTATACGCGATATCATGTAAAGTCGTGAATATAAAAATTAAAAAATAATACGTTAAATATCTCCATAACTACTCAAGGTAATTGAATAAATTTACGCAGGGTATAGAGAGCGATATTCGACTGAAAAAGTCGCGTAGTACTTCACAAATTGACCACGAGCAAAGCCGGGCCATATTGCTAGTATTTTAATAATTGCTAGAAGCAGTACATGGGCAGTACATATGAACATGCAGATTGCGTCGTCTTGGTTACCATATTTTCAAAGACAAACAACCTTTTCATCGCCCTAAATGAAGGCCCTGCTAAAAATTCATTATCGTGTGTGACTAAATTTTTGTCATTTTTAACGAAACATACGCCTGCTACATGCTCCGATTAAATATTTTGTCAAACTGATGAAATTAATTTTGTCGTTTTTATCGTATTTCGTTAAAAATGAGGACGATTTCAAATAGATATAAAAAGCGCGATTCGAACCCAATGGGTTTAGAGCCCAAAGCTCTACCTACTAATCTAAGAAGGATCGACAGAATGTTGGCAATATACGGGGTGCGTTCCATAAGTAATGCGACTAAATTCATAAAAAATAATTTATTCGACATATTCGTACAATTAGTTAAAAATCCTCAAAATAGCACCCTCCTGCGTCGATACATTTATGGAGGCGGTGTTTCCAGGCCTGGAAGGCTTCCAGGAAGGCCTTCTCCGTGAGGTCCTTTAGAGCCGATGTAACATGAGCCTGGACGTTTTCAATCGTGTCCCAATGTTTCCCTTCAGGGCTCATTTTAAGCGAGGAAACAAAAAAAAAAGTCTGGGGGAGCCAGGTCAGGACTGTAGGGACGATGGGAAACCAGTGGGGTATGGGTACTGGCTAGAAAAGAGGGTCGCGCTGCCGAAGTGACATCAAGGACGCATGGAAGCTTCATCACGATAACGCGCCAAGCCACAGCTCCTTCGTTGTTAGCGATTTCCTGGCCAGGACGCATACCCCACTGGTTCGTCAGCCTCCTACAAGCCTGACCTGGCTCCCCAGACTTTGTTTTTGTTTCCCCGCTTAAAAGGAGCCCTGAAAGGGAAACATTGGGACACAATTGAAAACATCCAGGCTCATGTTACATCGGCTCTAAAGGACCTCCCGGAGAAGGCTTTCCAGGATGCCTTCCAGGCCTGGAAAAACCTCCTCCATAAATGTATCGACGCAGAAGGATGCTATTTTGAAGATTTTTAACTAATTGTACGAATATGTCCAATATATGATTTTTTATGAATTTGGTCGCATTACTTATGGAACGCACCCTGTAAGTAAGTATAAGAGTGCCACATGAGCTGAAAAGGAATCTGAGTAAATGAGTTTCGTTCATAATGTGAGGATTCTTGTTTCGTCCAAAGTCACTTAATTCAATGACGAAACTATTGTCAAATAAGACGAAAGTAGCCTTGACGATTGCAGAATTCTTAAAAATTAGAGTGTTATTTTCTGAGAGTGCAATTGCACATGCAAAGTCTCCGCGACACCCACCGATGAGTGAGTTCCGCGGCGCGCACTGGGCAGGTATTGAACTGCAGTATGCAAGTTTCTTTATAATCGTATATATCGACTCAAAAGCTAAATGGGTTCTAACTAAAATTGTATTACATAAATTGTCCGGATTGACGTTATAAAAAGCATATTAACGCTTTTATTGGCGCATCAAAAATTGGTAAATTTGTTATGGGGTCACACTACTTTTTTATGCTTTTCAGCTTTAAAATCATAATAATCATAAATAAAGTTTATTGCAAATTGTTACTATATGAAACACAAATGGCTGACAAGTGGCAAGGATAGTGGATACTATAAAGTATTAGAAGGTATGCCGGTTCCAGCGCTTTCTGACGGAGGGCGGGGCAGGACATTTTTGACACCATACTGACTTACCCCTCCGTATTCTGTGGGCGTGTCTAATGCCGGTGACAAGTTTTACACTTCAGTAGGGACTTTATGGGATACTTTACAAAACTATGATCAGACCAGTTCTGCCTTATGCCTGTCCGGCCTGGGCTGCAGTCCGAAGAACACACAGACAGAAACTTCAAACATTTCAGAACAAAGCCCTCAGAAGGCTAACGATGCACCATGGTATATCAGAAACACCATTCTACACAACGACCTTAAAATGGACACCATAGACACAGCAATATTAACTATCTCGCACAATTACAACATGTCGTTAGATAACTCAGACTCACAACACCTAAAGGAGATCACAAACTACGACCATACAGTAAACCAGAAGCATAAAAGACCCCGTACGATTCATCACGACCCTACATGGTAAGACCCCCATAGACTTGCTTGTCAAATCGACATGTCAAACTCGACAGCTGCTCCTCCGCAAGTAGCCAGGTTATGTTATTGTCCTCAATATTGTGTATTTGCATCTTATAATAATAAAACATGTATCACAAAGCATTCTGTGTCTCAACTTATTTCTTACACACATCCAACTACTGATATTATTTTTCAGATTTTACTAAAACGAACTCGCGTTTAGCCTTAGGGCCCCCAACCCCCATCAATTAATTAGTAACTACTTAGTTAAACTTAAATCCCGCTAACGTTATTCTATTTATTAGACTTAATTCGATGAAGGTGTGAGGACCTCCAGTCGACACACCCTAAGGTTAATTCAGAGTTCAGGTCTTTATGGTTTCTTACGGTGTTTTGTTATTTTTTTTAACTTTTCTGGTTGACCATGCACTTTTTCGTCGTCCCAGACTTTTTTTTGATTATCATCAGTCAATTGGAAATTATAAATAATTCATGATTTAAAATGCAATGTCAGGAGAATATTTTTCCGATATGATTCATCAAATTTTTTATAAGCGAAATAATTTTTTAATTTTAAATTATAGTTTGTGTTTCAGATTATTTTCAAAAAAAGATTAGTGTAAAAAATGTTCCCAACTTTAAACACTGTAATTAAACAAGCAAAAAATATTAACTACACAATGAAAAGAAATCCTGACGGCAATATGTTTTTAAAACAAAGTTTGCCTGCTTCAAGCAATAAAATCGAAAAAAGTTGACTTTCTAACAATTAAAAAAATAAAACATGGTTCACTTTATAAAAATCGTTTTATTATTCTACTCCAAACTCATGTATTCCAAATCGTTTGTAATTCCATTTGAGTTTTAATATAGGAATTATTTTAGTGTGCAAATATATTTTCGTTAAGTTTGATGCTATCTATGCTAGTAGGATGGATATCTTTAAAAGGTAAGGTTTCTTGATTTGAGATATATTTTAAAAGTGTCTTGATTATTTGAGTATTATACAAGATAGTTCCGACCACTATTTTACTCTTTCAAAATTCATGGACATTGCTCTCGTGGCAGCAAATATTATTTTAATACGCTTAATTTATTAAGCAACTCTTTTGCAATTTTTCCATACTAAATGCAATCCTTAAAATATAATTTAAACCCATAAAATGCAGTAAAAGTAACTAAATAAAGTAAGCTTATCACTTTTTAATAGTTCACAAAAAAACGAATAGATGGCAACACCATCAAACAAGCGCCCGCATCTAGTTCAGCCTTGCCATTGGTTCAAATGAGAGCATTAGACACGCCCACAGAAGGCGAAGTAGGCGTCACTATGACGTCAAATAGTTGCTCTCTCCGCCTTCCGTCAGGCAGCACGAGTACGAGCACACCTTATATATATATATAGTCTTCACTATCCTTGATAGTATCCACTATTCTTGGACAAGTGGCAAGTCACAAAAACCCGAAACATGGATTTTTAATGCTGCCAGCTTTTTTCAATAATTCTTGTTTTAATTCGTTGAACAAAAATACTAGTAAATTTAAGTTATCAAAGTTTAAAAAAAAATTATGGAAAAAGCTTTATTTTAATAAGTTTAAAACTGTTACGTTAGATTTCGTAAAAACCTGAGGGTGACACTTTATTTTTAACAATCACGTTTCGTCTATTTTCGGAATATTATTTAATATTATTATAAATAAAATAATTGATATTTTTTTTGTAGAAATACATTGAAAAGATAATAATTGTAACTATATTAATTTGCACTCGTATAAATAGTGTTAGAAATCAGGAAAATAATTTTACGTCCAAACAAAAACTTATGAAAGAAGTTTAGTGTTATAAAATTATTCAATTTCGTTTATTAAAAAAGTTAAGTAAAAGAATAATATTCTATTAACATTGTTAACGCAGACGTGTTATCGTCAGTTTTTAGCACTACAATAATAAAAGTTTCAAACTAGTGCTAAAAACATTTTTACTTCAAAATTGATTTCATAATAAAAATACTGAAAACAAATCTAAATTTCGAAATTAGACATTATACATAATGACATTAACATAATATTGAATTGAAACTCATGTTGAAATTCATCTATATGAAATTACACAATAAAATAATGACATAAATTTTATTCTAATTTTATTTTTAAAAAGCTTTTTTTCCATAATTACAACTTAAGAACGCTTAACACTCAATGATAGTTTTTTAATATTTACTCGGTACATACTCTGAAAATCGTTGCTAGATTCAGAAAACTCATGCTCCGGAAGAGTAATCGTGTTTATTAAAAAAATAAGTATTCATTTAAAAAAAGGAACTGAAATATCTTTTTTTCTATACTAATTCAAACAAATTACATAAAAAATGCCCTCCACTAGTGGAAGCAGTTTTATTTCCATCCTATTAACAAGGAGTTGAAATTTAATTTAATGCTTTTGAATCTTTCAAGAAAAACAACAATAAAAAAATATCATGGCCGAGTTCTATTTTTCTCATCGTCAATTGAATACATTAGTGAGAGCAATTTTCTACTAAATTAAATTGACGTAAAGAATTGAATTATGTTTTTATTTTTATTTCGTCTCTTTCTAAATCGTAAAGGTTGAAAAATGCCTCTTATAGAAGGTTCATTACATTTTTAGTTCTAACTTTTAAAGATTAAATGGAACGTTTTATTTTCTTTTTCTATCACAACAAACAAACGCAAAAGTTGCCATCACGAGTAATATGTATTATTGTTGCAAAACATAGTTTTAGGTATTGAAATGGTTTTTGCTCCGCACTTTTTGGCAATGCGCATATTCAGACGATAAAGAATGGAGTCTGATGAATATTTAATGTATTCGGATGACGTATTTTAAAATGGATGCAGGAGATGGAATAGCAATTTTTTAAAGGAATATTTTTACCGATTTTTTTTTTTTATCTTTTCTTTCTTTTATGTTCCTTTTCCTCGAGATTAATGTTCCTTTTCGTACGATAAAAGTAGCGGAAAAGAAAAGAATGTTTCCTATTTCTTTTCAATTTACTCGGGACGTAGCATTTTAATCTATTCTTTAAAACTGCAAACAATGCTTATAGGCAGGGGCTATAAATCTGTAAGTAGAAGGTTTTATTTGAAATTTCCAGTTTGTGTATGATTTTCTTGATATTTTTTATAATAAAAATGAAGTAGTATTTATAGATAATAAACAAACACTTTTTAGAAAACTCGCTTTTATTAACATTATGGAACTCAATATTCCGCTTTTTCTCTGTTTTATAGTGCGAAGTTTAAGAATGTATTTAGACAGTTATGAAAAACTTTCAAGCAAAATCAACTCAAAGTGAATAATGCACTTTCACCAAATTCTATGGTTGAATGTGTTACAGATTTGTATAAAACATTTGACAAAAATTACGAATTGTGACATCGGATAACGATTATGTGTCATCCGAGAAAAATTCAGTGGCGGCCCGTGGTCTAAAACGTTAGTGCAGCCGAAATCATGTGAATCACCCCCCCCCCCCCCCCTCTCCCTAATCAAGTTTCCTTTCCACTTTTAAGAAATGGTGACATGCGAAAAAAGTAGAAAACACTTACTTATTTTTTGAAAATTAAAGCAATCCTGCTTTCTTTTAAACATGCGAATCGGTCAATTTTAATATTAACTTACATAACGAAACAACAGCAGGAACATGTCCTGAAACAACAGCACTGAAACGGAGCCCAGATCACGTGATCATGTGCGTTTAATCAATGCTTTCCCCCGGGCTTCTTCTTTTCCAGATAGCACAGGCAAGGCCAATAATTTATTAACTCATTGATGAAATCAAATAAAACTTACATGGGTCAAACCAATTGTAGTGAGTGGACTTTAATATGGTATAAATTTTTTATTTCATATGGATAAATTTTTTTTTACCGAGAATACTAACGTTTTGTGCTTTATGTCCGTGTCATGTTTGATTTCCTTATCAAGGTCATTCAGACAGTGGCGTAGCCAGCATTGGGTTACTTTGGGGCAGAACCCCCCCCCCCCCCTCCCATAGCCAGTTTAAAATCAAAATTATTTTTTTTAAAAATAATAAGTGCAAAAAAAAAAAAAAAAAAAAAAAAAAATCCCGATTTCTATAGAAAAAAAACCACGTCGCATTTCCTGGTCTAACCCACATGTAACTCCTGATCCCTTCCCTTCTGTCCCCTGAAGGGATAATTTTAAGGAGCACCTGTGGGGTGGGGTGGGTGGGGGGGGGCGATGGGGTAGTAGGTTTGTATGATTGTCTTGGGTGTCTTAATTGTATCTCAACCTACGTGACATTTGCTTAACACGGGAGTAAAGAAGACTATTGGTATTTCAGTTGGCGACACAAAAGGTAATTGTAGGTTATTTGTACATGATGTAAAGGGTTACTTTTCTTAACACTTGAAATGAGGCGGCAGTTGAGCTGGAATTCACAATACATCAATCCAGAAATTGCTTATTTTTTGGGTATTTTCCCTGAAAAGACCCATTCACCTCCTACGCGCTTTAAGAAAGGATTGTAAATGACTCCTGTCAAAAATATAATGCCCCTAATTGTGATCCTCTTTGCTCCCTCACAATACCGTTGGAGTTTTTTCCCCTTCTCAAACGTCAGTTTTCCGAGAGGTTGTATGTCTCTCATTTTCCATTTGAATTTGAAAATCACTCCTGTACTGCACGTGCTTGCTAAGCTTATCTGAATTACCATTTTCATTGTATGCCGTCATCAAAACATAAACTATTGGAAGATTCAAGGTAAAAGAAAGGAGCATCGTGCAAAAAATTAACTGATATTATGATGAATGCAGTTCCAAACCTACCAGGTTCGAGGCATTTACTTTAGTTCGGCGACTCAAGGAGAAGGGACATCTTATTAAAAACTTAACTAGTTTTTATTTTCATTCCCAAACAATGCCTTTTGTGGAGGAGCTGAATTGTATCCAACCATACTCAATGGCGGCCTAGTTCTCTCTCTGTTCGAAATGCGAACCGAAACCTCTCAAGTGGAAGACGCCACATTCCAAACCCAAATGGGGCCTCTCAGCACAGCGAATCATGCTCCAAGTGGGCCGGTCTGCAACATTCTCCCACCTTTGAGTTTAAACTTATAAACTCAAATTTTACTTACTACAGCTCTCCCCACAAAAGCAACATCAAATATACAAAAAGGATACAAAAATATATACAAATACACACATATAGTTCATTGAAAACAAAAACAATGAATTATTTGCTAACTAAAAGAATGCTTACTAATTAAAATATATATACATATAAATTTAAATGCAAGAAAATTATAAATTGAAAAAAATATTCTAAATATTAAATTCTCTGAAGCTTCTAGCTTAATATCTCAAACGATCTGGTGCATTCACAGTTCGCCCACTTTGGCACGTTACCAGCGTTAGAGTTTGTTATGAAATCTAAAGAGTCTTAAATTTCTAAATATGAAGAGACCTATTCAATATACAATTAGTTTTGTTTTCGCTAGATCATTATGTACAGTTAAAACACTTTTTAGTTACTCAGAACTAATTATCTCTCCATTTAGAATATTTACACTAGAAGGCCACTTGGATTCTGACTTTCAGAGCCAAGATGGACCCTCCCACCATTTTAATTGCTTCAACTTTTCAGTTAAACAATCACGAGACTCGAGGTCGGCAGCTGTTTATACACCTGGTATATTATGCCACAACTGAGGAGGATCAGTCACAGAAAGAATGTATTTGGATCTATTGTTTAGACCTGTGTGATCTAAAGTGTCACTGTCAGTCACATTTGAAGACCTTACCTCTTGAAGAAACATTGATGGGGTTAAGGGCGATAGATCATTCACATCTTCTGACACATATGTCAGAGGTCGGGAATTTATGATTTGTTCACAATCACACAGAATAGTAAACAATTCCTCATACGACAATGAGCCTTTTACACCAAAACACACCTTTGTATGGCGATAAGTTACTGGCTTACCTGAGTTTACACTATCAGATGCACTAAGTAGAAGGTTTGGCTCTTTTTCCAAACATTGATTTAGAGATGATAATCTTTTATGTTTACAACTTGCATCATACACAAGCCTTTCCGGCATTCGCCGCACTGGGACGGGGGGGATGAAGTCGGCTGAGGGGGTCGCTACTTCTACCGGGAAGGAATCGCCTCGGATTCGAATAGCATCTCATCTGTCGTCGTCGAGACCTTCAATACTGGGACGGGGGGATGAAATCGGCTGAGTGGGTCACAACCGCGGCCGGGAATGAATCTCCTCGGATTCGAACGCGATCTCCATCCCTCGACGAGGTCGTCAATTCATTTAGATGTATTGTAGCTCGGACACGGCAAGCTATAAGTTCCTCTTCATGGACTTCGGCAGCATAATATTCTTGATTGAAGTCGTCTTGGCTGCATCCCTCTTCCTGACTCTGCAGGAGTTCCAGGAACACAACGTCTAGGGCAAAGAGTTTTTGGCTTTTTCTTCTAGCTGATTAAAAGCTATTTGGACATTCACTGCTTCTGCATTTTCCGTTATTAGCTCACGTAAGAGCTTAACGGCCTTTGTGAAAGATCCTCGCACGGCTGTGCGTCTTTGTTTGAGAGATTCCATTGTCTCTTTTTCCTCGAGTCCCTGTTCGGGCGCCACAATATGATGAATGCACTTCCAAACCTACCAGGTTCGAGGGATTTACTTTAGTTCGGCGACTCAAGGAGAAGGGACATCTTATTAAAAACTTAACTAGTTTTTATTTTCATTCCCAAGCAATGCTTTTTGTGGAGGAGCTGATTTTTATCCAACCATTCTCAATGGCGGCCTAGTGCTCTCTCTGTTCGAAATGCGAACCGAAACCTCTCAAGTGGAAGACGCCACATTCTAAACCCAAATGGGGCCTCTCAGCCCAGTGAATCATACCCCAAGTGGGCCGGTCTGCAACAGATATGTTTAAAGTATGCATTCCTTTTCTTATTCAAATATTTTTTGTTTATTGAGATTATCGTGGAAAATACCCAGAACTAACTAATTTTTTATTCAATTACATTTGTAAATTAGTTTTCTGTCACTGAGACACTAATTTGTAAATGTAACTTTTCACGCGGGGGTTAAATTTGGTTTTTTTTTAATTTGCGTTTTGATCATTCCCAAGATTGATGAACATTCGTGTGAAATTTTTTATGGGGGATAATTAAAAAGTTATATTCAACTATTATAAATACGAAGGGCACATAATGAAAAAATTGGCTCTATTTAAGAAGGGTGGGGTCAACAGATTCTCGTTTAAATCTGTGTTCATAACCTTTATCTATGTTTTTTTTCTGCGGCGCTGCATCTCGTGCTGATGATTAGGCAAGCAATTTTCCATTATATAGCTTCACAGATTATACAAATCAATTTTTTTTTATAAAAATATATTTTTTATTCAGTTATTTGATTTTTTTTAAGAGCAACGCCATTTTCAATTAGGATTTTCCCGCAATGCGCCGTTTTGCTGCGTCACGCAACCAATGAAACCTCCTCCCCCATGTCACGCCACAGTCATGCACGATAAAATTAACCGGAAAATAATGATTATTATTCTGTTATTTTTAATTATATAATAAAGAGTTATTTACAAATTTAAAATTACAACTTAAAAATTATTATTAATAATTAAAATTACTAATTTAAAATTGCTTCAATCCGGACTCGCCATCAATATCTAGCTACAGACTTAAATCCCAGTGAAATGTCAGCCAGGTTTGTTAGTAATTTAAATTAGGAAATGACTGAAGATTAACCTGCGAAAATTAAGCTTTTAATTTACATCTTATTTATAATTTTTATATATATTTTTAATTAATTAAAATTATTAATTAGAATTTTAATTTAAAACTACTGCTTAAATTAAAAAATATCATAAATTATATTTACTAATTTAAAATTATTAATTAAAATTGATAATTTAAAATTATTAATTAAAATTGATAATTTAAAATTATTAATTAAAATTGATAATTTAAAATTACTAATTAAAATTGATAATTTAAAATTATTAATTAAAATTGATAGTTTAAAATTATTAATTAAAATTGATACTTTAAAATTATTAAATAAAATTATTAATTAAAATTGATAATTTAAAATTACTAATTAAAATTGATAATTTAAAATTATTAATTAGAATTGATAGTTTAAAATTATTAATTAAAATTGATACTTTAAAATTATTAATTAAAATTATTAATTAAAATTATTAATTAAAATTATTAATTAAAATTGATAATTTAAAATTAATAATTTAAAATTAATAATTTAAAATTATTAATTAATTTCAACTCAAATTATTAATTAATTTTATATCAAATTATTAATTAATTTTATATCAAATTATTAATTTATTTTAATTCAAATTATTAATTCAACTTAATTAAAATTATTAGTTAAAAAATGGTTCAAATTAATTATTAATAAAAAAAATTATTTGGTTTTGGTCGGATCAAAAATAATTTATGAACCCCCCCCCCTCCCCCCCCCCCCTAAAATACATTTTCAGTAACTTAAAAAACTTTCTGATATTAGAATACTTTCTTTTCGGTATTCTTCAACTGTTTAAAAGTTTTCTAAGTTTCTAAATAATACTTATGTTTTTAGTTATAAGTTTCTAAATAATACTTATGAGATTATTGTTAAATATATTCAAAATGCGAAATATTATATTAAGATAAATTTTTAGATTTATTTTCTAACCCTTGTTGCGTTTGTTTATAATTTGATTCTTAAAGGCTATATGTTTCGTTGACAACCATGACAAAAACTATTTTTTAAATGTATTTTATACGCAATTGAAAGTGTCCCTTCAAAATTTTTACATTGGTTTCAATGTAGTAGGAAGATATTATTAATATATTATTTAAATAACATTTTAAATTAAAATTCATGTTAAGTATCCTGTTTTAAAAATAAGAAACAATTCAATTATTTAAAAAAAAGCGTCCTATTTGTTTAAAATAATTTCTATGCAGAATTTCTTTGAAAGAGGAAAAGTGTCCCATCCTTTTTCAAAGACTCAACTTTAAATGTTCGCGTAATTATTCCTTTACGTGAACTCGTTCTTAAAATCGTTAGAAACAAATGGAGATGAGAAGCGCAAAACGAAACTATTGAAACAAAATGGGATTTCTGATCCCTTCGACAAACGATCACGGAACTGAAACTGGGAATCTACAGCCGGAAAGAAACGCAATCCTGTTATTTTTTAGCTGGAAAAATAAATATGAAATTCACTTATAATGTTTCCAACGATAAATCAATACCTGGGTATCACCGTAACAGCTTATCATCGACATAAAGACTGACTTCATCGATATATCTGAAGAAGGGAAAAAAATGAAAAAATAAAAGAAGTGAAGGAGGAATGGAATCCCCAAAAGCCGCTATTAAGTGCGAAACAATGGGTTCGAGATTGGCTTTAAGAATGGTTCTTTTGATGTCTTTAAAAACTCTTTTTAGATATAATATTTACTTTTAGTTTCTACTTTGGACGGATTAAAGACTGCATCAATATCCAGGAGGGGGGGGGGATTGGTTTTTGTTATAGGGTGGAATTTTTCTTTATTATTTCTTCCCCCTCCCCTCTTCTACACACACGGCCTTTTTTTCGTTTATATTTTGTTTTTGGAATGTGGTATTTTTTTTATGGAGGGATCTTGTGTTAAGAAAGCAGGCCTGTAGCCAGAAAATATATTCAGGGGGGGCAAACACTATTTCAGGTAGGGCAAGGGGGGGGGGGGTAACTTTCAACTTAATTACATAAAAAATTTAGAAGTTTAATAATACATACTTTTTCAAACCTTGTACCATTAAAATATATAGTACTATTGTTATAAATACTTGTAAAAATCTCATTTGCTTTTGATATTAAATGGGAGAACATTTTTTAGCAGTAAAATTGTTTTTGGAAAATTACACTGAACAATATTTCTAAAGCACGCAAAAAAATGTGCTCTTTTTTTTAAGCTGGCAAAAATTAACGTCAACCACGAAAAAATAAAATAAAGTATGGTACAAATTTCAAAAAATAATCTTTGAACTAATTATAAAGAATTATAAAATATTTAATATTCTATAATTGGAATATTCTTTGATAAAAATTTATAAAAATCTGCTCTGGGTAATTTATAAGAATAAAACGTAGTTTAAAAACGTTAAGATACACTTAACATGTTAATTTTATTAATGTTATATCTCTTGAAAATGGACTTATCATAACGTTAAATAAAAATATCTGTAAATGTCAAATGCAATTTTTCTATTATTTTTTTGTTTCTGATATATCTTTACCAAAAATAACAAACTGCCTTCACATAAAATAACAAAATATTACGTTTTCACGAATTACACTAAAATAAGAAAAACATAACTCGTAATAATTTATATTTTTATGTATATTACAGTATTTTTACTATCGACATTCAGACTTTGGATGTAGCAGCATTGAATAGTTAGGTAAATCGTAATTGGTTTAGAAAATTCTTCCTACATTTAACTCATTACAATTAACAACAACTTAAATTCCGTTGCACATTAAAATTAAATGCGCAATTGTATTGTAAGGTTAAGCAATTATTTTAGTAAATTTACAATTTAATTTGATTAATTATATTTTTTTAAAAATTTGAATTTGAAAACGTTTGTAAATCAACCATGGGGTCTATCATAAAAATGGCATTTTGATTTCAATTTATAAATATTGCAAAAGAATAATTAATTTCATTTTGTAAAAAGGATAAATTAACGAATGACATGTATCATTAGATGCTATATAGCCCTTAACGTTTTTTTGCTTAATTTTCTGAAAATGTAATTTTTATAAATTAACTAGCATATTTAATAAAGTAACACTTACTTTGCTAATTTGATTTGGGATTTAACAATGTGTCAGCTCGAAGAGCACTTACATTTCCATGGGCATCATGTTTGGCATCCACTTGTTAACCAACCCGGCCATATTATAAATTCGTTAAGATGAAAAATATAGTAACATTTACATCACTTGTGCTGGGATCGTTGCTAGTTTCACTGAACACATCCGCTTTCTTGTCCGATATTTGTATTTAATTAAAAAAAACAAGCCATAACCATTAACCAATTTTTTGGAAATACATACGACCCTGGGCAGTATAGGCTAAATTACACTGGTGAGAAAACAGGTTGACAACAGGGGTTGACAATGGACAAACTCAACAGGGGTCGGATGAACTTGGGACTTTAACCATGAATACTCAATTTAGAGTTTCCTGTTTCCCTGTTAAAAATCGAATCCTAATGAATGGGTTCGAGTTATTCTTGACAAGTATTGCTTGAGGGTCTGAGTTACACTATCTGTTATCGAAAGTCTTTATTCTGCTGTTTCCCGAAAAAAGCGACGCCTTTTGTCTGCAAGAATTCTATCCTCCCTGCAGGGGGAAGGGGACGGCAACACATGTCATACGAGATGGACTACTCCCCACTAGTTTTCGAAAAGACCGGTAAATTGGCGACAAATAAGCCATGGGGCTAATGATTTGTCTGGTCCCTGGTCAGGTTCAATTGCGCCAGAGATGGTTACTGACGCTGAGGGGGGAAGGTGGGGGGGGGGGGGGCGCGTTTGAGTGGCTTCTATGCATAGAAGGGGAGGTTTTGTTTTGATGCCAAATATTGAATTTAATTGTGTTTTTGTCTTTTTGTCCTGAAAAGTAATTGGGTTTTTCAGTGTGAGATTCTAGAAAATTACATTAATTGCTCGGGGGGGGGGGGGGGGGGCAAATAAAATTCTAGGACGGGCAAATAAAATCCTAGGACGGGCAACGCCCCCCCTGGCCCCTAGCTAGCTACAGGCCTGTAAGAAAGTTTATTGGAGAGGCTTTTTGCACTGTTTTGGTTCGGATTTCTGAAATCGCGGTGTACAAAAGCTTTTGTTATTGCAAACGGGATTTTGAGTGGAAAATAACAGCTCAACAGATGCTCTCCAATTTTCTTTGGAAAAAAAAATAATATAATACAAAAAAATAATCATTTATCCGCTGAGTTTATAGAACTTAAGTTACAGACGAAAAGTTTTCATTCCTGAATTCGTTGCGAAAAGTGTCGTAAAGACGGCAATTTAAAATAATGCGGCAGTTTTATCAAATACGATTTTCTTTAATTATACGAAGGGAAAACACGTGTCGCCTGGGCTCAGAAACGTATTCCCCCGACCCATGGAAACATCTTGAATTGTTATACTTGTCGTGGGTCTGGCTAACGATGAGTTTTCTGTTTGTTTCGCGATGTTTTAAAATAATGAAATGGGAGAGTTTCACGTGACGTATCAACATGGTAACTTACTAGAAGTTTCGATTTCTTCCCTACAGCAGACAACTTTGCTTTTGTTTGTTTAGTCGCTACGCTTGCAATTATGGGAAAGTTTGTTTATAATATTTGTTTTTTCCAAATAAGTAATATTTTTATTCCATATATGAATAAATTTAAGTACAGAAATACTTATATTAAATTTGTATATAATTAGAATTACGACAAAATACGGAAAAATACTTTTATTTCAACACAAAAATACTTGATAAACGATGAGTACAGTGTATGTAGTAAATATTTCTATATTGAGGTATTATTGAAAGACTAACACTTAAAATTATTGTACAGGAGCTAAAGCTCCATACTAAACCATACAGAACTTCTTCGGCGTCGCGGACTTTTCTCCATGTTCCGTTGGAACAGCGGTCTTCTTCTTCTCGGCCTGAAACTCCCCCAGCATCATGTTCATGTCATCTCTTTTCTAGAATTCACTGTGATTATCATTATAATGGCGAAGACAAGTTTTGGAATTTCGCTTCTCAATTAAAAAAGTTCTAAAAATAAATGTTTTTTAAGAAGTTTGAATTTACAAATATTCTTATATAATGATAGGTACTCAATTGGACAATTATTGATATTGCAACATTAGCAGAGGAAAATATCAGTTTTAGAACACACAACGCATATGGATAAGATTGAATTTGGAACGACCCCAATTATTTTCAATTTAATTTGAACAGGACGCAGCCGCTTATTTAACTAAAACTTTATTTTACTAAATTCATATTTATATTAGTATGATAAAGATATGTTTTACTAAATTATACTCTCTTCAACTGTTGTTTATGTACGTGCAATTAAACAAATGACTGTCCACGTGACTGCAAATCACTGTACCAGTGAGTTCAGTGCCGGATTTTTGAGGAATGGAGTTCCGAAACATATTTTGTTCAAGTCATCTCTTTTCTAGAATTCAATCGGAAAGTTCCAATTGCGGCTTACGGCAACCTTTTGTCTGGGAGATAAATAATTGTTTTCTTCTCTGAGAATACGATAAACCTGGCTCCCTTCGGCCGCAATTGGGCTATTGACAATTTAGTATGAATATCATTATAATGGTGAAGACAAGTTTTGGAACTTTGCTTCTCAATTAAAATTTTTCTCAAAACTATTGGCCCTATTCCAAGTTTCTAAGCGACCTCCATCTTTCCGCTGTTTGTGATTTTGAAGTAAAACCTTGTTTTGAAGTCGCTTAATGTCAAATGTGCACTATCAATTTAAAAACCAGTAGGTTACTATAAAAAAAAGCAGGATTTCAATTTGCAAACTTTTTTTTTAATATTAAGAGCCATGCAAAAGAATTGTACAAATTAATTTATTTTTAATGTAAAGTAGCTTAACTAACGTATGCTTATTCAGATATTAAATATTAAAAAATATATTTGTATTCTCTAGGTAAACACTTTTTTTTCTTATAACTTTTATAACATTAAAAAAATAATTTAGAATTTTCGCTATTCTTTGACTAAAGAGACAACGCTAAGGGTAAACTAAAATACAGTAACTTTATAGGTTAATGGAATTATATCAGGGAAAGCAAAACAAAAAATGTTGGGAATTTATTTCAAACTTTGAAATTTAAAATATATATATATATATATATATAAAATAGTTTAAGATAGGTGAGAATAGGTCACCTTTTCTGATTTTGGCTTATTTTTTCAAATATCTCCCAATGAAAAAGTTAGACAAGCTGCTCTACAAATACTTTTGAAAAAAAAATCGGCCTATTGGTAAATCCAGCACTGAGTTAGTTAACACGACTTTTGGAACACCATGGGTTGATAATCGTTTGTCGCAACGTGATTTGTCCGCTTGAGTTAATTGCGACATTCGTCAAACCTAAAAATGTCGTTCTCAAAAGATAATATCTATCAAAAAGTCGACTGTATCCTTTTCAATCTATCAATCGATACGAGCAGTTCACACCAAACGTTCCAAAGGAGACACTCACTTTGCCCCCCCCTCCCCTGAAGTCATAGAAAGTCGAAGTAATTAAAAGGAAACCTTAAAATGCGAGCAATCCTCCTCCAAAAATCCCCCTTCTCTGCGAATATTAAAATATGAAATGCTTCACTTTTAACTTCAAAGTGTCGTGACGTCAGAATGACGTCAAGCGATGGCCGTAATGTTCTTCTGGCACATTTATGTCCTATCCATTATTGATATTCCACCTTCCGAGATATTGCTTCGAAAATGGGATTTTCTAGACATTACTTCTCCGACATTAATTCGGAAATTTAAAAGCCTTTTCTTCCGTAACAACGATTTGAATGGATATTGCTTCGTTTATGAGTAGAGATAAAAAAAAAAAAAACTTAACCATGATCCATTATTGTTTAGAACTGACAACGAACAGAGTTTGTATTAGGTTTCATTCACAAAGATAGACGTGTAATATAAGCAAGCAACATTCTTCATAATTTGATAGCATAAACAGATCACGTGTGTTCAAGTTGACAAATTCAATGGCAATATATGAAAGGGAGGCATTCCGTAGAATGCCTATGTGAAGTATGGACTGCCTGTCATTTTTGGACTATGTATGAAATACCGATTTGAATATTATGTGTACTTTCTCTAGGCATTGTAATACCTAGGGCATTTATATAGAATAACAAATGCTTAAAAGTGAAAGTAAAGGCAAAAGTAGTGAAAGGGCATCATGTAAAGGCTTTTATTGAAAAGACGTATATGAAAATGAAATAAATATATAAAAGTATAAGACTTTGAAGTTGACTTACAACACGAGGGAATTAGAACACAAAGTAAACAATACTAGGAGGCTCCGCCCCCTGCTCCGCTGACGCTCTGCCAACACCCGGAGGATTGCTACGCAATCCTCATAGGTTTGCTTCGCAAACCACTTCTCGCTTCGCTCGCTAAAAGGTAGGACACAATAACAATGTGTCCTAGTAACAATACTTTTTTAATTATATTACTAAAAATTTTAAAAGTTGAAATTGTAAATTTAAATTAATATTCAACTTGGCATCAATACATTTTTTCACCATGTAAATCAATATAAAATCATTTAAACTCATTTCTTTTCAACTACAAATGAAAACAATGATACCACTGGTAAGCCTACCATTATTTATTATTTTCACACCTTTCCTGAGTTTTAGTTAAATTTCTAACATTATTGGTAGTTTGTTTTGGCCATAATTGACGTTAAGCTTACCATAATCTTGCCTACCAAAAGTGTGTAATTTACTGAGTTAATACGTCATGAAAATGATGCTTATAGAAATCTAGTTTTTAAAATTGTCAACAGATGACGCCACCTCAATTTTCCGCTTTAAGTTTGAAAAAGCGTTTTTCAAAACTTCTATTTTTTAATTTAATAAGGCGTATATTCTTCCTAATTTAAGCTGACATCATCAAAATAATTATTTACTAATGAATTGAAGAGGTTAATCGTCAAAATGGCTTACATAAAGGCAAAATAAAAATGCGAGCGCAACAGAATTTGTAAACAATCTAACTGATGCCATTCCGCGTAGAGAAAAACAGCGTTTTTCAATCATCGCGTAAGGGAATTATATATAAAGATATGAAGAAAATAAAAAGGAAAATATGAATATATTGTGTGTTACAACCAGGAAGGATATAATTTTATTTAGAATTAGTTGACTCAAACCGCGTCAATGTATAGAAGATCATGGCTGGTCAATTACTTTAGCATTCTTACACAACATGTGTCCAAAACAAGTAACAGGTGTCCAAAAAAATATAATGAATTAAAAAAAAATTTAATTTAGAATTTTTCAATTAATTAATTGTATTTCTAACAAAATTTTAAACTTAAAAAGTAAGAAAGAGTATCGATAAGGCGTCGAAAGCCTTGCCGCGAAACGTGACAAACACCTTTAGCGGGAATATTTCATACTTTTCCGGATTGTATTTTGGCATCTGTCTAGAAATCTCTTGGCATCTCATACAAATTAAAAATGATAATGTTTGCTCAAAATAAAAATTGTTTGGGGGAAAATATTGGAAAATGCATGTTAAATCGAGAGCAACTCATTTGAAGTAATGGAAATGTAACAAGAAAGGAAATCTAAATAAACTTCTTTGACTGCAATTGTCTGACTATCAACAGATTAAATTTAGTTGACATTTATTCAAACGTACCAGTATTAATGTCCTGAAAACTATCTCTATATAATAATTTAACCTTTGAAAAAGCCGACTTCTTTTGAAGTTTTTTGAAACGCAAAAGAAACGTTGAAGAAATCCCAACAATGCAAAAATTGCTCCGATGGCGATTTTTTTTGTTTGCAGTTTATAGATGTTTTTCTTTGTTATCTAACTTTGCTTAAAAGCGGACTCCTTGAGTTTTACTTAGATCGAATTGGAATGGCTGGAATGAAGCTCGAAAAGTACAGAGGAATATCTCAAATTCATTGTGCGCTTTCAATTCATACAAAATTTTAATGCAAATTAAACAATTTAGCGATGCATTCCATAATACATTTTGCTATTCTATATCAATGCTAATTATTTGACTAACATTTAAAAGATATTATTGCGCAATGTTGCGAGTGTTTTTCACCATGTTGCAAGTGCAAACTAAAGCCCAGTGAAAAATTAGAGATAATTTTGTAATTGAATTCTGTAACGTTTCAACTTTTCATAAAATGACGAACGATTTCTTACCATACATTTTTAAGATTTGATGCCGCTTGAAACAACCATGAAACTAACGCATACTTTGAATCCTTTTACGAAATTTGAAAGACAACGAACATTTTCGAAATAAAATATAAATGTTCCTCAAATTGGGTTACTTTTAAGCACGAATCATCTGCAATCAATTGGTATATTTGGTCATTTACACCCCCATCAGAAGTATTGACTACCCAAGCATGGCGTCCCTTTTTATCCTCTTCACAAACTTACGAATAAGTTCGAATGAAACTTACGAATAATAGTATGAATAAAGGAATTTGGATTTGCTTGTTCGCTCCTTAATTAGCTTTCTTCAAAACAAGAGGAAGGTCTACATGAGGTTTCGCCCTCCACCCCTTAAAGCAGAAATGACTTCTTACTAAAACCGACAGATGGCGCCATGCTGCGAAGATATCGGCCAACACTGTGCATAAAGTTCGGGCAATGCCGTGTACTTCAGCTAGTAGTAAATAAGAAACACAATTTAATAATTAAACATTTATTGAAAAAAAATTAATCTGACATCAACACTTTTTTTTGTAATATTATTTAACCATCTGTATACACGAAATTAAATAGGCGCGTGTTAAACCGAGGCGGTTGAGAGAGGCGTATCAGAGACGGTTAAGCTTTATCTTTTATGGCCATAGATGGCAGCATAATCAACGGCCTGTTTAAAAAAAATTAAAAATAAATTATTTTAAACGCATTTTTGTAAAAAAAAAATACCTTTGATATGTATGAGATGAAAGTACGATTCGTCTATAGTTCATGAAATTCTATTTCTTTTTTGATATACCTTATGTGTGAAGATCCGTTGCGCATAAGGTTCGTTAAAAAGGGATCTTTACAGCAGAATTGATATGTATTGAGGATGATGGTCATTCAATGTATAGTTGGTAGGTGCGCATACACTCACGAGCACTACTGCCAGATATGGGGGCAAATGTCCACTCTCATTAAGGGAAGGAAATAATAAAATATCTATAAATACACGTGTCATTTTTTAAAAAAATTTTTGTTCATTATTTGTTAAATGTTAACTTTTTTTACGATTGACAGGGGACTCCGGCACCACTTGGTTGGATGCGCGGATTGGCTGTAAGAAAGTCACCAATTTTGTGGAAAATCGTCACGAGTTGCTGGTTTGCTCGACCGTAAAGGTTTAATGTTATTATTTTGCAATATATAGAAGTACATATGTGCCTGTGTATATATGTTTATGCCGCTTTGTCCCGACTTTGTGTCCACAGTTATAAAAAAAAACCTGGTGGGGCGCTTGACAACCACTGTCTACAAAAAGAAAATAATTGAGACTCAACAATTTCTAAAAAATGTTGGATATTAATTTAAGTATATATAACTTTGACAATTACTTAAATTTTGAAGCCAAATTACTAACAAATAGTAATTGTAAAAAATAGAAAAAGAGATTTAGCGAAGAAAGATTTTAATTTATATTTATTTTTGTCAAAAGTAACTGTAGACCTCGGTAAAGATGATCGTTGTCTGTGTCATCCCCCTAATAATGTTAAATCCCCACAATCTTCCTACTGCAATACTGTCCAGAGAACTTAAAAGTTAAACCGAAATTAGAATACGAAATTAATATTAAAGAAGACATAAATGTAAGACCCTTTGAAGCTTTTTATATGACAGCTGCTGTTACGTCTTTTATCTAGCATAGAAATAAATCATAAATATATATTGAAAAGCTAGAAACCCAATTCTGGGGACATATTTTCATGTAGTGTAGAAATAGCGAAAGGTATTCGCCTCTCGTCATATCCGGATTTAGAGTGAGTGGGCCCCTAGCTTGAATATTTGGTGCGAACAGCCCCCCCCCCCACCGGTAAAAAAAAGTGGGGGGGAGGGTGTGCGTGTGTGTCGGATAATAATAATTAAAAATATATATATATAAAAAAAATATTGCACCGGTTCCAGATTAGTTTCTAGACAAGACGACGCTAGTTTTGAGGGCAACGTGTTTTAACGATTCTGCGTGTGTAGAAAAGACGTACCTCTATTCGATGGAGTGTCATTTCTCTATTGGCTGACTCCATAAGCTTTGAATTCATTACGTAGCCAGAAGCGTTAACTGCGGGCATGGGAGACCCCCCCCCCCACGTGGTACAATTGTCAGAGAGGGGAACGGGTTAACAATTGGTTGGACGACACGTCCCACCTTTGCTTCATCATATCCTTTTATTCTAATTCCACGATTAGTTATTTGGCCGGAAGCGTATACTGTAGCCAAGGGTGACAATTTCCCAGTCAGTCAAGGAAATACGTATTCACGTCAAAAATAATTTGAAAGAAACAAATGTTTTTACTGCTACAAAAAAAAGTTGGGGGTACGTGAAATTATATAAAATGTAAATAAAAATCTAAAATTCTTGTGTACATTCGATATAAATTTTGGAGGGGGGGGGGGGGGAGCTAATAATTTTACTTGATGGGCCACTGGGGCTTGGAGAACGGAAATTGATCTACAGATGTTGAGAGTCCCATTTTATGGATGCTCCCCCTTCCTTTTCCGAAAGAGGGAGTGGGGGAGACATCGTAGAGAAGAGAACAGGGAATCGATTTCTCATCTGGCAACAACCATATCCCGAGTAAAAGAAGAAGTAACAGTGTAACAACCGGCTATTGGGAGAATCGTGTCAGGACTCCCCCTCCCCCCTGATAGATAGATGGGGGAAGAATTGCTCCTCTCCCCCCCTTCCTTTCTCCCTCTGCATTGTCCTTTTATTTTCAAGTCCATTTTCCCTGTAACTTATATTATTAGTTTGTAAATCTTTCTTGAGTGGAACAAAAAAAAATGGGTTCTTTCCCTTTGCATACTTATTTTTTCCCCTATGAGTTCAGTCACTAAATAACTTTATAACGTCTGTTGTAACTTGCTTTTTAAATAGTTATTTAATTGAGCACTTTTCCAGCTGGAATAAATGACGAGAATCTATTATCCCTTATGACATCTGAAATACGCAAACTAAATGTTATTTATCCGCCTGCATCTGGCTGCGACAGCGCCAAGTTTCCACCTAATGGCCATTATTGGTACAATTTTGTTTTCGTAGAAATCTCCTCCCCGTGCTCTCTTACGATTCTCGTCATTGCGTTCGTTAGTTTTCGCCGCAGATGCCTCCAAACCAGTGGCGGCTCGTCCACTACAGCAAGTACAGCCGGGCTGCACCTAAATTCAGTATTTTAAAACTAAAATCAGATATTTTACTAATTTTCTTAAATGAAGATAAGAATTGAAAATGAAATTTCTACGGTAGTAAACAAAATCTCCGATAAATAGCAAGCCTGTTACCCCATATTGTATAATTCAGGAAGGGAAAAAACTCCATTCAATCAAAACTGCAGCCAAAAAGCGAAATTCGAAATCGGCTGCATCGTTGCCATGGCAACCTCTACGTAGTATGGAGATTCCTCCCCATGCTAATGCACTGCATTTGTGAGAAGGTACAGCCGAAATGAATTTTCTTGTTTTAGCTGCACTTGAGATTCGATATGCTGATTGGCTCGTCCGTGAAAGGCTGGGATGGGTTGGTGAAACGATAACTTACGATAATATCTCCAAACGGAAATGGTTTTTGTGATATATTTACTATGTGCTGTTGTTTCAGGACACGGTCTTGCTGTTATTTTGTTATTTAAGTTAATATTAAAATGGACCGATTCGCATGTTTAAAAGAAAGGAGGATTGCTTTAATTAAAAAAAAATAAGTAAATATTTTATATTTTTTTTGCATGTTAACATTTTGTAAAGATTGAAAGGAAACTTTGATTTGAGTAATAAATAATAAAGAATTTCCGTTTATGTGTGGGTTGTGGAAAGTAGGGGGGGGGGGGGTTCACATGATTTCGGCTGCACTCACATTTTCGACCACGGGCCGCCATTGAAGAGGACGTCAAATTTAAGGGGGAAAAAAGAAAGGTTTTGCTACGGATAACCAGAGCAGACTGTCGGCAAAAAACAATTAAATATAAAAAATGGTTATAAAAATTGAAACAAAAAAAAAATCTAACGAAAGTTTTACACAAATTATCCTACTTTCTATATACTCAGGAAGATGAAACTTGGATATCCTTATTGTTGAAATAAAATAAAATAATCTTTCTAAAAAAAAGGGAAACCGACTTTAAGAAAAATGCGCTAAAAAGTAAAAAATAATTTTTAATTTTACGAATGAGTTGAAAAAATTGAATTATTGAATATCAATTTTATACGTAGTACAACTTTTTGAAATCGGCGCCAAAATTTAGGTATGATTTTTGTAAATTGGCACCAACTTCCAAAAGTTGTACTACATATAAAATTGATATTCAATAATTCAATTTTTTCAACTCATTCGTAAAATTAAAAATTATTTTTTACTTTTTAGCGCATTTTTCTTAAAGTCGGTTTCCCTTTTTTTTAGAAAGATTATTTTATTTTTCCCTTTTTAGTTTTTAATTTAGCAGGGGGCTTCGCCCCCTATTCACCAAAAAATTCTAGTAGCAACTTGTGCTGAACAATGTATATTTTAAAACAGTTCGTAAAATTAAAAATTATTTTTTACTTTTTAGCGCATTTTTCTTAAAGTCGGTTTCCCTTTTTTTTAGAAAGATTATTTTATTTTTCCCTTCCAAAAAGCCACAAAGCCAATAAATGCATGTTAAACGAAATCTCATTGTTGTACAACTTCCGTTAAACAATGAAAATATTTTGAAATCATATAAATTGTTTAAAAAAATCCGGTTAATCGACATTTCCGGATATATAACAGCCGGATAACCTATTATTATTTTGAAGATTTTGCCTAAGTGGATTTTTCTCTAAACAACAAAAAAAGAATTTTCGAAATCGGACGAAATTTTTTTTAAACGGTCCGGTTATTTGAGAAATCCGGATAGTTAAATACCGGATAACCGGATATTTTTTTCAAATTGCTCCCCTTTGAAACATCCCCTATCCAACAAAAAAAAAATTGTCCAAATATCTGAAGTAGAATCGAAATCCCGCGCGCACATACATAAGAAAAAAAAAAAAAAAAAAAAAAAAAAAAAATACATATAGGTCGAATCTATAACCTCTCGACTTGGCGCGCGATTTGGCGGTTTAAATTACTGGCGGTTTTATTTTGGAGTTTTGGTGGGCGCGCTGGGCAGTCGGTTAAAAAAAGCAATTCGCGAACTTTTAGTTGAATACCCGTGCACGGGGTTAAAATAAAATTTACATATCTTCAAAATTCGTCTATCGATTTAGCAAATGTAATATGTGATATTTAACTGTGGCGGCCCGTGGTCGAAAATGTTAGTGCAGCCGAATCATGTAACATTCTTAACTTATTACAAAAACTTATGACAAAACTTATTACTCAAACTTAAATCAAAGTTTCCTTTGAACTATTATGAAAGATAACACGTGAAAAAAATAGAAAACACTTACTTATTTTATTTTTGAAAATTAAATCAATCCTCCTTTCAAACTTGCGAATCGGTCAATTTTAATATTAATTTAAGTAAAGAAACAACACCACACGTGTAAACTTATCGAAAACTATTTCCGTTTGGAGAGATTCTTCGACATCCTCGTTTTGCTTTACCCCGCACCGCCGATTCAGCAACAAACCAATCATTTAACCGAAATCCCAAGTACAGCAGAGTTGAAAAAATCCTTTTGCGCTGCGTTTCTGTCGTCACATCCTCCATTTTAGCGTGTTGGGGAAGTCATGCTAAGTAAGGTTGCCATGGCAACGATGCAGCCGATTTTGAACTTCGCTTTTTGGGTGCAGTTTTGATTGAATGGAGTTTTTTCCTCTCCTGAATTTGTGCATTACGGAAAAAGGTTTGCTATTTATCGGAGATTTTTTTTACTTAGAGTTGAAATTTCATCTTCTTTTCCAATTCTAATCTTCATTTAAGAAAATTAGTAAAATATATAATTTTAGTTTTAGAATACACTATTAAAATGAGGTGCGGCCCGGCTGTACTTGCTGTAGTGCGCGAGCCGCCACTGATTTTCAATGTGATAATTTAAAGCAATCGAAATAAAAATTTACGCAAGAGGAAGAGGGATGCCCAAATTATGCTTACTTTGGCTAAAAAAAAATAATCTTAAACAGCCTCCGATTTCATGACAGTTATATTGTTTCTATATCAAACAATATATATATTTCTACAAACCAAAATTTGCGTTCGACTTTGACATTACTTTGTTGTCCCGCTCTATTTATATAAGTCAAAAATATACCTATTTCTTTTGTTTAGCTTAACCTGAGGCTTAAGTAGAATTTTAAAACACTTATTTCGTTATATTTTTTATACGGAGGATATTCTGATAACATTTACAAAATTTACAAGATTTAAGAAAATAATAAATAATATTTTTTATGTTGTAATTTAATAAATGTCTTATAAAAGTCTTTGAATAATAACTTTTAATCTAAAAAAACTTTACAGATGATTTTTCCCCAAACTACAACTGAAGCAATTTGTATGCGATCCTTTGTAAATTGTTTAAGTTTTCATTTATTTTATTTGAAATTTTCAGACCTCGCCAAAGATTCCTTTATTTTGTTTTGAATACAACACCGCATGCCTTTCTCCTAGGCATATGCGAGATTTATAAGCTACATTGCTCATTAAAGCTAATAGATGGCGCTCCCTCTGTTCGGATTGCTTTCCTTTGATAAGTGAAATCTCCCGAGTATTCGTATTTTTCTTGATTTTTTTTTCTCCAACGTACTTTAAAATAATAAGTTTAATTCAATAGATAACATTTAATTTATTATAACTTTCAAACCTTCTGCGTTCATTGTATGCAAGGATTTTAACTAAGGTCAAATTAAATTAATAAAGATTAAATTATTAAATGTCACGTTTTAGCATGAAAAAAATGAGCGGTTAAGGAATTTTTGGAACTAGTGATGAGAGATATTTTAATAACAGGTATAAAATATCATTATTTCAATTTCTGATAATTAAAAATATTATTTATGAGAAATAACAGTTATTTACTTGCCCAAAAAAAGCAGTATTTCGAAATCAAAATTTAAAAACAAAATGAAAAAATACGTACTTTAAACAATTAATAAATGCGCTGTTTAATTTTAACCAGAAACACCTACACCGCCAAAAAAGAACAAAAACAAAACAGACGGCCTTGAGAAAAAAAAAAGTTCATGCAAGGGCCTTGGTCGAAAGTCGAAACGAAACTTACTCTATGATACAATATCATGATATAATTCACCGCAGAATGATCGCAAATAACTGAATTGAGATGTTTACGTCACTTAGTTATTGGAACATTTCCAAAATGAGATCCAAAATATTTCAGGATAATGTTGGTATTTTTATATTTTAATAATAAAAAATATTTTATTATTAGAATACTTACTTCGTTATTGGCAAGTGTCCAAAATACGATCCAAATAATTTCAGAAATACTCTTGATATTTGCGATTACGATTTAAAAAAAAATATATATCATATCAGAACTCGTTGGTTCAAAGTATTTTTGGGAAGTTTTCGATATTGTGTTTATCATACGATTATTGAATCGGGGTATTTTTTAATATTTTTTTGTGCGTTCTAGTCGGCGAAAGTTTATTGTTTTGTGGGAAGGGTCGTGATAGGATGGTTCAATTCATTTAATGTGGGGGGAGGGGGGGGGGTGGGAGAAGTTTTTTTTATGGTTGGGATGAATGAATGTGTGAATCCGCTTTACATTATAGAAATTATTTGGTTAGGTGCGGTTCTGTGTGGAGAAATATACTTAGTTTGCGTTTCGCATTCAGGCGAAAGATTTTTAATTAGAAGTGATTCTTTGGTACTCCTCGTCGCATTGTAAAGGCATAAATTTGAAATAATATTAATTTTCTTATTTATCACGGTCTGGTATATTACGCAATATTAACTAAAAACAACATTTGGATGGAAATTTAAAGTGTATGTTAACTAAAATTGAATAGTACTGAATTTGTTTATGTGTTTATAGAGATCGCCAATTTGAATGCGCCATTTTATTACCTGTAAAGTATTTTTTTAAATCATATTTAATAATAAGACATTTATTTTATTACATGATGATATATTGCTATAAAATCAGTATTAGCATTTTGCAAAAAGAAAACTAGAATTTTTGTTTCTAATAAAATCTATAAGTTTTACAATATTTGTTTTTAATATTTTTTGCATGTAAATCATGAAATCTAATTTTTTTTATTATCTTTGAAATATTAATAAAAAATGGGCATTTAGTGATGTAAAAATGGCTGTGAAAAGTTAATATGTTTATATAATAGAAATAATTTATTGAAATATTATTAAGTGTTGGATCATTAAAACTATTTTAATGAAAAGATTTGCCACTATCAGCTCATAAAAAAAATTCATGAAAATTTAGCATTTGATATTTTCAACCGCCTAATTCTGAGGTTGGGTCATTTAATATCGCTCAAGATATCAAGTAACAGTTAAATATACTAGTTATTTCATTATAATATCGTAATAACTGTCGTTATTTAAAAATAACTACTAAGCTCATCCCTGTTTGGAACACAAGCGAACATGATCCAAGGCTCCCCAATCATAAAATGCACTTTTTTTTGCAATCGTTTTTACGATTTTTATTTTTGTCAATTATATTTAAATTCGTTCCACTAAGGGGATAAATTCCAAAATTTGGAATTGAGGTTGCTATTAGGAAAAAAAGAATACATTGGTGTGGATTAAACAAACAGAACGCGTTTTTTTTTCAAAATAAAAAAATATGAGAATACTTCATCACTGAATTCGCCTTCCAATTTTTCTATCGAATGAAACCTATTTTATGAGTTCGAAGCCCGTTTTGTCCAATGAAATTAATCTTCAAAAATTGGAATATATATATTTTATTTAATATATTATTACATATTTTACACATATTTTAATTTACACATATCACAATTTATAATACACATATTTTACATTATGCTTAAACAATTAAACATTTTTCCATTAGTACTAAAAAAAGCCTTAGCGTTTCGAGAAAGTTAACGTCAAGGTAAACCAAACACTGAGAAAAAAAGTTCCTTAAAAAGTACCTGTTATTCAGTATACAATATCAAATAACTTATTAAAAAACATAGATACATTTCTAGAATTTTACAGGCTTATGTTGCAAATTCCAAATTATAATTTTAGCAAATAAAAAAAAATCGAGAATTTTACAATTTTGTGTGTGTACCGTTTCATGTCCAACAGCTGCCAGTGCAGCCGGCTCTAGGCCTCAGCCTTCACGTCCGGGACCAACGGCCATTGCAATCTCGCTCAGAGATCGCTCTTCAAACATCGGGGGATCATTTACATTTCCAGAGTGTCCCCGCCTCCCCGCCATTGTAATCTCTTATTACACAACATTTGCATCAAAGAGATCTGATAGAGAGGACTTCTACCTTTATAAATCACCAACCACATGTATTATAAATAAAGAAAACTGACATGAGAGAGTTATTATTCTTGAAATAATGATAATCAACAATGAATTGTTTGTCGTGATTCGGATTTTGGGGAAAAATGGCCTGGATGGCGATTTTTTTTAATGGCATTTAACGACAGAAAGGGAACGAATATTGAGGTGAAGCGTCTTGCCAGCGTCAGAAAACAGGAGTTTTTAAAGATGGCCAAATTATGAAATTTGATAGTGAACTTCGACGATTTCACTTTCATTCACAGTCCCCGATTTCCATGACTTCCCCCAGTAGGGGGCAATGTATCTTTTCCAATGCATCACATCTTTGCAATCTCATCGACCAGCAACTTGTGTGCCTAATGAGCAGTTTCAATTTTTGGCCTTTGGGATACAGAACATTAAAAAGTAAATTCGCAGTAAAAATTTATCTAAACGTATTTGCGAATAAATTGCCTCAAATGCTTAATAAAAGTGTGAATAAAATTAAAAACTCGGCTTAAATACTTAACCCCAAAAAAATATTTTAAAACACCGAACAACTTTGTTTTACTACATCCATTAATTAGCTCATTTGTTAAAGAATTCCCATCAACACTCTTTTGTTACAGAAGAACAATCTATTTTAATTTTGAGTAGCTTTTTTTTTATTTCTCGATCAATGCATCAAAAACTCGGTATTTACTCTTTTCATTAAACCTTTTTTCCTAAAGTTTGATTGCGTTGTGTTATTACTGTTGCACTCGTCTTGAAAAACATTCTTGTAATATAAATATTTAGTAAGTTGACACAGCAATTTAAAGTAGAAATCGTTGAAATGAACGGTTCCTGAAAGTCACGCATTAAGTCACGCACCCTTGGACTTGAAAAGAGAGACTTTCATGCGTGTCTGTGGTGTGACTTGGGGAGAGGGGGTTCTCAGTAGCTGCGTGACGTAGCAAAACTTTGTAAAAATTGCCCCGAAATTTCTTTTACAAACCCTTATATAAGTAATTTTTTTTATAGAAATCACTATTTATCTAACGTGGAATGTTGGGTAAAATACACAGAACGAAGGTTTTAAAGATTGTTTTTTACTGCAACAATTTATCGTGACGTGACATGGGTGAGGGTGGTAAGGCAAACGTGAAAGTGTTTGACATGGCGGGAGTGGGTGTGCAAAAGGATGAAAAATAGCTTGACATGAGAAAGTGATCCATTCCGACACTGTAAGTGTGACAAATAGCACGATTAACCAATCCAGTTCAATCCATTCGCGACCAAAAATTATCACCTGTTCCTAAGGGTTGGTTAACGAACGTTGCACAACAGCTGCTTGTTGGGCTATTGGCGACGAGCGTGAATAAGGGACTTGTACCCGTTAAATCTGATTGAGCTCACATGTTGGCCTCGTCGTCTGACCATGATCCAAAAATACAAGGGGTCCCAGTTACCCAGTGGATAAAGGCGTTCGGTTTTGTTTGGTTTTGTTAATTAACGTCGCACTAGAGCTGCACAGTGGGCTATTGGTGATGGTTCGGAGTCAATCTCGAAGGAAAGACCCGGGAGCACATACACATTCACACACACACACACATTCACACATGCACCTCGTTATTTTAGAACCATGGTCAGATGACGAGGAAACACCTGAACTGGCACCCAACGCCTTCAATAGACGTCGGGACGTGACATGGGTGAGGGTGGTAAGGCAAACGTGAAAGTGTTTGACATGGCGGGAGTGGGTGTGCAAAAGGATCAGATTTATGGTGCATCAGTCCCGTATACACGCCAGTATAATTTGTTGGATATTCTGGACGACCTTCTAGTATTTTTGTAGCGAAGCTGGCAACCCTCCGATCGCAAGATTACTACTTTTTTACTTTTCTATGTCAAGTCCATTGCACGGATTCGAACCACCAATCCTCTGATTAGTAGCTGAACGCCTTACCAACTGAGCAACTGGGGCTCATAAAGGCGTTCGGATAGTAATCAGAGGATTGCAAGTGCGAGTCTGACTGAGTAGACTTGACAAACAAAAGTAAAAATCTAGTGATCTTGCGATCGGTGGGTTGACAGCTTCGCTACAAAAATACTAGAAAGCCGTCCAGAACATCCAAAAAATTATACTGGCGTGTATACGGGACTGGTGCACGATAAATTTGATCAGGGTCAAATGTCCTGATTCCAATTAAGGTTGCGTCGGGTGCCAGCTCAGATGTTGTCCTCGTCATCTAACCATGGTTCAAAGATACGAGGCTTGTCTGATTCTATCCTTCGGGATAGACCCTGAACCGTCAATTGCCCAATGTACGACGACGTTAATTAACTAAACCAAAAATACAAGGCAGTGTTCCCGGTTCTTTCCTTCGATATAGACCTCAAAATGTGTCCAATAACCCAATGTGCAGCTGTAGTGGATGTTAATTCAATTAACCAATCAAGTAATGAGTTAAAAGTTCAAGATTACGATAATTTTTTTATTAATATTTAGTGTGGTATATTTTGTTAAAATATTTAGGCCATTGTGTAGAACGGCAAAACCGAAAAGCTTGTGCTATTAGCGTAAAAGCTTTGCCAGTGTTCCTAACCCATTGTGTAGTGCTCTAACCGGGTCGCGGTGGCCTGGTCGGAAGAGTACCGAGCTCATAATCGGAGTGTTGTGGGTTCGAACCTCGGCTTGAAAGTACAAGGAACTCATTTTCGGAGGGTTTGGAATTTCCTTCCTGAGCATCCACCAAAAGATTTGCTGCCTAGAGGGTCTGGAGCACGTTAAATCTGCAAGTTGTTGCACATAGTTCCAAATTACGGGGCGGTTGTGTTATGGTTCTTAAATGAAGTTACAAATGGGCAGCAGGAAGTGTAATCGACATTTAAAATAGGGATGTGCGGTCTTAAACTTTGCAACTTGAAGTGAAGCAAGACCGCTCGTTGTTCAAAACAGTTTGGTTTCAGAGAGTGAATATTCGCCGGTTTGTGATGGCGTTTGAATTGTCTATCCTAATGAAATGAACAGCTCCTGTATTAACAAACAAAGAAAGAAAGGTAAGTGATTTATATTAACTTAAAAGCAAAGATGATAGTCATAAATTCAAATACTAAAGTTAAGTTTCTATATCCCAAAGTATTTTAAACAAATCATTCGAAATCCATCGCGATGGTTTGTGTAATAATCCAAGATACAATCGAGTATTCGATTTGAAAGTGCCTCATCTTCACACACTTTTAACCATAAAAGTAACACTCTAGGCCACCGAGGTCCAAGACCTTTTGTAAACTCACGAATCATCTGCTCGGTTCCACGAGCATATATCGAATTTCATGTATGAAATATGTTTAACCCTGACAACAACACGTTGTTTTTGACTTTTAAAAAAATATATTCTAGGTGGGGAACATGTACACGTTCATTTTTGCCAGGCAGCTGAGTCTTCCTGCCTAGTCGTCGGCCCATCGAACATAAACATTAAAAAAGTACTAGGTTTAGGTATCTCGAAAACTACTCAAAGTAAATGAATAAATCTAGATTTTGATAAACTTTATTTTCACAGTGAACAGAGAGTGATATGCGAAGGCTACGCTAACAACAACAAAAAATCGCGCAGCTCTTACTTAGCAAATTGACCTCGAGCAACGCCGGGCCATATTGCTAGTAAATAAATAAATGTAATAAGAAAAATCTAAAATAAACACTTATCAGTCATCCATTTGAGTCGTTTGATTCCTTTACCAGCTAACCTAAGAACATTTCATAACAAAAACGAACTTTTTTTTTGCGCATGGGGGGAGGGGGTATGGGGGAAAGTTGGAAGGGCTATGAGGAAAAGGGGTACTCATAAAGGAAAAGTTTTATCGAGGAGTATGCGGGAGAAAAAAGGTTAAGAACCACTGTTATAGTCTTTAACTTAACTGATGTCTATAAACTATTGCTATTCGAAAGAAAATGGAGTAGATATTTTGCCTTTGAGAAAAAAAAATGCACGTTCTTTTACGTGATGTTCTTTTTTACATATTTTCCACGGAGGAGGGGAATTTCTGTCATCGATGACTCACTTCACGAAACGAGCAACGTGACCTTCTGAAAGGCATGTCATTTCAAGGAAAGGAATTGTTCATGCGAGAGCACGCTAGCATATATTATATAATATTTCTATAGTATAGAAATATTATATAAGGCGTGAAACATCCCTTTCACGCCTCTTACAAGCGACGAATCTTAACAAGTGTGATTTCAAAAGAAAGAGAATTTCCAAGAGCACTGACGAATCGTACGTTCATCTCATACATATCAACGATTTGTTTAAAAAACTGTTTGAGGCCTCCGTGGCCGAGTGGATTAAGGCGTCAGCTGGGAGTCCAAGGGGTCCCGGTTCAAAACCTTGCAATGGGCTAGACTAAAGAATAGTAAAAAGTAGTGATATTGCGATCGGAGGGTTGCCAACTTCGCTACCAAAATACTAGAATGTCGTCCAAAACATCTACAAAAGTTTAACGGCGTGTATACGGGACTGGTGTACGATACATCTGATTGGGGTCCAAAGTCCCGACGTCTATTGAAGGCGTTGGGTGCCAGCTCAGGTGTTTCCTCGTCATCTGACCATGGTTCAAAAATACTAAGCATCGTTCCCGGGCCTTTCCTTCGAGATAGGCCCAGAACCGTCGCCAATAGCCCACTGTGTAGCTCTAGTGCGACGTTAATTTACCAAACCATTTAAAAAATGTTTAAAAAATTATTGCATAGCGAAAATTAAAAAAAAAAAAATCCCAGGATATAGATAGAACGTATCTTTCTAGCACGCGAAACTTCAGAGCAATAGGTTGCGAGTTCGAGTCCCAACGAGAACCACTCCAATTTTTTGCCCCGTATTTCTGAGCAACGCGGCGCCAAACAGCTGGTCCACATAAATTGAACTTTATTAGTTTTTACATATTACACCCACATTCCGCGCATTTTTGGCAATGCCCTCCACCCCACTCTATAATGGGTTCAATCAACCAATCACAAATCACGAGTAATAACTCGCATCATCAAAAGCGAATCGTTGTTATTAGCGTCCACTTTAATAGCGGACAACAACAGGGCCCTCCGAATCAACGCTTTTAATGACCAACAACAATAATCGTCTGCTCCATCTGGCAGCATCAATTACGTACACTTTCACTGTTGCTGCACCCCTCCCTTCAACCCTTGGCCTTCTTGTCTGATGGCATAAAAAAGTTGAACAAGGGGAACTTCACATATTTGTATTGTGCCTGCTCTTTTCACTTCACTTGTTGTTTTTTGCGGCAAGAGAGGGAGAGAGGTCAAGGGTTCGAGTCGTGACTGTGGTCGGAAACCGGTCAGTAGAGGATCTATCGGCGAAGAAAAGGGTTGGAAAATAAGAATTATCGTCTGCATTAAAAGGGGGTGGGTATTTTTGTTTTGAGAGGGAAAAAAATGTGTTGCTTGGTTTTAAAATCCGTTATGACTTTTTTTTTTTATCGTTTTACTGAATTTCAATTGTTCTGGAAACAAGTTCTTACGGTTTTATGTAAGACTAGCCTTGAAGCCTCTTTATGCTGGCCGGTCATGGAAGAGCACTGAGGACGTCTGATTCAACATCTGATGGGCAGTGGTTTGTGGCCAGCATATGTGTAGCGATCTGGAAATCGGAAGGTTGTCAGAATCGTTCCATTCGCGTAATAAAAAAATATCCACCCAGTAGAAGGGGACAGAAGCGCGTTAAATCCATCGTGGTCCAAACGTTCTTCAGGCCTCCGTGGCCGAGTGGATTAGGCGTCAGCTGGAAATCCAAGGGTCCCCGGTTCAAAACCTTGCAATGGACTAGACTAAAGAATAGTAAAAAGTAGTGATATTGGGATCGGAGGGTTGCCAACTTCGCTACCAAAATACTAGAATGTCGTCCAGAACATCCGCAAAAAATAACGGCGTGTATACGGGACTGGTCTACGATGCATCTGATCGGGGTCCAAAGTCCCGACGTCTATTGAAGGTGTTGGGTGTCAGCTCAGGTGTTGTCCTCGTCATCTGACCATAGTTCAAAAATACGAGGCATCGTACCCGGGTCTTTACTTCGAGATAGGCAACGAATCGTCGCCAATAGCCCACTGTGCAGCTCTAGTGCGACGTTAATTAACCAAAAAACCAAACGTTCTTCATGCCTACATCAGATGCGTGAAGTGCCAGCTCAGAAGTTATCCTCGTCAACTGATCGGAAACAACCGATCTGTAGAGGATCTATCGGTGAAGAAAAGGGTTTGAAAATAATAATGAGTGATAAGATAACGATGGAGTGATTTCGTGTCTTGCTTACTTAATAAACCTCGCAGCGTCACCAATAGTTCATGGTGTAGCTCTACCTAGTACAAGGCTATTGAACCAACCAAATATTCATTTCGTAAAGTCTTAAGCCGGTTTAGACGTAACAGTTATTTACTGTCTGAGAGAACTGATGAATTATCCGAAGAAACACACCGAACGTTTACACCAGAGACGATTTTGATATCGAGAAGCATTTTATGACTTCCGCCCTTCCAAGCTCACAGCAATCGGATAGCTTGTTTCCACGTTAAGAATAATATAATTTTCAACAACTGTCGTTTTTTGGTGGCCGAATGGTACGGGCTCGGACAAGAATCCAATCGGCGCGGATTCGATCCCTAGCATGAGTGTACTGGTTTGGAAATAGGAGGGTTGTCAAATGTGTTCATTTCGCGGTCAAAAAATATCCACCGTATATATGGGACTAGTGCACGTTAAATCTGATCTTGGTCCACTGTCCTGACAGCTAATGAGTTCCTGTCGAGTGCCGGGGTCAAGTGTTGTCCTCTTTATCTGACTATGGTTCAAAAACACGATGCAGTATTCCCTTCCCGGGTCTTTCCTTCGAGATAGATCCTGAAATATCGCCACAAGCTCACTGTGCAGCTCTAGTGCGACGTCATTTCAACCAATCCAATAACGGTCCGAAAGTGAAAAACCCTTACGAGCTTTTAATAGATAATTTTCTTTCGTATTCAATCTTTCCAATCGAAGAGATCTTTCACCCTCCACAGCAAATGATTCCCTCCTCTTCGAAAATTGAGTCTTTGATCTCTCAAGTCGATCGGATACAAATGGACGACTTGGAAGATAAAACGAGAGTGAGAGAGGACCTCGTGTTCAAAGCTGAATATCGATTCTATGCAGATATTGCTCTCTACACTAAAAAGACCGAACATTTTAAAAGACTTTTTAGTGCCAATCCTTCGTTTCCCTTCGATTTTTTTTTAATTTGTGGTTCAGGAAGGAAAAAAAGTCATAAAAAAAAAAGGAGGAATTTCCACCAAAATCGGTCCTGACCAAAATGGGAAGGCAGATGTGACGAGTGCTTAAAAAATTGAACGGAAAAAGGTTTTCATCCACTGCAACTTATTCAGAATTGAGAGCAAAAATGGCATGAATGGATTCTTTTTTTTAAAAAAACAGTAATTGCATTATGAAATAAAAGATGCAATTTTTTGCGCCACTGAAAATTAGCTCAATTCATTTATCTGGTTAGTGTATTTATACGATTGAATACTCTGTACGTAATGGAGTAGAAAATAGTAAAGTAATGAAAGTATAGAATCACATTTTTATTTTATTTTGGACGTTTTGAGGTGCCCTGTGTCTTAGAGAGATGATTTTAAAAATGGGTTTGTGTATGTCTGACTGCAATAGCTTAAGGTGACACCCTAGGGCAATTTCTACATGTTTTATTTATTGTGTTACAAATGTAAAAGTTATGACATATAAAATATTCTAATATTAGCACTATTCTGTAAAAATAAATTGTTCTATTGGTAATTCTTTAATTTTTTTTTAATTGAAAGTTTAAAAAACTCCTCCTTTTTAAATTTGAAGTTACATCTTTGAAAGTTTTTACTTATTAAGAGTATATTGTTGACAAAAACATAGCGTCGGATATTTTAAAATAGTTGCAACTTTTTGACTTTCGAGATACGATCTGAATAACAGCGAAAGAATTGAAAATTGCTCCTAGGACTTTTTTTTTAAATAGAGAGATAGTAGCCATATATCTGATCTAATGCACACGGTTGTTTTTGTTTAAACATTTTTATAAGCATTCCAAAATTCTAATTTTTTTTTTCGTAGATTAGTATCCACATACCCAATCTAATGCATGGAGTTCTTCTTTTTTAAATATATTTATTAGTTTTCAAGTTATTGCAAAAAAAGTAACAAGCTATGCCGAGAAACGGTAACGCAAAGGGGTCTGTGTTTGGTTATTCATATCTCAGACAACAATTTTGTTGAAATTTGATAAATTTGGTAAAAATCAGTTCTCACTCTAAAGAAGGCCGTGACATTGCGTTTTGTTTGATATTCTAAATATAAAAAGAGTTATGTCTATAAAAATTAAAAAAACTAAAAGTTGGCGATAAAAAAGTTTTCTGTCTTTTGTAACGTTATTCCGGATTTAGAATTTAGATATTTTAAAAATTTCATTTTAATACGAATCGACCATCGATAATAAGTTTTAAAACTAGATAAAAACAATAATCGACATTTGATATCCAAACAACTTAAGCCGAAACTCAATGCATGAAAGCCACTGAAACAGCAATAGCCAATCACTCGTTTTTATGGTAATTGTGTTCCTGATTAAGAATGCGTACAGCATTTTTAAAATCAGGAGTAAAAGAATCAGCAGTGAGGTGAGTTGTTAGAGAATGGAAGAAGCTGAGCAGAAATGCCCTGGGTTGGCGGGGCCTCGTCGAATATTTGCAAGGCACTACGAAACAGTTGAAGTATGAAGGAACTTTTATTTTCAAAACGGGTACGCTACTCGTCGGAAGGTAAAGATTTCTTGCGGCCTCCGAGAATGGACGAGCCCCCTAGTAAATGAAACAAAAATAAAGAATTATATAATTTATCAAAACAGTAAAATAGGGATATATTTTTTTGACGTGAATATGTTTATAAAATCTGTACGGGTCGGATACGCCGCAAGGGGTCGTCATCTAAACACAGACCCTTTCTCAGATCCCTGTGACTCCACGTGGGATCTGCCTATGGAAATAAATGACATGGCCCCCTGTGTAGAGGAGACGAGGACACAGGAGACGGCGCCTTCCCGATTTTTGTCAATGAATTAATGACTTTCATCAAGGATAGTGGAGACTATATATAAAAGGTGTGCTCGTTCTCGCGCTTCTTGACGGATGGCGGGGAAAGTATATTTTTGACGTCATAGTGACGCGTACCTCTGCCTTCTGTAGGCGTGTCTAATGCTCTCGTTTGTGCAGTCGTTTTAGCAGGCTACTTAATTTAACAAGAATTCTTGTTTTTAACTAATCTTGAAATTATTTAAAATAAAACAGTTAAAATTTGCTTCAAAAAACAATTTGAATCGATTTGCAGAGTAGTTTAGCTATTAAAATATTCCGAAATCAATTTGAACCAATGGTTCGTGACGTGCTGCCATCTATTCGTTTTTTTGTGAACAATTTAAAAGTGATATTCGCTAATTTTATTTAGAATTTGCTAAATTTTAAGAATTTAAATATTAGTTTAAGGATTGTATTTAGTATGTAAAAATTGCAAAAGTGTTGCTTAATAAATTAAGCGTATTAAAAAAGTATTAGCTGCCACGAGAGCATGTCCATGAATTTTGAAAGAGTAAAATGGGGGTCGGAACCATCATGTCAATGCATTTGTATTGGGCATATTAAATGAGTTACAATTTCAATCAAGTAAAATACGGGGACATAACAAAACAAGGACGGATTAGTAGTGAAGTACGAGTAGTGAAGTACTGAACACAATTATTTACATTATTTTGCAAATTAAAAATTAGATCACCGGTTGTTACCCAACCGGGGATCGAACCTAAGTAGCAATGCTTGAAACACACAGCCAATGAGAATGATCAAAAACCCATAGTAAGGCGGAGCAAAAATGACGTCAAAAATATACTTTCCTTGCCCCTTTAAAAAAAAGCGAAAAACGAGCACACCTTATATATATATATATATAGTCTTCACTATCCTTGGACTTTCATTACCTATACAAGAACTTCGAAAGCAATCTCCAGAAACACTTTAAGCCTCTTAAAAGAGCTTTTGGGATAATTTATCGCCGTGTTCAAATTTGTTTCGTGATTTCCAGTTTTTGTATAAGCCAGTCTTCACGTTTACGAAGTGTCTTCTGGTATGACATGTTTTTTTCTGGTAGCAGATATGACCATGATCAGATGATAGCTCCTGCTCAATGGGTTTTAACGGACGGCATATACATTAAAAAAAAAATGAAGTGGACCCCGTCGGGACTCGAACCATCAATCTGGTATTTCGAAGTCCCGCGCGCTGCCGACTGACCTATTAGATACCTTTTACCTATTAGATGACCTTTTTAGATATTTATTTACGTAATATTTCTGAAATTGTTAAATCATTAAAAAACTAAGTAGAATTTTAGAAATCCGAGCCTCAGGTGCACATCTTGTGGATGAATTGTATATAAACGTTCAGCCTTTTACATTCAGAGGAAGTAGGTGTTTTGTGACCCATAGATATAATCTTTCATTTTTATAGAATAAGTGCACAAATTAAAAAAAATATTAATGAATAATTAACAACTGAGATTGATGAGGAATTGAAACAAAATGTGCCGCCCGTCTCTCCATCCCCTTGTACTTCCGATTTCCGTCGCCAGTTTCCCTTCGCGCCACTGTGCCTCGCAATGTCAGGGGATCGTCTCAAAATATGAAGTAGGGGAAAGCGGTGGGGGGACGGGGAAGGTAATTTAACTTTATGGCGGTTATAAAAGCTCTCGTTTGATGGACCCCTTCCCCCCCCCCCCGCCCCTGCATCCACCCCTCTTGCGGCACGAGAGGTAAAGGAAGAGAGATTTCGTTCTCGCTACAAGGTTGCTAACTTTGGCACAAAATCGCCCGAATCGGAATTTTTTAAATTCTAGTTTTCAATTACTAAATGTAGACTTTTCCTTGTTATGGACGAGTGTCAGACTTGTCTATTTGCCTCCTGAGGGTTGCACACATTTTACCGCCTTCCGCAATCACAGGAAGTATCTAAAATCGTTCTTTTTTTGTAGTAAAACCCAACAAAGGGAAAACAATCTCATTAGAAATAAAAAGTAAATCATAATGAACACCGTTCAAACTAGACTTGTCCACATGAACATCTTTAAAGTACTTAGAAGACATACTGAAAATGACACAGAAATTTTTACAGTTTGTAGATGACGAAAGAAGAAAAGTGTTAGCGGATCTATTTGTCACTTTTTTAAATATTATTTTAAAAAAAAAATCGGATAGGTTCAGTCCTTATTGTACCTAAGGATTGGATAGTGATTACTTTGTTTATACACCTGCCTGGTCTGATTATTCTTGTGTCTTCGGTAAGGTCTTGATCTCCCCACACTTGTCATGCATTTCTTTATACCATTTGTTCGTATTGAACTGATCTTTCAGGCTGTTTAACTCTGCCAAACCGCAATTGAAGTCTATGAGATTTTGGCTTCATATAGTGGCATTTTCGACAATTCACACAATTTTCTCACAAATAGTTTTAAACTATCAAGTAGTCAAATGGAATTGGATAACTATTATCTTCCAATTGAGCAGGCACTCGTCACGATCCTTCGATTAGAACTAGTTACAGCAGCCCAGATAATGTCAGAAATGTTGTTCATCTTTCTCGCTGGCCAGAGCAGGAAGTGAGCCTTGTCGACGCGGCTTGCTCTTCTGTACTACACTATAGTACAGCAGGGGGAAAAAAAACGAACCACCAATGATTATTTCGTTAGTTTTTATAGTAGAGCTAAACTTAATATACCATTTTGTAGGGAATAAAGTCTACTACACATTGATATACAAAAAATTTGTATAGGGGACTATCTTCATATTAAAATCCGCACCAACTTTAAAATTTCCAATTGCAACACCCAATTTTGATTCAATATTTAGAATCTACGACAAAATTTATCGTTGAATATCAATTTGCAAGTCATTTGGTTAAGTAGCTTTTTAATTATGAATCCCGAAAGTTTAGAACTCGTAATGTTAAATGAATTTCTTAAACTTTTAATCATATCTTTCGAAATAATAGTTTTATTAAGCTGATATTTTTATCATTGTTGCTTCTAAACGACCCAAATAAAATACACTAACTTTCATTACTTATACGTATATTTTTAATTTTATTTAAATTTGGATATTAATATTCATAAAATTTATGAATAGCAACCATGCTATATTTTGATAGTGATGGATTCAGAAAAACGCTTTATATGCATATCTAAAATGTCATGATTTTCCTCTTTGAAGTTTTTTTGCTATATTTAAATGTGCATGAAATGATCATTTCAGGGGTCATACACAAATTTAAATTCTACAGAACTTAACAGAAATATTCACTAATTTTGAGAATTAAAAGCGCTGTGATCGCGTTGGCATAAAATTCTAAATTCTTATATAAATTCGAGGAATATACGGAAATGGAGGAATGAATGACCACGGGAAAATAAGAACCACGGCTAACGACAAAACATTTTCTACCCGCGTCCATTTCGTATTCCAAATAAAACGTGGAGGTAAATGTGCAGGTAGTCCCTCAAATAAGTTGGATACATATTGTCTAAAATATCTAGATATAAATGTAGGAAGTTAACGAAAATTTATATTTAGATTATTTTGAGGGCGGGGAACATTTCTGCGCTATCAAAAGTAGGTGTTGCTATTGAAAAATTTAAAGTTGGTGCGGATTCGAGTATGAAGATAGTCTCCTATGCGAATTTTTTGAATATCAAAGTATAGTAGACTTTATTCCCTACAAAATGGTATATTAATTTTAGCTCTACTATAAAAACTAACGAAATAATCCTTGGTGGTTCTTTTTTTTTTTCCGCGGCTGTACATAAATTATCTCCATGGACTCGTTTCGCCTGGAACAAAAAGGGAGCTTTGAAATAACTCAAGTACCGATTTTTTAAAGACGCAATCACGTCCAACACATGGTGCCGCCCCTCTAGTTGGCCGCTTTGCCTTGGACGATGAGTGTACCACACAGTTCATTAGTTTCTATGTAATTTTTTTAAATTCGTTACAGGCACATTTCGTTATAACGAACCATATGAAATGTATTAGTCCTGCACTCGGGGGGGGGGGGGGGGGGGGGTCTACCACTGAGTTCAAATTAGAAAAAGAGTGATGACTTCCATTGGGGGAAAATGTACTTTAACCATGGCGCGCATATAGAGTACTGTTGTTCAAAAGACTGGCAAAAAATTCTGACTTGGCTTTTGCACCGATGGTCGTATTGAGTCAGTCTTGAATATTTGATTAATTAATTAATATTTCTTGTAAGCAAGTAAGGCAAAACATAAATGTATTACATTCAATGTATTTTCGAAAGCCAGAAATGGGGTTTTAAAACCTACTACACTCCATCCTAAATCTACACTTCATCCCATATGCCAAACACCAAGTGAGAGGACTCTATTTTTCTACCTTTGCTCAAAAGGGTGTAAAGCAGCCGCGCTCAGTCTTCCCTCCAGTTCTAATATTAGCTCGATGGGGTCTACTGTAATAGTGGTTGCCGTACATTTATAGGCCTAACCTTCAACAATTTTAGGCTCTGTCCACTTTGGGTCGGCGGAACTCATTCTTTGACTGGCCATTTGACAACGTAAAACGTTTGTTAAGTTCATCTACATGGGGTATTAGGATAGAAACACCATATTACTATTTTAGAGTAAATCTAATCCAACACTATAACTCTTTGAGAAAAATAGCTCGATGAACATACATCTGAACTCATTTAATATTAAATTAAATATTGATGCGTGTGTAATCTAGAAATAAAGGAAAACACGTACAAGGTGCAGGTGGGGGCCCGCGGAGTAAAACGATACCACTTGAAAACAATATTCCTCCGTCCCTATCCCTACCAATCCTTATTTCCATAATATTCTAAAATGATATTTCACGTAAAACCCTTCATACCCCATGCCCCAACACAGCCACACCCGACATTGTTTTATAATTTGGCGGGTTTTTCTATAGTTGGCGAATTTAAAATTTGTCAGTCGACAACCCTGTCACGTGGAGCACTTTGCTGTACGAAGTAGGGGGGGGGGGGGGGGGGTTGTGTAGCCGTAAAATGTTTAAGAGCTTAATTTTCGCCTCTCCCTCTTCCGCCCTCCTATAGAGAAGTGGATTCCTATATTTTTAGGGGGCTATTGTCGTCGGTGAGTTGGCATGAAGGTATCGTCTCGATTTGTAGGAGAGAGAAAGGGGAGCCCTCGCATTCAGGGTGTGTATTTCATGAGGGGGTGTCTCGATGGAGTTCGATTTCACTGATCGTATTATTAAAAGAGGGTGTTTTCAGTTGGTTGGTTGAATCGCCGTCAGTTTTGACGACACAGTTGTCTGCAAAATGCTCCGATTAAATATTTCGTCAAACTACGGATATGTATTTCGTCAAAACTGGAAACGATTTCAAATAAAAATGAACGGCGAGACGCAAACAAGGGAACTTTTGGTACAAAGTCGCGCGCGCTATCGATCGAGGGAAACCAACCAATCGTGTGTCACGGACATCGAGAGCGGCAGTCTGCAGACTGAAAAGGCAAGGACATGTTCTCCACCCTGCAATGTTCAACAGCCTCTCCTGTGTGTGCCATCCGATCACCATTTCGCTCACTCCCTCGTAGTCGAGTTTTGAAACCCTGAGAGAGAATGCGTTACTCGAACTGCTCAACTACCACGGGCCTTCTTTGCTTTCGTCATTTTTTTTTCTGTATCTTATGGTCACCCACGAATAAGTGGGGCCCGCGATGGCCTGGTCGGTTGATCCCCAAACTCGTAGTCGAAAGTTAATTGTCGACAAAAGAGAAGAGATCTCAAAATCGGAGATTTGGGGTCCTCGTCGTCTGATCAAACGTTAGCTGGTATACGTTAAACCAGTTATGCTCCAAATGCCTTAAGCTGACCGTAAGTGACCCACCCAGCTGCTCTCTCACTGTGCGGATCTAGTGCGACGTTAAGTCTATAGGTGTAGGAAGGGGGTATCCCAAACAAGACATATAAATATTTTACATACAATTCAGGAAAATTATGTAAAATTCTAAATTTAAATAAAAAAATCGTAGATTTTTTAAGAAATTTATGCAATGACTAAGTAATTAAAAAATGATTGATAATTATCAGCTAATTTCTAATTATTAGTTCATTACTAATAAGCAGAAGAATAAGCGTTATTTTTTTATTAGTAAATACATTGAGAATCAGTAATCAGTTGAGCTATCACCCGTACCGCCTTTTCATAATTTTTTAATTGCTCCGCCACTGGTTAAGTCTACCAACTAAGTTTAAATTCGTAAATAGCGATAGCGAGATAGTGTCGTCGGCTCTGGCTAAATGAATTCAATGACATCATGATGTTTACATGATTTAGATAAGCCGATTGGTCAACTCGTTTAAAACTGTTTGTTGATTCGCTAAATCCGGGTATGAGGAATCCGCCAATCCATCGGAGCCAGACTGTACCCGATTTTATGGATGTGACAAAGACGATTGTCAATTATTTCGCAGTCTCATTATTGGACATTCGCGAAACAATTTGAACGCGCCAGGGAAGTGACTTTCTGTGTGGATAATATTGTGGCAATAGAAACGAGATGAAGACTGTTTCGAGTATGGACAAATGGTGTAACAATAAACATTTGCACTGTTTTATAAATATAAACTATAATATAAACTATTATATAAACTATGTTTTATACATAGCTATTAAACTTATTTTCTTACATAATATTAGATTCCTAAATCGGTTAAAAATTTTCATCAAACAATGAGAACTAAATTGTATTTATTTCTAATCTACCTGATCTATAACTAATTCGACAACTATATTTATCTATCTCCTAAATAGAACCCATTTTTACAACTTAAAGCCAAAATTTAAAAATATTTGCTAGCTTATAAAGAATTTATTTTACTTAAATATATCTTATTTATTACTTAAACTTATCGAATTTGGAGGGGAATATAGTGAGAAATAAGTATAGAGTTTGTTTAACTTGAATTTATTATGCATCTTAAATTACTACAAATGAATTATCTCTACACTCATAAACGTTGTTATACGCAAGTTAAAATAATAACCTAAGTAACTTCTTTTTTAAAGGTCCATTCACTGAACGATATTCAATTGTCTCGAACAAAAATTTACCGAAATAAGTAGGCAATAACTCAAGGCTTCCAATAAATAGATATACCTGGAAAATAAAGCAAACGTACATCAGTTACTTTGCGGAAAACAAACTGTATCTTGATCCGCGAGATTATCGGTAAATGATGGTATTTTCCTTCTCATAGCGACGGAGATTCATCGTTCTTTATTACTGCGTTCGCGTTCTTTATTCCCGCGCAATAAAAACGGAAGAACCAAACGAATCCGGATTTCGGTGGATATCGTCGAGAACAATAAAACGGCGATTTTTAGAACGAGTTCACGAAGAAAAAAGAACACGATTTAAAAAAAAAAAGTATAATGTGATTATATATTTTTCTTTAAAAAATATCCCCTCTTGTTGTTATCTTTATAATTTTTTTTCTTAGTCTTTTCACAAAATAAATAAATGAGAAAAAGAACTTGTCAATGGTCAGAATTGCACGCGGTTTTATCATTTGGTCTCATCGCTGTTTTGAATGCGAAAATTACAGTTCTTAATCTTTAAACGCGCAGGTGCGGTATTGTACAATTTTTTTTAAAAAGAAAAATGATGATGGAAAAGGTTTTACATCAACAACTTAAATCAGAATTTTTTTTATTTTTTTTATTTTAGAAGGATGTGTTTAGTATTTTTTTGTTATCTTTTCGTGACAGTTGTTTTTTGCAATTTTTTTTGTGTTTTACAAAAATATATTTTAAAATCACAAGTTTATTTATATGTAATAAATAGTTTTTTATTAATAAAAAATCATTTTAGTTTTATGTCAAAATTACAATTGATATTAATTTTAATTCGACACTTTGGCAATTTTCTGGTATTAATTTTTAAAACGTGTATTTATACATCAAAATCAACTAAGTGTTTAATTTTCCGAAATTACTCTAAAGTCATATATAAAAATATGCAATAAAATAAATCGAATTTTTAAAATTTTCACTTTTCATTTACTCACCACATAGAGTTAGGTTGTTACCCGCGGTTTCATCTACGAGCACAAAAAAAGATGTCCATTCGATGTATAATTAAACATTAACTATCATTCTAGAAAAATCAAACATATTGAAAATAATAAATAAGAAGTGAGCAAAATAACAGTTTTGACCTATAAATTAAATGCTTATCTTGGAGTAAGACTAAAAAGGTAAGCATTTGCGGAAAAAATTAGAAATTTCACTTTAAAAGTACGATTGATTGTTTAGTAATTTATCTAGGTAATATTGAAGAAACAATTTTTTTTAACCATCTAAGGGATTAAAACGTGTAAATATGTGTGTGTAGCGCTATTTCCACCACAATGCACACAATTTAAAAATTCGTAAAAAGAAAATTCATACAAAAAAATCTCCATTTTTAATTTTTTTTTTAATTTAAAGCATTGAACTTGTGAAATCCCTCTCCTAAAGGTATTGTTTACTTGACGAAATAAATACTTCCACGGTTAAATAAAACGATATACCATAAGTATTAAGTAAAATATTTTATTATTAATTTAGAATTTCACCTCTGCAGTTTGCTTGCGTATGTTTATATTAAAATGCAACCATTTTGGGTATGCAATGAAAAACGTGTTCTTTCAATTTTTGTTTACAAAAACAATTATTATATTAAAGAATACTAAGAGGCTCCGCCAATGCCCGGAGGATTGCTACTCAATCCTCATAGGTTTTCTTCGCAAACTAATTCTCGCTTCGCTCGCACACAATAACAATGTGTCCTAGTAACAATAATCTTTTAATTATATTACTAAAAACATTTAAAGTTAAAACTGAAAATTTAAATTATAATTCAAGTTGACATCAATAAATTTTTCGCCATTAAATTAATATAAAATCATTTAAACTAAAACTATTTTTTAAAACTACAAAAGGAAAACAATGGTATCACTGACATGCCTACCATTATTTATTATATTTCAAGTTATTTTCGTGCATTTCCTGCGTTTTAGCCCAATTTCTAACAGGATTGGTAGTTTGTTTTGAATATAATTGACATTAAGCTTGCCATATTCTTGGCTACAAGAAATGTATAATTTACTGAGTTAATACGTCATACAGATGGAGTTCAAGTGAATCTAGATTCAAAATTTCCAACAGATGGCGCTACCTCAAATTTCCGTAAATTTGCAGTTTGGATATGTTTTACAAAACTTCTTTTTTTAAATAAAATAAGCCTTATATTCTTCCTAATTTAAACTGACATCATCAAAATAATTATTTACCAATGAATTGAAGGGGTTAATCGTCAAAATGGCTTACATAATGGCAAAACACAAATGCGGATGCAACATATTTTTGTAAACAAACTAACTGTTGCCATTCCGAGTAGAGAAAAACAGAGTTTTTCAATCACCGCTTAAGAGAATTATATATAAAGATGTTTGGGAATACAAATAACACTCTCCTACAGGGAAAACAAAATAACAATTAAGATATTTTTCTCTTTTCTTCGATAGTCAATTAATATCCCTAAACTATTGTTATTGAGATAGTTGACAGCCAACGGGTGGACATGCCGCTGAGTATTCAACTCATAATCGGGGGATTGTGGGTCCGTATCATCTCGAGTTTGTAAGTAAACCGAGCTCGTGATGTCTGGGTTGCCGGTTTCATTCCTCGTCGTCCGCAAACATTCTACTGGTACACGTTAAATGTGTTGTGGTCAAAACTTCTTCACGCCTGCACAAGAGAGAGGGGTGCCAGTTCAGGTGTCGTCCTCGTCATCTGACCATGGATCCAAATTAGGTGGGAGTGTTTCCGGGCGGAGATCGAACGAACGGCCAACCCGGGTTGGTGATCGAACCACCAGACACAACTTCAAATTAAATTTTTAATTTATCGGACACAAACTACAATATATATCACCACAAACTGTCTTGAAGTATATCACAAACTTGTTCGGAAAACCGGAGGTGATTGCGAATGTTTGTTCAAGTTTGTGATATCCAAACTGTTGTGAAAATTGCGTAGAAATATGAAGAAAAAAAACTTTTATTGTATGTTCTTCAGAAGTTTGGAAACGCTCCACTAATATTCCTCACTATTTATTTGAGGAGTAGTTATGTGAAACCAATTTTGTCAAAAACTATTTTAAAATGAGATATGCATTAATTTTTATATAGAAAAAAAAGATGACTCTGTAAGCTTTTGCAAAAAAATCGTACTATTTCTAAAAATATCCGTTTCATTTTAACACTTGAAAAACCTGAGGTCCGCAGAAATGCTTACATCCACTACCAAACGTTTTTCAGATTCTACGATTTGCGATGTGGCTGACATATTAATTTTTATTTTGGAACTCCTCACATGTACTTAGTTTTTTTTAAATGTAATAATTTATTTGTAATTTCTACAATATTTAGAACATTTCAATGCGTCGATTGGAGGCTATTTTTAAATGAACTAAAGCATCATCGCATTTTTTTACCATTTTGCGTAATCTTTCTACACTTAAAAACAAATATTAACAATGGGTCTTGTTTTCAAAATGCATAGATATTGTTTTGTAGAAAATTAAACAATTATCATGCTTTTATTTTCAGAAAAAGTACGCAACTTTTATTTTCTATGTAAATCCAACCAAAATTTCTATTAAAGGATTTTACGTTAATGAAGCGTTTCACACTTATATACACACTTTTCAGTTCTTAAATCGTTTGCTAATAATTTCGGATTCGCCAATGCCTTATTGCGTAGCTCTAGTGCGACATTAATAAAACAAACTGACCGAAACGGTTAAAACCGTTCTAGGACGATACCATACCATATAATACCAAAACATGAAATGGATTCACTGTAAGTCATGCTAAAAGCGATACTTTTCCTTAGTGGAACAGATTATTTTATTTGATAAACAACTGGGATTCTTGAAAACCCTTTTTTAACATAGCAAAATTAAAGATTACTTACGGTTCAGGCTAAGATGCTTTTGGTAACGTAAGCTTCAACTACATTAAAGTCGTTTGTCCAGAATATAGGTATAGCCTTGATTTGTAGGTTTAATAATTTGTCAAAAAAAATTTAGATAAAATTAATTACATATTTGCAATATTAATAATCATGGAAACTGCCGCTGTAATTTTTTCTTTTAAATTCGAAAATGTGATGAAGTCAAGACATTAAAATACACATCTAGCAACAACAAATATATCAACAGTTGAGATTCAAATCGCATTTATTTTTCCTTCAATTTCCTTTTCTAGACATGGTTTTCGCATTACTGATGAAAAACTCTTTCGTAAATAAAAAATTATTAAATGACAAAAAAAAAACCTTCGCCACTCTACATAATAAATGATTTGATGATTACAGAATTTCACAGAAAATAAAGTAAACAAATCAAATCTTCCCCCGTGGGGCACGGAGGAAAGAAAAATACATCGCGCAAAAAATGCTTTTATTATTTCTCCTTGCCTGAAATAATAACGATACAAAATGTGCACTGATGGAATTTAAAAGAAGAAAGAAAAAAATAATGAATATTATTTTTTTATTTCTAGAAAGAATTTCCTACGTCCTTAATTATTTTTTAGTCAACGAAGAAAAGAACGCTTTTGAGAAAAAAAAGTATCATTTTAATTAAAATACGTGGCAGACGATTTTGAAGAATAATTGTGAGTAGAAAAATAATATATTTCCAATTATTTGGAGTTTAAAAAAAAAAATGGGAATTAGAGGGAAAAGAATATTTCCCATTAATTAATTTAAAGACGGAAGTAATTTTCTTTATCGAAATAATAACATGAAATAATTAATTATTTTCGAGAGAGATATCAAGGCACCCTATTTTTGGAAAAAATATAATTAAGCGGAATGTGAGTTCTGAAGATTTGTTTTTAAAATGTAATTTCGTACACCTGATGATTATTTATGAAGGCGTCCAAAATATATTTAACTTTAAGGTAACAAACGGTTTTAAAAGATTAAAGATTCGCAAGAAAGCAACACTATTTGACAATTTAAATAAATAATTAAAAATATATTATAACAACAGAAAGTGTCTGTTTCAAAACGTCTACTTCCTCTTCGCATACAATTCATCCTCTAGATGTGCGCAGAGCAGCCACAGTTGCTCAGTGGATAAAGGCGTTCAGCTACTAATCAGAGGATTGGTGGTTCGAATCCGTGCGATGGACTTGACAAAGAAAAGTAAAAAAAGTAGTGATATTGCAATCGGAGGGTTGCCAGCTTCGCTACAAAAATACTAGAAAGTCGCCCAGAACATCCAACAAATTATACTGGCGTGTATACGAGACTGGTGCACGATACATCTGATCGGGGTCCAATGTCCTGACGCCTATTGAGGTTGCGTTGGGTGCCAGCTCAGGTGTTGTCTCCGTCATCTGACCATGGTTCAAAAATGCGAGGCATCGTTTCCGGGTCTTTCCTTCGAGATCACGGAGGTAAGAATAGGAAAGGAGACGGCACCTACTCGCGAAATTGAAGCTTTCACTGTAACCGCGCCGCCATCTTGCTTTGACCAGTACATTCCTGTCCCATGTTAATGCTTGTTCGCTGCTATCGTAGTTTTGTATGTATGAGCAGAACGTCTGAATTATTTTCGTAGTGTTTATATGCATAAATATTCCGACAATTTTCTTTGTAGCAAATAAATTTGTTTTTATAATTTAGATATATGCATATAATGCAAAATATTAGTATTTTTATTAATGCAAGTTTCTGTAAGTCTGAAGTAAAGGATTTTTTAAAATAAGTGTTTCGAATCGTACCTTTCAAAAGTGAACTCTTTATCTTGTGTTTTCAATGTATGTTCTTTATAGAAGATTAATAATTTAGAAATATTGGAATGATGTAGTTTCGACACTGAAATAAAGTTTTAAGTAGATGTTTTAGCTCTCTTAAGAAGTTTACAAGAAAGTTTTTTTTTGTGTCTGACATATCTAAACTTTTATGTCAAATTTAAGAATATTTTAGTCGCCTTTACCTTTTTAAAAAATAATTATGCTTTGTATTGATACAATTTCATCAGTAATTTGTAAACTTATTCCATTTTCTGTAAAACATTCCGAAATATATTTGTTATTTATAATAACAAAAGAAAGTGTATGAATGGGGATCACACCACGCCAACTTTCCCTGCGTATAAAAGGCTGACATTTATATGTAAATGCTATTCTTTTTCAAGATATGCACACATAAGGTTCGGATTCGTAAAATTCCATTTAGTTTTTTTTAATGATTTTAGCCATTTTAGAATTATTACATACAGATACACCTTAAAAAATATATTTCCAAGCTCCTAAAACTTCTCTGCTAGCTTAATCGATAGATTGCTGGACATTGGAACAGTTGGGCACAGGTTCGTGTCTCGGAAGGCTCTACACATTTTTAAAAAAATGTATATGCCTTAACGGGGGGAGGGTGTTGAACAGATATTTAATTTTACTATATTTCAACTTCTGTGACCAGAAAACTAACAGCATAAAAAAATATGTATTATGTAATTAATGAAAAATTTTCAAATTTGTAAAGTAAATCTTCTTTTCGAGTCGAGTTATAGCAATTTTTTTTAAATTAAAAAAAAAATCGGGTACATTTTTTTAATAAATTATTCTAAATATAAATATCAATACTTTCTGAAATATAAAATAGATTAGCATATGTAACTTTTGGAACTAACAAAATTTCAATATTAGTATGGATATATATTAAAAAAAATATTTAAGTTTTTGAACTTATTTTTAGACAAACAAAAGTATACATTTAAAATTATATACATTAAAAATATTTACATAAGAATATTTTTACATATTCTTTGAGGTTCCATACGTTGCATATGCCATTTATTTTGTATTTCAAAAAGTATTGTTTTTATTCACAGTAGTTTATTTGAAAAATGTGCCTATAATTTTTTTTTAATTTTAAAATTGTAACAACTCCACTTTAAAGGTAGAGTTTTCTTTAGAAATAAAAAAATAAGTTAACAATTTCATTTACAATATTTGTTATAAAAGTATTGTCATAGAAGTAGAAATATAGTAAAATAAAATATCTGTTCAACACCCCCCCCCCCCCCCCCTTCCCCCTTCTTTAACGGGGTTTCTTGCAACAAGGGACCAAAAACAGCTAGTTAGATCATATTTTGCTTGGTTAATAATATAATATTTTCATATTAAAAAAAAATTAACTTTCTATATTTTTTAAAAATATATTTTTCTTTTTTTTTATCATTTTAATCACATTTTAATTTTTTAATAAATTATGGACATAGAAAAAAAATCATTTCTTCATACATTTACAACCTAATTCATTACTTTAATGCTTAAAAATAATCCTAAATGTTTAATATTCAACTTTTTTTTTATTAATGTTAACATTCTAAAAGGTGAAGTAGTATATTCCTATTTTGCCTTCAGTGTATAAAAAAGAACAGTAAATATTTTTAGCTTATATTTACCTTGCCAAAATTACTTGCATAGTAAAAATAAATAATAATAAACTTCCAACGCGCTTTGACGTTTGACCGATATCTGTCGAAAAAGCGCCGCTTGAGAAGGACCGTTTTGCTTTCCTCGGTCAAACCAACATGGCGGACACCCTTAAACTAGCTTCCCTGCCACACCTTACAGTTACTTCAATCGCCTCAATGGTGGGGGATAGGATATGCCTTCTCCTTTCATTCTTACCTCCATGTTCGAGATAGACCCCGAACCGTCGCCAATAGCCCACTGTGCAGCTCTAGTGTGACGTTAATTTAAACAAACCAACCTAGATGTGCGCCTGAGGCCTCTGATTTGTAAAATCTCTCTCACTATTTGAAGTGATTTTAATAATTTTAGAAATATTGCACAAAGAAACATCTGAATTTTTCCCCCTAGAGAGAGAGAGAGAACACGCCTTTGCAGCAAAGTGGGAAGCCTGCGGGATTTCCGAAGAATAAGTCGAGAGTTCGAGTTCCCACGGGGGGCCATTCCATTTTATTGTTATATGTATATTCCTTAACTGGTTCTCCAGCAACGTGGGGCCAAGCAGATAGTCATTTAATAAAACAATAATATTTTACTCTGCTTCGATTGTTTGGTACACAAAGTGAGGAAAACTTGGGTTGGTTGTGAAAATCCAACTTTCGCTAGAGTTGGAAAGTTTTGAATTGTGATTGTTTATTATAAATTTTTTTGCTTCGGTTATGTTAAGCAGTTTAATAGTTTATCTTAATATAATTTTTTCAAGAAAATTAAAAAAAAATCTGGATAGCATCCAAACGTACAGACACCAAATTGACAACATGGAAACAAAAATAACGACTCAATTACTGTTTACTTCAGGTAAAGTCATCAAAGCTTTGAGGTTCCACAGATTTTCATGATACAGCGTCACCCACCTCTCATTCGTGACGTGAAGGGCACCGACCCCTCTCTACTATGGGTTTTAGGTTGGTTTGGTTACTTAACGTCGCACTAGAGCTGCACAGTGGGCTATTGGCGACGGTTAGGGGTCACTCTCGAAGAAAAGGACCGGGAACGATGCTTCGTATTTTTGAATCATGGTCAGATGACGAGGACAACACCTGAGCTGGCACCCGACGCCTTCAATAGACGTCGGGACTTTGGACCCCGATCAGATGCATCGTGTACCAGTCCCGTATACACGCCGTTCATTTTTGGGGATGTTCTGGACGACATTTTAGTATTTTGGTAGCGAAGTTGGCAACTCTCCGATCGCAATATCACTACTTTTTACTATTCTTTAGTCTAGTCCATCGGAAGGTTTTGAACCGGAGACCCTTGTATTCCCAGCTGACGCCTTAATCCACTCGGCCACGGAGGCCTCAATGTGTTTTAGGAAAGATACGTTTCAAACAATTGAATAAGTAAAATAAAAATAAGTTTTTATTTTACTTATTCAATTGTTTTAAACAGTGCTCCAAACGTTTTAAACAGTGCCTAATTACGCGGAGAACTTGAATTGCTCCATAACGCTCTCTCTCTCTAATTCTACAACTTTGTGTGAAATAACCATATTTGAAAAGTTTATGCGTTCGAGATTTGCATGTGAATATGAAACAACGTGACCATTCGAATTTTGTGATTATTTGCGATTAGGGCATAATTTCTAAAAACGTGAAGTTCTTTTCGGAGTGTCATTTCACGAAACTCTCTTTTCTTAAGCCTCGTTGCCATTTCCTCATCACGAATTCTATTCCCTTCTTTTACCAAACGATACAATATTTACGTTTTGTATTCTAAAATGATTCCGATTGTAGATTTTATTCGTCAACATTTTGATGCGTAATAATGTGTTTGTGCTTGAAGTATAAAAGTAAAAAGTAAGGGGGGAAGCGTAAAACCATGACTAGAAATGATTAAAACACGCAAAAAGTGTGGGTTTTTGAAATGCTGCTGCCGGTGTGTTGTTCTGGACGGGGGACAATTGCTGTCTGAGTTGTAATGAGAGATTTTTGAAATGCAGCTGTAGGTGGGCGATTCCATTTAAAACGATCCCCCTTTCATTTCGGTTTATTGTAACTTATCAAATGGATAACATCTGAGTTCTGTGCTCTTTTGTTCCGCGTTCTTGAAATTGAACGAGAATTGCTGGTTTTTCCAACATAAAAACGCCTTTCTTTCGTTACCTTGTTTTTTATCTGACTCCATTTAAAAGTGTGACGTCACTTGAAATCTTGAGTATCAACCTATTTTATGAATCCTTTGCACCCCGAGGGTCGCCTTTAAGTCACCAAAATGACTGTTTTTTTATATTTTACCTCTTCTGTGTTCTTCAGTTTAAAAAGTAATTCTCATTCTATGTGTAGTTATAGTTCATGTAAAATATGCTGGTTAATTAAAAATATATTAAGTGTTCATCATTCTCAACTGCATTCATTTTTGAGTTAGTAGATACTGATAATCATCTGGAAGCTTTAAAGTTCCAGTACGCCTCTGGGACAACACCGAGCGTTCTCAATATTTGCTAAATACTGATTTTCTTCTGGAAATCCTACTCCCCCACCCCCCTTTCCACCAATTGACCGAAAAAATATAAGTTTTGTTGTTGACTCCCATTTTATCAGAGATGTTAAATACCTACCCGTGTTATTTAAATGTTTGTTTAAAGTTTATTGCGTGGTGTAGGAACACATTAAAAAGGAGATGACGTCTCTGATTGAAATCGGCAAGCCCAAGTTGTAAATGTCATCCGTGTACCTATTTTCCCATATTCAACTTTTCAAGAAAATTTCCTAAACTCTGTTTTGTGATATTTGAGAAAATAAGTATAGTTCCTTTCAAATTAGTTTCCTTTCAAATGACGTAGCTGATTAATAGAAATCAATTGATCCGTTTAAGGTCAATCATTTTTTTAAAAAAAATATTGTTGTCTTTTGTTGTCGTGTTCTTTAAAAAAGTTTTCATGTGTATACTTTTTAAATTTATAATAAATAGTGCGAAATTTTTTTTTTCTTTTTGTCGAGGTTTTTTTTAAAATATTTTTTTTTTATTTTATACCCTACGAACTTTTGTAATGGGTTCAAGATAGAACATGAGTTTAGAATCGAAATATGTTGAGTGACACAAGTTACAACACGACATGTTTTTAGATAGAAAAAAGGTGGCAATTTGTAACCCTGCCTATCGAAGCTAATTGTGGCCACAGAAAAAAACAATTTCTTCACTTCCATCACAACTTATATATTTTAAAAAAAACTTAAACACATATCTTAGCTTGCAGTTATAGTTGTACTAAAATATCAGCTTATTTCCTTCAGTATTAAAAGATATTTCGCATAAAAATGTCAAAAAATGGAACATAGCAAAAAGAGTAAGTCAACATAAAACTTTCATCAAAATTGGAAAATTGAAGGCGTTTTTAAGGTTTTTTAAAGGTTATTGGAACAAAAAAACTGCATTTTTTTTAGTTTTTAATAATTTTTTTGCATAATATTTTTTTTAAATATTCTATTTTCCTTCAACAATTACAATGATTCTAAACTGAAAGTTTTGCAGATTTTAAAAGGTATTTTTTTACGGGAAGAAGAAACAAAACTTTAATTTAATATAATTTCACAAAAGCTAAAACTGTAGTATCCTGCATATTAAAACTTTAATTTCTCAAATTTTGTTAATGAAGTTTTTCTGTCGACTTTTTCTTTGCTGGGTAGCCAGCAAAAAACAACCTTTATGGACTTATTTCAAAAACAACCTTTATGGACTCTGGGAATGTTAAACAACGCAAGAGCAAGGCAACGATGGTGCAAACCCACCATCGAATTTTTAACCCCCCCAAACTTCTCTCTCTCTCACACACACACATCACGACAATCTCCCTCCATTCCTCTGCGAAATCTTTCAATGAATCTCCCCCAAATCCATTCCGCAGTAACGCGAACGGCCACAGGGATGGGGGCCCCCTGCGAGTCGGGTAATGGGGGGCCCATACCTATAATAGAGGCTCCTCCTCCTCCTCCTCTTCACACACTCCCCCTTTGGCCCGCGGGAAACTTCCTCGCCCCCCCCCCTCCGCTACTCCCCCCCCGCATAACGCCGCGCGAAAGGCGATTACTATTAATAACAATAATTAACGCCGCCCCCCCCCCCCACCTCTTCCTCGTCTCTTCCTCATAAATGACGGGCAGTAAATGTGAGAAGTTTGTTTCACCCTCCCAGACCCGGGGGGGGGGGGGGGTCAGACCCATCCAATGAAACACTGAAAGTTGGAAATTTCAACTTCTAAAAACCCCGAGTTTGGGAAAACGTATGCCTGAAGAAAATTAATATTATTAACAAATGAAAGCGAAGGGAGATTAGGAATTTACCAATTTGTAATTTAATATATATATATATATATATATATATATATATATATATATTAAATTACAAATTGGTAAATTCCTAATCTCCCTTCGCTTTCATTTGTTAATAATATTAATTTTCTTCAGGCTTAATTAATTTTCTTCTTGTGTAACTTCACTGCGCCCCTCGCCTCATATGGCTTAACCCTTTGGACTCCAGCGGCGAATTCTCAGTCACCAAAATAACGATCTGTTCTTTTGTTCCCTGTTCTTCAAATTGGACAAGAACTGCATGTTCTTGAACAAAAAAAAAACGCTTTTCTTTCGGTAGCTTGTCCTTTATCTAACTTCATTTAAAAGTATGACATCACTCGGGTTTTGTTCACGTTTTGCACTCGAGAGTCGCCTTTATGTCGCCAAAATAATGACTTGTTATTTTTTTTTCTTCTCTGTTCTTCAAAATGAAAGAAAACGTAAAATTATTAAATAGAATTTATGTTTGTCATCTTGAAGCACTCCGCAAACATGTGAAGCATACCGTCCTATCTGCCTCCTGCCAATCTTCAGTAAAATTCTAGATAAAATGATAACTAGCAGAATTACTTACATCTTAGAGACGAGCAACGAATTTCATGAAAACCAATTTGGATTCAGAAGAGGTAAGGGGGTTTTAAATGCGTTGTCAAAACTCATTCAAATCATAAGGGTCAACAAAGAAAACGACCATCACACAGCTTTGCTCTCTTTTGACATAAAAAACGCGTTTAACTCTATTAGATGGCGAGACATTCTCACATTCCTCAGCTCTTTTGGATTATCTTACCAGCTTCAAAAACTAATCAAAGATTACTTTCAAAGCAGAACAGTGTCTTACATTTCAAAAACGTCTACTTATTCAAAAACCTATAATTGTGGTGTGCCACAAGGTTCAAACTCCGGGCCAATTTACTGGCTCTGTATTGCAAATTCGCTCCTCACATCTTACGAAAACAGCGATAGTCGCTACAAAGGACATCTTCTAGCCTTCGCTGACGATTTCTTGTTCATCTTAGCGGCTACTTCGAAAACAGAAATCACTTCTAAAATTGAGTATGCAACAAATTTCATTTATGAGTGGTGTGAAAAAATGTCACTCAACCTAAGTATCAATAAAACGCAACTTATGTTTATCCCTCATAAAAAGGACCCAAAATGGTGCTTGAAGATAAAAATTTTGCAAAGCTCATTCAAGAACACCAAGAACATAAAATACCTAGGTATCATTATTGATGCTAATCTGTCATTCATCCCACATATATCAACCCTCAGAGATAAAACTATCAAATGGATGCAGAAAGTGACACGTATCGCGAGACCAACTTGGGGCATCAAGGGAAGTGTAATAAAAGAAATTTATATTCGAGCGGTAGAAAAGATGATTCTTTACGGTTCCGAAATTTGGTTCAGAGGGGTGAAAAAGCAAATTGTGAAACTTCAACAAATACAAAGATCTCTACTGTTGTTCATAACAAAGTGCTATAAGACTACATCATCTGATGCACTAAATACGTTAGCAGGCATTTTACCCATTCATATTCAAGCTAAAGCAGCACAAGTCAAGTTTCAAGCAAAACATTTAGGATTAAACGTAAATTTCTACAGCATCAACATTCCTTACGAAGAAATATATTATTTCAAAGCTATTGTTAACCCGCTTTCACTAATGTCTATTCCCTTTGATCAAAGCCCACCAACAAATCACGGTTGGGAAATATATACAGACGGATCAAAAATCGAAATGGAAGACAACACTGCAAAAGTTGGATGTGCTTACGTAGTTTTCAGAGAAGGAAATTTAGAATATTTCAAAACTGTCCGACTATCTAACAATGCAACAGTATTTCTAGCAGAATTGTATGCCCTTCGACTGGCTATTATTTGGGTTCACATTCATCTGCAAAAATTCGATTCCTGTAGAATTTTTTCTGACAGCCAGGCAGCACTTAAAAGCTTATCTCGAATAGAAGATACTCATCATTGGACATCTGAAATTAAGTCAACAACTACAAAACTAATCAACAAAGGAGTAAAAGTATCATTCCACTGGATTAAAGCACATGTGGGGAACATGGGCAACGAAGAAGCAGATTTTCTTGCTAAGGAAGCAACTACATCAACTCAAATTGAATGCGTAGTCAAATATTCAAGCCAACAGATTTCAAACTTATTAAAGAAGGAAAGTATTCAAGAATGGCAAAAAGAGTGGAATTTATCAACGAAGGGAAGACATACATTTGATCTCATCCCCATTGTGAGCCTCAAACGATGCGAAACCAACTTCTTCCTAAATCAATTCCTCACGGGGCATGGAGTATTTCCCACGCATCAAGCTAGACTTTTTGACGGAAATCCCATTTGCCCTTTTGACCAAGAACAAGGAGACACTCGACACTATACTTATCACTGTGGGGAATATGAACATCACAGATTCAATCTTCTACCACTAAATTTTGCAGCTCTCGACATGAAAACTATCTTACTGAATAAGAACAATGTACACTTCTTTCAAATCATAGTGCAATCCCTGTTGGAAAAGATGAACATTTAAATTGAACTGTTACATATGATTTTTCCAGAACTTTACCTTCCAGGGCTCTTGTGCACGATCTCTCCAGGGTGACATTTTAAACTTTTCAACCTTTCACAAATTGAACAAATACATATAGGACAACGGATTATGATTTCTCGAACTCTTTCAAATATGAAAAATGTCACTCACCAATGGACTTTGTTTGTGTGTGTATTTTTCTTATTAATCAATTATTTATTTATTATTTATTTTTAGTTTTATTTTGTTTTCCCTCTGAGAGTTTTACTCACAATACTGAGATATATGTAACAGTTGATTGATACTTTATGTGAAACCTCCAAGAGCGTGTTGCTCATTTCCCACTTGGAGTGTGTAAACAACCATTGTAATACCATTCTATGGAGTGTAATTTGTCACTCTACCGTGACGATGGAGTCATAATTGGCCACCTGTATATCCCTTGGGAGTGGACAGGAAATAAAACTTATTATTTATCTTGAAGCACCCAGTGTATGCGGGGTGATGAAAAACTTTCTTTGGATTGAAATTCCTCGCAATCTCTGTTTTCTTTTTTAAATAAAAAAGAAATTGACACATGTCCTAAACCACTCCACGTAGGTTTGGCATACTGAGATGAATGTTCAGCTTCACGCTTTTCCCTTTTTTTTATTCACTTCAATTGTCAAAAGAACAAGTTAAAGGAATACTTCCTTCAAAAGAACATGATGATCGGGAAGTAACTGTTCCATGAAAAAGAACGTAAATACCAAACATGTGCCTCGAGAGCAAAGGACCCACAGTTAGAGGCAGAAACCGCCCTAGTAGTTCCGTCTCTACCAAATGCCAATTGCACGAAAGTTTTGCTGCCGCCGTCCGAGGTACGTGTTGGAACAGCTTGATGTGGGGGTGGTGCTGTCTGCTAAGGGAACCACGAACATTCTAAAATAAACTAACGCCATTTTCCATTACTAGGCAGCTAGGATCCACCATTCGGACAAGAGGCGTGGCTCCAAGTTCAATCGGTTGCCCAAGATTGAGTTGAATGGCATTCCACTTAGCATGACAGCCGATGCGTTTTGCCAATTTGAGACGCTCTTGTATCTCGGAATGACGACTTCGGACTCGTACCACTTGGCAGCCAAGCCGCCCGCATTTCGGAATGAATGGTCAATATCGCATGCTTTGATTCGTTAAGTTTTTTGACGTGAAACGTCTGGAAAGCAGCTGCACGGGGGTGCATCAGAAAAAAGGAACGTGTTGCTTTTAGCGGAATCCATTCCGATAATGTATATCAGTGAGAAATAGCACGATGGACATGCTCGTTCGATAGGAATTGAAGTGACGATCCGAGTAAAATTTTGTAATTAAACAAAGCACATACTGAGAGGGATAGGGGTGAGAAGATAATTTGTCTTCCTTCTGTTGGCGAATTTTTCCGCTGGCGAGGCGACCATTTCCTTTTTCTATAATCTGCTAAAACGACGTGTAAAACCTTTCTGGTTTGAACTCGCCACCCGCCGATTGAAAGATCCACACTCTTCCGACTAGGCCATCGCGGCTCCAGAACTCAAAATTAAAACCACAAAACTGAAAACTTAAATTGAAAAAACATAAAAAGAAATGCAAATAAAATATTTTGAAAAACTGTTTTGAACTGGCGCGGCATTTCGTATATTTTTTTAATTAACAATACTTTTTTGGCGCTGTAAAACCGGCAACAATGATCCGGCTCACGTGCAAGGGGAAAATAAACTGAATATTTTCACCGGTGGCACGTAACTTGTGCCACCGATGAAATGAAAAAAGCACATTTCGAAAAGGAACGCTGCCAAACCGCATAAATCATATTTTGACATGGTGAATCTTTTTCCTTTTTTTTTTTTTAATCTTTTTTTTTTTTTTTTTAATTTTATTGCTTCATTTTTATAAAGTTTTTCTTTCTTTCTTGTCTTGCCTTGAAAGAGCAATTCATCAAAATAGAATTTTTTCAGGTGGCTTTGTGGAAAGTAATTTCCATGATACCGGCTCTTGACTTGTGTGCGGATGTCAGGAAACTTTAGGAGTCATCCAGTTCAATGTCAATTTAAAATTCGGATTGTGTTCTTCGTATAAAGAATTTTTCAAACAATGTTTACGAATTTTATTGAACGTATGCATATATTGTTTGCATAAAATGTATTTTTACCGGCAAAACCGGAGCCGATGACGTTGACGGCAACGTTGTCGGTATTGATTTTTTTTCACACAGAAGCCGAGTTGATAAAAAGTTCCCTCTGGTAATGATTTTTAAAAAAATTTGTGAGAGGGGGTTTACAAATGCGGGGTTTCGGTGACCATCCACATTGTTACACAACTCATAAATACTTGGCAATAACATGAATATGCTGCTTTTTATTGAAAATCTCAATCTCAAAAATCACTTTTCCATACTTTTTGTTTTTTGATTTTATTTTAAAGAATCGTTTTGGGAGTATGGGTTTCTAAATCCAATTAAACACTTGTTCCAAATGTCCTCACGTTGCCCGTGGTGTGGAAGTTCGGAGAGTAGAGCGCCACCTCGGGTATTGTCCTCGTCATCTGACCAGGTTTAAGAAAAATGGCGATGTAAAAGAATGCGTTATAGGAAGTTAAAATTTATCAATTGGATAATTATTATTTTGTTTCTAAACATTCAAAAAATGCAAATATACCTGACGGCCGACACCTAAAGAGTTTTGATCGGGGAAAACAAGGCTTTTATTTAATATTGATTAAAAAAATAACAATTTAATTTAAAAGATGTTTTTCTTTGTAATTGTTGAAGCACCCCTACGTACCTTATTCATTTCGCTCCCCCCCCCCTTTTATGCAGAGCGCCAATGACGTGTGGTTCCACTGACAACCTTTGACAAACGTTGCCATGGCAACAGGAGTCGCGGAGAAAAGATGACTTATTTCGGCTACACGGGGCTTCCCTTTAAAAGAATCGAAATGGAATATAAATATTGAGTGAGTAGAAGCGCGCTTATGAAAGGGGGAGGGAGAGAGGGAGGTTGTAGTACACATAGTGCTCTGCTGCCCCCCTATCCATCCATCCATCCATCCATCCACTACTGCTGCCACCTGTGCACTCTCCAAATAGGATATTTCGTAGGTCCTCTTCTCCTTATCGATGAGAGGTTTATTAGGAGTTGGAGTTTAACAAAATCCGCTGCCATCACACTAAAAGAAACTTGGGGGGGGGGGGGGGGAGAGGGGTTGGAACAACACATTTCCCAACTTAACGAGGAGGCCTCCGTGGCCGAGCGGTTAAGGGCGTCAGCTAGGAATACGAAGGTTCTCGGTTCGATGCCAGGCGATGGACTTGACAAAGAAAAATAGTGATCTTGTGATCGGAGGGTTGCCAGCTTCGCTACAAAATACTAGAGAAGTCATCCAGAACATCCGCAAAAATGAACGGCGTGTATACGGACTGGTGCACGATAAATCTGATCGGGGTACAAAGTCCCGACGTCTATTGAAGGCTTTGGGTGCCAGTTCAGGTGTTTCCTCGTAATCTGACCATGGTTCTAAAAAATAACTAGGTGCAGGTATGAATGAATGTGTGTGTGAATGTGTTCCCGGGTCTTTCCTTCGAGATAGACCCCGAACCGTCGCCAATAGTCCAATGTACAGCTCTAGTGTAACGTTAATTAACCAAACCAAACCAACCTAACTTAAAAGATTCGAAATTTCCAACTTAACTGTACTGAAAATTCTCCGTTTCAACTTAACGGCATTTTTAATATTTTGTTTATGTACAGGGAACGGCAAGATAACTTCCTTATTTCGTATTGCAATAAAACAAAAAGTAGTAAAGATATGTTTTTTTTATACAAAAGTTACACATTTAAAGTTGTGGTTTACATAGTTTTACAAATCATATCGGGTAAGTGACGCCCGCCGTTATCCATACACTGGGTGAACCGAATTCTGTTGTTTCACATCTCTCTCTGCAGCGTATTGATGGGTATGTTGGCCGTTTCTCTCTGAATGTTTCTTTTCAGATCTTCCAGAGTTTTTGGCGGTCAGTATAGACACGGGATTTTAAATGCCCTCACAAAAAGAAATCACATGGGGCCAAATCGGGAGAACGCTTTCTGCCACTCCAAATCGTTTCTCAGTGAGATGAGGCGCCCTAGGAAGTGATTTCGCTACACAGCCATCGATGCCCTTGGAAGTATGGACTGTTGCTCCGTCCTGCTGATACCATACTTCTCCTAAGTCCATTTCATTAAGTCGTGGCAGAAAAAACTCTTCGAGCATGTTGACATAACGGTCTGAAATGACTGTGACAGTCTGCTTATTTTTTCTGTTTCTTTTTTTCATTCTTTTTTTCTGCACAGAACCAGTTTTCCTGAACGTTGTCACCCACAAAAGAAAAGATTTCAGGTCCGGGACTGGTCCCAAAGGCGCAATATTGAAGCGATTTCGGAAAGCGTGCTGGGTTGAAACCACCGAACTTCCGTTGGAAAAATAGGCCTCTACGGCAAACGCACGCAGTTCGTTACTCCAACGTATGATGGCGTCTGAACCACAAGGTCATACAACTTTATGATCTGCTCTATCGAACGAGACCACGCCCACCTGCCTGGGGCTCCTGTAAGCTTCAGAGCACTCACTTCAAAAAAGGAAGTTAACTTGCCGCACCCTGTACATTAGGAAATATTTAACAGTTCTCTCACAAGCATTGATGTGTTGCCCGCAAGTTCCGATGCAGTGTTCTTTCGGAGGTCTAATTTAAGTGTAATTTTACAAACTGGCCATTTTCTAATTTTCTTTAGCTTTTATTTGCTAATACTATTAATTTTCATCAGGCACGCCCCTTCTTTTACGCGGCCATTCGGAATTTTCTAGTGGTGGTACGGGGCCTTCCTGCCAGAAGTAAAAGTCTCTCTCCGATCACGAAGGTGAGAATGCTGCGTCCTACCGGAAGGAAGTTGTTCGTTTTATCCTAATAACGATGTACATGGCCTGCCTAATATTGTTTTTCTTTGATTTTGGCGAGACTAACAGAAGATTTTAAGAAATCCTCCCCCCCCCCCCCCCCCCCAAAAAAAAAAAAACATAGTATAATCTCCATCCGAAAACAAATCCGCATCGAAGATTCAGAAGACACGAAACGTGTTTTTTCATTCCGCAAAACGACACCCATTTCCAGGGATCCATATCTGTCGTGTCGCGTGTCCCCAGTTACAGTTAATCAAGCAGCGCCGTCCTCTTGCACATCCCGCCGCAAACACGACTCTCGAGAGTGAGGGGGATCACACACGGTGGGGGTAGTTATAAATTCATTAACAGTGTTTCATTGAGAGAGAGAAAAGAGAAGTTGAACGATTTTTATTCTCTCAAAACCCCACAAATTGTTCGAAAAGAAGAATCTTGGGGGGGAGGGGGGGGCATAAAGAAGAGCATATCGTTTGAGTCCTCCTCTCAAAGGAAAAATCATTTTCTCCGATTCTTCCGAATGAGGGGTGATAATAATGTCGTCTGCGGCAACTTGGGGGGTGGAAGGGAGAGGAGGTTGTGTGAAAAATGAAGGACGGTGTTGTTTCCGTGTTGGAGGTCGTGTGTCAGAGGAAGCACTTATACATGAGGGGGATCGGATGACGTATATTTTGAGTACATTAGATGTAATTAGTTACGTTACATGTTAGATTTTCTTTTTTTACACGACAGCGAAGGAGTGCATTTTCAGGAGCTTATTTTCAAAAGGGGAGATGCTGCCGACAGCTTGACAACAGGGATAGGCTTACGGCAAAGGAGCTTATAAGCAGTAGCGAATGCTGCTTGGTGACGAAATTCAAGCGATTACCTTCTGAATGTGGAATTGGGACAATAGAAGTGCATCGTTTGAATTTCGCCTTCAATCAGCATTCGATACAGCTGATAAACATCAGGCAGGAAAATGTCTCCTTTTGAAAATTACCTGTTCGTGTGTTGCTGATCTGCACGTAACGCGCAAGTGTTCGCCAGTAAGTAGGTATGCGAGTTTCTTAAATTTCAAGTATGGTATAAACAGCTAAAATTTATTACAAACTGAAATGAATCGGCATGATTATGCGAGTATTTATAAGGTACGAAATTTTTAATACTTAAAACCATTATGGGGAATAATGGGTGTCACATTTTGACGTAAGTACGTTTTTAAAATCGGTACGGATACAAAATTGCACGGGGTCAACTTTAAAAAACGACACTTGTAAAATCTCCATAATTCCACAGAGTATTAGTCTATGGGGGTAAAATGACGTACCAGCGTGTAGAGGAATGGAGAAAGCGTCGCCCAAGCTAATTTTTTAACCACTTCCTCCTCCTGATATTTAGGAATGAAGAGTGGGGGGGGGGGGGGGGGGGAGATGCAGTATATGCACGCCCCACTCCATAGCCTCCAGGCTGAATCAGCTTGCGGAGTCAAAGTGTCCGCAGGCTGGTTCCTGCTATAAATCTCCAATCGTGGTGTGTATAGGAAGGTGGGCCGCCATCGAACCGGTTGGAAATTAATTCATTATTCCTTCCCATCTTTGTATCGAGTGGGAGGAGGTGGGGAGGGGGGGGGGACTGTGTCAAATTTCGGGAAAAAACAGCCGCAGGTGTGCAAACAAAGTATTCACGAACGAAACCAAAGTCCCATTCTACACGAACGATTAAACGCGCGTGAGCTTCCCGGTGACTCGAGAATTCATACCACGTGGAATGAATTGTCGAATGATCGAGAATCTCGCGCGCGGTTTACTCGTTCGTGTAGAATGGGCCTCCTTAGGGGGGTACAGTGGAGGCTGTGCGTGACCGATTTTTATTTTCAAATGGGCATTGATAAAATTCAGAGCCACACTTAGAATTCCCTTCATTAGTAACTCTGTCCCCTCCCCCCCTTCAAATCCGTTCAACCCGTGGAGAACTGCGACTGCAGATATTTCACCTCTTCGCCCGACTTGAAGCAACAATTTGATTAGGGCGCCCAAGCATTAAATGAAAATGGGATCTCTTTTAGGAAGAGACAACAGTCCTTCCCTTCAGATAGGGTTATCAACAGGACGCAACTCCAAAAATCGCCAAATCGGAGAATTCGCCAAATCCAACACCAAAGGAAGAGGAGCGGCTGGCCAGGCGGATAGAGCACTTGGACTTGTCACCGGAGGGGGTATGTGGTTGAAATCTCAACTCGAGAGTACAGAGAGCTCATAATCGGAGGGTTGCCAGTTTTGTTCCACATTGTCCTGTTAAACGCATTTTCCCAGTAGAGGTGTACATGAAAGGTAGGGAACATATCCACGCGTTTTTCTTTTACGGAAGTTGTGTTGTTCCTACGAGCGCTGGATTGTTGGTTGCTTGGACACTGGATTGATTGATTGGTTGGTTACTCAACTAACCGATCAATCCAGCTTCTCGGAGAGAAAACGTCGCAAAATAAAAACGAAAACGCACTGTTCTTACTTTAAATCCGTCGTGGAACAGAATTGTCCATATTATTAATGCTGCGGCAGGTTAAACAGTGAGTTGCAAGTTCAGGTGTTTGAAATGACGAGACAGTGCTCCCTGGTTTTTCATTCCGGATAGATCGCGATCGCATTATGCATCTCTCGTACGCACACTGTTAAAAATGCATTCTCATGTTTGACGAAACTTTTCTCGTTTTTTTAACGAAATTATTTCGTCAAAAATAAGAACGAATAATATAAGAATTCAATATCGATCTCTCGATCTGGCTACCAACGCTCTGCCAACCATGCCAGGGAGCCTCTGTCTGGTTTTAGAAATATACGTAGGCCTCCGTGGCAGAGTGGATTAAGGCGTCATCTGGGAATCCAAAGGGTCCCCGGTTCGAACCTTTGCGCGGACTAGACTAAAGAATAGTTAAAAGTAGTGATATTGCGATCGAAGGGTTGCCAAACTTCGCTACCAAAATACTAGAATGTCGTCCAGAACATCCACAAAAATTAACACGGCGTGTATACGGGACTGGTGCCCGATACATCTGATCGGGGTCCAAAGTCCCGACGTCTATTGAAGGCATTGGGTGCCAGCTCAGGTGTTGTCCTCGTCATCTGACCATGGTTCAAAAATACGAGGCATCGTTCCCGGGTCTTTCCTTCGAGATAGGCCCCGAATCGTCGCCAATAGCCCACTGTGCAGCGCTAGTGGGACGTTAATTAACCAAACCAAACCAAATATACATAAAAGAACCAATTGTGAGTGAATGTCCCTAAGAATTGCCGATAAGGAATCTGAGTAAATGACTTTCGTTAAAACCGTGAGGATTCAATGACGCAACGATTGTCAAATATAACGAAAGTAGCCTTGGCGATCGCAGAATGCTAAAAAATGAGATGGTTGTTTCTGAGAGTGAAGTCATTTCCACCAATATTCTTTGTTAAATTGGATTAAAGTCTCACTACAGCTGCAAAATTTGCTGTTAGCAACGTTTCGGGATTTACCCAGACAAAAAAAAAGGGATGGAGTGAGAAGAAATGAAGGAAAAACCCATAGCCAATAATTGATTCGAGTAGTTGTTTTTCCTTTACATTGCGGGCCGCTGAAGAAGCTCATTTTCTGTAACCTAAAGGAACTTTAATTTAGAATTTTACGAAAATAAAACACCAACAGCGATGTGTGACGTAATAAGTGACGGTCCCTAAGAAGGAACCGTCGCGACCGAGTAAGGACCTCCTATTCTTATTTCTTGATCCAAATCTACTTGCAATTGAATTAGAAATGTAGTCCATCTTCAGCGATGAAATAGAAGTACACTTTAAAGGTCCAGTGGACTATCAATAGTTTAAAAAAAAACATTTTTGAAACAATTATTATCATATAAAACAACCAAAAACTGTTTACAGAAAAGTAATGAATTTACAAAATGTTTTTGGAGGAAAAAATATTAACTATTGTTTAATTATAATTATTGAATATTTTGATTGTACTTATTTCAAAATGCTTTAAACACTTCAATATTTTAAATACATTTTGAATTTTATTTTGCATTTCTAAAAACTAATTTAATGTATTATAAAAAGTAATTTGACTGCTTTTTGAAATATTTTTATTTTATTTTTAAGAAAGTTTGAATGAAAATGAATTTCTATGCAAAATGTTCTTTAAAAGTTCATTATCTTATATATAAAGCAAAAATCTCCAAAATCTGTCCGGATGTGTGTTTGTTTGTTGGTTTGTTTGTTGGTTTGTCAGTATATTATAGGTTCCGTAACTACACAACGCAGAGCTTTGAAATTCACAGAATAGTTAGTTCAAAAAATAAGAATTTTAACGCGACTATTTTCAAGTCTCTACAATGTTCCATTCGAATGTTATGACATTTTTTAGCGTAAGTCATCATAGTTTCACAAAGTGGCAACAGTAAAATCAGTTAAAATCAACGGAGAAAAGCGAAAATATAATATAACAAAATTATAAACCAATTAGAATTCCGATATTTACACGGAATACTCCATAACTACAAAACGTAGCTTTATAAAATTTATAGAATACTTTACTTGAAAAATTAGAATTTTTTTGTGATAATTTTTAAGTTTGTACGATATCTCAATCGTATGTTATAACTATTTTAATGGATTCCATTGACTTAACACGGATGAACATATCGTTTGCAATTTAAAATAAAATTGTTCGTTATTGGCAATATAAAAACGACGTCATAGGTTTTGTTTGATTTAATAATTATTGAAAAATGTATATACATTGGGCTTTTTGCTACAATACGGAACCATTCAAAAATTAAAACAACCAGAATTTTATCTTAGAGAAATGGTTTAGAATTGTATTAAAATGTTATAATTGTTTTATCTCTTTTGTTTTATACAGGATTATTGTAAGTATATTTAATTATCTTAGATCGAGCTTTAGAACAATTCATCCAAAATGCTAGTAATCTGTGTATGAACGTCCATTTTATTTATTTGAAAAATATTTTATGCAAGTATTTTTTTTTAAATGTACGAAGCTTGGTTTCATTGTGAATTTTCAACTCTATTAGACTTTTTAATGTTATTAAAGAATAAAATTTCACAGATACCAACTGATAATTTAGAAAATATTTTATTTAATGTGCCAATGAATATTTCCTTTTAAAACATTGAATGGCGATCATTAAATATTAAATGTAAAATTATTGAAAGTACATGGTAAGATTATAATATGCTGCACCGTTTGCTAAACTATCGCCAAGTTATAACAGTGTATTCTTTGGATGAAGTGCGCCTTGGCTGTAATTTGCTGTGGAAACTTACTAAATATTTGTATGACAGGTATTTTTCGATGCGAATTCTATAATAACAGTATCACAAAATTAAAATTTTAGGAAAAATTGTTTAACAAAATGAGTAAATACCGAATTTTTAATAAATTGATCCGTAAATAAAAAAAATGAACTTAAAATTAAAATATGTGGTTATTCTTCTGTAATAATATTATTCAAGGGAATTCTTTAAAACATGGGCAGGGCGTAGTAAAAGAAAGTTGTGTAGTATTTCAAAACATACTATTTTTGGTTGAGTATTTATGCTGGGCTGTTAATTTTATTCTTACTTTGATAAAGAATTTGAAGCAGTTTATTTGCAAAAAACATTTAGGTTTATTCTGGCTGCAATTTACATTCTTATGTTCTGCATTATTGAGGACAAAAATGCAAACTATTAATTAGATACACAAGTTGTTGGTCGAATATATTACAAAGATGTAGCCTAAACGATACATTGGAACTGGCATTTGGAAATAATCAAATCAAAATCGCAATACTGGGAACAGGGAAATTCGGAATGTTTGAAAGTTAAATCATTTAAGTTCTTTATCAAATTTATTAATTTGGTCAGCTTTAAAAAATTATGTTATCTGTTTCTGCTGCTTTTTTCACTTCCATGCAGCTTCAGAACATTTCAATATCGAAATTGATTCAGAAGTTTAATTAAAATTCACGCTTGAAGTTATTCCTTTAAAACTGCAATTTAATGAAACCCTCCTTGATGAAATTATTTTTAAAAATAATATAAAAATGAAGATCATAGCGCTTAGTTTATTATTTAATTTAATATTTTTTTCCTTAGATAAAAAAATCATAGGTTTGTGTAAATAATTATTCATATAAAATACCTGTTATAATGCACATTATCTTTCAATAATGATGACAACAGTAATTAAAATTTTATCGATTAAAGTAAGCACTGTAAACTAAAATATAATTATAGTCATTTCACAAATAAATTGCGGCATCCGTGTTAAAAAAAATCGGTTATGTACAGACCGCGCTGTATTGGGCCCCTACTCGGTACAAAGTTGAGAGGGGGAGAGAATAAATGGCCTACAATGATTGAAACGGCCTTCCTTCCTTTACACGATGGTATGTCATTTATCCATATAGGCTAATTCCACGTTGAATTAATGATAGCGGTACACTTATTTTCACCTGGTACAAACGCAAAAAGGGGAGGCTTAAAAATCGGCATGTACGAAACGTCTGACTTTCGTCTACACAATAGTATATTATTTTATACCCATCAACTTATTCCACTTGGAGTTAAGGATTTTAAAAACGTCGTTTTTTATTATGGTATTTAATGTAACTATGTATACCTATACCGAAAAGAAATTCATATTAATTTTTAAAAATATTTTTGTGCAGGAATGTTTAATTTTTAAAATTCCATACCTTATGAGAGATAAACTAGAAATTATTCGATTTTTATCGGTGTTTTAGCAACCAAGTAGTATAGAAATATTTTTACTTTTTTTTAACTTCTAATTTATTAAACATAAAAATATTTTAAATTATAAAAAAAAAGCTTTATCACTTTTTAAAGAGGAATTCTAAAATGGTATATGCGATTATCCCAGGCAGGAGAGGAAATGTATATATTTTCAGTTATTTGTCGTTATTTTATTTATTTCCGTGCGAAGAACGGGTACTTTTGCTAGTAATTTTATATTTTTCGACCATAAATTAGCTATTTTGTAAAGTATTTTCACTGAAGTAAAAAAGCATTTTTGAGAAAAAGTGTTTAGGGAATGTTATCACCATAATTATCAAGGAAAACAAAAACCTGATGATGCGCCTGGAACATTTAAAAGTGTAAACCATAAAATCTCTTCTAAGGGATAAGATTGGATTATATGAAGTAAAATCTATATTATGCATATAAAGGCCCTTCTACACGGACGAAAAAAACGCACGCGAGCTTATAGATAGATTATCTGGAAAATATATACAATTGGTTTTTAACACCAATGCAGAATAAATTGTGATTTTTTTCTTCTGTAGAACTATTTTATAATTATCAAGTTTTGTTATATAAAAAATAAATCGATTTAATATTTTTTATAATAAAATTTAGAATTTTACCAAGTATTGTCAAAAGTGGATAATTAGTTTTGTAGATTAGGGCGGACAAGGCATCATAGTGTAGTTTAACTACTGTAAAATACAACTGATAATTAAAATGTATGCTTCTTAAAATAAACCAGCTGTTCGGTCCCGCTTTGGAACCCGTTACGGCATATACATTAAAAAATTGAGTTGTCCTCGTCGTGACTCGAACCCACGACGTATTGTTCCGAAGTCCAGCGTGGTACTGACTAAGCTGAAAAGGCAAGTTATAGATCTTGGAAATATTCTTTTAAATATGTTTATTTATTCAATATTTCTATAATTATTAAAATTAATTACAAAGAAACTAAATAGAATATTGCCAATTCGAGCACCAGGTGGGGTTTTATACGCAGAGGCAGTAGGTGTTTTGGGATCCTTTATTTTTTCTTTCGGAGGCAATATCATTTAAATGTCTCTTTTACTTGCAAAGGCAGCAACAGAGAAGATCAGAGAGTCCTGCCGACAATTGCACACGTGTAAATATATCTGAACAAAAAGGATTTGGGGAAATGTGTTCGCCCGCAATGCCAAAAGGTGACTTTCTCAGTCGAAAAGGCATGAAAATAACTGGCGAGCAGAACCCTCCCCCCCCTACCCCCCCCCCCCCTCTGCATGAGCTGCCAACAAAAGGATGAGGGATCCAAAATAAATTAATCCAGGTAAATCGAACAACTTATCCACGTCAGCTGATTTCCAGAAATCTTTAAGTTTATTTTTTTAAAAGACAAAGTTTTGGCGCTGCATTTCTCATATTAAAAACTAGAAACTTACATGTAATACCTTAATTTTGCAATGGAGTTAACTATTTGCAGCACTCACTCGACGATATACCTCCCAGGAACAGAAGATTCTTTCTCAGCATCTCAAAATTGTGGTTAAGTCAAGTTTTAGAATTACCCTCCTCCATTGAACTCTTAACTGTCACTTCTGGCCCAAATCGGTCCCCCCCCCCCCCCCCCTACGGGCACGAATGAAGCCAATCGAAAGCACCCACAGTCCACACCCAAAGTGATTTACGTGGCGTGTTTTAATGTCAAAGAGTTGTAGCAATATTAAATGTATACACATATATTTTTTTTTCATGCAGAATTAATGTTTATATTGTTTTTTCTTGCTTTTTATTCCCTTCGACTTTAAATACCGAATTATTTTTTATTTTAATAGCAGATTGCAATTAAAATTGGTTTCAAAAGAAAATTAAAATAATAAAAAAAAAACTCAGCCAAAAGCCAATACCTGTCGGCTTTTTTTAACATGAAAAACGGTACAAAATATTGCGGTAGCGGTGAAAGTGGGGTACAGTGTCAATCCTTCAATTGGCTTCAAGGGCAACGAAACGTCTTGCCCAATCCAGAAGTTACAGTTAGTGCCCTCCTCAAGCGTTAAAATAACACTCCGTCAAGGAATTAGGGAAATAAACGCCCCTTAATAAGATATTATTCCCCAATTCTTTTCCCTACATAAATATTACACCACAGCGCTTTACACCCAACTCAGGGAGGAAGGGGCGGGGCCACGAGCAGTGACGTAACGTTCGACTTGACATTAATTTGCATAGCCCCCGTCCGATCAATAAAGTGTTGTTATCCATAAATTTCTTTTACGGCTTTTATTTCCGAGGAACACTTTTGTTTGAGCTCGACGGTTTAAATGACGGCTTTAAATCTTTCTCGGGGAACCCAATAAAGTTTAATATCTGCAAACATCATGCAGAAACTTGGTGCAGATTTCTTAGAGGAGAGGGTTTTCTTTTTTGTGTGTGTAATGTTTCCTTTTTTTGTTCCCGTTGTTTTTGGAAGAGTTTTACCGGGTTATAAGAAAGAAGGAATAATGTTTTATTTTCCACTTTTATCGTTCTGCTTGTTCGTTTTCCATCCCCCCCCTTTTTTTTTTTTATTCTTCCTTTTCTTATTTAAACTCTTGTAGAATTTTTCAAAATGGCGATCTCTTCTTCTTTTCGCGTTTGTTATTGCTTCTCATTTTCGTCTTCCCTGGCATATTTATGCTGTTTGGAATCTTTTTATATATATATATATTAATTTTATTTTATTTTGTACCCTTAAAAGAGAGAGAAGGGGGGGGGGGGGGGGAGAGATAAGGTTCAGTTCCATTTCGTGCTGTTTTGTCTGCAGCAAAGAATTCCGACCATTTACATCATTGTTATTCTTGTAGAAGGGGGAGGGGGATTTCAAAATGGCGAAAAATAAATAAGAATTATTTTGAGAGAGGGGGGTGGGGGTGCCTGCATGCAAACTGTTCTGTACAAATTCTGTAAAAATAATAGAAGATGTTAAATCGGAAGCGAAATTTATAACAATGGGACAATTCGGTAACATATACATATAGTCAGTCCCCTGTTGCTGGATACCGGTGAGGGATTGGTTAAGGTTTTCCATTGTTACAGACAATTTTCAGAGACTGTCAAAGCAAACTACCAAATTGGGGTTGCTTGGACCCACAATTTTTTTTTAAAATCACTCCTGAGTCTGCTGTCACGAAAATAAGACGTGATTCACCATTTCTCCTACCGGTTGCAACAGGCAGAAGTGACTTAAAATTTTTATTTTTAAATTTCGGATGTAAGTAATATTTGGGCGGCCAAGTGATACAAGTCAGGAAAGTCCGAAAATGAACTCACGCCGTTTTCCATGACTAGATCAGATAGATCTGTCATTCGGTCGAGTGGTGTGGGTCCTCGGTAGGTTGCCCAATAATGCGTTGAATGAGGACATCCAGGAGCTCTGTTTCCGGACTTCATGCCGCTTTTCCCGTTAAGCTGCCCATGTATAAAATTGCTAATGACTATTCCTATTTCTATAAATTTCAAGGAGCCCCAGTTGCTCAGTTGGTAAGGCGTTCAGCTACTAATCAGAGGATTGGTGGTTCGAATCCGGGAAATGGACTTGACATAGAAAATTAAAAAAGTAGTGAACTTGCGATCGGAGGGTTGCCAGCTTCGCTACAAAAATACTAGAAAGTCGTCCAGAATATCCAACAAATTATACTGGCGTGTATACGGGACTGGTGCACGATACATTTGATCGGGGTCCAAAGTCCCGAAGTCTATTGAAGGCGTTGGGTACCAGTTCAGGTGTTTCCTCGTCATCTGACCGTGATTCTAAAATAACGAGGTGCATGTATGAATGTGTACGTATTCCCGGGTCTTTCCTTCGAGATTGACCCCGAACCGTCGCCAATAGCCCCCTGTGCAGCTCTAGTGCGACGTTAATTAACAAAACAAAACCAAACCAACTATAAATTTCAATACAATACTGACGGAATACCCTAGTTGCAGTGGAAAAATATAAAATTCATTTTTGTAAATATTGAGGCTGAGGATTAAAATTCACCGTCCGTCCTGAGGAAGACCATTTGCCACAGGCATGTTCTATAATGATGCCACCGCATGTTCAATCGCTTTTGGCGTGATGTCTTCGCGACTTGAAAAACGATACGGCTCTTAACGAATGTTGACGAATTGGCTTTGAATTCTGAATTGAAACTAATAAATATCGAAAAAAAAATTCTTAAATTACAAATAAAAATATTAGTAAGGCCAGTTTCCAAAAAAGTAACGGGGCCCCGACACACTCGCAAGGCACCATTGTTGCATGGCTTCGGCGAAAGTGTTTTAAAGGAATTTTAAACAAATATCCTTTTTTTTTTTTTTAAGTTTTCTGCATAAAATCTTTAAAATTTTTTTCACTTTTCCCTTTAATAATTTTAATGTTTCAAAAATTGAAGCTGTTTTGCGTTTTTTTTTAAAAAGGAATTTGGAACAAAAATCTTCATTCGCTGCAGGCTTTTATTAAGTTTTAATAGAACTTTAAACATACACTGAAGTTTTCCTACATGAAACCTTCCATTTCACAACTTTTTCTGCTGAATTATTTTGCTTCCCCTGCCGAACACTTTCTCGATGCCAACGTGCGCCAAAACTCTCGAACTCCGTTGAAACCGACAGATGTCAACGCATTGCAAAAGAACTCGGCGGAGTGGTGGTGTTTCTCGAGGAAAATGGCGTTCACTCTTGACCGTTCCATTTCACGTTCCACAACAAAAGAGTTCAAGGTTAATGGAACTTTGTTTTTTTGTTGAGAAAATTTCATCATTGGAATAAATGTTCTGCACTCGTATCCAAGATGCAGGTACGAAGAAGAATAAAAGAAAAGATGCAATTAGGACGCTTTTGGGGAATCTCTCCGAAAAGCAAAATGGCGTCGGATGAGGTCTAGAAATCTCATTCGTTTCCCATTACGCAAAAGAATCTTTTGTAACACGCATCGCGCCCCTTTTTTCCTACATAACAGTAAGGGAAATAGTTTAGTGATGATCTTTTGTCCAATATGCCATTCATATTTTACCATATCGTTTTACTTTCGTTGCCGCCAAGGTAATTTGGATTTCTTTGGAAAGAGTAGAATCCGACCTCGAAAAATTCATTTTCCCTTTGTATGAAAGATATTTCTTAATGCCATCAATAAAAAAAAATGAAACGTCATAAGGTATAAATTTAGAATATTATTATTGAAGTCGATTAATTAATGTAAATTTAATTGTATTGATCTACACTATTGAAATAAAGAGTTTGTCGGCACTAAAACACTTGCTTCCTTTGTTGCCCAGTTGTTTTAGGGGGCCTACTGCACACCACAGAAGGGTCAGACGGGAGTGATTGGAGACATTTTTTGCTATTACGACTTATATTGAAAATTTTAATCATATTTTAAATGCTCGATAGAGAATGTAATATCAAATATCTTAAATTACTTGCATTTAATCTCCTATTTCGTATTTTATTGGATGTAGTTTTTGCAAATTAATCACGTTTCCAATTACTCCTGGGGTAATTGGAAACAGGTATGTTCGTTCGGATTAGCATGCGACTCGTAAACTCGCTTCGCTTTTTCGTAAAAGTCATACATTCCAAAAGGGTCCTTTGCTATTTTTTTTTTTTTTTTTTTTTTGCTTTTAGCAAATTTTCAGTTTTCTTAAATTATAAACATGACTGCCTCATTCTTCATAAAACCCTGACACCTGTTGGGTATATCTGAAGGGTCCACGGAATTTACCCTTCAAAAGTACCCGACAGAAGCAACTGTAGGATTGCACCAAAGACGCTTCAGTTCGCCTCTTCAACCAACTGATCGGTCTTTGGTGGGCGAATGGTTAGGGGCTCGGACAAGCATTCGACGGGCGCGGGTTCAGTCCCCATCAGCATGTGCGTATTTAGTAATGGTTTGTGATCAGAGGGATGTTAAATTTGTTCCTTTCGCGAGCCAGAATATAACCACTGTGTATAAGAAATGGATGCACGTTAAATCTGATGGTGGTGCAGTATTGGTTAATTTTGTGTCTCGTGTCAGATCAAGTGTTGACCTGGTCATCTGACTATGGTTTAAAAATACGAGGCAAGTGTTACCGGGCCTTCCTTCAATGGGTTGTGTAGTGGAACGAACATTGCACTTGAGTTACGCAGTGAGTTATTGGAGACGGTTCGTTCTCGATTTCGAAGGAAAGACCCTAGATCGACAAACCGCGGCTCGCGAGCCACATGCGACTCTTTGGCCTCTTGAGTGCGGCTCTTCCACCAAATACCACGCGCGGGAGCACACGTACAGTCTTAAAAACACGACATGCAAACTTGACTTACCTAAACTTTCCAAGGAGATGCAAGGACATTGTTCACATTAGTGTTTGTAAGTCATAGTTATGATTTATTTTTATGGATACCTTACAATTTAATTTTATAAATAAATAATATCGTTATTAAATATGATATCAAGTTTTATTCAACGTACCTTTAGTTTAACTAAGACTTAAAATTTTAAGTAAAATTTATTAAGTAAATTTTAGGAAGCATTGTGGAGTGAAAGAACATGTAATGTTGAGAATTGAGATAGGTATGTATACAAGACGAGTGTGGATGGGAGATTTGGAAAGGGTCGACCTCAGCGAACGCAACTCAATCAGATTAATGACGTTTTTAGCAATGTACCTACCTATATAGTTTAAGTTTAAAAAATTTTGGCTCTCAATTTTTTTTAATCGTTGTACTGTTGATATTTGGCTCTGTTGACTAATGAGTTTGCCGACCACTGCCCTAGATCAATGCCTCGTATTTTTGAACCGTGGTCAGATGACGAGGACACCATTTGAGTCGGCACCCCACGCAACCCACGAGTACACCCATCCTCCTATACACGCAGATGGTAGTTGAGCGCATCAGCATCCAAATCAACTTCTTCTTCCGTATCCGATAACGCACCCCCCTATTCGATTATTGAAATGTGTATCCGAAAAAATGCTCTTCCTTCTTTTCACACTTGCGGGACGCGCTCCTCTGAAAGGAAGTAAATATTATTTCAAAGCAAAATCGATCCCGTCTCCACTCGAATTGACATCGAGGCGTGTGTTGAGAAAACTATCCTATCCATACCCAATTTCAGTAAAAAAAGGGGAACCTTATAAGGTCAAAATTGTTGTAGGCGCGCGTGCATTCAGAAGACCCGCGACAAGAATAGTTTTCTTCCCCCTCCCCCCCCTTCTTCGGGTTCCCCGAAAAGAAGTTTTCAATTTCCAATCTGTCTTCGAATACAGGAGCCCGGTTCTTGGGAGGTGCTGAAATTGGATTTTGATGTGATGACATTCCCTTAGGAAACGACACTATTTCTGAATATGCATATTCTTTTGAAAATACAGGTGGAGAGAGGGAGGGAGAGAGAGAGAGGGAGGGAGAGAAGAATTTGGCCGTGTTTAGAAGATATCCGCAATGGGTGCGTCGTCGGCTGTTTTAAATAAAAAGCAATAACGCTATTGCCACGGTATTTAAGTTATGTCCTTCTTAAAAATGAATTTCGGTGTAAAATAAAAAATCACGTGCCATATGATTCATTATGAGCTATATTTTTATGTTCAAATATTCTTTTTCCCTCAATAAAACTTCTTTGCACTTTTTTTTTACTTCACATGTAAACTTTTTTATATTTTGTTGTTGCAGAGGGGACATTTTATTTTTACATACATTTCTACAATACATTTTCCCTTTTTTCGAAATATTTAACTGTAGGATATAAAGTTAAATTGAAGGAATTTTTTTTAATATGTTAGACTGAATGTATTACAACTAGATTCTATAAAATATATAAATAACTGTTTGTAAAAATGTTCGTTACCTCTCCACAACAGATTTTAATACTATTTTTAAAGATGAAAAAGATAAAATATTTGTTAAACCATTTTAATTAAAAAAAGATTCACAGAGCTTTTCCAAGTCAATTGCTGGTTAAAATAATTTTTATTTCAATTAAATATTCATATTAAATGTCAAAGTTTGTTGTAGAGGACATTTTTGTTTTGCAAGCATATCTCTATTTTTTTACTACAGTAATTAATTTCAAGAACAAATTTATAATTTGCTGCAAACATATCATCACGTTGTCTCAGATGGCACACGGTATGATAAAAAAATTATAACGATGCCTAAAACAGCTAAATCTTAACCGATTTTAAAAAGGAGTTAACGACACCCATCCCAAAAAATAAGTATTAGATTGATGGGCTTTCCGGATAATTTCAAAGTAGATTTACAATGAAGCACCTTCTCCAACAACAAACATATTTCGGACGTATAGCAGACCCCATTTTTTAAGACATCACGTGACTCATGTCCTGCTGATGGAGGATCAGAATTGAAAAGAAGCGGCAAATTCAAAAATCTTAGAAAACCAAATACTGAGAAATAATGCACCTGAAGCAGTAAAAAGAGCACATTGAGGAAATGACTGTGTTATTCCCCCCAGAAGTGGAAAAGGATCGTCCGACGGGTGCAACCTTCGAACATGGATCCTTCATAGTAGAGAAAACATAATGTTATGAACTCGCTAACATCAAAATGAGGCCAACATGTATGGCCTCAGACACGTGGTTAATGACGTCATTCCATTCATAAATTTTCACTGCTACACATTTCCCAATTCATCAGTCAATCGCGAGTATTTTTTAATTCATAACTTTGAAAAGAAGTCACGTGTTCGAGGCCATTCGGTCTGAGATATTGGTTTCACGATTAGGACGTCATATTCGCTCTACCACAGTCCATTCATGCTCGAAGGGTGCAACTAACTCGGTACCCGTCGGCAGGAAACGGAGATGTGTGTGCCGCGCAATTTTAAATTATGCAAAACCTCTGAATAAAAATAAATTAGAAATACTTAGGAATTCACCTTTTACCTGAGCTGAAGAATAAAAACCCCTTAAAATTCACCAAGTATACAACCAGGGGCGGCTTAAGGCCCAGCCTACACAATCGTACGCTTGGGGCGTAAAAAAAATTGAGTTGGAATTTTTTAAAATTAATTTTTGACATATTTAAATGTTTATATTTTTAATTAAATTTTATTAAAACGTTATATTTTGTTGTAGTTGAGATGAAAAGCGTTAGGAAGCAAAGACAGATGATGTGTTGGCAAATGTTATGTTGTTATGTTTCTGAGCAAATGTAATAAATACCATTGATACAAGTTTTTTGTCTTCAATGACAAAGAGGACAGAAGCTGAATTAAGCATTCACAAATTATTCAAATTTTTCAAGAACCTGTATTTCATGATAAAAAAACTCCGATTTAAGTTTTCAGAAAGTATTAAATTATATATATAAATATAATTTTTCAATAAAATAAAATTCTTAAAGTGTTGATTTTATTAATTTTAAACATTTTGCATGCATTGTGCTTATCAGCCACTGTGTCACCTCCGCAATAATCACCTTCGCAATATGAGGAAAAAGTCATCCTAAGTACATTTTTCATCTTTAAAATACTATACAGATTCAGTCATTAACAAAGAACTCGAATATAATATGACTGTAAGCACTGTTGCGAGGAATCCCATTGAACGGCAGTGTACTTTACCGTGCCACGCGAATGCATACAATTCGGAAGAAAAGTTGAGAAAACATTCGTCCTTAGTTATACGGGAATCTCACGTGACGTTACAGAAATGTGTAAAACTGGGTCTTTCGGTCTCCTTTGTCTTCTTTTTCTTGTAAGTAAGAAATGAAGTCTGTAAAACGTTAAATGAATAACATTTAGAGTATTTTTGAAAGCCAGAAATACGTTATTAAATTCACGCAAAAAAAAAATATTTTCCTCCTTCGCTCGAAAAAGGAGTAAAGTAATCGGCGACGCTTAGTCCTCCGTCCAGTGCTTATAGGTATATTATTCAAGCTCAGTGGTAATTGAATATATTTCTTGTTAACAATAAACGGTAAATGCAAATGATATACTCGCTACAGCAATTGGATAAAATACTTCCTAGCCATAGCTACTTTATTAGCATTCGACCAGTTGCTTCCGTTTTTGTGGTCAGCATGTCGGGAATCGCGGAGAAATGGAAAAAAAGAACACCGGTAACAACACAAATGAACCTCCAACTGACCAAAAATTTTATAAAATATTTTATATACTGTAATAGGGTTCATTTATTGTCTTAAAAGATATTATATAAAATATATTTGAGTAAAAGTTTTATATCTTTGTCAAAGAACTCGGAGAGTGTACTACTGGCCTATGCTAAATAACTGTTACATGTCGTTTCTCCTTCATAACCTTTTCATTGCTCGAAAGCCAACGCAAGGGATTCAAGAAAACGCCGTTTCAGCAAGATGAGAACGGAACTGTTAAAACTCCCCCCTGCGTTAAAACTCTACATACATCGACGCTTAATTTCCTATAGAACGAATGCAAGTTTATGTAAGACTAGCAATAGGGGCCGGCGTTGCTCGTGATCAGTGTGTGAAGCAAGAGCTGTGCGACTTTTTTTAGTTAGCGTAATTACTCGACTATCGCTCTTTATGGCCGCTGTGAAACAAACTTAAACTATTTCTAAATATAAATTTATTCAATTATTTTGAGTAGTTATCGACATACCTAAACCTATTACTTTTTAATTTTTATGTTCACTACTTTACATACTATCGCAAGTAAAATGTAATTTTTGTAAAATGTTTTTTTTTTCAATATAAAAATCATTAATTAAAAAAGCCTTTACTAAAATTATCCTGTAATATGATTCCGATGAAAATAAAGTATTCTTCAGAAAATATAAGATAATCCTTTTTTAAAAAAGGAAAACCGACTTAAAAAAATATTTTTTAATTTTACGAACGAGTTGACAATATTAAATTAATTAATATCAATTTTATACTTATTAAAACTTTGTATGTATGATTATCAAACTTTGTATGTATGTATGATTTTTGTCAATTGGCGCCAACTTTAAAAAGTTGTAATAAATATAAAATTAGTATTAAATAATTCAAATTTTTTTAATTCGTTCGTAAAAGTAAAAATTATGTTTTACTTTATAGCACATTTTCATAAATTCGGTTTTCTTTTTCATTAAAAATATTATTTTATTTTCCCGTGTTTAGTTTTTAATTTAACAAGGATAAATTATCGTATTTGGCGAAGTTTTTTGTGTACCAATTGACGAGCGGAGTCTTGATGTCCGTCTTCGATAACTATTTGTCAGGAAAAATAAATAAGAAATTATTTTATAACTGTACACTCTGAAATTTTATAGATTTGTGACATAGAATTTTAAATATGCCTGCATCAATATTTACGAACAATACTTTTCTATTAAAAATGAATTTTGAATTTCAATAAATCTTGTTGAGGTGAAACCTTTAAAATCAGCTACATGAAGGTATAAAGACAGAAACCGTAAGGTAAACTTTTAGTGTGGTTCACTCCGACACTATAACACTTTTCCTCTCCGTGACAAATAGCATGATTGGCATAAATGTAATCGTGTTGTATTGAAAATTAGGTGCGGATGCGTTTAAGATTTTGAAACAAAGCAAAGTATGTACAATGCATGAAACCCATGGCGTCAGATGAAACAGAAGATTTACTTTTCTTCTTCGGTTGACGAGGTTTTTATTAACGATCAATTTCTATATTCTGCTGCTTAATAAATATATTTTTCAAAGAAAAATTGAAATGGTAAAAGGCAGCCAGTATTGTCGAAAATTATTTCTGTAAAATAAGCTTTTTGACTTTAAATTGCTGTGTCACATTACTAAATATTTATATTGCAAGTATTTTTTTCAATACGAGTGCAACAGTAATAATACAACGAAATCAAAATTTAAAAACCTTTCTTCCAAGGTTTAATAAAAAGAATAAATACCGTGTTTTTAATATATTGATCCAGAAATAAAAAAAAGCTACTCAAAATGAAAATAGATGATTATTTTTCTGTAATAAAAGTACTGATGGGAATACTTTAACACGTGGGGGCTTAATGGCCACGTAGTTAAAAAAAAATGTTCGGTGCTTTAACAGGGGGAAGTCATGAAAATCGGACTGTTTTGAAAGTGAAATCATTTGAAGTTCACTATCAAATTTCATAATTGACCATCTTTAAAAACTCCTGTTCTCTGTTTTTACTGCGGATGCAGAGTGGGGGAAGAGCATCGGATACGCAACGGGAGAGGAATGTCTTTCGAATCGCGTCTCCAGAGAGCGTCAAGGGCTTGCAAGTGGTAAGGCCCGTCACTTTTTTCATCTTGCTTTTTCATCTCGATGTCCGTGGCACTGGGTTAGTTGGTTTTGCTACGAGAAACGGGATTCAGTGTTTGAACCCTTGACGGACGTCGAGCGCGGCGTCCAAAGATGAAAACGGCGGGGATATGTTTCCCGACTTTAACCTGGATTTTTCCTTCGAGTTTGTTCCTGAACCTTGAGACGTTCAGGAACAAATCAACACAGGGTGTGGTTTCAAACCCACTAACCTGACCTGGCACGTTTGTGGTTTGAATTTATATCGTATGACATCTGGATTAGTGACAGTTCGTGATTTATTTCGAAGAAAAAAACTCGGGTGGCCTTCCTCAAAATTTCAAACCACGATCAGATGACGAGGACAACATCCGAGCAGGGATATCCCAATCTCCCTATTTCCCCACCACCGCCAGCTTGAGAATAAACCTCGAAAGATTTAATGTACACCACCCTCCTCTCCAGCCGGATTCTTCGGTGACCCTTTAGCACAGGTACTGAATCGTCACCAGTAGCCTTATTTTTCTGAACATCCATTCGAAACAGCTTGGCGATATTGAAAGGAATGGGGTCAGCCAATTAAAATAATTACCTTGCACCTTTCACAATAAAAGTACAATCTGAAGATTCAAATGAGCTATTCACCTCAAATTCACGAAAAATGTACTTAAACACACAGCTCTAAGGCATCCATATATCAGAAGTAAATAGTCTTAAATGACATCTTATGAGTATCCGATGTCATTACTGAGCGATCCTTCCGACTCCAGTCAAAGATGTGATCCCCGTCGTCTAATACGCCAGTCGAAACATGTCCTCTTCGCGATCCCAAATCACATCAAATTCCCGGGAATTTGTCATACTCCAACACGGGCTTTCGTGCAGCAGCAGCCAACAAGGAAAACGTCGCCACACATACGCCAAGGCACGCGCATAAATATGTATAAGAACATCTATAAACCCCCCTTTTATTTTTGGCGTGTCCTTTCAGAACTTTTTAGCGTTTTAATATTTCATGTCGAGTTGCCCAGGCATAATAGGGGGGGGGGGGGGGGAGAGAGGGGGGTGGGGGGGGGAGGGGGCTTGTAGGAGGGATGGATACATATTTCTCGTCGCGACACAACAACGCTCTTCAGTAAGATGGAAGACGCGGACTCTCTCGTATTCTTTTTAATACTTCTTATACTTACTATAACACACACACACACATAGCGCCGGAAAACATACACAAATATTAAAATTTAAAACGTTTATTTTTTTACTATGTAGAGGGGGGAGGGGATAAATAAACAAATAAAATACGTATAAACAACGAACCAATGCAAAGGATGGGGAGGGGGGGGGGGGGGGATTGCAATCTGTAAAGATATTTCACTGTAAACCGGGAAAGTGGAAAAATAGAGGAGGAAAACCATGAAAATATTTTCGTTTTCTCTGTCTATCTTTTAAAGTTTTTGAATAACGACGCAGCATCAAACTCTCCCCTCCCCCCCTCTTCCTCCCATCAGTGGCGCACATTTTTCTCAAATACTGAATAATTTATAACTCAATGTAAAAATCCTCGGTAATGTTTCTTTGGGTCCGCGAAATAGGACAAGAAGGATTTTCTCTTATTTTTGTGTTGCTTCTCGATTCGATTTTTGTTATACCATTATTATTTTTTTATAAAGTCTATTTTTTGTTTTTGCAAAATAAACATAAATACGCACAGAGAACGTTCAAGGGTCCTTCTTCCGCCGCGCATAAGTAATTTTATCAAACCAATAGGAATAAACATGTTATGTCGTATCAGGGGGTGGGGGGGGGGGGAGAGATTTTTCATTCCCGATGTATTTTTATTTCTCGGTATCAAGTAAAATGAAAGGAGACGTTGTTTTAGATTTATAGTTTCAACCCCTCTCCCCCTTTCACTTTGGTTCACCCCTTTTTCCAGTACCCCCCCCCCCCCCTCACTCCCACGTCCCCTCTTGACTAATTTAATAATACCGTGGTTCGACTAGAGTGAAATCTCGTGCTTCGTATTTTATTAGGAAAAATTTCAATATTCTTAATGGAAAATTCTGAATTTGGGCCCCTCTTTCGAAATGTCAAACGATAAATATAAGGAGTGGGTTTTGATTAATATTTTTTTTTCTCTTTTGTAAAAAAGAAAATTCCTTAAAACCGCAGCATATTTTTGAAAAAGGGATTTGTTCTAAAAGTCGTATATCGTTTGCGGTTTTTGATTCCTACCTCAAACTATGATTCACTAGTCCGATGTTCTCCGACGATATTGCACACACGTGGAGAGCGCTTTCCACCATACGTCATTTCATTGTTGACGTGAAATGTCCAGAGGGTCCGCCACATGAAAATGGGAAGGAAATAAATCGTTTTTGAAATTTCTACTGCTTATAAAAATATTTGAATTGCTCTGTTTAAAAGGATACATTATTTGAGTCGCCCAGCTCCGAAGCGCCTCTTGTACACTTTATAAAACTTAAGGTAAATGAATTGATTTGTCTTCAATTTTATTTTTATACCAAAAATTAAGCGAAGAGTATGTTGTTCTACAAAATAAACAACACTTCCTTCATTCCAGGTTGTAACATTGTTTAAAAACTATACGAAATATATTCCTTAAATGTTTGTTATATTCTTTTGATTGTTTTTATAACACTTTAACACAAGCAATACAGTATGAAATACACTTTTTGTTTAATAAATATTTTTTGTCTGGAATATTGGTAAATTTGTTGGCTACAGTTGGAAAATTTTATAGTTTTGTGAATTTTAAAATAATAAAAATCCTTGTATTAAAGCAGGGGTTACCAACCCGTGGTCTGCGGACCACTGGTGGTCCTTGAAGGGTTCTGAAGTGGTCCGTGGAACATTTGTAAAAACAAAATCGGGCTGTGCATAAGTTGTATTCATTTTATATAGAAACATTTGCTATGCTAACCTCAAGCAGTCGTCTTATAGTTCAGTCATTTTTTCGTGGGACAAATGAACATCGCAAGGCTAAAGTAACCCGTATTTATAAGTACTTGTTTAACTATACTGAAATTAATATTTAAATATACTGAGAATGAGTGTAATTTTATGTAATTATTTTTCCTCTTAACACTTTGCTACCGGTGTTTCACTACCGAATCCGATTGCCAATTGCGAAACCAATTTGTAGGATGAGACCCGGTGGTATCCATGGTAACCACATGTGTGAATAGGAAGCTTACAGCGCAATCTGTTGTAGCATATAGAAAAGTTTAGGTTAATTTGCAAATAACAACGAATATTTGAGAGTCACTCTCTCGGAAAATGTGTAAAGAAATCCATTTTTTTAGCTACTATAGTGTTGTTAAAATTTGTGAATTCGACTTTTTTTGCTAATGACATCATTACTTTTAGCCTTAATCAAGCTTGATTTTTCGAAATGAAAATCGAATGCTTTAAAATCCAATGATTCTTTATGACGCTCCATGGAGGCTTTTCATTTTTTAAATGAGTGATCGAAGAAAATCTGTAAATGACGAGGTTTTATATTTAGACGACTAGAAAACTCGATTTAAAAGAAAAAGTTTTTAAGAAATTTAAAAACAATTAAATTAACTTTCAAATAATAAAAAAAAAAAAAACTGGCGCTGTTTGCTTAGTTTGTTCTCCTTTGTGTGTGTGTATTTTTTTTTTCTGGTTTTCTTTTTATACCTCTCTCGGGCATGTCTCTCAACTCACGCTTTTCAGTGGATTCTCCTTTCAAAATTCATATCCATTTAGAATTCAATCGTACAATTGCGATAGGCCTAGTCTGCCGGTTGCCCGGGGGGCGGGGGATTCGCACCAGGAGAACAGCCTATCTTCGACCCCCCTCCCCCTTTGGTGGCATGGATGGTAAAGCCACCGGGTGGTCAGATGTTAGCACCACCTCTCTCTATATTGGGATGGGGCAGTGTTATGTTCGATCTCTCAGTGAGATCATCGACATAGTGCGGCGGGTCTTTTGCCGTTCGGAATGGGTCAATGGCGCGGTCTCGCCGGCGGACCGTGTGCGCTACCCGTTTCTTCGAGTCCTGTGACTTCAAAAAACCTTCGTAGGCCCAGACACAGGCGCCCGTAAACCATCTCACAATGCTTGATTTCGTGGCGCTTTGGAGGGCACCTGAAAAACAAAGGAATTGTAAATGTTGGACACTCATTGAATATTTAATTTAATAAATATTTAAGTAAATATTTTCATTAAACAATAAGAAATGTTGCTTATTGACGTTAACCACTAATACCATTACAAATCATTAAAATCTAGCCACATGGTTCCCCGATCATTTTCAAACTTAAAAAAAAAAATTGACCTGAATATATCAGTAGGTGAGCGCAAATATGGCCCAACCCAAGGATAGTAAAGACTATATATAGAAGGTGCGCTCGTTTTTCGCTTTTTGAAAGTGGGCAAGGAAATGCAACTAAATGACGTCATTTTAGCTCCGCCTTACTTTTGACATCATTTTAGCTCCGCCTTACTATCGGTTTTTGATCATTCTCATTGGCTGTGTGTTTCAAGCATTGCTACTTAGGTTCGATCCCGGTTGGGTAACAACTGGTGATTTAATTTTTAATTAGCAAAATAATGTAAATATCTGTAAATAATTGTGTTCAGGTAACTTCACTACTAAACCGTCCTTGTTTTGTTATGTCCCCGTATTTTACTTGATTGAAATTGTAACTCATTTAATATGTCCAATACAAATGGATAGACCGGATAGTTCCGACCACTATTTTACTCTTTCAAAATTCATGGACATGCGCTCGTGGCAGCTAATATTATTTTAATACGCTTAATTTATTAAGCAACTCTTTTGAAATTTTTCCATACTAAATGCAATCCTTAAAATATAATTTAAACTCATAAAATGCAGTAAAAGTAACTAAATAAAGTAAGCTTATCTCACTTTTTAATAGTTCACAATAAAACGAATAGATGGCAGCACTATCAAACAAGCGCCCGCATCTAGTTCAGCCTTGCCATTGGTTCAAACGAGAGCATTAAGCACGCCCACAGAAGGCGAAGTAGGCGTCACTATGACGTCAAATAGTTGCTCTCTCCGCCTTCCGTCAGGCAGCGCGAGTACGAGCACACCTTATATATATATATGGTCTTCACTATTCTTGGGCCCAACCCACATTTTTTTTAAAACTCATTTTATGATACTAAACTTTCTTACAGAATACGAATTTACTGGAGCAATATCGGTCTAACCCATTTTCCCATATTTTTCACTAGAAAGCGTTTATTGTTCGTTTTTGACTTCAATGCTATTCAAAAACAACAACAAAATCCAGTAATCCCACAGTACTGGCGGTTTTAATGGGTAATAACAATAACGGATTACATATGTTCTCCACATATTAACTCAGTGCCACAATTATTTGAAGTACAAAAAAATAATCGCATTTTCAAAAATATTCAAGCTCCGTTTTCTTCGTAAAGTATATTTGGGGGTTGGGCCATTCTTGCGCTCACCTACTCAAATGGGATCCAGAAAAAGAACACATTGTTAGAAGTGCTAGTTCATCAAAATATTAGCTTTCAAACGACTATCTAAGGAAACGTAGGATTTCTGTCCTTATGTTTTTATTGCTTTTTTCATTTTTAAATCATGTTTCAGTGCATTATTAATAATTAAAGTTAAATTATAAAGTATACGTATGTAAAATGTATTAATTTTCTTGTATCTCATCATTCTGCAGAAATATGCGTTGCATAATTCGCAATTGAATCGATCTCTCGCACAGTACATAAACCTCTCGTGGGTCTTTAATTCTCTGATTTCAATTTGACGGAGGACGGGGGATGCACTAAGAAACACTGAATTATTCAACTTCATCGTTGGGGTGCAAATCGGAAAACTGCAATTACATAAAGGCTTACAGAAAAAGGACACTAAAATCAGAAGCGCACTTCCAGCCCGCGTTTTCAATTAAACTACTCGATTAAAATACGCCTCCCCTTCCCCCCTATCAAATCCCACTAAACATTTTTCGCCAAGTTCGATTCCGATAATGAATGATTAAAATATTTCATGGCCAAATCCCCGCTCTGCGAAAGCGCCCCCCCACCATGAATGCCAAAGATGATGGGCGACCGAGAAATCTCGCTCTCATTGGGGCTCATTATCCTCTTCTCTCTCTCTCTCTCTCCAGCAGATTGTAAAATGACGTTAATTATGAATGAAGTTAATTTGCATTTTGAGCAGATTCAGGTGTGGGAAGGGATTGCAGCACAATGGGCCTTCGATATCGCCCCTTTCACCTGTGTGCGCAAGATTCGCGAAAAAAATGCACTTTTCGCGCAACTGACGTGCACGTAGTCTTCAGAAGAATTCGTGGATGAGTTCGAATCTCGACTTTCGTCGTGAGTGCAGCGAGCTCGTGATCGAAGGATTACGGACGACGCGGTTTCGTTCCACGTTCGTCCGCCAAATACATCCGCCGTGTAGAGAGGACTAAATGTGTCGTGGCCCCCCAAACGTTCTCGCACCCATACAAAGGGACGCGGCCGCTCCTGTGTTGTCCTCCGAGACACAGTGTCCTATTGGTGATGGCTCAGGGTGTATCTCGGTAGAAAGAACCGGGAAGACCAGCTGATAATTTTGAACCATGGTCAAATGATGAGAACTGATCTGGCACGCCCCCTTATCTTCCAAACTGCGACCGACGTGAGGACATTTGGACAACGACACATTTAACGTACACCATTCTGCCTTTATTCACGGTGAATATGGGTGAAAGTGTAGGATCGGACTTGCAACATTTCCACTATGAGCTGTAGCATGTATGAGTAAGAAAAAATGTACTTTCATAAAAAAAAATTCGAAATGAGCTGTAACCATACATCAAGGCATCCAATATACATACGTGTAAACTATCGTACAAAATGCGGTTTTTATCCATAGAAAATCTGGGAGGAACAATGAGCCAATCACATTCCGTATATTAACGTTACCTTTTTTTCTGTATCATGTTACTTTTCTCTGCCCATTTGATACATCCACTAAGACAGTGGCTCCCAACCTTCAGAATCATCGAGTCAAAAGTTAGACATGGCGCGGATAACAATAAAAAATATTCATTAACGAAATATACGTATTATTAATATATTAAATTCTATACGTTTCAATATAGTTATAAATAAAAATATGTTTACCTTAATTTTTTAATTAGATAAGGTAGCATTTGAAAATAACGGATTAATGTGTATTTGATTTCAAATAATAATGAGGACATTCGAAATGGCATCCTTTCCCCAACTTCTATCTTCTGGGTGGCGTTTGAGAGAGAGCTCACTCTGCCAAAGTAAGGTTAGGATGCATCGAACTGAACCAGTGCTCCTCGGAAGTAATAAGGCGTATGTGTGTCATTTGTTGGTGAAATTCCATATGGGTTGTTTGGTTACTGCGCTCAGCACATAGGTTCCAGAAATGGCGTGAAAAGGCAGAGGGAGATGCCCCTTCTCACTAACATCCTGTCACAACGGCGGAACGTGTTTACAGTCCAAGACAGACCCTCACGCGAAGGGGGTCCCCCCATAGACGTCCATGTTATATTCACTCATTTTGGGAGCATCTCATTTAGTCACAAATTACTTTATCAATCTTCTGGGATCAATCTTCAAACAATTTACTTTTCGGCCAACACCACTATTTTTATGAAAAAAAATACATATATAATATTTTATCCCTTGTGTTAATAATGTTTAAAATTGTTAATTAAACAATCAAAAAAAGTTTTACAAGTGTATTTCAAATAGTTTTTAAGCAATGTGACACCAAACATGAAAAAGTATGTTTCGCCTAAATTAGCTTCCAAGTTTGTCCGAACAATGCAATTCACTTGCAACTTCATAGCTTTGGATTACTTCAGATAAGGTACCGTTTTAAAAAGATATAATTAATCGATAAGAAGGATTTTAAAAGAATTTTTGAGATTTTGACTGTTTATCAAAATTTTAATTGAAAATTTGGAAGGAAATGTTTCGTGTTTCGAACGATATGTTAACATAGTGTATTCACGCATCGAGTTGGCAATGCGATAGTTTTTTGATTCACTCGTAGTTGACACACTGTTTTCCCGATGCTGTTTGAAAAAACAGATCCAACTGCTGCATCCATCTTCAGCACAATTAAGCAGAATACGCTTTCGTAAATACCTTTTTAGCGAGCGCCGACATTGTCTGTCGCCAATAGCCCATTGGGCACATCTAGCGCGACGTTAATGCATCCAACCAACCGTAAATTGTCTTATCGACACCCGTTCCGTTCAAAGTGAATTATCAACTCCGAGGCAGTTAATGCGGAAGAAAAACCGCGCATTTGCCCAAGCGGTCCGGCTTTTTACGCCCTTCTTTTAACGACAGGGGGGGGGGGGGCGCACTTTTTAAAATAGCACCCCGCTCCCCTTCTCCGTACCTTTTATGCACTGAAAAAAAATAGCAAAAAAAAAAAATTGCCATAAAAATTATTATTTTTTTTATCGTAGTTTTCTTTTTTAAGCATGCACTAGGAAGACGAGGGATTAAAAAAAAGTATGCATTAAAAATGTGATCGTTTATAGGTAACTAAAAAGTACTGAACTCGAAATATGAAGTGAGTAATTGAAAAGTTCGGGAAGTTTGAATTGTGTTGTTATATTGGAAGAGAGGGGCGGCGGGGGACTGCTGACAGTGAGTTGGAAGTCGAGTTAAAAATCATCGGAGAAGGATCGTAAAAATAATTTTTTTGCCAAAATTGTTCGGTTAACTCAATAATAGCTGGAATATACACGATGAGTATTTCTCTCCTATGATGGGGCAAGGAATAGGAGGATCTCGAGTTCGTTTCCAGGGGAGTAAAACGGAAGAGCCTTTTGTTTAGAGAGGGAGGGGTGCACATCAGTCCTTCCATTACTGCAACCGAGCGAGACGGCCGAAATGAACATGACGATGAACTTTAATGAACCGGACGCAAATGCCAAATACGCCAAGCTCAACTTTTTACCTCGAATAAACCAAAACAATCTATAGAGTCTAACTAGAACTTCTGTATTGGGCAATACATTTTGTTGACTCTAAGACATTGTGGAAGAGCCATGCCTGTACCCCACATGCAATATTTCGCTACTGCAATATTTCGTATATTTTTTATGTTAAAATAAGCCAACATGTATTGCTTTTAGCTGAGTTTTTTTTTTAATTTTAAGTTAAGGTTAAAAAGGAAGAGCAAAAACTATTTGTTTGGCAATATAAAAAAAAAATTCTATAAGAAGAAAATTTAATATTTAAATACACTTAATATTTTTACAATGCTATGATGTTAAAAAACACCACTAAATCATTTAAAAAAAATTGGTACAATATGACTACTTCCACATTGGCGTCATCTGACCATGGTTCTAAAATAACGAGGTGCAGGTATGAATGCGTGTGTGATGTAATGAGATATTTCATACAACTAAAAAGTTGCTCAATGAGCGGATACAATTTGAGTTTTCCAGTTGCTTGCAACTCCGTAGTTCAGTTCCATGTCTGACAGTTACCAGTGCGGCGGCTAGCCTTAGGTAATAATATCCTTTAATTCTACATTGCTATGTAACACAAAATTCCGTAACGCATTATTTAAAATAGTGTAAGTGTATGACGTCATTCCTATATCAGGGAATTAATAACCACAATGCTATGTTTGTGGTTTGACTTTATCCAATTAATCCTATCAAAGAATCGACGCATACATTCAGGGTACCCCTGCCATATTTCGCATATCCCCTCCCCTCCTAGCGGATGAAGTGGCGTTTCGTATATTCGTTGGGTCGCCAACTATGCGGGTCTCATTAAATGGCCGCGGGGGTGGGGGGGGGGGCGTCCATCTGTGATTGGGCGGCTGAAACCTTTCCAGCATTCCGATCGCAGAGTGTTGCCGGGATTCGGAAATGCGGCGAATGCGACCGCTGCTCGGGATCACGGGAGATTGTGTGTTGCCATTTCCTGCGTGTTTATTCTGTGGAATTTTTCTTTTCTGGCGCAAATATGCCTTTTAAATCGGCCCTTCAGAAACAGGAGAAGTCGTTGACCAGGTTGGCTATTAATCCATCCTCCCCCCCACCTCTAACATTTATACCGCGCGCGTGAAAGGGGGAGGGGGGGGGGGAGATATGGCAGGGTAGCCACAGAGAGTTTGTAATATTAAATAGAGAGCGCCTTCAATACCAGACTCTCATAAGGCCGCGGTGTCAACATTGAAAAGAAAAACCAACATCACGTGGTTATAGCGCTGCCACATTTGGCGTTCAGACATCTGCAGGAGTTCCAAATTTGGCGCACTTTCTTCTTTTTTGGTGATAAGGAGTTATGTCCGTATTCAACTTCTTAACATATATGTACGTATTTACTTATTTTCAAACAATATGTGCTAAATATTTCCTCTTCATTAACGAAACGAAAATATTTTATTTGTGTTCAATACTCGAAGAAGCGAAACGCTTTATATTTCTCAGGTTTTATTGTTCCTATTTTCTTATTGAAGTATACAAAATAACAATTGAAAGAACTTTGCTTATGGTAAATTTTTTACATAAAAACGTAATGCAATTATTCCAAAACTACAAAGTAAGAAAAATCTGCTTCAATGGAAGAGAACAACGTGTTCTACATGCGACTTAATCAACATGAGTGTTGAGTTTGACAACTAGTTGACAATCTAATTCATGAGTGTGGACTGGAAAGCGAAGTGCCGAAAATTTCCCTATGGAGCCAAAATATCACACACACACAAAAAAAAATCTGTTGCGGTGTTGGAAACGTCACCAAGTTGAAACAACAATTTAACACGAACAAAAGGGTACCAAGAAATCTAAATATATCATAATGCCAAAGAGATTTTGAACTCGTCGAAGGCGCAAAAAGGAGCAGACCCAGTAGGTGCACGTACACAGTATTTACGAACCAAACATTACGGTACTGTGGAAAATGCAACTAACCGATTATTTTTAAAACTAATAATTCAATTTTCCGATAGGTAAGTTTGGTTTGGTTAAAAAACGTCGCACTAGATCTGCACATGGGGCTATGGGCGACAGTTCGCGGCTTATATCGAAGGAAAGACACGGGAATAATGCCTGGTATTTTTTAACCGTGGTCAGATGACGAGTTCAACACCTGAGCTGGCAAGCAAGAGGCCAGTAGCCCCGAGGGGTCGGGCTAACGGTTGTCGGCTAGCAACCAGAGGGTAGAGAGTTCGAATACAGCTGATACCAGAGACTTAACAAATTTTTTTTAAATGCAGTGAACTTGTGATCGGAGGTTCGCTGCAACAATACGTTGCGTTGTCCGAATTTACCTCTAATTTCTACGGCACGTATGGTGTACGTTAAATCTGATTGGGTTCTTATGTCCTGAAGCCTATTGAGGTTGCGACGGGAGCCAGCTGAGCATTTTATGAAATTGATGAAATTCATTTTGTCGTTTTTTTTTTCACGAAACTTATTTCGTCCAAAATAAGGACGATTTCAAATAAAATTCGAACAAGCGGTCTTTTGCTCCGAAGACAGGCGCTGATACCAGCGGATAGGAATCGGAGTAAATGACTTTCGTTAAACATGTGAATATTGTCGTTTCGTCAAAAGTCAAATGATGGAATGACGAAACTATTGTCAAAATGGACGAAATGCTGACAAATTGAGTGTTATTTCAGAGAATAATTTGCGGTTAATGAAACCAAACAACGTCACTCTTCGTAAATATTCCTTTGTGTTCAACGCTTCATTTTCAATAAAGATGACCTAAAACGTGGATATTTTGCTCGCCAGTGGGATTTTCTTGCACAAAAGTGAGCAGTAAATACAAAACAAAAAACGCTTAAATAACCAAATTTCAGATAAATCCGATGGTGTAGTTTTTGGAGGGAGATGTGTGCACACTTGAAGTGGCAGATTGTTGCTCGTCATATCGAAATCCAGTTTATCACTTCTTCATATGTTAGTTCACTTGGATAGCAATGTGCGCGATGTTGTTGCACAACATGCATTTCATTTAAGATTAATCTATAGAAAAAATTGTTTAATTTATTGAAAAATATCGTGACTGGTAAATTGCTTTAATTACATGTCATAAAACTATATTTAAACTTCTTGCATGTCATTTAAAGCTTTGTTCCATGAAGCAATACTATTCATTGTATTTTTCCTTCCCAAAAATAAACCTTCAAAAAAAAAATCCTCAATGAAACAAAGTTGATTTATAAACTTATTTTCATAAAAAAAATGTACAGATTAAAAACATTTTAATAAAATTTTTGCTGATTGACAGAATTCATTAAATTGCTTCATTAACATCATTTTTATTCCACGAAACGACACATTTTCTTCTCGCATACAAATTGCACCAAAGCATGGGCGCGTATTCGAAATGCGCCATTTTCCACCTTCTCCTCTGTGATTGAAATTCTCGCAGTAGACTTAATGAGGAGCTCTGTTCAAAAACTGTTTTAGTATTGGAGATGTTTGCATCTCATCAAGACGAGGATAGTTTTAAAAAACGTTCTCGAGTAGAAGCCAGAGGATTCTTTATTAAAAATAATGGGCGGCGCAAGTCTTTACGGTGTATTTTTAAAGAACTTTTTTTTTTCTTTTTATCTCATTATGAAGAATTTGAACACAATATATTCGAACAGTATCTTTCGGTATAAACAACCGATCAGTTTGAAATATTTGTATTGGGGTATTCACACTTAACACTGCTCGTTCGGCATCCCGTGGCGTTGTTTCAACGCTTATCGATGTGTGTCCCAATCATTCGGTTTGTAGTGGCATTTTGTGACACGCTTTCTTCGAAAAAAATACAAATTATTGAAGTTATCGTTGCTCGTGATGGGAAGTTTAGCGTGTGGAATGCCAGCTGTAGTGGAGGCAAGTGAGTGGATGGCTCAGCGATAGAGTACTCGATTCGTAATCGGTGGGTTATGGGTTCGTATTATCAGCTTTAAGAGTTCGGCGAACTCTAATAGGAGGGTTGTGTGTTTCGTTCCTCGTCGTCCACAAACAAAATTCCGCTATGAAAAGGGAATTGGTGCAAGGTGGTGTCCTCAGACGTGTGGGGTGCCAGCTCAGGTGCAGTCCTCGTCATCTTACCATGGTTCAAAAGGAGGAGGCGTTGTTCCTGGGTCTTTACTTCGGTGTAGATCCCCAACTGCCACCAATAGCCCATTATGTATCTCTAAAGCGGGACAAGTCTAGTACTGTGCTTAAAAGTGACTACGTTTTAATATATATATATATATATATATATATATATATATATATATATATATATATATATATATATATATATATATTTTAAATGAGTAGAAAATGCCCAGTGTCGTTTTAATCAACCGCTATGCAATCATTTTAAAAAAGTTTTTCGTTGTTGTTTCCAAAATGTAAAAAGAAAACACTATTTATTAAATTAAAAAAATGTAGAAAAATAAACTATTAATTGAGTAAAACTAAACTCGCGAGGCGCTCAAACAAACGGCCGAAGATCAATGAACGATCTTTCATTTCCTTCCTGAAAAATATAGTGTGTACCTTCGAGCATGGATCCTTCATAGTAGAGAAAACATAATGTTATAATCTCGCTAACATTAAAGAGGTGCCAACATGTATGGCCTGAGACACGTGGTTAATGACGTCATTCCATTCATACATTTTCACTGTTACACATTTCCCAATTCATCAGCCAATCGCGAGTATTTTTTAATTCATAATTTTGAAAAGAAGTCACGTGTTTGAGGCCATTCGGTCTGATATGTTGGTTTCACGATTATGACGTCATATTCGAGCTCTACTACAGTCCATTCATGCTCGAAGGTGTGTACACAAAACCCTTTTTAGAGACCTGATTTTTTTTTTTTAAATATTCGACAGCCAAATGAAGACCTGCAACACACAAAAGGGGGTTCGGATCGAACGAAGAGGTGGTGAAAATACGCAACACATGAATTAACCCATTTGAACGTTTTACTTGGGCTAAGTATTTTTAGTCACGACTTAAGTAGCAAACTAAAAGTAGTTTCAGAAACCAGAAAAAGCGCTGTTTACTTAAGAAGAGTAGTGTTGTTTTTACCATCTTTAAATGACATTTTCTGGTTTGGTCTTGTGAGGCCCACCCTGTAGTGGGGTTAACAAAAATTTTAAACCAGAAGTGAATGAGAAAAATGCGGCATTGAAGTGGCAAGTTGTGAGTCTAATTTCTGAAATAGACCGATTAAAACGCGTGAACACCCCTACGAAAGCTAGATCATTTCAGTCCTCATTTCTGTTGATTAACTCTTGATTAAGACTAATTTCGCAATTATGTTGCTAATTACCCTGGAGGGTGGCGCGCCGATCGCACTCATTATATACATCTTCTCCGAATAAAACTAAATCGTTTTTCGAACGAGATGGAGAGAGAGAGAGGAGAATATCCGTGTTTAAAGTTAATCAAAAGCGGAATATTTAATTTTGCTATTTGCATATTTCTCTGGTGGGGAAGAGAGGGAGGGGGGGGGGGATGTTAAAAGGAGGCTTACAAATGCTCTTCTCTGCTAATTAGCGAACTGAACTCCCCCCTCCCCTCCTCTCTACCATGTCATCCCCCCCTCCCCTCTTCTACGTTTTAAGAAAGAATAAATGCAACAGATTTTAATTTTACGCAACGATTCCGCTACATTATGAGTTTTTCCCAACAAAACATCTACCCTCCCCCCCACTTCCCTTTTAATTCAAAGTGCCTATTCGTTTATTAAAAACTTGATTAAAATGAAATCTCTTTAAAGCTACTCAACTTCGTTTGTTTCTCGACGTGTTCTTCTTCTATAACGCGGTTGTTGTTATTTCTCTCCTTTGCGTTGCCATTTGTTTCATGAGAAATTGCGCACAAAACGAAATGTAAATGTTTTAGAAAAGGGGAGTGAGGTATATTTTGTAACCTGCAACTTTTGCAGAATAAAAAAAAAGTAGTAACGCGTGCGTTTTCGAATTCGTTTCTACGATAGTTTTAAAACAGAGAAGAATTTAACAAAATGGTTCTTTTTATTTGAGAAAATGCTCTTCCATTGCGCGTAATTGACTGTCTCAAAAGATCGCTTTGTTTCAGAGACTGTGATTTCCCAAAACGAAAATATCCTTGTGTGTGGTTCTTTTTCGCACGGCGCGCCCACACAAGCCTCAGAATTTTATTAATTTCGTTTGGCAAACAAATTATCCGAAAGCGTCCTATCGTTAGAATATTTTTAATTGCCCGTGGAATTTACAACACGTGCGTAACAATAATTCCGTGTTTGTGTCTATTGCATAAAGAGAAGCAGAGAGTTGGAAGGGGGGGGGGGGGGGGTATGGGGACGCATTGTCATCAAAAATATCCAATAATATTTTATTGCTTTAAAAAAATAGTTCATTTTAATTTGAATCTAGCGCCATCAAAATTATATTTATACACTAAGTACAACTAATTACTTTTTCGAATCCATATCAAGCCTTGGTAAAAATTGCCTGAATACGTCCCTTTGAATTCATTTTTCTCGGAGATTACTTTTTTGATCGATATAAGTTCAGATCTATTTAAAATAACTGCTCGAAATTTGTGTGCTACAGTGTATTTTCAAACATATTACTTAAATATGTCTTTAAGGATTAGTAATATATTATAGATTAGTATATACATTTTTAAAAAATAGTTTGACCAGTGAAATAAGTATATTTTTTATCAAATATTTTTCACAAAAAATCTTTTACAAATAAAAATTATTAAGAAGGCAAAAATATAGTGTTTCAGACAATATTTTCTTGACTTGTAATCAAAATAAGAAAGCTCACTTTTCGTAAATATTTATTTTTAAAAAGAAAAATTATAATTTTTTTAAAAATCTTTGACCATGTGATTATGTTCATGTTTTGCACCCTTCTGTAGGAAATACATATATAATCATATCTGCAAAATTAAATAAAAAAAAGGGAAATACCTCACCTACACCACATGTTATAAAAGAATTTCATTATTATTTACTGTAAATGTTTTTTTTACACCTTAAATCTTGTAAAAGGTGTATTTGTCAATACATATATATAAGAATGGAGTGTCTGTCAGTGGAATCGAACAAAACCCCCCATTTTGAGTTTTCTCCACGAATTAGGATACACTGATTCCGAAAAAATCACATTAAATTTTTTTTTGTCTGTCTGTCTGACTGTTTGTCCGGATTTAACTCAAAAACTACTGCACGGATTTTTATGAAACTTGCACCATTTGAACAAACATTTCTTAGTTTAAAATCTGCACTTTGTTTCATGTGGATATCTGCAACCATTCAAAAGTTATAGAACTTTTTCCATTTTCTCTAGCATTACTCCTATGGGAAATTTACATCTCGATCTTCACCTCATAACATTATTGTTAAAAATCACCTTGACGACCAAAAATATTTTTCGACAATACTGGGATAAACGATTTATTTTGATTGGCTGATGAGTAAATGTCGCCAAATGAATTAAAAATGTCGCAAAATTAATTAAAAATGTCGCCAAATGAATTAAAAATCTCGCCAAATATTGCCAAATGAATTAAAAATTTCTCCAAATCAATAAAAATGTTGCCAAATGAGCAAAAATAGAGATCTTATGTTTAAAAATATAATCACAATGGCGAAATTAGTGTCCAAATAACAAAATTAACGTCGTTAACAAAAACCTCGCCAACCGAAGGAGGAAGATAAACCAGCTCTTTCGACTGACGCCATGTGTATTCATGTTCTGAACAACTTAACTTTATGACAATAGTGCTTTTTGTTACGGAGTGAAATATTTCTATGGTGTTAAAATGGGCCACCCTAAAAGTTTAATTTAAGGTTTTCTATATTTATACCTCCATGTAGCTTATTTTTAAATTTTTATCTCAAAAACATATTATTGGAATTCAAAAATGAATATTTGATAATTAATTTTTATAAGAAATATTGTCCGTAAATATTGACCCATATGAAATTATGTTGAAAGACGGATACATAGACTCCGGTCACCAATTGGCACACACAAAAAAAAAAATCGCCAAATACGATAAATTATTTCGATTTGGAACAATGCAATATTTTTTCTTTGATTTATTTATTATTGATTTATTTATTATTTTTTCTTTGATATATTATTGCGTCGCCAATATTAAAACTAATGAATGTGAAATTTTTCTACAAGGGTTCATAGTTAATAAATGGTTAATTTTTATACAACAAATATACAATTTAAAAATTTTTAGGAATTTTTTTTTCACAAAAAGAAACATTTTACAAAAACATCAGTTTAAATAGTAGTCGCAATAGCATGTAAAGTCGTGAACATAAAAATAGATTTAGGTATCTCAAAAAATACTCAATGTAATTCTGGGTAATATTCAAATTAAATCTGGATTTTGATAAAGTTTATTTTTCACAGTGCACAGAAAGTGATATGCGATGGCTACGCTGACAAGACAAAATCGCGCAGCTCTTACTGTGCAAAGTGACCACGAGCAACGCCGGGCCATATTGCTAGTACATATATAAGAATGGAGTGTCTGATCTCGAACAAATAAAAAAATAAATTACGTGTTATTTTAACGAATAAATAGTACAAAAACACGCGGTAAACCAGCAGCATCCAGAGAAACTTGCAATTGCCTTATGCGTATGTGCTACTCGTCTTTCCGTACCGCGTTTGATTTCGTGTCGATCTTATTCGAATTCACTAACCTCGTTAAAGAAGTCTCACTAAACTAAATAAGATGTAACTGTGCAGGTGAACGGCCAGAAGAATTTTACGTGAAATGTCATTTCAGCATATTATAAAAATACGGATTGTTCGCCAATCAAAACCCTCGTCAACCAAAGAAAAACGAGCATCTACGAAACTTCCGTGATGTTGAACAGCAGAATTTTATTTAAGGGAGCCCGGAAAGTCAATTTCTTCACACAAAAAAAGTTAGTTTCTTATTATTGTAGTTTTGAAATGTCCTAACCATTTTCTTTCTAACTCATTTTAAATTTTGTTTCCACGATAATTAGAAGTCAAAAATACTTTTTGTTCAACTGAAAGTGGCATAAGTAACGAGAAAGATATTTCTGTTTAAGTTGTATCTGGGAGCGATGTTTTATAAACTCGATGCATCTCTCCTCAGCCACAACAACTGCAGTTAAAGATTTCAAAATGTCACCGCACTGTTGCAACATGCATGTGAGTTTACTATAAGGCTGGATGTTTGTAATACAACAAGCATTTTATTGGTTATTCCACTTTTAAGATGGAAAAAAATGCTGTTTTTTTTGTGAATTTTTGGAGTACGTCAAGTAAATAAATTATTTTTAAATATTTAAGTTTCTAAATCTGAGCCTCCGTGCGTGCAAATATGTTCCACGAGTGCGTGGACATACAATTTATTTCTATTAATTTATATTTATTTATTTATATCAAGCTTCTCAGAAAACATGACATAAAGTGTTTTTTAACATGGGACACATTGGGGGCTTTCCACGACTTTCGGGTACCTTAAAGAGACGAAAAAGAAAGAGCTTAATTTGAAGTACTAAAATGCTTTTTATAAAAATCAGTCACACTTTTTTTTTTAACAATAACTAATCGGATTGCATTATTTTTAAATAATAAATACAATATTTAGTATTGTCAGTGTTCGTTCTAGAAATGAAAAGGGACACGGGGCTATTTTCAGAAAAAGGACACTTTTTTCCCTCTCTAAGGCAGTGGTTCTCAACATTTTTACTTTCACATACCCCTAAATAAAACTTTTCATTAAATGAATATTCCAGCCTTTCATAGCGTCTATGCAAAAATAAAGTTTTTTGTTAAGTGGTACAGTTCATTTCTCCTTTGTTAGCTAGCAAATGAATCAAATTGATGACATTAATAGACTTTTATTATTTATTTTACTTATTACAATTACATTTATATATTTTGTTTTAGGTGTTTTCCGCCATTACTAATATTTTCGCGTACTCCTAACCTTAAAGCCACGTACCCCCGAGGGGTACGCGTACAACAGATTGAGAGCCGCTGCTCTATGGGCAAGAAGCACTTTAATGAGGTTGTAATTTTCCATTGTTAAAGTCGGAGAAATCGCGGCGTCAAATTGCCGTTATTTTAAAAGATTTGCATAATTGATATTCAAATGCGTAATAAATTATATAAATCCGTTCTATGCTAAAAAAAATTTAATTAAAGTTAAAAAAAATAAATATGACAGGTAACAGGCTTTTTCCATGTAGGTCTTTAAAATTACCACGAAAAATCCCTTTTTGGATTAGCACGAATTCCGTTCTCAATGGAAGAAAACCATTTTATTGCTACTAAAAAAAAGTGAAAAGGAACGGATATTTCATAAAATCGTCAGACGAGTTTAGTGATTTTGGTGAGGACAAGAAAGGAAGACGATTCGAGCATTAAAAAAAAGCAGGATATCGCAATTTTCTAAGTGGGCTAATCTTCAAAAAATGTCTAGAATTAACACTGATATAGTTTATTTGGTAAAAATTTTAAATTGTGTTTGCGCGTTTTAGCACTACTGATGTTATAACATATTTATTCACTAACATAGGAAAAAAAATTATGTTTTTCTATATTTAAAAAATACGTTATACAAATTCTCAATTACAAAAGCAAGTAATCTTTCGTGCTGTCATTAATACACAAGGAACAAAAGAAAAAGTATCAATTTCGCTTAAAAAGAATGGATAGAAGTCCGGAGCCCTATTGAACAAAAAAATTCCACCAGAAGACAAAAGCAGAAAGATTCTCAAAATAATAATTACTGTATTGACTAATTAATTATCTGTCAAAGTCAACCATTTTATTACCATTCCAAAAATCCTTCTTTCACTTTGCACCAGAATATCCTAATTAATTTTTTGATTAAAAAGAATAAAAAAAAAGAACATATAATGAACGAGAAAAAAGAATTAGTAGAATAAAAAATGGCCGACAAAAAAAAAATAACAACCTCTGGAACAAAGTAATAAGCTTTCTGGTGGAAATAATAAATGGTACAAAACATGTCACAGGGGTAAAATTAATCTTTCGCCGCGGAAAAGAAAGACGTGTTAACGTTTCCATTAAAGTCGCCTTTTATTTCCCATCAGTTAATAATTTATGTGTTAAACATCGTCCTTTTGTTGCCAAATAAAAAAAAGTAAATATTAATGACGATGAAACGGCTTTGAGGATATAAAAGTAACAACATAAAGAAAAGGCGCTTTTGACAAAAGAATCACAAATGAAAAAATGGAAAAGGAACAAAAGTTTTTAACGATGGCATCTTTTATTTGTTTTGACGTGCACATATTGTATTATGATTATTTATTTGGCAACAGCACTGCACATTAGCAGAAGAGAATTGTTCTTTTTTTTCTAACTTTTATATCGAAAGCAAATATGACGCCGGCAAAATGGAATAAAAATTCTGAAAATCGATAGCTCCACAATTTTAACGGATTCAGAATATCTTTGTAGGAAAAAGAAGAACAAAATGAACAGATAGGAAAATGCAGATGTAATATAGAACGGTTTTTCTTTCTTGGAGTAAAATGATTCTATGTAACTTTCGGCAATTTGTCCGAAAAAAATTATAAAAAAATATTCAAATGCCAATCTATGACATTAATATTTCTTTTTTGGTGATATTAACACTCTTTTTGGATTACTTTGATATCGATAATATTCTTTAACCTATAAAGGAGGGGGGGGGGGGGGAGATAGAGAAAAATAATTTAAAGTCATTTGGTAAAACTCCACAGTTTCTTTTCTTCCATTTAAACTAGTTATGGAGGACATTTCTACAAACTTATTGAGAAGTAATGGGGATTTTTTTAAAAAAATCTTTTGTTTATTCAAAAAAAACATACAAAATGTTATATTTTTACAAATGCGAAAGTGTAAAGTTTGGTTATAATATTCTTATTTTAAACTGTTTGGCCCTGCGTTACTGGGGAACCTCTCGAGGCATGTACATTAAAAAAAATTGAGTGCCTCCATCGGGACTCGAATTGAAACCTATAATTCAAAGGTCCCGCGCGCTACCAACTACGCTACAAAGATACGTTGTATATTTTGTAAGATGTTTCTTTATGCATTTCAAAAATTGTTAAAACCATTTAAAAAAAAAATGGAAATTTACAATTCCGATCCTCAGGTGCACGTCTTGAGGATGAATAGTAATTTATGAATTTTCGGCCTTTTATTCGCGGAGGGATTTTTTTTTTTTTTTTTTTTTTTTTTTTTGCGATCTACAGGCAGGTATTTTTCTTAATTATTATAGAAGAATATGATATTTTTAGCAATTCACGTAAGTTATAGTATATGCTAATGTTTCAATAGATATTTGTCGTTGAACACTATTTTAGAATTAAAACAAATGGAACAACGTTGTTATAAAATATGTTTTTTTTTCTATTAATTAAGCATCCTATGAGTATCAGATAAAATGTACTTTCATTTAAATTGTATTTATTATTACACTCAGGTTAAGAGAAATCGAGATTTCATGTATGAAAAATGTACCAAAATGTTTTGTAATAAAAAAAAAATCCTTTTCCCATTACGCGGCGTAAATAAATGGACATTAAAATTATCTGGCTTTTTTATTAACTAAAAAACGTACAACTCTAATCATTTAGTATGAGACTGAGGACAGTTTTTTTTTCTTCTTTTTTTTTCCATAGGGAGTTGGAGGAGGGGGATATTTTAATGAGTTAGAATAAAAACTGAGGGGAGTGGGATCGTAAAGAATTCACTTTTTGACGGAGCGAGTTGATTTACTTGTAGGAGTACCATAAAACCCTTCTCCTATAAAATAATTCTAAAATAAAAGCTTTAGGAACGCTCGAAATGTATTTTTAAATAGAAAAATAAAGTAACACTTTAGTAACAGATATAATGTTGTCCTTGTTTAAAAAATGCATGGTCGTACTTCCCCAACCTTTGGGTGACCGCCCACTACCCATGTGAGAATTCCAAGCGCGGGACCACCATTTTCTGTTAACATTAAAAAAATTCAAATAGTAAATATAAATAAAATTAAAGTAAATACGATACAGGTATTAAAAAAGATATCAAAGTCGGATGTGAAAGGATTTCATTTACCTTTATCTTTTAAAACACACCTTTTTATTTTTTTAAATATATTGGCACGTTCACAACATCTATAAAAAACGATTGCGTACAGTAAGATATGACACGTCGACTAGAAGAGTCAGTTATTGGGTATTATCTGTCTTGTTTAACCGTTGTAATAGACGGGTGGGAGCTAATGTGTTCTTAGAGTTAAAAAATACCAATGAATTCTAGAATTCCGTTTGAATAGTTGACAGTTTAAACCTTTTGTGTAAAAATTGTGTGGAGTGGAAAGTGCCAATGTTTTCCTATGAAGCCAAATATCCCACTGAAGTTCAGTTGTGGCATAGGAAACTTTAACACGTGGAAAGAGAAGTTCCATACGAACAAAACGACAGAAAGAAGTCTTAAACTTATGACAAGTGTGGAGAGTTCTAGAGCTCTTCGAAGCTGCAAGAAAAGTAGATGTAAGAGATGCGCGTACAAAGTATTCACGAACCAAATCTTTTGGTACGGTAAAAACTGTGTCAATACAATTTTTTTAATCAAAGATTTAGCACACAAACTTTTAAATTTAAAAATTTAATTAAAAGATAAAAGTTCTTTAATTTAAACAGAATTTTAGAAAGTGAACCCATATTAACTGAAAATATATTTGTTATATAAAAAAACATAAAAAAAAAGTCAATAATTGAAAAAGGGACTTCTTTAATGTCGAGTGAAGGAAGATAATGTACACTTAACATATAAATTAATAAATAATAATAATAATTAATTGAAATAGACGTCAGAATATAAATTTTAAACTGTTTAAAGAACTCATCTCCAAGTTTAAAAAAAAATCTTTCATTGCTTGGTGTTCCCAGGTCTTTCTTTCGAGATAGGCCCAAAACTGTCGCCAATAGCCCACTGTGCAACTCTAGTCCGACGTTAATTAACCAAAGCAAACCATTATTGCTTGGTGGACTTGAAAAGTCAAATAAGTTTAGGTTTTTATTGCAACTGATTTACTTTACACTTAAATTAACACATTTGAATTATTCGCCATTAATAATTCTTTAAAAAAATTTAATTAATGATATTAATACAATTTAAAATAAATTAAATTCAGTTTTATTGATAACTTTGTTTGAACTATTTTCTTGTAATCTTAACTATTTCAAAATACTTAAGATTTTACAGTTTGTTAAAAAAAAATAAGTATTTAAATGTTGTAGAACACTTCTAAACAAATAAGCTCCTTCCGAAACACTTTTAACGTATTATTTGTTTACGGTTTTGATTGAAAAAAAATGTAGATACAAACTACTATCATATATATATATATATATAATTTCTGTAGTATAGATCTCTTTTCACCTCTTACACACAACGAATCTTCACAAGTAAGATATCAAAAGAGAGATGAGAGAGATAATTTGCCCGAGCAGTGACAAAAATCGTACGTTCATTTCATAAATATAAATTTTTTTTAAAAATGCGTTTAAAAGAATTATTGCACGAAGAAACATCTTTTAAAAAATATTTCCAAGTTGGTGGATCCTATGTCTTTTAAGGTATCCGTACACGTTGAATAAGGTGATTTTGACTGAAATTACCAAATTTTTTTTATTTAAAAATATGATTTTCTGTACTTTTAAGTTTCCAAAACAGTTTTTACTTTAGTTGTGCGTTAATTAGAACAAAAGTTATAGTAATTTAAAGTTCAAGTGGACAAATATTAAATGAAAACGGAAGTAGCTTTCCGAATCCGGAAATGAGTCAGAAACATCGTTTTTTCCTTAGTTTTCAACTTTTTCTAATTTTTAATTGCAATGTTTATTATTTTAATGTTGCTATAATCTAGCCTCCAGATATTTTCATTCATATCAGAAGTTTTTGTATTAAAAATTGCAACAACTTTACTCTCTTGTTTATTTCTTTACAAGCAGCGTTGTTTTTTTTCGTATAATCTGTTTAATAATTATTTTTAAAGACCTAACTTAAGTAACTCTCCAAATTTGATTTCATTTATGTTAAAACACCATGAGAAATTCGAGAAACCGAAGTTTTATTCGTAAGAAAAAATTCCGGGGAAATAAATATGGTACATGTTCCATTGAAACCGATTCATCTGCGTCGAACACCCTGCCTACGGCAAATGAAAAGAAGCTCACTATGACTTCTTATTTGGACAATTACTCTCGAACTGAAATCAGTGGAAATCAAATAATTAATATTCAAATTCTCTCCAATGTGATAAAGAGTTTGTGCTGCCCCGATTGCTTTAGCAGTAAACTGTGTCTTCTACAAGAGTCTGTATTTGGACTGGCATCAAATATGACAGTGAAATGTCAAAACTGCGAATACAAAGAACTGGACATCAGAACGGACATCAGAACTGGACATCGAACGAGTGAAGGATTCGAAGCGCCACTCTTTACCCAATGTAAAAGTTGCCAGAAAAAAAAATAGATTAGCTAAAAAAGGGAAAATGGCTAAAGATGAGCAAGTGGAGGGTATAACATATAAATCGGGGGGATTTTAATTGTGTTGAAACTTTCTTAATATTAATAATAGATAAATTTATACTTTAAACGCATTTTTCTCAGAATTGATTTTTATTCAAAAACAGCAAATTTCAAAAATCATAACTCAAAATATTATTGTTATATTGTCTTTAAATTTTGTGTCCCTATTCAGTAGAGTGTATTCTAGTGCATGTACTAAAATAATTGGAAAATCGTTAATATATTTTTATTTATGGACTAAATATTGAGCTATAAGGTTGTGAAATTGTCAAAAATCTTAAAATAAATTTTCGGTGTGTCACCAAAAATTTAATTTTTTATAAATATGTTTAATTTTACTTGGAACACTAGATAATAACATGCAGTTTATTTTAATAGTAAAATTTTCCATATGAATTGATTTGTATGTCTTGTATAAGTTTTCGAGTTTTTGAATAAAAACTTAAAATTTTCAATGATTATTTCATTTTTTTAATAATTATAATGATAAACTTTAAATATTTATGATATATAATTAGTTTTTACTAACAAACAATCTAAAAATAGCATTAAATAAATTTTATCTGACACATTTTAAAAAAAGTGCTTCGAACGTGTTCGGATACCTTAAGTGTAGTCGGTAACGTGTGCCACTTTGGAGCAATAGATTGCTGGTTTGAGTCCCGACGAGGGCATCCCAATTTTTTTTTGTAATTTACACGCTTTAATAATACAGTCTATTCTCTAATTTATATGCCTTAATAACTGTCTAACCTATATGCCCTAGATACGTGCGGCCAAACAGATGTGTTCACGGAAAAATTATCTCAGGAGTACGCTAGTTCAAATAAAATCCTATTTCATAAAAAAGAAGAACACTAATAAATATTTATATGACAAAGCTGCATTTAGTGCATTGTAATTTAGAATACATGACAAGAAACGTGTTTGCCAAATATAGAAACATTCTTACAAAGAAAATGTTTCATTTTGCTTTCCTGCAGTTCCAATTAGACTTTACAGAGTCAAAAAAAGCTTCACCTGATGAACGAGGTGCACTTTTTAAAATTTTCATAACAATGGTTGCCATATTTCATTAAATAAAAATGTATTCTTTTGCGCCGAATTCGTACTTATAATAAACAACGGGAAGAAAACGGCTCTTCCGTTAAAAAGAAGGTAAAAATGGCGAAACAAAGAAAATGAATTTGCGTTTTTGCGTGCTAAGTCGTATTTTGTTTTCGAATGCAATTGCACGACTTTCTTTCCATCTTTTTAAACAAAACTTAAAAATGGACACGTTCATTTAACCATATTAGAGTTATAATTTTCTTTTTTCATCGGTGAAATCTTTGCCTGCCCATGGATCGTTTAATTAGAGTATCTACTATAAATCAATAATATACCTTTGTAGTTGTTATAAGTAAATACAATTTTGGCTCAGATGTTTGTTAATATTTTAATTCAATAATAATAATATTAGAAAAAATACGCAAGTTTATTGAATGGGATGCCGACCTTAATCATTGTCCTGGTCTTCTGACCATTATTACAATTTGAGGCAGTGTTCCCGGATCTTTTTTCCTATTATGGGCACGTACTAAAAATTAGCGTGTTCATAATCGGAGAGTTGTGGATTCGTTTCTGTTGAGAGTTGTGGATTCATTGATCCAGTTTCGGAATTCTTGACGGACGTCGAGAGCAGAAGAAAAATGTGGACAATCCCCCCCCCCCCCCCCCCCCCACCCTACACTGCATTAATAATATATTTCCGCGGCCAATGTTAATCCAATGCAAGTACCCGTCATCATTTGAACGAGTAGTAAGTGAAACCAAAGGCGGTTAGAGTAGTAAGTGGGACGGACTGAAATGTTGACGTCAAACCAGTTCAGGGGTCGTGACTTATTACGTCAGGCACAGCGATTTGAACATTTCTTGGTTTTGTCATCCATCCATAAAAACTTCAATGTAGTTGTTTGGTTGAATGAGGGTCGAACTAGAGCTGCACAGTAACTTCAACCGTTGTGCGACGATTAAACTAAAAATGATTCAAAGTTTATGGCAACCATAAAACTAGCCGAAAATGTAGAATATAGTAATCCATAAAGTAATTGAATCTATAACTCGGAACTTGAGGCCGAAACCAAGAACTGTTCGAATAGCTGCGCGTGGCGTAATAAGTGACGGTCACTGGAATGGATTTACGTCAGCTTTTCAATCCGTACCACTCTAACCGCCTTGCGAGATACCATGGGGGAATACGTTCAAGACAAATGTGGAGTTACGGCCACTTTACCTTAAAGACACAGTCAAAACATTCAATTATAATAAAATTCTGGAGAGAAGTCTTTATGTGCGGTATATTTTACGCGTTTTGAAATAAACTGTGCTGCCCGCTGACATTTATGTCCACATCATATTTCGCCAAAATCCAATATCAACGCAGATAAAGGGGGAAGGGATGGAGCCATAAAACGCCCAAAACAAAGCATTTTCGTTTTCGTCACTCCGCTAAAAATAAAAGCTTTTTGAATGAAAAACAGAACCGAGCATTCTCATTATTCCATTCTCATCCAAATTGAAAATATCTTCGTTGTTCTTCATAAAACACTTTTACTGCCGCTCCGCCATCTTTTTCTCCCCGACTTTAAAAACAAGCCGCAGGAGAATCCCGTTTTTAACGAGATTTCACGGGAAACTTGTCGTTAATTGCGTTAATTGTTCTCAGGCGCCTAAGTATGTGATTAAGCAATAATGAACTAATTTGATAGTTTGAGAGAGAGAGGAAGGTTTGTTATACACATTTTTAGAACGGAATAAGGGGTTGGATAATTACGTTAAGAAATAACCAAACGCAATTACGTCATGGAACGCAGATTTTTTTTCGTATTGTTCTTTGATAAAAGATTTTTATCGTCTGCTGTTTCTTTTCTTCGCAGGAAGTGGCAATAGTTATTTTTCAAACAAGAGGACCGCCATTGAAAAATAACTTTTTATATTTAGATTTCTCGGTTAAAAGCAATGAGTTAGAAATTTTTGCTGCGCAATTTAATTCGGGCATAAAATGTGATTTATAACGTCGCTCGTTGCTGTTTATTTCTCGTTTGCTCTTCTATTGAATCGTGTTTTATTTAAAAAAGAACATTTTCTCCTAAAAGAATTTCACTTTTTGAAATACTGACCGAAAAGCAATTTTCCCGCTTCGTGCGTACGAACTGTACATTAATTCCAATAAAAAAAACGATGCTGTTAGTAATCGTTTTAAGTAAATTGAGGAAAAGTAAACGAAATTTCTTTCAAGCGTTAAATTTAAATGAAAAATAAATTATTCAATTAAGTACAGATTTTCTTTTGAATTGAATTACTGGACTTTGGATTTTAGTGGAGTTTTTGATTAAGTTCATTACTATAATTTATAACACAATGCATATTTTTTAAAATTTATTTATAATATGCTTAACAAATAATGGTTCTCGTCATTTATAGGAGAATGTAACTATACTGAAAAAGTTCGAAATCTCCTAACGCAGTTTAAAGCGAACCATTTTTAGGAAATTGTTTATGTATTCATATATGTATATTAATATATATTTTTTAAATTAAAAATTACATTTATACCTCGGGTTGGGAACCATATGTAGGTGGCGTAAAACGAGTCGTTTTATAAACTGAAGTAAATTTCGCTTTATTTAACGCGTATTCATACTCAATTTTTTTTGCTTTGTATGGGTCAAAATATCCTTTTATTTATATGGACACATTTATCAGGAATAGTGTAGGGGTTCAAAAAAAAAATAAACGAACAAAAAAAGTTTAATTTTTTAGATTTTTAGAATTTTTTTTTATGAGAATTTACTTGGCAGGAAAAAAATATTTACTCTATATTCAATCGAATATCTAGTTAGGTAGAATTAGGTATATTAGGTAGAAGTGGGGGGGAGGAGGGGGAAATGGATCGTCGATTTTTTAATGGGAGACTTTAGAAAATTCTTAAGATAGCTCAGTCAAAACAACGATCTTTGAAAAAAAAAGCGGGATATTTTACAAAAATGAGATTCGTATTCATGTCTCATGGTTATTTATAATTAAATTTATTCAATTTTAATTTCCCAAATTTAATTACATTTTCAAATGTGATGTTTATATTTTTATTTCCAATTTAAATGTTCAATTAAATCACTGTAGGGTGTGAGTCTATCGGTCTTCCCGTTAGTCACACAGCCTACGTAAACGAATTTTTTGAAGAAAAAAAATCTTTTCTTTTTGGACTGAATGGGACTTGATATATTTAAGAAATACCAAAGTATCAACATAGAAATCATCAATCAATATCGGTTCAATGAAACGCATGAAAACAATTCCTAAACTATAATTCATATAAAGTAAGAATAGAAATAATTAATTCTTGCCCCCAAAAAAATTTGAAAACAAGTTCCAGTCCGTTTTCTGAAATTTTAATGAAACAAGTTTAAAGTTTGCTTCAAACTTTTCTCGATTACTTTTAATAAGACTTTGTTTGTAATTCACTTCATTCGGGGCTCTTTTGTAACACAATAATAACTTCACAAGGATTTCATACTTTGGTACATATAAATAATAATAAAAAAATTACTCGCAGAAAAAATAAATAAAATATCTCTAATTTAATTCGCTTGATTCCGATGCTTCGTTAGTCGCTAATCACTGCAAGAGGTTGCCAACATCGAAAACAATGAAATTTCGCCAAATTTAATTGATTCGCCAAGTATGGTTGGTTGATTGAACTAACGTCGCACTAGAGCTGCAGAATGGGATATTGGCGACGGTTCGGGGTCTATCTCGCAGGAAAGACCCGAGAACAATACCTCGTATATTTTAACCAAAGTCAGTTGACGCGAACAACACCTGGGTTGGCACCTAACACAACCTTAAGGGGGTCCGATACCCAAAATTCGCAAAAAAAAGTCATTTTTTTATATTTAAAAAATAATATTCAAACTTATCTTAATAACTCACAAAAAACTGCTTCAAAAAATTCCTATTACTTTTTTAGTTATGAATGTTTTAATGATGTGTTCCTATAACATAGTTGTATCATATGTAAACTTTAAAAGCAAATATCTCTGTTCGTGGTTTTGAAATTTAATGAACACTAAAAATGCTAAGGCTTTTTTACTATTATACTTAAAATCATAATTTTTGTGTGTATAGCAAGATAAATATATTTTAAATAGATGTATGCATTCAGATTTCCTATTTTTTATCATAATTTGTTTTTTAAAACCACTTAAAATGGAATTTTATTTTTTTTCGTCAATTTTTTTTCCAAAATTTCTAATATATTTTATTTTTTTAAAGTGATGTATCTGAATCAAAATTTGAATGCATACATCTATTTACATATTATTCAAGATCTTAAATAAAAAAAATTTGCTTCAAAATATTGAAAAACAAAAAAGGAGTAGGAATTTTAAAATTGTTAAAAAATTTACTAAAATTTTTATTTAAAAATAAATGTGCAATTTAAAAAAAAAATTGAGCGTCTTAAAATGGTTTTTTATGCATATTTAAAAAGTGAAAAAAAATTGGATTGTACAAGTATAAAAATAAAGAAAAAAATGTCGAAGGTATCGGACCCCCTTAATAGGTGTCAGGACATTGGATCCCGATTATATTTAACGTGCACCAGTCCCGTGTCCACGCCGGTGAAAGTGGGTGTAGTTTAGACGACTTTTTGTTATTTCTTTGCGAATATGGCAACCCTCCGATTGCAGATCGCTACATTTGAACTTTTTTTATCAAGTCTATCTGAGCCGTATTCAAACTCACAATCCTCCGATTGCTAGCCGACGACGGTATCCCAGGTCCATCGGACCCTGTCGCCAAGTATGGACTTTTAGAAATACATTTTGTAGCATGACACAGTTTTACCCTCTACCCGCTTACGCACCAGAAATCGATTTGACTCATTTCGGAATCACAACCCCTCACTTCAACTGATTGATTTTCTCTCAAAATTCTGCATCTTGATTTGCATATGTAGCGTGATAAATAATATATAGTGATATATTGTCATATAGAGTGTGATAAATAAAAAATAATTATATAGAATAAGAAATGGAAGGCACCAATCCCCGCTGTACCGTAAAGTTTGATTCGTGAATACTTTTTCCGCGGGCTTCCGATTCCTTCGGTAAGGCTCTGGAGGTCTCTCTGAAATTGTCCTCCTCACTTTCGACATCTCTGCGTGTCATTATGTTCATTGAGAGATAAGTCGCCAAACTTAAATCCCCCGCCATAATATGCGCAATATTATTCAAAAACTCTCGAACAAGTTATCCGTGTGCAACAAATGCACGAACACAAGCAGGGGGGGGGGGGGGGGAGACACACTGTATATAGATGAAACAAATTTTCTTCTTAAGAATTCGCTAATTGGCATTCTCTTTGAGAGCGGGATTTTTTTCCCCTTTTCCCCCCACTTCGCTTCAGTTCGGCGTTTTGTTCTTTAATTGGTTTATTTCAATTTAAAACGTTCCTAATTAGTGTAAATATTCTTTTCAAATCCGATGGAGATCATGGAAATAAAAGATATTTAAAATGAAAAGATCGCTAATGAATCTTCTTCCTCTCATTGAAGCTAAAAATGATTTTAATTTCTTTGGGAAATGGACGAAAAGGGTGATTTTATTATTGTTAGTGCGCATTAATGAAGGCTGCCTGTTTTTAGTGGGGGCGAATTAATTTGTATCGGCATGAATTCGCGAAGGGTAGGAGATATTTTTTGACGGAATCCGACACAATGGAGGGGGAAATTAGTTTGGTAGGGGGGGGGGGGGGGGTTGATAATTATGCTTTCAAGTTCGCTTGTTCTTGAAATTTAATTTCGGTGTATCTTTATAACGGGTGGACAAACAACTCTGTAACTTCTATGAAAGGCGGCTTTTATGTTGCTGAAGTGAAAAAGTTTGAAGCGCTTCCGTCATCTTTTGTGGGGTGATCAATTAATGAGTGGTTTTTAATTTTCAGCTTTGAATAGTGAACTTTAAGGTTTTATAATTACAAATTATTGAAATTAAGGAAATCATTGTTCGCACTAGATTACGTGTCCCTATGATGATAGGGATGTTATGTAACTAAGAAAAGAGCTTCTTCGTAGGACTGGAGAATTTGTTTATATTCTAATCTTTCATGTGGAATGTCGAATACAAAATCTAGCACTGGCAAGGGACGTCAATTTTCATATATATATATATATATATATATATATATATATATATATATATATATATATATATATATATATATATATATATATATATATATATATATATATATATATATATATATATATATATATATATATATATATATATATATATATATATATATATATATATATATATATATATATATATATATATATATATATATATATATATATATATATATATATATATATATATATATATATATATATATATATATATATATATATATATATATATATATATATATATATATATATATATATATATATATATATATATATATATATATATATATATATATATATATATATATATATATATATATATATATATATATATATATATATATATATATATATATATATATATATATATATATATATATATATATATATATATATATATATATATATATATATATATATATATATATATATATATATATATATATATATATATATATATATATTAGTGTAGATAATAAAAAAAAATCAACGATACAAACTGAAATATTTGCCTGAAATATATTTTCTAGAAATATCTTGTAGTTCTGAAATTTGCTTCAATTCTCAAGACTGAACCTGGGATTTTTAAAATTCCATTTAGTTTTTTCAATGTGTTGCGAAATATTGCATAAAGAAACATATTTAAAATATATTTCCAAGCATCTATTACGTGCCTTTGTAACTTAGTCAGTAGATAGAGGGTTCGAGTCCCGACGGTGGCATCTCAACTTTTTTTTTTAATGTATAGGTAACGTTAGCCCAGCAATGTAACCAAAGCAACGAGGGATCAAGCTAGTACTAGATACGAAACGGATCTGACGGGTTTACTATTATTCACTCCATATTAATATGAATTATTTGTAGTATATTTCTTGTAGAAAATTTCTTTCAATTGACCAAACTTCTTAAAAATATATATTTGGAAGGTGAGGGATTTTTTAACGTGAAACAAATTGTGATACTTTACTTATTCTAAAAAAATTCTAATTAATACATTTAATTAAATTTAAATATTTGAAATAAACGTGTTAAAAAAAACGATTTAATTAAAAAACTAACCTCCGTGCATAATTAACCATCCTCCAATCAAATTGCGACTTTGGCTTCGGATACAATCACGTGACCACAATCAGCGACTTATAATTAGCGTCCCAAATTAATGAAGCCACTAAATGTCATAATTAGCGGAGAACCAATCGCCTCTCGTTTAACAAGCGAAGTAATTACAAAAACCGAACCTTTAAAAAAACAAACTTGAATATAAAAAAATCGTCCTTCTCAAGAACCAAATTTTAAACCTTTATTCGACGCCAAGTTTATCTTGCTCGTCTTTAACGCAGAAAGAAGGAAAAAAAAAAACATTTGCATTTTACTGATCAGCGAACCGAAAAATTGGAAATTTTTGTATAATACCTCTGAAAATGATATTTTTTATTTGGTATTTTTTTTTTTGCTTGTGAAGAGTAAACACAAAAAAGACAAAATTATAATTTGCTTGCTTTGGAATATATTTTTTTATGCTAGCTTTTAATCTTATTTCGCTATAGCTGGGTTCTTATTCGGGTTTTTTTTTATAAAATTTTTTTTTTCGTCCCCAACCCCCCACAGTTTTTTTTATTATCCCCCGTCTTTTTATTCAATTCCATTTTGGCCAGATTTTTTTTTCTACTCTTCTTATCCTTATTTGAAATTTCAGTTGCTTTACATATTCCCGAGGAGTACGGGGGTCGTCCGCATATTGAGTATGTGTGCGTGGGTGGAAATGGAGTGCGAGTTTCAATTGCACAACGACTGCTCTGCAAGCACCACGAATACTTGAGTTTCCAGCATTATTCGCTTAGGATGTCCTACAGTTGGTTTGCTAACAAGCATCTGTTTAGGATAGGGAAACGTTTTATAACCCCCATAAGGTTAGAAATTCAAAGCTTCGAGATGAACTTCATTCTCTAGTGCGTGTGTGTGTGTGTTTTTGTGGGGGGGGGGGGCTGTTTTTTTTATCCCCAAATAAATATTTTTGAGAAACATTACTTGATTTTACATTTTAATATCGCAAAATGTTTGCAATAGCGTATAATTGTTATTACTAAAACTAAGTCTGTCTATCGTGTGCTTCGGGCATGGATCCCTCATAGTAGAGAAATCCTAAGGTTATAATCTTGCTAACATTAAAGTGAGGCCAACATGTATGGCCTCAGACACGTAGCTCACTACGTCATCCATTCATAAATTTTTTCTAGTTAATTCATAAAAATATCCTGTACTTCATGTTACTATTATTTCAAAACTCTTAAGCCAATCACGAACGTTCTTTCATTCATAAATTTTGAAAGGAAGTCACGTGTCTGGTGCCATCGGTCTGAGATGTTTGCATCACGATGATGACGTGATATTCGCTCTACTACAGTCCATTCATGCTCGAAGATCGTGCGTGTGAAAGAACTATCCATTACAGCTTACTGCTCTTAAATCGTTCTACAAATATCACCAAAACAGTGCCTCTGTAACGAGTGCATAAAAATCACGTGGTTTGAATGCACCAATCACAGACGCTGCAGCAAAATTCAATGCGCATTTATCACTTCTGTGTAGAATGGGATTTAATATACTGTTCTTTCTGCTATACTTTGCCTGATTTTTTGTTGCTACTAAAACTAAGCGACTTACTCAAAATATAAGCGGCAAAGTTGGGCAAGAATTGTTTTATAAAAGCCAACACTTTAAATGTTGAACTTATTTTCAAAAGGGAACATCTTCCTGGGATTCAGAAGCTGCGGAAAACGCTGGTTGGTGACGAAATTCAAGCGATTTACTTTTAAATGTGAAATTGGTACAATTGAAGGGAATCGGTACACCGAACTGTTACAGAATTACACACAATTTAAAACGTATATGAAAAATGCTTAATATTACTGTGAATTTCAAAACTGCCTCAATTCACCCGGTTTTACGGAATTTCTAAATTTGTTAAAAGAATTGGAAAAATAAATGGAATTTTACAAATTTAAGCCTCAAGTTCTTGAAGATGAACAGTACTTGTCAGTGGTGGCTCGTGCACTACAGCAAGTACAGCCGGGCTGCACCTAATTTTATTAGTGTATTTTAAAACTAAAATTATACATTTTACTAATTTTCTGAAATGAAGATTAGAATTGGGAATGAAGATGAAATGTCTACGGTAAGTAAAACAAACATCCGATAAATAGCAAACCTGTTGTCGTAATGCACAAATTCAGGTGGTGAAAAAATTCTATTTAATCAAAACTGTAGCCCAAAAGCGAAGTTAGAAATCGGCTGCATCGTTGCCATGGCAACCTTAAGTACTATAACTTCCCCTACACGCTAAAATGGAGGATGTGACGACATAAATGCAGCCAAAAAGGATTTGTTCAACTCTGCTGTACTTGGGATTTCGATTAAATGATTGGTTCTTGCGTGGATCGTCTGGACGGGGTGGGGGAAAAACGACAATTTCGAAGAATATTTCCAAACGGAAATAGTTTTCGATAAGTTTACACGTGTGATGTTGTTTCTTTAATTAAATTAATATTAAAAATGATCGATTCGCAAGTTTAAAAGAAAGGAGGATTGATTTAATTTTCAAAAAATAAGTGTTTCTAATTTTTTCATATGTTATCTTTCATAAAAGTTGAAAGGAAACTTTGATTTGAGTTCGAGTAATACATTTTAAAGAATGTCAGTTCATCTACGGTTGTGGAAAGTGGGGGGGAGTAAACATTCGAAACGTGTGTTGTCGCATGGAGGCAGGCAGAAAGGAAACAGAAAAAAACTTTTCCTAAGGGCATTGTACAGATGCCAATTTTTAGGAGTTAATTTCGGAGGGACAAAATGCATTTTAAACTAACTAGTGGTTCAGGAAACAGTGGACCTCGCGGCAAAATAAAAAAATAAAAATTACACATACTTCTTTTTTTTAATGACTTCAAGGAACATTCATGCCGAATTTGAAGAAAATCGAACAACGCGTAAATGCATAACAAAACAGACTAAATGCTGAAAAGTCGAGTTGTAACAGCGACTTCGCTAACGCTCGGTCAAGGAAATGGTTTCAGTGATGTAATAATCTTAATTTTTAGAAATTTTGAACAAAACACCTTTTAACTGTTGGCTCGCTCATTTGAGAATGTGCGAAAATTAAACTTCCGACTGTTATATTCTGAAAAAATAAGAACAAAAAGTTATATGTGACAAACATTTTTAACAAAACAATTCATTCGTTTGAACATATTTCGAGACCAAAATATATTTTTCTTCGGGATTTCAATTCTAACTCTTCTTGTACACTGACTACGAAAGAATAATTCACAATTTATAATCGCACACGTCTATCCACTCGTAGGTTAAAAATAACATAAACGAATTTTTCAAATAATAGACGAAAAATTGTCCAGATTGTCAAAGCTGATGCAGAGCGAAATGCCAAAAAATTATATTTTGAGCGTATTTATCTCCGTAATAGGTTTTGGATATTGTGGAACACTTTAAAGTACTTATTTATATAGAGAGTAATGTGATTGCTTTTGTAACATGCGTTGATTGAATAAATATTAACAGAGCGAATGGATCGGAAAAACAAATGTAGCCTTCTTCCTTCTGTTGTTGTTGTTGGCAAAAGCCTTCATCATCCTCTGCTGGTTTCATGTTTCGAGGAGTTTTCTGTGAGAGGGCATTTTAAAAAGGTTGGAGAATATCTCCTGGTGGAGAATAGCTCAGGAACTTTATTTTCTATCACAATGATAAGAATTCAAAATACGAAAGTCTTTGGTTAGGTAAACTGAACAACACCGGTTGGTTGAATGAATGTCGCACTATAGACTATACATAATAGGCTATTGGTGACGGTTCGGAATGCATCCCGAAGGAAAGATCCAAGAACACTACCTCGTAATTAAGAACCGTGATCATAAGACGAAGACTATACGTGAGCTGGACTCAGCCTACTCTCAACTGTTTGCGCGTGAGGACGTTTGACCACGACAGATTTAGCGTGTGCTAATCCACTTTACATTGTGGTTATTTTAAATGAACTTTTGTATCTTTTGTTATAGTAACTTTTTACATTTTTAAGAGAATTACCAACGATTCATTAAGGAATAACCTAAATTGGTCTGCTCAAAGACCTTCATTTTGTCAGAAATAAATTCATTATTTTATATCTATAGAACTACTTTTTGTGTATCAAAAGTTTTTTAATACCACAATTGCAGTAATTTATTTTTTCTTGTTGCTCATTGCAATACAAAGATGAAAATTAAGATGGATTAAGTCTTTGAATTGTTATAACAATCAGAATGATTAATAATCAAAAATAGAAAGTATTAAAATTTGTGATAATCTCTCTATTTTAAAAAAAAGTAAGCCCTAGGGGGAAAAAGTAAGTACTAGGGGGAATTTTCAGTTCTTTCAATGTTATTCAGATCGTATCTCAAAATGTAAAAGTCCTAAAATTACGAAATTAAATGAATTTGTTAAGAAATGTTTGATAAATAAGAAGAATATATTTTTGTTTCAATACTGTTATTAGTTTATAAGTTATTTAATATTAAAGTCGTCGTTGATAAAATTTCGCTTACAACTAATTTTGTCCGTCGAGTTTCTGAAACACTATTAAGAGGAGAGATCCAATTTTTTTAGAGAGTGTAGAAATAGGTTTGAACTGGAAATCCAAGTAAGCATTTTTTTAAATTCGAATTAGTTTTGGATTTATAAATTTTTGAAACATTTAAACACGCTCCACTTTTTGAAGTTTTTTCACCCTCATTTTTGAAACGTGATTTCTAAATTGCTATAAGTCATTTAAAATTACATATTCTCTTATTCAAAAAAATATATTAATGTTCGTTAAAACTTCTTCTTTCTGATGTTATAAAGATTATATTTCTATCTTTACAATTAAATTAGATATGGTCAATTAAGATAGGTATAAAAAATAGCGAAGAAGGATAAAAATGTCGGATATTTCGAGAAAATTTTAATTTGCGACTTTTTGTCTCATTGTTCCGCTTGCATCTCAAAAAGTAAATGTCCTAAAATTATGAAATTATGCCAGTTTATTAAGAAATGTTTGGGTAATAAGATGAATATTTTTTTTTTCAATACGATCAGTATATTAGACGTTATTTTATGTTAAAGTCATGATATTAGAAAATTTTGAAAACAATTCATACATTTTTGGATACTTGTCTTCCAATTTTCCACAAAAAAAATAAATAAAAAATTAGGGATATAGATTAAACTATTGGCTACAAATGATCCAGAGCGTTTGTGAAATTTCGATTTAGTTTTGTAGTTATAAATTTTTAAATAATTGACGAAATGTCTGAAATAATCGTCAATTATACGGGTAAAATTTTAAGTGATAAATTAAAACTGCTCTAAATAGTTCAAAAGTATACTTTTTTCCCGTTAAAAAAATATAGTTATGTTCGTAAAATCTTTCGTTCTTGAATGGTATCAATACTGAAATTCTATCTTAAAAAATAAATTAGATGTAACTATTTATGTGAAGTACTATAAATATTATTAAAAGATACTCCGGAAGGAAATGCCAACATTGGCAAAATGCCAACGTGTATTTGGCTGTCAACGGCGAATTATTATTAGCGCCAATTCTCAATTATCTTACTTAATATAAATATAAGTTGGCGATTAAGCCTATTTATTCTTGGCGCGTTTATGCTGTTGTTTGTTTACACATGTTTCGCTTTTCAATGAGCACAATTGCGTTGAAGCAGTTCTACAGTTGAGTTTTTCCAGTTATGGGGGGGGGGGGGGGATTGGGGGGAAGCATTTCCCCCCCCCCCCCCCCCCCCCCCCTCTGTAAACTTGAAACCTTAAAAGTTGGGAATTTCGAGTTTTAAAAATCTCTGAGTTGGGAAAATTTATGCCTCAGGCAAATTAATATTATTAGCAAAGGAAAGCGACGGACTACTAGAAATTGCCCAACTTTTATTAAGATGAAACTTAAATTAGACCTCAAAACGGACCACTGCATTGGAACATGCGTGCGACAAATCAATGCTTTCGAAAGAACTGTTTAATATTACCTATAAAAAAGCTGAAAATGTCTTACAAGTTGGAACTGGGAATTTTTTTAGCACTGTTGTGTTGTGCAATTTTGAATAGGTAGGTGTGGTCTGGTTAAATAACGTCACACTAGAGCTGCACATTGAACTACTGGCGTTGGTTCGAGCAAAGCGCCCTTGATTGGTTATTGGTACGTATTTACTTACTACATCAAGGACGCTTTGGTTCGAGGCCTTTCTCAAAGAAAGACCCGGGAACGATGCCTCATATTGTTAACAGTGGTCAGATAACGAGGACAACACTTCAGCTGGTACCCGATGTCCTTAGGTTGGGAATTTTGAATCGTTCAAGTTCGGAATTTCGGATCGTTAAGTTGGGAAATTTCTTGTCTCAACATACTAAAAATAAATTTGTGTGACGGCACTGCCAGTAATAATTTATATAACTAAAAAAAGTATTGTTGTTAGGACACATTGTCATTACCTACAGTGTATGAAGCCGGTATTGGTTTGCGAAGCAAACTAAAGAGGATTGCGTAGCAATCCTCCGGGGGTTGGTGGAGCGTTAGCGGAGCAGGGGGCGGAGCCCCCTAGTCTTTTAAATAAAGCTATCTGAAATCAATGTGACAAAATATTAAGTATATAAATTATCTTAAAATAAAGTAAAGAATGAAAGCGTAATGTGAAGTCAGTATACTGTCGTCATAAGCTAAAAGGCCCTATCTCCACATTTTTTAGTTACTTTCTATTTGTCCTTAAAAAATACACATTTTTATGATATTTAAAATCCATATGTCAAAAATAATGGTGAGTTATAGTGAAATTTATATTGGCCATAACTTCAGTTCGAAGCGGTTATTGATAAAAGAAGTTACCTTTTGACAAGTAATAAGTGCTAAAGAGACCCAAAATCCATGATCGTGGAAACATATGGGGGAACTGGCTTGGTAAGAGAAAATAGAACAATTACCAAATTAAAATTTTGTACGTGCAAACAATTCCTTTTGGACAATAGCAGACTCTTAAAGTATCAAAACTTTGATGCAGGTACTAAATTTGATTTTTTCTTGTTTTCTGTCAAGTTTTGCTTTTTCGAGTGAGGGCCTCCTTTCTCATGACGGCAGTGGAATCGTCAACGTGTAATCGCCAATCCTATTATTATGCAACATAGATATATAGTTTGTATTATCAATATCAGTTATAATATTAAATAGTTAATCCGTTTAACATCAGTATAATAAATTAGTATATTTTACTTTTAACTCTTAACACTCGATCGGCTTCGCTGCGGAGACATTTTTATTACCTCTTATATCCCTTATCAGGCCCGATTCAGGGATAGGCTACATTGGCCTAGCGGCCCGCACAACACACAAAAAAAAACCTATAGTCCACCTGCGGAAAAAAGTATTTGGAAGATAATACAAATCCTAATGAAGATAATAATATTACAATTTTTTTATGATAAAGAAAAATTCTATTTTTCTTAACAGATTTGTAAAATAAATGTACCCTAGTACTGTTATTTTTTTTAAAAATATGTTTAATTCGAATGGTTTTACTTTTAAGAAAGGTTTTAATTTTTTTGTGGAAAGTTTCAGTTGTTTTAATTTTTCTAAAATTTTTATTTTCCCAAGATCTAGTTGAGGGTAATACAGAGACGATCGCAATATTTTATTTTCATTGATTCCAGAATGCCATTGCAGCCCCTTGTTTTCCTTGGAACACTTGTGAAATTTTGTAACATAGTATTGGAAATTTACAAAAAAGAGTATTCCAATTTCATTTGTATACTTGAAAATGATTTAATTTGAAGTTCTGGTTGGTTTGGTTTGTTTAATTAACGTCGCACTAGAGCTGAACTGTGGGCTATTGGCGACGGTTAGGGGCCTATCTGGAAGGAAAGACCCGGGAACGATGCCTCGTATTTTTGAACCATGGTAAGATGATGATGACAACCCTTGATTGGCACCCGACGCAACCTCAATAGGCGTCAGGACATTGGACCCCGATCAGATGTATCGTGCACCAGTCCCGTATACACGCCAATATAATTTGTTGGATGTTCTGGACGACTTTCTAGTATTTTGGTAGCGAAGCTGCCAACCCTCCGATCGCAAGATCACTACTTTTTTACTTTTCTTTGTCAAGTCCATCGCACGGATTCGAACCACCAATCCTCTGATTAGTAGCTGAACGCCTTATCCACCAAACGGCCTGAATTGTAAGAAATCGACACAAAAATATGCTTGGGACTTAAAAAGTGAGCCGCATTTTCTCGATCGGTTGGCCGATAGCGTAAGAAGTCTCGTATGTTAAGTGTTAAAAGAGTGCATGTGTTTCATATGAGAGGGAGAATTATGTCAAAATTGTAATGACATGTTTTACATATTTTTAATTTAAACATTATTTATTAATTTACATTGGCTACTTGAAAATTAAAATAATATTTGTGTATTATAAAATTGAAAAATAATTCGTTTTAACCAATTTATATACGCACCCCTCAAAATTTTCTGGCCAAATTATAAAAACTCAATTTAAATAGCAAAAATAAGCTCTTCTTATTTAAACCATTCAAAACGCAAAATTCGACCTCGTGCATTGCATTAAAGAAGAAAAAAAAATACCGCAAATACAAAAAAAAGTGTTCGAAAATACAGACGAAGTGTATATAACCGTTGCATTTGGTTTCGCCGACGGATATGTATTTACTAAAAAATAGCGCACAAAAAAAATCTTTAAAAAAACATGGATGTAGAATTCTTGAAGAAAAAAATATCCCTTCCCACGCGTTGCCTAAATCTAAAAGATAATTGTTTTTACATTTTACGTAATTGAACAATCTAATTCCATCTCGCAAGCTCTTATTTTTTCATCAGCAGAATTCTCCTCTTACTTTTTATTTAAAAAAGATTTCCTTTGCCATTGTATTTTTAATAAAGATAATAATTGGAATAAAAAAAATCGATGAAAAAATATTTTTTAGAACAATTTTTTTTAATACTCTTAATATTTCTTTTCCAGTTTTTCCTCATTTCTATATTTTTTTTACCTTACCTCCTCACAAAAATAATGATAAAAAATAATCATCATCTGATTTGAAATAATTAAGAGAAATATTTTTTTCTGGTATGCTTATTCTTATTTCTTTCATTAGTGGATGAAATGAAGTTTGGGCAGCTTGTTAAGCGAAAACGGCAATAAAATGATGTAAGTGTAAGCGTACGTACGCGTAGGGGCGGGGGGGGGGGGGGGATAGTGCGTACACATAGAGATAGACATCGGAGTGCAAATAAAGCTGATAAGACTTTGTAATGAGAAAGAACGAATTAATTACGTAAATTCGATGAAAATGAAATAGAAGGAGATAAGGGTGATTTATTATTTTAATTTGGGAAAATTAATTTGTTGTGGGAACCTGAATTTTGCGAGAGAAATATTTGTTTTTAATTTCTGGTCGGCGTATTTAATTAGTTTCTCTCATTCTTTAATTAATACGGAAATAAAAGAATGAAACGTAATTATGTTGTAGACAATTGTTAAATTATTTTATGGATTTAATGACATAGAAAGAATTGGAATTTTTTTGGGTACTTTTTTTGCGCATTCCATAAAAATATGCATTTCGCATTAAAAAAAACATTTATTTTAGTTAATTATATTGATTAACAAGCTAATTGAATAACAATAAAATAACATTTACAAAAAAATAATAATAATAAGGGACCTGGGGGGGGGTCCCTTATTATTTTAATAAGGGAATAATAATAAGGATCGGAACATTGCCGAATTCATAATCGAAAAGTTATGAGTTTGAACCTCGGTGTCGTCCAAACATTCGGCGTGTAGAAGGGGCTGGTAAACGTGAACCCCTTTTTTGGGATTTTTATCTTTGAATTTCCTTTACAAAAAACATTATTTTTATTTTGAAAATAAATGTACGTTCTATACTGAATTCTAATTGCCTTGCCCATGTCCCTTCCTCTTCATTGCCTGGCTTGTATGGTATTATCACGACCATACGGGCCAGACGACAATGAACGTAAGACGGTTGCGACCCAAGAAGGAGTCAAATCTGTCTTGTCCAAATATCCTCACGGTGGTGTTTATGTGAAATCCGTCTTTCTCCTTCCCAGAAACAAAAAAAAAAGTCAACATTAAAACTTCATCAGAGTCGTGAAATCTGTATATATAAATTAGTGTTCAGGAATGTGTTTGGATTTCATACAAATTATTCCGAATGTGACGAAATTTCGTACATTTGACCTTTAAAACAAGGGGAAGGTCACTGCCTACATGAGATTTTGAAAAAAAAACTCCCCCATTCCCCTTTCCACTCCTTAAAGCAGAAATGACTTCTTACTAAAACCGACAGATGGCGCCATGGTGAAGAAATAAGCCACATCTCTCCCGGGCAAATCCGACCCACATCCGCTAGTAAAATATATAAAGGAATTAAGAATAAAAACCTTCAACTGCCCTTATTTATTTTTAATTTTTCCTGAATAGCACAATTTTGAAGTTTTTATTGCTGATTTTATATTGCTGGATTCAATTACTTGGCACTCGATTGAACGCAGTAAAATAGAAATATTTTTATATGAGATTAAAATGTGACAAAAAGTAAAAGAATGTCGACTTTTCGACGTATGTAACACCCCACAAATCCGCGTCAATCCAAAAATTATTTTACTTATTTTTCCCGAATGTTTTTTATGTTAAAGAAGTTCCTTGTCAAGATTTCCATCTTCTTTCGGATTTCTCCTTTCGGCGAGAGTTCTGAGAGTCCAATTGGCTTCTAAATAACTACAAAAGAAAAGAAAAGACGGACCGCTTTTATGAAGACGCAGACGAAACAGCACCGAAAAAAAGCAGCCGAAGAAATGAGCCGTCGGTCGGAAGATCTTCTTGACCGTTCGGTTTCGAGGGGGTTTTTGTGCTGTTTCACACCGAAACACATCCGTGTTGTGTTGGGAAGAGTTGTGTTGCCGGCAGGAGATATCACTGCAAACGATCTTGAAGAGACTTCTCTTTTTTTCTTCTTTATCAAATGGGAAGTGGCAATTCTTTGTGATGGGGTCTTCTTTTGTTGCATTTTTTTTATTTAGAAGATGCGTTCTTTTCTTTTATATTTCCAGATTCAAGAAAAGGATTTCTTTTCAGCTATTTTTTATGTAGTGCGTGAAGTGGGCAGGGGAATATGTATTTTCATGTGAGATCACGTGATAAACGAAGGGAGGAGGTTGTTGCGTAATAATCGTCTTGAGTTGAGTTTCTTTGTGTGTGTGGGGGGGGGGGGGAGAAGTAGGATGAGCCGCGGGTCATGTGTGTGTGTGCTTCGGTAGAGAGGGTCACTCTTGAGCACCACGCGCTGTTCAGAGAGAGACCATCTGGATGATGAAGGCCATTTAGTGCGACCCACCACTTCATCTCGGCAAATGCCAACAGCTACGGGTAGAAAAGGAAGTTCAGGATTCTATTTCGGCCCGCCGTTGACCGAATGGTTACAGCATCGGAGGGGGAGTGAGTTCGATTCCCAGTACGTCTGTAACTACTTAGGTTTGGTTTGATTTGATTAATTAACGTCGCACTAGAGCTGCACAGTGGGCTATTGACGACGGTTTGGGGTCTATCTCGAAGGAAAGACCCGGCAACACATACACATTCATACCTGCACCTCGTTAATTTAGAACCACGGTCAGATGACGAGGAAACACCTGAACTGCCACCCAACACCTTCAATAGACGTCGGGACTTTGGAGCCCGATCAGATGTCTCGTGCACCAGTCCCGTATACACGCCGTTCATTTTTGCGGATGTTTTGGACCAGTTTTCTAGTATTTTGTAGCGAAGCTGGCAACCCTCCGATCACAAGATCGCTACTTTTTAGTGTAACTACTTAGCAATGTAATGTGTGTAACAATTAGTTCCTTTCAGTCACCAACAATCAGGATATACAGCTGCTTAAAGCCCAACCTTTACACCCGGCCGCTTGTGGCGCCGAACTAAGGGAGGGCGTAAAACTTACTAGTAAAACTTTGTGCTCTGCACTTGATTATTTCTATTACTTTGTAAATATTTATACAATTGACAGTAATGATAGATAGTTTACTTTATATTTTCTTTCCGGAAAAAAGTCGGTTAGGCTTAACATTTGGTATTCAAAAAATTTAGCAAGTGTCATATATTATTTTTTGTATTCCAAATGAAAGCATTGGAAAATACAAATATATAACCAGTTTTTAGGATTACATGCAAAGTGTCATTTATGCAAAGAGTAGGGGCGCAAACATTGTGCCTGCTTGTGCGAAAAAATCTTTGAACCGTCCCTGCCAAAAATGTCAGTCGTGTAGAGAGGGATAGGTGCACGTTAAATTCGTTGTGGTCGAATGTTCTCACGCCAATGTAGGTTGCGTGGGATGCCTGCTAAAGTACTAACCTCGATATCTGACCATGGTTCAAAATGACGATGAAGGGTTTTCGGGTATTTTCTTTGGAACAGATCCCGATGTCCATTGCGCAGCTCTAGTGCGACGTTATTTCAACCGATCCACAATGTGTAGGTCGAAATAAGTACTATAGTACCACGACCTCCCTACAACTATGTAGCTACAAAATTGGAAAAAATATGGATAAGTGTTCAGATTTGTATAAACAGCTGATTTACAGTTACCTAGTTGCAGTACTCAACCCCACGATATGTGTTATTTGAAAAAGGAAGATCCCATGTCATGCAATGGACAGTTTCGAGAAGAACGCCTCTTCAGAGTGTGAGGCTCAGCCTTGTTGCGATGTGACGGAAATGGCTGATTGGAAGGGTTCGGAGAACCGCGGCGAGACTTCGGTTTCCGTTTGTTTTAGAATTTTGAAACTATCATGCCCGTGCGATAATTATCGCATGAACACCCCCCCCCCCCCTCCCCCCAACACACACACCAGCGAATATTAGCAAATCTTTTATAGCAAAAAAAAATCACAAAAGTTTAACGCTCTGCTTAAAGATGGAATCTTCATCAACGGCTTGTTAAAAAAAAATCCGTTAAAATGAATTATTTTAAACGCATTAAAAAAAAAAACCTTGATATCTATGAGATGAAAGTACGATTCTTCACAGGTCCATGAAATTAAATTCTCGTTCTTTTCATACTTCATGTGTTAAAATTCGTTACTTCTAAGAGATCTGTACTACAGAAATAATATATGTGATATTCCAAACAGATTTTTTTTTAATTGATAAAATTGACATTGACACTTCCTGTTCAAAGCCATATCCTACTACCAAGATACATTTTATTTTCCCAATGAAGATCAAATGTTGTATGATTCCTTTTGTATCAAAATATATTTAACACTGATGCAAAATAGGCATCAAAAATGCGTTGCAACCGACTTAAAGCGAGCCAACCAATACCAAAATAAGCGCCAAGGAGAGAGGTTATTAATTCGACTTTTGTATATAGTTTTTATGTATATTTGAACATTATTTCTGTTTTAATTCATATATTAGGACAATTTTTTTTATACGAAATGTCTCACTAAGGAACTTTTTGTAAAAAAATATCCGGTTATGTGGCATTCAAAAATCCGGAATTCTCAATTAACGGAGCATTAAAAAAATATTGTTCGATTTTGAATTTTTTTATGTTGGATAAATTCCCTTTGCATTTACTAATAATTTGCAATGCTCAAAGGCGTTGCTGAAACGGTGCATACTTGAGCGTCAATGAGTTAAAAAAACATTAACAATAAATAAAATCTTTTTTGAAAAAGGAAAACTGATTCAAAGAGAAAAAAAACGCTAAAAAGTAGAAAAATATGTTTAATGTTACGATCAAGTTAAAAAAATTTAATTTTTTAATATTAATTTTATACTTATTACAAATTTTTTTTAAGTTGGTTCTAATTTACAAAAACCATATCTATAATTTAGGGCAGTTAACATTTTTTCTTTTTTTTAAAGATTATTTTATTAATTATTAATGTTTTTTTTTATTCCACTGACCCTTAAAGTTGTGGAGATCGTGCAGTTTCAACAATGTATAGAGTGACTGAAGGCAATCTAACATCAAGTTCTGTACCTTCAAATATTTTGGAGAATTTATTTAAGTAATATAATTTTATAAAACTTTAACAATTATATTTCGATGATGAGTGTTAATTTAGTGAGATATCACCGCCACTTATTGCATTGCTATTTTAAATATAAGTGTCACAAGCTCGACAATGCAAAGTGTATTCGACTTCCGTGTTATAATTAGAAGCTTGCAATTAATTCTACGTAAATTTCGCATATTATAATCACAACAATCCTACGAATAAGAGTACTTACATTATGAACATTACATTACGTGAGAGCACTTGCATTACGAATTAAAGTATACATTATGAATAGCACTTATCTCTTCCTTGTCTCCAATAATTCCCTCTCTGTCCAACTTGAGCGAACACCCTCTGCAGCAGAACGAATGCATCCGATTAGCAAAGCCGGAACTAGCGTACAAGAAGGGACGCCATATGAAGACACAAAAGAACATAATTAGAAATAGGATTAAACACTGAAAACCAAATATTGAGTCAGTTTCTAGCACGGATTTACGTATAGTAGGGGAGACCTGACTGTGGATGTTCCCCTGTAGTTTCAAGACTGCAGCAGTAGGCGGGGGCTCTTCAGGAAAGCCGTTTTTGTTCTGAGCACAGTTTTGTGACCACCTGCCCCGACATCGGAGAGGTGGGCCCCCTGCCCCATACCTGCAAAACACGAAAGCTCCGTTATGGCAGAAGCGTTGACTTCCGAAACCTCCTGAAGTTGTCAAAAATATAAATATAATTTATTTTTAAATAATATTAACATACTATGTTAACTTCTTTTTGTCAACAAATATGGAATATTGCCCAATTAACAAAAAAAAAAAAAAAAAAAAAAAAAAAAAAAAATTCGCAACTCCATTGGAAAAAAGGGACGATTTTTCGCCTAGTCAAAATGTAACCACGTGCATTCCAACGCCTCATGTGGAAGAATACAAGATCACATGTTTACTGCTGTTGAAAGCACCGTTTACACGTCAGAGTCATTCAACGTCTTCCAAGAGCTGGAAAACACGCCGCCGAAACGTCTGCACCGCTTACCATTTTGTTGTTTTCGAGAAGCATTACGTAAAGCCCATATCCCAAAATAGGTTTTTTTTTTCACTCAAAGAATGACTTCCAACAACTGTTTGAGAATGAAAAACTCTCGCGTGCGATTGAGCTTTTATACTTCATCAGAACTGTTAAACCGTGTTTTCACACACCGGTAAAACCGGAGCCGGTGACGCAGCTGAAATTGTTACGTATGCAATGCCGAACCGCCGGCGCTGTCACCACCTAGTGTATTGTCGGTTGTGGTGAAAATAAGACCAGAGTGCTTTCAACGGCAATAGCCTAATAAGCGGAAAGTGTTCTGTACATGTCTCTTCTCCTTCGGGAGCCTGTCGCTGCGTGGAAAGCAAACGGCTCGTAAGGATCGACTGAATGATTTGAAATGGTTTCGATGCCATTTTGATTTTATTATAAACTAATGACTCGCGAAATTCATTATCAAATATAATATTCATTTAATTTGCATTAAAATTATTTTGTTTCACAATTTCAAAATAGTCTATTTAAATAAATAATATGTAGATAATATATTTAAATAAATAATATGTAGATGATATATTTAAATGAATTATTTATAAATAGTCTATTTAGAATAATTTATAAATAGTCTATTTAGAATAATTTATAAATAGTCTATTTAGAATAATTTATAAATAGTCTATTTAGAATAATTTATAAATTGTCTATTTAGAATAATTTATAAATAGTCTATTTAGAATAATTTATAAAAAGTCTATTTAGAATAATTTATAAATAGTCTATTTAGAATAATTTATAAATAGTCTATTTAGAATAATTTATAAATAGTCTATTTAGAATAATTTATAAATAGTCTATTTAGAATAATTTATAAATAGTCTATTTAGAATAATTTATAAATAGTCTATTTAGGATAATTTATAAATAGTCTATTTAAAATAGTTTATGGAAAATCTATATCTAATTTAATAAGTTACGGATAGTCGATTTAAATCCAATTTATGTGCAGTCTATTTTGTATAATTGTCGTAAAGGTATTGTATGTATTTTGTAATTGTATTGAAATATATTTATAGATGATTGCGTAGCTGTGATTTCCATCGACCGCAATCCCATGTCAACACTAGGGGAGTGGTTGTGGTGCAATATTTCCGAAAGGGTTTTGCGTGAAATGCCCTTCCAGCAGAGAGATGGGGCGCCCGACAGAAACTTCGACATCGGAAGGAAGGAGAACTCTGCGCTCCCCCCACCCCCATCCACGCCCCGTAAGTGTTTTATTTTAAGATCTTACACCCATCGGCGTCTAATTTTCAATGCACGAGACCACATTTTATGTTGGTTGGTTAAAGGAACGTCGGAGCCTTTGGCAAAGGAAAGGCTCCGACGATGGCTCGTACTCTTGAATAATGGTCAGATGACGAGGACAACACCTGATCTGGCACACGACGCAACCTAAACAGGCACCAGAACATTGAACTACGATCAGATTTAACGTGCACTAGTCCCGTATATACGGCAGTGGAAATTGTGGATATTTTTAAATGACTTTTAGGAAGGAAAATGGGAACCCTCCGATCACGAAATCGCTACAACTTGTAAGTGACACGTAGATTCTATCCTCCGATTACGAAACGGATACTTTATAAATTGGCCCACTACACCCCTCTACCTAATTAACGTTAATCGTACTATGTGTCACGGAGTTACAGTGTGGGAATGGGTCCCTTCCAAAAGCTCAACAGGCCGTTTCTATCCTGATACCCCCATGTAGTTGATTTTAACGCCTTTTTACGCGAAAAAGATTCCCTAAACAGCAATGTGTGCTCCATCCCCCAAACATCCCGTTACCCCCCTCCCCCTCCTCTCTCTTCCCCAAAAACATTTCGTCCCGAAAACCCATAAAATCTCGCGCCCATCCTTTCTCCGCATGTCTTCCATCCCTCTCTGGATCTCTCTTAGACCCGTCCATCGCCAGGGGCAACGACCAATCGCAGGCGTCGTCTGGGCGTGCCTCGGGCCCATTGGATGATTTCACCCCCCCCCCCCCTTTTCCGATGTTCCATTACATTTATATTTCTCCAAAGCGCTTGTCTTAATAATTCCTCCTAAAACCATATTTGGCAACTTATTCTCTTTTGCGATGAGTGACAGCCGACTTGGCGACGGTTCTCCGCCGTGGAAACCGTTTAAAGGGACATTAAGTGGCGGAGGCGCTCAGGGGCGGTCAATCTCCAGTGGCGTTATTGGAAGGAAGGGGATTTTTGTCCCGTTACAAATTGTAAATCCTACACTTTGATTGATTTTTTTCCTTTCATTTCTAGGTAATCATCGTTCATTTCGATTTGTTAGTGGTGAAGTTAATTGGCGACCTATGTCGGTTGTTGCGATCTGTGTCATATATCAAAAGTAAATTTTTATAATTTTGGAATATTGTGGCTAAACTTGTTACATAAAACTTGTCTCTTTCATAATTATTTTTTTATGTTCTCCGATAAGTAATTTGGCACAAAATCAAATAAACTTCTTTAAAATACTCATTTAATTTTTTATAGATCAGCCTATTCAATGCTACGGTTTAATTAATAACGATAGAAACGTGGTTTTCTAAATAGGGTAAGATGAGGTCGATATATTTAGTTAAAAGTTATTTTTTTAGTTCTCTTTGGTAAAAATTATAAAATTACAATTAAAAAAATGTAAAAATTATAAACTTACAATTTAAATAAAAATGTTAATTTTTTCATTGTAAACATTGAATACAGTCCTTTATTTAATTATGAAGTTTATTAATTTGTTTTAATAATTATTTTTCCTCTTTGGTTCTTTTTTTTTATTCAAAGGTGGAGAAAATTGGTAATTTTTTGGGTATAGAACTTTTTGTGTAAAAATACATTATTCTTTTTTTTAGTCGAATTAGTAACTTGCATAAAATATAATAAATGACAATCATAACCATATTCTGGATTATTAACTTACTGCTCTTGTAACAGTCTATTCTAAAAACAAGTTGTAATACGCCATTTTGAAAACTCGACTTTTTTATTATTTATTAAATTAGAAAGAGAACACCTGATATTATATTTCTGGTTCATGTTAATTCAGAAATATATCCTGCATTTACATTATTTTTAATTGTTCCACATGATATTTTATTTTATTTAAAGCACTCTGTTTATATTAGAACACTCTGGCAGATTGTTTATAAATAAAACAGGTATGTAACTTAATAAAGTTTACATAAAAATAGTGTTAAATATATTGTAGTTAATTCTTGTCATTTATATGCTTCGAAATTCATTTTTTAAAGGAATATACCACTTTTTATGAAGATCGTTATATTCTTTCAATTTTCTTATTTTTTAGCATTAATAATCCGATTACCAATTTTCCTCACTTTACGAATCATTAAAAAAATCTAATTAAAATATATTATTTATAATTTTTTTTATTGGAATGTATTATAAGATTTATTTTGTTAAACAAAATCTAGAAAAAGCGCTAAATAATTCGAGTTTTCTAGTTTATATAAAGAAACTCTCACACAATCACAAATTCTTTTGTAAACTAAAAAAAAATCGACTTTTGGACTTGATTTAAATCACCCATAAATTTCATTTATTGCTCAAATGTTCTCTATTAAACGAAGTATTGTTTAAAAGAAAAGAACAAGATTAAAGCATAAGTTTAACAATGTGCAATTTATATTTATATTCCAATATATCTATTTTACCTCATATTACCCTAAAATTCAGGATTACAGTGATTTTTATTGAAAAAATCATTTCGAAACGTTTCACGTTTTTAAATCATCTGATCGCTTTTTCGAACTAATCCTCCTCATAGGACAGTGGTATACAAAATTTCTAAGTTTATTTTAATGTCACTCATCTTGAATTACATATATTTTTTTATTTTGATTAAGAAAATTTAATTTTATAGATATTTTTTCTTAAAAAATTAGTATATGTACTAAATAACGTTATTATGTGCATGAATTACTTGCAAATAAATACAAGATTGTGTTTATTTTATTTTTGCTTATTATAAGTTTTATTTCAGAGTTCGCTTATTATTAGATTTTATTAAATCGAAACGCCTAAAAATACATTCGTTTCTCTTCAGTACGAACAAAATCGTGTAAAAGCATAAAGCGTTGGTATCAAGAGTTTGTAAGAATAAAATTTTGGAAATAAATTAAATTGTATACAAAATATTTTAATTTCTATAAAAAAAAAATGTAATTTATATTTTTTTATCCGATTCTTTAATGCGTGACTGAAAATGGTTGAATAATAAGACCTTGCGTTTGTGGAAAAATGTTTTAATGTTATACCATATCAAAATATTTTTTTACGAACTTATTTTGATTACACAACCATTTTCAGTGCATGTAATTAAAAATCCGCTCAGTAAAAACAACAACAAAATATATTAAAAACGTCCTGCCCGCCGGAGGTTTAAAAATTATGCGATCATAAAATATATTTAATTTACAAACAAATAAACTTATTATGCAACCATTTTCAGTACAGACGATTAAAAATCGAATAAGGGGAAAAAAATTAGATTTTTTTCGAAATTTAAAATTTTAATGGCTTGGAATGGATCTAAATACATTTTAATTTATTTTAAATTACAAACTCTTGACATTCACACAATTTTACCCACCACAAACGATTTCAATAAAAAAAATTAATCAAAATCGATCCATCCTAATTAACAAGTACCATTATATTATCCCGGTATCAATGCCCAATACACGTCTTCATATTTTCTTTTGAGATTGACCCATTTGAAACATTTCCATTGTATCTTGTATACCAACGTACCAAAATATTAGGTTGGAGGGAAAGTTCTGTCATATTTTAAATAGGCAGGTGATTTTGCTTGTAAATAAAAAGAGCATCTGGCTAGTGAGTCAATAGGATTATTTTTGTTTTTTTAGACTGCTGTATAATATAAAAGGTGCCCTTTTTTACCGTTCATCATTTACTTGTGATATTTAAAGTGAAAAACATGTCAGTAGATAAAGTGCATTTACGACAATGCATTTTATATGAATTCCAAAAAGGAAGCAATGCGTCGGTTGCATGTAAAAATTTATGTGCGGTATTTGGAAAAGATATTGTAAATGTTCGTACTTGTCAAAGATGGTTTAGAAAATTTCGTTCCGGGGATCTGAGCCTCAAAGAAAGTGATCGATCTGGACGACCATCCAAGATCGATAATGATGTTTTGCGATCCATATTGAAAAATAATCCACATTTAACAAGTCGAGAAATTGCAGAAGAGTTTGGCATTTATCATACAACTGTTGGAGATCACATTAAATCTGTTGGGTTTGTGTTAAAGCAAAGTGTTTGGGTAGCACATGAATTAACGGAAAAGAATTTGTCTGATCGTGTAAGAATGTGTTCATCACATCTGATTAGACACAATGTGGAACCGTTTTTGGACAGGCTGGTTACTGGAGATGAAAAGTGGGTTCTTTACGAGAATATTAAGAGAAAAAAATCTTACTGCAAAATTATCTAACGGGAAAAAAAATTCACGTCTTTTGAAAGTGTTTCTAAGGCAGTTGCTGACTATTTTAACTCCAAGGATGAGAACTTTTACAAAACAGGAATTCACAAGTTACCTGAAAGATGGCAACAGGTTGGAACATATATAATTGATTAATATTAAACACATATTTTTATAAATGAATTCAAATATTTTCTTTAAAATACGACAGAACTTTCCCTATAACCCAATAAATGTGCTTGCATATTTTGGTATGTTATTATAAAAATACTTAAGAGATATTTTTAATTTTCAAAATATTTTCATTATAAATATTTCTTTAATTTCTTCTTGGTTTCTTGCTTCTGAAATTTATTTTCTAAATAAAAAAAAATATTTTTGGTGAAAAAGTTATATTTTTCTCTTATAATTTCTTAGTTTTTCATCGATTTCCACAAATGTTTCCAAAAATACTGAACTGTTTCAGTGCAATGAACCTCCGAACAGTGGCTGCGAAATAATATTTCTAAATTTCAAAAGAAATATAACAGATCCTTGTTTCTTTCACATCTCCCACTCGTATGGTGAGCATATATTGCAATTTTTAACTATTACAAAATACATTTTAAGAGAAATATAAACTTTGGAGAAAAAGAACAAAAGACTCAACAAAAAGAACATTTAAATTAACCTCAAATAAACCTGATTTCTTAAAATTCTAAAAAAAGTCAAATGTATAATATCTTATGCGTAATCTTGCTTTTTATGTTGGTCTTGTTCTTATAATTTTTCTGGCGTTTTTACAACTCGTATCGCAACTCAAAATTATAAATAATTTCATTTAGAAAGTGGTTTCTATGTGCATATTCCACATAATAATAGAAAAGTAATGTAAAACTTATTATGTCCTCACATTTCTTATAAAATATTTTCAATTCAATATGCTTTTGTATTTTGAAATTAGGATAGAACCAACCTTGCTTGTCTTAAAGCCTGTAGTGGGTCATCATTATTTTTATTTGCTATAATTTTAATAGTACATTTTTCAAAAAGAATATTGTATTGAATCGTTTTTATAAACTTTTTTTTTATTTACATACCAAGAATGATGTCAATAGAGAAATTAAATTTCATATGTTATGTTTTAAATTGACAACTAACTGAACATGCGTGTAAACTTTGATAATGAATGCAATAATTTTAAATTTGTAAAACTGCTTAGAAACACTTATGGAACTGAAATGATTTAGAGCAGTTCTATATAAGTGTGCATGTTTTACTCGCTCTCATAATGGGAGGCGTGTCGAGGGAAGGAGTGTGTGCTCTTGACGAACTTCTCGTCAGAAGTCTCCCGAAAGGCAGAGGGGGAGCAGGTGAGTCGGTCAGTCCGGGATAGAGGTTGAAAGTGAGCAGGGCGCATAACCCAATTTTGAGTTTATAATCTTTATATACGTGAATAGCGTGTCTATAACGTGTGTAGCGATCCAGTAATCGAATGATTGTCAGATTCGTTCCTTTCATCTACCGAATGTAATAGCCCGATGTGTGAGGTTATTTCAACAAACGAACCGGAAATGTACTTAAAATCATTTCTTTGAATATATATTCGAAAATGTTCAGATACGCACTTAACCCTCCATGATTAAAGTTATGACTAGCAGTGTAAATTGAAGTTTTGTTCGTTATTATTTCCTATTTGCAAACAAAAAACTGACACGTTATTGTGAAATGTATTAATATTAAATATATTATGATGTGATTGCATGATGATTCTTTGAGAAATATTTAAAAGTAAATTCCCATTGTAAAACGATGCTTGCTCCGAAATTAAATTTTGGCGATTCCACTGGGAAAGTCTAAGTTTCTTTCAAAAAAACTATCGCCGAATTTGGCAACGCGCCAACTAAACAGAAATTATCTTTTTCTTCCGATGTGCCTGCATACTATAATTAATTAAAACAAGTTTTGAAAAAAAAAAAAAAAAGTTTTTTTTAAATATATTAATAAAAAAAATCGAAGTATATATAACTAACATAAAAGTTACAGAATGTGTATTATAAGTACATGTGTATCCCAACACCCGTTTTTAGTCTTGCATGAGGGAAATAGCGGGGGGGGGGGGCGTACCCCCAGACACACCCATTGCCTTATTGTGCGCACCATACATTCCTCGGCAACGATGCAAGGGTGGCAATGTCTCAAAGAAAACCAGCTTGATGGACATACATGTGGTGTCGTTCGACAAGAAATGAGACGCCGATGCGTGTAAAATGAAGCAAAGCACGCACAAGACGGGGATGAACGAAGCCTATCTCAATAGAAGAAACATCTAATTTACTTTTCTTGTGTTGGGGAATTTTTCATGGGCGATCCATCCATTTTTCTATAATCTGATAAAAGGTAGTTTCGCTTACAGCCGTGTTCCGACACAGCCACACCCAATTTTTTTTAAGTCTGGCAGGAGAAGGGTGGCGAAGTTCTTCAGCCCCCCCAACTGCTCCACTGTACGCAACACCCATTCATTCCACGGCGACGAGAGAGAGAGGCAATGTCCTCCCATTGACTCCCCCGCCGCCCTCTCAAGTGGTCAACAAGCAGTCCCCTTCCCCCGCCCCCTACATCGGAAACGGAGGAGGAAGAAAGATTTGCTCCCGATCCTCTCTTCTCTTGGCGGCGTCTCCTTTGGCTCCCATCCCTCCGCTTTTCGGCAACCCTTCACCCCCCCCCCTCTCCTCCATCGACAATCCTCCCCCCCCCCTTCTCCCCCGCCGAGGGAAAACAATCCCCCATTCAGCGGGGGGAAAACCGACCAAAAACCCGATCACGAGCGGGAGGAAGAAAGATGTCAACACAACACGACCGCTTCTCGGGTCTCTCCTCTCCTCCACTGCGACCGTGATTAGAGGAAGTGTCGCATCTTCTCGCTTAATTCTCTCACGTGGCTGAAGAGAGCGCGCCATTTTTCCATTCTCCTCCCCCTCTTCTTTTGTTTCCCGCGCTTTTCTTTTCGGGCCGGGGCTATCCGCCGAGAGCGGAGTCACTGGGGGGAATATTCCTCCGACTCACCTGTTGGCTGCTGCTCCTTTCGGGGCTTTGTTGTTTGTTCCGGTCTCTCGGAGTTGGCAGACGATATCCCCCTTTTTTGTATAGTGTTGCCAGACATTTCGAGAGAGAAGATTCTCTTCCCTGCTTTTTTATTTTTATATCCCCTTTAGCTCCGAGTCTGTCGGACAGTTTTTTCGGTGTCCGTTTTCACTGATCTCTCTTCTTTTTAGTTTTGGTTTTCTCTTTTTTTTTTATTACGTCACGTCGCGTAAAGGGTTTTTGTTTTTTACCGTTTCTGCTCTTAAACGTTTTCGAAATGGTTCTCGGGAACAGCCCTTCCGTTTCCTCGATGAGCGGTTTGGAAATATTTTATGTATCGGCTGTCGAGTTGCAAACTTGAATTACAATTTATTTTAAAACTTGAATACATTATTACTTAATTTATTTTTAAATTTGATTTAAAAACATTAAGTTTTGAATTTAATTTTATAATAAATTCATCCTACTTAAAACATTTATCATGCATTTAGGGTTTGATTTCTAATGGACACGGAGTTGTATTGAACAACAATTTTTAAAACGCCCTGAGAGAAAAAATAAGTGGACCGTTCTGGTGAGTGAAAAAAGGCAAATGGATTGACATTGTGAAAGAAAACATCCTGACTGCATGGAGGATTGCAACAGTTGGGATCTCCTACATACGTGTGTGACAAACGAAACGGATTGACTGTCATTGTGACGCCCATCCACTTTGAAGAAGACTCCGATTTCAGTGCTTGATATTAAATTGGACATCGGAAACTTGCAGCGACGAGAACTCTGGAAGCCCTCCTCTTCGTCCGAAAAAGATGTCTCAGATGTACGACTCCTACATGTACAAGGTGAGTGCGTGTGCTGAAATTATAAAACAATTTGGAGTTTGAGGAATGTAAAACTTTCTTAGGCAATAGTGACAGAGTAGATAAAAGTGTAGCAAAACGATGTGCTTATTATGTGTAGTTTAATTGTCAAGCAATGACCGTCGCCCAGCAATTTATGACCATCCTGTGTATCAATGCCATGCCATACAAGCGCTGATATATGTAAGTGTAAGGCGACTTGCACACGGGAGAATAGGCTACAGAGATATTGCCATTGTATTACGTTAACGCATTCACACGTGAGGGTCTGTGTAATATCAGGTACGTGTAGAGGAGGAATTAGACTGTAAAAAATAGGAGGGGTCCCACTTTTTGATACATCATTTTGAAATGTAGAGGAGATATTTCGAAATATAAAAAAATAGGCGGGATCATTAATGATTCGGAATGCATGAATAAAATGACCTGCCACATTATTTTGTTATTTTTTCGTTTCAATTGTTTTGTAGATTTCGATTGTCTAAAATCTACAAGTTTTTATGTGCAGGGGTGTGTATTAATTGTAAGTAATTTTTTTTTTTAAACCTTCCGAGTTTTGAGTCAGTTTTCCTTGCAATACACATACAATTTAAATTCATAAAAAAATCAATGGCGAAACATTTTTCCAATCTAAACAAATGGGGATATTCTTTTCAAAATCGTTAATTAAAATCAAAATTGAATTTGCAAGTTACTTACACTTTACAAGTGTGATATTTTTTTCAATGCTTCGAAGGGATTGTATTTATAATTATTATCTGACCAGTAACCGACTCTGAGAAGCCACATGTAGTTGTGTATTGTACATTTTATCATGTTCGGGGGGGGGGGGGGAGAGGGGGGGGGGGTGTACATCTGAGACGAGTTTACGGAGAGTACATTAATATTCTCAGCGTGTTGGGAGAGTAGACGTCCCAAACCACCCCCTACACCACCTGTTCGATGACTAATCTATAATAATGAAACAAACGTCTGTCTGTGGATAAAAAAAGAGCATTCACTTCATGCATTTATGTTATTTATAGGTCCGTCCTTTCTTTTTATTACGTCACGCCATATTTCACCGTCGCCAATAGCCCACTGTGCAGCTCTAGTGCGACGTTAATTAACAAAACCAAACCAAACCAAATCACGCTATATTTCATCCTTTTGTACACCCCCTCCGCCATCTCACGTCACGATACATTGTTATAGTTAAAAGAAAACAGCCATTAAATGTACCGTTTTGTGTATTCTACCGAACATCCCATAAAAAAGATGACGATGCTATGAAAAGTGACTTGTATAAAAGTTTGTGACAGAACGTTCAGCATTTTTCTTCTACAACGTTTTGCTGCGTCACGCAACTACTGAAGCTCCCTTCCCCACGTCGCGCCGCACTCACGCATGGTGCGCGATGTAATAATGAAACGCGGACCCCTAATCGGTAAATCCCATTTAATCCAAATGTCGCTTTTCAAGATTTAACTTAATACTCTGGCCGAATACTCTTCACACAGTTCATTGAAAGTACAGGAGAACTCCAGTTGTCAGGATCAAACAAAAACGTCCATTATCCCGATCGCTTTCAAGAAGAAGAAAAAATCAGCAAAATCCACATTTTAAAAGTTTCTTATCGGTGTATGATAGTGTTATCAATAGTCATTACAATCTAAAGCAAAATTCGTTTTTTTAATAAGAAATGACTTTTGTTTTTGTGAATTATCCAACAATCCTGATATTCCATTATTCAGATGGGATCTGGTCTCAATTGATTTGGATGATTGGTATTGTACCTTATATAATATACACTGTTATGTATGTATTTTTATTTTCTGGAAAAAGGAGGAGTAAAAAAAATCAGGTTTTTCACATTTTGAATATGTCATATTATAATAAATAATTTAATGCGATATCCTAACAACTTTTACGTAGTAAAACAAGTGTATTACAAAGCATGTCTTTTCTATTTTTGACATATTATGGCAAAAAAGTGACCCTACTTATTTTTTTTATGTAAGTCCAGAAAATAATCGCTGAAAAACTTTACTTTGGTATTTTATATAATCAAAATAATGTCTTTAATAAACTGTCTTTAAGGATTTTTGATAATATTAAAATTATATTATATTTTATTTACCAAATAATATTTTTTAAAAAATAATTGGTAAAAACACAATTACTAGTTACACAAGACAAACTATTTTTTTAAAAAATACTAAAAAAAAATATAATATGCATATTATACTATAATCCTCAAAAACAAATTAATTTAAATATTTAAAAATACATTGAAGAAAACTTGGAGCAGTGCCTTTGAATAGATCTGAACTTGTATCAATTTAAAGTTGATCAAACAAGATAAAAAAATCATTACTGTGAAAAATGAGTTAAAATTTGTATATTTAGGGACCCTTGTACCAAAGCTTAATATTAATTCGTAAAAAAAATTAGTTATTCTTCACGTAGAAATATAATTTTGTTTTCATTAGATTCAAAATAAAATGAACTGTTTTAAAGCAATGAAATATGTTTGGATATATTTGAAAATTTTTGTCCCATCTTAAAAGTATGAGCTACGGATATCAATTGTCGCGATATCTCTTCTTCAGGAGTATTAAACATTTATGTACTCAAATGACCTAAAATCGTGCAGGGACTCGATATTGTAATTATTAAAAATAAAATACTTCATACTACAGTAAACAACACGAAACAGCGAGTAGTTCAAAATAATAAGACTTTCCGACACTTCCATTTCAATTAAAAGATCTCATCTGATTTAGGGAGTCGGAAAATCTGAAGATTTATGAGAAACAACTTTTAAAATGTTTTTTTAAAAAACTCTCAATCGAAGCCATAAATAATTCAATGCAATTAGAAAACAGCGTCATCTACAGAATTAGAAATCTTTTTACCGAGTCAAATTATCTTTTCGAATCGCGGTACTTAAAAGAAAAAAGTGTTTTTTTTTATATAATAAAACGAAAGAAAATGAAATAAAGAATAAAGAAAAAAAATACACCTGAAGCTCTCTCCGCCATTCATCTTCCCGGACACATCTGATTGCTTTTCGCGAAGCATTATTTGCTCGTCCCCTCTTTTAAAACCTTCTCTGATTGGATATGCACTCTCCTGCTCGTAGCCATGGCAACCAGGGAAATGAAGACAAAATACATGCCACCCCCCCTTGAACATTTCCAGTATAATAATAAAAATTCCTTTTTCGACCCACTTCGTTGTGTTGCCAGCTTTTTTTGTATAAATTCTCTCTTCTCTACTCCTCATTTCTTTTTCAGAGAGAGCTACAAAATATCTTTTCAGAACGCAATTCTTAAACACAAAATGTAATATCTTTCGCAGAAAATACTTTTTCTTCTTTCTTTTACTACTACTCCTTCGTCTTCTGTGTTATATATGGGTGTATATATATTTATTTTCCATCATGTTTTCGTCATTTTTGATTGTTTGTTTTTGAATTTCTCCCTTTTCTATAAGCATTAAATGTGTTCTTAGTTTTTTTTTTTGTAAAGGAATTATATATTTTCCGCAACAGAAAGGCTTGCAAATTTTTTTTATGCATTTTAAAATTCGTGACACGTTGCAACTTTTGAGTTTAAACGTTGGATGTCCGCTTATAATTGTGTGCGTACTGCAATTCTGTTAAATGCTTGCAGAACAAACAGCTGCAAAAATGCAGAACAAACAGTTCAATGTGAACAGTTGTTAATACGAAACAAAATACCTATGGTGAGTCACGCAAAATTTCCTACCTATTTCAGACACTGTTTTTTGGAGCCCCAGTTGCTCAGTGGATAAGGCGTTCAGCTACTAATCAGAGGATTGGTGGTTCAAATCCGTGCGATGGACTTGACAAAGAAAAGTAAAAAAGTAGTGATCTTGCGATCGGAGGGTTGCCAGCTTCGCTACAAAAATACTAGAAAGTCGTCCAGAACATCCAACAAATTATACTGGCGTGTATACGGGACTGGTGCACGATACATCTGATCGGGGTCCAATGTCCTGACGCCTATTGAGGTTGCGTCGGGTGCCAGCTCGGGAGTTGTCCTCGTCATCTGACGCTGGTTCAAAAATACGAGGCATCGTTCCCGGGTCTTTCCTTCGAGATAGGCCCCGAACCGTCGCCAATAGCTCACTGTGCAGCTCTAGTGCGACGTTAATTAAACAAACCAAACCAAACCAAACCAAACCAGGTACTGTTTTGCCTCATGCACTGAGCTAAAAAATCCCTGGAGTGATTACTAAGCGTGCGCAACCGCATTACACCTTTTTTTTGTCTAAATGCCAAAAAATAGTCCTTTTGCATGGCAATACCACTGAGCTAAATAATAACCGGAGACTAGACTGGCGTGCGATCACATAACATCCCATACAGACTTCGGAATTGTATTCCTCCGCACGCCACGGTGAAGTCCATTACCCTCCAATCGGAGCATTCACTCCAGTTATTATATTTGATCTCAGTGACCTCGTGTCACAGAACGCCTGAATTGACATTTTTCTTCCGGCAACTGTTAGACCAAATATTACAATAAAAAAAATCAGGTGAGACTGTGTCTCAGCACGGCAGAAGAGCTTTACTTAATTTCAGCAGAATGGGAAAGGGTCGCCTCCACCCGTTCCTGCACCGTACGTAATTTGCTTTTTTGCAAGTACAGGCGACTCCTTTCCTATCGAACGAGAGAGAAATTTGAGTCGAGTAAATGTGTGACATGAAGTCGCCAAGTCAACTAACTGCAACAATAAGAGGCATTGCACTCTACACCCTCTGGCTAGCCGTACTGTCGTTTCATATCTGTTTTCAAATATGTACATGTCGCTTGGAATGTAACCACAGAATGTACTTTATGTAGAAATATTAAACTATCTAACGCAGCGGTTCTCCACCTGTGGTACGCGTACCCCTGGGGGTTCGTGGCAGTCCGGAAGGGGCTACGCGAAAATAATAGTAGTAATGGCGAAAACCATCTAAAATAAAAAATGAATGAATGTTCTAAGTAAAATCTACAATAAAAACATATAAATCCTCCATTTGAGTCGTTTGTTTAATTTGCCGGCTAACCCAAGAACATGACGGCCTAAGAGAAACAAACTTTTTAGTAGAGGGATGGATGAGAAGGGTTACGAGGGAAAGGGGGGGGGGGGCAAAAAAATATTGAGAACCACTGATCTAACTGATAGTAACGCGTATATCCCTTCCCGTAACACGTTAGTTTTGCCAGCAATACATATGATTTGAAAGTTCATTAAATAAATCTCTACTTTTGAATTTTCTTCTTCTAGTTTAAAGCATTCGGGGGTCCTTTCAAAGCACGAAGCCCTTTGCGGTGGCACGCGGGGCAGAGAGAGTGAATAAACAGAGTTAATTACATCGTTCAATGAATTCTTACAGCTGCAGATGCCTATTTATTATTATGCCTAGTTAAAACAGCCAAAAAGTGACCATCGCCGAACAACTGAGGATCATCTTGTATAAAATTGTGGAATATTTTGTATCAAACCTAAGAAGCAACCCTGTATGTTGGGCGCATGCGTTCAAGTGACCCCCCTTCTTGCGTTGGCCTAGTAGAAAGTCTCACTCTCATAAGAGCCGCTCTCTCGCTTGAACCCGAGAGAAGAAGAATGGACATTATAACGTTAATTAACTGCAATTCAAGCGAATAAAGAGCCCCATGATGAATTTCTTCATTTTACATTTTTTTTTCTACTTTGTCCCCCCCTTCAATTTATTTTTTTGTGCTTTTTATATAATATTTTTTTCATGCTTTATTCTTTTTTTTATTATTAATCCCCTACCCTTTCTACCGGGTGAAGGAATTTCACGACGAAAAAAAAAGGAATTTCTAAAATAATAGTAATATAAAAGGGAGTAATGAAAATGAAATTAAAAAGGAACAAAAATGTCGTCTTCCCTTTTTACATAAAATGAAGTGAAGTACGAAACGTTGAATAATGAGGTTTAACTCCCCTCCCCTTCTAACCTTCTACTTTTATAACCTCCCCCCCCCAACCTTCATGTTAATCCCATTTTAATGACCAAAAGTGGTATCGATTTTTTAAAAGATTTTTTTGAGAGGTGGGGGGTAGGGGAGGTGCATATAAAACTTTTATTCGTTATTTAAAAAATTCGTTATTTAATTTTTTTTTATAAAAGAAACTCGTTACAGTTTTCGTATTTAATGAGAAAAAATAGGGGAGTAAAAAAAAAAGCAATTACGCGCGAAGTAGGTGAAGGGTAGGGGGAGGAGGGGGGGGGGGACTGTAAAATTATCGATATTGATCGAGGAAAATCGATTTATTATTTTTCTCCTTCCGAGATGAATAAGAAAGCATATTCGAATCATAAAATGAAACGGGTCTTTGATAGGAGCGAGAGTCATAAATGTACGTGTTAAAATGTGTAGGGGGGGAAAAGTGTGAGAGAACCTCTCCCTCCTCTGCGATTTTTATTGGAATTTATTTTCTTGGCTAAAATCCTTTAATCACGTTAAGAGGAAAGGAGCCAAATGAGAGAATTTTCACCTCTCTAAAGCAATTTATTCCACGTGGAGAGGTTAGGGACGGAGGGGGAAAAAAATCCGTTTTGATGAAAAATGTTTTATGGGCGCAATTTGACTGTGTTGATAGCGATTAAATTCTTAAATTAAAGATTTGAAAAGCGGAGTTTTTTTTTGGGGAGGAGAAATGTTCGAATGAATAATGCGACAGCTTTTGTGCGCAATTTAAAAATGAAAAATTAAAATAGAAAAAGTAGGGAGGTTTTATTGATTTCCAATGATTTAATAAAAAATATTAATCGATAAGTTTTATTTAAATGTTTGATTTTTAAAAGGAAAAATTCATTTTATGATATTCTTTATCCACATTCTAAGTAAACTACTTGATTATTTAATATTGAAAAATTAAATAATTTGCGAAAGTGTCAGAGTACGGTTAGAAAAGTTTTAACCGACTGACCGGTTTGGAAAATGTCAAAGTTGTGTTCTCTGCAAAATAGTTTATTTTATATTTTATTTGGAGTTTTTGTGTATTGCTAGAAAAACAAGAAATCCGTGGAAGGCTTAAGTCGTTCATCTCCGTCAGAGGGTTAAATCTTTAGGAGGAAGGTGTTTGATTTTAACATGGGATTCTGATTGACATATCAACCCGCCGTTGTGTACAGGTCTACACACCCTTCATACCAGCAAATTACGTAAGATCGCCAACAAAAGCCTCATCAACAGACGGAAGAGAAACAAGTCGTTCTGTCTAACAACGAGGACCTCCAAACACGCCTCTTACCTTTCTTGCCTTATTTCCACGTGGCCGAGTGGATTAAGGCGTCAGCTGGGAATCCAAGGGTCCCCGGTTCAAAACCTTGCGATGGACTAGACTAAAGAATAGTAAAAAGTAGAGATATTGCGATCGGAGGGTTGCCAACTTCGCTACCAAAATACTAGAATGTCTTCCAGAACATCCACAAAAAATTAACGGCGTGTATACGGGACTGGTGCACGATAATCTGATCAGGGTCCAAAGTCCCGACGTCTATTGAAGGCGTTGGGAGCCAGCTGAGGTGTAGTCCTCGTCATCTGACCATGGTTCAAAATGAACCATCGTTCCCGGGTCTTTCCTTCGAGATAGGCCCCGAACCGTCGCCAATAGCCCACTGTGCAGCTCTAGTGCGACGTTAATTAACCAAACCAAACCAAAGCTTTATTTCCGGAGGTTAAAGGCATCGACGCCTAATTTTTAATCAAACGACACCAGATTTTAAGATTATCCATCGAGCTATTTGTCTCGGAGTCATAGTGTCGGAATGAATCCACCTAAAAGCGTAATCTTCGTGAATTGCGCAAATGTCGAAAACACGTTGCGATTTGTGTTCTTTCTATGGAACAGTTATTCATTCCTCTTTACGTTCTATTCCACAGATATTTTTGATACTCATAAATTGGAAAAAATCCTGATCTGTTTTGTATTTGCAAGTGAACAAGTTGAAAAAAAGATTGGTGTTCTAAACACAAGATCACGCTGTTCTCGTTTATTTTAAAGAACAGGGAAACAAAAGAACGGGTCGTTATGTTGTCGCCTGAGAGGCGACATCGAAGTGCAAAGAAAAAAAAATTATTTCAGATAAAAAAAATGTTAGGCCAGCCACGTATTGCCAACTATCGGACACACAACTACACTGTTCAGTTGCACGCGATTGGAAAACTCAAATTGTATCCACTCACTCGGCAACTTTTTAGTTGTTACCGAGCTAAAAGCTTGGAAAATATTCGACACGATTTTGAATGAATTGCGTAATACGAGTTTGGTGAATTTTTACTTAAACTTTGGCGACTGCGAAATCTGACATTCGGCAGCCCTGAGTTGGATGCAATGAAATAATCAAAATAAATTGCAGTGGTTTTTTTTTTTAGTTCGTTCAGTGGATTAAACGTTGCAATGCAATTGTTGCTTGAGAGTGGCTAGTATTAAGCAGTTTCCGAATTAAGCTATGCAGTCATTTTAATCGCGTATTTCGTTCGAATGCAAAAAGACAACTTTCTATTGCTCATAACCCCCTTTAAACGCGTCTTAAGGGAGTTAATTTTGTGATTAACGATAAACTATATTCATGCACAATGAACATATAATCAGACTGACTGATTGATGTTATCGAACAAACGGTTGTTCCCCCTCCCCCTCCTCCCCCCCCCCCCCAACAGAAAAGAATCAACGATCGAAAACGGTCCTCTCCAAAAAAACAACGCTTCTAATTCATCTGGCAACACAATTATGATCCAGCGAAAAATAATCGAAATCTGATCATTCAAGAGACCGCCTCGCCTTGAGAGAGAGAATCAAAAAAAGTTGGTTTAAAAATAAAAAGGTCCCCCCCCCCCCCCCCTCCTTTTAATAATGGTTCGTAATAATGGGGCAGTTGGCTTGAATCGTTTCTTGAAGAGAGATCTAATTTTTGTTTGGATTTAATTTCTCTGCCCGGAGTTTCTTTTCAAGGGCGCGTCCCTGACCTCTCACCCCTCCTGCTACAGGTGTCGGGAGAGAGGTGCCACATTTTGGCGCATTAACGCCCAAAGGGTGTTTTTGTTTAACTTTCTATGGGGCCGGGTCGAAAATGTGCCGAGATCGCACCCCATAATGGTACCGAAGGACCCGGTGGCCCAGTGGTAAAGTATCCAGCAGGATGATTGCCAAATTCGAATATCTACGTGAGCTTGACAAGTTGTAGCGATTTCATGATCGGAGGATTGCAATTTTTTTACTAAAAAATTCGACTAAAAATATCCCAATATCCATCGCCATGTATAAGGGATTGGTGCACCTTAAATTTGATTGTCTATTGAGGTTGCGTCGGATGCCTGCTCATGTGTTGTTCTCGTTATATGATCATGGTTAGGGAGGGGAGTTATGGCTGTTTGAAATATCAACTTAGCCTCTCTATATGCAGTGGCGGCGATTCGGGGGGGCAAGGGGGGGCGGTTGCCCTCGCACTTTTTTGGATGTTGCCCCAGCATTTTTTTCGGAAGTTGCCCCCTCACTTCTTTAGTATAGCACTTTTTAAAAATAAAATAAGTCAATTGTTTTACTGCATTGCCAAAACCAGGAAAAATTTCGTACCCTAACTCCCCCTCCCCACCCACTATTACAGACGACAAACGCATTTACTGAACAAGTGAATGTGTCCATCGGCCATCGTAAATACTTAAACAAGGCTGGGCGCCATTTCAAGTGTCATGTCTCTGTAGCTAGTGTTTAAATAGCTAATGAAACGGAAAAATACGAATTTTTTTAGCCTCTTGAACGAACGTTGTTAGGTTAAAAAAACGTTTTGTTACATATACATTTATTTATTAATTTTTCAGCTATCCGATTTACAATATTGAAGTGAATGAACAGTTCAGTTCTCTCTGACTAGATTAATATACATATGCTTTTAATATAAAATTTTTGTAATATATCTATTATCGGAAATGGAACATAATAACCCCCCCCCCCCCCCCCATCGTTCATTTGATCTTGCCCCCTCACTTTTAGCACCCAATCGCCGCCACTGTCTATATGTGTGCCAAAATATTTGGCGATTTCTTTTTCATAGGTATGGCGATTTTGCATTTCTCTCCCCCCTAGCAACCCTGGTGCCAACTTGTTTGAGGAATGAAAAATTATGGCAGAGGTGAACAAGCTTCCATTATATATTTTTCCCTTTCTTGTTTGTTATGTTCTTTCCTGCTTAATAAGAGCCCGGTTTCAGAATAAATAATTTGACTTTCATTCTTGCGAAAATAGATCATTTTCCGTTGCCGATTTCGTTTGTGTGGGAGCACTGCCAATACAATGCTACGCGTCTCTTTTTCTCTTTCTATTGGGTTGGAGGGAAAGTTCTGTCGTATTTTAAAGAAAATATTTGAATTCATTTATAAAAATATGTGTTTAATATTAATCAATTATATATGCTCCGTTATTTGTTACAACCTGTTGCCATCTTTCAGGTAACCTGTGAATTCCTGTTTTTTCCCATCCTTGGAGTTAAAATAGTCAGCAACTGCCTTAGAAACACTTTCAAAAGACGTGAATTTTTTTTCCCGTTAGATAATTTTGCAGTAAGATTTTTTTCTCTTAATATTCTTGTAAAGAATCCACTTTTCATCTCCAGTAACCAGCCTGTCCAAAAACGGCTCCACATTGTTTCTAATCAGATGTGATGAACTCATTCTTACACGATCAGACAAATTATTTTCCGTTAATTCATGTGGAACCCAAACACTTTGCTTTAACACAAACCCAACAGATTTAATGTGATCTCCAACAGTTGTATGATGAATGCCAAACTCTTCTGCAATTTCTCGACTTGTTAAATGTGGATTTTTTTTCCAACATGGATCGCAAAACATCATTATCGATCTTGGATGGTCGTCCAGATCGATCACTTTCTTTGAGGCTCAGATCCCCGGAACGAAATTTGCTAAACCATCTTTGACAAGTACGAACATTTACAATATCTTTTCCAAATACCGCACATAAATTTTTACATGCAACCGATGCATTGCTTCCTTTTTGGGATTCATATAAAATGCAGTGTCGTAAATGCACTTTATCTAGTGACATGTTTTTCACTTTAAATATCACAAGTAAATGATGAACGGTAAAAAATGGCACCTTTTATATTATACAGCAGTCTAAAAAAACAAAAACAAAAACTATTGACTCACTAGCCAATTGTTCTTTTTATTTACAAGAAAAATCGCCTGCCTATTTAAAATACGACAGAACTTTCCCTCCAACCCAATATTTATATTCCCTGTGAAATAGAGAGTAGTGAATCTATAGATTTCCGGATCACATAATTTTAATCTAAGGTTCCAGATCATTTTGGGCATGTAATCCAACAGTTAGTAATCCAATTATTTCTGATATTTCTCTAACGTGGAAAGTGTACCAAATTGCTGGTAAACGTTCCACTTTGGAGAAACTTTCGTCATTTTGATAATAGCCTTCTGTTAAGTGCTCAAAATAACAAAACGTGTCGTCGTTTTGGAAAAATAAACAAAATAGTTAATAAATTTAATCTGTGTATATTTAACGAAACCATTTGAACCGTGAAGAACTGTTAATGCTACTCATTCAAAGTTAACACGGTATTTACTTGTGACTATAGAGTGTGTAAAATATATAACCGTTAAAGTCTAACATTGAAAATTATTTTATTAACTTTACCAAAAAAATCGATTATTTAGCACTTTCGAATGAGTTCATTTCCCTTTAAATAACAATTCTTTAAAAAGAACAGCAGCAATTTGCCATTGGTTCCTATTAAACGTACGTATCTATCACACCCCCAAAACGATTTTTAATTTTAAAGCAACTTACAATTATGTTTTTACTGGAAGTCTGCCAGGGAGCACTACCTTGAAATTTTAAGCTGAGGTCAAATGACGAGGACAACAGCACCCGAACCCACCACTGGCTGCGGTCGGTTGATCGCACTAAAACTGCACAGTGGGCTATTGGGAACGCTTTGGGATCTATCTGGAAGGACAGACTCGATAACGCTGCCTCGAAAATGATGCTTTTGGTACCATGGTCAGAGAACGAAGGCAATACCTGAGCTGGCATCCGACGCAACCTCAATAGGCGTGTCAGGACATTGGACCACGATCAGATTTATCGGAACGGTGGATAATTTTACACGATTTTTTTTTTTTGTAGCGAATGTGTTTATCTTCCGATCACGTTACAACTTGTCAAGTCCACGTAGATATCCTAACTCGCAATCTGTCGATTATTAGCCGAATACTTTTTTTTATCATACGCAGTAGCCGGATATTTTACCACTTGGCCACCGGGTCTTACCGTTTTTTGTAAACAAACCACTCCCCTAAAATCTTCGAATATATCTCCGATGCAATTTGCGAACGCCCCCCCCCCCCCCCCCAACATCTCTAAAGATTCCGACCCCATGTCCGAGATGATGATGAGGGTCGTCACAAATGATGGATGCCCGTGTCCGTCCACATCCCCATCATGAAACTGGTCCTCCGTCCTGAAAATATGGAGGCTCTTCCCTAGCAAGACGTGCGCATTCTTTTCCCCCGTTGCGTCTTCTGTCGTCCTCTGCTATATTGTCGATGAAGCGGCTATTTGGAAATCAGATTCGGATTTCTATTTTTAATCGACTGAACAGCGCGCTAACCAAAACTCCAAAATAAAACCGCCAGAAATTTAAAATTAAAACCGCTAACGCGCGCCAAAGCGAGAGGTTATCAATTCGACCGCTATGCATTTTTTTTTTCGCGCGGGATTTCAGTTCTACTTCAGATATTTGCACAATTTATTTTTTTGTTTGATGGGGGGGGGGGGAGGGGCGTGTGTTTCATAGGGGAGCAATTTGAAAAAAATATCCGGTTATCCGGCATTTAACTATCCGGAATTCTCAATTAACCGGACTGTTTGAAAACAAATATTGTCCGATTTCGAAAATTCTTTTTTTGTTGAATAGAGAAAAATCCAATTAGACAAAATCTGCAAAAAATAATCGGTTACCGGTTATATTATATATCCAGAAATGTCGACTAACCGGAGTTTTTTAAACAATTTATCCGATTTCATAATATTTTCATTGTTTAACAGAAGTTTACAAAAATGACATTTCGTTTAAGAAGCATTTATTGGTATTGATAGGTATTGTTTTACAATGTATGTTGTTGAGCACAAGTTGCTGCTTGAATTTCTTGGTGAATAATAATAATAGGGGGCGAAGCCCCCTGCTAAATTTAAAACTAAAAAGGGAAAAATAAAATAATCTTTCTAGAAAAAAGGAAAACCGACCTTAAGGAAAATGCGCTAAAAAATAAAAAATAATTTTTAATTCTACGAATGAAATGAAAAAATTGAATTATTGAATATCAATTTTATACTTCGTACAACTTTTTGAAGTAGGGGCCAATTTACAAAAATCATACCTAAATTTTGGCGCCGATTTCAAAAAATTGTACTAAGTATAAAATTGATATTCAATAATTAAATTTTTTCAACTCATTCGTAGAGTTAAAAATTATTTTTTACTTTTTAGCGCATTTTCCTTAAAGTCGGTTTCCCTTTTTTCTAGAAAGATTATTTTATTCTGTGCGGGGTGCCTTAAAAAACACGGCCACTTGTTGACGTATAGGGATATCAATATAAAAATATTATGTAACGCTTTTAAGGGGGATTTCTGACAACGAGATCTCCGCGACAAATTGAAAATGAATTTGATAATGGGGAATTTTATTAAATATAAGTTAAATTGCAAAACGTGCATATTCTTGAAATATCACAATTATTTTCAAGAGGTTATCTGGGATTTTTTTTAAAGTGTCAATTTCTAAAATGTAATATTTAAAGTAAATTTCTTTAAAAACAAAAGTTTAAAAGCTGCAACTTTCCTGGCACGTTACATGTAATATACAGAATTTTTAGACCATTAATAAAGATTACTCCCGTACAAAATTTTGCTTCAACGTTTTGCAACCTTTGACAAAACATTCAATATTTTACAGCACACCATTAGCATCATTTCCACAAAAACACACACGCAATATTAATTTTTTATAGAATATACTGTCACTTTCTTGGAACCTCAGGAAATTTGATATGTGATATATTGATTTTTCTACTTTTTATTCAAATTACTCCCGTACTTAAATTATGTGCAATAACGTTGCAACGTTTTACAAAATATACAATCGTTTAAAGCGTCGTGCTCTTGGCGGAAATAAAACATGTCTGAACCCTATAGACCAGTAGTCGGCAAACTTATTAGTCAACTGAGCCAAATATCAACAGAACAACGATTGAAATTTCTTTTGAGAGACACATTTTTTAAACTTAAACTATATAGGTAGATATATTGTTATTAACTTAATTAGGATACTCCTATGCTGGCCTTTTTCTAAAATCGTCCTCAATCTGCTTGAGGTGCGTTCGCTAAGATCAACCCCTTCCAACTCTTCCATCCACACTCGCCTTGTATTTCGTCTATCTCCTTTCGTTCATCCTCTCTACATGTCCAAACTATCTTAATATACCTTTCTCAATCATAACACTAACTGACAAACACTAATGTGAACAATTGCCTTGCATCTCCTTGGAAAGTTTGGTTAAGTCAAGTTTGTATGTTGTTGTTTTTAATTTTTGCCACGAAGTTTCAACGCGCCCGCCCGCATGCGGTAATTTGTGGAAGAGCCACACTCAAAAGGCCAAAGAGCCGCATGTGGCTCGCGAGCCGCGGTTTGCCGACCACTGCTATAGACAGAATGCATGACTTGTCGATATTAAATTCAAGATTAATAAAAAGTCAGGATTGCATTATTGAAAAGGAAAAGCACATGCTCCACGAAACAACAAACGATTTGGAATACATCTGCTGTTGTTTATCTGCCTGATGGCGGACGCTGCAGAGTGTGCGTAAAAAAAAGTCGTCTGCTCCGTTTTGGAAGTTCTAAATCTAAAAAGTGTTTGTACCTCTCTTGTTTAAATTGTTAGAATTGAAATTTTTATTCTTATGAATTGTTCAAACTAAAAATGATTATGGTCCATTTGTAGACTTAGGTAAACATCGCTTAGAGTTTAAAAGAATAAACTCGTATAATCGTAAAGTTAATTCATAATTAGTTTTATTCATATAATCTTTTGATCTTAATACGCATAGATAAGTTAAAACTTCATTTCGACTAAGAGAGCAATGATAGACGGACATACAAATACATTTTTAAAAAACAAAATACATTTTTAAAAAACAAAATACATTTTTAAAAAACAAAATACATTTTTAAAAAACAAAATACATTTTTAAAAAACAAAATACATTTTTAAAAAACAAAATACATTTTTAAAAAACAAAATACATTTTTAAAAAACAAAATACATTTTTAAAAAACAAAATACATTTTTAAAAAATAAAATACATTTTTAAAAAACAAAATACATTTTTAAAAAACAAAATACATTTTTAAAAAACAAAATACATTTTTAAAAAACAAAATACATTTTTAAAAAACAAAATACATTTTTAAAAAATAAAATACATTTTTAAAAAACAAAATACATTTTTAAAAAACAAAATACATTTTTAAAAAACAAAATACAAACAAAAAACAGACGATTAATATATATAAAAAAAATTAAATGCAATTTTTATTATAAATGTTGAAGATATAAAAGTATAATATATAAATTGTAAAATATTGTCCATAGTCAATATAAAATATAGTTTTTTACTATATTTTACACTAAGCAACTTAGTATAGTAACAACGTGCTTAGAACAAAGACTATATAAAATATAGTGTTTGTTCTTAACGTACATATAACTAGTTCGTTTTGAATAGCAGGACTAATAATACCCTGAATACAGTGTTTCATAAAGTTCAGTAGTCCATGTCTACCAAAACCAACAATTCTTTTTTTAAATAATAAACAAACTATTTTTAGCAATATTTTATCATTTATTAGTCCATGGTTTACCCACACCAATTTTGTCCCTCCCTATTGCAAAAGCGGTCCACGGATCACCGAGTCCAAATTAGGACGAAGCGCGGACTACTTTCAAAAAACATTAAAATTGAGGTTTAAAATATAATTCAGATACTACATGAGCGATCTTTTTTTTTTATATTAAAAAGATTACTTGTGATTTGTAAAAAAATCGAACAGTTTTTTTTTAAATATTAAAAAATAAATTATTTATTTGAATTTAGAAATGATGTGTATTTCTGGAACAACTGGTGATTCCATATAGCGAAAAGTTCGGGCAGACAACAAATTTATTTTGCAAATTAAATTGTTAAAAAAAATTCAAAACAAACCCATGAAAATGTAAATATGAAATTCCAACTCGTATCATTTTGTTTATTTACATGAAAAAAATTGTGCTTTTCTTTTTATGTTTTTTTTTATTACGTAAAAGAAATAGAGCTGATAAATTTCCTGATATTTCTTTAAAAAAAAAGCAGAAGAAAAATATTGTTGATTGGGCAATAGCTCCAAATAGTCCACTTTGGACCCTCACGCAAACCCTAGTGATCCACGGGGTTTAAAACCGGAAAGTTCCAATTGCAGCCCATGGCAACCTTTTTGTCTGGGCGATAAACACTTATTTTCTTCTTTGAGAATATGGTAACCCGGCTCTCTTCGGGCCGCAATTGGGCTATTGCCTTTGAAACCGCTTGTGTTGCTCAACCAATTCAACTAGCCAGCATCCAGTAGAGAGACAGAGATAGAGAGATAGACAGAGAGAGACATAGACAGAGAGATACAGAAAGAGAGACAGAGACAGAGGGAGATCTTTGCGTCAACAAAACACAAACATTTCAAAAGTAAGAAATTCCGCGCTTCGAGAAAAATATTTGTCATAAAAACGGGATGGGGAAATCTCGCGGCAAGAGAATTTTGAAAAGAGTAAAAACTTCCGAATTAAAATTAATGAGCCACCATTAAAACAGATCCCATAAAAGTTCTTTTTTTTATTTCGCTCGATGGGTGAAGATATTTCGGGCAACGAAGCTGATAAAATGGCGCTATTGTCGCCGCGTTTTAATTTGACTTTTGTCGCGTAGCAGCAATTTTATATACAACGCGTTTTCATTCTTAAATAAAAAAGACATAATTATGATCGATTTTTATTTCTTGCGTGTTTTATCTTTTCGAGATACTTTCTTCTGAACACTGTATGAGATTTTCTGAGAAAAATAAATGTGAAGTTTTTCGGATTCTGCTGTAAGTTTGCAGAATTTCCATCGGAGGCTTGGAATTTCAATTTCAAGAAACACGTTATTCGAGTGAACATTTTATTTCTCATATATTTTTCTGCCATTATTTATTTATTTAGTGGAATAATTTACTTAAAGACGTTCATAAAGATGCGGCCATATGCGCGTGACAACCGAAATTAGAACCGAATGAGATAATGTCCCCGGAAAGGGATCGGCACAAAACAATTTCGTTAAGCACTTCTACTGAACTCTAACTGTAACTGCTGGAAGGCTCAAACCTTGTTTCCCCTATGGGAGCGTTGAAGCCAATTGAAAGCTGCCATGCTGTGACCCAAAAATTTTTTAAAGTGATTTAGTGGTGTTTTTTATTACCATAGCATTGTAGAAATATTAAATGTATATAAATATTATATATTCTTTTTATAGAATTCATTTTTATATTGCCAACCAAATAGTTTTTGCTCTTGCTTTTTAACTACTTCTACTTTGACTTGCAAATGATTTCCTATTTTAATTACAGATTGCATTTAAAATCGGTTTAAAAAGAAAATAAAAAAAACTTAGCCAAAAGCAATATATGTCGGCGTATTTTAACATGAAAAATATACGAAATATTGCGGTATCAAGAAAAGTGGGGCACATCATGGCGGCTTCCATATCGACTTCAAGTCAACAAACTGTCTTGCCCTATCCAGAAGTTACAGTTAGAGATCAGTGAGCACTTCTTGTTTCAAGTAAGTGACTCAATGACGAAACAGTTGTCGAAATGGACGAAAATAGCCTTGACGATCGCAGAATGCTTAAAAGTGAGTATTTCTAAGAGAATGTGTTGTTCTCGTCCTCTGCCCATGGCCCATTGTGTAGCTGCACTGCGATGTTGAATTTAACCAGCCCATTAATCGGCACTGAAAATCAATGTGTTGCACACTAAAATCCCATTTAGCATTGCAGATTGTGTTGCGGTATCGCACTATCCGTTCTCGAAAATACAGGAAAGCCTTACATATAAATGCAAATGTGTCCTTTTTCCCTTTCGCTGATGTATTTATAAGAAAAAAAGAAGCGATATCTTCTCTCTATCTTGCCCAATAGATCGAAAATCCTCTTTTTTCCCCAATAGGAACATTATTCAAAAAATGTATACGTAAAAGTCCATAAAATACCCCATAAAATCATACATCTTCTTCTCTCCCCCCCACCCCCTCCTCTCCCCCTTTGATATTCCAAAAAGGGGGAGGGGAAGGAGAGAAAATGAAATAAATCCAAAAAATCGTCTTGCGAAAGATGACAGTAAAATGAGTGATGGCTCAGCGACTGCAAAGTCATTTGACAATCACCCCCCCCCCCTTTTTTTCCCTTCTTTTTTTGAGAATGTATATTTTTATTTTATTTTCGTAGTATCGCTCTCTCTCTCCTCATTCGTCCGTGTTCGATCGAAAAGGAGACGACGTCATTTATAAAAATGGCGGCCGGTGGTGGTAGAAGTAGTAGTACATGTTTAGGTGAGGTCGAAATGGGATATTCTTTTTTTCCGCTGAGGATTTGTTACAACAATTGAATTGAAAAGTGTTTATACCCCGACGACTGTCGTGGGATGAGTCCCTAAATGGAGATTGGAGAAATTTTTGATTTTAAAAATACATGTTTCTCTTCACACACACACAGTAAATAGGGCTGTCTTTGTTGATTGGCATATTGTAGATTGTTGGATTTATTGTAGCCTTTTTAAAAATAACTTATCGTTTGGATTTGTGGTTTTTGTCATTTTTGAAACACTGTAAACAAGAAACAACCGGCGCCATTTTTTAAAACAATGTAGACAGTGTTTAAAAAATGACACCCATTGTTTCTTCCACGGAGCTTTTACTTTGAATCACGTTTAGTTTTAAATGATAAATAATGAAAAAGGTTTTTAAGGAAATTAAAATAATAAGTAGCTGTTTGGCACCGCGTTGCTAGGCACCGCGTTGCTAGGCACCGCGTTGCTAGGCACCGCGTTGCTACTCGTTAAGACATACACATTAAAAGAAAATTAAGTGCCTTTAGTCGGGACTCGAACACGCTGCCAATTTCTCCGAAGTCCCGCGCGCTACCGACCAAGCTACAAAGGATCCTTCTAGCTAGAAATATTTTATGCAGTAAGTTTTAGTACGTTCTTTATGCAATAATTCTTTTAGATGCAGTTTTTTTTTAACAAACCGATGATATTTATGAGATGACCGTAAGATTCGCCATTGCTCAGTGAAATTCTCTTTCTTTTAATACCTCTCTTGTGTGAAGTAGTAAGGGTCGTAAAAGGATCCTAATTTACGAATTCCCCTACTTCGTGTTGTTGTATTCCTGAGCACGGTGGCGGATTCAGGGGAGGGGGGGCATTACTCCAATTCTACCTGTATATTACTCTCTATAGAGTTTGGATTTTATTATCAGAAAATGCACTCTTTACCTGTAGACTAGTGATTCCACCAAAGTTTGCACCTTAGTGAATCAAATATAGGTTTTTTTAGTTGGCAAAGTAAGAAATAACAGTATATAAGGCGTATTGACTAAATAACTGCTCAAGGATTGAACATAAACATTTTTAATCACATAAGCCTAACATTACAATATCTCGGGGAGGAACGAACTTAAATACGCATCACCGTAAGAGGCAGTTGCATGACTGAAGCTTTCCCGGCGCAGTGGGAGTGACATAAAATATGTAGAGGGCGTTACAATCGTAATAACGGGAACAATATATAGACACGTAACGGAAACATGAAATATATATACTGGTGACGGGGACATGATAATAGGACAAACATATAAGATATAACATAAATGAATAACGCTGGTTACAAGTATTAAAATTACCTCAAAAATTAAGAGTGGCAATTGGGACGCCAAAAATCATGTTTGCTCGTGTCACAAAAATTCTTTGAGCCGTCACTGCATCTGACCATAGTTTGAGAAATACAAGGCAGTGTTCCCGGGTATTTCTTTTTCAGATAGACTCCGAACCGTCGATACTGTAGTTCACTGTGCAGCTTATTACGGCGACATTCATTCAACCAAACAACTGACCACTTTGGATAATTTCCTTGTCGATTAGAGGGTTAAAAGATTTCTTTTTCTACAATAATTCTAAAAAATATTATTTTTTACCCCTTCTGTTTCTTCTTCCTACTTTGCCACGGGAAGTTCAAAAGGGGAGAGAGGATGAAGAGGACAGACCTCTAAATGCGGCGTCAATCTGTTGCTCTCAAAAGCGGATTCAAACAAGGGGGCTTTCCAGAGCTGTGTTTTCGGATTTAACGAGTGTGCCAATGCGGAAATCCAAAGAACTCAAGATTTCAACCCATTTGTATGATGTAAAGGGAAGGTAGTATTCAAAACAGTTTAGCAGAAATAGTTGGATAAGAGAAAAGGTACTGTTCGCTTTGACTACTTCTCAAAAAAAAAAAAAAGAGAACATGTTCTATAAAAAAAACTTTATACGGTACACTGTTAAAAATGAATGCTCAGTTTAAAAAAAAAAATCGTCATTTTTGGCGACGGAAAGTTCCAATTGCGGCCCATGGCAACCTTTTGTCTGGGCGATAAACAATTACGTTCTTCTTTGAGAAAATGGTAACCCGGCTCCCTTCGTTTTGTAATTGGGCCTTTGGCGAGACACGCGCCAGGTTTCACTTATACCATGCGTATAAAAGCATCCGAAAACACGTTCATACCACAATTTTTAAGTTACAGGTGTTTTCGATCTATTCATAAACAACCAAACTAAAATATTTATCGGACCGATGAAATATTTCGTCAAATTGAGGAAATTCATTTTGTAATTTTTTTTCACAAAATTTATTTCGTAAAAAAAAATAAAAAAATGGACGATTTAAAAAAAATCGACGAATTGATTCGAGGAAAGAATCTTTTGGTCTGAAGTCACGCGCGCTATCGACCGAGCCAGAAAAGTTACATTTTATAAAACTGAAAATCCCCAAAATGTGTCCGGATATACGTATATCTCTATGTCTGTTTATCAGTACAAGAAAGGATCCGTAACCACAAAACGTAGAGAAATTTACAGAATAGTTAATTTGAAAAATAAGAATTTTAACGTGACTATTTTAAAGCCTCTACGATATTTCATTTGAATGTTACACAATTTTTAGTGTTTCCTCTTCACGGAATGGCAACATGGATAACAACATCTACAGAGAAAAATGAAAATCTGATATTGAAAATTAAACATAGATTCGAATGCCGGTCTTTACCACTGAGCTAAAATATTAAGAGTAAAATAATCAATACACACTGGAGTGAGGACTAAGCTTGCGCGATCACTGATACCTTTTGGAACCAAAGTAGAAAAAATAGTCCTTTCGCATACGTTTGCGTAGATTTTTAAAAACAAATTTCTTGCTTTCAAAAATACATTATATGTTACACATTTAACGTTTTGGCATACTTACTTTCTTACTAACAAGAAAAAGAAGACAAAAGTACCGGAATAAACCAGTTTTAAATCTGTCTGTGAATCCAGCATAACCAAGGTATAATAGATAATTCCCAAGGTTATTCCGACCAGAATGCATCCTCTCGGCACGGTAAAGTATTTTAGCTCAGTGGTCTTTACAAGAAATACCCCCTAACTACAAAATGCAGCTTCATGAAATTTACAGAGTACACTTTGCTTGAAAAATTATAAATGTAATGGGATAATTTTTAAGTTTGTACGATGTTCCATTCGTATATTTAAACTAATGTGTTTGTCATTCACTTAAAATGGATAAAAATATCGTTTGCAATATAAAAGAATGTTCTTTACGTTATATATAGACACTATGAAAATGACTTCATATGTTTTGTTTAATTTAATAATTATTGAAAAGCATCCGCACGTTGGGCTGTTTATTATTATATGGATTCTAACAAACATTAAAATAACTAGAATTTTATGCAAGTATTTTTTTTTATAAAAGAGACATCGAAGATTGGTATCCCTGTAAATTTTCAACTCTTCAGTACTTGTTATTTTTCTAATTAAAGGAATAAAATTCCACAGATATTAACTGATAGTTTAGAAAATATTTAGTTTAATGTACCGATGAATATTTCTATTTATTTTTTTTAGGTTTAGTGGATGCATATTTGATAGTTAAAAATGTATAAAAAATTTCAAGTGAATTAGACGAAAACTTTTTTGTCGGATCGACATAAAAATATGAAACCGAGAAAAAGAGGTTTAAAAAGATATAATTGTGTATACATACCTACATTTCTTTACAATCATAATTAATTGGCTCCTGACTCATAAAATCACCTTCTACTTTCTGAAACCTCTCATCAGCAGCCTATTTTCTTATTTCTTGTCGAGCCTCTCAATGTGTACGGTTTTGCTTTAATTTATGCGGCTTTAATGCGGACGAAGTCCGTTTCCAAAGCTGCATTCTGGCTGTAATACGAATGCGTTTTTCGTCGAATTTTTGTCCAATTTCAATTCGGTTTGTTTTAATATATCTGCTTTTTTTTTTAAATATTTTTTTTAATCGTTTTTTAAAAGTTCAAAAGTACCATCTCCCCTTAAAACAGACAATGTTTGGTTGAGGATATGCCGGATTGTTGTTGTTAAATTTATTTTCACTTGGAACAAGAAAAGAATGATTAAAATCTATTGATTAAATTACCTCTAAAAAGTTTTTAACGCATTGTCGGCGTAATTTTCAAACCACGTCACTCCCAAACGTGGGTTCATGAGCCACAGTGGAAGTTGCTTGGTGATTATCAGCATGCACCAGCCCTTGAACTAATGCATATGAGAATCATGAACACTTCTACATACTTACATAAAATACACTATATAAAATACACTGTAACATACTTACATAAAATATAACACAGAAAAAAACACTTTTGTTTTACAATTTTTAATTATAATTTTATCTGAAGTTATTGTTCTTAAAATGCCGTTTTTCGTTATGCCGTCAGTAAACAAGTTTTCAAATTGTCTCGGGACAGAGTGCTACGTAAACAATTTAAAATGCATTTCAATTTTGAAAAGGATCGTTTGCAGGCAACTTGTGAAATTTGCATTGTAAGCAAATATTGGTGTGCAAGTGCATATATTCGGATAACAATTGTTATACAAATTGTATTTTTGTTTGGCAACAATGATGGGAACAGTTCTTCCATAAGTTTTTTGTGTACACGCATTTTTGACATGAATACATCTGTGGAATAGGTGCGGGTACATCGACGCAAGGGGTGGGTAATAAGAACATCGTAGCGGCCCTGTGATATGTCTGGATGGACACAGCCCCCCGGTGATTGCACCGAACCAACCTATAGTCACCCCGCCCCTACGTTGTTTATTTCCTCTCCAGAGCGCAACGCCAAAGTCATTCCACGTTTAGAAGTGAAACGCTTGGTTCCCTACGGCTGGTAAATCTGTTTTGAATATACGTGGCTTTACTTCTAAGCCTACGATATTCACCATTACGTTCATATAACCCCCCCCCCCCCCCCAACACACACGCTTCCATAAACATCGATCGTCGGGACCCGCAACAACCGAGTCCACTGATTTGCCGCCCGATTCCACAAATAAACTAATTAACCCGCTAAGAGTAATTACGTCTAATCTGCATATGTAGTTAATCTGCGACCTAATCGGCCGACCATAATTATACCCAGGCAGGGACCGGCGTGCTTTGGCGCGGGTTGGCGTCCGAATGCGGCGCGCATTCTGTTTTCCTAATCTCGGACGTGTTCTAGCAGAATGAACAGAAGAACGGATGATGACATGTCCACAAGACGAACGACATTCGCCATAACCGGGTTGAGAACTCCGGGGTGAGGTGTGCACAGACAGACGCTTATATACTAACAAAAGCTTATATACTAACTTAGCTTATAAATAACGTACCATTGTGTATAAGGTGGCCGTTTCAACCATGTTGGCTATTTATCCTCCCCTCCCTTTGAATTTTGTATCAAGTGCGGTCCAAAAATACTTACGAACAAAAACTTGCGGTACATCGCGGCCTATACTTGCCCAACATTTTCTACATGGCTATAATATATGGCTATAGTTATATTTTAGTTTGCAATGTTTACTTTAATTGATGAAAAATTAATTTCAATTGTCATCACAATTCAAGGATAATGTGCATTATAATAGTTTTTATAGGATGATTTTTTTATAAAATGAAGGAAAAAAATTAAATTTTACAATAAACAAAGCGCTATTGTCTTAATGTTTCTGTTGTTTGAAAAAATCTCACCAAGAAGCCAAATGGCGGCAGCATCGAATGGCCGTTTTAGAGCATCCACTGCAAAGTGTGATTTGAATGAAACATCTGAATTAATCTCGGCATCGAAATGTTCTGAAGCGGAGGTTAAGAGAACATCTTATCTCGCAACTATTTAAAAAAGGCAGCAAAAACAAAAAGCAGAATTTTTTGACCAAATTAGGAATTGATAAACAAATATACAAACAAACATCCGGACATATTTTATTGAGTTTCTGTTTTATAAACTGCAACGGCGTACCAAATACCACAGAAACAGATGCTTTTTCATACATTTATAGAAAATTGTTTCTTCTTTTAAACACATTTTTACAGATCTTCAAAACAAAAAAGTTGTTGAGTTAAAATATTGGTGGTGTTTACTTCCTTAATTGTATCAAGTTTTTGTATTAAACCAAGTATACCTACTGCTTCCATACGAAAGTTCATATTATCACTTTCTATTCACATCTTATTTTTATTATCGGAGTATTAAGATTAATCCTTGGAGCATGGATCCCTCATAGTAGAGAAATCATAAGGTTATAATCTCGCTAACATCAAAGTGAGGCCAACATGTATGGCCTCAGGCACGTGGTTTACTACGTCATCCATTCATAAATTTTTTCTAGTTCATTCATAAAAATATCCTGTACTTCATGAAGTAACACATACTATTATTTCCAAATCACAAGTCAATCGAGAACGTTTTTTCATTCATAAATTTTGAAAGGAAGTTACGTGTCTGGTGTCATCAGGTCTGAGATGTTTGCATCACGATGATGACGTCATATTCGCTCTACTACAGTCCATTCATGCTCGAAGGAGCAATCAGTTTAATTAAATTAAGTCCCAACTAATTTCATTTCTATTTAAAGCATTTGTCTATTTCTTAATAACTTGAAAAAACTCTATTTTCGATATGAATTTTAACTAATTTGAATACCGGATAGAGGGACAAATATTGCTTCATAACAATAAACACAATTTTAATAGATTTTACATTTTTTCCGTATTATGATTAATTTAAATTTCTTTCATTAAAAAAAAAAGTAAATAATTTGGCCTTAATTACATTAAAAAAAGAATTTAATGACCTTATAAATCGGTAGGTGTTTGCATAAATCAGACGAATTCTTACAAATTGCTTTTTATAAATAAACACGTTAATTAAGTTTTTTTCCACTTTACCGCGAATATGTCACGATTAGAATTTAAGCATTTTTGTTTGGAAAATATTTTTTTTCTCCAACGATAATGACGTAATTTTAAAGTCATGAACGCAAAGAAATGTTTTCTCCTCCTGAGAAAACACACATGCAAAAAAAAGGGAAGAAACTAAATGGAATGTGTAAAACGAAAAAAAACTCCTTCAATTATCTTAATTTAGTCATTCAGATTAATTAGAGAACAATTAAAATTTATCGCATTAGTGTGAGAAATTAATGATCAAAATAAATTGTCGAATAAAATAAATCCTTCTCGGCTCTAATTCCACTTTTTTAAGCATTTTTTTTTAACTCCCAGAATTAGTGAGCTATCATATATCGTTTGGTCTGCAGAACCAAACGATTTTTTCCCCTCAAACTGGAATAAAAAGCTCTTTCGAATAATGTAATTAACGCAGAAGTAGAAAATTAACTCTGATTTTTGATGATTCTTTTTGCGTTCGTTTAAGGTGTCGTCATATATAAAAAAAATCGTTTGACTTTCTAATGAGAAAATGAAAGCGGGTAAATCTCCATGTTCCATTTTATGCATTTCGATGTAAATGATTAATTTCCGTCGTCGAAACATTTATTTTCTTTATGTGTCTTGTTATTTTCGATGTTTCGGAAGGTTTGAAATAATTAGAAGCGTCGGTAATTTAAATGAAGATTTAAACGACAGAGAAATGAAATATTCATACGCCAGAACAGATTTAATTAAGAATTCTGTTTGTAACGGAATTTACATTTCGGAACTAGATGATTAAAATAAGTTAATGCACGCATTTAGATCTCTCAAGAAATTAATTTTTATCAATTTATGTTTGTTTTCAATTAACTTTCGAGTAACGTGTATTATAAGTAAAAAAAAGTTCGTGTTTTTAATTTTTCAATGCTCCTCGAAATTTTAAATTATAGTATCTTATTACATTAATTATTATTCCATCTTGTTATTTTAAAATAAAAAGGATAGTGAAGTAAAATTTTAATGCATTATTCATATTTCTTAATTAATAAAATGTTATCGTATTATTAAAGTAAGTAATTTTTTTACCGAAAATGAAACAAAATTATCCTATTTCCCATATACCCAGGAATATGAAATTACCACTTGAACTATTTCGCAAAATTTCCAATTTTTTTAAATGTTTATATTTTTTCACCAAAATTGTTTTACAAATGCTTGAAACTATAATACATAAGAATTGGAGGTAAAAGTGCGTATACTACATGTATTTGAATATAAATAGTTATAATATATAACAAAACAAAATTCTTCAAAACTTAATTTTTAAAATTTTTAGTAATTTAAAAGGAAAAAAAATACTACGCATAGAGCTAATTCACGTGCCAATTTATAATGTGCATTTATTTTACAATATGCTTAAAAAATTATACATTTAACTATTGATAACAAAAAACTTCTTTTTGTTTCGAAAAACTTCATATGAAGGTCCTACCAAAACTTCAGTTACTTCACTAAACGTTCAACCACACACCGAGAAAAAGGATGTCTTAAGTTTTCGTTCCTTGAAAAACATAAAATACACCATTTTGCGTAAAATATCAAATAATTCTTTAAAAAAACATAGACACAGTTCTAGAATTTTGCAACACATTTAGATGTTAATAAACTATAACATTAAGAAATAAAAAAGAAATCGCGAATTTTACATCTTTTGGGGTATTGTATCCTCTTATATAGTAGGAAAAAGCTCTTCGCGAACAATTAGCTGAAGTTCCCGTTTTTCGCAGCCCGTTTTTATTTAAACAAACTGCCAATAAAAACATGTTTTCATAGCAAATCGTACGACGAACAAATTAAATTAGTTTAGTTCTTCTAATATTGTTTTAGAAGGAAATAAATCATATGACGATTCTATCAATCAAAACATCTATTTTTATTTATATATATATATATATATATATATATATATATATATATATGAATATATATATATATATATATATATATATATATGAATATATATATATATATATATATATATATATATATATGAATATATATATATATATATATATATATATATATATATGAATATATATATATATATATATATATATATATATATATGAATATATATATATATATATATATATATATATATATATATGAATATATATATATATATATGTATATATATATATATATATATATATATGAATATATATATATATATATGTATATATATATATATATATATATATATATATATATATGAATATATATATATATATATGTATATATATATATATATATATATATATGAATATATATATATATATATGAATATATATATATATATATATATATGAATATATATATATATATATGTATATATATATATATATATATATATATGAATATATATATATATATATGAATATATATATATATATATATATATGAATATATATATATATATATATATATATATATATATATATATATATATATATATATATATATATGAATATATATATATGAATATATATATATATATATATATATATATATATATATGAATATATATATATATATATATATATATATATATATATATATATGAATATATATATATATATATATATATATATATATATATATATATATATATATATATATATATATATATATATATATATATATATATATATATATATATATATATATAATATGAATATATATATATATATATGAATATATATATATATATATATATATATGAATATATATATATATATATATGAATATATATATATATATATATATGAATATATATATATATATATATATATATATATATATATATATATTCATATATATATATATATATATATATATATATATATATATATATATAT